>CM077665.1:363130780-364555155 GCA_039707655.1 Elymus sibiricus
ACGTGATTCCTGCGGAGGGCGCGGAGGATCAGACACCCCCCGCAGGCGCCAGCACCCTCCCGTAATAGGGAGATGTCCCGGACGCTCTCCCCAAGCCGGGCATGGGGGCTTCCATGGAGGGAGAACCCGGCCAGGTTCATGCAAGCAGGGAAGAGGGGGGCGTCCCGCGAGGCACGGGGGCGCGACGCAGCCGCCGCCCCCACGAGCAAGCAGCGCACAGCCGAGCCCAGGGCCTCAGGAGCGACCGCCTGGGGGATCGACAAGGTACAAACAACATGGGCCACCCGCGGCAATGGGGGTGCCGGAGCGGCCCTCGGGAGACCGGGACTCATGAGGCCTGCAAGCCAGGGTCCGGCCGGCGCCACGACGCCTCTCGAGGCGGCTTCACCGACACAACACCTCTGCAGCTGCGATGGGTGCATTGCGCTCATGTTTGGGCCACGGGAGCGCAATCCCGTAGCTACGCGGGGAGCAATGCACTCAGGTTTGGGTTGTAGAGGCGCGCAACCGCGCAGTTATGCGTGGGATAGCTCTTAACTGAGTTGGGAGCACTTGGGTCGTGCGCCTGGGGGCTTGCCCAGCTATCTTCGGCCGTGACACTCTCACGTAATAATCAGTGGGCTGTATACGCCCGGAGCCCCCCGAGGACGCGGAGGGGTTCCATCCCACGCCCAAGTGGAAGCCCCATGCTCCGCGCTGGCGGACAACACTGCCCTCCAATGGCTATGCCCACACAACGTGGATGCCCTACGCTCCGCGCTGGGGGAAGACGAAGGCGAAGACTAGCCTAGGTGCCGGACGCGGCTGTTGCTTGCTTCTTTTTGTGTTCGTATTGCCACTTTTTGAAATGAAGTTGAAGATTTCTTGACTCTATTTGAAAAGGGGTGGGAACTTTTTTCTCTCCGCGATTCCTCTTTCTGGCCTTGAAGTCTCTTTTCTTTTGGATTGGCACTATCGGATTTCGGGCTCCGCAAAACCCTTAAGATTCGAACACAGGGGCGTGTGCGAAGATCCTCTGCAGCTTCGCCCTACCTAGCTCGCTACATGATGGCTAATACTATGAACTCGCACGATGACGAGGGAGAAGATGAACCCGGTGGTTTACCCAGATTCGGGCCGCTGCGAAGCGTAATACCCTACTCCTGCTTTGGTGAATTGCCTCTCATGGAGGAGTGGTGGATGAACTAGTATAGTGTTTTGGAGCCTCGTGAGGGCGCTCATGAGGTGATCTTGGCCCTCTATCGGCTTTGTGATGGATGAGTGAATCCACCGTTTTTCGGCCCGCTTCTACGGTGGAGCCTTGCCTCTATATATAGCGGTGGCCCGGGTCCTCTTCCCTTATCGCAATGGCGGGAAGGGATCCCACAACGGCCAATTTTGAAGGGGGACAGGAGTACATGCCCGCCCTACTCAAAGGCGGTCTTCGCCTGGAAAGTAGCTGTCGATGATGCAGAGGTGGGCTCGGCGATGACATCCGTCCTGCGGGGCTCATGGTCGTGGTCTTGTTACACCGGAATGGAAACCTTTGGGGGATGCTTTGGGAACCCGCGTACGTCCTTGCTCCCTTTGCACCAAAGGGGAAACTGCGCCGCCTGGCGCGCTGGCGCCCGCCTGTCCTTCCTTGCGTCATCTTTGACTCCTGAGGCCGGGCTCTGCCTTGAGATCTCCGCCGCTCCGGAGGGGGCCTGGGGAGGCCCATCCCTTGCCGGTCTTCACGCCGCTCCTCCTCGCGAGCCTAGGGCCCTCGCGACGGCCTTCTCTTGAGTGGGGCCGTGCCTGGCTGTGTTTGGCTGATGAAGTGGGCCATGCCCTGGGCCGCAGGCAGGCAGGCCTGGGTACCCCCATTCCCAGAACGCCGACAGTAGCCCCCGGGCCCAAGGCAGGCTCGAGCTGGCTTCCGGGCGAAGCCTTGAGGATGGCCTGAAGCGCCGCGGGCCCCAAATGCCTGCAGGCCAGGCTTTACACGCGTCGAACGCCGGGGCGGCGACGCCCCCGCTCCCCAAGGGCGTCAGGAGATGCTCCAAGTCAAATTGACACGACGCCCGTGCGTAGCGCCGGCCATCATTGTCCTTCCTTGAATGCTGCTGCTGCTTCGGGCCTCTACTCCTCGGGCCACGCGGATGTGACCCTTCAGTTGGAAGGAGACGCGATGCGGACGGTACTGCGTCGATCGAACCGCCTCGCGGCGCCCGAGAGGCGCACGACGCCTGCTCTCCCACAACGCTTCGCGGCTGCAGTTACGCCTATAAATCCACCCCACCCCTAGCAGGGGGGCATTGCAGTCTTGAGGTATCCTCCTGCTTCCATCGCCCCGCAGAGAAAGCCCTCTCTCTTCTCAACTTCTCCCCTTCCATGGCGTCTGGAGGAAGCGCAGGGGGCGCGGGGAAACGCGTGGCACCGCTAGCTCCCTCGCCCTCCTCCGGAGGCAGTGGAGGGGGGTCCTCGGGGTCGGCGCAAGTTCGCCGGCGCTGGGCCATGGTTGATGAGTGAGTGCTGCGCCGCCTCTCTCCCCCTTAGTTGTCTTGTTTCACGCCCGGAATTGATCCCCTCCTCATTCCAGGGCGCCTGCGGCCAAGAAGCGCAAGCTTGGCGAACTCCAGGAGGAGGTGGATGCGCTGCGGGCCCAGCTGGCGACCGCCGATACCGCCTTCCAGGCCGCCCTCAGGGGCGAAGCGGAGGCCAGGGCGGAGCTGGCGTCCCTCCAGGCCCAGGTGAAGGAGGCGGCCGACGCCGTGCAGGCCGCCCAGGACGAGGTGGCACACGCCAGGATGATGGAGTCCCAGCGCGCCAAGCAGTACCTCGGCATCGCCAGTCGTGCGGCCGGCGCGGTGAACCCGTTCGTCGGGGACGCCCCCGCGCTGCCGTACGTGCGCGGCGACAGGGGCTACCTCGACTTCTTCCAGAAGGTGGTGGAGACGCTGGAGACCAGCGTTTCCCGCGCGAACGCGGACAACGAGTCCGACGCGCGCGACCTCCTGGACCTTGCCTTGACGCTCCTCTTCTCCAACCTGCGCCGTCTCGCCCCGCAGCTCGACCTCCGGCGTGTCAGTGAGCGGGTGCCTGACGAGCTCCAGCGCCCCCTTCGGGACGAGGTGCGCCCGCTCGTGGAGTCCCTAGTGGAGCGGTTCATCCAGGTGCCCGCCTCTAGGGGGGAGGACGACTCTGACGCCGAGGCGGCCGGTGGCGCGGGCGGCGACTTCTCCTCCTAGGCGTCTTCTGTTTCCCCTTCCCGGTTCCTGTAATGTTTCAAGAAGAACTCTGCCCCGGTGGGCATTAATCTTTTGTATGTTACCTTCGCCTTCTTGTTTTTCTTCCTTGAATCGCTGGCCACTCACTTGCCGTGACGTGACTTAGCTTCTCCGCGCGGGGCCCGGTGCCGCCACCGATGCGGCCTGGCAACAGCCACCGGTAGGGCCCTCGCGAGGCTCTCTCTCTTGAGGGACGACTCGTGGCCGCCGCCCCCATCGGGTTCTGGGCCTTGCGGCTCATCGTGGTCGAGTCCCTCCCTATGTGCCGCTTTTCCCTGCCGCCCCGGTCCTCAGGGGTCTCGGCAGCCGCGCGTGGTGGCCCGTAATACCTGCATCCTTACATTAGTGTGCATAATCCTTATCCCGTCCTCGGGGCGTTATTAGGCCAGGAGGCTCTTGCTTGGTTCGGCAGTGTACTTAGCTTGTATGGCGGTGGCGATCTCGTGCGTCGCGAGGTGCGGCTGGGCTGTCCAGATAGCCAGCGGCTCCCTCTGGGACGCTTCCTCCTCGTTTGCTGGACGGTTTGGGAGCCCTTTCGGCACTCTGCGTCTACAGGCCCCAGTCCCGCACATTTCCCGACCACTGTTGCGTACGACCGGATCACCAAGGACGCAGCCACGGGGTCAGGCCCCGACACCCTTGATGCCGACCGGATCACCAAGGACGACATCAAGGGGAGCGAGTGGCTATGTGACCGGTAAGGCTCCTGAGGCGTGCTGCTCAGGAGCCCCCTTTGACGCTCAAACCGCTCTATGTCGGCAGGTCCCAGTCCCGCACATTTCCCGACCACCGTAGTGTACGACCGGATCACCAGGACGCAACCACGGGGGCAGGCCTCAACACCCTTGATGCCGACCGGATCACCAAGGACGACATCAAGGGGGGCGAGTGGCTATATGACCGGTAAGGCTCCTGAGGCATGATGCTCTGGAGCCCCCTTTGACGCTCGAGCGATCCCCCATTCCGTCCTTTCGGGCGCTGCCTCAGGAGGCCCTGGGGCCTCCCGAGACTCCATGTTGTGGTGTCGTGCTGCGGTCGGAGCCCCCGAGCGGGGGTCGACGGCTAAGAGACGCGTGCCCCTGAGGCGACAAGGCCTTGTTATCCAGCCCCGAGATGCCTTGGGGTGGTGCGGAGCGCTTGGCTCCTTGCAAAATGCCATCCAGAAAGAGAGAGTTCAAGATTGGTAAAACGAGAGAACATAGAGAGAAAAGTTCCCGCCCCTTTTTCTTTTAAATATAGAGTTTCAAAATCCTCAAACTTCATTCCAAAAAACGGCAACTCGAACACCAAAAAGAAGCAAGCAACTGCCACGTCCGGCCCCTAGGCTAGTCTTCGTCTTCCCCCAGCGCTGAGCGTAGGGCATCCACGTTGCATGGGCATAGCCATTGGAGGGCAGTTTTGTCTTCTCCGCCAGCGCGGAGCTGTGGCTTCAACATTGCGTGGGAAGGAACCCCTCCGCGTCCTCGGGGGGCTCCGGGCGTATACATCCCACTCATTATTACGTGAGAGTGTCACGGCCGTAGATAGCTGGGCAAGCCCCCAGGCGCGTGGCCTTGTGGCTCCCAACTCCGTCAAGAACCATCCCGTGCATTTCTGCCCAGTTGCGCGCCCTTATGACCCTAACCCGAATGCATCATTCCCTGCGCGACCGCAGGATTGCGCTCCCGAGGCCCAAACATGAGCACGATGCATCGGCGCAGCCATAAGGGTGCTTTGTCGATGAAGCCGCCTCGTGAAGCGTCCGTGCGCCGGCCGGACAACGTCCTGAGGGCCTCGTGAGGCCCAGCCTCCCGAGGCCGTGCCGGCTCTGTAGTTGCCGTGGGTGGCCCGCGCTGTTTGTGTCTTGCTGCTCCCCCCAGGCCATTACTCCTGAGGCCTCGGGGCTTGGTCCGGCGTCGCTTGCCCGTGGGGACGCCGGCTTGCGCCGCGCCCCTCGGGCCCGGGGGCGCCCTCCCGCTCACGCCGTCTAGGCCCGGTGCTCCGTCGACGGAAGCCCCCAGGCCCGGCTCGGGGAGGACGCCCAGGGTGCTCCTTACTCTTGGGGGTGCTGGCGCCTACGGCGGGCGCCTGACCCATCCCACCGCCAGGCGGTACGATGTAGCACGGTACATAGGGCTCCACATAAGGACTCGGTCCTCCTCCTGAGCCGTCCGGCGGAGTGCCGGGGACGGCCCCTCTTGGCGGCGGCGGGATGCCGCCCCGCGCGCGTCGCTCGCAGACCCTCCTGCGACGGGCCTCAGAGCGGAGTTGCTTACCTCTGCCACCGCCGTTGGGTGGGCCGCGCGTCTCCTGGCTTGGATTGCTTCCTTGGCGACCTGATGCGCCTTCGTCGTTGTTGCTTGTTTGTCCGGACGCCAGCGCCGCTTGCTCACTGCGCCGGAGGGCGCGCTCCCGTCTGGTCAACCCAGGCTGTTGAAGGTCCACCGGGTCATGGAGGCGCGTGTTGGTGTGCACGCGGGGCGCCCCGTCGTTTCCTCTGTGCGCTTGGTCGTCATGGCCGGGCTGCGCCCCGAAACCGGTCACCGGGATTTGGAGGAGAAGGAGCATAGCATGTGGCGTGCCCCGCTCGGGCCCGTCCGATGCTGGAAGGGTCACTCCGCTGGCGGGCTGGGGAGCGGGCTCGGCAGACGAGCCCCCGGCGCCTGGCGCCTGCGGCCTTGAAGAAGAGTGAGGGGCCACGGCCCTTTCTGCGACGGTGACCAGCTCCGTGATGTGGTCGGCCCATGCGTCGAAGCCCCCGTGCGTTGGGCGATGGCGGAGCATCTCGCTTGCCAGCAGTAGCGCATCGTGCGCGTCGAGGTCCCCCACGTAGGTGCGGCGCGTTGTCGGTGCCGAGGGCGCCGCCCGCCCGCCATGTGCTTGGGCGGTGCGAGAGGCGGTGACAGTGGAGGCGATGCTGGTGGCTTGATACTGACCGCCCAGTACCATGCTGCCGGGGCGTGGGCCTCCGACGGCAGCGGCGGGGTCGACGGAAGCTGGCCCGCTGCGGTCGGGGGAAGCTTGTTGAGCGCCGGCCATCAGAGCAGTGAAGCGTGGGAAGAACGAAGCTAGGAGAAGACCCCAACACGCCCCCTACCTGGCGCGCCAAATGTCGGATTTCAGGCTCCGCAAAACCCTTAAGATTCGAACACAGGGGCGTGTGCGAAGATCCTCTGCAGCTTCGCCCTGCCTAGCTTGCTACACGATGGCTAAGACTATGAACTCGCACGATGACGAGGAAGAAGATGAACACGGTCGGGCCGCTGCGAAGCGTAATACCCTACTCCTGCTTTCGTGAATTGCCTCTCATGGAGGAGTGGTGGATGAACTAGTACAGTGTTTTGGAGCCTCGTGAGGGCGCTCCTGAGGTGATCTTGGCCCTCTGTCGGCTTGGTGATGGATGAATGAATCCACCATTTTTCGGCCCCCTTCTACGGTGGAGCCTAGCCTCTATATATAGCGGTGGCCCGGGTCCTCTTCCCTTATCGCAATGGCGGGAAGGGATCCCACAACGGCCAATTTTGAAGGGGGACAGGAGTACATGCCCGCCCTGCTCAAAGGCGGTCTTCGCCTGCAAAGTAGTTGTCGATGATGCAGAGGTGGGCTCGGCGATGACATCCGTCCTACGGGGCTCGTGGTCGTGGTATTGTTACACCGGAATGGAAATCTTTGGGGGATGCTTTGGGAACCCGTGTACGTCCTTGCTCCCTTTGCACCAAAGGGGAAACCGCGCCGCCTGGCGCGCTGGCGCCCGCCTGTCCTTCCTTGCATCATCTTTGACTCCTAAGGCCGGGCTCTGCCTAGAGATCTCCGCCGCTCCGGAGGGGGCCTGGGGAGGCCCATCCCTTGCCGGTCTTGACGCCGCTCCTCCTCGCGAGCCTAGGGCCATCGCGAGGGCCTTGTGTTGAGTGGGGCCGTGCCTGGCTGTGTTTGGCTGATGAAGTGGGCCATGCCCTGGGCCGCAGGCAGGCAGGTCTGGGTACCCCCGTTCCCAGAACGCCGATAGGCACCCTGCCGAGGCCCGTGCACCTTGGCCTCCCCCATGGCCCTTCAGAGCAGGCTGGCAAGGACCTCTGCCTCGCAAACACGCGTTTTTAGTGGCTGATTCCCGCTCGGGGGCTTCGGCCGCCGCCTAGCGCGACATCGTAGAGCCTCGGGAGGCTCAGACACCTCACGGAGCAGCAACTGGCAGAAAGGTACGGGAGCCGCTTGAGCATCAAGGGGGACTCCTGAGCAACGCGCCTCACGAGCCACACTGGTCTCGTAGCCCCTCGCCCCTTGGTCTTGTCCTGGTGATCCGGATGCCCCAACGGCGGTCGAGGTATGCGCAGGATTGGGCTCTGCAGACGCAGAGCGCCGCTTGAGCGTCAAGGGGGGGTTCCCAGGTAATGCACCTCGGGAACCTCACCGATCGCGTAGCTCCGCGCCCCTTGGTCTCGTCCTAGTGATCCGGACGCCCCAATTGCGGCCGAGGCCTCACCCTTTGGTCTCGTCCTGGTGATCCGGATGCCCCAACGGTGGTTGAGGTCTGCTCCGGATCGGGCCCCGTCGACGCAGTGTGCCGAAAGGGCTCCTGGACCACCCCGCAAGCAAGGAAGGAGGACTCCCCGACGGGATACTCGACCTCCCTGGACGCCCCGCCTACGCCTCGCGACGCTCGAGCTCGCCACGACCAGATGAGCTAAGTACACCCGCCGAATGAGGGCAGAACTTTCTAAACAGATGATAGCCCGAATGCCGGGCAAGAGGCATGAGCGCTAACGTGAAAATGCAGGCGCTGCGGTCCACTACGTAACCCCATCAGGATTCTTATGGTTCCAGGAACAAGGAAGGGAAGCGTGAGGGAAGGAGTCCGGCCACACTGGGCGGCGTGGCTAAGAGTCTAACCTTGGGGGCGGCGCGTTCCCCCACAGGAGGGCCCGCCCCGCGAGGGCCCGACCGGATGCCGTTGCCGGTCTTAGCGCGATACCCTCGCGGACCTCTCGAGGGGCGCCGGGGCGCATCGGCAACAACACAAGGCCCCGCGGGAGACGCGGGGTCGTGCCACGCAAAACAAACAATCGACGGCTCAAAGAAGGAGGAATACGAAGGTAAAAACACAAAAGTTAACGCCCACAGGGGCAGGGTGTTGCTTGACATGACAGGAACTGGGAAGGGAAAACAAGAGAGGCCTAGGCGGAGGAGCCGCTGTCGCCGTTCGGGCCGTCGCCCGCCGTGGCATCGGAGTCGTCACCCTCGTCGGAAAGGGGCTGTTGGACGAACCGCTCCACCAAGGACTCCACGTGCGGGCGCACCTCGTCCCTGAGTGGCCTCTGGAGCTCCTCGGGCACCGGCTCCATGACGCGGAGGAGGTCGAGCTCCGGGACGAGGCAGCGAAGGTTGGAGAAGACGCGTATCAGCGCGAGGTCCAGGAGGTCGCGCGCATTGGACGCATTGTCCTCATCGACCCGGGAGACGCCAGTTTCCAGCGCCTCCACCACCTGGACGAAGAAGTTGAGGTAGCCCCCATCGCCGCGCGCGCACGGCAGCGCAGGGGCCTCCCCGACGAACTGGCTCACCGCGCCGACCACGCGGTGGGCGATGTCCTGATACTGCTTGGTGCATTGTGCCTCCAGCATCTTCGCGTGGGCCACCTCGTCCAGGGCGGCCTGCACGGCGTCGACAGCCCCCTTGACCTGGGTCTGGAGCGATGCCTGAGCCTCCGCCTCGCCCCTGAGCGTGGCCTGGAGGGCGGCCTCGACATCCACGAGCTGGACCCTCAGCGCATCCGTCTCCTCCTGGAGCTCCTCGAGCCTGCGCCTCTTCGGCGCGGGCGCCCTGGGAGGAGGGAACGATCAAGACCAGCGCGGCAGTTGCGATTGTAAGAGAAGGAGGCGGGGGATGAGACACTTACTCATCGATAATGGCCCAGTGCCGCCGAGCTTGGGCTGGCCTGGAGGGTCCCCCGCCGCTGCCTCCGGGGGCCGCCGGTGGGGCCGGGGACCCCGAGCGCTTCCCAGCACCTGCCGCACTTCCACCGGACGTCATGGAGGAGCAAAGGAAAGGAGGACAAGGAAGACAACTTGGAAGGAAGAGAAGCGAGAGGGCACGTCAAGATGGCAGGGCCCCCCGAGCGGGGCGGGCTTATAGGCGCGACCGCTGCACGCGGGGCGTCGTGGGAAGTGGAGTCGCCAGGCACCTCGAGTGGCGCGTGCCAGACTCGACCGGCGTGCTATCCTGCCTCACGTCACTTCCCCTGCCCCTGCGGGTCACATCCGCGTGGCCCGAGGTGGGGGAGGACGCAAGGGGTCAGTCACATTCAAAGAAGAGCAATGATGGCCAAGGAGGCGCGCAGGCCAGACTCCAGTTCGACTCAAGGTGGTACTTGACGTCTTCGGAGAGCCGAGACGCCCACGTCTCGTGGTGCGCCACGCGTCAAGTCGGGCCCGCAGGCGATTGGGGCCCACGGCGCTTCGGTCAATCCTCCGTGGCTTCGCCCCGAAGCTAGCTCGAACGCGCCTCGGGCCCGAGGGCTACTGTCGGCGTTCTAGATACCAGGGTACCCAGACTTGCCTGCCTGCGGCCCAAGGCGTGGCCCACCCCGACGACCAAGTACGTCCCGGCGCGGCCTCACCCGACACAAGGCCCTCGCGAGACCCCGAGCTCGCGAGGGAAGTAGCGCCAAGACCCGCGGGGAGATAGGCCTCCCCAGGCCTCCTCCTGAGTGGCGGAGATCCCTATGCAACGCTAGGCCTCAGGAGGTCAAGGGTGACGCCAGCCAGGTCAGGCGGGCGCCAGTGCGCCAGAGGGGATAGTTTCCCTTTTGGTGCAAAGGAGGCAGGGGCGCACGCGAGTTCCCAAAGCGCCCCCAAAGGTTTCCACTTCGGTGCAACAAGACCAAGACCCCAGGCCCCGCAGGACAGACGTCATCGCCGAGCCCACCTCTGCATCACCGTCGACTGCTTTGCAGGCGAAGACCGCCTTTCGTCAGGATAAGATGTACCTCATGTCCCCTTTCAAATTTGGTCGTTGTGGGATCCCTTCCCGCCATTGCGATAAGGGATGAGGACCCGGGCCGCTATAAATAGAGGCTAGACAGCTCTGTAGAGGGGGACGACACAACCACCCCGCAAACACACCAGCGAGGCAACTCTCCACTGTACTAGTTCATCCACAAACCTCCTCGTGAGGCAATCCACCAAAGGCAGGAGTAGGGTTTTACGCTTCGCAGCGGCCCGAACCTGGGTAAATTCTCGTGTGCTATCTTCTTCCTCGCCATCGAGCGGGGCCATCATGTTGTGGGCTAGGTGGGGGCAAAGCTGTTGGGGATCTTCGCACACGCCCCTGGGTTTGAACTTCCTAGGGTTTTGCGGAGCCCGAAATCTGACAGCTGCATAGGGATCTCCGCCCCTCGAGAGGCAACCTGGGGTGGCCTCTTCCTTCCGGGGGTCTTGGTGTCATCCTCCTCGCGAGGGTGGGTCTCCCGCGAGGGCCTTGTCTTGAGTGAAGCCGTGCCGGGCCGTACTTGATGTCGAAGCGGGCCACGCCCTGGGCCGCAGGAAGGCAAGTCTGGGTACCCCCGTTCCCAGGACGCCGACAATACCATTGGTCACTTGAACAATTCATGAAAGAATATTGAAGGAAGAGAGATTTCACATATAAATATACTATCTTGGACATCTTCTATGATTGTGAGCCCCCATTAATTATTTTCAAACTTGATCAAGTAGTTGACGTTGGACAAGGAAGACGACGTAATGGTTATGTTTGCTTATATTCACATATTAGTTATATTGTCATGGATCGTCTAACATGTGGTTATTGCTTAGGATCTTTGGTTGTCCAAAAATTCGTACTAAGTAGAGATACTACTTGTGCATCCAAAAAACCATTAAACCCAGTTTCTTGCCATGAGTGTCCACCATACCTACCTATATATGGTATGTCACTGCCATTCCAAGTAAATTTGCGTGTGCCACCTCTAAAACCTTCAAATAAACATCTATTTTGTGTGCTCGTACCGCTCATGGAGCAACGGAGCAGTCAATATATTACATGCTAAATGTGTTTAACTCATGATGAGTGTTTATTCACTTGTCATTGCACGAGAGAGGCTGGTAATAAGGATGCCCAGTCCTGCATAATACAAAAAATAAATAAACAAAAACTCCCCCTAGAAAGTTGATTGTTTGGAGGGCAACCGTGGATTCGGCCAGCCATGGAATGTGTTTGAATGGTGGAGGGGGGTAAAATTTCAATTCCGTTTGGGAACCGCCATTAATGAGTTTAGCATGGAACGTATTGAAATCTCTTCTCGTGACGTTGATAGGAAAAGCAAACCACCAAAATTATATTCATCTCTATTTTAAGCAATGAGCTCTGGCACCTCTACAAATCCCTGCTTCCCTCTGCGAAGGGCCTATCTTTTACTTTTCTATATTTACTTTCATGCAAGAGTCAATAATGTTCATCCCTGTTCCAATCTATTAATTCTTTAGTTGGCAAGCATCATGTGGCGGGGAAAGATCCAGGCACATATATCCAGTTGAATATAGGTGATCATGATTCATTATTTGTTGACATTATCCCCGAGATAAATAAGTTGGGAGGCAAAACATTAAGCCCCTATCTTCCTATGTGTTTGACTAAATCTGTTTGTTCTAAAAATATGCTTTGAGTGTCAGCAATCATGGAAGACGAAAGGATAGTTGAGTATGTGGAATTTGCTAAACAAAAGCTCTTACATAGAGCCTTCCTGAAAATAAGATGAATTGTAATTGTTTGATGACTGAAAACATAGTTTGCTAGTTTTCAAGAATGTTTATGGTATATACTTTAACATGTGAATAGTTTGCTACTTGATCATGAGAAGTTTTATGAGAAAAGAGTTGTTGTTTATGATGCAAGAAAAAGTGATTGGAAGTAACATTGATCAAACTTATATACTATGCTAGC
Organism: Elymus sibiricus; assembly: GCA_039707655.1. Classification (NCBI taxonomy): domain Eukaryota; kingdom Viridiplantae; phylum Streptophyta; class Magnoliopsida; order Poales; family Poaceae; genus Elymus; species Elymus sibiricus. Next base: position 363,142,942 of record CM077665.1, read on the forward strand.
ATTCACACTTCATAAATTATTTCTTTTGTCATTTACCTACTCGAGGACGAGCAGGGGGGATGCTGATATGTCTCTAACGTATCGATAATTTATGAAGTATTCATGCCATATTCACCTATGTTTACAATAATTTTATATGGCTTTGATGCACTTTTAATGATTTAACTAGAACTAACCCGGACTGACGCTGTTTTCAGCAGAATTACCGTGGTGTCGTTTTTTGTGCAGAAAATGAAATTTCTCAGAATTGCCAAAAACTTTTTGGTGATTTTTTCTAGAACATATGAGCAACATTGGAGCGAAGAACCACCAGAGGGGGGGGCCCTATTGGCCACAAGCCAACAGGGCGCGCCTGGGGGGTCAATGGGCCCTGATAGCTTGTGGGGCCCTCGTAACTCCTCTTTGCGTGATTCCAACGCCAAAAAAATCCTATAAATAGAGAAACCCTCAGAAATTAGGAGAGACACTCCGCCTAGCCACCGCAACTCTATGTATCGATGAAAAACCAATCTTGATAGAAAATAGTAGCGAAAACATGAGAGAAACAGAGAGAGAGATCCAATCTCGGAGGGGCTCTCGCCCCTTCGGGAGCCATGAAGGCCAAGGACCAGAGGGGAGAACCTCTCCCCATCTAGGGAGAGGCCATGGAGGAAGCCTAAGGGGGGAGACTCTCTCCCCCTCTCTTCCGGTGGCGCCGGAGTGCCGCCGGGGGAACCATCACCGTGGTGATCGTCTTTATCAACATCACCGTATCCATCACTTTCCCTCATCTATCTACGGCGTTCCACTCTCCCGCACCCTGCTGTAATCCTCAACTTACACATGGTGTTCCATGCCACATATTATTAATCAATGATGTGTTGCCATCCTATGATGTTTGAGTAGATTTATGTTGTCCTTTGGGTTGATTGATGATCTTGATTGGTTTGAGTGTATGTTTTATTTTGGTGCTGTCCTATGGTGGCCTCTGTGCCGCGCACACGTGAGGGAATTCTCGCTGTAGATTGTTGCAATACGTTCATGATTCGCTTGCAGTGGGGGCTAGAGTGATAGAAACTTACAACCGAGTAAGGGGATTGTTGCGTATGGGAGTAAAGGGGACTTGATGTTTAATGCTATGGTTGGGTTTGCCTTAATGATTTCTAGTAGTTGTGGATGCTTGCTAGAGACCCAATCATAAGTTCATATGATCCAAGTACGGAAAGTATGTTAGCTCATGCCACTCCCTCATATAAAATTGCAAGAATGATTACCGATCTTGTTATCAATTGCCTAGGACAATTCCGCACACCATACCATCATTATTCCACACTCGCTATTTGTAATATATTCTAACTCTATTTAGGCAAGCAACTATTTTTCCTATTTTAGTTCTCCAATATCATGCAAAGATAGCCTATTTATAGCCACAACGCGCTTTTATTTCTCGTTACTAGATAGAAGCAAACGTCCGGCGTACGTAGAGTTGTATCAATGGCAGATAGGACTTGAGAGAATATTGATCTTACCTTTACCTCCTTGTGGGTTCGACACTCCATACTTATCACTTCCATATTTGGAATGTGCTATGATGATTCCTTGCACTTGGGGATTATCAGACACTGATTTTTTTTACCAATTCAATCCATTCATTCAGCTTTGCTTCATCGGTAGCCAGAAATGGTAGACTCTTATATCTCTTTTCATTCATCACAAGTTCCATATGTTCCTGAACATTCATCTCAAAAGACATGTTCAACTTTGATTTAAGGGAAAAACTGAAAGATAAATAATAACTAACAAAATAAACTATATGTGAGCAGGAAGGTAATAACCGAGCGCTTTTGCTCTCCGACACTGGCGCCAAAAAAGCTTGATGGCCTACAAGGTCATAGGGCTATTGCAATTTGCGGTAAGTAGAGTATGTCAATCGCACAAGGAGCGGTGGTGCACTGATATCTACCAACCCCGCAGCTACGTCGTCACTTACGTGGCTCCGTTCACACCCAAAGCGTTATCTGGAAATAGTCTATTTGTCGGTTGCTAACAAAACGGTAATAAGGATGGTTTTATCTAAACAACTACGCAAAGGTAAAAACATAAATAAAAAGCGGGTAAAATAAAAGGGGTGGCGCTTGAGTAATAAGGGCGTTCTCGAGGTATTCAGAATCATCACTACATGTTCGTTCTACGAATACTAAGCCACTTTACATGTTTCTGTTTGTGGGCGGAGCCGGTACAGATACGTGCATACACGCGGCATCCCCATATAAGATATGCCACCACCGTTCTTCCCCACTCCAATTATCAAACGGTAGTTAAGGGGGGAAAGGTCCCCGTGGACGCAGCCAAAGTGGTCTTTGTTTTACCCCCTGCTGCAACGGTCTGCTACGAAGGGAGATGGGGCCTGTCACGTCACCCACCTCCGCAGCCACACGGTTCACCAACAGTAATAACCTTCCATCCAAAATTGGCCTACATTGGATGGTCGACTTAATCCAATGTCAAGAAGACTACTAACATAAACATGTAAATAGGATATCATATAGTGCAAGACAATCGGTACTAGCAAATACTAAAGTTCATCTTATTCCACCAAGAACTAATAGATTACTCAAACATGGTGATGGAGTACATAGAGTTTAGGAACAAGTTACAATCCAATATTGAGTTGGAGATGGAGGGAGGCATGGCGGCGGTGATGAAGAGGGTGTTGGCCCTCCAGCCGACGCCGGACGTGGGAGGTGCCTCCTCCATTGTACCTTCCTTGTCTTGGCCCTTCTCTATCATGGAGTTTGGTGCAATTAAGGTCAGGCGGCTATAGATGAGACTTGTGGAGGATGGAGATGGAATGATGCGGTGACTAGGGTTGGAGGTCTTGTCTTCAGAGGTCTCCTCGGGTGTCCTCCAATTATCTAGGCTCCTCCCTTTCATCCAATGGCTCAAGGGGAGCCAAATCCATGTCCAATACAAGCCTTGGTCGCCAAGGATCCCGTAGGAAAAAACGGGGACAAAATCAGAGCAAAATCCTAAAAGTTCTTGCCAATTTTCAGAGTTGCACAAGGGTCATACGACTGCTCAAACGAGTGCACACGCTCGCATGGAAGGTTGTCATTCTTTGTGGAGCTTTGGTAGCACTTACGTATTTTGGCCACAATTTCTTCATACAAACTCTGATTTTGACATTCTTGGGCTTGTTGGATTGCTAGAGAAAAGCCCGACATGTCAGGGGCCTTGGATATTCATTTTGGACATTTTGATAAATGTAAAATCATTAAACTGTTCAAAGGGCCTTGATCTGGTGCCTGGAACTTCTCCGGTTTGAGCCCCAACTTGGTTCTTTTGATGTACTAAGTCCATGAACATGTCAAAGACCAAAAAACAAAGAAAAACTAATAGAAAATAAATAAAAATAACAAGTGTGCAACAAACTTGGTAAAATAGGTAAACACCAAAAATTATGCATTGAGGACATGAATAGGCGCTAGATGGATATTGATATGAACATGGATGGGCCTGGTTCCATGTTTAAACTCCATGGTAATGTTACTTGGAAGGAATTGTTGAGTCAAACTAAACATTTGAAGTTGGCAAGGGTGAAAGATAAACTTATGCATTTGATAAACCTTTGCATTGGTTCTTCGTACTGGCGTATTTTCTTTTGTGTGATGACCAGCTAGAGTCGAGGACGACTCCTTTACAAGAGGGGGAGCATGATGAGGAAATGACAACCATTTGTACACTCCCTATCATCAAAGGAGAAATAATAATGATTTATTTCAAACAAATACATTGCCAGGTGAACGCTAACTTAAGTTCATACTGTAATATTGAACACATGGATGCACTTTCATCTCCTTTGTTGTTGGTTGAACTCAGGTGCAATATCGAGGAAGGTCAAACATATTTGAGTCTGCGCAAAAGAATATTTTATTATGAACAAACAAATTAGGAGTTCATGAAGAAATAAGTTGTTTGCTGAAGAAACATTGTTTCAATTCACAGGAAACAATGTTTTGGACAAGTTTGGCTACCCCAACTTGCGAAAGATTTCCAGAACTCAAGTTTGTTGCTGAAGAAACATTGTTTCAAATCCAATGAACAATGTTTGGTCGCGAGCAGCCAACCACCCCACATGGGAGAATTCTGGAAGCTACCTCATTAAGTCTTGAAGCCCATTTAGTCAAACCCAAAGTTGGTTCTCTTTGACACCTAAGTTGGTTCTCTTTCACACCTAAGCTGGTTCCCAAAGCTAGTTTGATTTCACACATAACCAGGAGGGTTGTCCCTATTATAAATAGGCTAGCTCTTCCCTTCATTGGGGGAATTTTGCCATTTCTATCAAAGACTAAAGACATAGACTCCTCTTGAGATTTGAGAGCTCTTGTTATCCTTATTCTCGTGATTCCTTTTGAAGTCACTCCTAATCTGTGCTCCACAACTAGATCATGTTGTGTGGGTCAGAGTTCGTAGTTTCCTTGCGGATTGCACCTATCCCGTGCTCCAGGACTTGAGCGTGCTTGTGTGGGGTAGTATTGCGGGTTGTGAATTGGCGAATCTTCGGATTGCAGGCTTCGTGAGCATCCTCCTCGTCGGGTCATAATCTCTTATTTTCCATATGTCTGCTTGCAGCTGGTTATCCCCTCCTTTTCTTCGATCCTACGTTATGAATATTGGACCTCCCTTGACCACCCTGTTCTCTGAAGACGGTGTCGCATCATCTGGTATGAGAGCAAGGTTTACACGATAGGATATGTATCCTTGTAGCTAGATTTATCCTTAGATTGGTTTTTCCCCGGCGTAGAGTCCAAAGCCAAAAAAGGCACACAAAAATCCAAGCCTTTGTTTGCTGAGATCTAGTTGTTTTGTTTCCTCTTTGTGTTTGCACCAAGTTCTATCCGAAGTTGCTGCTATTTTCTTTGAGTCTTGTTCTTGGATCTATTGTGTTGCAGAAAAAAGAAAAAAAGGAGAAAAAAAGAGAGAAAAAAGAGCAAAAAAAGAGATAAGAGAAACTATTGAGCAAGTGTGCAGTCATATTTAGTTTGGTGAGAAATTTCAGAAGTTGTATTGGCAAGTGTTGCAGCTCAAACGTGGTGCAAGGATCTACATTTTGTTTCCTTGTTTCATTTGGTTTGCATCGATTGGATCTCAGCACTAGCCTCCTCATTTTTACCCCACCAAGCTACACCCAAAAAGCGTCAGGTTCTTTCCTTTCATTCTCCCGTCCACTCCTGATTTGCTACCACCACACAGCGCCAAGGAAGCATTAGAATTTGGGTAAGCAAGAAGGTGAGATGAGTGTTTTCCACATATATATTTTTCTTTGTCCACTTCCAAGAGTTAAATGCCAGGCTCCAATTCGAGTGTTGATCTCCACCAAATGTGAGGAAGAGTGCCCAATTATAAAAATTTCACAAATTGAGAGTGATAAGAAAGTGATTTGGGTGATTCCACCAAATGTGAGGAAGAGTGCCCACTTCCTAAAATTCCACATATTGAGAGGGATATGAGAGGTGAGTTGAGTGACTCCACCAAATGTGATCAAGAGTGTCCACTTCTCAAAATTCCACATATTGAGAGTGATAAGAGAAGTGAGTTGAGTGACTCCACCAAATGTGATGAAGGGTGTCCACTTCCCAAAACTCCATATATTGAGAGTGATAAGAGAGGTGAGGTGAGGGAGTCCACCAAATGTGAGGTTCAGATTGATCAACATGAGATTAGCGAGATAAATGTTCCCTAGCCAAATATACCACACAATCGGCAAGAGTGGATTAGTGGATTGTGTGAGTCCACTAAATTTGAGGTTGAGGTTATCCAACATGAGCTTAGAGAGATGAGTGAACCACAACATATTGTACCACACCATCAAAGTGAGAGGATTAGTGAGTTGTGTGAGTCCACCAAATGTGAGCTTGAGGTGTTTCCACACAATACCAAAAGAGATGAGTGATCCAACCAATAAAAGGGGAGAGGATTATTTAATTACTAAGCATCCACAAAGCTCTCTTTCTTTGAAGTACGTGCAGATGCAAAAATCATACTTAGTTGCCCACCTACAATGATGGGAGGATGAGATCCACGAACAATTATGGAGCACATGGAGTACCACCAAACAAACAACATGTGTGGAGAGTGATTTTCAAAAAGGCATCGAAGCACTCAATGAGGTAAACAAAAAACATCATTCATCTTGAAGCACCCAGAGGTATGAACTTATGAACTCTTGAAGCATTGGCATGATGAAACCAGAGAAAATATGTATGGTATATCATCCATCCAATAACATCATTTTGTGCATCTTGAAGGGAATATAAAAGAGCCAACAAAATTAAATTTTTCACATGACTATTCAACTTCTCCTTTGCCTAGTTATTTTATATTCTCCTCGTGCTATTATTTTGTAGACCGAAGTAAGTCGAGGGCGACTTTTCTTCAAGATGGGGAGGATGATTTGAATATGGATGACCCTAATTACAAGTTTATACTACATGGAAATGTTAATTGGGAGGAATTGTTGAGTTGAACTAAACATTTGAAGTTCGCAAAGGTGAAAGATAAAGGTATGCATTTGACAAACCCTTTGCATTGCTTCATCGCACTCGCATATTTTTTTTCTTTTGTGTGATGACCAGCTAGAGTCAAGGACGACTCCTTTTCAAGAGGGGAAGGACGATGAGGACATGACAACCATTTGTACACACCCTGTCATCAAAGGAGAAATCGTAATAATTTGTGTCAGACAACTACATTGCTAGGTGAACGCTAACTTAAGTTCATACTGTAATATTGAACACATGGCTGCATTTTCATCTCCTTTGTTGTTGGTTGAACTTAGGTGCAATATTGAGGAAGGCCAAACATATTTGAGTCCGTGCAAATGAATGTTTATGGTGAAGAAACAAAGTTAGGAGTTCATGAACAAATAAGTTGTCTCCTGAAGAAACATTGTTTCGAATGTGAGGAAACAATGTTTTGGACGAGTTTGGCTACCCAACTTGTGAAAGATTTCCAGAACTCGAGTTTGTTGCTAAAGAAACATTGTTTTGACTCCAACTAACAATGTTTGGTCATGAGAAGCCAACCACCCCACACGGGAGAATTCCAGAAGCTACCTCATTAAGTTTCGAAGCCCGTTTAGTCAAACCCAAAGCTGGTTCTCTTTCACACCTAAGCTGGTTCCCAAAGCTAGTTTGATTTCACACCTAACCAGGAGGGTTGTCCCTATTATAAATAGGCTAGATCTTTCCTTTGTTGGGGGACTTTTACCATTTCTATCAAAGACCAAAAACATAGAATCCTCTTGAGATTCGCGAGCTCTTGTTATCCTCATTCTCGTGATTCCTTGTGAAGTCACTCCTAATCTGTGCTCCAGAATAGATTGTGTTGTGTGTGTTAGAGTTCGTGGTTTCCTTGCGGATTGCACCTATCCCGTGCTTCACGACTTGAGTGTGGTTGTGTGGGGAAGTATTGTGGGTTGTGGATCGGTGAATATTCGGATTGTAGGCTTCGATGAGCATCCTCCTCATTGGGTCATAATCTCTTATTTTCTATTTTGGCCGCTTGCAGCTGGTTATCCCCTCCTTTTCTTTGATCCTACGCCATGAAGATTGAACCTCCGCTTGAACACCCTTATCTTCGAAGACGGTGTCACATCAGATATGATATGAGGAATTTTTGCACTATAATATACTCTAAAAAGTATACATAAAATCCACTCATCAGCAACCAACTGGCTACTAGCTCAACTCACGCCTCGCACAAGGGCTCTCGATGCAATGCATCGATCGACTGGTTTCAGTAAGCAGTTGTCGGCGTCCTGGGAACGGGGGTACTCAGGCTTGCCTGCCAGCGGCCCAAGGCGTGGCCCACCTCGACGACCAAGTACGGCCCGGCGCGGCCTTACTCAACACAAGGCCCTCGCAAGGCCCCGAGCTCGCGGGGGAAACAGCGCCAAGGCCCGCGGGGAGGTAGGCCTCCCCAGGCCTCCTCCCGAGCGGCGGAGACTCCTATGCAACGCATGACCTCAGGAGGTCAAGGGTGACGCCAGCCAGCAGGCGGGTGCCAGCGCGCCAGAGGGGATAGTTTCCCCTTTGCTGCAAAGGAGGCAGGGGCGCATGCGAGTTCCCAAAGCGCCCCCCGAAGGTTTCTACTTCGGTGCACCAAGACCAAGACACCAAGCCCCGCAGAGTAGACGTCATCGCCGAGCCCACCTCTGCTTCACAACCGGCTGCTTTGCAGGCGAAGACCGCCTTTTGTCAGGATAGGATATACCTCCTATCCCCTTTCAAATTTGGCCGTGTGGCATCCCTTCCTGCCACTGCGATAAGGGAAGAGGGCCCGGGCCGCTATAAATAGAGGCTAGGCTGCTCTATAGAGGGGGGACGACACTTCCACCCGAAAACACACCGCGAGGCAACTCGCCACTATACTAGTTCATCCACAAACCTCCTCGTGAGGCAATTCACCAAAAGCAGGAGTAGGGTTTTACGCTTCGCAGCGGCCCGAACCTGGGTAAACTCTCGTGTGCTATCTTATTCCTCGCCATCGAGCGGGGCCATCGTGTTGTGGCCTTGGTGGGGGTGAAGCTGTTGGGGGATCTTCGCACACGCCCCTGGGTACGAACTTTTTGGGGTTTTGCGAAGCACGAAATCCGACATTTGGCGCGCCAAGTAGGGGGCGTGTCGGAGTCTTCAGTAAACTTCGCTTCCTCTTCCCCCCGTCGCGTGATGACCGACGCCGGACAAGCTCCTTTCGGCCTCGGCGGGTCTGCCTTCGCCAACCCCGCCATCGCCATCCAAGACCCGCGCCTCAGCAGCGCGATGCAGGGTGGCCGTTACCAGGCCACCAGCGTCGTCTCCGCCACCGTCGTGGCTCGTGCCGACCAGGCGTAGGGCGGGCGAACAGCGCCCATGGGACCAACATCGCACTGCACCCACGTGGGAGACCTCAACGCGCATGATGCACTTATGATGGCGAGTGAGATGCTTAGCCATCGCCCAACGCACGGGGGCTTCGACGCCTGGGCCGACCACATCGCCGAGTTGGTTAACGTCGCAAGGAGGGCCTGGCTCCACCGTCCCTCTTCGCGACCACCGGCGCGGGGCGCCGGGGGCCCGTTCGCAGCGCCCGCCGCCTCGCCTGCGGGCGGCGCGCCCGCTTCACTCCCGGGCGAGCCCGAGCAGGGCCCGCCGCACGCCGTACTTCTTCTCCTCCGGATCCCGGTGGCAGGCTTCGGGACGCCGCCCGGCCACGACGGTGGCGCCCTTGAAGAAGGTGACGGGGCGCTCCGCGCGCACCCCGGCGCGCGCGCCCATGCCTAGACGGAGCATTAACAACCCGGATCATCCCGGTGGGAGCGCGCCAACCGGCGCAGGGAGCAGGCGGCTCAGGCTTCTGGACAGGCATATAACTGTAACGGAGGCGCAGTGGACAACCAAGGAGGCAACCCACGTCAAGACACGCGCGGCCCACCCCACGGCGGCGGCAGAGGTAAGCAACTTCGGGGGGAGGCCCGCCGCAGAAGGGTCTGTGGGCCGCACGCCCCAGGAGGCGTCACCCTGCCACCCGGTGAGGCTGCCCTTGGTGTGCGCAGGGATGGCTCAGGAGGGAGCCAAGGCCTCTATACAGAGGCCTACATTCCGAGCTACGTGATTCCTCCGGAGGGCGCGGAGGATCAGACGCCCCCCGCAAGCACCAGCGCCCTCCCGGAATAGGGAGATGTCCCGGACGCTCTCCCCAAGCCGGGCATGGAGGCTTCCACGGAGGGAGCACCAGGCCAGGTTTTTGCATGCAGGGGAGAGGGGAGGGCGTCATGGGAAGCGCGGGGGCACGATGCAGCCGCCGCCCCCACGAGCAAGCAGCGCACAGCTGAACTCAGGGCCTCAAGAGCGACCGCCTGGGAGGATCGGCAAGATACGAGCAGCGCGGGCCACCCCTGCAGCTGCGCTGGGTGCATTGCGCTCATGTTTGGGCCGCGGGAGCGCAATCCCGCGGCTATGCGGGGAGCAGCGCACCCAGGTTTGGGCTGTAAGGGCGCGCAACCGCGCAGTAATGCGTGGGATGGCTCTTAACCGAGTTGGGAGCACCTGGCCGTGCGCCTGGGGGCTTACCCAGCTATCTCCGACCGTGACACTCTCACGTAATAATGAGTGGGCTGTATACGCCCGGAGCCTCCCGAGGACGCAGAGGGGTTCCCTCCCACGCCCAAGTGGAAGCCCCATGCTCCGCGCTGGCGGACAACACTGCCCTCCAATGGCTATGCCCACACAACGTGGATGCCCTATGTTCCGCGCTGGGGGAAGACGAAGACTAGCCTAGGTGCCGGACGCGGCTGTTCTCTGCTTTTCTTGTGTTCGTATTTTCCTTTTTCCCGGAACGAAGTCCGAGGCTTTTTGTTGACTCTATTAAAAGGAAAAGGGGCGGGAATTTTTTTCTTCTTGTGGTCCTCTCTCTTGAGATTTCTTTCTTCGAGATAACGCCTACCAGCCTCTCCCTCCCGCGCCCCGCGAGCGGGGGCTACTGGCACGGTGCGCACACCTCGCCAAGGCCTTGGCGTCCTGGTCCCCGCATGGCCTTGGCGTCCTGGTCCTCGCGTGGCACTCTCGAGCAAGCTAGCAGGCGCGCGCCGCCTCACCCTCGCTCGGGGGCTCCGCCGCGGCTCGGTGCGCTATCTTAAAAACGCCTGGGGGATCACGCCCCCTGGGGACAAGAACCGGCAGAAAGGATTGGTCGCCACTTGAACGTCAAGGGAGGCTCCTGAGCACTGCACCTCAGGAGTCTCACCGATCACGTGACTACTTGCTCGCTATTTGGTCTCATCCTGGTGATCCGGACGCCCCAACGGCGGGCGAGGCCTCGCCCTTTTGGTCTCGTCCTGGTGATCCGGACGCTCCAACGGTGGTCGAGGCATGCACGGGATCGGGCCCCGCCAACGTAGAGTGCCACTTGAGCGTCAAAGGCGGCTCCTGAGCACTGCGCCTCAGGAGCCTCACTGATCGCGTGGCTACTCGCTTGCTACTGGTCTCGTCGTGGTGATCCGGATGCCCCAATGGCGATCGAGACCTCGCCCCCTTTGGTCTCGTCCTGGTGATCCGGACGCCCCAACGGTGGCGGGGCATGCACGGGATCAGGCCCTGCAGACGTAGAGCGCTGAAAGCCCCCCCCCCCCCCAAGTCGCCTCATTCGCAGGAAGGAGGAACCTCCCCAAGCTCTCCAAGTGCTACTGGCTCACTGGGCGCCACTGCTAAACCTCACGACACGGAAGCTCGCCGCGCACGCATCAAGCTAAGCACTCTAACTACGATCAAAGGGAGGCCTCAGTTAACAGTAACGCAGCGACCGTAATACGTAATGACACTGCTAATAAGAGGGCGCAAGCGCCAAAGTTCGTCACACACCCGAAAGGGCCCCTCATGATTTGATTACAGGCAGAAGAGAAGGAAAGAAGGCGAAGGAGCCCCCGCCCTGGGGGGCTGCCGCCCCTGAGGCCCCGGCCTTGGCATGCCGGCGCTCAGTCGGTGTCCTCCTCCTCCTTGATGGCACCGTGGTGGCACGTCGGCATGGCCGCTTCCCGGGCGGGGGAACGGCGCCGCCGCGACTGGCTTCCCCCCGAAGTCCGGGTGCACCGGCGTGGCGGGGCGTCATAGCTGTCGTCGCTCAAGCTCTCCTCGGAGGATGTATCGCTGCTGCTGGAAACATGGCGGCCGTCGCCAAGGGCAAGCTCACCTCCAAGATCACCGCTGCCGCCACCCTCCGGGCAGCACTCCAAACTCCCGCCATCCTCACCGAAGATCTTGACAAAAAGCGCCGCGGCGTCGCCGTGCTTGAAGTGGAGCGTGGGCCTCCCCTCCAGGCCGTGGGTGCGGGCGAAGGTCTGCCACCCGCGGCCCAAGAAGGCGTTGTCTGCGGGAGTGACCTCGACCTCCACCCACAACGCACCGCTGCAACACCCGTCGGCCTGCAGCCACAGGCCTGTGGGTGCGTTAGCCGGCGATGTCTCTGCGAAGGAGCGTGGGAGCTGCAACCAGGAGCTCGCCGCCCACTCCACCGGCACCAGGAACTCCAGGCCCGCGTCAGCCGTGCGGGCTTGCAGACGCGGCGGCCGGGCACCGACTGCAGGTCCTTTCCCCCTGCCACGGCCACCGCGCTCACCGCCTCCGGCTGCGCCAGCGGAAACGCCGGGCCCCGTAGAGGGGCGCCCACGCCCACGGGGTGCCGCCAGAGACGTCCCAGCATACTTGCGAGGGCGACCCCTAATCCTCTTGGGAGGTTGTTGGTCTGGCGCCCCCTGGCAGGCCTTTCCTTTCTCGGCGGCCGAGAACCTCCTCACCGGCGTCACGATGGGGAATACGAAGGACAAAGGCGGAGGAGCAAGAAGTAGGGATGGGCTGGGGGCTCAGTTTCCCCCCGCCCATTTATAGCTGGATGGAGGCCAACCGGCGTTTTCCCGACCCCGGGAATTGATGGCCCCGCAACGTGCGTTGATTGAAGGTCAGACGGAGCAGTTGCCGAGGCGTCGTGGGGAGTGGAGCCATCATGCACCTTGAGCGACACATGACAGGCTCGATCGGCGTGCTACACTGCCTCACGTCACTTCCTCTGCACCCGTCGGGTCACATCCGCGTGGCCCGGGAAGGGGGCGGACACAAGGGGTCAGCCGCATTCAAAGAAGAGCAATGATGGCCAAGGAGGCGCGCAGGCCTCGCGTCAGGCCGACTCAGGGCGGTTCCCGACATCTTCGAGGAGCCGGGACGCCCACATCTCATTGTGCGCCACGCGTCAAGATGGGCCCGCAAGCGTTGGGGCCCACGGCGCTTCGGGCCATCCTCTGTGGCTTCACCTAGAAGCTAACCCGAGCGCGCCTCGGTCCCGGGGGCTACTGTCGGCGTCCTGGGAATGGGGGTACCCAGGCTTGCCTGCCTGCGGCCCAAGGCGTGGCCCACCTCGACGACCAAGTACGGCCCGACGCGGCCTTACTCAACACAAGGCCCTTGCGAGGCCCTGAGCTCGCGGGGGAAACAGCGCCAAGGCCCGCGGGGAGGTAGGCCTCCCCAGGCCTCCTCCCGAGCGGCGGAGACTCCTATGCAACGCACGACCTCAGGAGGCCAAGGGTGACGCCAGCCAGCAGGCGGGTGCCAGCGCACCAGAGGGGACAGTTTCCCCTTTGGTGCAAAGGAGGCAGGGGCGCATGCGAGTTCCCAAAGCGCCCCCAAAGGTTTCTACTTCGGTGCAACAACACCAAGACCCCGAGCCCCGCAGAGTAGACGTCACCGCCGAGCCCACCTCTGCTTCACCACCGGCTGCTTTGCAGGCAAAGACCGCCTTTTGTCAGGATAGGATATACCTCCTGTCCCCTTTCAAATTTGGCCGTGTGGGATCCCTTCCCGCCACTGCGATAAGGGAAGAGGGCCCGGGCCAATATAAATAGAGGCTAGGCTGCTCTGTAGAGGGGGGACGACACTTCCACCCGAAAACACACCGCGAGGCAACTCGCCACTATACTAGTTCATCCACAAACCTCCTCGTGAGGCAATCCACCAAAAGCAGGAGTAGGGTTTTACGCTTCGCAGCGGCCCGAACCTGGGTAAACTCTCGTGTGCTATCTTCTTCCTCGCCATCGAGCGGGGCCATCGTGTTGTGGGCATGGTGGGGGTGAAGCTATTGGGGGATCTTCGCACATGCCCCTGGGTACGAACTTCTCGGGGTTTTGCGGAGCCTGAAATCCGACAGCAGTGAAGGGATCGATCGCTCCGGTTCAATTAGCAGCCAAGGAATCTATCGGGTTTAGTTAACAACCAATGAATCGCTCGAGTTCAGTACGTAGTGCGAGGGGTCGATCATGATCTCTCATGTTCAGTACGTATTACAAGGGATCGATCGATCGATCGCTCAGGTTCAATAAGCGAACGCCTCGTTCGATTGGGTTTAGTTATATCTAGCGAACGCCTCGCACACATGCATGTACAAGAGAAACGCGCAAACCACAGTTCATCGCTCGGCCCCGACCAGCCGCCGATTGCCCACCATAACCGGGAAATCCCCGTAAATTTCCTCGCCCTCACTTCTCGAGTTTTTACGTCGTGGACGGTCCCAAAGAATGTCACGCAGGTGCGTGTTCGGCCATGCCTAGGACGAAAAGCCCATTTTTGTCATAGAAGTAGGATCCCTCCACATCTATGATGATACGTGTTTATGTCACAATTATCGTCATGGAAGTGTCATATCCATGAGAAAAAAGATTTCGTTCGGTCCATAATGTCATGGATGTGTCTTTTTTGTAGTGCTCTTTTCCACGTCCTCCACAAGGGTCATGATCAACGTCCATCTGGGCCCTCCGATTGGCCAAGCATGCGACGTTAGATAGGCAGACCCGGTGTCCCCGATGCTCTTTGCCATTGTCATCGATGTCCTCAACTCCATGCTCATATGTGTTGTCGACCTCAAGACACTCGGCTTCAAGCATCTCCCTCTATGCCAACGATGTCTTCATCTTCTGACACAGGACTGCCAAGATATCTCGACCATTCGTGAGCTGCTGCGGGTCTTTATGATGTCCTGCAAGTGCACAGGGTTTAGTTGAAGATTTTTCAAAGTAAGAGTATCGATCCCACGGCGAGCATAGGAATCAGTATTGTGTCTCTTTAACTATTCAAATATTATGCCTGCAAGTTGTCAACAACCCAAAGTAGTAGCAATAAAACAGGAATGGTGTAGCAAGCGTAAAAGTAAGGGATTTCTATTTTTGTGCCCCTAGTTCCTTAGTTGTGCTTAGTTTTGCCCAAGCCAACTAACTTTGCTCACTTTTGCCCTCCCCCCTCCACCACTTGCTCACAAAAGGCCAAACGGAGCACCACCGTCCAATCAAAGATTTGACGGTTACCTCTGGCTAGTGGGCCGGCCTGATATCCTGACAGGTGGGGCAACTTACCTCCTGCGTGATGTCTCTAAACATGTAATGGAAGGACATGGACGCAATTGGTAATATAAAAAGTTGTTGTGCGGCGTTTTAAGGAAGAAATAACCAAGGTCCGACCGGGCGATAAAACGGTCGTCAACGGAACGAGCTTATGTTAAGTCAGGTGGGTCCAACTTAATTTGGCAGTGCATCAAGCCCCCGTGCCAGACTGAACCCTCCCTGCTCCCCTCTTCATTCTCGGTGGCGGGCTACGGGTGGCGGAGCTATCGTTCTCGGCTACGACGTGGATGGGATGAGTGAATTTGAAACCCTACTCCGTGCCGATTTATATCTGACCGTGTAGCCTCTATTTTCAGCGGATTTGGAGTCTATATTGTATCGGGCGCGGGTGGGGTGAACGAGATGGAGCCGACGCTGACAAACAGGGGTGGTGGTGCTGCAAGGGTTGCTTCCGTTGATTGGAATTCGGTAGAATTAGATGGCCCTACATATTTGTTCACCGCATCAATGGCCGACACTGAGATGGCAAATTTTATTGGAATTCCAGTAGATGATATAGATAAGAAGGAGAGGGGTGAATCTAGTTTGCCTGCTGATGCTAACAGAGATTCATCTAAAGATGTGGACGGATAGTTGATGGAAGATGGTGTTGATGGTGTTGATGATGCACACGATGATGAGCTAATGAATGTCTATGACAAAGAAAACCCTGTAATTGAAGTGGGGAAGTTGTGGCCAAACATGGATGAGTTTAGGTTGTGTTTCAAGACTTATGCAGTCAAGCATGAGTTTGATGCCAAGACTAAGTGGACTGATAGAAAGAAGTTTTATGCGATGTGCAGAGGTTTTGATGAAAACACCAAGCCTTGAAAGTGGTACATATCTGCTAGATGCCAACCTGATGGAAGTACCATTAGGGTTAATCAAATCCCACATCAACATACTAGTATTAAAAGTTCACAGAGAGTAACAACCATGACATCACACATTTGGGTTGCAGAAAAGATTACTCCTATTTTAGCCAAGATACCAAACACTACTGCAAAGAAACTTCTAGTAGACCTAGAAAATCAGTACCCCATTAAGCTGAAATATACCATAGTGTGGAAGGCAAAACAAAGGGCAATGAAACAATTATATGGTGATTGGGAAAATACCTTTAGGATGCTTTATAACTTCAAAGCAGAGGTGGAGAAGAGGTCACCTGACATTGTTGTTGAGATAGATACTGAGGTAACAAAGGATGGCAAAGTCATTTTCTCTAAGTTCTTTATGGCTTTAAAGCCTTGCATCGGTGGCTTTAAAGCAGGGTGTCGTCCTTATTTGAGCTTAGGCTCTTCTTCTTTGCTAGGAAGTGGAACTGTCAATTGGCATCATGCAATGCTCTAGATGGCCACAATTGGATGTTCCATGTTGCTATTGGCTTGTTTCAGTCAGAGACAGAGGTTTCATGGACATGGTCCATGATGCAGCTGAAAAGATGCATAGGGCCAGTGTCACCTTTGGCATTCCACATAGATGCATGTAAATAGCTAGAAATTGCAGTCAATATTGTTTTTCCCCATGCTGAACAGAGGAGTGCTTTGGCCATATGTGGATGAATTTGATCAAAGAATTCAATGGGGAAGAATTTGAGCACATGGCCAGCGGCAAGATCTTACACTAAACAGACACATTCATATCATCCTGGTAAGATAATGGCAACATGTAGTGAGTTTGGTCCAAGTATTAACACCTACCATTCTCTATTATGGTACAGGTCAGGATTTAACACTACCATCAAGTGTGATGTAGGGGGATAAGCTTCCTGCAGTGGTACAACAGGTGGTCAATAGGAGCAGAAATGTTACACATTTTTCTGTTGAAAAATCTACAGTGTGGGGTGTTGAAGTTAGAGATACCAAGACTGGAAAGTGACATGTTGTTAACACTGAAATACATGACTGCACTTGCCTCGAGTGGCAACACACACGGAAACCATCTGAGAATGCCATGCTTTTCTTGGCCTCCCGCCTGATTATAAACACACACAGGTATTTCCATGAATATTACTCAGTAGCAAGATTCAAGGCTGCGTATGCAACTCCAATTCCAGCACTTACAGACCAGTCTCAGTGGCCTGAAGTGGAAATCGAGTTTTCCATGTGTCCGCTCTTAATGAAAAGAAAGGCTGGCAAGCCTAAGGAGAGTACATTCAAGGCATCGTTTGAGAAAGCTGAGAGTAGTAAGAAGGGAGAGAAAGGTGCAAAGCATAGGAGGTCACAAAAAGGTAACAAAATTAGATGCAAGTTGTGCCAGGAACTTGGGCACAGAAAAGGATCTCCAAAATGTTGTTACACTCCTGAAAGTCCAAAGTATGTTCATGTTTGTGATGTTTTTTATTTGGCTGCTATTTTCTATTACTAACCAAATGAAATGCTTTGTATGTCATGAGGAAGCATGCAGGACAGCCCCTGGTTGCTGAAACATTGCAGACTCAAGCTAATCCAGCGAAGAAAACCAAGACCATTAGTGAGTTTTGTGCTGTGAAATCAAAAGCAAGTTGTCATAAGAAGAAGTGAAAACTATTAGTCTACAAGTCTCATTTTGTGTGATGTAATGCTACTTGTATTTTGATGTGTGTTGTACTTTGGGAACTATGTGACATGATCCAAATTTGAGCCGACTTTCAAATTTGAGGCAGATTTCGAATTTGTACTTGTATGGGTATTGATGTTCCAGTGCATTCTCAAGTTTTATGCATGTTAGGTGATCAATCCAATCACTTTTGTGAAGTAAAACTCATATTCATGAAAAATGTGCTCCAAAGCTAGGCTAAACATCCCTATTTCTAAGCATTTTTTCAAACTTATCTAAATGAGCCAAAAAAAAACCTTGTCATATAGTGTGCAAATATAGTGTCCATGCCCAATATGGGATCGTTTGGACCAACCATGCCATGGTTAACCCTAAACCCTAGCTCAATCCCCTTGAAAACCATGCAACCTTGTTCGTGATAGCTAAGTTATGTGAAGGGAATTTCATGAAAATATCCCTAGTCGTGGTTTCTTATTTTTCCTAGCAACTTAGTAACATAAAACGATGATGTGCACAAGTTTCTTATTTTTTGTTTTTTAATTAGTTATGCTCAACCCTAGCCCTCAAAACCCCTCAAACCCGTCTTAAAATCCCCCAAACCCCTCTCGAAACCCCGCACTATCAGGGTCATTGGATTGCTGTTCGGGAACGGTTTAGATCAGGTGCTAGGGTTTGCCATGGTCGATCCGCGAGATGAGACCCGATTGGCTGGATGCGGGCGGGTGTTTCGTGGCTGTGGACATGAGTGGCCCACCTGGCAGCGAGGAAACAGGGATACATGACAGCGACCGTGGGCCGCGTGCTTGACGCCTTTTCTGGAACACATTCAATCGGGGCGGGACACTCGTCGGACCGATGGGCCATCATAGACAGGCCACCTCACGTAGCCTGCCATGCATGCACGTAGCCACCCGACGCAGCCTGCCCTGGATGCGCGCCGCCACATAGCTTCGTCGCATCAGGGCAATATTGCACCCTTGGAATGCAGCTTTACCAATTAACACGCCTTGATTCACTGTGGAAAACAGAGGCTCCGATGAACGCATTCAAATGGGTGCATCGCACCGCGGAACGCATTCAAACGGTTGCGTCGCATCGCGGCTATTTAAACACCTCCCGTCTACATCTTCATCTCAACTCGATCTCATCCATCTTCTTCACCAAAATCCCAGGCAGATCCCGCCCAACACAAGATGCTGTTCTACGGCCCAACCTACCGTCTGCCGGCCATCGTGCCAGAGATGCGGTACCGGTTTGTTGTGGAGGACACCCCACGCGTGTGGGCCATATCAAGGTGGAGGGGCTCGTCGGAGCTGGCGAACTTCTTCCTCGCTGCCAGCTACCGCCACCTACCACGCAGCTCTCCAGTAATGTTCCATGTGGAAGAGGTTGGTGCCAACGGGGGCCTTGTGATTGGCCTCACTGCTCGCTTCACCAACTGCTTTGATGCCCAGTTCCTCCTCGGCAAAGTCTTCTGGTGTGGGTGTGAGTTCATCGCCTTCACCACCCACAACATCTTCACCAACTTCGACAATGTCTTCCCCATCGCGAACGACATGCGCACTCTCCCCTACAACACCGAGGATGAGGAGTGAACTTGGTGGTGGAGGGGCCAGGCCATGCTAAGTTCTATTTGTAAGGGCGCTACTATAAGCCCCAATATCAATTTCTATTTATGTAATGTGGGTGTTCCCTACCGACGGCGGGGACAGGCGCCACCAGAAGCCCCCCCACCCCCACTCAGAACCCATCCCGCTGGCAGACGTGTGTCCGACGACACCGAGACGTTGTAGATGGCGAGATGCTTGGCTTCACGGAGAGTGATACTACACGTCCACGCCATGGATGCGGAAGGGGAGGAGGGAGAGGAGAGGAGAGGCTAGGGTTTGTGCTGTAGTGGCGCCGACGACGGATAGGGTTGTGGAGGCGATCGGGGAAATGGGATGGGGGGCTGCATATATAGCACAGGAAGGGGTGGGTTTCCGGTGTTAAGCCACCATCAATGGGCGCGACGGCACAACTCCCCGTGTGCGAAAACGCGATAAGTAGCGTATGTGGAAACAGAAGGTGACAGTGATTCAGTTTTGCATGCCCATGGGTCCTTCATGTCAGCCGCAGACTGTGTAGGATCAACCGGCGACGCGCAATAAGTAATGCACGCAGCCAAATATGGGTCCCACGCAACTGTATCACTGGCGATGCGAATGCATGCGGCCTTACATGGCGGTCCCACGCATCAGCGGGCAATCCGAATGCATGCGGCCTTACATGATGGTCCCACGCGTCAGCGGGCGATGCGAATGCATGCGGCCTTACATGGCGGTCCAACACGTTAGCAGCGGTGAAGCAAATGCATGCGGCCTTACATGTCGGTCCCACGCATCAGCACCAGCAATGCAAATGCATGAGGCCTTACATGTCGGTCCCATGCGTCAGAACCGGCACTGTGACGGTCAAAGGCTTTGACCCGACGGCAGAGGCCTCGTTTAGCCTCTTGTGAGGTGCGGGCGAGTGGAGGAGGGGGAAAGCGAGCATAGTAAGATGGGCGGGGCAAAACTGAGGAGAACTAAGGAACCAGGGGCATGAAAATAGAAATCCCTAAAAGTAAATATTTAAAGGAAAGCAAGTAGGGAAAGTTGACAATGAGATCTTGAAATCAATGGGACTAAAATGTTCCCATGGAGTCCGGAATCCCCTCTAGTGTGCTTATATAGCAGTGCCTAGGCATCATGCTATGTCGGATTCCTAAGCCACTTTGCATATTTCAATTTGTGGGCAGACCGGTACAGATACATGCATACACTAGGCAGCCCCGTATCACATACGCCACCGCTGTTCTTCCCCACTCTGGTTATCCAACGGTGATTAAGGGGAAAGAGTTCCCCGTGGATGCAGCCTATAAGTGGTCTATGTCTTACAGCCTCCTGCAACGATCCGCTACAAAGAGAGATGGGGCTTATCACACCACCCACCTCCGCAACCACACAGTTCACCAGCAGTAATAACCTTTCGTCCAAAATTGGCATACGTTGGATGGTCAACTTCACCCAACATCAAGAAGATCATTAGCATAAACATGCAAAGCGGATATTAAATTCAAATACCAAACAATCTATTACACACTAGGGTTCATCCATATCCCCGAGTACTAGGGGAACTACTCATACATGGAGGCAATGAACATCATAGCACCAATGATGGAAAACATGAATAGATCAGACATGTATCAAAAGAGTTACCCCCAATGGGATTCCCAAGATTACAATGGGTTGGATGTAGATGATGATGATGACAGTGATGACCATGTTGAAACCTTCCAGGTGATGGTGGTGAAGGCGACGGTGATGTCTACTACACAACTTTATTCTTATAGACTCTGTTGGGACTCCAAGTGCGGAGTTTTGTAGGACATTAGGAATTTTCCCTCAAGTGGATGACCTAAGGTTTATCAATCCGTGGGAGGTGTCGTATGAAGATGGTCTCTCTCAAACAACCATGCGATTAAATACAAGAAATCTCTTGTGTCCCCAACACACCCAATACAATGGTAAATTGTATAGGTGCACTAGTTCCGCAAAGAGATGCTAATACAAGTGCAATATGGATAGTAGATATAGGTTTTCGTAATCTTAAATTATAAAAACAGCAAGGTAAGAAGTAGTAAACAGCAAGCAAAACGGTATACTAATGCTTGGAAATAAGGCCTAGGGTTCATACTTTCACTAGTGCAATCTCTCAACAATGCTAACATAATAGAATCATATGATCATCCAGGGTTCGTACTTTCACTAGTGCAATCTCTCAACAATGCTAACATAATAGAATCATATGATCATCTCTCAACGTGAGACAAAGAATCACTCCAAAGTTCATATCTAGCGGAGAACATAAGATGAAATTGTTGTAGGTAGTAGAACCACCTCAAAGTTATCCTTTCCAATCAATCTATTGAGCTATTCCTATAAGTGTCACAAACATCCCTAGAGTTCATACTAAAATAACTTCATATGATACTCATCAATCAACTCTAATGTGACCTAGATACTCCAATGTCACCACAAGTATCCGTGAGTCAATTATTTGATATGCATCAAACAATAGATTCATCATATTCAATCCACGCAAAATAACTTCAAAGAGTACCCCAAGATTTCTATCGGAGAAAGTAGGACAAGGACGTGTATCAACCCATATGCATAGATTGCCCCATTGTCACCACGGGAATCCGCAAGTTGAGTACCAAAACATATATCAAGTGAATCAATATAACACCCCATTGTCACCATGGGTATCCACATGCAATACATACATCAAGTGATCTCAAATCCAATATTCAATCCGACATAACAAAACCTCAAAGGGAAAGACTCAATTCATCACATCAAGATAGCAAGGGAAGAACACCGTAGGATCCAACGATATTAACAAAGCCCGTGATACATCAAGATCATGACATCTCAAGAATAAGAGAGAGAGAGAGAGAGAGAGAGAGAGAGATCACATAGGAACTGGTATATACCCTCAGCCCCGAGGTTGAACTACTCCCTGTTCGTCATGGAGACCGCCGGGATGATGAAGATGGGCTCCGGTCAGGATTGCCCCCTCCGGCAGGGTGCCGTAACAAGGCTTCAGATGATATTTCTTTGGTACAGAGGCTTGCGGCAGTGGAGCGGAAGTTCTAGTTATATTTCTTAGGGTTTCTATATTTATAGGATTTTTCAGCGTTGGGATCACGCTAAACGGAGCCACGGGGTGGTCCCAAGCTATCAGGGCGTGGCCACCCCCTAGGTGTGCCCCAATGGCTTGGGGATACCTGGTGGCCCCCCTCTGGTTGTTCTTCGCTCCAGTATTTCTTATTTACTGTAGAAAAAAACATCAAAAAGTTTCGGGTGATTTCGAGAACTTTTATTTTCTGCACAAAAACAACACCACGGCAATTCTGCTGAAAACATCGTCAATCCGGGTTAGTTCCAATTAAATCATATATAGTGCATCAAAACCATATAAAAGTATTGTAAACACTAGTAGATATGGCATGAATACTTCATAAATTGTTGATACATTGGAGATGTATCAGCATCCCCAAGCTTAATTCCTACTCGTCCTCGAGTAGGTAAATGATAAAAGAAGTAATGTATGAAGTGTGAATACTAGCATAGTATATAAGTTTGATCAATGATAATTCCAATCACTCTTTCTAGCATCATAAACAGCAACTCTTTTCTCATAAAACTTCTCATGATCAAGTAGCAAGCTATTCACATGTTGAAGTATAGCCCATAAACTTTCTTGGAAACCAACAAACTATGTTTTCAGTCATCAAACAATTACAATTCATCTTATTTTCAGGAAGGGTCTATGTAAGAGCTTTGATTTAGCAAATTCCGCATACTTTACTATCATTTAGTCTTCCATGATTGCTGACACTCAAAGCATCTTTTTAGAACAAACAGTTTCAGTCAAACACATAGGAAGATAGGGGCTTAATGTTTCGCCTCCCGACTTATTTATCTCACGGATAATGTCAACAATAATGAATCATGATCACCTATATTCAACTGGATATATGTGCCTGGATCTTTCCCCACCACATAATGCTTGCCAACTAAAGAATTAATAGATTGGAATAGGGATGAACATTATTGACTCTTGCAAAAAAGTAAATACATAAAAGTAAAAGATAGGCCCTTCGCAGAGGGAAGCAGTGGTTGTCATGTGTTTTTTATTTTTGGATGTGCAAGCACATAATATAAAGGAACGTCACTTTATATTGCCCCTTGTGATAGCAACCTTTATTATGCTGTCCGTCGCTTTTATTTCTTCACCATCACAAGTTCATACAAAGCTTATTTTCCCTTCCAATAAAAGACCATACATATTTAGGAGCAATTTTTATTGCTTTTTGCACCGATGACAACTTACTTGAAGGATCTTATTCAATCCATAGGTAGACATGGTGGACTCTCATGGAAAGAAACTTGGTTTAAGGGTTTTTGGATGCACAAGTAGTATCTCTACTTAGTACGAATTTTTGGCTAGCAAAATATCATAAGCAAGCACCACATGTTAAAGTAACCATGACAATATAGCTTCTATGTGAATATAAAAAACATAACCATTACGTTGTCTTCCTTGTCCAACATCAACTACTTGATCAAGTTTGAAAATAATTAATGGGGGCTCACAATAATAGAAGATGTCCAAGATAGTATATTTATATGTGAAATCTCTCTTCCATCAACATTCTTTCATAAATTGTTCAAGTGACCAATGTTATGTTTGTTAACTTCGAATAAATTTTACTGATTATACTTCTTGTATGTGAAGTCATTAGTACCCATGGGATAAGTATATGAAGCATATATAATTTCATATTTATGACATTCAATTCATTCAACATTTTATATTAAAATATAAGTGAAGCACATGAGTGAACATCAAACTATTCTCAAAAGGATATAAGTGAAGATCAATGAGTATTTAAACAATTAAGTAGCTGTGTGAGGACTCTCTCTCAATAAATACTTTCAGATCTAGTATTTTATTTAAATAGCAAACAAAACAAATATACACTCCAAGAATAAAACATATCATGTGAACGAATAAAAACTTGGGCTCAACATAGGCTAACCGATAGTTGTTGACGAAGAGAGGTGGGATGCGTAGCATCCCCAAGCTTATATGCTTGACACTTCTTGTAATATTGACTTTGGGAGGCTTGGGAATCCCCAAGCTTGAGCTCTTGTGTCTCGTTAATTCCTCTCATATCACGGTTTCACCTAGGTCTCAAAAACTTCATCCACAAAAAACTTGAAAAGAACTCGTGAGATAGGTTAATGCACATAAAGAATAAATCAGCACTTTACGTACTGCCAAGAAAAGTTGCATAATTGTTTTTAAAAATCATCAAATGTATAATATCATTTCCATAATTTATATCTACCAATATAAGATAACAAAACTATGACAGCAATATGTCCAAACAGGACAGTCTATAGCAATTAATTCAAAAGGTGAACTTCTGTATCTCCAAAAATTATAAAACTTTAGGAAATGATAAAGAATTTGTATGATCATGTTGTGTAAAAAATTCAGAAACTTTCCACGTTCTAGTAAAATAACAAAATTCAAACGCTACAGCAGAAGTTTCTGTTTTTGCACAGCACACATACCACATGCAATTGAAGCATCCTAAAGGCAATTCTAGGAAATTTTTATAGAAAAACAAGATTATAAATAAAATAAAGCAAATACTAACAAAATAAAATGATGCTCCAGGAAAAACACATATTATGTGTCGAATAAAAATATAGTTCTAAGTAGGATATACTGATAGTGTTGAAGACGAAAGAGGGGATGCCTTCTAGGGCATCCACAAGCTTAGACGCTTGAGTCCTCCTTGAATATGACCTTGGGGTGCCTTGGGCATCCCCAATCTTATGGTTTTACCACTCCTTATTCTCCTCATATCGGTATCTCACCCAAAACTTGAAAACTTGAATCACACAAAACTTAACGGAACTTCGTGAAATGGGTTAGTATAATAAATATAGATCATTCACTTAGGTACTATCAAGACAAGATTCATAATTGCTATCACATGTACCTACTGTATTATACCATTACCATAATTTATATCACTCAATATAATCTATGGTAACAATAAAACAAGCAAACTATGCATGCAAAATAGAATCGGTTAAGAACATAACAGTCTGTAAAGATATGAATGAAAACCATACTTCCCTCACTCTTAAAATTCTTAAAAATTAGTACAATGCAGAGAGTTTGCATATAAATATTGTGTAAAAATTCATAATATTTTGATGCTCCAGTAAAATCACATAATTCATATACTGGACGCAAAAGTTTCTGTTCTTTCGAAGAATCAAATCAACAAGTATCCACACTATCCCAAAGGCTTTACTTGGCACATTATTGAAAAAAAAGACTCAAAACATTATTAATACAGTGGCTTAATTATGTGAACATAGAAAAACAAAAAATATAAGTGTTGGGTTGTCTCCCAAACAAGCAGTTTTCTTTAAAGCCTTTTAGCCAGGCATGATGATTTCAATGATGCTTACGTAGAAGTAAAGAATTGAAACACAAAGGGAGCATCATGAAGCATATTACAAGCACATGTAAGCCTATCCCACTTCCTATTCATAGGGATTTTTTGAGCAAACAATTTATGGGAGCAAGAATCAACTAGCATAGGAAGGCAAAAAAAATCATAACTTCAAAACTTTCAACACATAGAGAGGAAACTTGATATTATTTAGATATGTTGAAGCACATGTTCCTCCCTCGTAGTTATTTTCAGTACCATCATGAAGGAATTCAACAATATAAATACCACATGAAGCATTTTTTCATGATCCACAAGCATAGAAAATTTATTACTCTCCACATAAGTAAATTCCTTTTCATCCATGGTAGTGCAAGCAAACTCAACAAAATAACTATCATGTGACACTTGATTGTCATAACCAAATTGAAAATTAAAATCATGATAACAAGTTTCATGGTTATCATTACTCATTATATCATACATGTCATCACCATAATCATCATAAATAGGAGGTATGCAATCATCATAATAAATTTGTTAATCAAAACTTGGGGGACAAAAAATATCATCTTCATCAAACAAAACATCCCCAAGCTTATGGCTTTGCATTTCATTAGCATCATGGATATTCAAAGAATTCATACTAACAACATTGCTATCATGTTCATTATTCAAGGATTTAATGTCAAACATTTTATTGAACTCTTCTTCTAACACTTTGGCACAATTTTCTGATCCATCATTTTCAAGGAAAACATCATAAAGGTAAAGAACTTTATGCAACATCATTCCATTTTTGTAGATTTATTTTATAGACCAAACTAGTGATAAACAAGAAACTAAATGATTTAATTGCAAGATCTAGAGATATAACTTCAAGCACTAACCTCCCCGGCAACGGCGCTAGAAAAGAGCTTGATGTCTACTACACAACTTTATTCTTGTAGACTCTGTTGGGCCTCCAAGCGCAGAGTTTTGTAGGACAATAGCAATTTTCCCTGAAGTGGATGACCTAAGGTTTATCAATCCATGGGAGGTGTAGGATGAAGATGGTATCTCTCAAACAACCTGCAATCAAATACAAGAAATCTCTTGTGTCCCCAACACACCCAATACAATGGTAAATTTTATAGGTGCACTAGTTCGGCGAAGAGATGGTAATACAAGTGCGATATGGATAGTAGATATAGGTTTTTGTAATCTGAAATTATAAAAACAGCAAGGCAACAAGTAGTAAATAGCGAGCAAAACGGTATATTAATGATTGGAAATTAGGCCTAGGGTTTATAGTTTCACTAGTGCAATCTCTCAACAATGCTAACATAATAGAATCATATGATCATCTCTCAACGTGCGACAAAGAATCACTCCAAAGTTCATATCTAGCGGAGAACATAAGATGAAATTGTTGTAGGTAGTAGAACCACCTCAAAGTTATCCTTTCCGATCAATCTATTGAGCTATTCCTATAAGTGTCACAAACATCCCTAGACTTCATATTGAAATAACACCATATGATACTCATCAATCAACTCTAATTTCACCTAGATACTCCAATGTCACCACAAGTATTCATGAGTCAATTATATGATATGCATCAAACAATTTAAGATTCATCATATTCAATCCACGCAAAAGAACTTCAATGAGAACCCCAAGATTTCTATCGGAGAAAGTAGGACAAAGACATGTATCAATCCATATGCATAGATTACCCCATTGTCACCATGGGAATCCGCAAGTTGAGTACCAAAACATATATCAAGTCAATAGAACACCCCATTGTCACCACGGGTATCCACATGCAAGACATGCATCAAGTGATCTCAAATCCAATATTCAGCCCGACATAAGAAAACCTCAAAGGGAAAGACTCAATTCATGACATCAAGATAGCAAGGGAAGAACACCTTATGATCCAACTATATTAACAAAGCCCGTGATACATCAAGATCGTGACATCTCAAGAACACGAGAGAGAGATCAATCACATAGCTACTGGTACATACCCTCTGCCCCAAGGGTAAACTATAGTGGTATCGAGAAGGAACGTATAGAGGGGGTGAATAGACTACTTGACAAATAAAAACCTAACCTTTTCCCAATTTTATTTGTTGGCAGATTTTAGCAATTCTAACAAGTCTAATACACCCTACACATGCAAGTCAACAAGTATTGCAGTGGCAAGTAAAGACAAGCATATGTAAGAAGGAGTAGAGATAGGAGATCAAACGCAATTGGGGACACGAAGATTTTTCCCGTGGTTCCGATAGGTGGTGCTATCGTACGTCCACGTTGATGGAGACTTCAACGCATGGAGGGTAGTGGTCATGAGAGTCCACAGAGGGATCCACCCACAAAGGGTCCACGAAGTAGCAACCTCGTCTATTCCATCACGGCTTACGTCCACTAAGGACTAGCCTCGCTCGGGGTAGATCTTCGCGAAGTAGGTGATCTCCTTGCCCATACAAACTTCTTGGTTCAACTCCACACACGAAGACGGAGGCTCCCAAGCAACACCTAACCAATCTAGGAGACACCACTCTCCAAAAGGTAATTGATGTGGTAACAATGATAAACTCCTTGATCTTGTGCTTCAAAAGATAGTCTCATCAACACACAATCACTCTCTCACAGATTTGACTTGGTAGAAGAGGTTGATTGGGTGGAAAGCAACTTGGGGAGGCTAGAAATCAAGATTCATATGGTTGGAGTGGAGGTTCGTGATCTCAACACATGAGAAGGTGGTTCTCTCTCAGAAAAATGGATGGGGCAAGTGTTGGTCTGTACTGAGTGCTTTTTGTGCGAGTGAGAGGTAGGTGGAGGGGTATATATATAGGCATCTCCAAAAATCCAACTGTTACAACATTATTACCCAACTCGGTGAAACCGATGCAGAAACTCGGTTGCACCGACCAGTGCAAAATGTGGTAACTTTTGGCATTTCGGTGAGACCGATATATAGATCTCGGTGGGATCAAATTGGTTGACCTAGGCAGTTTCCAAATCTTGGTGAGACCGATTTCCAAAACTCGGAAATTCCGATTCTTAGAAATAGGATACCAGAGAGTTTGTCACTGATTTCTGTTTCATCGAAAATAAAGTTGGTGTCACCGAGACCTTAGGGTTTGGCTTAGGATCTGTCTAGGGTAAAACTCGGTAGGGCCGAATTGGAAATATTGGTGGCACCGAATTTGAGTGGTAGGGTTAGACAGAGTATATTGTGGGAGAATTTCATGTGTATTATTGGTGGCTAACTCTAAGCACTTGAGCAACAAGATCATCATGGATACCTCATCCCCTTTTAATAGTATTAGCTTTCCTATGGGCTCAAAAGTCATTTCTCACAAAATGCAAAATGTAGAGTCTTGAATCTTGATGCCTTGCCAATCCTATTCCTTTCCTTCTTATTCTTTCCTTGGGGATTCTCCTCACATTCCATGCCAATCCTCTCTGTGGACTTCTTCTGAAAGAAACTAGGTGAAACCATCAGTCCAAGAGACAATGTGTGTTGTCATGAATAATCAAAACCTCCAATGGAGCATATGTTCTTTCAATCTCCCCCTTTTTGGTAATTGATGACAACATACAATCAAAGCTTCAAATTTAGATATGCAAATATATATGAGAGCTTTGAGAGACACATGACTAAGGCAAGATCCCCCTAAATGTGTGCAATCCTTTTAGAGGATAGTTGCTTTTGAATGCATGAACACACACATAGTAGGAAGGACAAGCTAGATCATGTGAACCTTGGCTAGATGCATCAAACATATGTGAATGAGGTGTTTCCATGTTCAAGACTCACTCTTGCAAATGATATGTGCAAGAAACAAGAGATCATCTTGACCAAGGATATGATGCATATACTTACCTTGAAGTTCTTGAGCATTTTAATAGTAGGATCACACTTGAGAAAACAATGCTAGAAAACACAAGAGTATTCTAATTATCCAAATGCAAAAGAATTCAAATGTACCAAGATATGGAAGACATATAGAAGATGATATTCCTAAAACTTGATATGTCTCCAAGATCATTTTATGACTTTCTCCCCTAAGTATGGATTTGTAAGTCTTCCTCTCCCCCTGAATCTTAGCATATAGATATTGGGAGTAGGTAGTGTGACATAAGTCTAACATAAGATCATATATTCTCTCTCCTCAAATGATAGAATGAATTTGGTCTTCTCTCTCCCCCTTAATAGATATTGCTCCTCCTTGAGAGGCATAGGCTTTATATTTTCTCCCCCTTCATATTACTCCTCCTTTGATAAGCATAAGCTTTGATAATTCTCCCCCTTTGGCATTAATTTTCAAAAAGGGTCAAACGGTAACGGATCCTACAGAGTAATGGTCATTGAGGTCATTGACTAAGATGTCAAGAAAATCGCAATAAACACAAGTGATGGCAAAAGTTCGGTGACTCCTAGGCAAAGTGAATCGGTAGAACCAATAAGGAAATATTAGGGATCTAGGTAAAATCGGTACAACCGAAGAGTTTCATATCGGTAGTACCGAAGAAGCTCTTGGCAGAGTATCTGCATTATCGGTGAGACCGATTTTCCCAGCTCAGACAGACCAAAATAGCAAACAGAAACTTGGCAAAGTTATTATTGACCATTTTGTTGATGAAAATGATTTTTCAGAGAATCTCAATGGAATCTAGAAGATTGGCAATGAATTTTTTAAAAGATTTGCAATGAATTCTCAAAAATATTTGCAATGAATTCTCAAAAGATTTTCAATGAATTTTGTGGGATCGAGAAGGGACGTCTAGAGGGGGGGTGAATAGACTACTTGAGAAGTTAAAAACCTAACCTTTTCCCAATTTTAATGGTTGGCAGAATTTATCAATTCTAACAAGTCTAGTGCACCCTATACATGCTAGTCAACAAGTATAGCAGCGAAAAGTAAAGACAAACATATGTAAGAAGGAGTGGAGATAGGAAGATCAAACGCAATGGATGACACAAAGATTTTTCTCGTGGTTTCGATAGGTGGTGCTATCGTACGTCCACGCTGATGGAGACTTCAACCCACGAAGGGTAGTGGTCGCGAGAGTCCACGGAGGGCTCCACCCGTTAGGGTCCACAAAGTAGCAACCAAATCATCATAGACACATCATCCCATTTTAATAGATTGGCTTCCCTATGGACTCAAAGTGTGATTTCTCACAAAATGTAAAATGTAGAGTCTTCAAGCGTGTTGATTTTGCCAATCCCATTCCATTTCTTCTTCTTCTCTCCTTCGGGATTCTCCACACAATCCATGGCCAATCTTCTTTGTGGACTTTATCTGAAACAAACTAGGTAAAACTATTAGTCCAAGAGACAATGTATGTTGTCATGAATTATGAAAACATCTAAGGGAGCATATGTGCTTTCAATCTCCCCCTTTTTGGTAATTGATGATAATATACAATCAAAGCTTCAAATTTAGATATGCAAGAATATATGAAAGCTTTAAGAGACACATGACTAAGACATGCTCCCCCTAAATGTGTGCAATCCCTTTGAGAGGATAGTTGCTTTGGATGCATGAGCACACAAATAGTAGAAGGGATATGATGAGTCATGTGAACCTTGGCTATATGCATCAAACAGATATGAATGAGATGTTTCCATGTTCAAGACTTCGGTCTTGCAAACAATATGTGCAAGAAGCAAGAGATAATCTTGACCAAGGGTATGATGCATATACTTACCTTGAAGTTCTTGAGCATCCTAATAGTAGAAACACACTCGAGAAAACAATGTTAGGAAACACAAGAGTATTCTACTCATCCAAATGCAATAGAACTCAAAAGTACCAAGATATGGAAGACATATAGAAGATAAGTTCATAAACCTTGATATGTCTCCAAAAGCATTTAGAACTTTCTCCCCTAAATATGGATTTTTAAGTTTTCCTGTCCCCCTGAATCTTAGCATGTATATATTGGGAGTAGGTAGGGTGAGACAAGTCTAACATAAGATCATATGCACTTTCTCCTTAAAATGAATAGTATGAATTTGGTATGCTCTCTCCCCCTTAATGTAGTGTTTCTCCACTTTGAGTGAGCATGATATTTATCCCCCTTGATAGATATTTCCCTTTGGGGCATAAGCCTTCACAGATTTCTCCCCTTTAATTATTTCTCCCCCTTTGGGTAAGCATAAGCTTTTGATATTTCCCCTATTAACAAGCATAAGCTTTGATATTTCTCCCCCTTTGGCATTAATTTCCAAAAAGGGTTAGAGGGTAAGGGATCCTTGAGAGTAAGGGTCATTGAAAGTAAGGGTCACAGAGAGCATTGAGACACAGGGATCCTTGAAGATAATCTCTCCCCCTTACTATGTCTGGAAATTATCAAGAATATGACAAAGAACACAGAAGATAGCAAACTCGATGGCTCCGAGACAAAATGAATCGGTGAACCAATGTGTGGTTGTGCAGCCTTTCTACAGTATCGGTGAAACCAAGTTACTTTGTTCGGAGGGTCCGAGATGCATAACAGAAACTTGGCAGAGGTGTTATTTGCCACTTTGTCAAATGTTGTGGTATACAAAGTACTTTCAAGAGAATAAAAAAATTGCAAGGAATTTTCAAAAGGATTTGCAAGGAATTTTCATCAAGATGGAGATTGAGTGGTTCCAAGAAAGCATGCAACTATAAGATGTACCAAACAAGATACTACGTCTAGATGATGATCGGTGACTAGGTCACCAATATTAGAGTATATTGACTTAGGAGCCAAGCAAGAATACTTGATCATAGGTCATACTCTACATTAAGCTCAAGATGGGGTCACCATTTTTCGTTTAAGCATTTTAATGTATTCATATCACTTGAATTGCTTTGGCTCATGACTTGAAGTAAAGCTTCTTCAACGATATTATCATAAACCTTGGCGTGATGAAGATAACACTGCGTGTAGGAGGGCTTGTAGTGGATGCTCGAAGTTGATGAAGATCATCTTGGGTTGGGAGAAATCCTTCTTTTCTTTGAATCTAGGTCCTCCTACAAGTGTTAGACATGCAAGGAAGAAAATAATATATCCAAATGACAAGAATTTGATTTTCATCATATGTAGGTCAAGGATATGTTTGGTGTTGTCTTCTTCCTCCATCACAACATAGGGTTGTTGATACTTGGTCAATACAAGATTGCTTTTGATGTGAGTTGTTTGCAATCTTGTGGAATGCAATTCATCCAAGTACCTACAAAAAGTTAGATGCAATACAAGGGAGCATAGATTTCCAAGATATAACATAGTATGTCAAAGGTATAAAGGAATAGTCATGTAAGCCCATGCCCTTGCATGCATCCGAGTAAGTCTAGCTAAAGTTTGAAGCATCAATGATGTTCAACTCACTCCTCAAGTGACAAAACACTTTCTCATCAAGTGGCTTAGTAAATATGTCGGCCAATTGCTTGTTGGTGCGAACATGTTTGAGATTAATGTCCCCTTTGGCAACATGATCACGAATGAAATGATGACGAAGTTGAATATGTTTAGTTCGAGAATGTTGCACGGGATTATGACCAATGTTAATAGCACTCTCATTGTCACACAATAATGGAACATGTCTCACATGGATTCCATAATTCTTAAGAGTTTGAGTCATCCATAGTAATTGTGCACAACATGATCCGACGGTAATGTATTCCGCTTCGGCGGTAGATAGAGATACCGAGTTTTGTTTCTTGGAAGACCAAGACACAAGAGATCTACCAAGAAATTGACAAGTACCCGAGGTGGATTTTCTATCAACCTTATCTTCGGCATAGACCGAGTCGGAGTAGACAACAAGGTTAAAAGAAGATCCCTTGGGATACCATATGCCAAAGTTTGGTGTATGTATCAAGTATCGTACAATTCTTTTCACGGCCTTAAGATGACACTCTTTAGGAGCGGCTTGATATCGAGCGCACATGCACACACTAAGCATGATATCAGGTCAGGAGGCACATAGATATAGCAATGAACCAATCATTGATCGCTATACCTTTTGATCAACCGGTTTGTCCTCCTTGGTAAGATCAACATGTCCAGTAGTAGGCATAGGAGTTTTCATACCTTTACACTCTTGCATGTTGAACTTCTTGATCAAGTTGGTATACTTGGTTTGAGAGATGAATGTTCCTTCTCTCATTTGCTTGATTTGCAAAACAAGGAAAAACTTTCAGCTCGCACATCATAGACATCTCATACTTCTCGGACATCAATCACTGCAGGAATCAGCTTCTTTGCCGTCCGCCATGGTAGACGGCAAAGAGCCATACCATGGACGGCAAACATTTTTGCCGTCAGCTAGCTGACGGCCCCACTGCCGGCGCTAAAAGTTCCGGTAAAGAGCTTCTTTGCCGTCTGCATATGAGCAGCGGACGGCAAAGAACTTTGCCATCGGCTTTGTTAGGTAGGCGGACGGCAACGCTCCTGGACAGCAACGTACAGCTGCTAGCCCCGTTAGGTGGCTAACGGCAGACGTTGTCTTCCGCTGGCTGACGGCAAACACATAGTTGCCTTTGCCGTCTGCATATTGACGTCGGCAGTCATGTGACAGACGTCACTCCTGCCGCCTCCTTTGCCATCTGCCAGGCCGCTTTTTGCCATCTGCCGGCAGCTACAGCGGACGGCAAAGTGACCAAATGGGTGAGACCTGGTGCTCCCATGTCTTTGAAAATTCCTCCATCTCATCGTCTGAATCCCGAGCATCATCAAAGTCTTGCACCATGTCTTCGATCCCGGTACCATGCTCGTCGATGCGACGATCAACCACCTCAGCTCTGGTACGTTGGGCAGACTCACCATGAAATGTCCACACCGTATAATCAGGCGTAAAACCCAACTTCTGCAGGTGTTTACCCATTTCACCCTTTGTCCTCTGTTTAAAGTTGTCGCACCTAATACATGGGCACCAGGTTTTTCTCTGGCCATTTGCTAATGCGGCTTTCACAAACCCCTTGGTTTTTGTTAACCATTCATTGGTCATGTATTTCCGAGTAGTGTGACCGGTGTACATCCACGCACGATCACTCATCTTGCCTAGCTACTAAACACACAAGAAATATATATATATATATATATATATATATATATATATATATATATACAATTCAGTATATATTCATCAGTTAATCAAGTTTGTTAATTTTATTACGTCCATGCAACCTACACGCGAATAGGTAAAGATAGGTCCTAATCCCACCCGAGTATGTGTAGATTGGGTTCGTTTTCCCATGCTCTGCTCCGGATCCGACGCAGAATTTCAGCAGCACCTCCCTGCTGTTCTCCTGATACACGTCTCGGCATTAAACAGAGAGGATGTGTACCCGGAGAACAACAAGGAGGCACTGACGAAATTCTGCATCGGATCCGGAGCAGAGCATGGGAAAATGAACCCAATCTACACATACTCGGGCTGTCCATGGATAACGTGGACAATTCGAAAGGATGGCAGTCATAAATATGCAAAGACATGTGTCGGATTTCGGGCTCCGCAAAACCCGAAGAGGTTCGAACTCAGGGGCGTGTGCAAAGATCCCCACCAGCTTTGATCCCAAGCTCACAGCTCGATAGCCTAGCCCAACGAACTCGCTCGATGGCGAGGAACAAGATAGCACACGAGGATTTACCCAGGTTCGGGCCGCCGCGAAGCGTAAAACCCTACTCCTGCTTTTGGTGGCTTGCCTCACGAGGAGGTTTGTGGATGAACTAGTACAGTGGCGAGTTGCCTCGTGAGGGCACCCGGGCGGTGTTGGATCTCCCTCTCTACGGAGCAGCCTAGCCTCTATTTATAGTGGCCTGGGTCCTCTTCCCTTATCACAATGGCGGGAAGGGATCCCACAACGGCCAAATTCGAAAGGGGACAGGAGGTACATCTTATCCTTACGAAAGGTGGCCTTCGCCTGCAAAGTGGCTGGTGGTGACACAGTGGTGGGATCGCTGGTGACATCCGTCCTGCCCTGCCCGCTGGCCTGGTCTCGTTTCACCGAAATGGAAACCTTTGGTGGGACGCCTCGGGAACCCGCGTACGCCCTTGCCTCCTTTACACCAAAGAGGAAACTGCCTCCCATGGCGCGCTAGCGCCCGCCTGGTTCGCCTTGCGTCATCCTTGACCTCCCGAGGCCGAGCATTGCATTGAAATCTCCGCCGCTCGGGAGGGGACCTGGGGAGGCCTCCTCCCTCCGGGAGCCTTGGCATTGTCCTCCTCGCGAGGGCCTTGTCTTGAGTGAAACCGTGCCGGGCCGTACGGACTGTCGAGGCGGGCCACGCCATGGGCCGCAGGCAGGCAAGTCTGGGTACCCCCATTCCCAGGACGCCGACAGTAGCCCCCGGGCCCAAGGCGCGCTCGAGTTGGCTTCGGGGTGAAGCCGAAGAAGATGGCCCGAAGTGCCGCGGGCCCTTACGGCCTGCGGGCCAGGCCTGGCGCGCGGTGCGCGGTTGGGTGCAGATGTCCCCGCTCCCGTGTCTCCTCGGAACCTGCCCGAACCGACAAAAGCCTGACGCCCAGTACCGAGCCATTATTGCTTTCCTTTTCAGCGCTCTTGCTCCTTCTCCTAGATCCCCATTCTTTGCGTGAATCTCTCCTGATCTCAGCAGCGCACCGTCTTCCTTCTTGCTTCCACGGCCTCAAGGACTCCCCGATGGCTCCCACCGGCAAGTCGAAACCCGAGGCTCATAGTTCGGCCTCCGCTTCCATCTCGTCGGCGCTCTTGGAGTCCACCATAGCCAAGGATGGGGACCTCGCCCCGGTGCTTCCGTCGACGGCAGATGATACCAATGAGCGGGGGCGGACCTTGATATGGTGCGGCTCTGCGGAGAAGCACCGCTTGGCCAAGTCGGTCTACCCTTTCTTCCTCCATAGCATCTTCTCCGGGCTCGTTCCGCCCTTCTCTGCGTTCTTCACCGCCGTCCTCGAACATTACGGGATCCAGGCTCTCCACCTTCAACCCAACTCCATCCTGCTCCTGTCTGTCTTCGCCTTCTACTGCGAGGCCTTCGTGGGCGTGAAGCCTTCGGTGGCCCTGTTCCGCCATTTCTTCAACTTGTGGCTTCATGACGGCGCTCAGCGGTCGGCATGCGTCTCCTTCGTCGCGGTCCAGAGCGGGAACATGCCCTTTAAGGCCGGGAAGAAGGTGGAGAACTTCAGGCACCGCTGGGTCCTCTTGGATCTCAAGAGCGTCAACTCCCGCCTGGAGCTTCCAAAGGGGTTGCCGGAGAAAGACTCCTGCGTGGAGCTCCGCAAAGCTCTCTGACCCACGGGCCAAGCCCGTCCAGGAGCGGATCTTTCGAGACATCAGCGCCAGGAAGTTGACTATGGGAATGATAGTGAAGGAGTTCCTGGCGCAATGCCTGGCGCCCCTCCAGTCTCACTCGAGGCCCATGTGGGACTATCAGGGCGGCGGTGATGACATCAGGCTTTGCTCCGCGCGCCTGACCTCCGAGGAGTTGAACAGGGTTATGGCGACCCTGCTCAACGGCGACCCCGGGGACCTTCCTGAGGCCTACGCCCCGCTGTACTGCCGTGACGACAAGGCCGATTTGGTCGCCGCGATGCCCATCTTCGACGAGCTGGGGCTCTGTCCGGCCGAGTGCCCTGGCGCACCTGTGGCGGTGTCCTCCGACGACACCGCTGATGAGGAAGACTCGGAGGGGACAGCAGATGACGATCTGGAGGAAGTGTCCCCTCCGTCGCGGAGTGCGCTCCTCGGCGGCTTTGATGACGACGATGCCGGCAAGCCCCCTGCCGCAAGTCCTCCGCGGCTCACCGGGGTCCTCAAGGGGCCGGGGCCCACACCTCGGGCCGCACGGTCTGCCTGTCGGGTGACCCCGAGGAAACGCGAGGCCGGGCATCCTCCGGAGCACCCAGTTTGCACCAGCAAGGTGGCTGAAGCGCCCGCCTCGCCCCTGCCCGAGCTGCAGCCTGTGGGCGAGGCGGCCGTGTCCGGGGCTGGCGCGACTTCTCCGACCGCGGCCCTTACGCGCGGTTCCACTGCTCCCCCACACGGTGGCGCCTCCCTGGAGAAGGGCGGGGGCATTCCTGCCTTCGCCGAGGTGGAGAGAAAGAGGAAGTGGGTCGACATCGAGGAGTAAGTAGTTCTGCTTGGTCCCTGGCCGCCTTCCGGTGGTTTCTATGCTGATGGTCCCTTCTTTGCTTGGCAATCAGGAGCGCCGCCGTGCCGAAGGCGAAGAAGAAAAAGGCCGGCGTCAAGCCGAAGGTGCCTTCCGACGTGACGCCTGTTCCTGGTGCCCTGCCAACGCCTGACGAGGCGCCGAATGTCGCGGGCGAGGAGGCTCGCGGGACGACTCTCCTTGTCACGGCCGCGGAGCCCCCGATGCCCGTTGGAGAGGCTGCTTCTGCCCTTGGGGGCGCGTCCGCGCCGCTGCCTAAGGAGCCAGCCCCCGAGGGCCAGCTGGCCGTAGGATCGTCGGTCCCTGCCTTGTCTGTGGTAGTGACGCAGCCTCCGGCGCCTCCTGCTCTCCATGCTTCTGCCCCCCTGGAGGCGGCTCCTGCTGCCGCGCAGGCGCCACCTCCAGGCTGGGCCCTGGTGTCTCCGACCTGTGACCCTCCAGTCGAGTCAGGCGCCCTGGATGGGGCCTACGCCGCCCTGGATCAGGTCCGAGACGCCCTCGGGGGCGCCGACGTTCGCCTTGCAAAGGAGCGCTTGGGGCTCCTTTCTGGGTGGCTCCGGTCCGACGCCTCAGCTGTGGCGGTTTGGAGCCAAGTCGAGGCCACCGCGGCAGCCAAGGTAGCCCGCGACGCGGCGCTGGCCGATGTAGCGTCTGCCGTGAAGCGCTACGACGAGGCGAAGGTCCGCCTAAAGGCTTTGCAGGAGGAAAGAGCTGCACTCGCGGAGCGGCTTCGCCAGCGGGAGGAGGACCTCAAGACCTGTGAGGCCAAGCTTGCCGATCGTGACTCCACGCTGTCCAAGGCAGCGGCCGACCGAGCCGCGGAGCGCAAGCAACTGGACAGGTTGAAGGAGGAAGTGACTGCAGAGAAGGCTCGGCTCAACTCCAGGGAGAAGACCCTTGCCACGGCTGAGGAGAAGAAGGCCGCGGAGCTTGGTGCCCTCCCCTCCGTCGAGCTCAGACTCCGTCAGGCGCTGAACTCCATCTGCCGGGGGGATTTGCGGAACCCCTGGTGGCTCCTGAGAGCAGCTTCGTGGGGCTCTCTTCTAAGCTCGCCGAGGTGCTTGAGGGTGCCGTCGCTAGGGAGGAGAACGTCTTGGAGAGTGAGTGTCGCGACCTCTTCTCCGCAGCCGCGATGCGCGTCTTCAGCCACCTCTACCTTCGCGAGCCGAGCTTCGACTTCGGCTCCGTGATCCGCCCGGTTGATCCTAGGGTTCGCGCCGCTACGGCGACAGCCGTGGAGGGCGCCGTGGAGGCGCTGATGAAGAAGTTCGCATGTGTCGCCGTTCCCTCACCTCCTCCTGCGGCTGCAAGGGTTAGTGACGACGATGACAACGGCAGCGATGTCGACGACGAGCTCCCCGCGGCCGGGATGAGCGGTGGTGCCAACTCCTCCTGGGTCTTCTCCTGTAATGTTCATCGTGCCTCGTGGAGGCGTTAGACTTGTTTGCATTTTCGGAGACATTTTAATGCTCGTAATGACCGCTAAGTTGTGTGGTTTGATTTCCTCGCCTTGTTTCCTTCCTGCTTGCTGTAGCGCTCTGCGTCGGCAAGGCCCGGTCCCGCACATACCTCAACCGCCGTTGGGGCGTCCGGATCACCAGGACGGTGCCAAGGGGTGAGGGGCTACGAGACCAGTGAGGCTCTTGAGTCGCGATGCTCAGGAGTCCCCCTTGACGTATGAGTAGCCCTCACGAAGGGAACGCGACGAAGACAGGGTTGACTTGGAGATTTGGAGCGCCTTGAGCTCTGCGTCGGCAGGGCCCGGTCCCGCGCATACCTCAACCGCCGTTGGGGTGTCCGGATCACCAGGACGGTGCCAAGGGGTGAGGGGCTACGAGACCAGTGAGGATCCTGAGTCGCGATGCTCAGGAGTCCCCCTTGACGTACGAGCGGCTCCCATACCTTTCCTCGCTAGCTTTCGCCTGAGAAGGACGCGTGAAGACCCGGTATCAGGGACCTGGGAAGGTGGCGCGTGCCAGGCCCGGCCTCAGCGTAGCCCCCATGCAGCCCCCTCACGCGGGCATCCTAGGGGAATGCGACGAGACGGGGCCGCGAGGGGCCATCCTGAGGTTGGATGCAGCCACTAGGGCGCCATCAGTTTTTTATCCTCCAGCGCGGAGCATGGGGCTTCCACGTTGCGTGGGCATAGCCATTGGAGGGCCGTGTCGTCCGCCAGCGCGGAGCATGGGGCTTCCACTTGGGCGTGGGAATGGGGGCCCCGGCTCCTGAGCCCCCCGGGCGTGTACAGCCCATTAAGTTCATACGCGTGGCTTGCACGGTAGAACTGGGAGGTGTATCTGGGCACTCGTGAGCCTGCACGGGTCTCACAAGGCCCTACCTCAAAGGCGGGTTGCGCCTGAATCTTCCGGTAGAGGGCGCCATTGCATGTCCTGTAAATTTTGGAGAAACCTGCGCCGAATGGATTTCCAAGGGCCATCGCTTGAGAAGGCCGAACACCAATGACCCCAAGAGGTGACGTGAACGGGGCCGGACCGCCAGACAGAGCTCAGCCATTGGATTTATCGACGCTACAGGGACGGACCCGAGCACAGACGCCGTGCCCTGTCTTCTCATGCGACAACTCCGAGGAGAAAACACCCGACGTGCAGCTCCCGCGGCGGCAAAGGCCGACCGTGGTTGCATGAACCGTGCCGCGCGCCCTGACTCACCCACTCTCGATTAGCTCATGCGAGGACAAAGCACCAAGGACCATGGGAGGTGACGTGCATGGGGCTGGTCCGCGAGACAGAGCTCGATCGCTTGGATTTTTCAACGCTGCAGGGACGGACCCGAGCACAGATGACGTGCCAGCCCTTAATCACGAGGCGGTCGAAGACAGGATCATTAGGGCGCGATGACATTCATGGTGGCGAAGCACCGAGCATGCAGGTTCAGATATTTAGGAAATTGGTCAAATGCAAGAAAGCTTCTGATACATGCGTAAACGATGCGGCTGCGGGAACGGGCCCTAACCGCCTGAGGATGATGTAGCCCGATGGGTGACCTCAAACTGAGCAAACCAGAAAGTTACCTGGTATGAATCAAGAAGTCACCTGGCAGCAGTACCGATGAAGCGTCGAGGTAGTCGTCTGAGCTTGGCCTTGCATCTTCGTGAGCCTAGCCTTCATGGGCCCGGCGCCTCCCGAGGCTCGGGGCCCTCGCTCGAGCCCGGCGCCTCCTATGGCACCTCGCGGCGCCGGACCCCATAAGGCGCGAGCATGGCCTGAGCAAGGCGCTGAAACATGGCGCCCGCATTCATTAGGCCAAAGGGCATGCAGACGTAGTTGCATGGGTAGACTCCGCCGCGACCGACGCATGACGGCCAGAAGACGTCCTGGGATGTGACCCTATTGATGCCGGGTACGTCGACGCAGGCGCGCGGCGCGCCACCCGGGCGAACGACAGCGGTCGTGCTTGGCGATGCAGGGCGACGCCCGCCACATGTGGCTTGTGCTTCCTGAAGCTCCTCAATTGCACTGGCGATGAACTCCCGCGAACTTGGCGCCTCGCGCCGTGCTCCTTGCTTGAGTGGACGCGTGTCAAAACACACCTCCAGGTTGTGCCCGAGCGCCTCCCTCGTCTCACTGGTCAGGTCGGTGGACTTCCAGGTGGAAGTCCCCAGGCCCGACCCAAGGGAAGCGTCGGGCGCGCCTTCCTATGCGAGGGAGGGAGGGGCCTTGACCCCGGGCGTGGAACCTGAGGCGCCATCCTTGGAGGGTTCAGCCCCCTGGCGCCCCTTGGAGAGGACCTGCTTCTTCTTCCTGGGGACATCCTCACGGGGCAGGACGTCCCCTTCGTCGTCTGAGTGCTCGGCCGCTGCAGCGCGGTAGGTGCGCTCGAGGGAGCAAACGTCATCCTTCTCATCGCAGGCGATGGTGATGACACCACCACTCCCCGGCATCTTGAGGACGTTGTAGCCATGGTGAGTCACTACCATGAACTTGGCGAGGGCGGGGTACCCGAGGATCGTGTTATACGGGAGGTGGATGTGGGCGACGTCGAAGACGATGAGCTTGGTGTGGTAGTTGTTACGCCCACCGAAGGTGACAGGCAGGCGCACTTGCCCGATAGGGACGGTGGAGCCGTCAGTGACCCCTGAGAAAGGCTTGGTTGGCATGAGTTGGTCGTATGGCACTTGAAGCGTCTCGAACGTCTCGATGGAGAGGACATTGAGCCCCGCGCCACCGTCGATGAGGGTCTTGGTGATGAGGACATTGCTGATGGTAGGCGTGCACAGCATGGGGAGCGTACCCGCCATGGCTGAACACCTGAGTTGATCCCTGGAGTCAAAGGTGATGGCACAATGGGACCACCTGAGGGGGCGCGCAGCCTCGAGCTTCGAGAGAGCCGCGTTCACCTCCCGCGAGAACTGCTTGAAGATGCGGTTTGATGCTGGGGCCTGA
The DNA here is from genome assembly GCA_039707655.1 of Elymus sibiricus. NCBI lineage: Eukaryota > Viridiplantae > Streptophyta > Magnoliopsida > Poales > Poaceae > Elymus > Elymus sibiricus. Next base: position 363,185,012 of record CM077665.1, read on the forward strand.
GCGCCACCCAGGATGCAAGCTACTGCCCTGACCTCCTGGAAGCCCACAGCCCCGTCGTTCTGCCTGTCTTCTTCCTTCCTCCTGGGTGGTGGTGGCAACGGGGGAAGGCCGGCCTCACGAGGGCGGGCCTCATGAGGCTGACCGCGAAGTCACCCCTCCGGAGGTTTGTCGCGCCAGCGGTCCTCCCGAACTTGATCGCGCCGCGGTCCTCCCGAGGCCGGTCACGCCACTCCTGGCACGGGTCTCGACTGTCCCAGCGGCCTCCGCCGCGGCCTCCACCGCGACCATAGCCACGGTCGCCACGCCCAGGGCATCGACCGAAATGCTCATCATGGACCACCCTGAGTTCCTGACAGTCGACGGTGTTGTGGGTATTGGTGCCATGGAAGATGCAGAAGGGACGCCCTCCTACGGGGGGTTCCTCGTCCCGACTGCGCTTCACCTCAGGTTCCGCCACCAGCACTGCAGGGGCCTTGCACTTCGTCTCCTTGGTCTTGGTCTTCTTGTCTTCGGGGTTCACCTCTGGAAGCTCGAGGAGTGAGAGGCATCCTTCTTCGGCCTTTGCGCACTTGTTCGCCAGGTTGAACATCTCCAGGGCTGAGCTCAAGTCGTCGTTCATGGCAAGCTCCTCCCTCATCCTGAGGTCCCTGACGCCGTCGATAAATGCCGAGATGATGGCCTCATCCGACGCCCTCGGGATCTTGAGGCGGACAGTCGTGAAGCGTTGTATGAACTTGTGCAAGGTCTCATCCGGCTGTTGCTTCACGCGACGCAGGTCTCCCACACCGAGGGCACGGTCGCGGGTGCCTTGGAAGTTGGCGACGAAACGCTCGCGCAGGTCGTCCCAGGAGGTGATTGACTTCTCCGGAAGGTTGAGGAGCCAGGAGAGCGCGCCACCCTTGAGGGCCATAGGGAACCAACTAGCCATGACCTTCTCGTCTCCATCGGCTGCCTGGATGCTCAGCGAGTAGAGCTGCAAGAACTCCGCGGGATCTGGGGTGTCGTCGTAGCGAGGAGGCAGGTCGGGCTTGAACTTGCAGGGCCACACGGCCGGATGCAGCTCCGGGGCAATGGCACGGCAACCCACTTGACCCACGGGCGCCGTGGGCACGGGAGGGGCCCAGTCTTGGTGTTCCTGCGCCACTGCCTCCAGGTGCGCACGGCCGTGACGCTGGCACAGCGGCGCGGGGAGTGCACTCGCGTCAGCGCGCGGCCACGGCACTACCTGGTAGCTTACTTCATCTCTCACCCTTGCTGGGGGCCCGCGCGGCTGGTCGCGCGGGCGTGCTTAACGCCTGGGCTCGGGGTCGACGTCGCGCTAGGGAGGAGGAGGCGGCGCATCCTGGGCCTCGTCGCCTGCCAGAGAGGGCTGTGGCCGGAACGAGTAGGAGAGCGTCGAGGCATCGCCGGCGGCGCTGACGAGCTCCGCGATGCGCCCGAGCCAGTCGTCGTAGTGGTTGGGGGCAGGGCGGTAACGCAGCAGCTCGCGCGCCATGAGGAGCGTGCCCGACCCGCGCGCCGGCCCGGGGCGGGCGCGAGAGGACGACCCAGTGGCCGGAACGATCGACGGAGTGACGGTGCAGCCGTCGCGCCACGCGGTGACCGGCTGCGACGAGTCCTGCTGCTCGTGGGCATCTAGGCCCGTGGCGGCATTAGCCACAGGGGAGGCGGATCGGCGCGCGGCGGTGCGGCCCACCGGCGCTGTCTGGGCGACACGAGGAGCACGGCGCTCGGCGCGGGCTCGGCGTGCATTAGCCATCGGAGCGGTGGAGCACAGAAGGAGCGAAGTTTGAGGAAGATTTTGACACGCCCCCTACCTGGAGCGCCAAATGTCAAATTTCGGGCTCCGCAAAACCCGGAGAGGTTCGAACTCAGGGGCGTGTGCGAAGATCCCCACCAGCTTCGATCCCAAGCTCACAGCTCGATAGCCTAGCCCAACGAACTCACTCGATGGCGAGGAACAAGACAGCACACGAGGATTTACCCAGGTTCGGGCCGCCGCGAAGCGTAAAACCCTACTCCTACTTTTGTGGATTGCCTCACGAGGAGGTTTGTGGATGAACTAGTACAGTGGCGAGTTGCCTCGTGAGGGCGCCCGGGCGGTGTTGGATCTCCCTCTCTACGGAGCAGCCTAGCCTCTATTTATAGTGGCCTGGGTCCTCTTCCCTTATCGCAATGGCGGGAAGGGATCCCACAACGGCCAAATTCGAAAGGGGACAGGAGGTACATCTTATCCTGACGAAAGGTGGCCTTCGCCTGCAAAGTGGCTGGTGGTGACGCAGTGGTGGGATCGCTGGTGACATCCGTCCTGCCCTGCCCGCTGGCCTGGTCTCGTTTCACCGAAATGGAAACCTTTGGTGGGACGCCTCGGGAACCCGCGTACGCCCTTGCCTCCTTTACACCAAAGAGGAAACTGCCTCCCCTGGCGCGCTGGCGCCCGCCTGGTTCGCCTTGCATCATCCTTGACCTCCCGAGGCCGAGCATTGCATAGAAATCTCTACCGCTCAGGAGGGGGCCTGGGGAGGCCTCCTCCCTCCGGGAGCCTTGGCGTTGTCCTCCTCGCGAGGGTGAGGCTCTCGCGAGGGCCTTGTCTTGAGTGAAACCGCGCCGAGCCGTACGGACTGTCGAGGCGGGCCACGCCATGGGCCGCAGGTAGGCAAGTCTGGGTACCCCCGTTCCCAGGACGCCGACAACATGCATATTTATAGATGTTGCCCTTTCGAACGGGAGACGCATACTGGTCACGAGAGTTGACATGAAAATAAAATATAGTGGCATCGGCATGACGACCGGAATAGGACAAATAGGGGAGGGTCGGGGAGGAGATGACAGTAGTGCTCACCACTAGACCGTGTAGGGGAGGTAGTCTAACAACAACGAGACCGACGGTGCTCGTGGAGGTGAAGAGAAGACCCCATGCACATGAAAAGCACCGGCACAACGCCACAACCAACATAAGTAGACTGCAAATGGCTAAGTGATACCACCGCAAGGTTAATATGGCAACTAGGGGTGGACGGAAGACTTATGACTTATGAGTTGAACACAAGGCTAATCCTCAGCGAGTAAAAATTAAGTTCTCGGATAGAAATTGGTTGCTAGAGAACCTGGCTAACGGTCAGCCAGTAAAACAAGTGCTCAAACCTAAGAATCTAGCTGGAAAATACGTATCAGGCCTTCTTATGCACTACTAGACCTTCTTATGCACTAGTAGGTGCATCAAATTTTTCCAAGATTATAGCCTACTCCTACTCAACAAACCAATAATCAGAAATGCGGTATAACAAACAGACAAGATATCGAAATTTACCTGAACCAGGGCAGTGGCCACGGCGGTTGGCGCTTGCGGACGGAGGAGACGGTGGCCGGGACGGGGGAGGGAGGAGGCTGGCGCTTGCGGACGGAGGAGACGGCGGCCGGGACGGAGGAGACGACGATGGCAGGAACGGGCGGTGGAGGTGGGGACGGGCGGCAGCGGCGGCCCTAGGGTTCGAGCTGGGGAGGGGTGCCATTAGAGGAGGGGTGGGGGGAGGTGGAGGTGGGGACGGGCGTCGGCGCGGTGGAGGTGGGGACGGGCGGCGGTAGGGACGGATGACGGCGGCGGCGGGGGGGCAGAGGAGATGGCTGCGGGGGCGCGCGGGGGAGGATGGCTACGGGGGCGCGCGGGGGAGGAATGGATAGGGCAGGCCTAGGCCGAAGGATTTTTTTTTAAACAGCTTTGCCGTCTGCTTCGTCTTTGCCTTTGCCGTCCGCTTCGCCTTTGTCGTCCGCTTCGTGGTCTCTTTGTCGTCTGCTAGCAGATGGCAAAGAACGGACTGACGGCATATGGAACGGCCGTTTGACCTACCCAGCGTCGCGCTCCTGTGGGGCCCAGGACCACCCTTTGCCGTCCGCTATCTCGCTATTTGTCGTCCGCCTTACTTTGCCGTCCGCTTTTTATGATATTTGTCGTCTACCAGCCGACGGCAAAGAACGGACTGATGGCAAAATCTATCTTTGCCATGAGTCCTTTCTTTGTCGTCAGCTTTTCGGAAGCGGACGGCAAACACCTTCTTTGTCATCCGCTAGCGGACGACATAGAACTGGCTGATGGCAAATTCCCTGATTCCTGTAGTGAATCTTCCAAATTTCTCACTAAAATGTGGGTTAGTAGATCCAAAGATAATATCATCCGCATAAATTTGGCACACAAATAATTCACCATTAAATCTCTTAGTGAACAAGGTTGCGTCAATTTTACCAATTTCAAAACTCTTTTCAATAAGAAACTTCGTTAAGCATTTGTACCAAGCTCGTGGGGCTTGCTTAAGACCATAGAGAGCTTTACGAAGCTTGTAAACATGATTAGGTTTCTTAGGGTTCACAAAACCAGGGGGTTGTTTAACATAGACCTCTTCTTCTATTTCACCATTCAAAAATGCACTTTTGATATCCATTTGGTAAAGAGTAATGTCATGGTGATTTGCATAAGCAAGAAGTATGTGAATAGCCTCAAGTCTAGCAATGGGGGCATAGGTCTCACCGTAGTCCATACCTTCGACTTTAGTGTAGCATTGAGCCACGAGATGTGCCTTGTTGCGTAGCACTTGACCGTATTCATCTTGCTTGTTTCGAAACACCCATTTTGTTCCGATGATGTTTTGCTCATCCTTGGGCTTCTCCACTAGTGTCCACACTTCATTCCTCTCGAAGTTGTGTAGCTCCTCGTGCTTGGCATTCACCCAATCGGGGTCCTCAAGCGCTTCTTCCACCTTCATAGGCTCAATACTACAAATAAATGAGTAATCCTCACAAAAGTTAGCCAAACGAGTTTTAGAGCGATTTATTCTCCCGATTTGTATGTCACTGAAGATTTTCTCTAAGGGATGATTTTTTTTCACTCTTGCTCGAACTCTTGGTAGCTTTTGCTTGTTGGACGGTGGAGCTTCCTCATTATCGTCATCTTCTTCTTCATTGTTGTTGAAGGTGTCGTTTCCTTGAGGTGGTGGTGAAGGTGGTTGTGGTGGATCATCACGATGAACTTCCTCCTCCTCTTCATCTTGTCGTGTACCGCTTGTGGATGCCTCCATGTCATTTTGAGGTTCGCCTTGACACGAGGTTGGAGCTTCCACTTATGTAGATGAAGTACTTTCCTTCATCTCCATGGGATGAATCTTGTCGATGGACAAATCTTGAATGGCTTCCAAAGGTTCCTTATCTCCTACATCATTAGGCAATTGTTCAACTTGCGAACCATTAGATTCATCAAACTTCACATCTACCGTCTCTTCAACTTTTCGTGTGAAGTTGTTGTAGACACGGTAAGTGTGAGAGTTTGATCCGTAACCGAGTAGGAAACCTTCATGAGATTTAGGAGAAAATTTAGACCAACGATGCTTATCAAGAATGTAACACTTGGAGCCAATACCCGAAAGTATCCAACTTGGGGCTTGTTACCGGTGAGTAGCTCGTATGCCATTTTACCGAGAACCTTGTGAAGGGAGAGTCAGTTCGTAGCATGACAAGCCGTTTCCACGGCTTCCGCCCAAAAGTGTCTTGGCGTCTTGTATTCGTCGAGCATCGTTCTAGCCATCTCTATAAGAGTCCGGTTCTTCCTCTCAACGACTCCATTTTGTTGAGGCGTGTACATAGCCAAGAACTCATGTGAAATCCCTTCTTCGTCAAGAAAGGTGTCCACATTGGTGTTCTTGAACTCCGATCCATTGTTGCTCCAAACTTTCTTGATCTTGACTTCAAATTGATTTTGAGCCTTGCGAGCGAAGTTCTTGAAGATCTTTTGCACATGCGACTTATCAACAAGAAAGAATACCCACGTAAATCTGGAAAAATCATCTACTATAACTAGACCAAAGGAATTTCCACCAAGGCTCTTGTAAGCATTGGGACCAAAAAGATCTATATGAAGCAACTCGAGTGATCTCCTAGTAGTCATGATATTCTTTATGGCATGACTTCCACCTACTTGCTTTCCAGCTTGACAAGCACTACAAAGTCTATCTTTGTCAAAGATAACATCTTTAACACCAAGTATATGATTGCCTTTGATGAGCTTGTCTAGATTATGCATGCCAACATGTCCTAGCCTTCTATGCCAAAGCAACCTTTGGCAGATTTTGCAATAAGACAAGTACGAGGTTTGGATCTCTTAGTGAAGTCAATAATGTATAGATCACCTCTACGGAAACCGGTAAAGACCATGCTATGATTATGTTGACGAAACACTTGGCAATCAACTTTAGTAAATAGCACATTGAAACCAAAGTCGGCTAGTCTAGATACGCAAAGAAGATTGTAACCAAGGGATTCAACAAGCATGACATTTTGAATGGAGCTATCATGAGATATGGCCACTGATGGTGTCCTGGACTAGGGGGTACTCACCACGTCGTCTCCCGACCAGTGGGTCTAGCCGAGGACCCCCATGGTGGTTCACTAATGGGCCAGTTCGGACAGTCCATGATGCATACAAGGGAGATTCCATAAGACTTGGCGCACAAGACAATGACTCCTCTAAACCCTAGGCCTCTGGTACATTATATAAACCGAGGCCAGGCTAGTCAAGAGACAATCTCATATTCATTACAACAATCTCGTGATAGATACTTATACTATGTACTATCCCCCATATCAATACAATCAAAAGCTGGACGTAGGGTATTATCTCCTTGAGAGAGCCCGAACCTGGGTAAAATCCTGTGTCCATGTTACCATCGCTCCAAGATGCCTAGCTTAGGACCCCTACTATGAGATATGTCGGATTTGACACCGACATTGGTGCTTTCATTGAGAGCCTGCTAGGCGATCATTGCGGATCGATGAGATGATCAGGTGATATTTTTTCCAGTTAGATATGTTCCACGTAAGCTACTTTTTTGCAAAATTATTGCTACTTCGTACTACTTTGTCCGCAGTCAGATTGAGATCAAGAAAATTTCAACGGCGGCGGCTGTGTCTGTTGTCTGGTAGTACATGGATCCGAGCTCTGCTACGGACTAGCCACAGTCGCAACCAAGATTCGCTGCTTAGTTCGACTGAAAAACAAAGAAGACGCAATCTGACCGGCTGCGTTCCAGTCGTGGACATCATCACGGAGCTAATAGTACCAGTGCATGACGACCAAAGAATTGTATCCCGTCCGTGGCTGGCAGCATCAGCGAGATTCGTTTCCTTTTGTTTTTTTAATTCAGCTCCTAGTGATTCGCTGGTCCTCTCCTACCTTTTGGTGATAAGTACACGTAGACCAAAAGTACTAACTACTAATGCAGTTAGTTTTGCAGCACGATCTCCCAAACCTAGTTGGCAAATACTAGTAATCCAACTAGTACTACTACTGCACGCTTTTGTGAAATCCTCGTGTAAAAATTGAAGCGATCTAATTCTCGATATCATTGTAGTACGAATCAAGCTTTCTTGCTGCATCGGACGTCGCCGTCGATCAGGTTTTATTTTTCCTAACTATTCATTTAGCATGTACAATTATTACATATAGAATATTTTTGGTTGGTTTGTACTGCATTTGCAGAGTTATTTTGTCGACGCATGTACATGGTGCTTTCTGTCCGCGCCGATCTGGCCAGCTTCTCACCGGCCTACTCCTTGTTCGCAACCTGCCGGACGTCGAAACTCAATTGTGATCATACCCGTCGTCACCTCGGCCAGCTGACCTACACGTCGGAAACCTGGTCAAACTAACCTCGACGACCAGGCCGTGCTTACAGGATTATCTACTTCGCATAAATTAATTGTGCAGTTTTCTTCTTCTCTTTCATTATTATGATTTTTCGCTTGCACTATTTTATATGTGCAGGTAATCGGCTTCGACGGCGTCACACGGTCACCTCAGCGTGCTAGTGTTGCCGTCCCTCCTCCTTCGACCAAATCGCGTCGTTGCCATGGCGCCCTGCCCTACGTCGGCATCGTAGCGACGTTGCTTCTTCAAGCCGACATCCACCTCGCCGACCTGTTTCGACACGTCGGCTGACGTGGGGGCTCTGGCATCACCTCGGCTAGACTGGGAAATTCTCCATCTCTTCATCAACCTGCTCCGAGGAGTTCGGCGTCACCAGCCGACCAGCTTTGTCATGTTAGCTGAACCGGGGGCTTTGCCTCGCCACATCGATCGTGCTGCATCGCCACTCCATCAAGCCGAGCTCTTCGCTCGGGCACCTCTGGACCGGCTTGGGGGCTGGGACCTTGATCCGCCGCAAGCTCGTCACACGTCATCAACACCGAGCATATTAATCAGCTAAGTCGCTTTCATGCTCAAATTTCTTAAGTTTTTAAATTTTTGTTCGGTTCAACCGAGCGTTATGTTTTTGTCTCAAAACAAAAACTTTCCTTGTTAAAAACACTTCTTGTTCCCATGATAACTGGGGGCTTTGTCGTCACGCTGCCGAACTACTCTGTCTCCTCGGCTGGACCGGGGGCTTCACCTCGCCACAGCAACTGTGTTGCGTTGCCACTTCTTGACCCGAGCTCCTCGTTCGATTACCTCGGGCTTGGAGGCTGGGACCTCGGCCAGGCCGAGGACTATGTCTCCGTCCCGCCACAACCTCAGACCGCACCGAGCACATTAACAAGCTAAGTCGTTTTCGTGCTCAGCTCTCTTTGAAATTTTACTTTTTGTTCGGTTCAACCAAACATTATTTTTTTTGTTGAAAAAAAATTGTTTGTTAAAAACTTTCTTTGTTAGAAATTTCTTTACCCGATTTAACCGGGGCTCTTAAATTTGTATGAGTCGTTTTTTAATAAATGAGGTTTCTTCTTGGTCGTTGCAAAGTCTTTTTTCTACTACTCCTTATTTCGACACTAGTGTGTGGTCAATAGCCGGATAGCCTGGTTTCTTTGTAAAGCCGCTCGAGTTTAGTACGCTAAACAGGCGTCAGAGAAACACTCCGCCTTCGAGATATGGAGGTTGAAGCCAAAGGCTAGCCCGCTTGGAGTCCGGAGATCGGATGTATCATGTTAAAGCACGACCGAAGCACGTATTAATTTTAAGACGAAATTTTGATTGGCACCACAAAACTTGATTTAGTTCAGACGTCAAAGTTTTTACATAGGTTTTTTGGCTTTTCGAGCTTATGGCACTTTTAAGCTATTTGTATGTTTTTCTTTTAGGAGGCGGGACACCCTCATGACCAAGGTGCCCTGTGTAATAATTCAGCTCGGGATATCTCTTCCGACCCATAGCTCGGTATCTTCCCTGCCGACTCACACCTCGGCGTTGGTGAAACGCACATGACATCTGGGCTAGTTCCCGAGGAGATTCGATCCTCATGCTGGTCGGCCGCACCCAACCTGAGTCTCGGGGGATACTGTGTGTCTCCAGCATAGCTCTCGTATTACAACGTCGGATGCCTTTAAAGTATCTGCAATATCAACGGGGGACTCCTACTAGAGCCGAACCCACCAAAAGCCAAGGTACTCCGAGTAGTCCTCGGCAAAACGTTCTCGGATATTACTTTATATGCATCAGTTTCAAATTGTGTCTTCAGTCAATAGTTGGGTTGCCCTGCTCATGTGATTGCCTCCTACATTCCGCTTTGTTCGGCTAGGTGTGCAAAGGGAGAACCATTGCAACTGTACTTCCGATTTAACTGGTCAAGTACCTCAGTGGAGAAAGCCGAAATCTGATTGTCACAATGAGCGCAAACTGGTCACCGATCCGATGACTCTGTCAAACTATAGACCGATAGAGGTTACCCCATGGGCCTTTCATAAATTTGGCCGTAGTGTTAATGTCTTGACCTCGACTAACGCCGAACACTAATCGGGGGCTAGTAATGGGCCTCCCAAACTTTAAGCTCCTATGACTAAGTGAAAGTTATAAATTCTAGATATCTGATTGCCTCATTTCCGCTAACACAACCGCCTCCGGGCACCGAGACGTCGGCTAAGGGTTGTCTTGTTACTGTGGAAACACCGTGCGTAGCATCTACAAAGGGGTAGAAGCCGACGATGGGCCACTCTCAAATGATAAACGGTTAAAAAGGAGTCAAAATAGCATATAGCATAAAAGCATTTGTATTCAATATGCGAGTGTTGCCTTCCGTAATCATCATTATAAAGCCATAAATATGCATCAATTTGACTTAAGAGTTTGGCCAAGCTGGGTTGCCTGGCTCCTGTGCTTACCCCCTACGTTCCTGATTGTTCGGCTACGGGGTAAAGGGAGCACCTCTATGATTGTTACTTCCGGGTCATCCGGGTTAGTACCTCAGACTGGGTGACGCCGAAATCTAGCCAACTTAAGAATATAATTGGTCGGCAACGACGAAAGTGAAAATTTTGGTTCATTAAAGACCACAAAGTTCGGGAACATTCCCCAAACCAAATCCTCAATATTTTCCTCCCACATTGATCGGAGTTGAGGTTTCACGATGATGGTCAACATGATATCCTGCGAAAAGGAACTTATAAATGAACTATTTTTCCCAGAAGGTGTTTCTTACGTTAAAAAGTAATATAACATATCTCTCCGCGTACTTTTGTTTATAAAACCGTATGGCCGGATTGCCTTGTTTGTCATAAATCTTTGCCCTTATAAAGGCTTTATAAAGTAGGACAAACACTCCTAGGCTACTGGCCGTGGAGGTTGAAGCCGATGGTCGGTCAACAAAGTCTTGTACAATGCGGATTCGAGCATTGATGATGTAAAGTACTTCGGTACATAGAATCATTACACATAAATTGTGTTAAACGTAACAAAGTTTGTTTCAAACAAATATCGATCCTTAATTCGACCACCCGTGCCCAAATTAAGGCTCGGGGGCTACTGCATTGCCTATTCAATGCAGCAAATTCAAAGTGCAATATGGTTTCCGAGGAAATTTGGTCCCCAGGTCGGTCGGCCGCACCCAACCTGAGTCTCGGGGGCTACTGCACACCGCGTTTTAATTTCTAAAAGCGTGCTGCCGAGCAAGGAACCAATCCTCAGGCCAATTTCGCGAATTGACCTGAGTCTCAGGGGCTACTAGGAACAACGGATTTATGTTTACCTTCAGGTGCATCTCGGATTTTAGGCCGACACACACCTTGAGGGCTACTGGCTATATATCTCGGCAGAGAATAAATTGCACCAATCAAAAAAAGTCCACAAAAAATCAGCCCACGACCGAGGTGATGCACCACCTCGGAAACAGTCCGGCATAAAGCTCGGATGCAAGTGGTTGGCTCCATAAAGGGCATTTCTGGCATTAAGCTCGGTCGAGCTCCTTCAACCTTTTCAAGTCTGAGGTAATTATGACACCTCGGATGCAGACCGGCATTGGAGCTCGGCTGCAAAAAGATACCTCGGAAGCAGTCCAGCATAAAGCTCGGATGCGAATGGCTGGCTCCATAAAAGACTATTCCGGTATTTAAGTTCGGATGAACTCCTTCAAATTTTCAGAGACCGAGGTAATCTATGACACCTCAAATGTCGACCAGCGTTGGAGCTCGGTGATACGTCTCCAACGTATCTATAATTTTTTATTGTTCCATGCTATTATATTATCAGTATTGGATGTTTTATATGCACTAATATGCTATTTTATACTATTTTTTGGGACTAACCTATTAACCTAGAGCCCAGTGCCAGTTTCTGTTTTTTCCTTTTTTTGAGTTTTACAGAAAAGGAATATCAAACGGAGTCCAAACGGAATAAAAATTTATGGTGATATTTATGGACCAGAAGAGACCCACGGGGCATCGGAGTTGGGCTAGAAGAGCCACGATGCAGCCACAACCTAGGGGCGCCCCCCCCCCCCTAGGGCGCGCCCCCCTGGCTTGTCGTCGCCTCATGGCCCCCCTTGACGTGAGACCGATGCCAAAAATTCTTATAAATACCCAAACCTCCGAAAAGAAACCTAGATCGGGAGTTCCGCCGCCGCAAGCCTCTGTAGCCACGAAAAAACAATCGGGAGCCCGTTCCGAGACCCTGCCGGAGTGGGAAACCATCACCGGAGGCCATCTTCATCATCCCGGCGGTCTCCATGACAAGGAGGGAGTAGTTCACCCTCGGGGCTGAGGGTATGTACCACTAGCTATGTGTTTGATCTCTCTCTCTCGTGTTCTTGAGATGGTACGATCTTGATGTATCGCGAGCTTTATTGATATAGATGAATCATATGGAGTTTTCCCCTCTCTATCTTCTTGTGATGAATTGAGTTTTCCCTTTGAAGTTTTCTTATCGGATTGAGTCTCTAAAGGATTTGAGAACACTTGATGTATGTCTTGCGATGGGATATCCGTGGTGACAATGGGATGTTCTATTGATCCACTTGATGTATGTTTTGGTGATCAACTTGCGGGTTCTGTGACCTTGGGAATCTATGCATAGGGGTTGGCACACGTTTTCGTCTTGACTCTCCGGTAGAAACTTTGGGGCACTCTTTGAAGTTCTTTGTGTTGGATTGAACATGATGAATCTGAAATTGTGTGATGCATATCGTATAATCAAGCCCATGGGTACTCGTGGTGACATTGGAGTATCTAGGTGGCATTAGGGTTTTGGTTGATGTGTATCTTAAGGTGTTATTTTAGTATGAACTCTAGGGCTGTTCGTGACACTTATAGGGATAGCTCATACGATTGATCGGAAAAGATAACTTTGAGGTGGTTTCGTACCCTACAATAATTTCTTCGTTTTTTCTCCGCTATTTGTGACTTTGGAGTGAACTCTTTGTCGCACGTGAGGGGTTTACATATGATTCAACTATGTCAGTATTGTTGAGAGAACTTGCACTAGTGAAAGTATGAACCCTAGGCCTTGTTTTCAAGCATTGCAATACCGTTTTTGCTCACTTTTGTTACTTGCTACCTTGCTGTTTTTATATTTTCAGATTACAAAAACTTATATCTACCATCCATATTACACTTGTATCACCATCTCTTCGCCGAACTAGTGCACCTATACAATTTACCATTGTATTGGGCGTGTTGGGGACACAAGAGACTCTTTGTTATTTGGTTGCAGGGTTGTTTGAGAGAGACCATCTTCATCCTACGCCTCCCACTGATTGATAAACCTTAGGTCATCCACTTGAGGGAAAATTTTCTACTGTCCAACAAAACTCTGCGCTTGGAGGCCCAACACGAGTCTACAAGAAGAAGGTTGCATAGTAGACATCAAGCTCTTTTCTGACGCCGTTGCCGGGGAGGTGAGTGCTTGAAGGTATATCTTTAGATCTTGCAATTGAATCTTTTAGTTTCTTGTTTTATCACTAGTTTAGTCTATAAAAGAAAACTACAAAAAAAATGGAATTGAGGTTGCCTCATATACTTCATCTTTATAATGTCTTTCGTGAAAATGATGGAAAGGAAAATTGTGCCAAAGTGTTAGAAGAAGAAGTCAATAAAATGTTTGGCACTAAATCTTTGAATGATGAGCATGATTGCAATGTTGTTAGTATAAATTCTTTGAATATCCATAATCCTAATGATGATTGCACTAGTCATGATAATGATGTCTCCTATAAGGATGTCAATTTTTGTGGAGTGAATTGGGAGTGCGAATACTCACCGAAGAAAAGGGAAAATAGATTTTGTAAGAAGCATAAATATTTAGAAACCAAACGGTTACTTAAGATGTTAGATATTTGTGCTAAAAAGTTATATCCTCTTCTTCTTCGCATTACTTGTGAACTTTGCAATGAAAGTGGTCATTTTAATTTCCAATGTGAATTATTTCATGATCAAATTATGTCCAAAAATTGTGATAACCTCATTACCCTTGAGCATTATAATGAACTTAGTCTATTTTTGGGTTATGAAGAAATGAAACATAAAACTAACGAGGTTCCTGATTGGGTTCTCATAAAAATGATTGATTTTGATCTAAATGAAATCTATATGTATTGCGCGGTAAATTGCATTGAGAATCCTTATATTGCCAATTATTTAAAAATAAGAAAACAAATAGAAGATGAAGAGAATACTAATGAAGGGGAAGAGACTTCCCAATATCTTCCTATTTTCTCTTATGATGAATCAGGTGATGAGGGGGAGCTTCCTATTCTACCAATCTCATCAATAAGAAGCTCGGAAAAATTGATTAAACCCACACATGATGTGGTGAAGAAGAAGAAAAGAAAAAAACGTAGAGGTAAAAAGGTATCTCTCCCAAATAATGATACCCCTTATAATCTTGAAAATCTTTTTGGCACAAACTTAGAAAATTGTGATGATAATAATTGTTATACTATTGGTGCTATTCATACTATTAATAATGAGAGTGATTATGCTTATGTTATGCAAAGCCACAAGCTTGGGGATGCTATGTTTAATGAAGATGATATTTTTAGTCCCCCAAGTTTTGATGAGCAAATTTATTATGATGATAGCATGCCTCCTATTTATGATGATTATTGTGATGATACTTATGTTATAAAAAGTAGTGATAATTATTGTCATAATTTTGAATATCCTTTTACTGAACATTACTCTTTTAATGTGGAAACAATTTTTAGTATTCGAGTTTCATATGATACTCCCATTATTCTGAATAAGAAGAAAATTGCTTATATGGAGAGTAGTAAAATTTCTATGCTTGTGGATCATGAAAAGAATGCTTTATGTGATGGTTATATTGTTGAATTCATTCATGGTGCTACTAAAAATTATTATGAGGGAGGAGTATATGCTTGTAGGAATTGCAATAATATCAAGTTTCCTCTCTATGTGTTGAAAGTTTTGAAGTTATGCTTGTTTTACCTTCCTATGCTAGTTGATTCTTGTTCCCATAAGTTGTTTTCTCACAAAATCCCTATGCATAGGAAATGGGTTAGACTTAAATGTGCTTGTCATGAGATTCATGATGCTCTTTTGCATGTTTCAATTATTATTCCTATGTGAGCATCATTGAAATCATCATGCCTAGCTAAAAGGCATTAAAGAAAAGCGCTTGTTGGGAGACAACCCAACACTTATACTTTCTGTTTTTGTGTGTTCACATGATTAGGATACTGTAGTAATCATGTTTCGTATCTTTTATTTCAATAAAGTGCCAAGTAAAGCCTTTGGGATGACTCACAAGATGAGTAGAATTGATGCTGAACCAAAACAGAAACTTTTGACTCCAGTACAGGAATTTTCATTTTTTACTGGAGCGTGATAATGATCTAAAATATTTACACAGTATTAATATACAAATTCTTCAGGTTGTCCTAATTTTTCAGAATTTTTCGAGACAGGGAAGTATGGTTACACTACAGATCTTCACAGACTGTTCTGTTTTTGACAGATTCTGTTTTGCATGCATAGTTTGCTTGTTTTAGTGTTTCCATAGCTTATATTTAGCGGTATAAATTATGGGAATGATATAATACAGTAGGTATCATGTGGGAACAATTATGAATCTTGTATTGACAGTACCTAAGTGAATTATTTATCTTTATTACACTAACCCTTCTCACGAAGTTCCGTTAAGTTTTGTGTGATTGAAGTTTTCAAGTTTTGGGTGAGACACCGATATGAGAAGAATAAGGAGTGACAAGAATCTAAGCTTGGGGATGCCCAAGGAACCCCCAAGGTAATATCCAAGGAATACTCAAGCGCCTAACCTTGGGGATGCTCCGGAAGGCATCCCCTCTTTCGTCTTCAACACTATCGGTATATCTTACTTGGAGCTATATTTTTATTCGTCACATAATATGAGTTTTGCTTGGAGCGTCATTTATTTTGTTGTTCTCTGTTAGGTGTTATTTATAATCTTGTTTTTCAATAAAAAGTTCCAAGAATTGCCTTAGGATGCTTGCATTGCATGTTTGATGTGTGCTGTGTAAAAACAGAAACTTTTGCTGTAGTGTTTGAATTTTCATATTTTACTGGAACGTGGAAAGTTTCTAAAAAATTTACACAGTATTGTCATATAAATTTTATATTGTTTCATAAATTTTCATAATTTTTAGAGTTACATAAGTACACTGGTTTAATAAATTGCTACAGACTGTTCTGTTTAGACAGATTGCTGTCATAGTTTTGTTATCTACTTATCCTATAGTTTCCATAGCCTATATTGGTAGATATAAATTGTGGAAACGATAGTAAACAGTAGATGATGTTTGGAAACTATTGTGCAACATGTCTTGGCAGTACATGAAGTGTTGATTTGTTCTTATGTGTACTAACCTATCTCACGAGTTCTTTTTGAGTTTTGTGTGGATGAAGTTTTTGAGACTTAGGTGAAACCGGGATATGAGAGGATTGAACGAGATTCAAAAGTTCAAGCTTGGGGATGCCCAAGGCACCCCAAGTAAATATTTCAAGAAGTCTCAAGCATCTGAGCTTGGGGATGCTACGCATCCCACCTCTCTTCATCAACAATTATCGGTTAGCCTATGTTGAGCCTAAATTTCTAATCGTTCACATGATACATGCTATTCTTGGAGTGCTATTTTTCTTTTGCTTGCTGTTTAATAAAGTACTTAAGATCTGAAATTCTTAGATGAGAGAGTCTTCACATAGTTATTTAATTGTTGGCTACTCATTGATCTCCACTTATATCTTTTTGGAGTAGTTTGTTTTTTGCTCTAGTGCTTCACTTGTATCTTTGTAGAGCACGGCGGTGGCTTTATTTTATAGAAATTATTGAACTCTCTTGCTTCACTTATATTCAATGTTCAAGAAATCGTTAACTGGTAGCTGCTCGGTCGGTTTAGGAGTAGCGATTAATCGGTGAATCGGCCTATTAACTGGATTAATCGGTCGACAATTAATCGGTAGATTGAATAGGAACCTGCCAATATATATCTAGTTTGTTTATGTATTATACCATACTCCCATGCTCCCAACAATGTAATATACCAAAACATGTTGACGTACACATATAATAAGCATAGAGAGGAGGTAAAATTATTAATCCTAGGTATTAAGGAGCGGGATGGGGCTGGAAGGGGTTACGGGCCAAAAATTTGGGCTTTCTTTACCCACCCGTTAATGGGCCACCAGGGATTAATCGGCCTGACAATTGATTAATCGGTCTAACTGGCCAATTAATCGGCCTGACAAGTTAACGCGATGAATAGGTGCTATTCGATTCGGCCATGCTATGAGTAGCGATTAACTAGCCCGTTAACTGATTAATCGGGTGAATTCTTGAACAGTGCTTATATTATTTTGAGAGTCTCTTAACAGCATGGTAATTTGTTTAGGTTATGAATTTAGTTCTAATATGATGGGCATCCAAGAGAGATATAATAAAAACTTTCATATAAAAGTGCATTGAATACTATGAGAACTTTGATTCCTTATGATTGTTTTGAGATATAAATATTGTAATATTAGAGACATGCTAGTGACTAATTGTGGATTGGTAGAAATACTTGTGTTAAAGTTTGTGATTCCCGTAGCATGCACGTATGGTGAACCGTTATGTGACGAAGTCGGAGCATGATTTATTTATTGATTGCCTTCCTTTGTGTGGATGTCGGGATCGCGCGATGGTTAACTCCTACCAACCATTCCCCTAGGAGCATGCGTGTAGTACTTTGTTTTGATGACTAATATATTTTTGCAATAAGTATGTGAGTTCTTTATGACTAATGTTGAGTCCATGGATTATACGCACTCTCACCCTTCCACCTTTGCTAGCCTCTCTAGTACCGCGCAACTTTCGCCGGTGCATTAAACCCACCTTCCTCAAAACAGCCACCATATACCTTCCTCAAAACAGCCACCATACCTACCTATTATGGCATTTCCATAGCCATTCCGAGATATATTGCCATGCAACTTCCACCGTTCTGTTTATTATGACACGCACCATCATTGTCATATTGCTTAGCATGATCGTAAGATAGCTAGCATGATGATGTCATTGCTACGCTAGGTCATTGCATATCCCGGTACACCGCCGAAGGCATTCATATAGAGTCATATCTTGTTCTAGTATCGAGTTGTAAATTTTGAGTTGTAAGTAAATAAAAGTGTGATGATCATCATTAGAGCAATGTCACATGTGAGGAAAGGATGATGGAAACTATGATTCCCCCACAAGTCGGGATGAGTCTCCGGACTTTATGAAAAATAAAAGAGGCCAGATAAGCCCAAATAAAAAAAAAGGCCAAAGATGCCCACCAAAAAAAGAAAAAAAAGAGAAAATAAAAAAAATGAGAGAAAAGAGAGAAGGGGCAATGCTACTATCATTTTTCCACACTTGTGCTTCAAAGTAGCACCATGATCTTCATGATAGAGAGTCTCCTATATTGACACTTTCATATACTAGTGGGAATTTTCATTATAGAACTTGGCTTGTATATTCCAATGTTGGGCTTCCTCAAATTGCCCTAGGTCTTCGTGAGCAAGCGAGTTGGATGCACACCCACTTAGTTTCTTTTTGAGCTTTCATACACTTATAGCTCTAGTGCATCCGTTGCATGGCAATCCCTACTCACTCACATTGATATCTATTGATGGGCTTCTCCATAGCCCGTTGATACGCCTAGTTGGTGTGAGATTATCTCCTTCTTTTTTTTCTTCTCCACAACCACCATATTCTATTCCACCTATAGTGCTATGTCCATGGCTCACGCTCATGTATTGCGTGAGAGTTGAAAAAGTTTGAGAACACTAAAGTATGAAACAATTGCTTGGCTAAAACCGGGGTTGTGCATGATTTAATACTTTGTGTGATGAAGATGGAGCATAGCCAGACTATATGATTTTGTAGGGATAACTTTCTTTGGCCATGTTATTTTGAGAAGACATGATTGCTTTATTAGTATGCTTGAATGAAACTTTTGTTTTGAATCTTATGGATCTGAATATTCATGCCACAATAAAGAAAATTACCTGGATGAATATGTTAGGTAGCATTCCACATCAAAAATTCTGTTTTTATCATTTACCTACTCGAGGACGAGCAGGAATTAAGCTTGGGGATGCTTGATACGTCTCCAACGTATCTATAATTTTTGATTGTTCCATGCTATTATATTATCGTTTTGGATGTTTTATATGCATTAATATGCTATTTTATACTATTTTTGGGGACTAACCTATTAACCTAGAGCCCAGTGCCAGTTTCTGTTTTTTCCTTGTTTTTTAGTTTTACAAAAAAGGAATA
Source organism: Elymus sibiricus (assembly GCA_039707655.1). NCBI lineage: Eukaryota > Viridiplantae > Streptophyta > Magnoliopsida > Poales > Poaceae > Elymus > Elymus sibiricus. The sequence goes on from CM077665.1 coordinate 363,204,054, forward strand.
TCAAACGGAGTCCAAATGGAATAAAAATTTACGGTGATTTTTTATGGACCAGAAGAGACCCACGGGGCATCGGAGTTGGGTCAGAAGAGCCACGAGGCAGCCACAAGCCTAGGGGGCGCCCCCCCCTAGGGCGTGCCCCCCTGGCTTGTTGTCACCTCGTGGCCCCCCTTGACGTGAGACCGACGCCAAAAATTCTTATAAATACCCAAACCTCCGAAAAGAAACCTAGATCGGGAGTTCCGCCGCCGCAAGCCTCTGTAGCCACGAAAAACCAATCGGGAGCCAGTTCCGGCACCCTGCCGGAGGGGGAAACCATCACCGGAGGCCATCTTCATCATACCGGCGGTCTCCATGATGAGGAGGGAGTAGTTCACCCTCGGGGCTGAGGGTATGTACCAGTAGCTATGTGTTTGATCTCTCTCTCTCATGTTCTTGAGATGGTACGATCTTGATGTATCGCGAGCTTTATTGATATAGATGAATCATATGGAGTTTTCCCCTCTCTATCTTCTTGTGATGAATTGAGTTTTCCCTTTGAAGTTTTCTTATCGGATTGAGTCTCTAAAGGATTTGAGAACACTTGATGTATGTCTTGCGATGGGATATCCGTGGTGACAATGGGATGTTCTATTGATCCACTTGATGTATGTTTTGGTGATCAACTTGCGGGTTCCGTGACCTTGGGAATCTATGCATAGGGGTTGGCACACATTTTCGTCTTGACTCTCCGGTAGAAACTTTGGGGCACTCTTTGAAGTTCTTTGTGTTGGATTGAACATGATGAATCTGAAATTGTGTGATGCATATCGTATAATCAAGCCCATGGGTACTCGTGGTGACATTGGAGTATCTAGGTGACATTAGGGTTTTGGTTGATGTGTATCTTAAGGTGTTATTTTAGTACGAACTCTAGGGCTGTTCGTGACACTTATAGGGATAGCTCATACGATTGATCGGAAAAGATAACTTTGAGGTGGTTTCGTACCCTACAATAATTTCTTCGTTTGTTCTCCGCTATTTGTGACTTTGGAGTGAACTCTTTGTCGCACGTGAGGGGTTTACATATGATTCAACTATGTCAGTATTGTTGAGAGAACTTGCACTAGTGAAAGTATGAACCCTAGGCCTTGTTTTCAAGCATTGCAATACCGTTTTTGCTCACTTTTGTTACTTGCTACCTTGCTGTTTTTATATTTTCAGATTACAAAAACTTATATCTACCATACATATTACACTTGTATCACCATCTCTTCGCCGAACTAGTGCACCTATACAATTTACCATTGTATTGGGTGTGTTGGGGACACAAGAGACTCTTTGTTATTTGGTTGCAGGGTTGTTTGAGAGAGACCATCTTCATCCTATGCCTCCCACGGATTGATAAACCTTAGGTCATTCACTTGAGGAAAATTTGCTACTGTCCTACAAAACTCTGTGCTTGGAGGCCCAACACGAGTCTACAAGAAGAAGGTTGCGTAGTAGACATCAAGCTCTTTTCTGGCGCCGTTGCCGGGGAGGTGAGTGCTTGAAGGTATAGCTTTAGATCTTGCAATTAAATCATTTAGTTTCTTGTTTTATCACTAGTTTAGTCTATAAAAGAAAACTACAAAAAAATATGGAATTGAGGTTGCCTCATATGCTTCATCTTTTTAATGTCTTTTGTGAAAATGATGGAAAAGAAAATTGTGCTCAAGTGTTAGAAGAAGAAGTTATTAAAATGTTTGGCACTAAATCTTTGAGTGATGACCATGATTGCAATGTTGTTAGTATGAATTCTTTGAATATCCATAGTACTAATGATGATTGCACTAGTCATGATAAAAAGATTAATTATAAGCATGTCAATTTTTGTGGAGTGCATAGAGTTTGTGAAGACATGCCTAAAACGGAAGATAGATTTTGTAAGAGGCATAAGTATTTAGAAACTAAATGGTTGCAAGAGAGGCTACATGTTTGTGTTGAAAGACTTAATATTTCTCGCCGTCCTTGTGAACTTTGCAATGAGAGTGGTCATTTTAATTTCCAATGTGAATTATTTCATGATCGAATTGTGTCCAAAAATTGTGATAACCTCATTACCCTTGAGCATCATAATGAACTTAGTCTATTTTTGGGGTATGAAGAAATGAAACATAAAACTAAGGATATTCCAGCTTGGGTTCTCATGAAAATGATTGATTTTGATCTAAATGAAATCTATATGTATTGCGTGGTAAATTGCATTGAGAATCCTTATATTGCCAATTACTTAAAGACAAGAAAACAAATAGAAGATGAAGAGAATACTAATGAAGGGGAAGAGGTTTCCCAATATCCTCCTATTTTTTCTTATGATGAATCAGGTAACGATGAGGAGCTTTTTATTCAACCAACCTCTTCAAAAAGAAGCTTGGAGGAATTAAATAAACCCACACATAATGTGGTGAAGAAGAAGAAAAGAAGGAAAGGTAAAGGTAAAGAGGTATCTCTCCCAAATAATGTTGCTCCCATTATTGATAGGCCTCATGAGAATGAATCAAAAATAGTTGTGGAATATGATACACTTGAGGATGATTTTGTTATGCCTATTGCTTGTTGTGATAATTATGATTGGGAAGATAATGATACTTCTTATAATCTTGAAAATATTTATGGCACCAACTTGGAAGATGATGATAATAATTGCTATACTACTGGTGCTATTCATACTATTAATGATGAGAGTGATTATGTTTATGATATACAAAGCCACAAGCTTGGGGATGCTATGTTTGATGAAAATGACATGTTTGAGAATTTATTTGCTCCAATTAATGTTTGTCCCAAGCTTGGGGATGCTATGCTTAATGAAGATGATCTTTTTATTCCCCCTACTTTGAATGATCAAATTTGTTATAAAGATTGCATGCCTCCTACTTATGATGATTATTGTGATGATACTTATGCGATGAAAAAGAGTGATGATTACTATTATGATACTTGTCATAATTATGAATATCCTTTTACTGAATATTACTCTTTTAATGTGTAACCAATTTGTATTATTCAGTTCTTTTATGATACTCCCACTATTAGTCATGAGAATAAATTTGCTTGTGTGGAGAGTAGTAAAATTTCTATGCTTGTAGATCATGAAAAGAATGCTTTATGTGCTGGTTATATTGTTGAATTCATTCATGATGAAACTGAAAATTATTATGAGGGAGGAGTATATGCTTGTAGGAATTCCAATAATATCAAGTTTCCTCTCTATGTGTTGAAAATCTTGAAGTTTTGCTTGTTTTACCTTCCTATGCTAGTTGATTCTTGCTCCCATAAATTATTTGCTCACAAAATCCCTATGCATAGGAAGCGGGTTAGACTTAAATATGCTTGTCATGAGATTCATGATGCTCTCTTACATGTTTCAAATACTACTCCTATGTGAGCATCGTTGAAATCATCATGCCTAGCTAAAAGGCATTAAAGAAAAGCGCTTGTTGGGAGACAACCCAATATTTATCATTACTGTTTTTGTGTGTCCACATTATTAAGCTACTGTATAATCATGTTTTATTGCTTTTGTTTCAATAAAGTGCCAAGTAAATCCTTTGGGATAGTGTGGATGATAGTTGACTTGATTCTGTGCAAAAACAGAAACTTTTGCTCTCAGTCCAGGAATTTTGTAAATTCACTGGAACGTGATTTTGATCTTCATTTTTTACACATGATTTATATACAAATTTCCTAGATTGTCCTAATTTTTCATAATTTTTCGAGACAGGGAAGTATGGTTACGCTACAGATCTTCACAGACTGTTCTGTTTTTGACAGATTCTGTTTTGCATGCATAGTTTACTTGTTTTAGTGTTTCTATAGCTTATATTGAGTGATATAAATTATAGGAATGATAGAATATAGTAGGTATGACGTGGGAACAATTATGAATCTTGTCTTGACAGTACCTATGTGAATGATTTATCTTTATTATACTAACCCATCTCACGAAGTTCCGTTAAGTTTTGTGTGATTGAAGTTTTCAAGTTTTGGGTGAGACACCGATATGAGGAGAATAAGGAGTGACAAGAACCTAAGCTTGGGGATGCCCAAGGAACCCCCAAGGTAATAACCAAGGAAGACTCAAGCGCCTAAGCTTGGGGATGCCCCGGAAGGCATCCCCTCTTTCATCTTCAACACTATCGGTATATCTTACTTGGAGCTATATTTTTATTCGTCACATAATATGAGTTTTGCTTGGAGCGTCATTTTATTTTCTTGTTCTCTGTTAGGTGTTATTTATAATCTTGTTTTTCAATAAAAAGTTCCAAGAATTGCCTTAGGATGCTTGCATTGCATGTTTTGATGAGTGCTGTGTAAAAACAGAAACTTTGGCTGTAGTGTTTGAATTTTCATATTTTACTGGAACGTGGAACGTTTCTGAAATTTTTACACAGTGTTTTAATATAAATTATTTAGCATTCCCTAAATTTTCATAATTTTTTGAGTTACAGAAGTACACTGGTTTAATAAATTGCTACAGACTGTTCTGTTTGGACAGATTTCTGTCATAGTTTTGTTATCTACTTATCCTATAGTTTCCATAGCCTATATTGGTAGATATAAATTGTGGAAATGATAGTAAACAGTAGATGATGTTTGAAAATTATTGTGCAACTTGTCTTGGCAGTACATAAAGAGTTGATTTATTATTATGTGTACTAACCTATCTCACGAGTTCTTTTCAAGTTTTGTGTGGAAGATGTTTTTGAGAATAAGTGAAACCATGATATGAGAGGATTGAACGAGATACAAAAGCTCAAGCTTGGGGATGCCCAAGGCACCCCAAGTAAATATTTCAAGAAGTCTCAAGCATCTAAGCTTGGGGATGCTACGCATCCCACCTCTCTTCATCAACAATTATTGGTTAGCCTATGTTGAGCCTAAATTTTTATTCGTTCACATGATGCGTGCTATTCTTGGAGTGCTATTTTTATTTTGCTTGCTGTTTAATAAAATACTTAAGATCTGAAATTATTAGATGAGAGAGTCTTCACATAGTTATTTAATTGTTGACTACGCATTGATCTTCACTTATATCTTTTTGGAGTAGTTTGTCATTCACTCTCGTGCTTCACTTATATCCTATGAGTAAATGGTTGAATGAATTGAATATCATAAATCTGAAATTAAATATGCTTCATATACTTATCCCATGGGGAGTAATGACTTCACACATAATAAGTATAGGTGGTAAAATTTATTGAAAGTTAGCAAACACCGCATTGGTCACTTGAACAATTCATGAAAGAATATTGAAGGAAGAGAGATTCCACATATAAATATACTATCTTGGACATCTTCTATGATTGTGAGCTCATTAATTATTTTCAAACTTGAGCAAATTAGTTAAGATTGGACAAGGAAGACAACTTAATGAGTTATGTTTGGGTATATTTGTATAGAAGTTATATTGTTATGGATCCTCCAACATGTGGTGCTTGCTTCCACCTCATACTAGCCAAAAATTCCGCACCAAGTAGAAATACTACTTGTGCATCAAAACACCCTTAAACCAGTTTTGCCATGAGAGTCCACCATACCTACCTATATGCGGTATTTACCTGCCATTCCAAGTAAATTTGCATGTGCCAAACTCTAAACCTTCAAATAATATTCTGTTTTGTATGCCCGAATCGCTCATATAGTGACTAGGGGCTGTCAGTATCTTCCATGCTAGGTGGGTTATTCTCACGATATGTGTTGATTCACTATCATTCACGAGAAAGTGGCTGGTATTCGGGATGCCCAGTCCCATGCTCAAAAATCAAATCAAATATAATGAAACAAAACTCCCCCAGGATTGTTGTTTGTATGGACGGTACCCGTGGATTCGGCTCGCCGTGGAGTGTGATTGATTGGTGGAGGGGGAGTAAAAACTTTACCATTCTGTTTGGGAACCGCCTATAATGTATCTAGCATGGAAGATACCGAGATCTCTCGGTTGTTATGTTGACAATGAAAGCATACCGCTCAAAATTATTATTCATCTCTGTTTTAAAAGCTCGATCTCTGGCACCTCTGCAAATCAATGCTTCCCTCTGCGAAGGGCCTATCTTTTACTTTCTAGTACTTACCTTTATGCAAGAGTCATGGTGATCTTCACCACTTCCTATATTTCGCCTTTTTCTCTTGGCAAGTGTCATGTGTTGGGGAATGATCTAGACATATATATCCACACAAATATATTTGATCATGAATTATTATTGTTGACGATTATCTATATGATAAATAAGTTGGGAGGCGAAACATTAAGCCCCTATCTTTCTCTGTGTTCGATGGATGCTATTTGTTCTAAAAATATGCTTTGAGTGTCAATAATCATGGAAGACTATATGATAGTTGAGTATGTGGAATTTGCTAAATCAAAGCTCTTACATAGACCCTTCCTGAAAATAAGATGAATTGCAATTGTTCGATGACTAGGAATATGGTTTGTTAGTTTTCAAGAAACTTTCTGGTCTATACTTTAACATGTGAATAGTTTGTTATTTGATCATGAGAAGTTTTATGAGATAAGCTACTGTTTATGGTTTATATTGATGCTAGAAAAAGTGATTGGAATTATCATTGATCAAACTTGTGCACTTGCTAGCATTCACACTTCATAAATTATCTCTTTTATCATTTACCTACTCGAGGACGAGCAGGAATTAAGCTTGGGGATGCTGATACGTCTCCAACGTATCTATAATTTATGAAGTATTCATGCCATGTTTACAATAATTTTATATGATTTTGGTATGATTTGATTAGAACTAACCCGGACTGACGCTGTTTTCAGCAGAGCTACCGTGGTGTTGTTTTTGTGCAGAAATAAAAGTTCTAGGAATGGGCTAAAAATTTACGGAGAATATTTTTGGAAAATATAAAAAATATTGGCGCAAAAAGATACCGGAGAGGAGTCCCGAGGAGGTCACAAGCCTGGGCCCCCCCCCTAGGGCGCGCCCCCCTGGCTTGTGGGTCCCTCGGGAGTCCCCCTGACGTGATTCCAACGCCAAGCACTCCTATAAATCCCAAAACCCCCAGAAAGAAACCTAGATCAGGAGTTCCACCGCCGCAGGCCTCTGTAGCCACGAAAAACCAATCGGGAGCCCGTTCCGGCACCCTGCCGGAGGGGGAAACCATCACCGGAGGCCATCTTCATCATCCCGGCGGTCTCCATGACGAAGAGGGAGTAGTTCACCCTCGGGGCTGAGGGTAGGTACCAGTAGCTATGTGTTTGATCTCTCTCTCTCTCTCTCTCGTTTTCTTGAGATGACACGATCTTGATGTACCGCGAGCTTTATTGATATAGATGAATCATATGGAGTTTTCCCCTCTCTATCTTCTTGTGATGAATTGAGTTTTCCCTTTGAAGTTTACTTATCGGATTGAGTCTTTAAGGATTTGAGAACACTTGATGTATGTCTTGCGATGGGATATCCGTGGTGACAATGGGATGTTCTATTGATCCACTTGATGTATGTTTTGGTGATCAACTTGCGGGTTCCGTGACCTTGGGAATCTATGCATAGGGGTTGGCACACATTTTCGTCTTGACTCTCCGGTAGAAACTTTGGGGCACTCTTTGAAGTTCTTTGTGGTGGATTGAACATGATGAATCTAAAATTGTGTGATGCATATCGTATAATCAAGCCCATGGGTACTTGTGGTGACATTGGAGTATCTAGGTGACATTAGGGTTTTGGTTGATGTGTATCTTAAGGTGTTATTTTAGTAGGAACTCTAGGGCTGTTCGTGACACTTATAGGGATAGCTCATAAGATTGATCGGAAAAGATAACTTTGAGGTGGTTTCGTACCCTACAATAATTTCTTCGTTTGTTCTCCGTGAAAGGATCGATATGGTTGACTAGAGGGGGGGTGAATAGGCAACTAACACTTTTTGACTTTTCTTAACAATTTAGGCTTAGCAACAAATAGGTTGACTAAATATGCAACTAGGTGAGCAACCTATATGATGCTAATCACAACAAGCACACAAGCAAGCAAGGGATACAACACAATAATAGCTTGCAAGAAGTAAAGGTAAGAGATAACCAAAAGTGGAGCCGGTGGAGACAAGGATGTGTTACTGGAGTTCCTTCCCGGTAAGGGGAAGTACGTCTCCGTTGGAGTGGTGTGGAGGCACAATGCTCCCCAAGAAGCCACTAGGGCCACCGTATTCTCCTCACGCCCTCACACAATGCGAGGTGCCGTGATTCCACTATTGGTGCCCTTGAAGGCGGCGACCGAACCTTTACAAACAAGGTTGGGGCAATCTCCACAACTTAATTGGAGGCTCCCAACGACACCACGAAGCTTCACCACAATGGAATGTGGCTCCGAGGTGACCTCAACCGTCTAGGGTGCTCAAACACCCAAGAGTAACAAGATCCGCAAGGGATTAGTGGGGGGAATCAAATTTCTCTTGGTGGAAGTGTAGATCGGGGCCTTCTCAACCAATCCCGAGAGAATCAACAAGTTTGATTGGCTAGGGAGAGAGATCGGGCTAAAATGGAGCTTTGAGCAACAATGGAGCTTGGGGAGGGAAGAGGTGGTCTTCTTGGGGAAGAAGACCTCCTTTTTATAGTGGGGGAAAGAATCCAACCGTTATCCCCACTCTCAGCCCGCGCATTGCGGTACTACCGCATAAATGCCACGGTACTACCGCAAGAGGCTGCGGTACTACCGCAGTGGGGTGCGGTACTACCGCTCGCACGGTGGTGGCCAGATGAAGACCTATTGCACTGGGCAACGAGCGGTAGAACCGCCGGAGTGGTACTACCACGCGCCAATACGGTACTACCGCAAGGTCGGTATCAACTGGCACAGGAGATGCACGGGAGTAAAAAATTACTTCCATGCCTACCTCCGCTGAGGGTGGAGCTGTGCAAAAGTCCGGCGCGGTAGTACCGGACAAATTTACGGTACTATCGCTCGAGGGCGGATGTAAAAAATTACATCCGCGCCTACTACCGCAAGCGCACGCACCAGGGCTGGGGACAGCGGTACTACCGCAGGCACCTGCGGTACTACCGCTCCCTTGAGTGGTACTACCGCTAGCCACTGAACACGAGCACCGTGCTGCCTTCAATTTGCACCGACAAAGGAAAACGGACTGGAGCTCCATTGAAGTGAAAGAAAGGTGGTGCAATAGAACAGATGTGTACGTGTTGATTCCACCCTAACCTTTCCGAAGCGGACCCCCTCTTAATAGTACGGCTTTCCTACGACTCAAATCCACCAAAAAGAAACGTAGAAAGAAACCGTCTTCGATAGACTCCGAGGGGCACCGAATCGTCTTGTGCCTAGACATGAGATATCTGAAATGCTCAATGCACACGATTAGTCCGCTAGTGAATTGTCATCAATCACCAAAACCACTTAGGGAGAAATATGCCCTTACACTCCGCTATTTGTGACTTTGGAGTGAACTCTTTGTCGCACGTGAGGGATTTACATATGATTCAACTATATTAGTATTGTTGAGAGAACTTGTACTAGTGAAAGTATGAACCCTAGGCCTTGTTTTCAAGCATTGCAATACCGTTTGTGCTCACTTCTGTTACTTGCTACCTTGCTGTTTTTATATTTTCAGATTACAAAAACCTATATCTACCATCCATATTACACTTGTATCACCATCTCTTCGCCGAACTAGTGCACCTATACAATTTGCCATTGTATTGGGTGTGTTGGGGACACAAGAGACTCTTTGTTATTTGGTTGCAGGGTTGTTTGAGAGAGACCATCTTCATCCTATGCCTCCCACGGATTGATAAACCTTAGGTCATCCACTTGAGGGAAATTTGCTACTGTCCTACAAAACTCTGCGCTTGGAGGCCCAACACGAGTCTACAAGAAGAAGGTTGCGTAGTAGACATCAAGCTCTGGGAGAGATCCCTCCAAGAACTCAATACCACCGTGTCGTGGCCCCACGGTGGGCGCCAACTGTCGTGGATTTGTCACGGCAAGATGTCCTCGTGAGAGAACTTAGGTGTGAGGCCATCGCAACTATGTGGCGGTTTGAGAGGGGTTGGTCGGAATCGAGAGACGCGATTTTACCCAGGTTCGGCCCCTCCGATGGAGGTAAAAGCCTACTTTCTGCTTTGTGTCTATATTGATGATGATGACGATCTCGATTACAAGGGTGCGGAATCGCTACCTCTAATCTCGAGAGCCTCTAATCTGTCTATCTCTAATGACTTGTCTGTCTAAGACCTGTCTATGAAGACGTCTAAAAACTTGACCCTCTTGGGGTGACCTGCCCCTCCTTATATAAGTTGAAGGGGCGGGTTACATGTAGAGTCCAAGTCGGATTATGACTTAACCTATTATGACTCTCCATCACGGGCTTCTCTTCATGGGCTTCTGAGTCCCGGGCAGCTTACAACCGGGCTTATCTTCAAGACTCATCTTCAGGGACTCATCTTCAGGGACTCGTCTCCGGGACTTAACTGTCTGTCAGTCATAACTGTCTGCCGGGTCATAACTGTCTGCCGGGTCATAATTGTCTGCCGGGTCATAACTGTCTGCCGGGTCATAACCATTCTGGGTCATAACTGTCTGCCGGGTCATACCGCGGGGTATATCCCCGACAAGCTTGCTGGCGACCTCCAAGTCTGTGATGCGGGACCGATACATGCGCAGTGTTTCATCTTCGTTGGCGATGATCCTCAGGCTTGTATTCAGTGCATCATGAGTTTTGGCGGCAAGGGCCACCTGCATCTCCCTGATTTTCTCAGTTAAAACTTTATTTTCAGCATGAGGGTTTACACCTTGTACCTGATTTTGAGCAGATGAAGCGGGGTTGACGAAGCGTCCCCTCTTGCGTCCTCGCATCAAGATGCGCGCACCAATAGTGTGCATCTTGCGTGCCTTGGGGTTGATCTATTCGGGCTCTCCCATCAGTTCATGGATAGTGCAGTTACTGAAACTGCACTTACCCATGGTGACGGGAGTGTCCTTGACGAACTCAAGCCGGTTCCCGGTGGGGATGACCTTGAGGGATTTGATGGGAATCGACTCCGGCTTTTTCTATTCTTCTTCATCCTCAACCTCGAAGTGTTCTTCCTCTTCCAGTTCATCCTCAAAGGAGGGAGACTAATCGCATACGCGAAGGTTCCTCTCTCTCTTACTTTCTAGAGAGTAGAAGCCCTCTTACTCCAGATCACCCTCCTCCTGAGAGGAAGTTTGCCTTTCATCCCACGAACGAGCCATCGCTTCCTGCACTTCAAAACTAAAGACAACTTGGGCTAGATTTATTTGTTAGCTTTGATGAAGAATGAGGCTATAGCTCTGTACATAAGAGGTTAGGGGCGTGGGTTTTGACGAGATAAGGAAGTTAAAAAGAATTGGAAACAAACAAGACAAAATCGGGCGAAATTATGTTAAGAATCGGAAAGAAATCACGATCGATGGCCTTTCGTACGATCATGCCCGATCGTTTGAGCGGTCATATGAACTCCTTCAGATGAATTCTTTGTTCACAAAATGCTTGACGGTGTTCCAGACGGTCAAGTCCGCTTGTTTCAGCGCCCGTTTGCCTCCCCTCGCACCTGTCAAAAGATTTTTTTGCGAATACAAATGTTAGCTCTGGGTGACAGATCGGTCGACGACCTTCTATGCGACCGTTTAGGGTCACATTGGTGGTCACATGGTTCCTCGCCCAAATCACCTGAGAAAACAAACTCAATAGCGGCATTCCATACGATCGCATGCGGTCGTATGGGCGCTCGTATGACTTGAAGAAAACCATTATTTTGTACAGAAGAATAAAACAAAGCTGAAAAATGCAATAATTAAGGTACTTGGAAGAACCTGCATGAGTTTCCATGCCTTTTCGTCCCTTGTCTTTGAGGAATGTCTCGGTACCTGGTTTCTTCTCTTTTGGGGGCAAAGTGATGATAATGTCTTCTGTAGTTTGCTGGGGTGCAAAAGATTAGTATAAGCAAATAAGTCACTTTCTTCCCTTACCCTCATCTTCACGAATGGCTCTTCCATTCCAATAAGAGGAGGGTCGGTATCCCCGAAGGTGCAGGTGGTTACCCTATCTAAGGCCACCACCGTTCCATATGGAATACAAATCCCCATTCCTTGGAACTTATGTTTTTCTTCTATTAGGGAGACATTCGTCAAAGTTTCACTTATCCCTTTGTGGTCAAGTATCTCGCTATCAAATTCCTGCAAAAGAAGGGACCACCTCATCCAACGAGGTTTTCTATCTTTAATGTCGAGGACCTCTTTGATGATCAATCTTTTGTCTCGTTGATGATTCAAATACTATGCCTGCAAGTTGTCAACAACCCAAAGCAGTAGCAATAAAATAGGAATGATGTAGCAAGTGTAAAATTAAATATTTAAAGGAAAGCAAGTAGGGAAAGTTGAAAATGAGAGTCTTGAAATCAATAGGTCTAAAATGTTCCCAGTGAGTCCGGAATCCCCTTTAGTATGCGTATATAGCGGTGCCTAGACACAATGCTACGTCGGATTCCTAAGCCACTTTGCAAATTTCTATTTGTGGGTAGAGCCGGTACAGATACATGCATACACTAGGCAGCCCTGTATCACATACGCAACCACCGTTCTTCCCCACTCCGGTTATCCAACGGTGATTAAGGGGAAAGAGGTCCCCGTGGACGCAGCCTATAAGTGGTCTTGGTTTTCCCCCTACTGCAATGATCCGCTACGAAGAGAGATGGGGCATGTCACGCCACCCACCTCCGCAACCACACAGTTCGCCAGTAGTAATAACCTTCCGTCCAAAATTGGCATACATTGGATGGTAGACTTCACCCAACATCAAGAAGATGATTAACATAAACATGCAAAGAGGATATTAAATCCTAATTCCAAATGATATATTACACGCTAGGGTTCATCCATATCCCCGATAACTAGGGGAACTACTGACACACGGAGGCAACAGACATCTTAACACCGGTGATGGAAAACATGAATAGATCACACATGTATCACAAGAGTTATCCCCAATGGGATTCCCAAGATTACTGTGGGTTGGATGTGGATGATGATGATGATGACAGTGGTGATGATGTTGAAGCCTTTCGGTGATGGTGGTGAAGGCGGCGGCCTCCTCCTCGCAAATTCCTCCCTCCGGATCGCTCCGGAGGCTAGGGTTCCTCCTTCTGGACGAGTTGCTGGTGGCTGTGTGCGTCTGATCTCCAATCCAATTCCACGGGGTGGAAATAGACCTGGTGGTGAAGGCGTCACTCCATACGAGCGGGCGCGGTCATATGGATCGTCATCTTTTGTTCTAGAGGCTTTGCAACGATTTTTCCTTTGCCCTCCTTGCTTGATTCTTTTATGGTAGGTGATTATCACTTTAAATACGTGATTTCACTACCATTTCTGGGGATATTCTCCATGTTATGATAATTTCTCCAAAAATTGTTACCTGAGGGAAGTCAACAAAAAGAGGTGCGAGAACGTGATAAAACTCCACAAAAGCCTAACTTGTAGGCACAAAATACTCATAAAAATATCACATAATTTGGACTCATCACTTTGGTGTGGTTTTAGGGTTGTGCGCCAACTACAATAAATGCTCGGCAACACCCATTCAGTGCACTGAAGAGCACTTAGCGATCATTGCATCAGAGATGCAATGCCCGATGGCATCATTCTCGATTCAGTATCTTGGACTGCCGCTATCCGTATGAAAGCCATCCACCATGAGTCTATTTCCGATCATTCATAAGCTGGAGCGCAAGTTATCCACATGGCGTGCCTCCTTCCTTTCCAAGGGCGGCTGCATTGCCTTAGTCCGCCACGTCATGTTTGCCATCCCCACACACTTCCTCATGGCCATCGCCTTCAATCAATCTATTCTCAACAAGGCTAAACGGATAATCTGCAGATTCCTTTGGTCCGGGAGCAAGGACGCCAATGGTGGGAAATGCCTTGTAAGCTGACAGAGGGTATGCCTCTCGATTTCTCTTGGCAGACTTGGCATCCGTGACTTAGAGCGTGAGGGCATTGCCCTTCAGACATACTGGCTTTGGCTCCAGCGTATGGACCCCACGAGGCCTTGGAGCCACCTACACATTCCCCATGATCCGGACGCCGCTGCGATCTTCCACACATCCACTTCTTGGACCATTGGCAATGGAAACGCAAGATTTGGGGTTACCACTAGATAAAAGGACACTCCGTGGCTGAGATCGCACCACTTGTCCTAGCGCTCGTCCCTCGGTGATGGCGCAAGCTTCGCACCATGCAGGCTAGGTTGCACCTCCATTCTTGGGTCCAAGATATACAGGGAGCCCTTGGACCGACCGCCTTGATCCAGTACGTAGAGCTTTGGCGCTCCGTCCGCTACGTCGCGCTATCTGACTCACCAGACAACTTGCACAAGCGCTGGACTACCTCGGCTACCTACTCCGCTAACTCATGCTACCAAACACTCTTCATAGGCGCCTGCGAGGACCCACATTGGAGGCTCACATGGAAGTCTTGGGCGCCACTTTGCATTAAGTTCTTCATCTGGCTTGCGCTCCAGGACCGGTGCTGGACAGCTGAGCACCTAGCTCGTCACGAGCTACCCCATGAGTTCGCTTGTGCCTTCTACGATCAAGAGGAGGAGACAATGCAACATCTACTCACAGGATGCTTGTTCTCGTGGCAGGTGTGGCACGAGATACTAGGCTGGATTAGATCAACCGCCGACTTGCCGAGTGTGGACAGTGACTTCCACTCCTAGTGGGCCTGCTCTTGCGATCATGCACCCAACCCGGCACAAAAGGGATTGGCCTCCCTCATCATCATCAACGCCTGGTGGATCTGTAAGCACCAGAACGCTTGCATCTTCGGTGGCGAGCGGTCTTCGGTCTCCCACCTCGCCAACATAATCAGAGACGAAGCACGCCTTTGGGTAGGGCCGACGCCACCGGGATCCAACATATCATACCCGAGAGCTAGTTTCTGTTCATGCAGGGGTTGAGCAACCATGTGCATGTCTACTCCTAACCCACTTCCATGTCTTCTTGTGTACATGGCTTAATGAGTTCAAGTAATACCATGTTGTAACTCTCTCCTTCTATCAATGAAAAGATACGCAGCCTTAGCGTATCAGCAAAATAAACTAGGCTAGGAGCCCATCCACATGCATATCAGCTCTCAAGGTACTAAGGGCATCTCCAAGGCAGACCTGCAAACCTCCTGTAATTGTCTGGACTACACGGTCCGAACCACGGGAACCATTCAACGTCAACTTGTATTGGTCCGCGGAGCGGTCAGGACGCGATTTATCCCGCAAACCGGAGACAAATGTAGGGGAGGTTTGCGGGAGTTCGGACATGAGAAACGTCGCTATCTACCCCCTGGCCCACCCAAAACGAAGGCGGAGCCCGCGCTTTTGTAGCAAAGCAATGCTTCCGCGCCAAAATCCCCCCACTTCCCTTCTTTCATTCCCCGCCGCTCTCCGTCCAATTCCTGCTCTTCCCTCCCACTTCTCTCCTTCCTTCCTCCACCGATGCATGGAGCTGTCGGAGAGCCTGGCGGAGATGGAGCCGATGGAGGTGCCGAAGGATTCATGAGTCGCGCTCGCCCCGCAGATCAACTCTGCGACGCGGCAGGATCACCGCATCAATGTCAAGTCCGCAAAGGAAGAGAAGCTCAAGAAGCGGTTGGCTGCCGGTGGGCCTGCTGGTGGCGATGGGCATGGAGGTCGTGGAGGTCGGCGCAGCCGTGGCGGACGCTTGAAGACGGGCGGCCGCACAGCACAGACGGCGCACATGGCCGGAGACTTACAAGCCACTGCACTACTATGCCGCCAAGCAGCTCGGCACCCTAGCCGGTACGGTGCCTTACATCATCGATGTCAACGCGACGCCGCTCTTCTCCGAGTATTCATCGTTGATACTTGTGATCTGCGTTGGGTTTTCCGTGAAGAGGAACGGGTAATTGCAGCACAATACGGATAAGTATTTCCCTCAGTTAAGAAACCAAGGTTTATCGAACCAATAGGAATATCAATCCACAACCGTCTTCAGTGGCTGCATACAAAAGAGCAAACAACTTGCACCCAACACGGCAAGAGGGTTGTCAATCCCCTTGATCTCGTTATTTGCAAGCGAGTGAAGTGTGTAGATAATAGCAGATAATTGTAAATTGCAAAATAAAATAAAAACAAATAAATGGCAGCAAGGTAAATATAGGATTTGTAAATATATAAGTGAATAGACCCGGGGGCCATAGTTTTTCCTAGCGGCATCTCTCATATAGGCAACATGCGGTGGGTAATTACTGTTGGGCAATTGGTAGAAAAGCGCATAGTTATGTGATATTCACGGCAATGATCATGTGTATATAGGCATCACGTCCATAAGCAAATAGACCGACTCCTGCCTGCACCTATTACTATTACTACACGTCGAGAGCGCTTCTATGCTTGCCTCTCTAAGTATTAAGTTCACGACAAACAGAGTAATGCTTAGAGAACGATGGCATGATGTAGACAAAGAGAATTTAATTAATATGAACTAACCCCATCGTTTTATCCTTAGTGGAAACAATACAAAGACGTGTCATGTCCCTTTCTGTCACTTGGATATAGAGCACCGCCAGATTGAACCCACTACAACGCATCCCTCTCACCGGTGAAGTATCAATCTAGTTGGCCAAACTATTTCAATAAATCGGAGAGGATTACTAACCTATAATGATCATGCAATTTAAATACCAGCAAGTATTTAATATCTTTTCATGAATAATCTGAACTTAAACCCACAATTCATCGGATCCCAACAAACGCACCGTATAAAAGAATTACATCGGATAGATCAAAGCAAAGTTACGATGATCATTGTATTGAAGATCAAGAGAGAGAGAGAGACATCTAGGTACTAACTACGGACCCGTAGGTCTGTGGTGAACTACTCACACATCATCTTGAGGGCATCAAGGTTGATGAAGAGGCCCTCCGTGATCGATCCCCCCTCCGGCAGGGTGCCGGAACGGAGCTCCAGATGGGATCCCATCGGAACAGAGACTTGCGGCGGCGGAAAAAGTGTTTCGGGATGTCCTTTTGGGTTTTTGGAATATGTGAATTTATAGACCAGAGAACGGGGGGTAGGAAGGCCACCAGGGAGGGACAAGCCATCAGGGCGCGCCGACCCCCTGGGCGCGCCCTGTTGGCTTGTGCCTCCCTCGTACAGCCTCCGGTCTTCTTCCGAAGCTTTCAGGTCTTCTTTTGGTCCAGAAAAAATCATAAAAAAGTTTCAGGGCAATTGGACATCGTTTGGTACTGTAAACCTGAAAAGTAAAAAACACGTAGAAAACAACAACTGGCACTGGGCACTGGGTCAATAGGTTAGTGCTCAAAAATAATATAAATTGGTAAATTATTACTCAAAAAGTATCCTAGAATGATAATATGTCAGCATGGACCAGTCAAAAATTATAGATACGTTGGAGACGTATCAATCACCGCAGCTGCAGCGGATGCGGCCGGCGCCCGAGGAGCAGATCGGTGCCCGCACGCTGTTCGCTGCAATGCCTAGAGCCGGGGAGCCGGCGTACGACGCGGACAAGGAGATGCAGGACATCACCCACGATGGAGGAGAGGGGGGAGGGGGATATGAGGACGGATAGGTGGAAGACTCGGATCCTACTCAATCCGGCAACTACCAGCAACAGCCCTACACCCAGACGGCCACACAACAAACGTTCACCCAGACCGGCCTACTCGTGCTTGTGTGCTATACAAGAAGTTGGAGAAGAAGTCCTTCATCGTCATGCATTGTTGGTTGAAGTTGAATGGGCAACCGAAGTGGAACCTTTTCATTGCCAAGACCGCCATCCAAGCCAATGAGGAAGAAACCGGTGACCCTACCGACCCAACCCAACAACCGTCGAAGAAGGTTAGAAGAAACCTGCGGGGAAAGAAGTGGGCGGAGGAGAGGTCGAAGCGGGAAGGTGCGACGGCCAATATGACGGAGAAGTTCGAGGACATCTTGACGAAGAAGGAGGAGGCATGCATGAGGCGCTCGGAGATCAAGGAGGAGAAGAAGGTGGAGAGGCTCAAGCTGTTGATGGACGCGACGGACAAGAAGCTCGCGCTCGAAGAGAGGAGGCATCATCGAAGAGAGGAAGGCCGACCTCGAGGAGAAGAGGATTAAGATTGCCGCCAATGCTGAGAACGCCAAGATGTTGACATTGAATGTCGACTCTTTGGATGCCGACGCAAGAATGATTGTGCAATCCGTCTTCTTCCAGATGTTGCAGCGACAGAAAGATGCGTTGGCGGCGGCGACAGACGATGAGGACGCGACGGAGGCGGGGGCGGACGAGGAGGCTGCTTCCTACGCGGCTGCGACAGCACCTCCTTGACCGGGGAGCAGCTGGCTGGGATTGCCGGTCCGGCAAGGCAGAAATGCACGGACTATCGGACTGAAATTATTTTGGAATCGTACACGTAAAAACTAATCATATTTGCCTCATTTTGCTGTGACCGGGCATGCGATCCTGCGCGTGACGTGCGGACCGGGGCTATATTTGAATTTAAATTTACTGGCGGACATATACAGGTTATGGTTGGATGTCGCCATCCCACATCCGTGTCCGCGGACTGGTCCGCAGACGGATGCGGGAGGAAATTTACGGGTTGCCGGTCCGCGGACGGATGCGGGAGGAAATTTACGGGTTGCCGTTGGAGATGCCCTAATATAACATGATGTTGTTAATTTGTCTAATAAAACCATGATGTTGTTAATCTAGTTTTGATTGCATTACCCATGTACTGTGGAGAATTATCGAAAATTCCAGTATAAACATCATCCGGGGATTCCGGGCGTACCTCTAGCCTGACTATATAATACAGCTTGATTCACTACCTTGCTAAGTTTAGACCTGCAAGACCGTGACCTGATGTTTTGCAGTAATCGGGTCTTGACGATTACACCAAATTAAACTATGCAGTATACTAAGTTGGAAACGGCCATGCTTGATTATCTTCTCATCTCAACTTGGCCACTCTGCCGTTGTACCTCGTCCATGACATGGCCACAACCTCCGGCACTACCTTCCTAGTGGCCAAGGAGGACATCATCTTCGCCCTCGTCACCTTCTTCACCAGAAGCCGCCATGTCTTGTCCGCTTTCTCCGTCTGCGCCTTGGCCTTGAAGTGGCTGCACAAAATTAGCCAATCACGATGAAACGTTAGCTTGCGGTCATCTGATATCACCATCATCATAGGTAAATAAAATCTACTAGTTGGCCTGCGTCAGATTCATTTGGGTGGAGATTTTTGGTAGCGTTGCCCTTATCGTCCAAGTCATTTTCATGAAAAGTAAGAAAGCTACGTCCGTTTTCTAAGTACGATGGAACAAAAATTCGTCGGCGGAAAGGCATCTCGCCGGCCTGCTGCATCGACCGATGCAGAGGTCGATCTCATCCCCTTTTCGGGGTGAAAAAAATCTCGCCAGCCTGCACCTTGTGCCGCTGATCCGGCGACATTTCCTCCGGTATACGCCGTACTCTCGCCTGACGAGCTATCGCTAGATATGCGCATCGATCGAACGGACATAAATTTGCAGCGGGAAAATGCATGTATGTTTCTTTGTTGCGTTTCCTCACCTGCAGAGCGGCACACGGCAGGCCTGGTCCGGCTTGTCGCAGACGGAGGCGTGGAGGCGGAAGAGCTGCAGCATGCGCTTGCACCGCGCGCAGCCGCCCGGCGCGGCCTTTTTCGGGCACGTCGCGAAGTGGCGCATCAGCAGCTGCAGGCCCCGGCACGTGCACCCTGCCTTCGCGCACGGCGCGTCCGCGCAGACGGCGCCGGAGTCGCCGGGGAAGATGTGTTCGAGGGAGGCCATGGCCTCACCGAGCTGCCGGCACGCCTCCTGCACGGCCCTCTCGCGCGCCCACCGCTCCTTGCGCTGGCGGGCGTCCTCGAGGAGCTGGAGGAGCTCGAGTTGGAGCGCGGCGTCGTGGCGGCGGGCGAAGCGCCATCCGTCCGACCGCTCGACGGCGGAGAAGTCCTTGGCGGCGAGCCGCGCGCAGCGCAGGTACAGCCGCCGCGCGTCGCAGAGCCTGGCGAGCTTAAGCATGTCGACGGCGCGCTCTGGCGTGAGCCGCGCCGACACCGCGGCCTCCGCCGCCCGCTTCAGCCATCCCACCCGGTACGCGTGCGCCAGCGCCAGCAGCTGCGTCCCGTGCGCGCCCACCAGGTCCTCCTCCTCCGGCGCTACCTTGGCGGAGTAGAGGAAGTGGAGGAAGGCGCGGACGGCGTCAAAGGAGACGCCCAGGACGCGGATGGTGCACTCGGCGCCCCACCCGCGCCGCGCCCTGTCGATCATGCGCTCCATCACCGGCGACGCCGAGGCCTGAGGTTGCCGCCAAATTCGAAACGAAAAAGTCAGCGACATAGCACACGCCAAGAAAAGATCCAGACAACGAAGAAACATGATCGGCAAGCTGGCTTACAAGAACGCAGGAATGAGCGGCGATGCTCTGGCCGTCCGACGTGACGATCCGCACGTCCGCCGCCGACGCCCGGAGCGCATCGAAATCGGCGCACAACGTCATCGATACGATCCTCTGAGGAATTGTGTTCTTCTGATGAACTCTTTGGATTCGCTAGCTAAAAGACGAACTAGACCAAAGCGATATGGACGAGGAATGGGGAGAAGCCTGGAACTCAACGACAGCTATATAGTGCCGTGGAGAAAGGAAGCTGACGATGATATATATGTCGCCCCGCATAGTACACACACAGCAACAGCTATACGCGGCGAATACCGCCGTTGATGAGAGGGCGGATTTGACCTGGCGAGACGGCTGGAAGAGAAGAGGAGGATCCGAGTCATCGGCTAGATCCAGGGCGGCCCACCAGCAGCGTTCGCGGCCGTTGCCGAGCCAGGCTAGGCCTACGCCGGTGGTGATTGGGACACGTGGACGACGCGTGTGCCACGAGCTCGGTGGGGCAGAGGAGGAAATATTTGCGTTTCGTGCTTTTGTTGCTTTTGGCCGAAGATTTGCTGACACGGACAGACGTTTGAGCTCCTGCCTGTTTTATTGGATGCATATCCAAAGGCCGTGTTTATTTGGAAATGTTTAAATTTTGTACTCTATGAGATTCCTCTCTTCTAGGGGGTACTTGGATGGGAGCTTATCCGCAAAGTTTACCTACAATCTTAATTTATTCTGAAAAATAGGTTCCACAAGACTGTGAATTTTAAGGTTTTGGGAAAGTCGTAGACAAATGTTACACATACTTGTAGAATGCCCATGCGGTATCACGAGGTAAAAAAACATAATGATCAAAGTATTATTGTATGGGTGACGCTAGCCGTTGTTTCGAGTGACGTGCGACACTCGGCTTGTATGGGTGACGCTAGATAGATGATGCTTGGAG
Organism: Elymus sibiricus; assembly: GCA_039707655.1. Classification (NCBI taxonomy): domain Eukaryota; kingdom Viridiplantae; phylum Streptophyta; class Magnoliopsida; order Poales; family Poaceae; genus Elymus; species Elymus sibiricus. Next base: position 363,225,429 of record CM077665.1, read on the forward strand.
ATCAGCAAGGGATAGGGGAATGGGCGATCCACATGTCGCGGCGTTGCACTGGAGAAAGCGACGACCGGTCAAAGCTTTGAACAATCGGCCAATCATGAACGTTTTCTTCATTGTAATGTAGAAATATGTGTCAAATATGACGACACGTGGTTTCTTTTCTCAAAGATGAATACATATTCTCTTTCCTAGTCCTTCATCTAGGCACACACCATATCTCCTCGGCTACTCACTTGTTGCAAGAAGCTAAAACGCAATCTTTCTCGCCACCCTCCTCCCATCCTCCATTCGCTTCATCTATGTAACGTTGAGAACCTTTTTCTAATTAATTTTTTGATTTTAATAATTAAATAATTAGTGTGGATATTTTATTTTGTCATTTTGTTAAATGGTGAATAAATAAACCCATCTCTCCTTCATTGTTCGAGATCGAGACTTAGCCCCGAATAATCCCAAACAACCTTGTTGTGATATTTGGGAGTTGCCCAAATTATTTTACGACGTTTGCACGAGCCTAAGTATCATTTGTATTTATAAAGCCCTTTTGTATAGAAAATGAAGCTATTTTCGTAACGGATGTTTGAATGAAGTATGAATGGGTTGAAACTTTGCGTGTGGCCTTGCTATATTATAGATAGGTGGTTGTCAAATTTCATCGCATTCAGAACTTTGGTACCCAACTATTAGTTATGTGAGACACTATAGCCGGTTTAAGCATCTGAACGATTTTGCTAAATAATATTGCTAGTGCGGGCCTCTTCCTTCTTTTATCTAGTCCCAGCAACACACCCAAAGCCCATATAAAACATCTCCAAATCCTAGCCCAGACCTACCAGTGATCCAGACCGTCCGATTGAGATTGAACGGTCCACATCAACCCCAAACTAGTCGCTCGTAGATCCCTGCATATTTAAGCATGTGCCCCTTCCATTTGTGAACCCCAACTACACAAACCCTAGAAAAATCTTGATGCCTACACCTCCCCTGCGATTTGAGCAGTTAGATCTGGCGTTCGGACGATCAGATCGAGCCAAAGTCCCACCAACCCCTGGACTTTGTCCACCGACCGCCAGATGCCCCGCACCCAACCGCTAGATCGAAGGATATCTTCTCACTACCTCAAGCCAAAAGACCCAAAGTTTCATATTGCGCACCAAAGGATTCGTGATGATAAAATAGTCTATCCACATGAAAGACTGCATTGGTGCAATGGATGGGACTCGCATTAGAGCTTTTGTTGCGCTGCCACTCAGAATGCGATGGCAATTTGTGACTTTGATATGCATTTCACATATGCTTTAATTGGACAATCTGGTTCCATGCATTACACAAGTGTGCTATTTTATGCAATGCACACAGACAAGGACACATTCCCCCATCCTCCCAAGGGTGAGCATTTCTATTAGTTACAACTCATTTCAGCTATGCTACAACTAACATTGATTGTTCTTTTTGTTCTCTTAGACAAATACTATCTTGTAGGTGCTGGTTATCCTAACAGAAAGGAATATCTCACACCGTACAATGGCGAAAGATATCATGTCCCTGCCTTTCACAAAGGTGTCCCTCCCAATACCCCTAAAGAGAAGTTTAATGTGATCCACTCATCCAAGCACAATTGTATAGAAAGAACCTTCGGAGTGTGGAAGATGAAATTGCCGATTCTTCTCAAGATGCCAGGCTACTCCATTGAAACCCAAAAGATGATTTGTTGTCGCTACTATGACATTGCACAATTATGTTCACTTTCCTGATGAAGAAGATATTCACTTTGTTCGATGTGACAAAGACCCGAACTATGTGCCAACAATTCCAGAATGATACAAGAAATACATTGTTCCCCCAAATGCATCAAATACATCGACTATGGCTGAGAATGTTGCTGACATGGATGTGTTTATACAAGAACTAGCTACTGCCATTGCTCTAAGTTGGTAATGCATGGTTGATATTAGAGACATGTATGAGCCCCCTTTGATGGAAAAAACTTTATGCAAAATGTGTGACTATTGTCCTGTGAAATATGTGTGAGACTTGATGCTCACCCCATGCTCTGAATTGTCATATTTGTTTCAGAATTTATGTAGTTGCAAAAGTATGATTTTTCCCTCGTGAATGCTCATTGTACATGCTAAGGGCATCTTCGATGTTGACCTGCAAACCGGGCCCTACATTCATCAGCAGACAGGGGGGATCACTCCACAAACACGGATGCGGGAGCCGTCCTCCCAACGCTATCCACATGCATTTCAAGTTGGGTTTGAACGAACCGGACGGTTTTCATCAAAATTTGGATAAAAAATAACATAAATCACCCATACATAGCGTGCAAATAAGTCTAGTACAACAATAGTTCAAATTAATCGAGAAATAATTCAAAGTCAACTTTAACCGGATGTTCAATAAGTTTTTCATGGACGGATCATGTCGTCCAACACATACTGCCCCTTGAGCTTCAGCCAACAATATATGTGCGTAATTGGTATGCCCTCTATCATGTGATGCATCATGACAACACGTACATACTACACAATGTGTAGATCAACATTGACTGAATGAATGAATCAATCAACAAGTTGAGCAAGAAGAAGCAAAATTTACGATCTCCACGGCTGCCGCGCTCAATGGCCACCTTGCCTCCAACATATCAACCGCGTCACAAAACTTGACGCTAGTGGTCTGGATGGTGTACCATTGATACGTTAACAACTTCACATTGCGTTCATGGATGATGTGCATGTCGTAGGGTGCAATGTGCTTTCGCGCGTGAAACGTATCATACACACGCTGCCGGAAGACCCTCTTCTGCTCCTACCTACAAAATCCGCGGATACGGCCAACCATGCATAGCACAACAACTCATCCTCCATGCTCAGGTACCCCACCATCCTTCGTACTCTAAAAAACCAACATGAAGTTTAAAAATAAGCTCAATGGCATTTGACCGAACACCAACCGAACGTGGTGACCGCCATGGATGTCGTCGACAGGGGGCGGAGGGTACCTGGCTGTGGACACATTCTGGGTGGACGGCGTCGTACTACAAGGCGTGTAGGCACATCGGCGGTGGTTGCGGACGTCGACCAATGCCTAGGTGACGGCCGGAGAGGTACATTGGCGACATCGAATGAGGAGGGTACATTGGCGACATCAAAGGGGAGTAGGGACGAAGTGGAAGAGAATGAGACCGTGAGCGGGATTTAAGTGGGCCGGGGATGTCGTAGTCCTACGTAGCTGTTGTCCAGACTCCCGCACCCCTCACTTTGCTTTGTGGCCGATACAGACCCATATTGGATGTCCGGACCGCGCGACCCGAACGGATGCGGGCAGTTTGTGGATCCTCTTTGGAGATGCCCTAAAACCTCTTAGAAGTGAAAAAAGGCCATCTCTCACCACTGAACTGAATAGACCCATCATTACTTCAAGGACCTAGCAAAGAAAAAAAAAATGAAAGCCTTTACACATGAGCCCACCAGTGGCCAGGCCATAGACAAATGGGGCCAATCAAACGGGACAGAATATGCTCTCGTGGGCTTTCGGCCTGGCCGGTCGCTGGCTCCCGCACGGAACAGATAGTTCGCTTCAGGAGTGCACGAGAGAAAATATGGAAGGCGAGAAGAAAATGGGGATATCTGTCTACAGACGGTTTTATTATTTTCTTTCTATCTGATTTGGAGATGTTGGTAAAACCAAGGAAGGAACTGTCAGAGTTGTGTCGAATATTGTGTACAAGATAGGTTACAGTTGAACTTGTAGTTGTATTGTGTTTACATAGGATATAACCGTGTCCTAATAGGACACTTGTATCCTAGTCCTCTCATATATAGCGGGGGTAGACACACGATGTAACCTATGCCAACATAATAGTACAGGCACGCAGGGGGAGCCGGCGGCGTGTGCCGGTGCCCAGGGCGGCCAGGGTGCGGTATTGTGACGGTGTCACGGGGAGGAGCGCCCGTAGTCAGGCCCCGAGGATGTAGCCATATCGGTGAACCTCGTTAACAAATCTCGGTGTCGTGCTCGTGTGATTGCTTGGTCCTCGGATGATCGACGGTGTGCCTCGAATTTATTCTAACAAGTGGTATCATGAGCTAGGTTGTTCGGAGGCTGTTGGTTGTTGATCTAGAGGAGGAAGATTCGATGTCATGATCATCGTCGTCGAGCAGTGGACGTAAACGATCGGGAGACGTCGTCAGATTCAGGAAAGCGATCGGAAGCGGGCGACTGCGTTGGAGGTTTCTGGTTTCGACGAGATAGCGTGTAGCAGAGGATTCGAAGCGCCGCAGACCAACTCGGGTTGGCGGTGCAGCCATGCAGGTCAGGGTGTGCAAAACCGAACCGAAAACCAAAAACCGAACCAAAAAAACCAAACCGAACCAAAATTTCGGTTTTTATGGTTTTCGGTTTCAGTTACGGTTTCCATATCTCAAAACCGTATGCCATTCGGTTTTTTCGGTTAAAAACCGAAAACCATTGGGTTGAAACTGAAAAACCGAAATGATGTGAAGTGCACGCTTGCTAAAATTAATTTGCATGGACTTGGGGTCGAACTCCTGACCTCGGACCAGAAGGCCCAGTGCGCTGAAAGCCAACTGAGTTTTCCGATTTATACTTGGAAGGAAACAAATTATATACTTAATATGCATATACCATTGTACAAATTCCGCATAAAGTCACCCATCAGGAGGTATATAAAACTTGTAAAGCATAAATAAGATGGCAAAAGCAATTCGTCATCATTAGATAACTAAGTTCGTTACATGGGACTGTTGCCTATCACTCTCACGTATGTACTTCATCAAGTTATTTCCTACTCTAAACTTTCAAGAAGTTGCGCGTAGGAAAAAAATGTACAACAATGAAACATACTTCAATCTTTGATTATCCATGAGCTAAAAATTGAAATATGTGTCAAAAAGTTATGTGTTCTTAAAAAAACCGCGTCAACTTTGGTTAATATGGTTATTACCGAAACCGAACCGAATTCAAATGGTTATTACCGAAACCGAACCGTATTTTTATACGAAACCGTATAAACCGAAGTACAAAAACCGTATTAACCAAAAACCGTATAAACCAAACCGAATTAAACCGAAAAAACCGAACGCACACCCTGACATGCAGGGAGCCGAAGCCAACACGGGCTGGCGGGGGGCATGCCTAAGACGTGACAGGCTGGCCTAGGTGGCTGGTTGTGTGCGTTTTTGATGGGCGAGCCCCTTGTGCATCCGTGAGGTGGACTGAGGTTATCGAGGCGGGCCAGGGCGAGGCTACAGACAGGACGCTGCTTGTGCAGGTTCAGGCGATGTGTCCGATGCAATCGGAAGCCAGACGTGAGTCACGAGATTTGTTTGAAAACAAAAGGACCGACTCCGAGCTGTAGACGTACAACATCAAGGCAGCAGATCAGATCCATAGGGTCAATACAGGACAAGGCATCCATGGGGAGCACTACTAGCGTATGGATTTGACATAAAAGCAAGCCAGCATTGGAATTATTGGTGCGAGGGAGCAATCACGTGAAGGCCAAAGCAACTCGTTTTTTGATTTGCAGCTACTCGTACTTGGGGATCACGGAAAGAAGCTCAGATAATTTTTCGCAGGGTCGGCCTTACAAAGAATCATGGCGTTATCGGATGCCAGGTTTGAGGTGAAGAAGTTTGATGGAACTAAAAACCTTGGGTTACGGTAGACAAGGATAGAAATTTATTGGCACAGTAGGGATGCTTGAAGGTGTTGCGGGATGTCAAGCCAGACGGACGATGAGGACTGTGAGGAGTTGCGGATGGTTGCAGTCGGGGAAGTTCGGCTGGGTCAGACTTGGACAGTCCGACGGATCGACGCAAGTCGGTTTGTACAGAAGACGGTGGTGGAATCGGCGACGACGACATAGGAGCGTGATGCTGATGGTGACCGACTTCTGGGCGTGGAAACACGTGGCACAAGTCTGAGGGTTGTGCGGTTTCGACGAGACTATGGCGCGGGGTTGATTCAAGATGGCGTACGCATGTGAGCTTGAAGTCGACGGGGCGCAGGGTGGACTGATCATCTACCATGGAGTCATGTTGAAGGTGGAGCTGTAGTCTGGAGGACTTCACTCGGGAAAAAAGCGAGTGACACGCAATTCGGACTGGAGCCTAGTGGTCTGATGGAAGCGTGAAACTCGTCATCGATCTGTGATGATCGGTGGTACTCTGCAGTGGGGGTTGAGTGGTCTGGGTTCGCGACCCTTGAGACTCGACCGGGACAGCAGAGGTCGACGCGGTAATAGCGGCGAGGCCTGCGGTAAGCACGGGGCATGGAGACGGACCAGTGGCTCTGGTGGTCATACATGTGATGAGACAACTGCGAATTTTGACTCGGGGTGACTACAAGCAATGGTGAAATTCCTTCAAGTTTCAGACAGGCGGTCAAGGAAGAGCGGTGATGTAGAGTTCAGGTAACTCTTATGTGCGACACCCAATATGTGAGTTGTTCACTTTCACGATGGTGACCGACTTCTGGGCGTGGAAACACGTGGCACAAGCCCGAGGGTTGTGTGGTTTCGACAACACTATGACGCGGGGTTGATTCAAGATGGCGTACGCATGTGAGCTTGAAGTCGACGGGGCGCAGGGTGGACTGATCGTCTACCATGGAGTCATGTTGAAGGTGGAGCTGTAGTCTGGAGGACTTCACTCGGGAAAAAAGCGAGTGACACGCAATTCGGACTGGAGCCTAGTGGTCTGATGGAAGCGTGAAACTCGTCATCGATCTATGATGATCGGTGGTACTCTGCAGTGGGGGTTGAGTGGTCTGGGTTCGCGACCCTTGAGACTCGACCGGGACAGCAGAGGTCGACGCGGTAATAGCGGCGAGGCCTGCGGTAAGCACGGGACATGGAGACGGACCAGTGGCTCTGGTGGTCATACATGTGATGAGACAACTGCGAATTTTGACTCGGGGTGACTACAAGCAATGGTGAAATTCCTTCAAGTTTCAGACAGGCGATCAAGGAAGAGCGGTGATGTAGAGTTCAGGTAACTCTTATGTGCGACACCCAATATGTGAGTTGTTCACTTTCACGCAGGTTAGTGATCGGTGTGTGATGGTGTTGGATACTCTGGAAGTTGGGAGCGCAAACTAGAGTAATGTGAAACTTAATTTCGCTCGAGCGTTGACTTTGGTCAAGAAAGAAGGGACTACAAGTTGTAGGTGGAGTCATATGAAGTCTTTGGAGTAGCAGCGGTGCTCATGGAATAGGCTCAAGTCCAATGTACATGGAAGTTTGACGCATGGACGAATCCAAGGTGGTGGAGAATATTCGCCAAGGTGGAGTTTGTTAGAGTTGTGTCGAATATTGTGTAGAAGGTAGGTTACAGTTGGACTTGTAGTTGTATTGTGTTTACATAGGATATGACCGTGTCCTAATAGGATACTTATATCCTAGGCCTCTCATATATAGCGGGGGTAGACACACGATGTAACCTATGCCAACATAATAGCACAGGCACGCAGGGGGAGCCGGCGGCGCGTGCCGGTGCCCAGGGCGGCCAGGGTGCGGTATTGTGACGGTGTCACGGGGAGGAGCGCCCGTAGTCAGGCCCCGGGGATGTAGCCATATCGGTGAACCTCGTTAACAAACCTCGGTGTCGTGCTCGTGTGATTGCTTGGTCCTCAGATGATCGACGGCGTGCCTCGGATTTATTCTAACAGGAACAACCAGCTCGAAGCACGAGGACGTCATCATGGGTGCAACCACCAACGAATCATACAAAGTTTAATACGGATGCGGCGGTGATGAGGAACGGGAGCTATGGGCCGGTTACAGTGGTGAGCCATGATATGGAGGGTACGTTCCTGGGAGCTTCTTGTATAACAATCAGACATATCTCAGATCCGAAGACACTTGAAGCATTGGCGGTCCGTGAAGTTTTAGCTCTGACAGATGATCTCTATGTTCAAAGCGTACACGTGGCTACGGACTGTAAGGCAGTGGTGGACGGATTACAGCAAGGTTCTTCTGCTGAATATGAAGCGATAACACATGAGATCATTCGACACTCGGCTCTATTCTCATCTTGTAATATAGTCCACGAGTATAGGAGCTCGAATATCAAGACTCACAATCTCGCTAACCATGCATTATCTTTAGGGTTTGTCCGTCATGTTTGACTTGGTCATCCCGATGATTTTACATTTGTATCTCAAAACATTTCGATTACTTAAATAAAACTTGGCGAGTTGTCTAAAAAAAAAAAAATTGCACGAGAGAAGCTGTCTGCTTGCGCGGGCGGACGGACGGGGTTGAGGATCTGGCAGCCGTAGGCGACCACCGAACAGGACCTCAGATCTTCCTCTTCCCCCTCTCCCGGATTCAAAATTTTCGGTGGCCATCTCCCTCCCCACCCTGCTGCCGACCCACCTCCATGCCCAAACCCTAGGCCCCCCTCTCCGCCCCCGGCCACCTCCGCGACCGCCGGCAGCCGGCCATGGAGAGCCTCTTCATGCAGGTCTTCGAGCGCCGGGACTGGGTCACCGGGCAGATGCGGCAGCAGGTCGACTCCCACGCCGAGTCCCTCGCCTGCGCCTTCCTCGCTGCCGGCCACAGGCCCCCGCCGTGGCTCCTCCCCTCATGCGCCGCCGGTCTGCAAGGTGCGTATCCTCCCCGCCCCCCCCTGGTTTGAGCCGCCTTTTTCCTCCTTGAACCATGATTTGACCTCACAGAGGACATCAGGAGCCACTCCAAATTAGCTCATCAGCTGGATAATACAGTTGTGCTAATTGCTTTGTTATTCTCCACGTAAGCGCATTAGTATATTACTAGCAAAGCAACGGGAAAAAAAATCATGCTCTTGGATCATGGACATTGAGGAAACTATATATGCAGTGCCAATGTCCATGGAGCCTGTGCAATGCTACGGGTTGTCCGAACCATGGATCCTAGAGCTCAAGAAGCCACACTCATGTCCTCAGTGGAAGAAAGCTAATGTTTACTGTTTATGACTTCTGGGGGGGGGGGGGGGGGGTGGTGGTGGTGGGGGGGGGGGGGGGGGGTGGGGGGTGAATATGTCATATGGAAAATGTTGGAAGAAATTTCATATCAACATAGGCTACTCAGTTGTCAGGCTCAACAACCGAATGTAGCGAAGTAAAAAAAAAATTGGGCCTACTTAGTGTTATCCGAAAAATTGTAGTCCCACGCTATAGAAAAAGTTCACATAAATAGCTCTTCAAAACCAAGTAGTGGCCTAAACTGAAACATTTTATGTGCTTTCAGAGTTGATGACTTGCTAACATTCCTCTATTATCTAATTTGTGGCCACATTAGCCTACTGGCATGATGAAGACAGAGTGACTTTGCTTCAGTTAGCTACGTTGCTTGATTGGATCTTCCGATCTATGTTGGCATTAGCAAACTTTTGATAAGTGTTGTGAATAAGCAAAACACATTTTGTAAGAAATGTAGTCATGTCTTACAAACCTGATGCATGTTGGTTTTACTGCTGAGAGCCATTACCTGATCTACCGACGAATAGTCAGAAACCCAGTTATAGTTTTGATCCAGTGAAGTGTTCAATATGAAAAAGCTAAGCTCATATCACGTAGTGTGGCCATGATGTTGAGCGATACTACTAATGCATAAGTGAGGCTAGCCAAATACACCGGAGACTAAAGATGAGTCATGAACTTAACCTGTGGACTCATGAACTAAACCATACGGTAATATCAAACTAAAACATGAAGTATGTCAGCCATGAAGAGATGTCGTTTTTCACCTATCTCAATTAGAGTACACCCTGGTGTTTTCATCAGCTTCCCGCTCTTGGCCTCGTTCCTCAACAAAGCAGCTTCAGAGTACTGCTTCTTTGTTGTGTATAGATTGGAGAGCAGCAGGTAGTAGCCAATGTAGACACACCATCAGAAACACAAACGAACAGACAATGCTATGTGCATCTCACCCAAATCACACGATGCACCTGCTCCAGCACAGCTGCTGTCTCGCATGCCCCTCGGGTTGCAGTTCCTAGTATTGCAGGAGTAGGTGCCACAAAATGCAAAGATCCGCTGGAACATGGACCGTTTCATTAAACATTAATCAAACATAGATGGTCAAGCCAAATGTAGGTGGCTGGGTTGTTTCTCAGCAACTAATCTGCAAGAACATATTAAAAAAAAGATCAATGAATACATTTCAATGTGCAAATGTTGATTCTTGAACTATTAAGTTGAGACAGAAGTTACTATCAGGATGAGTTTGCAAACATCAATTGGTTGGCAAGTAACACCAATTGCTTATCCATTGATATGTGTGTCTTGTCAATTGCTTATCCATTGATATGTGTGTCTTGCCATTGCAAGTAACGTCAGTTATTTAGTCTTTTGTTCACCATTGATATCTGATTTTACTCCCTTGCACATTGCTTTTGACACCTTTTATTCGTCAACTGAACCGCTCGTTTACTTGTAGAGCTAGATGGCAAACCGATTGTTCCGGGGTTACTTTTCGCTGGAAGCCAGATTACTACACCAGCAACCAACAGAACCGTCTTTCAGCCACCAGCTGTTCCTAGTACTTCACTCAGAAATGTGGGGGTTCCAAATGGATATGCTGGGCTAGACTCTATTTGTGACACCGTGAATACTAAACAACATGAAGTGCCTCAGCAAAAGCAGGTTTCAGTTGACCAGGAGATTGTTGAGCCTAGTTCTGCAGTCAACATGTTCTCTGTGGTAAAGCGTTCCAGGTCAAGGCAGCGGCATATTGAAGATCGCTCGCGTGAGAAGGGTCAAGCGACAAATAGTGGAATCAGGGATGTTATGCAAGACAGGATGCAGAGGTCTGAACTTGCAACTGCAGGTTCGAACAAAACAACTGCATCATTATCCTCCAAACCATGTGGTGACGGTGAAAACAATGCTGGAACAACGACCTCTTTGCCAGATCAGGAGAAAGGATTTTATGCCAATCAGGATAGATCAACTGAATTCGTCAAGTGCAGTAAAGATGGTGATCTTGGAAATCAAGGAGTTAAGTTAGATTGTTCTCAAAACCAGATTGTCAGTTCGTATAATAATGTCAAGGTTACTGTTAGAAGTTCTTTTGGAGTGCAAGTTACAGGCACTGTGTGCCATGCACTCCCTGAAACTTATCTGTCGGTTGAGCCGAAGAAACTTCAATTCGATGGTGTTGAATCAGTTTGCATGAATCCTGCAAGTGAACAGACGATGCAGCAACCAGTATGTGCCCTGGAAGGTGCCAATCTTGATCTTGCTGAGGCACATCCCTTAAATGAAGACCCATCTTCTACCAGCTATTCTCAAGTTCCTCAGGAGCAACATCTGTTGGCCAGAACATCTTTAGAATTCAAGGAGACCGATGTGGAGACTCCCTTGGGCCCCACTTCCCCGGTTACACAAAATGAGACGCTCAATGGAAAGGTAGCATATGATGCGGTCAACTGCCATTCAGGAAAGCCGGGCGATGTTCAGATAAAATTCTCAGCTTTGACCAAAGCACGCAACGTTTCTGTCAGCAACAAAAAGGATGAGTCTGCAATGCCAGAAGTTATGAACAGTGTTTCAGCTAGAAGAACCAGCGAAATGCACTCAACTGAAAGGAACAGTATGACTTCAGCCGAAGATCTGCAACAAAATGGTACCATGCTTGCTATTTGTAGAATATATTTGCTTGTTCTTTTGTAGCAAAAGTTATTGTGCCATGTCCTTACATCGTTTCTTATCTTGCAGGAAAAGAACAAGACACCTCTCTTATTGAGAATGCTGTTAAAGAAAATGCTAATTCATGTACAGCAGAAAACGATAAACAGAAATCTCCACAACCTTCTGTTCAATATTTCTTACCTAGTGCATCACATGAGAAAAATATTCTACTCGAGTCAGACAGAAGCAGTGCTCCTTGTGACCAGAAGAAGTCAGTGCAAGATGGAGTTGAAGTAAGTGATAGTTTATCATCTAAAAGGAGAAGAATAAGGCGCCGATCAGACTTTGACTATTCCAGGACTCCTTGCACAAATTCGTCTCTGAACCACCAACTTGACATTTCTGGCCATCTGTTAACCGCGACAAATTTCTCAGAAAAATCCCATCCTTCAGGTCCTTACTTCACAAGGAGTTCAGGATCCTGCAAGAGCATGTCTCTGGTGTCAGAGGGGGGGAATGCTGCAAGTGATGTTTATGGAAATGGGAATTCTTCACGTGGAAGAAGAAATACAACTAGCCTATTAAATGGCGTCCTTGATAACTCTCCTACCGCAAGCACCAGCAGAAGTGCATTGGAAGGACAGGTCTTCAAAAATTCTCAAGAACAGAAACAAAATAAGTTGGAAGTTGAGTTTCTAACAACAACCGCTGCTTTGCCTTATTGCTCTGGCATCCTATCTCATAATGAGGAAAACTGCACACAGCAGGTATGTGCTCAGCAAGTGTACCAGACTACCAGTTCCCTTTCCTCTCTGATCTTTTTTTATTCCGGAAGAACCGGTTGTATTTTTCGTTGCAAAATTTTATGTCATGAAGTAGTAAACTAGTGGTAATGCTTAGAGCATCTCTAGTGGCTTGTCTAAATTTGGTAGTCTATATCTTCATATAGACAATGGTCTAAATTTTTTTGAATTTAGACAACCTCTGTTTTCCAGCGGATTGTCTAAATTTGGTAGTCTATATTTCCAACGGCTCTATTTCAGTAACAAGTTTATCAAAGGCGTCGGAATCACCTGCAAGAGCGCGCCGTTGGTCACGCTTGTGCGGCGAACCCTCTTCCTGGCCACCGCCTCCCGCGCCGCCAATGCCACCGGGAAGTATTCATCCGCCAACCCGGCAGCGATGGCGCCCTCCTCGGCGACAGTCTCGGCGAGCCCCCTCACCCAATCCAGCATCCCAGCCATGTCCTCCCTCTTCCTCTTCAGGCCCCTCCCATTGCAGTCCATGGACGGCTCCTCCATCTCAACTCCATTGGCACTGCAGAGCAGCTCCTCGGCCGGCGGTGGTTGCGCCTCCGGGAGCCGCTGGATCCAGCGCTCCAGGGCGCCCAGGTACTTGGCGTAGAGCAGCTTGACTGGCGAGGCGAGTGCGGCGGATCCGGCCACTGCTGCCCATACGCCAGAGCCAGCGGAGGCGTCCCCCACCGGCAAGCGGCGCATCGAGCCCGCTCGCGCCCTCCCCTCGTCGTGGCTCGGTTGTGGCTCGGTTGTCCAAATGTGGACAACCGGTAGCTATTTTGGTGGTTGTGTAAAATTTAGACTACCACATAGACAAGCCACTGGAGACGTTTTTTGACCTCTGGTAGTCTATATTTGGTTTAGACTACCACATAGACAAGCCACTAGAGATGCTCTTAGTGTGGCTGCATTATTGGTGGAGCCTTTTCTTTGGATGCTTTGGTCTGACAAATTCGAATCCAGTCACGTAGCTTCGCTATTTCCTGTTTTTATTTATGGGATAGCCGATAGGAATATTCATGGGTATTTTGTCACCATTTTGTACTGATGAGTGATTAACATACAAACTAGATTACCCGTTGCGCCAAATGGTGCAAGGCTCAAATTCACACCTGGAGTTATTTGAAACAATTTGACTTTCTTGGTAAAATTTGGTTTTAGCAATCACTTAGGCTCTGGTACTTGTAAGTTGTAACAACATTTTAGTATCTCTTGTTGTTTACACTTTAAGAAAACTCTTGGTCAAATGGCACAAGGTTTCAATTTAGACCCATAGATATTTGCAGATGAAGGCTTAGTAGTGTGAACAATACTTTGAAGATGGCAACAAATAAAGACACTTCAATTTAAATACTCCCTCCATGGCTCCATCCATATATAGGGCCTAATACATATTTTGAGGTTGCGTTTGACCATTGGTAAAAATAATAATATATAAAATGTATGATATAAGAATAATATCATTAGAAACTCCCTTCTCTCATGAATTTGATGGTATGCATTGTGTAACATGCATGCCATATATTATTACTCTAACATGTGGTCAAAAGTAACCTCAAAAATCGTATTAGGCCTTGTATATTATTACTCTAACATTTGATTACCCGTTGCACTTACTTAATATGTCTCCAATGCCACCTGACTCTGAATGTTTTTTCAAACCTTAGCAACATGTGTACATAGCAGAAATGAAGCTAAGACAGCAAAAATGATCAGTTATGTGCTTCTTAGAAATGTTTGCTTACAAAATCATTCCAAGAAGACCAAATATGTAGGAGGACTCCATGTCAACGTTCTGATAATGGGTGAACAAAAGTCTATAATGCTACATGCTTCTTATAAACTTTCTGTTTCTGATTTAATAGTTTAGAACTCACCTAAAAAAATAAAAGCAACACATAAAAACCAGACTACAAAATGCAGTTCTAGTAAACCAAACAATAAGCAGCAATAAGGAATTAAACAAAACAATAATGTGGCAATATATTGGAACAGCTAAGGATTGCATTTGCATGTGTGGTTGTGTGTATTCTCAGTAAAGTTTTAATGACAGAGATATTGAACCTGCAATCAGCTATCTGAAATAAATTTAATCCAACAAATCAAACAATCGGATGTACCTTGGATTATCTTAACAGGGCATAATGGACGAGCTGGCCTGTGAAGATCCATGTAGATGTCGCAGTAAATCGGTCAGAGAAATAAGCCCAAGAACCTTTTAGAGCAGCGAGCGATTTCGTCAGTCAATCTGGAGTGGCAACCTGGTGTTCCTGTACCAAAAAGAGGAAAGGAAAATAGGTGTTATCTATGTGTGCATATTTTAGGTGAGGTTGCTCCAGAAGAGCATAATGGCAGTGAATGGAAAATGTATCCATAGATCATTTATTTTCAGTTTATGGAATATGGATTTAGAAATGATAACTGCAGCTATGTTGCCACTATTTTCCAGCGGTTCTGAGAATGACATGGACATGTACAAATGAAAAGGGAAATGGGATCTCTGGAAGTAAACAAACAATAGGAAACACACATGGATAAGAATATTCTTTTTAGCAACTGGCAAACTAACAACAAATCAAGTCTCCAAATAAATCTGCAGTACACTGAAACCTTAGGATTGGCACAAAACTAATCAACCGAGAATAGATAAATTAGAATTTCTTACTTATTCTTTGATTCGCCATATGTGGGCTATTCCTTTGGAGATGAGGCATAGAATGTCTTCCATAAAAATCTCAAGATAATGGGACATGTGTTTGCAACTTTGCACTCGGCATCACCCACAGCCCGACGTAGCTGGTGCCTCGGCCGATGCAATCGCCACTGAAAAAACATAGCTGTGAAGGAGGTGAGCCGACAAAGAAACGATGAGAGAACATAGGACATAGAAGGTCACCAGAAACTTGCCCTGACAATCCGGTTGTTGCAAGGACAGTGGCCTATAGCTAAAAACATACTCCCTCCGTCCCAAAATAAGTGTCGCGGATTTAGTACTAAATTAGTACAAACTTTGTACTAGATCAACGACACTTATTTTGGGACGGAGGGAGTATAATCCAAGAAACCTGCAACCAAGAAAGAGGATAACATGATGGTCAAAAGCATATCCAACCAGGGAAACATAAATAGCATAGCAAATTGTAATTGGTAACTAATGACTATGTCACTATGATAACAGGCGTACATTTACCAAATTGTTAGATACTAATGCCCCTTCCAATCTATATGAATCCTATGCTATTTTACAAATCCTATGTCACTATAAAAGAACTCCTATGCAAATAATTACAAATCCTATTATACAACACCAACAAGTGTGTCCATGTTTTCAGCAAAACGATATTACCAATTCTTTTGGTTGCAATGAATCTAAGAAAGCAACTGGTGTGCTCATTCTGAAACACCCCAAGCCTGCCTCGACCACATTTGAACAATAGCATTGCTGCCTTGTCGGCTCTCTGCATATTTGTAAAACTAAATAAAATTTTGAAAGTTGTTTTCAAAGTACTTGCCATTGATGAGAAAAAGATTCCATGGTTAGTACGTATCTGCACACAATAGTCATGCAAAAAAAAAAAAGAAAGAATGCAGATTAGAGCCTTGATCACCATATTCGCTTCAAAGCTAGCTACAAAATTCATATAGAGATTATAGATTGTCATAGGTCTAATATCTATGGATATACTGTTGAGCCTGCAACCTAAACTCTGTTAACAGCAGATTAGTAATTAAGGGCAACAATAAATAGCAAAAGCATATCAGAGATGCATCAAGTACCAATGCATGCAAAAGCTAAACACTAAGCTACATGGTCTGCAAGAGAGTGCTTCAGCCGTTATGTAAGAAAGCAAACAAGTGTTTGTTCTTAGCTAAATGAAATACAAAATATAGATTATAGGCAAACCTGCACACATCTGCAACTCTTACTCCGCCCAGGCTTAATCCGTCCTAGCAAAATAAATCGCATCATGACCAAAAGAACAAATTTGCATCTAACATCTCAAATCAAGATTTATCCATCTAGCAGTTCCAAAATATATAAATAGATGAGTTGCTAATTGCCCACCTGAGTGTTGTGCACGAGAAGAAGAATGGAACTCTTTGGTAGCATAGCGAGAGGGGATGTTTTCTTATCAAAACTATGCAGATAACTCAGCACCTTCACGCCCATGTCTCCAACCTGCATATGAGGCTTTTCTGATTAGGAACTGTATGGAAACAATACATCATTTATCTAACTGAGTATCAAAAGTGACCAAATCTGAGCATATCATCAGTGCAATCAGTGGACATCACTCAAAATGTTTATTATTCCGATTTCTAACATATCCAGCAAGAGAATCAGTAGTGCAATCAAGATCTGTAGGTAAAGGAAGAAAGAAAACTTTTCACCACAAATCTCATTTAGCTTCGTTGTAATCTCTTATCTCCCTCATGTTTACATCATCACAAATAATAGCATCAAAATGAGAGAACAAAGGTTAACAGGAGGGAGAAAAATCACCTTGATCTTCTTCATCTCTCTAGCTAAATTCTTCTTCTTCCCTTCATCCTCAGATCTGCACACGTTATGTATAGAAAACTAATATATTAGCAAGTTTAAATGTGAGTGATGGAGGAAGTAAGAGGAAAAGAGAGAGGAGAACCTCGGCAAGATTCTTGAGGAAGTCACCTTCCACATCTCGGGCTCCTGCAGCCGACACTATCATCCATGAGACGAAGATGAGAAGCGATGAGCGGATGGAGGTGGACCGGGGCCGACTCAATTGTCGAGGGAGGAGGCCGGTGGCACAGGAGAGAGAGAGAAAGAGGAGGGAGTGGCTGTGCCACTGCAAGCTTAGCTGCCGGGGCTCCGGTGCGGTAGCCGGAGGAATAAGCTACCTGTTAGTATTAGATATGACTTTATTGGCATTTATAATTGGTAGAGTTGGGTAATGTCCACTCTTCAGTCTATATTGCACTTGCTATTTTATGTGTGCTAGTGAGTCCTAGCATACTTACTATTGTTCTTTCTGTTGGCAGGAAGGTACTTGCCTTGAAGGTCAGGACCTAAATGTCACTGCTGCGAGTGTGGCAGACCAGGAAATGGCTCCTGAGATGGATAACTTATCATCTCCAATTGCAATATTAAATCAAGAAAATTATTCTGGAACGGAACTGTTTACTCGATTTCCGAGTTGTGAACAAGCATCTGCTCCTAATGCACTGTTTCATGAGAAATTATGGTATGACTCGAATGAATGTGGTAGGAAATATAAAAGTTATGATCGAAAGGGACAATTGGGTGATGAATCTTTTGATTGTGATGGTTCAATGCCAGTAATGGAGATCTTTGATGTCTCTGACCAATTGGAAAGCTCAATTATCGGAAAAAGGTCATTTGAGTCCCTTCACGATTCTCATCAATTAGGCACCATTTGCTCAGATCCTCCAAACAAGCATAATACTAACACAGCGAGTAGTTTGCATCCGTTATTGACAACTACAATGTCTGGGAAACCCAGAAACTGTCCCCTCTCTGATGATCTGCAATACAGTGGTAGTAACAGTCGCATCGGTATGGACTCCTTCGGATGTGGGCTTGATTCGTTTTTTATTTCTGATGGCGTAGCCTCTTGCTCTTCAAATGCTAGCAGCAGACAAGAGATAAATGAAACTCCTTTGACTCCATCTGTTGAAAAATATAGCCAGAAACTTTCATTAAGATCTGGATCTGGTTCAGAACATATGGGTTCTATTCCTGAACTTGAAGTCTTCCGAATTGATGAAGACAACAGCATTCCGGAAGAAGATGAGTACCAAGACATGGCTCCTGGGTCTGCAGATGTGAATTACTCATGCCACCGACAATCTAGGGGAACAGCACTTCAGGATATTACTGGATTATGTCAAAATAATGGAAATTCTCCATCTCATTCGATGAGAAGCATGGATAAAGGTGACATAGACTTGAGTGCAGAATCTGTCAGTAGTGAGCTCACTCATCATTCAAATATCAGAAACGATAGCATTAAGCTAAGATACAATCACCCTACTTCAGTTAAGAGAGAAGGAAAAGTATCCCGTTCTCTTCATGACAGATCAGGTAAGACAGAAATAATCAATAGCAGAAATGGAAGACACAGGAGTGAAGCAAATGTTGACAAACAAGGCATGGCAGAACTACTCAATAGCAAAAAAGGAAGACACAGGAGCGAAGCAAATGTTGACAGACAATCTAAGCCTACCAATATTGTTGCCAATGTGACATCTTTTGTACCTCTTGTAAAACAGAAGTTGCAATCTACAACAGTGTGCGGTAAGTGTTATTTTTTAAATTGTATTATCTTTTTAGAACTACATGCTAAATCCACTAATGATGTTTATAGAAAATGTCAGATGGTGCTCATAAATGGCCTCTACAAATGGGGTTGCTGTCTTGCAGTTAAAAAAGATGTTAAGGTGAAGGCACTCAAGGCAGCTGAAGCTGCAAAACGTCTTGAAGAGAAGAAACAAAAGGAACAAGAAAAGCGCAAAGCGGCTGCAAAAGCAGAGCGTGAAAGACTGAAGCAAGAGAAAGAACAAAAACAAAAACTTGAAGAGGAACAAAAGAAGAGACGAGAAGTTGATGCGGCCGCTAAGAAGCGGCAGAGGGAAGAAGGGGAAAAGAGGGAAACAATGAAAAGAAGAAAATGCATGGATGAAGCTCGAAAGCAGCAGAAGCAGCCTATGGATAGACAACGAGGCACGAAGGATGAGAAAGATGCTCGTCCAAAAGCTTCTGTGAGTATAAGCTACACAAATTTTATCTACAAGCAGTGGTGGTTACCACCTAATTCTTTGGTCTCCACGTGTCCCTCACCTTACCACCAAACAAACCAGGTGAATGGGCATATGCTGGGTCATTCTAAATCCGTTAACGCTTATCCCACGTGAAAAGGTACTTAAGATAATTGTTGGCGCTGATTTCTTGGGACGGTAGGTACTCCTAGCTTGGGTGGGTAAAATAAATCATGTGATTTAATCTAATAACAAATGTACGTGCTAGTTCAACTTTCTACTGGATTTTTGTCTAGATGGAATAACTTATATAATCTGTATATTTTACTTTGTTTAAATTGGGTAGTATGAACGTACACATCACTTTTGATAGGGTAGTATAGAGTATGATAGTATGGTAGCATAGAGTATGGAGTATGTACGTACATGTCAGTTTAGATAAGGTAGCATGGAGCTGTTTTTTTGCCGGCGAGTAGTGCAGAATATATATTCTTTTTTTGAACATGTGTAGAATATATATATTCCTGTAATTCTTATAGAAGGTGGCATGGAGTATGGTCATATGTAGTATTTGCTAATTGCTATGAAGTGCATATACTTCGAAATTGTCATATTAAATAGGGAGTACATATACTTCTAACTGAAGCTAGCATGAAGTACATATACACACTTCTAATTGATGTGTCAAAAGGGTACATGTCAATAGGAAGAAAATGGCCAGTATGATGTCAGCCAATGAATCATGCATAGTTTATATCTGTACATTCTATATATGACATTACGAGTCAGCCGGTAGACTATGGAAACGGAGTGGTATGCTACTCCAGCCGCATTGGAGGTGATAGCTCGCGAGCCGTCGCTGGCCGGTGATGCTGTCGCAGTCGCCGCAAAACAGAAAGAAAGCAAATTGTTTTCAAGGGACACACACAAAACAGAAAGAAAGTGTTGAGTTCGGGGGGGAGCAGAGGGGGAGAGAGAGAGCGTACGTGTGTGTGCGTGTGTCTGGCGGCGCCCTTTGGGAACGGGAGGGCAGAAGCCCCCCTTCTAGGTCAGCCCCACATGGGCCCTAGATGGGCCAAGCCCATACCGGTTCAACACTCCCCCTCAAGATGGGTGATAGATATCTATCATCCCCATCTTGTCACATGCCAAGTTACAGTCCTTCGTTCCCAGTCCCTTTGTCAAGCAATCTGCAAACTGCTGCCCAGAGCTGACGTGAGTGAGACTGATGATCCCAGCATCAAGTTTCTCCTTAATGAAGAAGCGATCAATTTCCACATGTTTTGTCCTATCATGCTGAACTGGGTTATTAGCAATGGCTATAGCTGACTGATTGTCACACCACACCTTCAAGGGTCCCTTCCTCAGAAGTTTCAACTCGCTCAGTAGGTACTTCACCCAGAGCATCTCACATAACCCTTGAGATAAAGCTCTATACTCGGCTTCTGCTGTTGATCTAGACACAACAGCCTGTTTCTTGCTTCTCCACGACACCAAATTTCCTCCCACAAACACACAGTAGCCAGAAGTTGATCTTCTATCATCTTGACAACTGGCCCAATCAGAGTCACTATAGCCATCCACCTCAAGATGTCCACTCTTCGCAAACCACAACCCTTTACCCGGAGTCCCCTTCAAGTATCTCAGAATTCTGTGCACAATATCAAGATGCCCACTCCTTGGTTCATGCATGTATCTGCTCACCACACCCACGGCATACGTAATGTCAGGCCTGGTATGACACAAGTACAATAACCTCCCAACCAGTTTCTGATAATCTTCCTTATTCACCAGCTCGCCTGACTGAGCTGTCACTTGATGATTTAGTTCAATCGGCGTAGGGGCTGCACGACATCCCATCATGCCCATGTCACTCAAGAGATCCAAGGTGTATTTCCTTTGGCACAAAGATATTCCCTTCTCTGTCCGGGCCACTTCAATCCCAAGGAAGTATTTTAGGTTGCCCAAATCCTTCACCTCAAACTCATTGCTCAGACACCCCTTCAATCTCTTTATTTCCTCCTCATCATCTCCGGTGATGATAATGTCATCCACATAAACTGCAAGAATGGTGATCTTTCGATTAGAGAGTGAGTGTCTGTAGAACATCGTGTGGTCACCATTACATTGACCATACCCCATAGCACGGACAGCACGTCTGAACCTATCGAACCAAGCCCTCG
The DNA here is from genome assembly GCA_039707655.1 of Elymus sibiricus. Taxonomy (NCBI): domain Eukaryota; kingdom Viridiplantae; phylum Streptophyta; class Magnoliopsida; order Poales; family Poaceae; genus Elymus; species Elymus sibiricus. The sequence goes on from CM077665.1 coordinate 363,246,808, forward strand.
ATGATTGCTTCAGTCCATACAAAGATTTCTTCAGCCTGCATACCTTCCCCGTGGTCTGTGAAGTACCAAAACCTGGTGGTATCTCCATGTACACTTCTTCCTGCAACTCACCATGCAAGAAGGCATTCTTGACATCTAATTGATGCAATTTCCATCCAAAGTTTGCAGCACAGGAAACCAATATCCTTACTGTGTTCATCTTTGCCACTGGTGCAAACGTCTCGTCATAGTCAATTCCATAAGTTTGACTATATCCTCTGGCGACCAATCTGGCCTTATACCGTTCCACCTTCCCCGCAGGATTCTGCTTCACTGTATAGATCCACTTACAACTCACTGCTTTCTTTCCTGCCGGCAATGTGGTTAGCACCCACGTCTTGTTTTTCCTCAGTGCTTCCAACTCTTCTATCATCGCTTCACGCCACTTCGGATCTTGCTTTGCAGCCTTCCAATCCTTTGGGATTGACACAGTTTGCAGAGAGGCAACAAACACTCTATAGGAAGGAGACAAAGCCTCATAAGACACAAAATTTCCAATGTCATGATCATCAAAAACCTCCGGTGGTAAAGCCTTCTGTGCCGCTTTACGTGTCCCCTTTCGCAACGCAATAGGCAGTTCCACTGTGTCAGATGAGCTTGCACCACTGCCTTGCTGCTCCCCCTGCACTGACTGCTCCCCCTGCACTTGTTGCTCCCCCTCCTGCACAAGTGGCTGCCGCCGAGAATATACCAACCGAGTGTCAGATGAGTCATGCACCTGTGGCAGTTGTGGCTCTCGTCGAGAGTACACTAGGGGGGTCTTCTGCCACCGATCTCGAATAGGGAGCTGAAGATTACCAATCTGAATGGAACCCACTGTTGGCTGGACCTGAACCTGCACATCACCATCAGTGAGAGTACCAACCGGAATTGTACCCACAATTGGCTGGACTTGAACCTGCACATCATCATCAATGTTAGTGCCCACAGAATCCTCCTGAGTGTGAGATACAGCCTTCTCCCCCTCTTGACCATCCTGCACAGAGTGTAAATGGTCAAGCTCTTGAAACAGCACACTTAGATCTGTGGGCTCACCATAGAATGGCTCAGACTCCCTGAAGGTTACATCCATACTGACAAACCTACGTTTCTCTGAGGGACACCAACATTTATACCCCTGCTGACTAGAAGAATAGCCCAGAAAAATACACTTCACCGCTCGCGGATCAAGTTTTCCAACAGAAGGACGGTGATCTCGAACAAAACAAGTACTGCCAAACAACTTTGGGGGAACAACAAACTTAGTTTCTCCATATACGAGCTCACACGGAGATTTCATGCTTAGTATTCTTGATGGTGTCCGGTTGATCAAGTATGTGGCTGTCATAACTGCTTCACTCCACAAGAATTTGGGCACATTCATCGTAAACATCAATGACCGAGCAACCTCAAGAATATGCCGATTTTTCCTTTCTGCCACTCCATTCTGAGGAGGGGTGTCCGGGCATGAAGTTTGATGAAGAATACCTTGATCAGACAAGTAGGCCCCAAATGTGTTGTTCACATACTCTGTCCCATTGTCAGTCCTGATCACCTGCACCTGCACCTGAAACTGATTCTTCACCAAGGCATGGAAATTCTGAAAACAGCTAAAGACCTCATCTTTGTGACGCAGCATATAAATCCAAGTCATACGCGAATAGCAATCGATGAATGTAACAAAGTATTTCATTCCATTCATTGATACAACTGGGCTCTTCCATACATCCGAGTGAATAAGCATAAAAGGAGAGATGCTCCTAAGCCCCTTGCTCACATATGAGGCTCGTGTGTGTTTGGCATATTCGCAAGCATCACATGTCAACTTGCCCTTGCCTATCCCACACATAACATCCGGAAAGATTCTACTCATCTTATCAAAAGATACATGTCCCATCCTACAGTGATGGATCATCGCCTGCTTCTCCTTGTCCTCCATGGTCGCAGCACACACCAAGTCCGGCTGCACCTCCTGGTCCATGTACCAGAGCCCCCTACGCCTGGTGCCAGTCCCAACCGTCTGGCTCGTCTGTCGCTCCTGAATCACGCAACCGAATTTGTCAAGGATCACACGACAGTCAATTTGATCGATTAGAGCACTGAAAGAGACCAAATTGACAGGAAAAGCTGGCACATGTAACACTGAGGATAGGGAGATGGTCGGAGTGCACTTGACTGTGCCAACCCCTATGACAGGCTGGTTTGTGCCAACCCCTATGACAGGCTGGTTTGTGCCATCAGCAGTTTGCATTGTGCCCGTGTGAGACGGAGGGTGCTTATGGTAAGACTCAAACACGCAGGAATTACTAGCAACATGCTTAGATGCTCCAGAGTCAAGAACCCACTCTGGAGCACTCTCATTAGAAGCAAGAGATGCCTTATCCGGATTACCTTCATCAGTGGAGGCCCAGAGAGCAAAGTCTCCATAGTCAGCATCATCGGCATCTTGGCCTTGTGACGTCCCAGTGTCTCCTGCCACTGTCATGTGAGCCCTCTGATCCCCTGAGTGTCCTGAGTAGCCACCTCTGCCCATAGAAGCCTGACCCCTTGAGGTCCCTGAGTATCCACCTCTGCCGCTACCACGCCTGCCTCTGACAGTTCCCCCTCTGTTGTATCCCCTGCCTCTGCCACGAGTTGGACACGCCCACTTCCAGTGACCTACCTCCCCACACATATGACATTTGTTGGGATCGCTCCACTGCCTGCGCTCAGTGACAGCAAATGTCGAAGCCGGCAAAGCCTTCATGTCTGCATGCTCAAGAGATAGCCGCACCTCCTCTTGAGACATTGCAGCAATAGTCTCCTCAATAGAGGGCAGGAGAGGTTGGTGCAACAGGGATGCCCTCCGGCCATGAAAGCAACCTCTAAGCCCCTCCAACAGTTTCAGCACACGCCTGCGTGCAATCCACTTGCGCCCTGACTCGATGCAAGCCGCATCATAGAGTTCCAGAGGGTCGCAGTTATCCTGCTCGGCCCACAAAGCCTGCAGCTCTGCCACATATGTCATCACTGACATGTCATCACCTTGATGCAGCCGACTGATCTTCCCCTCAATCTGAGCAATTAGCAGGACATTGCCCTTACCGGAGTACAAGGTGGACAGAGTCGTCCATATAGCAGCGGCTGTGGATAGCCCCTCCACAGAGCGTCCAATGGGGGGCACCACCGAGTTCAACAACCAGCCAATGAGCACAGAGTTTATGACCTTCCATCTCTTTCCCTCCACAGTAGTCTTGTCTCCTGGTTCAGCAACAGCACCCAACAAGTGCCCATCAAGCTCCTTCTGTTCCACAGCCAGCAACGCCCTTCGGGACCAGCCCAGATAATTGGTGGCCCCCTCTAACTTCATGTCCATGGGCGACAGTTCGATCTTCTGAGGCACTTCCTGTCGAGGAACGATGGCCCCAGATGTCGACTCCTCGAGGATCTTGGCGAGCTTCTCGAAAGCCGCAGCAAGGCCTGTTGGCTCTCCCATCCCTCAATCAGCAACAGCTCAGTTCTCTGCCACACACAGTAGCACCCGCAGTACCAGCAGCACAGCAAGTCCACAGGAAAAAAAAAAAAACCCGCACTTCTCCAGCAGCAAGGACCAGCTCCACGCAGCTGTCACCAACAGCAGCAGCTTCTCCTCCTCAAACAGCAGCAGCACCAGCTCCTCTGCTCTTTCTCCCCCTCACACACAGCCACAAAACAACAGCCCACAGCTCGACTTCTCTTTTCTCTCACGAAGCAACAGCAGCAGACCAAGACGAACCCAGCAGCAGCACTTCTCCACTCACTTTCTCCCCTGCCACTCGCCGCACGTGCAGCAGCAACAATCAGCACGCCTCTCCTGCTCTGCCCGCTCCTCCGGCTCGCCCTTCTCCTCTTCTTTCTCCCCCTCACCAGCTGCAGCAGCAGCAGGACAGCAGCAGCAGCGTCTCCCGCAGCTCCTTCTCCTCCGCAGCCGCCCGAGGCCGCCTCCCTGCCGCGCGTCGCGCGCGCGCGCCCACAGCACAGCCGCAGCAGCTCCCGCGTGCGCTCGCCGCGGTCACTGCGCCCGCGCGCAGCTCCTCAGCAGCTCGCGCCCAGCCGCCGTCGATGTCCCGCTGGCCCGCGCGCAGCCGCCATGACGCCCAGCCGCACGCGCGCAGCAGCCGCAGCTCGCCACGCGGCCCCCGCGCAGCCCCGCCGCTTCCTCCACGCCGGACCCGTGGACCCCGCCGGACTACACCGCCGCCGCCGCCGCCGCCGTCGCCTCCTGGCTCGATACCATGTTGAGTTCGGGGGGGAGCAGAGGGGGAGAGAGAGAGCGTACGTGTGTGTGCGTGTGTCTGGCGGCGCCCTTTGGGAACGGGAGGGCAGAAGCCCCCCTTCTAGGTCAGCCCCACATGGGCCCTAGATGGGCCAAGCCCATACCGGTTCAACAGAAAGCAAATTGTTTTCAAGGGATACACAATGTATTATTGGGATGTATAATACAAATTGATGTTAATCAACGACAATCCCATCGTGGCGCGGCCACGCGAGGCCAGAGCAGTCGGCCTGTGTTGCACCTGCACATTGAGGCCAAGTAAAGTTAGTAGTTGTGCCACACACAAAAAAAGAATAAAGTATTGTAAAAGGGAAGTATGGAGTATGAAGTATATACAAGACAATAGTGTGGTGTATTTAACTTAAGTATATTATGTGAAGAAGTATGGAGTATGTGGAAAAAGTAGTATGGCGTATCATGCATGCAAGGTCGTTATCATCAGCAAATCGTGATCCACCATGCACCATCTTCTTTATGTATGTATATTTGTTTAATTAGATATTTTTTTCATGCCTTCCTGGTAGTATCCGCTGCCGTCACCGGTGCAGTCACCGCGTCAGATTAACCTGGCATCATAGCCTTTTGATCTACATGAACCAGAGGAGAGTTCAAACCTCAAAGAGAAGTGATGTATCATTGGAACATGTAGTAGAAAGAAAACTCAAGTGCATAGTTTCATGCATATATGCTTTCCGATGCATGCCTAGTAGTAGACGTGCGTGGCACAGACCTGCAGCGAGTTAACGACGTAGCCGCCAGCGCCGACGGCAGATGGTGCCGAGTAACGTGATGCCGACAATCAGTTTGCCTCCGATCTATGACGACGGCATGGCCAGAACTCTGAATCAAGGAACATCCGTGCATCCAGAGAGAAAAGAGTCTGTTAGCCATTTGCTTCCTACTTTCTGTCTGGATAGATATCCCTAGAATATATGCAGAGTAGTTAGCCCTTGCGGGTTGGATTTTTTACTTGAACCCGCTTACTTTATGCGCTCCAAAAGGGTAATGAGGTTGCACGAATCTTGGAATAATGCACGGTGGAGGTAACTATCACCTGGTGGTAGGATGCATATACATATTATTAGATATGTTTATTTATACTCCCCCCCCCCCCCCCCCCCCCCCTCAAACAGTACTCTGTTTAGAAATATATGTTTTTTCTTTCGTAATTTGAGTGGCAAAATTCACTGGTTGATCGTATGGAATTTGTAATATTCTTAGATATGCGTAGGGCTTTCAAAATGTACGGTTCCCAAGCGTCATATGTGATATATACTCAAACAGAGGCGGCGATGTTTGTTTTTTGATATTTAATATCATGGCAGGATAATATGGAGCCAAGGAAGAATTTGGTTGATGTAGGCAAAAACCAAGTTAAACCTGATGAGACTACCAAACATGCCCTTCGATACAAGGCCAGTGAAAGTAAGGACGAGAAAGGTGGTGCAGTAGATGACAGGAATGCAAGTTTTGGATCTGATGCTGAAAATATCGTGAACAGTCTCGAGGAGGTATGCCTTTTTATTTAACTTGATCATGCAGAATGTTGTCGTCTGTAAATCTGCATATGTTGGTAGTAGTAATTCATCTTTGATATTGACACGGTTGTTATGTCATGAAGTAATTTGAAAAGTTCAACAGATCAAGTATTGTGCTGTCGCAGTCTGTCTGAATCTTGTTCTACAATGCTATTAATTGCCTATGAACTTAGAATCTATTCCCAGTTTAGGCACGGGTAATAATAACGCGTACAATCTGAATTTCCTTCTTTGAGTAGCTCATTACTACTCAGTACAGTTTATAATTCTAGAACATAACAGCACTGGTTCCTTGTTAGTGTTTGATTATAGAAATTTGAGGGAGATGTTCGCGATTGACACAGTAGATTATATGATTTCCATTTCTGGAAGTGGTGCACTTAGGGAGCTATCTTCTCTGGGAAAGAGTGGAAGTATATTTTTTTTCTTATCGCAAGATGACCAGGTTATGATCAAGACTATTCAGAAATCAGAAGTGCAGATTCATGTTTGTTTAATGGTTTTATGATAGGCAGTGTAATGTTTATGTTAGTTGACAACTTGGTATGGTCTGCTCTGATGTTAATGAAACTCTTGCCAGTCCTACACAATGACTCCGTATAAAGATTCTGATGATGAGGATGATGATCATTACGAAGAACATGTACAAGAAGCAAGGCGCAGAAGGAAATTTGTTCCTTCTTGGGCTCGGTACGTGAACTGACTGGAATTTTGCACATAATTGACAGCAGGATTCTCTGTTTTAATACTGATAATCATTTCAATGTGAACGGCAAACTGAAAGTATTTTTCCACTGCGTTCCTTGAACAAATGGTGTACTACCGTTAGCTAACTTTTTTTTTGAATGTATAAAAATGTTTTTGGGGGGTTCCATTTCGCTTGGTATTGCATATTAAGTCGAGCCTACTAATGACATAGTCTTCATGTTCAATTTGCAGAAAAGAAAACTTGGATAACATCTTACTATCCAATAAAGCATTAAACCCTAGAGAAATTTTTGCACAGAAGCTGTCCTTCAACATATCTGAAGGTAACATCCAGTTGATAGTTTTTTTGCCAACAAATTTACTCGTATATATAATTGCTAGTGTTGACTCCTTCCTGCCTGTTCTGTTGTGTGCAGTTCTTTCGACCCACGTTCCGCAGCGCGTCTTAAGATAGCCTTCCATTCCATTCCATTTGATGAAGTAGCGGTAATATGTCATTGCTGTTCTTCTGGCCTCCATTTCGCTTTGGCAGTCAGTGATGTGCATAAGCTGACCAGCAATCTCTCACTTTTGTAACCTGTAAGCTAGGAATGATATATATATTTTTTATAGTTTGTTTATAACGGCTTCCGTCACATTATTTTTTTGACGGAGATCGAGTATGTATCTGAGTGGCAGCATGTGTACCACGGTCTAAGTAGAATAAAGTGAGCTCTTGTGTCCGATGAGAAAAGCTGGACTGTTTTGTAGTGGAAATTCCATTTCATTTCATTTGTTTAGTTGGTATCAGCTGCAAGTGTAGAGGAGATAACAATCTGATGGCCCATCGCGTGACTGGAATAGGTCGACAGACCAGGTACGATATCAGCTTCAGTGCGGCGTCACGAAATCTCAGCGAGCGAATCAAGCTAGGGGTGCGTCACATTAGTACGAACGGCGGCCCCAGCCAGCCCCCAGACGGCGACCGAAAACAAGACGTCGTCCTCTTACGACGACCCGTGCTTGCTTCCATTCCATGGCCGGATGAAGACGGGCACGCCATGTTAACAGAGCTGCGCGCCAACCTGCACCGGTCACGACCTGATCGATCGATCGACCCAGGGGGTGCGCGCGCTATGCTGGGCCGTTGGTTACCTGCTGCGAAGCGAAACCGCCGTCCTTGGCACGACCGCGACTCATCCCAGACCACGTTCGGTGCACCGCGCACGTCATTGTTGGAGTTTCTTGAATTTTGGCGCAGTGATGAAGAGGACAGGGTGGTGCACCATCGCGCTATCAACGGCACGGCAACGTTCCCTTCTTGGGTCGATGATATTTTCCAAGCTGAAGCCATGTCTCTGTCGCCGCCCATCTGTGTCTGTGCGCTCTTGTATTTCTGGCGTGCGTTCAGGGACCGTTCGTTGTGATGCTGAGGTGAACAGGTCGCGACGAGATGGCGGTACCACCCTTCGTCGTGCTGGTGAACGCACCTCGCTTTCGTGCGAGCGCGCGCCGAGGCAATCAATTTGTTGTTTTCTCCTGTATGTAGGGCAGAGGACGTGCGGCGTTTTTTTTTTTTGAAAGATCGACGTGCGGCGTTGTTGCATGTATGCTCACCGTACACGTACGTATAGGCTGTTCTTTCCGCGGATGTCAACAGCAATGCGTTTCACCCTCAAAAAAAAAACAAAAAAAAACAGCAATGCGTTTCTTTGGCGCAGCGTGAGGGGATGGAAGCTTTGCATGCGAATGAGCGCACGCACCTCGGCGGATCCGCACACGGTGATTCTCCGGATCCCGGAGAAACGGACCCGGACGGTCGAGTTGGCGTCGACGAGGCCCCGTCTTGGCGCTGTCTCTCTGACATGTGTTTTGGGACTCTGGTGAGCTCAAAACTCATTAAGGGCTCTTTGGTTCAAAATAATTTTATAGGGGTTTTGAAGGATTGAAATCCTTTGAAATTTTTTCTACGTTTGTCTTTTGATTTATAGGATTGAATTTCATAGGAATTTTTTCTATGGAATCTTTGGTACTACATTTCATAAAAAAATCTAACATCCATTCCAATCATTTTTTTACAATTTCTTTGCTTTTCCCGTTACATCAAACACTTCTTGCTAATTATATAAGATTTAAATGGACATGCCATTTCAATTATATACCTTTTCTATTCCCGCATTATCAAAATCCTACGAATCAAAGAGACCCTAAGATCTGCCAACCCTTATACAAGCTACGGCAATGGGAGCAACAAGTAGTCCTATACTGAGACGGTAACATTTTAGCGTGTGTGGTTAGATCTCAGTTGGTTGAGATCTAACCAAGTCTCAGTCAAATGATAGAACACATAAAAAACAAAATTTTATAAAGATCTCACGAATAATGCATCGACTAAGAGTTAATTAGATCAGTTAAGATCTAATCAAATCTTAGTCGACTTAGATTTAGCAATCCCATGTTTTAGCTGCATGACCAGGGAGAGAAAAAATAACAGCGATGTGCAAAGGCTACTGTAGGAGTCACGTTAGATTGATCTTGCTCCCTGCTATATGATGTCTGGTGACTTGCCTGTTGGGTGAGCCGAAGAATCGCTGGCCGCACTCACTGCACCGTGGGGTCGGGCATGTCGGTGGACCGTACTGGACCAGTTCCGACGCATGGAAACCGTGGGTCATGCCACCGGGAACAGAGCAGCATGGGCGTCTGTCTTTCAGACAAAGCATGGTTGGGTGGTAAAACTATATTATAGTATAACCATCGCAAGTCATAAGTGACATGTGGCTATCACTAGCTAACACTACTAGATGACACGTAGATACAACTTGAGTTCACCACACCTCGTTGCTAACGACAAGGGTTAAGCGCTACACGACCAAGACAAGAGAAACGGCATTTCTCATCTCAACTTGGCTCCTCTACGGTTGTTGTATCTCGCCCACGACTCGGCCACGACCTCCGGCACCACCTTCCTCTCCGCCAAGGAGGACATCACCCTCGCCCTCGTCACCTTCTTCACCAGAAGACGCCATGTCTTGTCTGCCTTCCCAGTCTGCGATTTCGCCTTGAAATGGCTGCAAAAAATCAGCCAACCACGATGAAACGTTAGATTCCACTTCGTCACCAGACGTAAAAAAAACAGCTAGTGTTAGGCATGCGTCAGATCCGTCATGTGCGTTTGCATGGCGCCCTTTTGGCGGCGTTGCCATGGCCGTCCAAGTCGCTTTCATGCAAGAGGACGAAAGCCAGTACGTCCAATTCCCTTGTATATACTGTGAAGTACGAACCAATTTCCTTTCGCGGAAAGGGCGCCGGGCACCGATCTCGCCAGCCTGGCTTTTGGTTGCCGATGATCTACCGTACGTTTGCCAAAAGCGCCACGTTTGATAAAATGTTTTTTTTCCCCTCACCTGCAAAGCGGCACACGGCAGGCCCGGTCCGGCCGATCGCAGACGGAGGCGTGGAGGCGGAACAGCTGCAGCATGCGCTTGCACCGCGCGCACCCGCCGGGCGACATCTTTCTCGCGCACGTCGCGAAGTGGCGCATCAGCAGCTGCAGGCCCCGGCACGTGCACCCTGCCCTCGCGCACGGCGCGTCCGCGTCCGCGCAGGCGGCCTTGGCGCCGGAGTCGCCGGGGAAGATGTGCTCGAGGGAGGCCATGGCCTCGCCGAGCCGCCGGCACGCCTCCTGCGCGGCCCGCTCGCGCGCCCACCGCTCCCTCCGCTGGTCGGCGTCCTCCAGGAGCGTGAGGAGCTCGAGCTCGAGCGCCGCGTCGTGGCGCCGCGCGAAGTGCCACCCGTCCGACTGCTCCACGGCGGCGAACTCCTTGGCCGCGAGGCGCGCGCACCGCATGTACAGCCGCGGCGCGTCGCAGAGCCTCGCCAGCTTCAGCATGTCGACGGCGCGCTCCGGCGTGAGGCGCGCCGACACGGCCGCCTCCACCGCCCGCTTCAGCCACCCCACCCGGTACGCGTGCGCCAGCGCCAGCAGCTGCGCCCAGTTCGCGCCCACCGCCTCCTCCTCCGCGGGCACCACCTTGCACTTGGGGGAGTAGAGGAAGTGGATGAAGGCGTGTACGGCGTCGTAGGAGACGCCGAGGACGCGGATGGTGCACTCGGCGCCCCACCCGCCCTGCGCCCTGTCGATCATCCGCTCCAGCACCGGCGACGCCGAGACCTGCATATCGCCGCCCGATTTCGAATTAGCCAAGATCCAACAAGGCAAGATCCACCGCATAAATCAAACAAGCGGCAGACTGGCTTACAAGAACGTAGGAATGCGCGGCGATGCTCTGCCCGTCCGACGTCACCACCCGCATGTCCGCCGGCGACGCCCGGTAGGAATCGAAGCCCGCGCAGATCGTCATTGATCGCTTCCAAACTCCAGCTAGCAAGTCCCCTCGTGAAGCCCCCGAATTCTCCTGGTCAACAAGGGCTACGGGATGCGTAGCAAAGCACCGAAGCGCCGAGCAACCCAAGAAACGGAGCGGATGGATCTCGTAGTCGTAGCGATGTGGAAAGAGAATGAGAAGAAGTCTCGAGAGCTCAGCGACAGCTATATAGTGCCCTGGACAAAGGCAGCCGACGACGACATGTAGCACAGTGCGTGCACAGCTATACAGCAACAACGGGAACAACGGGACGGGATGATCATTGGGAGCGGGCCGCGTTGTTTTTTGGACGGAAATAATTAGCTAATCGCCGTTGATGCGTCGAGGCTGATGAGGATTCGAGTCCAGAGGAGGATCTGAGTCAGCGAGGTGATCTCAGGGGACGCCAACGGAGGGAAACCACCGGCGGTGGTTGGGCCAGGCTGAGCCGACGACTACGATCGGGCCACGTAGGCGCCTCGTGCGCCTCCAGTTTGGGTGTGGAAAGGGAACGGAGCTGTTGGCGGCGTTTTGTTACTTTTTCGGATGCGGAGTTGATGACACGGATACACGTTTTTGTTTCTTCGTATTTTATTTATCCCTTTATTATCGGATCCGTTCATACCAAACACGGTATTCATCCGAATTCGGAAGTTCTTAATTATTGCCAGCTTTGTTGGAGATGGAACATTATGTTCGTATATATAATACGCAGACGTGATTGCGCAATGTTTTCTTATCTCAGCCACATGTTAATGCGTTTAAATACTGTACTTGTATAGTGTTGGTATATTAAGGCCTAGTGTAACTTTTGCGGTCCCGTGCTAAAAAACCTTTAGTGGTCCCAGCTTTTCTTTGGTACTCCCTCCGTCTCGGTGTATAAGGCTACTTCCAATGCATTGGTGCTAACATGAGGTGCTAAGTGCATTAAAATACTTAGCAATTAGTCTTCCCAATGCATAGGTGCTTAGCTTTTGTTGCTAAGCTTCCCTCATTGATAGGGATGAAAATGGAGTGGAAACTTTCCGCTTTTCCGGAGGAAAAATGAAAACGGAAAGGAAATATGAAAACGGAAACGGAAATTTGCAAAACGGAAATGGAAATGGAATTTTTTTTGCGGAAACGGAAACAAAAACGGAACTGTGTTTTCCGGTGGAACAGACGTGGAAACGGAACTTTCCGTTTCCGTGAATATGGAATTTCCGTTTCCACTATAGACCCATGGCTGCTTTGTTGCCCAACTACCAAACAACACACAATGAGATAATGAACAGAATGAGCATGATGGATCATTTGAGGATCAACTTTTATTACCATACACACCCTATATGAAATAGCCATGTACTACTACAATACTACCCTATGTTGCTAACACAACCATATTATTTTGTAGCCATGTTACCAATTCCATAAAAAAAATTGTTTTTGTGTGTATTTCTCTATGATTCAAGGGTGTTGTAAGTTCCGGTCCACACAAAGTTTTGTTTTCGTGTCCGCTCTGTATTCGCTCCGTGTCTGTTTCCGGTAGTATCTGTTTCCGTATTTGTTTCCGGGGTTTCTGTATTCGTTTCCGCTTCTGCAAAAAAATATGAAAACAAATATGGTAGCAACCAGTTCCGTCCGTTTCCACGCCGTTTTCATCCCTACTCATTGAATTGTTTAACAATTAAACTCCTTCATCTATTGGTTGGCAGCCATTTTGCATAGGTCCACGTGCTTAGCACCGTTTCCTCCTAGGGTCACCATAATGTTCTCTCTCTTCTTTAATTGCTTTGCCACATCATGCACCCTTAGCACCTGTACACCGTGGAGCACTGGGAAGGGCCTAAGTCATCTTAGGTTGTGCACCGTGACCAACGGAGAAGAAAACGAGAGAATTTAATGTTAATTTGCTAATTAATATCATTGCATGCAATGAATTGACCACTACATGTCGTGCTAGTTAGTCTCAAGTCATTAAAAACATACATGCCCCACGTCTATTATTGGTTGATTCCTTTATTCATGTCAAAAAACAAGAAACGAGGTAAAAGTTAATGCACCGCGCCTTAGTGTTTTGGGATTATTTGGTTTTCGTAAGACGACTTATACACCGAGACGGAGGGAGTACTTAATATTTTTCTTTAGTACGTCGGTTCGTTTGGTTTTGTTACCACACCCCATCGACCCCCACCGATTTTTCTCCACCCCATATAACCGGTTTTCTCCCCTACACGGCTTACATCCTTCCCTCCTACCGGTTTTATTCCCACCCGCTCCTGCATGCAAATCCTCCACGCACGCATACACCATTTACTAGGGGAAAAAAGCTTACGAGCCTCAACTCTCTCAATTACTCCTCCGATGCCGCCAGACAGCACGGCAGCGACCATGCCCCGCCCTGCACGATCTGATGAGGTGGTGCCCGAGGTCACGCAACCGTTCTGGAGGCCGGGGTCGGAAAGAATCCATGCCCCTGGGCCCTAGCCAACGAGAGGTCGACCGCCAACGTCCATCACATATCGAACAAGGTAGCGGCGAGTGGCGGTGCGAAGGTACGTCGATGATGTTCATCTCATGCTCCAGTACTGTCGCCAGTCATGTCCTCCAATACTAACAGATCATTGCCCCCCTCCCGGGATGTTATAGCCGTTGTAGGGTAGGCGTAGTGGTTCTCATGGTCGTGGTGCCGTGTTCATGGCCATGGTGAATTGAGAACCCGCCCGCCCGCCCAAGCATGTCAATCTATTGTTGCACCCAGGGGTGAACCCAAGATCAAATTTTAGAGGAGGCAAAGATGTGTTAAATGGGGAAAAAATTCTTTGCTAAGTGAGTGCAAATCACTATTTAGCTTGGCATATTACAAAGACACTAGAAATTGAGTGGGGGCAGCTGCCCCCATTGTTTGTACACTAGAGCAGTCCCTGGTTGCACCTTCATCTTCCACCAAGGCTTTATCTCCGTTTGTCACCGCCGTTCATCCGCATGGCCCAGGACATACACGTCATCACCATCCTTCCTCCCCCGGTTGGGGACACAACTATTGTCGGTCCTCTTCTCAGCCGGACACACAAGCAAGCTGCCTCCATCGATGTTACTCTGCACAGGCAGGGACGTAAAGTTGTTATTGTCGTTCCTCTACGTGCCGCTGACTCCCAGGTTGGTGTTCGTTCGCTCCCAGAACCCTAACGGTGTCATGGATTAGGGGGTGCACACCACGTCGTCCCGCCCTTGTTGGGCCGGACCAAGGACCCACCGACAACAAAAGAATGGGCCAAGCACCCTGGCCCTCGGCATACTCAAGATGGAATCCTCGGAAGACTTGGCTTACACTTCAAGGCAATCTTTGAATGATCGACATGTTACCTCTAGTTGTAGCCGACATACTTGTAGCCCTAGATATTCCTGGTGCCTATATAATCAAAGGGGTTTAGTCTGTAGTGGCAAGGTTTTCAGACTAGAACTCATTCATACGATCTCGAGGTAGATCATCCTACTTTATACCCCTTCCACAATCAATACAATACAAGCAAGACATAGGGTTTTACCTCTTAGAGAGGGCCCAAACCTGGGTAAACACAGTTGTCGGTGTCAAAACCGGCGGATCTCGGGTAGGGGGTCCCGAGCTGTGAGACTAGAATCGATGGTAACAAAGGGACGAAGGAGACGATGTTTACCCAGGTTCGGGCCCTCCTATGGAGGTAAAACCCTACGTCCTGCTTGATTATATTGATGGTATGAAGGTTACAGAGTTGATCTACCTCGAGATCGACTATCTAAAACCCTAGATGAGTTTCTGTGTCCTATGATCTAAAACCCTCCTGGTTTATATAGACACCGGGGGGGTACTAGGGTTTACACATGGTGGGCCTCCTGCCGAGGATGGAGATGGCGATTTCCTCCTCTTGAGTTGGAGTGCACGACGCACCTTCGGGGCTTCCTTCTGGAAAGTGGAGTCTTGATGTGTCCGGCCCTTCTTCGGAGAATGGCCCATCGAACCGGCCCATTGAGAGATGAGCCGGCAGCCCGAGGACCCCTTAGTCCGGGACTCCCTCAGTAGCCCCCGAACTATCCCCCAATGCCAAGAGTCTCAGCTCCAGCTGCTTCGTATGATCAGAGTCTTCGGCTTGCGGGGTGAGTTCTTCTTCCCTTTCCATGATCGGCTGAGAGCAGTTCGGTTTCCGATGACACGTATTCCTTCCGATCATATGATTGACCGAACACCATGGATTGCTTAGCCCTGAAGGCCAATCGCCAAAGTGTAAACAGTGTTTTCTGACACCCCCCTCTGACGAAGGGTCGTGGCCTGCCACAATCACTAAACCAGTTACGAAAAATCGATTCGCGGTTCGAGACCGTTTTTACAGCGGCACGACTTATCAATGCAGATCGTGCTCCGTTTTACATGGGATATGATTAATCTCCACACGCGCACAATGGCACGCATGTCTTGGGAAGCGAAGGGATTTGCGGCGCGGTAAGCGAGGCTAATCGGTGACATGCCCCATAAAAAGGAAAAAAAACCAAGGCCTATTCACGCTTCCCATTCGCATCCTCAACCTCCTCAATCTCTCCAAGCTCCGAGAGCCCAGATCCAGTTCCCCCTCGCCCTCTCCTCCGAGCTTAGCTATGGCGAGTTCGGGTTCCATGGGCAAGTGGGAGGCCTCCACAGTCACCGACCAGGATATCCGGGAGCTCAAGTTCGCCGGCTACCTCCCCGCCAACGTCTTCCACCGCGCCCCAGAGAAGAACCAGGTGATTCCCACCCCCAAGGCAGGCAAGAGGGTGGTGTTCGTCCCCCACTTCATCCGGGGACTGAGCTTTCCACTCCACCCTTTCGTCAGGGGTCTCATGTTTTTCTACGGGCTGGACTTCCACGACCTCCTGCCGAACTTCTTTATGCACATATCTGCATTCATCATCATCTGCGAGGCCTTTCTGCGGGTCGAACCGCACTTCGGCTTGTGGCTCAAGGTCTTCAATGTCAAGCCGAAGACCGTGGCCAGCGAGCACGTAGATTGCGGAGGGGCAGTAATCAGTAAGCTCCCCCGTGTCGAGTGGCCTTCCGGCACCTTCATCGACAGGATCAAAACCTGGCAGAAGGAGTGGTTTTACATCACCGAGCCAAGGGATGAGAGCTGGGCGGCGCCTGCCGAATTCAGATCCGGACCCCCAACGAGATTGACCTCGTGGCTCAGGAAGGGCCTTGACTGGGGGTCGGATGCCGAGGTGAAGCTGCTGTAGAAGCGCATTACCTCGGTGATCGAGGCCAAGGTGGAGCTGGTCAACGTGGTCCATGTCATGCTCCACCGCCGTATTCTTCCCTGCCAGCGCCAGGCTTCCCCAATGTGGGCTTCTCAGTCCGATGACGAGCCTACCGTGCGCCAATTCTTCCGCACTACCCCTGAGAAGCTGTGGAAGGCTCTATTCAAGCCTCAGAAAAGCTGGCCGGCCACGGAAGAGGATTCAGGTCTAAGCACTGGTAACCCTCCCACCAAGGTATGGCGCAATTTCAATCTGTTAACTCAGCTTCTTCGGCAAAAAGTCTGAACGCCTTTTCCTATGCTCCCGCAGAAGTGGCTGAGCAAAGTCGAGAAGGTTAACTGCCCGGCTCCACAGCCCGAAGACCCCAGGTCAGAGCTGTTGGCGGCGATGCTTGTTGTGGCGCCGTACTCGGCGCCCGAGAAGAAGGAGGAGAAGAAGAAGGTCGGAGAGGGCCTCCGCGTCAAGGACCATCCGGACGCCGTGTCCGAGGAAACCCACGCCTCCTCCGGTCACGAGGAGGAGCAGGAAGACGGGGGGGGGGGGGGGAGGGCATTTCCCCCCTCGCAAGGAAGAGGGCGGCGTCATCGTACGCAGCGGAGGAGGCAGCTCCTCCTGCCCTGAAGAGGGCACGTTGGGCAAGGTTGATCCTGCCCGATGACAGCTCGGATTCTGACGAGGGATCCGAGGACTTTGAGAGGGTTCCCCGAAGGAACTTAAGGGTCAAGCCCCCCGCTCAGAGGTATGAATCCGAAGACTCCCGAGTTATTTGTGCGAAGTCTTTCTCGATGTTTTAAATACAAGTTTATCTTTTAATCCGCAGCCCACCACGCGTTCTCCCCACTGTCCAAATATCGGACGGGGAGTCACCACCCGCCGAACTGGCGGAAAGCGGGACCGCATCGCACTCTACACCTCCAGGGGACATGAAGGATGCCACAGAGGTGTCATTCAGCCAGGCTCCGATGGAGCCGAACACGGGTGGAGGGGGTGATCATGCCCTGGCCGAGGCTGACGCCACGGCCACCGAGGGCCAGGGAGAGGAAACTCCCCGGGCTGCTGAGGACCAGGGGGAGAATATTCCCCTGGTCGCCGAAGAGGAAGGGCAGAGAAATGCCCAGCCCCCTCCGAGGACGTCTCCGGAGCACTCTGTGCCTCCGGAGTCACCGGCTCGGTCCCCGATCAGAGATCGGACTGACCGGTCACCACCGATGCCGCCAACGGCTGGGTGGCCGGTCATGGAGGAGGCGCTAGCAAGCGCCCCCATCTCCGAGGATCACCGCATTCTTATGAGTGCGGTTTTCAAGGAATTCAGTCCGTCGATAGCGGACTGAAGGAGGCCTTCAATGGTCTCTTGACGAGCTTCAAGGTGAGTCATGTAATACCTTTTCCCGAACAAATTTTAATTTTAAGTTTATGCTATCTTTATATATGTAGTAGCCCCCGAGCCCCGGATGGGTTTACAAAAACGCATCCGGGGGTCAGATAAAAAGGAATGAACAATGACGTACAAGTTGCCATTTAGTCCTGCAATGTTCTAAGAGCCCGTAAGAGGACCAAACATAGAGCCACGTCCTTGACAGTTCGGGGATTTGGATGTACATAAATGAATGTGGGTTTTTTGTTTGTTTGTTTGCAGGCCTCGTCATCGGCGGCGGCCGGTAATGCCGCTGAGCTAACCGAACTGAATCGGAAGCTCAGAATCTCCG
Source organism: Elymus sibiricus (assembly GCA_039707655.1). Lineage (NCBI taxonomy): Eukaryota > Viridiplantae > Streptophyta > Magnoliopsida > Poales > Poaceae > Elymus > Elymus sibiricus. The sequence goes on from CM077665.1 coordinate 363,264,662, forward strand.
AAGAGGAGCTTGACAACCTGAACAAGAGGTTCGACGAGGCACAAGGTAAGCCGAATTCTAATATCCGAGCTCTATATTGATAATGATCCACACTGGTGACCCAGTGTGATTTGCTTCCACAGCTTCAGCTGCGGAGGTTGAAAGACTCAAGGCTGAGCTTCAGAAAACGAAGCAAGAGGCCGAGGAGAAGAAGATGGCCGCCAAAGAGGCAGCAGCCGCGCTTTCCAGCTTGAAGGCTGCAAGCGCCAAGCATGAGGCCCGGGTGGAGGAGGTGCAACAAGAGCTCAAGGATGCCGGCACGAAGTGCGAGGCACTTGAGCGGAAAGGCAAAGAACAAGCCGCCGAGCTAGCCGCGCTGAAATCCGAGCTCGAAAAGGAGCGAGTGGACAGGCGGTCCTTCGAGGAGGAGGTTCGCCAAGTCAAGGCTGTCATCGATGGTAAGCCATATTCGCTGCGATGCACCTTCGACGGTAGCAAATTTGCTTTGCTCACCCAGGTGTGGCATTCCTTAGGCATACGTGCGGATCTCCAGAAGAGTGCGGCGGATGCGAACAAGCTTTATGCTTTGCGGGTGGAGGATGATGGGGCCCGGCTATTCTGGGCGCAGTTTGAGTCCCCCGAGCTTTCTCCTCTCCTCGTTGACCACATGAAGCAACTGATGGAGATGCACGGAATGGCGGAGCCGGCCATGAAGGACCTCTGCATCTGTCTGTGGCCCGATGAGCCATTGCCGAGCATCTATTTCGGCCTGGTGCAGAAGCTATGTGATGCCGCGCCTCGGGTTGACGTGCTGAAGCGCTCTACATGCATCGAGGGCGCGCGGATGGCCTTTGCAAGGACCATGGTGCATTGGCCAAAGCTCCAGCCGCTCAAGATTGCCACCACACCTCCGCCACCTAACAAGGGTCATAGGTGCCCCGAGCTTTACTTCCCCCAAGTTATGGATGGTGCTCGGGCAATAGAGGCCCAATGCTCCAAAGATATTTTGTATGAATGAGCGCGATGTAATATGTCCGAAGACTTTAACGCTTTATACTTAATATTGCATGGTTTATCATGTCTTATAAATATTTTATGTTTATTTAGACTCCAATGTGGCCGGTTCATCTGAAAGTAGCGAGTCGTCGGCTTCAGCCCCCACGTAGATACTACACGGGGTGTCTCTGTATCTGCACTTTTACCCTTAGCCGATGTATCGGCGCCCGAAGGCGGTAGTGCGAGCAGGACAAGGCAATCGGACTATGGTGCTCTATAGCTTTCACTTAGCCGTGGGAGTGTAGAAAAAGGTGGGGACCGATGACAAGCCCCCTGTGTTTTGTGATGTTCCGATGTGTCGGGACCGAAGCCAGCATCACATGGTTTGTACTAACACAACACCCATCATATAACACGGAATAACCGCTATCAGTTTTTTAGTATGACACTTATGCTCGGATTCACATACCGGTTCTCGCTTACTATGACGGTCAGTTTTTGGCTTTCTCCCCTGAGGTGCTTGACCAGACGAGCTGGAAGCACAATCGCAGTGGTTCTCCCTTTGCCCTTTTAGCCGAACGAGCGGAACGTAAGAGGGCAAGCACAGGAGCCGGGCAACCCAACTGTTGACCCAAGACATAGTTCGGATCCGATGCATATAAAGCAAAACCCAAGACGCCGAACACATAACCAGTTGTACTGAGGTTCAAGGCGATTTTAAATTCGAGCCCCCGGTCTATTAGCCGGTTGCGTCGTAATATATACCGAATAGTTTTCGCGAAAAGCGTTACCAAGAGAAGAACAGAGGATGTATAAAAGACAACGAAGTGACCATATATAATGGTTTTGTACTTGCTCAATAATTCTTATAACTTGGATTGCCGAAGCAACTGTTTACAGGTAGGTGAAATATAAAATTTATAGAGGGGAGGCTGTACCAAGAGTCTTCGATTGATGACATGATGTTCTCGATGTGCCTTGTCGCCTAACCGTTCATGTTCCTCTGTGGGGGTTGCATCCTATTAAGAGTGATGCGGTCGGCGAACGGACCTTGGGAAGAAAGTCTTGAGAAGTCGCCGAAGTATCAATGAGCTTTACGCTTTTTTGCAGGTCCTTGATGGTACCTGTGTTTTGTCCGAGGACGTGTATTGGTATTGGTCGGTCTAGCCGAACACTAACCATTTGATGGTTGTTCCCCATTGTTGCCCATGGAATTTTGAGCGCGAAGTTGTGCCTTCTTGGCACGTGTTTGGCAGTCGTTAGGGCTGTGCAATGGGGGGCGTATCACTATTTCTGGGGAGCAGAGGAATTTGGGAGTTCGGATTGAAACCAAACTCGTTTGTCGACCTTACGGGCCTTTATGGCCGATTTGGGTGTTTACCGATCGTCCTCATAATAGAATTCGGCCGCTGGGGCTACCGCATGTTCCTCAGTTCGGAGGGAACGCTCTGTGTTGCCGTTGACGGTGATGACCCCCTTGGGCCCCGACATCTTGAGCTTGAGGTATGCATAGTGTGGGACGGCGTTAAAGCGAGCGAACGCTGTACGGCCGAGCAGGGCGTGATAGCCGCTGCGAAAAGGTACGATGTCGAAGATCAAGTTCTCGCTGCGGAAGTTATCGGGCGAGCTGAACACTACTTCCAGGCTAACAGAGCCTGTGCACCGGGCTTCGACTCCTGGGATCACTCCTTTAAAGGTAGTGTTGCTAGGCTTTATCCTTGACGGATCTATGCCCATCTTTTTCACCATATCCGAGTAAATCAGATTTAGGCTACTTCCTCCGTCCATCAAGACTTTAGTGAGGTGATACCCATCGATAATGGGGTCTAGGACGAGGGCCGCCGAACCTCCATGATGGATACTGGTCGGGTGATCTCGCCGATGAAAGGTGATCGGGTAGGCCGACCATGGGTTAAACTTCGGGGCAACAGGCTCTACGGCGTAGACCTCTCGAAGGGCGCGCTTCCTCTCATTTTTAGGTATATGAGTGGTGTATATCATATTCACAGTTTTTACCTCTGGAGGGAACTGCTTCTGACCTCCATTACTCGGACCGCGGGGCTCCTCGTCGTCCTCGCTGCGTGGGCCTTTACTCTGCTCCTCGGCTGCGAGTTTGCCGACCTGTTTAAACACCCAACAGTTACGGTTGGTGCGGTTGGCGGGCTTGTCCGGAGTTCCATGGATCTGGCAAGGCCTCTCCATGATCTTGTCCAACGGGGTGGGTCCGTCGCGATTGCCTTTAGGAGGCTTCTTCCGCTGCCCGGATCTTGGGTTGCGGAAACCGGCCTTAACGGCCGTGTCATCGGCGTCGCTAGTGCTGTGCCGGCGTTTGTTTTTGTTGCGTTTTGATTTCCTGTTTCCATCCCGGACTTCGAAAGTACCGGGGTCTTCGGGGTTGTGGCTTCGCCTTGCTAGCCAGTTATCCTCGCCCGCGCAAAAGCGGGTCATGAGTGATGTGAGTGCGGACATGGTCCTTGGTTTATCCTGACCGAGCTGGCGAGCTAGCCACTCATCCCGAATATTGTGCCTGAAAGAGGCTATGGCTTCGGCATCTGGGCAATCGACGATCTGGTTTTTCTTGGTCAAGAACCGGTTCTAGAATTGTCGAGCGGACTCTCCTGCCTTTCGCACGACATTGCTTAGGTCGGAGGAGTCTGGGGGCCGTACATAGGTGCCCTGGAAGTTAGATCGGAATGCATCCTCAAGGTCCTCCCAGCTCCCAATAGAATTTTCGGGGAGACTGTTTAACCAGTGCCAAGCTGGCCCCTTAAGTTTGAGGGGTAGGTACTTGATGGCGTGGAGGTCGTCTCCTCGTGCCATGTGAATGTGGAGGAGGAAAGCCTCGATCCACACTGTAGGGTCAATTGTTCCGTCGTATTGCTCGATGGTCATGGGTTTAAACCCTTCAGGGAACTGGTGCTGCATCACCTCGTTAGTGAAGCAGAGCGGGTGGGCAGCGCCTCTGACCCGGGCTATATCACGCCGGTAGTCGGCGTCTGTTCTGCCCCGGTTTTGGTTCCGAACTCTATTGGTTCGATCGAGCAAGGGCCGGTACTCGTCCCTTCTACCAGGGGAGTACCCTCTAGATCCGTAGATGGATCTCGTGTGGCCTGTTCTCTCATCCAGGTCGCGTCACAGGTCATACCTGTCGTCAGGCTCCATTGGCTCCTTTCCCCTTCTGCGGGGTACCGCCGGCCTATGACCGGCCTTGCCAGCCGTCCTATCTCGTCCTCGGGGAGGGCGGTCCGTCTGGTCGTATGGAGTGTGCTTGGGGGACGGCGTGTTGGGGAGCTCGTCATCGAATTGTGGCAGTAACCGCCGGCGGGGGTAGCTCTTGGGTTGATCCCATAGACCGGCGCCGTGTTCTTCCTCGGCTGATAGAACCCTTGTCCATCTATCGTTGAGGGTGTCTTGTTCGGCCTTGAGTTGCCACACTTTTGCTTTCAGGCTTCGGGCAGTCACTAAAAGCTATTGCCTGAACCATTCACGATCCTCAATGGTTTCGGGGACGATGAGGTCCTCGTCGTCCGGGCTATCCTCCTCCTCTACAGGGGGGAGGTAGTTGTCATCCTCGGAGTCGTCCGGATCTTCGGGGTCGCGCTGGTCCTCCAGCCTTTCCTGGTCCTCCAATGGGTATTCGGGTATATCGGGGTCGCCGAGGTCTTCTGGGGTATCGTTTTCCCCGGTGCCAGCAATAACTTCCCTCCCCTTTTTTGTCTTTGACCGCTTACGCGGTTTCTGGCGCCTCACCTGAGTCATCGCCATTGTTAGCTGGTGTGTGCTCGCCATTACCGGATGGCGTATCCACCATGTAGACGTCGTAGGTGGAGGTGGCGGTCCATCGCCCGGTGTTAACGGGGGTGGGAGCGCGATCCTCTTCTTCCATGTCTTCTGCCTCCTCGGAGGCGTAGTCCAACATATCGGTTAAGTCTTCGATAGTGGCTACTAAATGGGTGGTGGGTGGGACGAAAAATTCCTCTTGACCCGCCTCAAGACCGATCTGAGTGTGGATCGGGATTGGGTCATCAGTAGTTTTCGTCAAGGAGATCCGATCTAGAGCCTTGCAGAGCGTCGAGAGCTCGATCGGGTCAATTTGTCCGACGTGTCTGGAGTTAACCTCTGACGTGTCCGTATGAGAAGCGTATTCGGCAGGGGTTGATACCCGGCCGTCTGGCGCTATAGCCGGATCCGGATTGAAGTCCAGATCATCATCGGCATTGGCCCCGTAAGCGGAGTTGGAAACGACATCCAAGGTTAAGGCCTCGGAGTCCTCGGGCGCGTCTGGTGAGACTGCGAGCCCGGTGAGCAAGAGATCGCCCCGAGGGTCAACGGAGAGCTCTAAGTTCCTGAATCTGACTTCTTGATCAGGGGCAAAGCTCCCGACCCGGCGAAGGCGGCCGGTCGGGTCAGCGTGCAGCACGATGCTGCCGAAAGCGAAGATCTGTCCAGGGACAAAGGAGTCCATGCTACGGACCTCTTCGTTGATGAAGACGCGAGCCATCGATTCCTTGGGCGATCACAGCAGAACTCTCAATGAAAGCACCAATGTCGGTGTCAAAACCGGCGGATCTCGGGTAGGGGGTCCCGAGCTGTGAGACTAGAATCGATGGTAACAATGGGACGATGGAGACGATGTTTACCCAGGTTCGGGCCCTCCTATGGAGGTAAAACTCTACGTCCTGCTTGATTATATTGATGGTATGAAGGTTACAGAGTTGATCAACCTCGAGATCGACTATCTAAAACCCTAGATGAGTTTCTGTGTCCTATGATCTAAAACCCTCCTGGTTTATATAGACACCGGGGGGGGGGGGGGTACTAGGGTTTACACATGGTGGGCCTCCTGTCGAGGATGGAGATGGCGATTTCCTCCTCTTGACTTGGAGTGCACGACGCACCTTCGGGGCTTCCTTCTGGAAAGTGGAGTCTTGATGTGTCCGTCCCTTCTTCGGAGAATGGCCCATCGAACCGGCCCATTGAGAGATGAGCCGGCAGCCCGAGGATCCCTTAGTCCGGGACTCCCTCAACAGTGTCCCCTTTACTTCGTGTTACCATCGTATCGAGATCACCAGCTCCGGACCCCCTACCCGAGATCTATCGGTTTTAGCACCAACATTGGTGGCCCATGCAGGTCACGATGTGAGGTCGCAAAGGCTCGATGGATTGTCTTCAGATCAACGATGGCATCGAGTGTGGGAGTCCCTTTGTCCCCAGCCAGCTCTTTGCCTTCGACAACGTCGTGCTACACGCCAACTCGGGCGGTTGCCTCGGCAGCGTCGTGCTACACACCAAATGGAGTCCAAATGTGATGAAACTTTTTATGATTTTTTTCTGGACCAAAACAAGACCAGGGAGCATCGGAGGGAGACCAGACGATGCACGAGGCAGCCACAAGGGCAGGGACGCGCCCTTCCCCCTTGTGGCTCCCTCGTGGGCCCCTTCAGCTGCCTCTTCATTCTATAAATCTCCATTAATCCTAAAAACCCTAAGGGAACATCCGAAACACTTTTTTCGCTGCCGCAAGTCTTTGTTCTGCCACGATCCATCTGGTGGCCTTTTCGGTACTCCGCCGGAGTGGGAATCCATGACGACGGCCATCTTCATCAGCCTTGTTGCCTCCCACATGATGTGTGAGTAGTTCCTACAAGACCTACAGGTCCATAGCTATAGCTAGATGGCTCTCTTTGTCTTTCTCTCTCTCTCTCTCTCTCTCATTTGATCTTCAATACAATGATCTCTTCGGAGACCTATTCGATGTAACTTTTGTGGTGTGTTTGTTGGGATCCGATGAATTGCGAGTTTATGTTCAGATCATTCATTGAAAGTAATTGATCAAATATGAGATTTATTATCTGTGATTGCATATAGCTATGTATGATTTCCGATCTATAAGTTTGCTCTCACCAAGTAGATGAGTAGATCATCAGAGCTAGTGGTGTATAGTAGTAGGTTCAATCTTGCGGTGTCCTCACCTCGCGACAGAAGGGGTAGCGAGACACATATTTGTATTGTTGCTACTAAGATAAAGTGATGGGTGTAAGGGCATCTCCGTCCCTAAGTGTTTTGATGTTGATGACAACATGATGTGCGGACTAATCGTGTGCTTAAACTTTCAGGTTTTATTCATGGCACAAGATGGTTAGGCTTTCCCTCCAGACAGATAAGTTTGATAACGATGTTTCCATCGCTTGTATTTCTATGGTCATAGGAAACCAATACTATTAAGGGGGAATTCACATCGGAAGATACTGGGTGAATCAATACACGGACACACTCATATTGCACCCACCTATCCCTTCCGTTCGAGAGTGAGTGTCTCATAAATCTGCCAAGGCTGTGTTTTTACATACTAGCGGTTGTACCGCCAGCCTGAGTGATTGTACTGGTAAGACCAGTACTTCAGGCACAACTACCGCCCTAGGGGTGATACCCTAGGGGTTGCACCCTTCATGAAGATCACCAGTGGTTGTACCACTGGGACCACGGCGGTTGTACCACTTGGTTCTTGACCGTTTCCCTGGAGGGACGGCAGGGCGGTTGTACCGGCCCAAGTACTGCCCTACCACCGGAATGGGGTGTCCCCGTCTCTGTTGGTGGTCCGGTTCTTGGGCGGTGGTGGACCGGTAGTTCCGGTTTAACCGGTACCACCGGTGTCTACAGCGGTTGTACCGCTCATGACTTAGCCATAGCCGAGTGCCTCGGTCGGCCGGTTCAACCGCGCCTAGCACCGCTCTACCATAGGAGTAGGGGTGCCCCGGCTCTGTTGTTGGTCCGGTTGTTGGGCGGTGGTGGGCCGGTAGTTCCGGTTCTTCAGGTACTACTGGATCACCAGGCGGTTGTACCGCTTAGTGGATTCCTGCAGGGTACCCCGTGAATTCCGGTTGTACCGGTGGTTCCAGCGCTTGTACCGCTGCAGTGTAAAAACTAGCATAACGGTTGGATTTATGACCACCTATATAAGTGGGTGGTTCTTCCTCCTCCTACTCACCTCCTACCTCTCTCTCCTCCATTAATGCTCTACAAGCTTTCTTACCTGATCTCTCTCTAGCCACTCAAACTTGTTGATTTGCCAGGGACTAAAGGAGGAGACCTAGATCTACACTTCCACCAAAGGAAAATTGATTCCCCCATACTTTCTTGTGTGGATTTTATTACTCTTGGGTGTTTGAGCACCCTAGACGGAAGAGATCACTTCGGAGCCACAATCCATTGTGGTGAAGCTCTGGGGTGGTGTTGGGAGCCTCCAATTAAGTTGTGGAGATTTCCCCAACCTTATTTGTAAAGGTATGGTTGCCGCCTTCAAGGGCACCACTAGTGAAATCATGGCATCTTGCATTGTGCGAGGGCACGAGGAGCATACGGTGGCCCTAGTGGCTTTCAGGGGAGCATTGTGCCTCCACACCACTCCAACGGAGACGTACTTACCCTCAAAGGGAAGGAAATTCGTTAACACATCCTCGTCTCCACCGTCTCCACTTGTGGTTACTTCTCACTTTTACTTTGTGCAGGTTATTAGTGTGTTGTATTATTTGATTGCTTGCTAGTTGTTGTTGTGAGCATCATATAAGTTGTTCACCTAGTTGCATATCTAGACAATCTCTTTTTTGCTAACCCTAATTTTTTAAAAAGAGCTAAAAATTAGTTGTTGCCTATTCACACCCCCTCTAGCCAACCATATCGACCCTTTCAATTGGTATCAGAGCTACGTCTGTTGTAAAGGCTTAACCGCCTAAAGAGTATGACTGACGACGAGGCTCGGGATGGAGAGCGATTGAGACCATAGTCACCCGTGGTGATTTCAATGAGGCCTTGTCCTCTTTCAAATCTTCCGTGGTGGACGAGGTCAAGGACACGCTAAATAAATTCCTTGAGAGCTTTAAACTCCCCACCGATCCCAAGGAAATGGTTAATCCCTTTTCCTAGGAAATGGATGTCGATTCCACCAAGGAATTGGCTAGTGCCACTATCCCTGATCCTTCTCAAGGAAAGAATGGATCGGACAGCCATGCTGCGGTTGCCCCTCCCCTGTTCTATGGTGGACCAGTCCCTTCACTTCATATTAACTCTCATGGGCCTCCAGCCAAACTTGATTTAACTAACTTTCCTAATTGAGTTTTTCGCATCAAGTCTCATTTGAATCACATCTCAACACAATTATGGAGGGTGATCGAGCAAGGTTTTTACCCTCATGATCCCAACAACATGACTCCAAGAGAAGAAGTGGACAATCAACTTAATGCATCTGCATTGTTCATCCTTCAAGCCGCCATGCCACCCGAAGAGCTTGCTCATTTGCGCCCCTTCACCATTGCCAAAGATGCATGGTCGCATATTAACTCCTTGTACAAAGGAAGCTCAAGCATTCAACGCTGCAACTTTCAGGTGGTTCTTGACGAAGCTGATGAGTTTGTGATGAATGAAGATGAAAACCCATGGGAGCTTTATCGAAGATTGACCGCTCTTGCCATTTCTCTCCCGGGCCATGGGAGCAAGGACACAGATGACAATTGGGTCAAACGCAAGTTCCTCAAGCCATCATGCCATTCAACAAAGGCATGTCCTCCGTGATTCGTCAAAGGACGAATTTTCATGCCTTGACCTCAAGTGAAGTGTTGGATGAGTTTGTTGCTATGAACATCTTGAACAAGACCGCCGACAATGCTCTAGCCCGTGTCCAACGGTCAAAGAAGCCCAACCTTGATTTGAAGGCCAAGGCATTCTCGGAAGAGGAAGAAGAGGAAGAAGAAGAGTGTTGTCCTGAAGACACCAAATATGCTTACCACACGCACATGGCTCTTGCGTCAAGGAAATTTTGGGGCACCAAGAGGAACTCCAAGCCCAACTTCTCCAAGAACAACTCAAGTGGATCCAAGAGCAAGCAACGAGTGAGGACGTGCTACAATTGTGGCAATGTAAGTCATTTCATTGTAGATTGCCCCTATGAGAAACGTGAAGACAATGGAGGTAAGCTCATTCGCAAGGACAAGTCCAAGTCCTTCCCCAACAAGAACAACTTCATGAAGAGGGTGCCTCAAAAGGGGTTGACGGTGTAAGAAGAGTACAACTCCCATGATGATGATGATGCTAGTGGTGAAGGGATGGCAACGGCCTCCGTGGCCATTGCCACCTCTTCCCCAACCACGATGTCGCTCTTCGATTCCCCCAACGAGGACCTCATCCCCATCGCCAAGTACCTAATGGCCAAATCCACCAACAAGGTAACCTCCAACATTAAAACTACCATCTCCACTACTCCCTCTTTGACGGATTGTGTGGATGAATAAGAGGAGGTAAAGGTGGATGAGAATGCCTTTTACAAGTTCATGGGTAAGATCAAAGGCGAGACAAAGAAGCATTTCATTGCTCTCTTGGAACAATTGGGTGAGGCCAATGATGTCACTGAGTCTCATGAAGATACCATCACCAAGATGGAAGGGCATAGCCGTGATTATGCTGATGAGATTGTGGATCTTTCAAGGTGAGACAAAGAAGCATTTCTAGAAGAAGAGCAAGGTCTTCGTTTGGCTCTTGAGGAGTCACACAACATTGACCTTGCTAGATTAAAGAAAGATTACAATCATGCCCAAGTTCTTGCTCATGTGCTTCAGACTGAGAACGTTGAACTTGGGGTTGGACATGAGAAACTCAAAGCGGAGTTTTGAAAGCACATTTGCTCCCTTGGAGGTTTTGATAATTCATGACAACATACGTTGTCTCTTGGACTAATAGTTTTACCTAGTTTATTTCAGATGAAGTCCACAGAGAAGATTGCCCATGGAATGTGTGGAGAATCCCCAAGGAGAGAAGAAGAATAAATGGAATGAGATTGGCAAAATCAACAAGCTTGAAGAATCTACATTTTACATTTTGTGAGAAATCACACCTTGAGTCCATAGGAAAGCCAATACTATTAAAAGGGGATGATGTGTCTATGATGATCTGGTTGCTCAAGTGCTTAGAGATTAGCCACAAAAAATACTCATGAAATTCTCCCACAAAATCTCTGTCTAAACCCTACCACTAAAATCGGTGCCACCAACTTTTTAGAATCGGCCCCACCGAGTTCAAACCCTAGACATACCCCAACCAAAACCCTAGTCTCAGTGCCACCAACTTTTCACTTCGGTGCAACCGAAACCAGTGACAAATTTTTTGGTATCCTATTTTCAAGAATTGGAATTTCCTAATTTTGAGAATCGGTCTCACCGAGATTTGGAAACTGCCTAGGTCACCCATATCGGTACCACCGAGATGTATATATCGGTCTCACCGAAAGCCGAAAGTTGCCACATTTTGTACTAGTCGGTGCAACCGAGTTTTTACGCTGGTTTCACCGAGTTGGGAAATAATATTGTAACCGTTGGATTTTTGGAGATGCCTATATATACCCCTCCACGTCCTCTCACTCGTAGAGGAAGCACTCAGAACACACCTACACTTGCCCCATCCATTTTTCTGAGAGAGAGAGAGTCACCTACTCATGTGTTGAGATCAAGACCTTCCACTCCAACCATATGAATCTTGATTTCTAGCCTCCCCAAGTTGCTTTCCACCCAATCAACCTCTTCTACCAAGCCAAATCTATGAGAGAGTGATTGTGTGTTGATGAGACTATCTTTTGAAGCACAAGAGCAAGGAGTTCATCATTTTTACCACATCTATTACCTTTTGGAGGGTGGTGCCTCCTAGATTGGTTAGGTGTCACTTGGGATCCTCCTTCTTCGTGTTGTGGGGTTGAACCAAGAAGTTTCTACGGGCAAGGAGATCGCCTACTTCGTGAAGATCTACTCATAGTGAGGCTAGTCCTTCATGGACGAAGGCCGTGATGGAATAGAGGAGGTTGCTACTTTGGGGTCCCTAACGGGTGGAGCCCTTCGTGGACTCTCACGACCGCTACCCTCCATGGGTTGAAGTCTCCATCAGCATGGACATACGATAGCACCACCTATCGGAACCACGGGAAAAAAATCCGTGTCATCTATTGCGTTTGATCATCCTATCTCTACTCCTTCTTACATTTGCTTGTCTTTACTTTCCGCTGCTATGTTTGTTGACTAGCATGTGTAGGGTGCACTAGACTTGTTAGAATTGCTAAAATCTACCAACCATTAAAATTGGGTAAATGTTAGGTTCTAATTTGTCAAGTAGTCTATTCACCCCCCTCTAGACGTCCCTTCTCGATCCCACAAGTTTGAGTTACTTGACAAGGCTCATAAGGCCTTGAAAAGTGATCATGCTACCCTCAAGGTTTCTCATGATCAACTCCAAGCAAAACTAACTAAGGAAATAGCAACTTATCCTCCTTTTGTGTTAATCGATAATGTTCATGTGTCTAACACTTGTTGTGAGCATGTGCATCTCATGGAGGAAAATGCCAAGTTTAAAGAGAAACTTGAGAAGGGCCTTGTGACTTGTATACAAGGAGAGAAGAACCTCAATGACCTTTTGAGCAATCAAAAGGAAGTTGTGTCCAAGGAGGGACTTGGGTTTGTACCCAAGTCAAAGAAGAAGAAATGTAAGAAGGAAGGCCAGGCCAAGAAATCTCTCCCTCTCAAAGAAACATTTGTCAAAGAGGGAGAGGGTACTCCCAAGGAGAAGACGAACAATGTGATGGGTGGTGGTGCCAAGAGGGGCAGCACCGCTCATCCCAACAAAGCCGGTGGCTTTAACCCTTCTTATGTTTTATGTTGTGCTAGTGATGGGCATGTTTATGCCAAATTTGCTGGTTCTCCTTATGAATTCATTGAGTGGTATATTAGGGTTCCTAAGACCCTTGTTACTAAAATCAAAGGACCCATTCAAGAATGGCTACCTAAAACCAAGCATTGATCTTATGTAGGAGTTTGCTTCTAGAGGATGTTCATGGTTGCTCGATAGTGGAGCAACATGTCATATGACCGGAAGCAAGGACTTGGGGGTGGACGTTCAAGCTAGATCATCTATGGACACTCATGTCCAATTTGGTGATGCTACAACATCAAAGGTATTTGGTCTTGGCAAGGTGGTGATCTCTCCGGATTTAACCATTGAGAAAGTCATGCTTTTTGAGACCCTTGCATACAATTTACTTACCGTTCGTCAACTTGCACTCATGGACTTTTCTACATTCTTTGATATCAATACCATGTCCCTTTTGTGTATAAAGACTCATAAAGTAGCCAATGTTGGATATGTTAAGAACGGTCTCTATGTGGTCAAATTCTTGGGAAAGCCCATGATGTCTACTACACAACTTTATTCTTGTAGACTCATGTTGGGCCTCCAAGTGCAGAGTTTTGTACGACAGTGACAATTTTCCCTCAAGTGGATGACCTAAGGTTTATCAATCCATGGGAGGTGTAGGATGAATATGATCTCTCTCAAACAACCCTGCAATCAAATACAAGAAGTCTCTTGTGTCCCCAACACACCCAATACAATGGAAAATTGTATTGGTGCACTAGTTCGATGAAGGGATGGTAATACAAGTGTAGTATGGATAGTAGAAATAGTTTTTTTAAATCTGAATAAATAAAAATAGCAAGGTAGAAAATAGTAAACAACGAGCAAAACGATATATTAATGATTGGAAACAAGGCCTAGGGTTCATAATTTCACTAGTGCAATCTCTCAACATAGCTAACATAATTGAATCATATAACCACCCCTCAACGTGCGACAAAGAATCACTCCAAAGTTCCTATCTAGCAGAGAACATAAGAAGAAATTGTTGTAGGTAGCAAAACCACCTCAAAATTATCCTTTCTGGTCAATCTATTGAGCCATCCCTATAAGTGTCACAAACATCCCTAGAGTTCGTACTAGAATAACACCTATGATACGCATCAATCAACCCTAATGTCACCTAGATACTCCAATGTCACCACAAGTATCTGCAGGTTAATTATTCGACATGCATCAAACAATTTCAGTTTCATCATATTCAATCCAACACAAAGAACTTCGAAGAGTACCCCAAGGTTTCTATTGGAGAAAGTAGGACAAGAACGTGTATCAAACCATATGCATAGATTACCCCAATATCAATGCGGGAATTCGCAAGTTGATTACCAAAACATATATCAAGTGAATCAATAGAACACTCCATTGTCACCACGGGTATCCACATGCAAGACATATATCAAGTGTTCTCAAATCCAAAGTATTCAATCCAACATAACAATCTCAAAGGGAAAGACTCAATTCATCACATCAAGATAGAAAGGGAAGAACACCATATGATCCAACTGTATTAACAAATCCCGTGATAGATCAAGATCATGTCATCTCAAGAACATGAGAGAGGGAGAGAGGGATTAAACACATATCTACTGGTACATACCCTCAGCCCTGAGGGTGAACTACTCCCTCCTCGACATGGAGACCTTCGGGATGATGAAGATGGCCTCCGGTGATGATTTACCCCTTCGACAGGACACCGGAAAAGGGCTATGGATGAGTTTTCTTCGGTACAGAGGATTGCAGCGGTGGAGCAAAAGTTATGGGTTAACTTCTTGGGGTTTTGGGATTTATAGGATTTTTCAGCGTTGGAATCACGCGGAGATATACCACAGGGCCCCACAAGGCATCAGGGCGCGACCACCCCCCGGGTGTTCCATGTTGCCTTTTAACCTCGTCGTGGGTCCCCTGGTACTCCCTCGAAGCTTCATGGGCCCTTTTCATTCCAAAAATTTTTGTTAAAAAGCTTCGTTCAATTCCGAGAACTTCCATTTTCTGCACAAAACAACACCACGGTAATTCTGCTGAAAACAACGTCAGTCTGGGTTAGTTCCAATTAAATCATATAAAGTGCATCAAAACCATATAAAAATATTGTAAACTTGAGTAAATATGACATGAATACTTCATAAATTATCAATACATTGGAGACGTTTCAGCATCCCCAAGCTTAATTCTTACTCGTCCTTGAGTAGGTAAATGATAAAAGAAATAATTTATGAAGTGTGAATGCTAACATAGTGCATAAATTTAATCAATGATAATTTTGATCATTTTTCCTAGCATCATAAAAAACAACTCTTTTTCATAAACTCATCATGATAAAGTAGCAATAAATTCACATGCTATGGTTCAAACTAGGCATTCTCTTGAAACTTAACAACCTATGTTCTTAGTCATCAAACAATGATAGTTCTACAAAGTCTAAGTAAGAGCTCCACATACTCAATTATCATATAGTCTTCTATGATTGCTGGTACTCAAAGCATATTTTTAGAACAAACGACATTCATCGAACACAGAGAAAGATAGGGACTTAATGTTTCGCCTCCCAACAGACTTATCATAAAGATAATTGTCAACAATAATAACTCATGATCAAATATATTTGACTGGATATATGTGTTTGAATCTTTCCCCACCCCATGATGCTTGCAACTAGAGACTGATGTTGGAATAAGAAGTTGACTCAACATGAAAAGTAAATAGCATGAAAGTAAATTGCATAAAAGTAAATAGAATATCCCTTCGCAGAGGGAAGTATGGATTAACAGAGGTGCCAGATCTCATTTCTTAAAACAAAAATGAATATATTTTGGGTGGTGTGCCTTTCCTGTCAATGTTACGACAAAGGATTTCAATATCTCCAATGCTAAACACATTAATGGTGGTTCCCAAACGGAATTGACATTTTACTCCCCCTCCACCATTCAAACACATTCCATAGCTGACCGAATCCATGGGTGCCCTCCAAACAATAAACTTTCTAGGGGGAGTTTTTGTTTATTTATTTCTGTATTATGCGGGACTGGGCATCCTTTTTACCACCCTCTCTCATGCAATGACAAGTGAATAAACACTCATGTGAGTTAAACACACTTAGCATGAGCGGTACGGGCACACAAAACAAATATTTATTTGAAGGTTTTAGAGATGGCACATGCAAATTTACTTGGAATGGCAGTGAAATACCATATATAGGTAGGTATGGTGAACACTCATGGAAGAAACTTGACTGGAGGATTTTAGATGCACAAGTAGTATCTCTACTTAGTACGAAGTTTTGGCTAGCAAAAGGTTCTAAACAAGCACCACATGTTGGAGGATCCATAACAATATAACTTCTATGCAAATATACCCAAACATAACTCATTACGTTGTCTTCTTTGTTCAACTTCAACTAATTTGATCAAGGTCGAAAATAATTAATGGATGTTCACAATCATAAAAGATGTCCAAGATAATATATTTGTATGTGAAAGTTCTCTTCCTTATACTAATCGTTCATGAATTGCTTGTATGACCAATACTATGATTGTCAAACTTCAATAGATTTTACTTTCTAAACCAAATGTGAAACTACTACTAAGAATAAAGCACATGGATAATTTAAGATTTATGATATTAAATTCATTCAAAATTTACTCTTAGGATATAAGTGAAGCACAAGAGTAAACATCAAACTACTCTCAAAAGATATAAGTGAAGATCAATGAATAGTCAAACAATCAAGTAGCTATGTGAGGACTCTCTCTCAATTAATATTTTCATATCTGAGTATTTTATTAAAACAACAAACAAAACAAAAATATACTCCAAGAATAGCACATATCATGTGAATGAATAAAACCTTAGGCTCAATATAGGCTAATCGATATTTGTTGACGAAGAGAGGTGGGATGCCCAACGTGGCATCCCCAAGCTTAGATGCTTGAGACTTCTTGTAATATTGACTTAGGGAGCCTTGGGAATCCCCAAGCTTGAGCTTTTGTGTCTCGTTAATTCCTCTCATATCACGGTTTCCTAAATCTTAAAAGCTTCATCCACACAAAACTTGACAAGAACTCGTGAGATAGATTAGTGCACATAAGAATAAATCAACACTTTATGTACTACCAAGACAAGTTGCATAATAATTTTCAAAAATTATGTACTGTGTACTATCATTTCCACAATTTATATATACCAATATAAGCTATGAAAACTATAGGATGAGTAGATAACAAAACTATGACAACAATCTGTAGCAATTAATTCAAAACGTGTACTTCTGTAACTGAAACAATCCTGAAAATTTAGAAAATAATAAATAATTTATTTGACAGTAGCGTATAATTTTTTTAGAAACTTTCCACATTCCAGTAAAATATCAAAATTCAAACACTACAACAAAAGTTTCTATTTTTACACATCACACATCAAACATGCAATTCAAGCAATCTAAAGGCAATTCTTGGAACTTTTTATTGAAAAACATGATTATAAACAACATCTAACAGAGAACAACAAAATAAAATGATGCTCCAAGAAAAACACATATTATGTGACGAATAAAAATATAGCTCCAAGTATGATATACCGATAGTGTTGAAGACGAAAGAGGGGATGCCTCCCGAAGCTTAGACGCTTGAGTCTTCCTTGAATATTACCTTGCGTATTCCTTGGGAACCCCCAAGCTTAGGGTCTTGCCACTCCTTATTCTCCTCATATCGATATCTCACTCAAAACTTGAAAACTTCAATCACACAAAACTCAACGGAACTTCGTGAGATGGGTTAGTGTAATAAAAATAGATCATTCAGCTAGTTACTATCAAGAAAAGATTCATAGTTCTTATCACATAATTCCTACTATATTATATCATTCCCATAATTTATAATACTCAATATAAGCTATGGAAACACTAAAACAAGCAAACTATGCATGCAAAACAGAATCTGTCAAAAACAGAACAGTGTGTAAAGATCTGAATTAACCATATTTCCCTATCTCTGAAAATTCTGAACAGTTAGTACAACCTAGAGAATTTGCAGAGAAATACTATGTAAAAATTTCAGAATATCTCAACGCTCCAGTAAAATCAGGGAAATTATGTACTGGAGGCAAAAGTTTCTGTTTTTGCACTGAATCAAATCAACAAGTATCCACACTATCCCAAAGGCTTTACTTGGCACATTATTGAAATAAAAGGCACAAAACATGATCACTGCAGTAGCTTAATCATGTGAACACACAAAAACAGTAAGGATAAATATTGGGTTGTCTCCCAACAAGCGCTTTTCTTTAATGCCTTTTAGCTAGGCATGATGATTTCAATGATGCTCACATAAAAGTAAAGAATTAAAACACAAAGGGAGCATCATGAATCACATGACAAGCACATTTAAGTCTAACCCACTTCCTAGGCATAGGTATTTTTCAAGTAAACAATTTATGAGAGCAAGAATCAACTAGCATAGGAAGGCAAAACAAGTATAACTTCCAAACTTTCAACACATAGAGAGGAAACGTGATATTATGGAGATGTGTAGACACTAGTGCAGCGACGTGCTATACAAACAGTTTTTAACCCCTTTCCCTGACGTAGTTCTAAACCGTCGCCTTGCATGTGTGGGCGATAGGGGGGTCCATCCCACATGACATGGAAAACCCGTCAGCGATGGTGACCAACGAATGCAAACGATCTGCAAATATAATCGTGTGGGGTGCAGGAACATATCACACACATAATATTTTTGACTTACGTGTGGAATTTGGGATCAATCACACACGTGCAAGACGAGTCAAACGCGTCTAATTGCTCATGGAAAACAAACGGAGTTTGACCTTTTACCTTTCGCGAAACGTTACCTAATCTACACGGGCCATTGTATAAACTGTGTGTGATATGTTCATCATCGCACACGAGATTTTTCTAGACACCGTCTGCCATGCATGGCATCATTGGACATGTTTCCCGAGGAAAGTACGCGTGGGATCGTCTTTCCATCGGGCACGGTTTCCTATTGGCTCACGTGTGAGATACGGTGCTGTCGCAAACATTGAGGAGCTCGTACGCACACGTACGAGTGCTGCCAAGCGTTTGCTATTACTTATGTATCACCAACGTTTTAGAATATATCTCGTGTGCTTTTCCTGTGGATCACAGGTGGTTGCGCTATGAGTTGCGTGTGCTTTCCGTTCTGGACTGCACACACTTAGTTGCTTGAACCGTGTGCACTAAAATTGCCAGGTTATTGTAAAATATCGCATTTAATTCACCCTGCAAATATCAAATTTGCCACAATATGCAATCGACAAATAGTGTCCACATGAAGAACATTTATCATAATTCGCCACAATATGCAATTCAACGAATAGTGTCCACAAGCAGATGATTCATCATAATTCATGACAATATGCAATTGAGCAAATGCTAGCTAAATTCGATAGTTGTTAAACCGAAATATGCAGTACATAATCATAGTGTACAAAATACGAAGACATGATCACATGGAAAATAATGCATCCATGTGTATATGTTTAGCTGATAACACTATATGAATGCGTACTTATTATTCAGGGATATGAACCCGGAAATCTTCGACGTCATCATTGGGCTTGATATAGTGTTTCACAAAGAAGGCGCTGATAAATTTCCTAACAGACAGCAATTCATCTGCGGCGAGCGGTGAAGAGGTCATCGGTCCGAAGATCAGCTGCAGGACTTTTAGATCAAAATGTGACATACGTGTGGAGTAGAAGATAGTAATTAAGAAGCAGACTTACTGGTTTTATCCTGTCAACATCGAGACCACATTCAACACGTCTGCATAGGTTCATCATGTGTGCACAAACGTAGTATCCACATAGGCTGGTACCTTGTTGTTGCTGAGGACACTAAAACTTTTTGTACAATATTAGTCATGTATTTGCCCTGTTAGGAACAACCTAACCGGTGTAAGTTGTTTCTTGTTTTTTCTATGGAGAGAAATAGAAAGAGGTTTACTTAGAAACTTGAACATCTGACTAGCATTTTCTGAAAATAATGGATTTCGTTGTCTTACCGGAGAAACGATCACGTGCTCCAGAGGTAGTTGGCGGTCGAACCGATTCCCTCCTAAAGTTATGTTCTTTGACAATACACTGGAAATGAAGATGAATTTTCACACACTCAATTCTGGAACCAGATATGAACACAACGCATTAACATCAAAGAATTCAATACCTATCCATGAAATCCTGAAGATCACTCAGATCCTGAGGCGCATTTGACTCTCTGAGAGAATCCATGTAGTAAACTGTGTTGCATTTTGGAACAATGACCACCAAGATCCAGTGACCTCTACAGTTTAAGAAACCATGAACGTACGAACTATGTCTAAAACTGAAAGACGATCAATGTATGCGTGGTTGTATATTTAACTTACCGTTCATGGTATGTGAAAGTGCGTTATATCGACTAGAGGGGGGGTGAATAGGCGATTTTTACAAATTCATCACTGAGGAATTTCAACTTGAGGAATTTGAAATGTGATGAATAACTTGCAGCGGAATAAGTACTCAGGTGCATGCGAAACATGGCAGAAGCATGGTCATCGTGATGAAATAAAGCATGCACAGATTACAGGTAGCGTGATACAGGATACGCAGGTGAGGAACAAGGTAACTTGAAGAATTTGGGGTGAGGAAATTGAGAAAGTCTTCAGTCAAATTCTTCAAACAGTAACGATCAATTTCATCAACAAGTATACGAGGAAATTAAAGGGTTGAGGAAATAGAACCAGGTAGCTCGATGAAGACAATGATTTGATGACCCAGTTCCAACTGCTGTGACAGTCGTACGTCTGGTTTGGAGTGGCCTGGTATTTAAACCAGAAGACACACAGTCCCGGAACACACAGTCCCTACCGTATTCTCCGTGAGCTAAGGTCACACAGACCTCGCCCAACACTCGTGGTAAGTCTTCAGGGTAGACTTCCAAAACCCTCACAAACTGGTCACCCGGCGATCCACAATTTACTGCTGGATGCTCTAGACCAAGGTCACTTCGTGATCCCCAATTGACTGCAGGATGCACTAGACCATGACGCCTAACCGTCTGGAAGATACACAGTCTTCAAAGGTAACAAGCGTCGGTTCCACACAGGAACAATTTCTTCAGTGATGCTCAATCACTTTGGGTTTGGTGGTTTGGTTTGGGATTTTTCCTCACTGATGATTTTCTCTCAAAGTCCTCGAGGAATGGGATGCTCTCAAATGACAAGTGTCAGTTCTCTCTCGGAGCAGCCAACCAGCTAGTGGTTGTGGGGGGTGGCTATTTATAGCCAGGGAGCAACCTGACATGATAAGACATAAATGCCCCCAATGATATGACCGTTATGTGGATAGGATGATTGGGGACAGCTGGCGCTTAGCACAGCAACGGTCGGAATTTCGAACTATGAAAGTCCTCAGGCTTATCATGTTCCTCACTTGTAGGCAATTCGCACTTGGCGAAATCCTAACTCCTCAGTCAGACCAATTTCCTCAGAGACCAGAAGATCATCGTCTCTGTCACTGAAGAACTTGATTGAACTGCAAGAGATTTCCAAAGGCTTCACTCGAAGTATTGGATAGGTTGAGGCTTTTGAGTTGAGCATCAGTTGGAAATTTTCCTTAGTATTACCTCGGCCCCCTTTAACAGTACGGTGTTTCCTATGACTCAAAGAAAGGAAATGAAACTACGAAAACAAAAGTCTTCACGCTTCATAGTCCTCGTTCATATCTTCAAGGTCACACCAACTTCTTATTTTTCAAAGTCTTCAGGGAATACCAAAGTCTTCAGCAAAGTCTTCACCAAAGTCTTCAGTTGAAGACATACATTTTTAGGGGTCGATAATCTCCGAATGTATCAAACTCCTCAGCGACTTATAGAGCCTGTGTACACTCACAAACGCATCAGTCTCTTAACCTATAAGTCTTCAATACACCAAAATCACTAAGGGGCACTAGATGCACTAACAGTATGGCCACATGAAGAATTCTCCTATCTGTAAGTTGAACAAGATCTTGGCGACATAATCAATGGAAGCCTTGCGTGAGCCATTATCTCGTAACAAAATGCCGTTTGTTAAATCATGATCTATGAACTACGCATGCACCCTTGTTGTTCTCTGCGTCGTCAATCTCCTGAGAGGAATACAATACAGTTAGCTTTTTTTTTCATTTACAGCCTTGTATGGAGAAGTTGATTACAGAGTTTGTGAAGTACTTACAACATGAAGCATTTGACAAGAGTGCCAGCAAACTCATCGAAGTTGAAGAAGAGATGAAAGTCCTCTAATTCCACATGGATGATACCTGCATTGTGAGAGAAATGCCAGCTGTCGTAGTGCACTTGCAGAATGTTAGTATCTTCTCCTCCCGACATTATGTCCATGCAATATTTATGTAACTTGCGACAACTGGAACTGCACTCGTCAAAGTATTCTCCAACAAGGAATGGCTGGCCATGCTTGTACTTGCGTTTCTCAAATGTGACTATTTCCTTACTAGAAAGTTGCTATTCAAGGTCTGCTTCAAACATGTGGTCAGAACCGGGATTACATGGGTCTTCATCGGCCATGCCATGGTTCTGCTCGAAGAGTCTTCGTAGTAGGATGCTCTGGTACTCATCCCTCCTCTTTTTCTATCATGTGTAATAACAAAATGCCAATTTTACCAGGAAGCTAAATATAAATGCAACAGTCTTTGTAGTACCGGATGCACATCGGCAGTGTTTGAATGATATCAAATTATTAGTGACAAATACGTACATTATGCTGTCAAACATTCCAATCTGTTAAAAACTACTGTCTTGCACCATGTTTTTTCACTAAGTCTGAGAATCTGTTTATTTTAGATGGCCATGCACTGGTGCAGCGACGTGCTATACAAACGGTTTTTAACCTCTTTCAGTGACGCAGTTTCAAACCGCCACCTTGCTAGTGTGGGCGATAGGGGGGGGGGGGTCCATCGCACACGCTATACATCCCACACAGTTCAACACAAAAACTGTTTGCAATTTGGATTAGCATCACACACGGTTATTTCACGAAAACTGTATGTAATGTGCGATTCATTGCACACGATAAAAATAAAAAACTGTGTGTGATGTACATGCCATCACACATAATTGGATCCAAAAAACTGTGTGCAATGTGTGATCTTAACAACGTGTTAATTAGTCCTAAAATCAGCTAGACATAATAAATTTACTATGATCATCTTTTGACAATCAAACATAACGCAAAAATGCACATTCAAAATCCACTATATGATTTCTTTTCAAGCTTTCTCATACAACATACAAAAGTACAAATGTACTATCTTACATCACATGACAGCCAACACATACAACTAGCAATCACATCTAATTACGTCGTAAAGCTTCATCAGTCTCTTGTTCATCGATGACATCAACTCCCAAACCTTTCTAGATTTCTTATTGTATCTCATCCTGAAAAACCAAGAGAAAAGGGTTACAAGGTCAAAAAAAAGTAAATCCTTACATAGAGCAGGGATTCAGTGCCGAGGCTCACATGCACCTTCGATCATAAAAAAATCAAAACAAATTCTAGAAAAATTCAAAAAAATCCATTTTTTTGCATGGTAGACAATTTGCTGCGTGAGGATCGCTCCAAATTTCAGATCATTTGAACATCTGAGTGTCCCTTGACAAAAAAGACAAATTTGGGGTTGATAAAAACATTTATTGTTCTGACCCAATTTGTCTTTTTTGCTGACAGCGACTGACATGTCCAAATGAGATGAAATTTGGAGTGTACCTCACGCACTAAATTATCTAACATACAATTTTTTTTGGATTATTTTGAATTTTATTTCTATTTTTAATGATTTTTTTACATTACATACTCAAGTATCCTACTTGAAATTAGTTCTTACACTGGTTATGCATATATTTTTTTCCAAAAAGTATAGGAAGAGAAAGTTCAGGACTTCACAAGAGAGATTTTGTGATTAGTTTGATGTCTTGGAGAATCTTGATGGATAAGAAGAATCAAGAATCGATTAGATGGCTAGAGACATCATACTTAGACATACAAAAAACAAGATTAGATTAGTACTATCCGGCAAGCTAGCTAGCAGCCAGCCTGGTGGATGGATTCTTGGAAAGAGATGCACGAGAAGCTAGCTTACATGGCCACGAACTGCACCTCCATGACGCTGCCTCTCGGGATGCATAACTTGTTGAAGCAGTTGTTCCATTGGATAGAGATCCCGGAGTTGTACGCCCGCTTTGTGCTCGTGCTTGCGTCTACGGCCGACGACGAGCCTCATGGCATCCATGGCACCCACTTCACGCACGGCAACCCGACGCCGAGCGACCCCGCCGTGTCTTGTTCCTAGTCGGAGCTTGGAGCAGGCGTCGTCTGCCTCACCGGCCATGACATGGAAGAAGTGTGTGTTATGTTCGTGGTTCTACAGGAGGTTGCATTGATGCTAGTTAGATATATGTGTGGATGTGGTAGAGTACGTGGTGAGGAGATAAGGCTAGATATTTTTCTTGGCTATGATATAGTACATCACACACACACAACATTTGTAAAAACCGTGTGCAAAGCATCACACACGTTTACATTTTTTCAAACCGTGTGCAATAATAGACAACATCACACACACATTTTTTGGAAAAACTATTTGCGTGACATCGCACACAATTATATTTTTGAAATGTGTGTGATGTTACGACATCACAGACGCTTTTTTCCCGAATGTTACATCACACACGCTATGGTGTACATCGCAAACAGTTTTTTCGAAGGGTCTTTGGACCATTCTGTAGTAGTGATGTTTCAGGTGGTTCAGCCATCTGACAACCGAGGTGTGTATACGCTCGAACAGTGTTGATGCTAGCCATGTTTCTATGCATAATTAGACCTTGCTCGGGCTGAATGAAATGAAGTGCTTCATGTGTACTAACTGGCTGTAAATTTTCATGCAATGATAACTCATGTAGCACATAGTTTCCTTGCTGTCAATATGCCTTCAGGTTAAAACTATGACAGTGTCTTAATCACATCCAGATTCAAATAGCACACGGGAAGTGTCTGAATCACACCTAATATAACAAATATTTTCTAACAACGAGAGTTAGGCTTACCTTCTTTGCATGTCCCAGAAACTTCCTCCCACTGTACCTAGATTGAAAAGCTCGTAACTTCACGGATTGAAATTGATGTTGACCATGAACAGGCAGGTCTTCAGCTACCCATCTCCATTGCTTGGAAGTGATTATCCTAGAGAGCTACAAGAGAAAGAAATGGCGCAAATGGGCCTGCCGCTTTAAAATCCCTAATTCCAAAACGAAACCCTAATCCTAGTTGAGCCAGAGAGAAGAGAGACGAATACCTGGCTGGTGAGAGATTCGTCGTCATCGGAGATACCGCTTGAGGGGTCACTCGAGGAGACCATGGCGTGTCCGCGGCGGTCGGAAGCTAGAGGGAGAGATGTGGGCGGCGGCGCGGGGGGGAGGGGGTGGGGGATTGGAGGGGAAATGTTGCCCTTTGGGGGGGGGGGGGAGGGGTGGGGAGGTAGATATTTCGGCGCTCGTTGCAGGGAATCTTGGCGCGCAATGATTCATCAGACACGGTGTTTCTGCTTTTATCGTGTGCGATGATACAGAACATACAAAATTTCGCCCCTCCCCACATATTCCCTGGTTATAGTGCACATCCACGTCATTGCATGATGTAACATCAACTGCTAACTTGGGTATACAAATTAGCGGACACACATAGCTCACAGTTACTAAACCGAGCAAGTTCACTAAATAATCAAGCTGCTTGAACTAGACATAGCTCTTACAAAAGACCGGCTCTCTGAACAAAGGCCATTAGTAATATGCATAATTTTAATGAAGACGCCGACGAGCAGCCGCCCTATGCCTCGCCGCTGTTCGATGAGATGTCGACGACTTGTCCGGGCGACATTCCACCGGTGTTGGACTCCGCATCCCCCAGGCTGACTTCGACCGCGGAGACGTGCTCATTCTCGACGTTGTCCTCGTCATCGGCATCGCCCTCATCTTCGTAGTACTCGTAGTAGTGGCGCCGCCATAGCTCGCGTTGGTACTCCACCGCCGATTCCTCGATGGACAAGCGCTTCTCGACCTCCTCCTGAGCCACGCACAACTCCTCCCAGCACTCGGCGCTCCCGGACGGCTCTCGCATCTCCAGCTCTCGCTCGGAGATCTCGTGCGGAAGGGGCTCCATGGCCTCCACCGCCGCATCATCGGCATGCATCTCGGCATCCGCAGCAGTCGTCTCTTCGGACGTGTGGTGCATGCTGGATTCCGGTGAAGCTTGGAGTATCTTGGCGTGGGCGTTCTCGATGATATAGGCCTGGATGACCTTGACCCGGGCCAGGGCGGCCTCCGCGGCACGGCACGCTGCTCGAGCGCTCGTGGCATTTGTAGACGCCGTCATAGCAGCTGCAGCTGCCGTCTCCACGGCTACAGACGCCATTTCAGCCATCGCAGAGGCCCTGTCGGCCGCCGTAGAGGCCCTTTCGGCGGATGCGGCCGCGCTCTCGGCCGAGGCGGCCGCGTTCCTGGCAGAGGCGGGAGCGCTCGGGGCCGAGGGGGCAGTTGTACGCACCCTTATGAAGCGTTCCCACGGAGTCATTCTTTGCAGAGAGGGTTTGTTGGGGAATGGGGATCGAGGGTGAACGAAATCCGAGCTAGACGAAGCCGATGAAGCTTTCCTCGTAAGACATAAATAGATCCGTGAATTTTCATCGCAAACGGTTCCTGTATGAAACTGTGTGTACATAGTTCACTTTTTGTATTGAATTGTAAAACTATTTTGGGGTACAACGGTAACGGATATTGTTTTATTTGTAAGAAAATGATCCCTACCGGCAAAATCCACTAACGGCATCCTAAAATTAGGAAATATTCGGGGTTAAATTGGCATTTTATATATTAAGTTAGTTTGTACAAATTTTACGGCCATAATTCAAAAGTGTAACACACGAACATGCAAGATGAAGCAAAAACTGCTGGAAAAATCATATTTTTGTACTACTTGCTTCCCTATATATGCCGCTTGCAATAAATTTTAAGGAGTTGCAAACATCTTGGGTAACGGTTTGGACACACATGCACGCATTGAGAATCTAGGTTTTAAAATTCAAAAAATGAAAAAATGCTCTGAAGTACATGATAATAATCTACATGATTTTCCCACATGGGGCCAAGATATCGTGGTCAAAATAATGGCTTGTTCGAGATAAGCTTTGACACATGCCTCTCACAAAACGGAGCATCACACAAAGGGTCGTGGTTCCGAGAGGGAACATGAGAGCCTTGTTTGATGACGAACCGCTAGTTGTTGTCTCATTTGGCCTAGCTTTTTTTAATTCGTTACAATGCACGAATACGTCCGTCATCCTGAAATTTGGACATTTTCGGAGTTCAATGAGCATTTTATACATGAAGTTAGTTTCTAGATGTCTAGTGGCCATAATTCAACACTAAAACACATGGACATGTGCAAGATGAAGATGCAGGAAAAACATATCATATTTGTATATGTACTAGTGCTTCCGTCTATATGTCACGTGCAATAAATTTGAAGGAGTTCCAGACATCTTGAGTAACGGTTAGGACACAAGCATTGAGAATAATCTAGGTTTTTAAATTAAAAAATAAATAAATATGCTATGAATTACACGAAAATCAGCATGATTTTCCGCCATGGGGCCAATATGTCGTGGTCAAAGTAATGGCTTGTTCGAGATAAGCTTTGACACATGCCTCTCACAAACCGGAGCATCACACGTAGGCTCGTATAGTTCCGACGGGGAACATTGGGGCGTTGTGTGATGACGAACCGGATCGCTGCCTCATTCGGCCTAGTTTGTTTTCATCGTTACAATGTACGAATACGACCGTCATCCTAAAATTAGGAAATATTCGGGGTTCAATTGGCATTTTTACACATGAAGTTAGTTTCCAGAAATT
Source organism: Elymus sibiricus (assembly GCA_039707655.1). Taxonomy (NCBI): domain Eukaryota; kingdom Viridiplantae; phylum Streptophyta; class Magnoliopsida; order Poales; family Poaceae; genus Elymus; species Elymus sibiricus. The sequence goes on from CM077665.1 coordinate 363,292,341, forward strand.
TAATGGCCATTGTTCAAAACTGAAACACATGAACAAGCAAGATGAAGCAAAAAACGTTGGAAAATCATATTTATGCACTACTTGCTTCCGTATATATGCCACGTGCAATAAATTTGAAGGAGTTCCAAACATCTTGAGTGACGGTTTTGACACAAAAGCATTGGGAATCTAGTTTTTTAAAGTAAAAAAAATGAAAACTACGCGGAAGTACATGAAAATATGCATGATTTCCCGACATGGGCCAAGATGTCGTGATCAAAGTAACGGCTTGTTCGAGATAAGCTTTGACACATGTCAAGCTGGCAATGCATGGTTAACTGTTACCCGCGTCCCCATGGGTAATTGATCTATTAGGGCACGGGTGCCAGCTGGAATGCCCATCTGGAAATTGGTGGGTCAAATACCTTATCGAGCGTGCAGGACGGGGATGAGGATGGGATAGCATTACCAGCCTTACCCATGAATAGAAGTACTTACATGTGGGCTTTGAAATTAGTAGCCCCCACGTAATTTGTGGCCTCGGTCACCCAAATTTACACACATCCCACCCCTTTGGCCCAAAATTCCCTAAGAAATCCAAAACCTAGGCACAACATATTGTTTATTGCATTGAAATACTATTTTTCTACTGAAATACGCGAAGGTTGTTCTTAAATGCATGTGTGAGATTCCCCCACGGTGATAAAGAATTAGGTGGGGACGTCGATGAGAAAGTTTTTATCCCCGCGCACGGGTACGTAGACGGGGACGGGGAAGGGAGGGCGGTGATGGGGACGAAGATGTGACTCTACTCGCCTAAGAAATCCCCAGCTTTAGACACAAGAGCCTCTCACAAACCGAAGCATCACACGAAAGCGCGTGGTTCCGAGAGGGAACGTGGGGCCATGTGTGATGATGAACCGTCGGTGATGTTAATTCACACACGACTGTTGACTAGGAAATCGTGTGCAATCACTGCTAGCGTCGATCAAGATTCCAGCCGCCTATAAATGCTGCCCCTCGAGACGTCATCCTGCCTGCATTCTCTTGTCTCTCTATCCCACCCATCGCACAAAACTCTGCCATGGCGCGGCCGGTCTGTGCACAAGCAAAGGAGGAGGCGCCACCCCGCGAGGACATGGCGAAATGCAGTGATACGTCTCCAACATATCTATAATTTTTGCTTGTTCCATGCTGTTATATTATCATTCTTGGATGTTTTACAATCATTTTATAACAACTTTATATCATTTTTTGGGACTAACCTATTGACATAGTGCCAAAGTGCCAGTTGTTGTTTTTACTTGTTTTTTACTTCGCAGAATATCAGTACCAAACGGAGTCCAATCGCGACGAAACTTTTTGGAGATTTTTTTTGGACCAGAAGACACCCAGTGGGCCAGAAAAGAGCCAGGAAGGTGGGCTGTGGAGAGCACAACCCACCAGGGCGCGCCAGGGGGTCCTCGGCGTGCCCTGATGGGTTGTGCCCTCCACGGGGCCCCTCTCCACCGCATCTGATGCCTATAAATTCCCAAATATTCAAAAAACTCTAGGGGAGTCGACGAAACACAATTCCAGCCGCCGCAAGTTCCAGAACCGCGAGATCCAATCTAAACACCATCACGGAGGGGTTCATCTTCTTCATAGGTGCCTCTCCGATGATGCGTGAGTAGTCCACCATAGACCTACGGGTCCGTAGGCAGTAGCTAGATGGCTTCTTCCCTCTCTCTTATGATTCTCAATACAATGGTCTCTTGGAGATCTATTTGATGTAAACTTTTGCGGTGTGTTTGTTGGGATCCGATGAATTTTGAGTTCATGATCAGTTTTTATCCATGAATATTATTTGAGTCTTCTTTGATCTCTTATATGCATGATTGCTTGTAGGATTGTATTTCTTTTTCGAATCTTTGGTTTAGTTAGGCCAACTAGATCGATTTTTCTTGCCATGGGAAGAGGTGCTTTGTGATGGGTTCGATCTTGCGGTGTTCTTTCCTAGTGACAGAAGGGGCATCAAGACACATATGTATCGTTGCTATTCAGGATAACAAGATGGGGTCTATTCCTACATGAATAGATCTTGTCTACATCATGTCATCGTTCTTATTGCATTACTCTGTTTTTCCATGAACTTAATACACTAGATGCATGCTGGATAGCGGTCGATGTGTGGAGTAATAGAGGTAGATGCAGGCAGGAGTCGGTCTACCTATCTTGGATGTGATCCCTATATAATGATCATCTCCTTGGATATCGTCATGACTATTCGATTTTCTATCAATTGCCCAACAGTAATTTGTTCACCCACCGTGCACTATACTCATGAGAGAAGCCACTAGTGAACCCTACGGCCCCCGGGTCTACTTTTCCATCATATTGCTTTCTGATCTACGTTTTTTGCAATCATTATTTTCAGATCTACAAAACCAAAAACCCAAAAATATATTGCTGGGTATTTTATTTGCACTTTTTATTTTGTGTTCTTGAGAGATCCATCTCTCCTATCTATCACTACGTAATCTATCTTATTACCGTAGAGAGATTGACAACCTCTCTTTCGTGTTGGGTTGCAAGTATTTGTTGTTTGTGTGCAGGTGCTGCTTATTGGGTGGTGGTGATCCTCCTACTGGTTCGATAACCTTGGTTTCATAACTGAGGGACATACTTACCGTCGCTATGCTGCATCATCCCTTCCTCTTTGGGGAAATACCGACGCAGTCTCAAGCTCGCCAAAGGAATTTCTGGCGCCGTTGCCGGGGAGGAAGCGGTCTCTTCTACGTGCCTATCGTAGGCGCCGAGGGGACTCCACCATCATCTACCAGGTTCCTATTCACAAATCTCATCTCCTTGCAATTACATTATTTGCCATTTTCCTCTCGTTTTCCTCTCCCCCACTTCACCAATTTGCCATTTTATTCGCCCTCTTTTTCGTTTGTCTTCTTCTCGCGGGATCTCTTGTTTGCTTATCACCATGAGTGATTTTGGTATGGCAGAAATGGATGATGGCAGGACTCCTAAAATTGGACGTTCTGCTAATCTTGATTCTAAAACTTTTGTTTTGGGGCAAGGGAACGTTATAGGAAAAGAAACTATTCAAGAGTTTTTCAATTGCGTTGGGAATTTGACTTTCAATGATACCCCTATTCTGAAAAGAACTAAATCTTATGCGGAAGCTATCTTGGCGCTAGTTCTAAAACTTGAGAATAGATTTATTCGTACCCATCCTAACTTGCAAAGATTGTTTTATGAGCTACCCGTCATAAAGAATTCCAAAGCTAAAAAGCTAGCTACCCTTGTTCTTATGAATGAATTTGATCACATAGTACGAGAGGCTAGGGAGATCTTTGACTTTTATAGTATGAACCGTGAAAAACTGGTAATAGGAGAAATACTTTACAATAGTGATTATATGATGAGATATTTGCTTGGAAATAATCAATTTTTTGATGAGAATCTCAAAAAGGAAGTCCCCGTTTTAGATATGATCCAACAAGTTTTCAATGACGCGAACCAACAATATTCTTGGATCGTAGCCGGTAATCAAAGGGGGTATGTATAGGGGCAACTTGATAGTGCTAAGGTTGCTATGGATGATGTGTTTCAAGTCCTATTTGCAAAACCTCTTGACAAAAGCTCCTCATCTAAAACCAAGGATGACAATACTTGAATCTATGCGTTATGCCTAGCTAGGGGAGTAAAACGATAGCGCTTGTTGGGAGGCAACCCAATGAATAAATAAATTTTTTCTTTTTGCTTTCTGAGTGTTGACACAATTATGCCTCTGTTATGATTGTGTTTTTATGGTTTATTTAGTGTTTGTGCCAAGTAAAGCCTTTAGGATGATTCATAGGATGAGTAGAAGCGATGCTGAATCTGTAACAGAAACTTTGCGTCCAGTATATGATTTTTTTTCTGGGACGTGATCTTGATCTGAAATTTTACCACAGTGTTTGTATACAAATTCCTTACGTTGTCCTAATTTTTCAGAATTTTTCGACTTACAGAAGTATGGGTAGAGTACATATTACTATAGACTGTTCTGTTTAAGACAGATTCTGTTTTCGTTGCATTGTGTGCTTGTTTTGATGAATCTATGGTTTGTATTGGGGGGGGGTATAAGCCATGGTAAAGTTAAAATACAGTAGGTATAATGCAATAATAAAATATGAATGGGTTTGCAACAGTACCTAAAGTAGTGATTTGCTTTCTTATACCAACGGATCTCACGAAGATTTTGTTGAGTTTTGTGTGATTGAAGTTTTCAAGTTTTGGGTGAGATCACGATGGATGAAGGAATAAGGAGTGATAAAAGTCTAAGCTTGGGGATGCTACCGCACCCCCAAGATATATCCAAAGAGTAACAAGCAACTAAGCTTGGGGATGCCCCCGAGTGGCATCCCCTCTTTCTTCTAACGACCATCGGTATTTTACTTGGAGATATATTTTTATTCGTCACATATCATGAGTTTTGCTTGGAGCGCCTTGTATCTTTGCTTGCTTTGTTTGTTAGTTTTTCCTTTGTATCCTTTCTGGACACACCTATTTGGGAGAGCCACAATCATGCTATGATTTGTTAGAATTGCTCTATGTGCTTCACTTAAACTTTTTGAGCTATAGAATTGCTCTGGTGCTTCACTTATATATTTTTGAGCACGGTGTGCTTGGAATTTTTTGTAGAAATACTCTCATGCTTCACTTAGATAATTTTGAGAGTTAGTAAATTTTGAATAAATCCTCTCATGCTTCACTTATACCTTTTTGAGAGATGAAATCTTTATGCTCATGTGCTTCACTTAAATTTGTTTGAGCTCGCCAAAAAGCAATGGCAATATATGAAACTAGTCCCAAAGTGATAGATATCCAAGGAGGATATAATAAAAACTTTCATGAAGATCATTGGACAAATTAAACTTGATTCCTCGTAATAGTTTTGAAACATGATGATAGTAATATGTGAGTCATGTTAGTGAGTAATTATGCTTAGTAGGAATATTGGTGTTAAGGTTTGTGATTCCCTATGCATGAACGAAAGTCAATAGTTATGCAATGAAGTTACATACTACTTGTGGTGCATTATTCGGTGTTAGTTATGCTCAATGCTCACTTATGTGAATTTTCATTTCTTTTTTTGGTTGCTTCTCAATCTTTTTGCTAGCCTCCATTTGTACTAAGTAGAAATACTACTTGTGCATCCAAAATCCTTAAACCAAGTTTTGCCTTATGAGTCCACCATACCTACCTATATGCGGTATTTCCATGCCGTTCCAAGCAAATTTTTATGTGCCATCTCTAAAATTTCAAAATAAATTTTCTCTTTTGTCTGCCCGTACCGCTCATGAAACGGTGGGGAGTGTCCAATATTTTTCCATGCTAGATGTGTTATTCTCAAGATGAGTGTTTATTCACTTGTCATTGCACGAGAGTGCGGCGGTAGTAGGGATGCCCATTCCCGAAATGAAAAATAAAAAATATTTACTTTATGTTGTCAAATAATAAATTCCTTGGGAAGTGTTGGTATGGAAGGCAACCGTGGATACGGCCCGCCATGGAAAGTGAAAGTTTGGTGGAAAAAGGAATAAACTTTATTTTCTATTTGGGAACCGCCTATGATATATCTAACATGGAAAGTATTGTGAGCTACGTTGTCGTTTTCGTTGACAGGAAAAAGCTTGCCACCCAAAATATTTTTTCTCTCTCAATTTAAAACCTTGAGCTCTGGCACCTCTACAAATCCCTACTTCCCTCTGCGAAGGGCCTATCTTTTACTTTATGCAAATTTTATTTTTGCTTTCAGTCTCCATCTTCTCTTATAAGCACCAACTAGGGGGCACTATGATCGTACTTGAGCATTGGACCTAGCTAATATTTGATTGTGTTTCATGAATGGATCAATGACTGAGCATGATGGGCTAGGGATAACTTTCTTTAGTGTTGATATTTTGAAAGACATGGTTGCTTGTTGACATGCTTGAGTATTGAAGTCATTATGTTAAAACTAGACTATTGCTTTGAATCATTACAAGTCCAAATGTCCATGCTATACAAAAGAAAAGAATGTGACGAACATGTTAGGCAGCATTCCATATCAAAAATTCTATTTTTATCATTTACCTACTCGAGGACGAGTAGGAAATAAGGTTGGGGATCCTGATACGTCTCCAACGTATCTATAATTTTTGCTTGTTCCATGCTGTTATATTATCATTCTTGGATGTTTTACAATCATTTTATAACAACTTTATATCATTTTTTGGGACTAACCTATTGACATAGTGCCAAAGTGCCAATTGCTGTTTTTGCTTGTTTTTTACTTCGCAGAATATCAATACCAAACGGAGTCCAATCGCGACGAAACTTTTTGGAGATTTTTTCCGGACCAGAAGACACCCAGTGGGCCAAAAAAGAGCCAGGAAGGTGGGCCGTGGAGAGCACAACTCACCAGGGCGCGCCAGGGGGCCCCCGGCACGCCCTGATGGGTTGTGCCCTCCACGGGGCCCCTCTGCACCACCTCTGATGCCTATAAATTCCCAAATATTCGGAAACCCTAGGGGAGTCGACGAAACACAATTCCAGCCGCCGCAAGTTCCAGAACCGCGAGATCCAATCTAAACACCATCACGGAGGTGTTCATCTTCTTCATAGGTGCCTCTCCGATGATGCGTGAGTAGTCCACCATAGACCTACGGGTCTGTAGGCAGTAGCTAGATGGCTTCTTCCCTCTCTCTTATGATTATCAATACAATGGTCTCTTGGAGATCTATTTGATGTAAACTTTTGCGGTGTGTTTGTTGGGATCCGATGAATTTTGAGTTCATGATCAGTTTCTATCCATGAATATTATTTGAGTCTTCTTTGATCTCTTATATGCATGATTACTTGTAGCATCATATTTCTTCTTCGAATCTTTGGTTTAGTTAGGCTGACTAGTTCAATTTTTCTTGCCATGGGAAGAGGTGCTTTGTGATGGGTTCGATCTTGTGGTGTTCTTTCCCAGTGACAGAAGGGGCAGCGATACATGCATGTATCGTTGCTATTAAGGATAACAAGATGGGGTCTATTCCTACATGAATAGATCTTGTCTACATCATGTCATCGTTCTTATTGCATTACTCCGTTTTTTCGTGAACTTAATACACTAGATGCATGCTGGAGAGCGGTCGATGTGTGGAGTAATAGAGGTTGATGCAGGCAGGAGTCGGTCTACCGTCTTGGACGTGATGCCTATATAATGATCATCGCCTTGGATATCGTCATGACCATTCGATTTTCTATCAATTGCCCAACAGTAATTTGTTCACCCACCGTGCGCTATACTCATGAGAGAAGCCACTAGTGAACCCTACGGCCCCCGGGTCTACTTTTCCATCATATTGCTTTCCGATCTACGTTTTTTACAATCTTTGTTTTCAGATCTACAAAACAAAAAAACCAAAAATATATTGCTGCATATTTTATTTGCCCTTTTTATTTTGTGTTCTTGAGAGATCTATCTCTCATATCTATCACTACCTAATCTATCTTATTACCATAGAGAGATTGACAACCTCTCTTTCGCGTCGGGTTGCAATTATTTGTTGTTTGTGTGCAGGTGCTGCTTATTGGGTGGTGGTGATCCTCCTACTGGTTCGATAACCTTGGTTTCATAACTAAGGGAAATACTTACCGTCGCTGTGCTGCATCATCCCTTCCTCTTTGGGGAAATACCGATGCAGTCTCAAGCACGTCATGCAGCGATGAGGAGGATGACGGGGCTTGAGACTGCGTCGGTATTTCCCCAAAGAGGAAGGGATGATGCAACACAACGATGGTAAGTATTTCCCTTAGTTATGAAACCAAGGTTATTGAACCAGTAGGAGGATCACCACCACCCAATAAGCAGCACCTGCACACAAATAACAAATACTTGCAACCCGACGTGAAAGAGAGGTTGTCAATCTCTCTACGGTAAAAAGATAAATTAGGTATTGATAGATAGGGGAGATAGATCTCTCAAGAACACAACATAAGAAGAGCAAAAAAAAAGTGCAGCAATATGTTTTTGGATTTTTGGTTTTGTAGATCTGAAAACAAGAGCCAAAAAGATAGATCGGAAAGCAATATGTTGGAAAAGTAGACCCAGGGCCCGTAGGATTCACTAGTGGCTTCTCTCATGAGTATAGCACACGGTAGGTGAACAAATTACTGTTGGGCAATTGATAGAAGAGCAAATAATCATGACGATATCCAAGGCGATGATCATTATATAGGCATCACGTCCAAGATAAGTAGACCGACTCCTGCCTGCATCTACCACTATTACTCCACACATCGACCGCTATCCAGCATGCATCTAGTGTATTAAGTTCGTGGAAAAACGGAGTAATGGAATAAGAAGGATGTCATGATGTAGACAAGATCTATTCATGTAGGAATAGACCCCATCTTGTTATCCTTAATGGCAACGATACATGCGTGCCTTGCTGCCACTTCTATCACTGGGAAAGGACAGCGCAAGATCGAACCCATCACAAAGCACCTCTTCCCATGGCAAGAAAAATTGATCTAGTTGGCCTAACTAAACCAAACATTCGAAGAAGAAATACGAGGCTATAAGTGATCGTGCATATAAGAGATCAAAGAAGACTCAAATAATATTCATGGATAGAAACGGATCATGAACTCAAAATTCATCGGATCCGAACAAACACACCGCAAAAGTTTACATCAAATAGATCTCCAAGAGACCATTGTATTGAGAACCAAAATAGAGAGAGAGAGAGAGGAAGCCATCTAGCTATTGCCTACAGACCCGTAGGTCTATGGTGGACTACTCACGCATCATCGGAGAGGCACCTATGAAGAAGATGAACCCCTCCGTGATGGTGTTTAGATTGGATCTCGAGGTTCTGGAACTTGCGGCGACTAGAATTGTGTTTCGTCAACTCCCCTAGGGTTTTCTGAATATTTGGGAATTTATAGGCTTCAGAGGCGCTGGAGGGGGCCCCCGTGGAGGGCACAACCCATCAGGGCGCGTCGGGGCCCCCCTGGCGCGCCCTGATTGGTTGTGCTCTCCACAGCCCACCTTCCTGGCTCTTCTTTGGCCCACTGGGTGTTTTCTGGTCCAGAAAAAATCTCCAAAAAGTTTTGTCGCGATTGGACTCCGTTTGGTACTGATATTCTGCGAAGTAAAAAACAAGCAAAAATAACAACTGGCACTTTGGCACTATGTCAATAGGTTAGTCCCAAAAAATGATATAAAGTTGTTATAAAGTGATTGTAAAATATCCAAGAATGATAATATAACAACATGGAACAAGCAAAAATTATAGATACGTTGGAGACGTATTAGCATCCCCAAGCTTAATTCCTACTCGTCCTCGAGTAGGTAAATAATAAAAACATAATTTTTGATGTGGAATGCTGCCTAACATGTTCATCTCATATTCTTTTCTTTTGTATACCATGGACATTTGGACTTGTAGATGATTCAAAGCAATAGTCTAGTTTTAACATAATGACTTCAATACTCAAGCATGACAACAAGCAACCATGTCTTTCAAAATATCAGTACTTAAGAAAGTTATCCCTAACCCATTATGCTCAATCATTGATCCATTCATGAAACACACTCAAATATTAGCTATACCCAATGCTCAAGTACGATCATAGTGCCCTCTAGTTGGTGCTTTATAAGAGAAGATGGAGACTCAAAGTAAAAATAAAAATGCATAAAGTAAATAGATAGGCCCTTCGCAAAGGGAAGTAGGGATTTGTAGAGGTGCCAGAGCTCAAGGTTTTAAATTGAGAGATAAAAAAATTGGGTGACATGCTTTTCCTGTCAACGAAAACGACAAAGTAGTTCACAATACTTTCCATGCTGGATATATCATAGGCGGTTCCCAAACAAAAAATAAAGTTTATTCCTTTTTCCACCAAACTTTCACATTCCATGGCAGGCCGTATCCATGGTTGCCTTCCATACCAATACTTTCCAAGGAATTTATTATTTGACAACATAAAGTAAATATTTTGTTTTCTTTTTTTCATTTCGGGAATGGGCGTCCCTACTACCGCCGCACTCTCGTGCAATGACAAGTGAATAAACACTCATCTTGATAATAACACATCTAGCATGGAAAAATATTGGACACTCCCCACCGTTTCATGAGTGGTACGAGCACACAAAAGAGAAAATTTATTTTGAAAATTTAGAGATGGCACATACAAATTTGCTTGGAACGGCATGGAAATACCGCATATAGGTAGGTATGGTGGACTCATAAGGCAAAACTTTGTTTAAGGATTTTGGATGCACAACTAGTATTTCTACTTAGTACGAATGGAGGCTAGCAAATAGATTGAGAAGCAACCAAACCAAGAAATGAAAATTCACATAAGTGAGCATTGAGCATAACTAACACCGAATAATGCACCACAAGTAGGATGTAATTTCATTGCATAACTATTGACTTTTGTACTTGCATAGGGAATCACAAACCTTAACATCAATATTCCTACTAAAGCATAATTACTCACTAACATGACTCACATATTACTATCATCATGTTTCAAAACTATTACAAGGAATCAAGTTTAATTTGTCCAATGATATTCATGAAAGTTTTAATTATATCCTCCTTGGATATCTATCACTTTGGGACTAGTTTCATATATTGCCATTGCTTTTTTGACAAGCTCAAACAAATCTAAGTGAAGCACATGAGCATAAAGATTTAATCTCTCACAAAAGTATAAGTGAAGCATGAGAGGATTTCTTCAAAATTTACTAACTCTAAAATTAATCTAAGTGAAGCATGGTGTCTACTACGCAACCTTCTTCTTGTAGACTCGTGTTGGGCCTCCAAGCGCAGAGTTTTGTAGGACAGTAGCAAATTTCCCTCAAGTGGATGACCTAAGGTTTATCAATCCGTGGGAGGCGTAGGATGAAGATGGTCTCTCTCAAACAACCCTGCAATCAAATAACAAAGAGTCTCTTGTGTCCCCAACACACCCAATACAATGGTAAATTGTATAGGTGCACTAGTTCGGCGAAGAGATGGTGATACAAGTGCAATATGGATGGTAGATATAGGTTTTTGTAATCTGAAAATATAAAAACAGCAAGATAACTAATGATAAAATGAGCACAAATGATATTGCAATGCTTAGAAACAAGGCCTAGGGTTCATACTTTCACTAGTGCAAGTTCTCTCAACAATACTAACATAGTTGAATCATATGTAAATCCCTCACGTGCGACAAAGAATTCACTCCAAAGTCACAAATAGCAGAGAACAAACGAAGAAATTATTGTAGGGTACGAAACCACCTCAAAGTTATCTTTTCCGATCAATCTTATGAGCTATCCCTATAAGTGTCACGAACAGCCCTAGAGTTCGTACTAAAATAACACCTTAAGATACACATCAACCAAAAGCCTAATGTCACCTAGATACTCCAATGTCACCACAAGTACCCATGGGCTTGATTATACGATGTGCATCACACAATTTCAGATTCATGATGTTCAATCCAACACAAAGAACTTCAAAGAGTGCCCCAAAGTTTCTACCGGAGAGTCAAGACGAAAACGTGTGCCAACCCCTATGCATAGATTCCCAAGGTCACGGAACCCGCAAGTTGATCACCAAAACATACATCAAGTGGATCAATAGAACATCCCATTGTCACCACGGATATCCCATCGCAAGACATACATCAAGTGTTCTCAAATCCTTAAAGACTCAATCCGATAAGAAAACTTCAAAGGGAAAACTCAATTCATGACAAGAAGATAGAGAGGGGAAAACTCCATATGATTCATCCATATTAATAAAGCTCGCGGTACATCAAGATCGTGTCATCTCAAGAATACGAGAGAGAGAGATCAAACACATAGCTACTGGTACATACCCTCAGCCCCGAGGGTGAACTACTCCCTCCTCATCATGGAGATCGCCGGGATGATGAAGATGGCCTCCGGTGATGGTTTCTCCCTCCGGCAGGGTGCCAGAAGGGCTCCCGATTGGTTTTTCGTGGCTCTGGAGGCTTGCGGCGGCGGAACTCCCGATCTAGGTTTCTTTTCGGAGGTTTCTGTATTTATAAAAGTTTTTGGCGTTGGTCCCACGTCCAGAAGGTTCCCGAGGAAGTCACAAGCCAGGGGGGCACGCCCTAGGGGGGGGGTGCGCCCCCACCCTTGTGGCTTCCTCGGCCTTCCTCTCCGGTGACTTTTCGCTCCAGTATTTTTTATATTTTCCAAAAATATTCTCCGTAAATTTTCAGCTCATTCCGAGAACTTTTATTTCTGCACAAAAACAACACCACGGTAGTTCTGCTGAAAACAGCGTCAGTCCGGGTTAGTTCTAATAAAATCATACCAAAATCATATAGAATTATTGTAAACATGGCATGAATACTTCATAAATTATAGATACGTTGGAGACGTATCAGCATCCCCAAGCTTAATTCCTGCTCGTCATCGAGTAGGTAAATGATAAAAGAAATAATTTATGAAGTGTGAATCCTACCCAACATGTTCATCATATTCTTTTTGTCTTTGTATAGCATGGACATTTGGACTTGTAAATGATTCAAAGCAATAGTCTAGTTTTAACATGATGACTTTAATACTCAACCATGTCAACAAGCAACCATGTCTTTCAAAATATCAACACTAAAGAAAGTTATCCCTAGCCCATCATGCTCAATCATTGATCCATTCATGAAACACACTCAAATATTAGCTATGCCCAATGCTCAAGTACGATCATAGTGCCCCCTAGTTGGTGCTTATAAGAGAAGATGGAGACTCAAAGCAAAAATAAAAATTGCATAAAGTAAATAGATAGGCCCTTCGCAGAGGGAAGTAGGGATTTGTAGAGGTGCCAGAGATCAAGGTTTAAATTGAGAGAGAAAAATATTTTGAGTGGCATGCTTTTCCTGCCAACGAAAACGACAAAGTAACTCACAATACTTTCCATGCTAGATACATTATAGGAGGTTCCCAAACAGAATGGTAAAGTTTTTACTCCCCCTCCACCAATCAATCACACTCCACGGCGAGCCGAATCCATGGGTACCGTCCATACAAACAACAATCCCGGGGGAGTTTTGTTTCATTATATTTTGATTTGATTTTTTTAGCATGGAACTGGGCATCCCAAATACCAGCCACTTTCTCGTGAATGATATTGAATCAACACATATCGTGAGAATAACATACCTAGCATGGAAAAATATTGGATACTCCCCACCGTTTCATGAGCGGTACAGGCACACAAAAGAGAACATTTATTTTGAAAATTTAGAGATGGCACATACAAATTTGCTTAGAACGGCATGGAAATACCGCATATAGGTAGGTATGGTGGACTCATAAGGCAAAACTTGGTTTAAGGATTTTGGATGCACAAGTAGTATTCCTACTTAGTACAAATGAAGGCTAGCAAATAGATTGGGAAGCAACCAAACCAAGGAACGAAAAATCACATAAGTGAGCATTGAGTCATAAGTAACACCGAATGATGCACCACAAGTAAGATGTAACTTCATTGCATGCATAACTATTGACTTTCGTACTTGCATAGGGAATCACAAACCTTAACACCAATATTCCTACTAAAGCATAATTACTCACTAACATGGCTCACATATTTCTATCATCATGTTTCAAAACTATTACAAAGAATCAAGTTTAATTTGTCCCATGATCTTCATGAGAGTTTTTATTATATCCTCCTTGGATATCTATCACTTTGGGACTAGTTTCATATGTTGCTATTGCTTTTTGGCAAGCTCAAACAAATTTAAGTGAAGTACAAGAGCATAAAAATTTCATCTCTCAAAAAGGTATAAGTGAAGCATGAGAGGAAATGACAAGCTACTCTCAAAAGATATAAGTGAAGATCAATGAGTAGCCAACGATTAAATAACTATGTGAGGACTCTCTCTCTCTCAATAAATATTTTCAGATCTGAGTATTTTATTAAACAGCAAGCAAAAGAAAAATAGCGCTCCAAGAATAGCACGCATGATGTGAACGAATAAAAATTTAGGCTCAACATAGGCTAACCAATAATTGTTGATGAAGAGAGGTGGGATGCGTAGCATCCCCAAGCTTAGATGCTTGAGACTTCTTGAAATATTTACTTGGGGTGCCTTGGGCATCCCCAAGCTTGACCTTTTGTATCTTGTTCAATTCTCTCATATCCCGGTTTCACCTATTCTCAAAAACATCTTCCACACAAAACTCGAAAAGAACTCGTGAGATAGGTTAGTACACATAAGAATAAATCAACACTTCATGTACTGCCAAGATAAGTTGCACAATAATTGTCAAACATCATCTACTGTTTACTATCATTTCCACAATTTATATCTACCAATATAGGCTATGGAAACTATAGGATAAGTAGATAACGAAACTATGACAGCAATATGTCTAAACAGAACAGTCTGTAGCAATTTATGAAAACAGTGTACTTATGTAACTCAAAAAATTATGAAAATTTAGGACATGGTATAAAATTTATATGGTAAAACTGGGAAACAATTTCAGAAAATTTCCACGTTCCAGTAAAATATGAAAATTCAAACACTACAGAAAAAGTTTCTGTTTTTTACACAGCACACATCAAACATGCAATGCAAGCATCCTAAGGCAATTCTACGAAAACGTGTGCCAACCCCTATGCATAGATTCCCAAGGTCACGGAACCCGCAAGTTGATCACCAAAACATACATCAAGTGGATCAATAGAACATCCCATTGTCACCACGGATATCCCATCGCAAGACATACATCAAGTGTTCTCAAATCCTTAAAGACTCAATCCGATAAGAAAACTTCAAAGGGAAAACTCAATTCATCACAAGATGATAGAGAGGGGAAAACTCCATATGATTCATCTATATTAATAAAGCTTGCGATACATCAAGATCGTGTCATCTCAAGAACACGAGAGAGAGAGATCAAACACATAGCTACTGGTACATACCCTCAGCCCCGAGGGTGAACTACTCCCTCCTCATCATGGAGATCGCCGGGATGATGAAGATGGCCTCCGGTGATGGTTTCCCCCTCTAGCAGGGTGCCGGAAGGGGCTCCCGATTGGTTTTTCGTGGCTCTGGAGGCTTGCGGTGGCGTAACTCCCGATCTAGGTTTCTTTTCGGAGGTTTCTGTATTTATAAGAGTTTTTGGCGTTGGTCCCACGTCCAGAAGGTTCCCGAGGAAGTCACAAGCCAGGGGGGCGTGCCCTGGGGGGGGGGGGGGCGCCCCCCACCCTTGTGGCTTCCTAGGCCTTCCTCTCCATTGACTTTTCGCTCCAGTATTTTTTATATTTTCCAAAAATATTCTCCGTAAATTTTCAGCTCATTCCGAGAACTTTTATTTCTGCACAAAAACAACACCACGGTAGTTCTGCTGAAAACAGCGTCAGTCCGGGTTAGTTCTAATAAAATCATACCAAAATCATATAGAATTATTGTAAACATGGCATGAATACTTCATAAATTATAGATACGTTGGAGAAGTATCAAAGCATGAGAGTATTTCTACAAAAATTTCCAAGCACACCGTGCTCAAAAAGATATAAGTGAAGCACTGGAGCAATTCTATAGCTCAAAAAGTTTAAGTGAAGCATAGAGAGCAATTCTAACAAATCATAGCATAATTTTGGCTCTCCCAAATAGGTGTGTACAGCAAGGATACAAGTGACAAACTAACAAGCAAAGCAAGCAAAGATACAAGACGCTCCAAGCAAAACTGATGATATGTGATGAATAAAAATATAGCTCCAAGTAAAATACCGATGGTTGTTAGAAGAAAGAGGGGATGCCACTCGGGGGCATCCCCAAGCTTAGTTGCTTGTTTCTATTTGGATATATCTTGGGGGTGTTGTATCATCCCCAAGCTTAGGCTCTTATCACTCCTTATTCCTTCATCCATCGTGATCTCACCCAAAACTTGAAAACTTCAATCACACAAAACTCAACAAAATCTTCGTGAGATCCGTTAGTATAATAAAGCAAATCACTACTTTAGATGCTGTTGCAAACCCATTCATATTTTGTTATTGCACTATACCTACTGTATTTTAACATTACCATGGCTCATACCCTTCAATATAACCCATAGATTTATCAAAACAAGCACACAATGCAACGAAAACAGAATCTGTCTTAAACAGAACAGTCTGTAGTAATCTGTACTCTAACCGTACTTCTGTAACTACAAAAATTCTGAAACATTAGGAAAACTTAAATAATTTGTATAGAAACACTGTGTTAAAATTTCAGCTCAATATCACGTTCCAGTAAAAAATGAAAATTTAAATACTGGACGCAAAGTTTCTGTTTCTGATTCAGCATCGCTCTACTCATCTTATGAATCATCCTAAAGGCTCTACTTGGCACAAACACTAAAGAAATCATAAAAAAAATCATAACAGAGGCATAATTATGTCAACACTCAAAAATAGAAAGGAAAAAGCAAAAATTTATTTATTCATTGGGTTGCCTCCCAACAAGCGCAATCGTTTTACGCCCGTAGATAGGCATAACGCATAGATTCAAGTATTGTCATCTTTGGTTTTGGATCCATAGGATGCCCTCATTATTGATTCATATTGTGTATTAATTCTTGTTCTAGGGAAGTGTTCCATACCCTTTCTTAGTGGAATTGAAAACGAATATTGCCTTCTTTCATATCAATCACGGCATCTATAGTGCGTAAAAACGGTCTACCAAGTATAATGGGACAAGACGGATTGCAATCAATATCAAGCACAATAAAATCTATGGGCACATAGTTCCTATTTGCAAGAATAAGATAATCATTAATTCTTCCCAAAGGTTTTTAATATTAGAATCCGCCAACTGCAAATTAAGAGAACATTCTTCAATATTGGCGAGACCAAGCACATCACATAAAGATTTCGGAATCGTGGAAACACTAGCACCCAAATCACATAAAGCAAAGCACTCATAATTTTTAATCTTGACCTTAATGGTAGGTTCCCACTCACCATGTAATTTTCTAGGAATAGAAATCTCCAACTCCAACTTTTCTTCAAAATATTTCATCATGGCATCAATGATATGTTTAGTAAAAGCTTTATTTTGCTCATAAGCATGGGGTGAATTCAACATGGATTGCAGCAAAGAAATACATTCAAAGAGCAACTATCATAATTGAAGTCTTTGCAATCCAAAATAGTGGGCACATCACTAGTTAAAGTTTTGACCTCTTCAAACCCACTTTTATCAAATTTTTCATCAAGATTTTCACCCTCCAAATTATTGGGACACCTCCTAGCTAAAGTTGACTCTACTTCAGTCCCTTTATCATTGATTTTAATATTACTAAACAAGGAATCAATAGTAGAAACACCAATCACCTTAATATCTTCATCATTTTTATCCTCTCGAGAGATTGGTTTGGCGGCATTTGATTTATTAAAGTTGCTTGTGCATCGGAGATTTTACCAAGCAAATTTTTAGCATGAGCATATTTAGATTGAAGATTACAAACTTCTCTACTGATATCATCAAGTTGTTTTGTTATGGCATCTAGTATGGTAGAGTGTTCTCTAAGCTCATCGGTAAAATACTTATTATGCTCAAATTGCGTAGTCATATATTCCTTAGTACTTTTCTCAATTTCAAGCAAAATATTGGGATAAGGAACATCATAGTACTTTCTTTGACGCATCATGACTACACAAACAAGATTGCAAGCAGGCAAGAGATCTGACGAGAAAAAGGCAAACGAAAAAGAGGGCGAATAAAATGGCAAATTGGTGAAGTGGGGGAGAGGAAAACGAGAGGCAAATGGCAAATAATGTAATTGCAAGGAGATGATATTTGTGATTAGGAACCTGTTAGATGATAATGGATTCTCCTCGGCGCCAGAGATTGGCACGTAGAAGAGACCGCTTCCTCCCCGGCAACGGCGCCAAAAACTCCTTTGACATGGCTTGAGACTGCGTCGGTATTTCCCCAAAGAGGAAGGGATGATGCAGCACAGCGACGGTAAGTATTTCCCTCAGTTATGAAACCAAGGTTATCGAACCGGTAGGAGGATCACCACCACCCAATAAGCAGCACCTGCACAGAAATAACAAATACTTGCAACCCAACGCGAAAGAGAGGTTGTCAATCTCTCTATGGTAATAAGATAGATTAGGTAGTGATAGATAGGAGAGATAGATCTCTCAAGAACACAAAATAAGAAAAGCAAATAAAAGTGCAGCAATATGTTTTTGGATTTTTGGTTTTGTAGATCTGAAAACAAAGAGGCAAAAAGATAGATCGGAAAGCAATATGTTGGAAAAGTAGACCTGTGGGCCGTATGATTCACTAGTGGCTTATCTCATGAGTATAGCACACAGTGGGTGAACAAATTACTGTTGGGCAATTGATAGAAGATCAAATAATCATGATGATATTCAAGGCGATGATCATTATATAGGCATCACGTCCAAGATAAGTAGACCGACTCCTGCTTGCATCTACCACTATTACTCCACACATAAATCGCTATCCAGCATGCATCTAGTGTATTAAGTTCATGGAAAAATGGAGTAATGTAATAAGAACGATGACATGATGTACACAAGATCTATTCATGTAGGAATAAACCCCATCTTGTTATCCTTAATGGCAACGATACATGTGTGCCTTGCTACCCCTTCTGTCACTGGGAAAGGACACCGCAAGATCGAACCCATCACAAAGCACCTCTTCCCATGGCAAGAAAAATCGATCTAATTGGCCTAACTAAACCAAAGATTCGAAGAAGAAATATGATGCTATAAGTAATCATGCATATAAGAGATCAAAGAAGACTCAAATAATATTCATGGATAGAAACTGATCATGAACTCAAAATTCATCGGATCCCAACAAATACACCGCAAAAGTTTACATCAAATAGATCTCCAAGAGACCATTGTATTGAGAATCAAAAGAGAGAGAGGAAGCCATCTAGCTACTGCCTACGGACCCGTAGGTCTATGGTGAACTACTCACGCATCATCGGAGAGGCACATATGAAGAAGATGAACCCCTCCGTGATGGTGTTTAGATTGGATCTCGAGGTTCTGGAACTTTTGGTGGCTGGAATTGTGTTTTGTCGACTCCCCTAGGGTTTTCTGAATATTTGTGAATTTATAGGCATCAGAGGCGGTGGAGGGGGGCCCCGTGGAGGGCACAACCCATCAGGGCGCGCCGGGGCCCCCCCTGGCGCACCCTGGTGGGTTGTGCTCTCCACAGCCCACCTTACTGGCTCTTCTTTGGCCCACTGGGTGTCTTTTGGTCCAGAAAAAATCTCCAAAAAGTTTCGTCACGATTGGACTCCGTTTGGTACTGATATTCTGCGAAGTAAAAAACAAACAAAAACAGCAACTGGCACTTTGTCACTATGTCAATAGGTTAGTCCAAAAAAATGATATAAAGTTGTTATAAAGTGATTGTAAAACATCCAAGAATGATAATATAACATCATGGAACAAGCAAAAATTATAGATACGTTGGAGACGTATCAGAGGGCCCCTTCGCGCCCCCAGACGAGGTCGCGCCAGACCCCCTAACTGAAGATTGGTTTTGGGGCCAGTACGATCTGGCTTTGTGGAAGGCGCTACCGCCGGCTGAGAGAGCCAGGTAGGTGGCGTTCAAGAAGGAGCGGGCCGAGGAGCGCGCCAGGAACCTCGCGGCCTGGAATGCCCTTAGGGCCGCAAGGGAAAAGGAGGAGCTGGAGCTTTGGCAGCGGGCGAGCCGATGAGCGGTGGAGCTTTACGAAGACAGCCGGTACCACCCAAGGAAAGCCAGAGGCGCTAGGCGCCTCACCGCTGCATGGGCATGGACCGATAAGCTCGAGCATGCCACCGCCAAAGAGCTCCAATGGGCGCCCACTGAACTGTCCTGCATGGTCGCGCGCCTCCGCCAGCAAGAGTCTGATTGGCACGTCGAGCGCTGCGAGGCGGAGGAGGCGGCGAACTCCCTCCGCGTTGGGAAGCCACCGCGCACCAGGGAGCTGCTGGCGAGAGGCTGCCATTTTACTGCTCCCCGCTCCAGTAGGGGTTATTATTAGTTTAGTTTTTATTCACTGTACGTATTAGTTAAGTACTATTATCACGTATATGTGATGATATATGCTGTACATGTATCATGTCTTCAATGAGCTATTCAACAATTAATATATATTATTAGTTTCACATTTCTATCTGTTTTCATACTGATTTTCTGGCTCTAACTGTTAGCCTTTTACAAATATTGAAACATAACAGTAGAACATAAATCATTCATACATCGAAACATATCAATATTGTGATTGTTGTCTAGACATTGGGATCGACATCTAAAGGATTCAAAAAAAATAAAACGCGTCCATGACTACACCCTAACCTACGGAAGCTCTTGGCTGTGCCTGAACTCGGTCAGGCATTCATCCATGCGGTTTACACGCTCGCGTTACAGCTGTAGCGCGATCTTGAGCTCCAAGCTGGCTATTTCATCGGAGATTACCATCTCGAGGATGCGACGGCCATTTTCTTCTACTGCTCCCCACTAGACACCTGGGCCAAGGAGGTGCTCGAGCCTACCGACGAGCCTGTTAGCATCGAGGGGGCCGCGGACCAGGCGAACAGCGCGACCCATGCAAACGACACGACCGGCGTCCGGTGCAAGGACGGTGCGGCCGGGCTCTGGTGCAAGTACGGCGCAGACGGTCGCTGCCCATTCCTGGCGAGAAATAGGGCTACTCACGTGCCTTGGACACAGCTGCAATGTCATGTCAGGTGGGATAGCAGGCAAGCGGGGATGGAACCGCTCTTGCTCTGCCGCGCCGCGCCTCTCGCTCTGCGGCCCTCCATCGGTCTTGCTGTGCGGCGCACCTTGCCCTCTCGGCACGGACGCACATGTTTTGCTCTACGGAGCACCACCAATGATCTTCTTATGCGGCGCACTGCAGCCTCTCGGTGGTGATGCGGCTATGTTGCCTGGCGTTGCTGCCGCGCCCTGCACCAAGGATCTGCTCAACCCTTGCGATGACGCGCAGCACAGCGTTGTCCGGCGCGTCGCCGGACACTCCATCGGCCTCGACAGGCCGTTGCGCCTGGACCAGATTGTTTTCGTCGTCGAGGAGGTTGATGGTAGAGGCGACGCTTGGTCGGGTTGGCATGCTTCATAGATGGGCTAGGCTGCACTAGGTGTGCATCCGCGTGCGACACGCACAGGCTCTTATGTTCATTCGCTTCTGGCGGGAAACTGATGAGGAAGCTTGCACGGAAACATGTGCGGTTCCGGCGGGAACGTGGCCAAAAGAAACACCGGTGCGGTGCGGAAGCGTGCACTGGAATCCTCGGGCGAAAACGCGATGACAAGACGTGAGAGAGGAAGAAGAGGTGATGCACAGTCAGACTGGTAATAATAATAAAACGTCTGCGATATTAATACGGGCAAACGAGACTTCCGTACGTACCGTCGGTAATGTTTTCATCAATTGCTGACAATTGTTTGGCAACAACCGTCTGCACACAACACACACAACTTGTCCAGATGAATCGTTTCGGTTATTATTGGTCTTCCCACACAATTTTGATGAATGGACCGATTGCTGTGTATCACACACACCTTCTTACGCTAACCCGTTTGTGTTTTGCTGGATCATCGCAAACAGTTTATCCGAGTGAACTGTGTGCCATACTTCACACACGTACGAAGTTTTGTTAACCGTTTCTGTTATCTTAGCTAATCCCAAATAGTTCATAAGAATAAACTGTCTGCCGTGGATCACACACGAAACTATTTTTTGAATCATATTTGATGGATCCACCATCGCACACAATTCATGCCATTTGCGACGGAGCTTGAACAATACCGTTTGCGATTGGTGGATCGCACACAGTTTCGTCGAAGGGTCTCTGATTGATGTGTCGTCTTTGGACCATTCTGTAGCAGTGAGAAGCGTATGTTCCTCCCTCATAATAATTTCCAGTAGCATCATGAAGGAATTCAACAATATAACTATCACACAAATCATTCTTTTCATGATCCACAAGCATAGAAAATTTATTGCTCTCCACATAAGAAAATTTCTTCTCATTCATAGTAGTGGGAGCAAACTCAACGAAATAACTATCATGAGATACTTGATTGATTTGAACATTAAAATCATGATGACAAGTTTCATGGTTATCAATATTCTTTATAGCATACTTGTCATCACCATAATCATCATAGATAGCAACCTTGTTGTCATAATCAATTAAAACCTCTTCCAAAATAGTGGAACCATCACCAAATAAAGTCATGACCTCTCCAAATCCACTTTCATAATTATTACAATAAGATTCAACACCCTCCATAGTAGTGGGATCAATAGTACCTAGAGTTGACACTCTTCCAAACCCACTTTCATCAATATAATCATCATACATAGGAGGCATGCTATCATCATAGTAAATATTCTCATCATAAGTAGGGGAACTAAAAATATCATCTTCATCAAACAAAGCATCCCCAAGATTATGGCTTTGCATATCATTAGCACCATGGATATTCATAGAAAGCATACTAACAACATTGCAATCATGTTCATCATTCAAAGGACTCACATTAATTATTTTTATTAAATTCTTCCTCTAACAATTGAGCACAATTATCACCATCCTTATTTTCAAGAAAGATATTATAAAGACGAAGCATATGAAACAACCTAACTTCATTTTTTTGTAATTTTGTTTCATAAACCAAACTAGTGATAAAACAAGAAACTAAAAGTTCAATTGCAAGATCTAAAGATGTACCTTCAAGCACTCACCTCCCGGCAATAGCGCCAGAAAAGAGCTTGATGTCTACTACACAACTTTATTCTTGTAGACTCGTATTGGGCCTCCAAGCACAGAGTTTTGTAGGACAGTAGCAATTTTCCCTTAAGTAGATGACCTAATGTTCATCAATTCGTGGGAGGTGTAGGATGAAGATGGTCTCTCTCAAACAACCCTGCAATCAAATACATGAAATCTCTTGTGTTCCCAACACACCCAATACAATGGCAAATTATAGGCGCACTAGTTCGGCGAAGAGATGGTGATACAAGTGTAGTATGGATAGTAGATTTATGTTTTTATAATCTGAGTAATTAAAACAGCAAGTTAGCAAATAGTAAACAATGAGCAAAATGATATATTAATGATTGGAAATAAGGCCTAGGGTTCATACTTTCACTAGTGCAATCTCTCAACATTGCTAACATAATTGAATCATATAACCATCCGTCAACGTGCGGCAAAGAATCACTCCAAAGTTCATATCTAGCGGAGAACATAAGAAGAAATTGTTGTAGGTAGCAAAACCACCTCAAAGTTATCCTTTCCAATCAATCTATTGAGCCATCCACTACAGGAATTAGCTGCTTTGCCGTCTGGGCCTGCCTGGCGGACGGCAAAGCCATTGCCGTCCGCCAGCAGACGGCCAACAGTCCGGCCGAACAGTAGCCGGCAAAGGCCACTTTGCCGTCTGCTGGCAGACGGCAAAGAAGCCAAGCTCTTTGCCGTCTGCTGGCAGATGGCAAAGCCCCTGGACGGCAGACAAAAGGTGCCAGGCCCGTTAGGGGGCTAACGGCGCTCTTTGCTGTCTGCCAGCAGACGGCAAAGAGCTGCAGCTGACGTCAGGCGTCAGTTGGGCCAACGCAGGCTCTTTGCCGTCTGCCAGCAGACGGCAAAGAAGCAAAGGTCTTCGCCGTCTGCCAGCAGACGGCAAAGAGGCCAAATAGGCCAGCCCAGGTTGCACAGGCTGCTGCCACGTGGCCTCTTTGCCGTCTGCTAGCAGACGGCAAAGTGGCTATATTTCCACTATTTTTTTTCTTAAATTCAATCAATTTCACAGATATATATATATATATATATATATATATATATATATATATATATATATATATATATATATTCATTTCAAAATATTTCAACAAGTACATATAGCCAACATATCCCTGCCATATGGATATGATCATCCAACACATATATACACCAAATGAAAAGTCCAACATATCCAACAATTAAGCAAAAGGTCCATATAGTTTCATCCATACATACATATATAGGTAGCAAGTTTCACATTGTTCATCCTACAAAATCACAACAAAAAGGAAGGACAAGGAGAAGAGTAGACTCCAACGCAAGCTTCCGTGATCTGAAGCCAATCTGCAAAATGGGAAAGAAGAAAGTTAGAAGAAGAAGAAGACTAGAAGAAGAAGAAGAAAAAGAAGAAGAAGAAGACTAGAAGAAGAAGAAGAAAAATTCTTCTTCTTCTTCTTCTTCTTCTTCTTCTTCTTCTTCTTCTTTTTCTTCTTCTTATTGCTTACTTGTGTCATTTTAGAGCTAACCTAGTTAAATAGGCCATTTTTGACCTAAATATGCTAAGTATGTCATAAATGAACTAAATAAGCTAAGTATAGGTCATTTCAGAGCTAACCTAGGTAATTATGCCATTTTTGAGCTAATTAAGCATATTAAGTCATTTTGGAGCTAAATAGGTCATTTCTTAAGCATATTATGTCATTTTTGAGCTAGCTAAGCATATTGAGTCATTTCGGAGGAATAAATGCTAAGTATAGGTCACTTTAGAGCTATCCTAGGTTAAATAAGTCATTTGTGAGCTAATTAAGGTTATTATGTCATTTTTGAGCTAGCTAACCATATAAATTCATTTTTGGAGGAATAAATGCTAAGTATATGTCATTTTAGAGCTTTCCTAGGTTAAATAGGTCATTTTGGAGCTAAATAGGTGATTTCTTAAGCTAAGCTAAGTATAGGTCATTTGAGAGCTATTCGTGGTAAAATTGGTCATTTCGGAGCTAATTAAGGTTATTATGTCATTTTGGAGGAAATAATGCTAAGTACAGGCCATTTTAGAGCTAAATATGTCATTTCTTAAGCTAAGCTAAGTATAGGTCATTTGAGAGCTATCGATGGTAAAATTGGTCATTTTGGAGCTAAGTAAGGTTATAATGTCATTTTCGAGGAATCTAAGCTAAGTATACGGCATTTTGGAGATAAATAGGTCATTTCTTAAGCTAAGTACGCATTTGTTATGCTAAACACTTGCGAAAACTTACCGTCATCACGGAGGTGTAGTTGTAGGTGTAGTTGTAGGACTGGTCGCGCCAGTGGCTGACGGAGGAGGATCGGTCGATGCTTGTCGGGAGTTATGCTGCACCAAAGATCATTTCCAATGTATCGTTAGCATGATGCAACTCAAATGTGAAGACTAGTAACTAATGACCATTCAAATGAAACTCACCGTGCCCGCCGGAGCAATGACTGGCATCGGCGGAGGGGTCGTGCCGGTCTTCTCGCACAGGGTCTGCACATTTGGTTTTGACGAGTCAGTCATATTAGATACTACTGTAAGGAACATTACGTGCATGATTTGGCTAATATGCAGAAGAAACTTACCGCGAACATCTCGTATAGGGCCCGGTTAGCCATCATGTTCCGGTTCCTCTCCTCCTCCAATGCATTAGCCGTCCTGTCCTCAAGCTCCCTCTCCCTTTCCGCCGCCTACCGGTCCCTCTCCTCTAGAAGCGCCTGGGTCTTCACTCTCTCTGCCTCAATAGCAGCCTGCAACACCACTCGTTAGCATTGTAATCATCGATGGCCGCACACACAATGTAATGAAGGAAATGTATCTGAGTCCGTATAACTAACCTTGAATTCGAGCTCCACTGGCCGTGCACGAGGCAATATCTCAGGATCGGAGCTGGTCTGGCGCTTCTTGATCTGCGGGAGAGTGCTACTACAACGTATCAGTCCATTCCCAATGGCTAACGAGCCATGCTGCCTCCCGCCACCAGATATCATCACCAGCTCTGGATCAAGAGGTTGCTGGCTCGGGTTAAAGTCTGGCCCTTTCCTCGCCTTCCCCTCGTCTCTGTACCTCACAAGCTTGTGGTGGGAGGCGCGGTTGCTGAATTTCTCTGGATCATCAAGGTCAGACTCAGAGAATGCCTTGGCCTTCTTGTACGAGGCAGTATTGGACATGGCATAGAGGTCGAACAGCTGTGGCACTGGAGCCTTGTTCTCTCGCGCCTAAAAGAGAGGAACAGAGTATTAGTTGAGGGCTCAAGCTAGCATGAAGAATAAATTTGCATGAATCATGAAGCAAACCACATACCCAGTTTTCCCCGTACTGATGTAGGTTGACGCTGCCTAGATGGTGTGGGACACCTTTCATTTTGCCACGCTTGTCCTTTGCAGTGTCGTGGGTGGAGCGCCATTGGGGAGAGCACCACTCATCCACCAACGCCTCCCAACAGTCCATCCTATCCGCACACCATCTCGGGGGCACCTAAGTTAAGCAAGAGAAATTTGAGCGCTACACCTACGAATCAAATCAAGGAAACTAAGTACAAGGCCTTAAGAATAGGTAATTACCTTCATGTACTTCTCCTTACTCAGAAACTTGACGCGGCACTTCTCTCTTTTCCTCCTAATACCAGTCGAGGCGAAGTAGTCTCGAACAGCCTGCGTCCGAGCCTCGTGCCGAAAGTTTTGAAGTAGGCGCATGCACTCGTTGTCGATAACCCGAGCCGCGGCCTCCTCCTGTCCCTCAGCACACCTGTAGAAGGTCTGCAATAAAACAAGAAAACACGGATTAGTACAATCACTAGGGTTGCCAATCAAAGAAGGAAACACAATGTAGACGGCAAAGGAGAAATTACCCAAAACGTCTGGATCACAATGTCGGCCACCTTGTGGCACTCGACATCGCCGATCCTATGCCCCGGCGGGGCCGGGGCAGCCAAGTAGTGCTCCCAGGTCATTCCTAGCTCTGGAACCCGGCCCTCACCGGGCAACGTGACCCACCCCGGGAAGCTCTGGCGACAAATCACACCAAGGACACTGTTGGGCCTGCGGACACGAGGCTCGTGTGTCCAAGACCTGCAGTATGACAAGGCCAACGCATTAGATATTCGAAGAAACATGAAGGCAAAAGGTTAAAAAAGAGTAAATGCACTTACTTGTCCCCGTTAGGCGCAATCAACCACCTCTGGTCGGGGGTCGCCGGGGTGGGCGGGAGCTTTGTACCACCACGCTGGTAGACTTTGCGCCCCTCAACCACTCACCCTCGCTATAGCTATCAGAACTATAGCCACCCTCAGCACGGCCACTCGACTCCGTCGAGTCCGCCCATGGGTTCCGCTGCGACTCAGCGTGATCCCTGCTGAGCCCCGGAGTCTCGTGGGACGGAGTCTCGTGGGACGAAGGCTCGTCGGCCCGAGGCTCGTTGGCCGTAGGCGCGTCTGCCATAGGCTCGTCGGCCCGAGGCTCGTGGACCGGAGTCCGAGACGGGTCCACCTCAGGCGGCTCCATCTCAGACGGAGCACTCCTGTGGTCGGGTGAATCAGCTGGGGGTGGCGGCGAGGAAGGCGTAGTAGCAGCCTTCCTACCTCTCCCGGCGCCACGTCCACCTCTACCAGCCTTCTTCCCCCCCGACCTCTCCCGGCCGAAGAAGAAGCGACCGCCGGTGGTGTCTGCATACTGAGATCCAGCGCTCTCCGGAGGCTATGGGGTGGAATGGAACTACCCCTCCCACCACGCGCCGAGGTAGGAGCCTCGGAGCGCTCTTGACCCGCGCCCACCATCTGTCAACACCTGCAATGACAAAGAGTAAACGAAATTAGTACAACATAAAAAGAATGAATACCTGACATGAATAATATGTATATAATTTAAGTGTATCATCATCATGAACATAATAAAAAATTGAAAAAAATTGAATACTTAATTTAAGTGTCGGGGTGTCGGGGTCGTGGTGTCGGGGTGTCGTGTCGGGGTCGGGGTGTCGGGGTGTCGTGTCGGGGTCGGGGTGTCGGGTCGGGGTGTCGTGGTGTCGGGGTGCCGTGTCGGGGTCGGGGTGTCGGGTCGGGGTCGGGTTGTCGGGTCGGGGTGTCGTGGTGTTGGGGTGTCGTGGTGTCGGGGTGTCGTGTCAGGGTCGGGGTGTCGGGGTGTCGTGTTGGGGTCGGGGTGTCGGGGTGTCGGGGGTGTCGTGTCTGGGTGTCGTGGTGTCGGGGTGTCAGGGGTGTCGGGGTGTCGGGGTCGGGGTGCCGTGTCGGGGTCGGGGTGTCGGGGTGTCGAGGTCGGGGTGCCGTGTCGGGGTCGGGGTGTCGGGTCGGGGTCGGGGTGTCGGGTCGGGGTGTCGTGGTGTCGGGGTGTCGTGGTGTCGTGTCGGGGTCGGGGTGTCGGGGTGTCGTGTCGGGGTCGGGGTGTCGGGTCGGTGTGTCGGGTCGGGGTGTCGTGGTGTCGGGGTGCCGTGTCGGGGTCGGGGTGTCGGGTCGGGGTCGGGGTGTTTTTGTGTTTTTAACTGCAGTATATTAATGTTTCTTTCTGTTATTCAAGAAGACCACAAAAAGCACTATTTGAAGAGGTCTCTATCCAATGTCCCCTGTTGTCTTTTTTGCATATTACGGAATAAAACTAACTCAAAGTGTACCGGAGACAGGCAACAAAGAGCAGTTTGCTATCTAAAATAGTGCTAGAATGTAAACTAGAGGTATAATTATAACCTTGTGCTCTCTCCAATATGTTGTCTACAATATAGCAGCAGCAATAGAAGAAGCAGCGGTAACTACTAACTACTAACTATTGTCTACAATATAGCTGCAACATTAGCACAAATGCACAAGCAACATAAGCAGCAGTAACTACTAACTATTGAATCAACATGAGCAGCCAGCCAGCCACCATCGGCAGCAGCATAGAAGCGGCCAACAGCTAGCAGAAACAAAACTAGCACGGCAGCAGTGCATTAGAGCATCAACAGCAGCAGTACAGCTAGAGGCCTAGAGCATCAACAACAGCAATACATCGAGATTCTAGAGGAGTAGAGCATCAACAGCAGCAGTACAGCTAGAGGCCTAGAGCATTAGAGTCAAATTCTAATACTTTTACAATACCATAAATTCAGTCAAACTCTAATGAGCATAGCAAGGGATTCAAAATGAAAATTTCCACACCCAAAGTTGTATCTTCTGTATGTCAATAGCACAAACACATCAAGTGTTTATGTGTCTGAATAACATATGAATCAAAACGAAAGGAGACAGGGAGGCGGTGACCTGCGGTGGAGGGCTCACCTTGGATCAGGGATGGCGCGGCCTGGCTCCGGCGGCCACGGTGGTGGAGGAGGGCCGCGGGGAGGGGGGCGGGCGGCGCCGCGGCCTGGCTCCGGCGGTGGTGGAGGAGGGCCGCGGGGAGGGGGCGGTGGTGGAGGAGGGCCGCGGGGAGGGGGCGACACCGTGGTGGTGGAGATGGGCCGCGGGGAGGGGGGCGGGCGGCGCCACGGCCTGGCTCCGGCGGTGGTGGAGGAGGGCCGCGGGGAGGGGGCAGTGGTGGAGGAGGGCCGCGGGGAGGGGGCGACGCCGCGGTGGTGGAGGTGGGCCGCGGGGAGGGGGGCGGGCGGCGCCGCGGCCTGGCTCCGGCGGTGGTGGAGGAGGGCCGCGGGGAGGGGCCGGCGCCGCGGCCTGGCCCTGCTGGGAGGTGGTCGGGGGGGGGGGGGGCGGTGCTGGGCGCGCGACGTCAGGAGGGCGGGGCGGCGGCGGTGAGAGGGAGAGAGAGGGGCGCGGGGTGTGTGTGTGGGTGAGAGAGAGAGAGAGGCGCGAGGCCGAAAATTAAAACCCAAAATTAAAACCCTTTCTTTGCCGTCTGTTGGCAGACGGCAAAGAACTCTTTGCCGTCTGCCAGCAGATGGCAAAGAGGGTGAATGTTAGCCGCGCGCCGCCGTGACACTGTGGGCCCCACACTCACCTCGTTGCCGTCTGCTGGCAGATGGCAAAGGGCTTGACCTAGCCAGTGCCGTGCCCCATGGGGCCCACTGTGGTCTTTGCCGTCCGCTAGCTGACGGCAAACCTCCTTTGCCGCCTGCTAGCAGACGGCAAAGAAGCGGCTGATGGCAAAGAGCTTCTTTGCCGTCCGCTAGTTCTTTGCCGTCAGTTTTCTGGAAACGGATGGCAAAGAGCTTATTTGCCGTCCGCCAGCTGACGGCAAAGAACTGGCAGACGGAAAATTTGCTGATTCCAGTAGTGATCCCTATAAGTGTCACAAACAACCCTAGAGTTCGTACTAGAATAACACCTATGATACACATCAATCAACCCTAATGTCACCTAGATACTCCAATGTCACCACAAGTATCCGTGGGTTAATTATTCGACATGCATTAAACAATTTCAGATTCATCATATTAAATCCAACACAAAGAACTTCAGAGTACCCCAAGATTTCTATCGGAGAAAGTAGGACAAGAACGTGTATCAACCCATATGCATAGATTACCCCAATGTCACTGCGGGAATCCGCAAGTTGAAAACTGAAACATATATCAAGGGAATCAATAGAGCACCCCATTGTCACCACGGGTATCCACATGCAAGACATATATCAAGTGTTCTGAAATCCAAAGTATTCAATCCAACATAACGAGATCTCAAAGGGAAAGACTCAATTCATCACATCAAGATAGCAAGGGAAGAACACCATATGATCCATTTATATTAACAAAAGCCTGTGATGGATCAAGATCATGCCATCTCAAGAACACGAGAGAGAGAGAGAGAGGTTAAACACATAGCTACTGGTACATACCCTTAGCCCTGAGGGTGAACGACTCCCTCCTCGACATGGAGACCGCCGGGATGATGAAGATAGCCTTCGATGATGATTTCGCTCCCCGACAGGACACCAAAAAAGGGCTCTGGATGAGTTTTCTTCAGTACAGAGGCTTGTGGCGGCGAGCGGAAGTTCTAGGTTAACTTCTAGGGTTTTGGGGATTTATAGGATTTTTCAGCATTGGAATCACACGGAGATATGCCACAGGGGCCCCACAAGGCATCAGGGCGCGACCAGCACACCTGGGCGCACCCTGTTACCTTGTCACCTCCTCGTGGGTCCCCTCGTACTCCCTCGAAGCTTCCTAGGTCCCTTTCCTTCCAGAAAAAATCATCAAAAAGTTTCGTTCAATTCTGAGAACTTTAATTTTCTACACAAAAACAACACCACGGTAATTTTGCTAAAAAAATAGCGTCAGTCCGGGTTAGTTTCAATTAAATCATATAAAGTGTATCAAAACCATATAGAAATATTGTAAACATGAGTAAATATGGCATGAATACTTCATAAATTATCGATACGCTGGAGACGTATCAACCCACTAAGACCGCAATACGTCTAATGGCTAAAGTTGATGTGGGATGGCTTTGGTATCACTGTTTATTGATACGTCTCCGTCGTATCTACTTTTCCAAACTCTTTTGCCCTTGTTTTGGACTCTAATTTACATGATTTGAATGAAACTAATCCGGACTGACGCTGTTTTCAGCAGAATTGCCTTGGTGTTATTTTTGTGCAGAAATAAAAGTTCTCGGATCGTCCTGAAAATTTATGGAGAATATTTTTGGAATTAATAAAAAATATTGGCGAAAGAATCAACTCCAGGGGGCCCACCACCTGGCCACAAGCCAGGGGGCGCCCCCCTAGGGCGCGCCCCCCTGTCTTGTGGGGCTCTGGTGGCTCCTCCTACCTCGTTTCCATAAATTTCCATTAGGACCCCGCTGCCATGGGAGGATAGGACAAAAGATGTCATGCAAGTTCTTTTCCATAAGCACGTATGACTATATATGGAATACATGCCTACATTACATTGATGAATTGGAGCTAGTTCTGTGTCACCCTATGTTATAACTGTTGCATGATGAATGCCATCCGACATAATTATCCATCACTGATCCATTGCCTACGAGCTTTTCCATATTGATCTTTGCTAAGTTACTTTTCCGTTGCTATTGTTACAATCACTACAACACTACTACTGTCACTTTTGCCATCGTTACCGTTACTTCCATACTACTTTGCTACTGAATACTTTGCCGCAGATATTAAGTCTTTCAGGTGTGGTTGAATTGACAACTCAGCTGCTAATACTCGAGAATATTCTTTGGCTCCCCTTGTGTCGAATCAATAAATTTGGGTTGAATACTCTACCCTCGAAAACTATTGCGATCCCCTATACTTGTGGGTTATCATTTATCACATGTCAATATGAGATCGTTACAAAGTCTCCACAATGGAGACCGTGTTCATGGATTAACAAATGTTAGTTTTGCCAAAGATTGTGCTTGCAGTGCTTGTATCGAAGGAAGCTACATGAGAAGCCTCACCACTCCACGACTACGATTTATTCGAAGAGACCCTTGGAGCTCCTTCATATGGATATCTTTGGTACTCCATCTTTTGATAGTCTGGGAGGAAGAAAATATTTCTTGGTAATTGTGGATGATTATTCAATATATATATGGGTATACTTCTTCAAGAGGAAAAGTGAGACCCAACAAACCGTCATCGACTTTGCAAATGAAGCTCAACGCCAACACGATGCAAAGATTTTGATGATTATGAGTGACAATGGCTCCGAGTTCAAGAACTACACCCTAGATGTGTTTTTTAGTGACGAGGGGATCAAGCACCAATACTCCACACCATATACCCCTCAATGAAACGGTATAGCGGATAGGAAGAACCGGCCGTTGATGGACACGACAAGGACCATGATGGCAAAATTCAAATCTCCGTACAACTTTTGGGTCGAGGCCATCAACACCGCATGCAATGCATCCAATCGGCTCTACCTCCACAAAGGCTTGAACAAGACTCCATATCAGATACTTACTGGTAACAAGCCCAACCTCAAGTACTTCCGGGTGTTCGGTTGTAAGTGTTTCATTTTCAAGAAAGGCGCTCGTTTGTCTAAATTTGAAACTAGAGCTGAAGGGGCATATTTGTTGGTTATGCTACAAACTCTCATGCTTACCGTGTCCTCAACAATTCCAATGGAGTCATTGAGGAGACATGTGACATAGAGTTTGATGAAAATAATGGGTCCCAAGTGGAGCAAAGTGGTCTTTGTGATGTAGGCGATGAAATTCCTCCACAAGCCATACGAAAAATGGGTGTGGGACACTTCCTACTCGCCGAGGAACCCCTTGTGGATGAAGAAGGACAATGTTCTATGCAAGTGAAACCCTCACCAACACTTGACCCAGATGCTTCCTAAAAACCAAGTGAAGGCCCTCAACCACATGAACAAGATCAAGGGCAAGATTAACCTCATGATGATGGTGGTCCATCAAGTGATGCCCAAGATCATGTTCGTGACTCCGAGCAAGCTCAAGATCAAGAGAAACCTCAATACGATGCTCAAGATGATCAAAATAATGCTCCTCAAATATCTATGGAAGAGCTTTTGGAGCATCGCACCGCCAAGATATCCTCCACTCTATGGCCTTAAACAAGCCCCACGTTCATGGTATCAGCACCTAACCAAGTTGTTGCAAGATCGTGGGCGTGAAATTGGGAAAATCGATCCCACTGTTTTTACTAAGAGGGTCAAAGGGGATTTGTTCATATGCCAACTATATGTTTATGGTATTGTCTTTGGTTCTCATAACAAATCTGTCAATGAAGAGTTTGCCGCACTTATGACCGAGAGTTTTGGGATGTCTATGATGGGAGAGTTTAAGTTCTTCCTTGGTTTCGAAGTTAGGCAACATAGACAAGGAACCTTCATCAACCAAGCAAAATCCACTCAAGACATGCTTAAGAGATTCAAGTTGGATGATGTCAAGCCGGCCAAAACCCCTATGTAACTCAAGTGCCAACTTGACATTGATTCCAATGGTAAAGCAGTGGATCAAAAGGTATGTCGCTCCATGATTGGATCCTTGCTTTATCTTTGTGCATCTAGACCTGATATCTTGTTGAGTGTGGGAATGTGTGCATGATTTCAAGATGCACCTAAGGAAACCCACTTTGTGGCGGTCAAGCGAATCTTTCAATATTTGGCTCATACCCCAAATTTTGGCTTATGGTACCCCAAAGGTGCAAGCTTCGATCTCATGGGATATTCAGACTCGAATTGGGCAGGAGACCGTGTTTATAGGAAGTCAACTTATAGAGGGTGCCAATTCCTTGGTCGCTCTTTGGTGAGTTGGTCTTCAAAGAAACAAAATTGTGTCTCTCTACCATCGAGGCCGAGTATGTAGATGCCGTAAGTTGTTGCGCTCAATCGCTATGGATGAGGCAAACTTTAAAGGATTACGATGTCACTTGTGACAAAGTGCATCTTTTCTGTGACAATGAAAGTGCTATCAAGATCTCCTACCATCCGGTTCAACATTGCAAGACGAAGCATATTGAGATACGTCATCATTTCATTCGGGAGCACATCAAGCGTGGAGAGATTGATCTTATATATGTCAACAGTCATGAGCAAATAACGGATATTTTCACGAAGCCATTGGATGAAGCAAGATTTCGCGAGTTAAGGCATGAGCTAAATATCATTGATAGAGCAAGGTGGCTTGAAGTTATGCACATCCCATCGCACTCATCATTTTATCTTGTTATAGATGTAGGCCTGGACATAGGGGGAGTGATGTTCTCTCAATTAACTCTCCCTCCCCCCATTATGCTTAAATAAAAGCAATCTTTCACATTCTCCATTTTTTATGGTACTTTTGCTTCAAATATGAGTTTTGGTCCTGGGCCCAAGGTTAAAATCTTCGCGGTGCCATACCAATTGACTCAAACATAGGTGGCTTCGGCCACCCCCTCCTTCGGAGGTGTCAGTTTGCTACTTGGTCTTTATTGTCTATCTTTTGCGTTATTGATGTGTGTGCACTCCAATCATTGCTTCTTGCATGTGCTTACTGAGTTTTTGGAGTGTACCCCATCTTTTATCTGCCTCGTGTTTTCATCTCTTACACTTTACTATCCTAAACTCATCTTCTCTCTACACAAGTTTGTCCTTGGCACTGGTGGTTTCTACCGGGCGGTCACAACCGGTGGGCCGAGCGGTTCTATCGCTCTGCCCTATGGTTGTACTGTTCTGGGGGTCTTCCAAACCCTGGTCGGTACTACTAGGCTCAGGCCGGCGCTACAACCATTGCCTTCCTAGGAAACAGTTATACCATCCGTATGCACCCAGAAGTACCGGGATAGTGGTACAACCGCTCTTTAGAGCGATACAACCGCTCCACGGTTTTTCTGTCGGTATTTATGCCACGGACCGAAGTGGTATTCTCCTTTCCCCTCGTGCCCGTGTGTTCTTCATACCCTAGCCGCCGGAAGCCGCCCCCATTGCCACGGAGTGCCGTTCGGCCCTCCGGATTTGTCGGCCCTTCCCCGGATCTGCTCCGTGGAGGCCGTCTCCCCTCCGATCTCTTCCAATGGATGTCGGTAATGCCCCGTTCCGTTTCTTGTTTGGTCTCATGTTTTGAATCCTCCATTCTAGGGCATTATGTGGTATCCCATGTTTTTGGCTAAACTTATGGGAGGAAGAGATCCCCTAGGTGCTTCTATGCGAGCACGTAGTTAGAAAGTAGAATAGTTCCCCTCGATTTAGTGGTTAGTCTATTTCTTGACTATTGGGCGTATGGAACTGCCTTTGGTTCGGTACTACTGCTCCCATGGGCGGTAGTATCGGCAATGCGGTACTACCAGACCTACTACCGGTACTACTGAACCCATGGGCACTGTTTTTCTTTCTCTCCATGTTGCATGCATTATTCCATCTCTATTGTGTACATGCCTCGTATCCTCTCTTGGTTTTGTGCATGTTTCTCGTGTGCGTTTGCAGGTGGCTCAGGCTCTTACTCTGCTCCTCGTATGAAGACTAAAACGAGGGTCCGCTGATGCAAGCATCCTGCTGAGTCTAAACAAGAAGTGATCGTGCCTACCAAGTCCACTTGCCGTGACAAGTCCACAACTATCAAGCAACACAATGCAAGGCCTATGAACAAGTGGCCCCATAAGGATTGGGAGAACTTCCGTGCTAGGAATCCTTATGAGGTTCCAATAGCACCTCGGTGGACCACTCCTCAGTTTCAGAATGAGATGCAAATCAGGATTGTACATGAAGTTTTTGAGCACAACAAGAACCGTTACACCAAGCAGTGGTTTGTGGACATTGAGCAGTAGAGGAGATACCCTGATTACTTTGGATAGGCTTTAGAGCTTTGCAAGGAATTTGACCTAATCAAGCTTATGACTATCAACTGTGATTTTGATGTGCATCTCACTCATCAGTTCTGTGCCATTGTCCATTTTAGCACTGATGACGCTCATACTCTCACCTTCATGTGTCAGGACGAGCTCCTTCATTTATCATGGCACACTTTCTGCAATGCGCTGGGATATGAGGGTACCGGTCTTATCGGCATTGGTGGCATCTATCCTCATGACCACGCAGTGTCTATGACCATGGAGAAGCTTGCTCCTTTATACATTCTTGGCCGTGGTATAATTGGTGATTCCAAGTATCTTCAAAAAGTGTATGACATTATGCATCGGGTGTCTTCCAATGTGCTCCTGCCCAAGGTTGGGAATCAGGATGAGATTTATAGTTACTTGGTGGATCTGCTGGTGGCTATGAAGACCAAGGTGGGCTCCAGTGACAAGTTTGATTTGTCCAAGTGGTCGTGGGAGGAGATGTATTCCATGGTCATTCGCAGGAAGGTGCCTATATATGCTCCATTTGTTATGTGCTTTCTGAAATCCATTTGGGAGGTTCGCGGCCAGGAGAGCCTCTCACTTCACCAGATAACCTCACTGAGCATGAGGTCAAGTAGTTCAGGCAGAAGAGCACCCCGCATCCCTGCTAATCTCCTTGATCATGTTTATGCTACTTCCAGCGACAGTGACTTTGAGCTCGAGGCCGGGGCCAAGCCCTCATGGGTCACCAAGCTCATAGATATGGTCAAGAAGACCTTCTGCATGCAGTATCACATTCAGAAGAAACTCTATGAAGCCCATGTCAACGAGAAGATGGCCAGATGCAGACAGATTCACATGATGAGGGCTCTCAACATTCAGGCTGATGGTGGAACCAAGAAGAGCATTACATCTAAGGAGTAGTGGAACTATGAGCACATCACATGGACTGATGAGGATGCTCCTGTTGATGACGCTGATGATGATGATCCCATGGATGATGATGAGGGGAGTGGCGATGAGGACCTGAAGGCCACTGAGGATTCTGGGGAGGAGGAGGAGTACTGAGCCATGGAGAATTAGCATCGCTCTTTCCCCTTTTGGTGTCTTGATGCCAAATGGGGGAGAGTTCTATAAGGACGGGATTTGCAAGGGTGTGTTTGTTTGATTTGCTTTCGTCGAACTAATTTCTTTTGTTGTTGATTTGAGAACTTGGTGTGTGGAGACTTTCATTATGCAAGGTGTGAGACATGCTATCCCGAGTTATCTATTATTATCTTGTCTCGATGTTTTCTAGTGATCCACTACCTTTGTTGCAATTAATTACTCATTGCTTATCTTTTCCTACTTGCTACATATGTTTGGTCTATAAAATCTAGGGGGAGCATTGATCTTATGAGTGGGCACCGTGTAGTCCAGAGCACATCTAATATGGTACCTACACCTAGTGGGAGCCCGCCTATATTTTCTAGACCTTTTGTGGAAATTTGTGTTTTGTCATCAACCACCAAAAATTGGGAGATTGTAAGGGCATCTCCTGCCCTAAGTGTTTTGATGTTGATGACAACATGATTTGCGGACTAATCGTGTGCTTAAATTTTCAGGTTACATTCATGGCACAAGACGGTTAAGCTACCCCTCCAGACATAAAAGTTCGATGACTGTGTTTCCATCGCCTTTATTTTTTTGGTCGTAGGAAAGCCATACTATTAAGAATGAATTTGCATTAGAAGGTACTGGGTGAATCAATACACGTACACACTCATATTGCACCCACTTATCCCTTCCGTTCGAGAGAGAGTGTCTCATAAGTCTGCCAAGGCTATGTTTTTACATACTAGCGGTTGTACCGGTAAGACTAGTACTTCTGGCACAACTACCGCCCTGGGGGTGATACCCCAGGGGTTGCACCCTTCAGGAAGGTCACAAGTCATTGTACCGCTAGGACCACGACGGTTGTACCGCCTGGTCCTTGGCCGTTTCCCTGTAGGGGCGACAGGGCGGTTGTACCGGCCCAAGTACCGCCCTACCACCGGAATGGGGTGTCCCCGTCTCTTCTGTTGGTCTGGTTCTTGGGCGGTGGTGGCCCGATAGTTCCGGATTAACCGTTACTACCGGTGTCTGTAGTGGTTGTACCGCTCATGACTTAGACACCACTGAGCGCCTCGGTCGACCGGTTCAACCGCGCCTAGAACCACGCTACCACCGGAGCCGGGGTGCCCCGACTCTGTTGTTGGTCCGGTTGTTGGCCGGTGGTGGGCCGGTAGTTCCGGTTCTTCAGGTACTACCGGATCACTGGGCGGTTGTACCACTTAGTGGTTTCCTGCAGGGTACCCCATGAATTTCTGTTGTATCGGTGGTTCTAGCGGTTGTACCGCTGCAGTATAAAAACTGGTATAACGGTTTGATTTATGACCACCTATATAAGTGGGTGGTTCTTCCTCCTCCTACTCACCTCCTACCTCTCTCACTCCTCCATTAATACCCTACAAGCTTTCTTGTCCGAGCGCTCTCTCTCTAGCCACTCAAACTTGTTGATTTGCTAGGGATTGAAGGAGCAGACCTACATCTACACACCCACCAAAGGAATCTTGGGTGTTTGAGCACCCTAGAGGAAGAGGTCACTTCGGAGCCACAGTCCATTGTGGTGAAACTCCGGGCTGGTGTTGGGAGCCTCCAATTAAGTTGTGGAGATTGCCTCAAGCTTGTTTGCAATGGTCTGGTTGCCGCCTTCAAGTGCACCAATAGTGGAACCACGACAGCTTGCATTGTGCGAGGGCGTGAGGAGAATATGATGGCCCTAGTGGCTTCTTGGGGAGCATTGTGCCTCCACACCGCTCCAACGGAGACGTAATTCCCCTCAAAGGGATGGAACTTCAGTAACATATCCCCGTCTCCACCGTCTCCACTTGTGGTTACTTCTCATCTTTAGTTTGTGAAAGTTATTATTGTGTTGTATTATTTGCTTGCTTGCTAGTTGTTGTTGTTAGCATCATATATGTTGTTCACCTAGTTGCATATCTAGACAACCTCTTTGTTGCTAACCCTAATTTGTTAAAAAGATCTAGAAATTAGTAGTTGCCTATTCACCCCCCTCTAGTTAACCATATCGATCCTTTCAAGCATTACTTTGTCGGCATTATGTTATCTTGCTTCAAGCATTACTCTATTTGTCATTAACTTAATACCATAGATGCATGTTGGATGGCGGTCGATTGGTGGAGTAATAGTAGTAGATGTGGAATCGTTTCGGTCTACTTGTCACGGACGTAATGCCTACATATAGATCATGCCATGAATATTGCATAATTATTTGTTTTTCTATCAATTGCCCAACAGTAATTTGTGCACCCACCGCTACTATGCTCATGAGAGAGATGCCTCTAGTGAATGCTATGGCCCCTGGGCCCATCTTCATATTATATATATCAAAAATACCCAAAAATAATTTTTGTTATTTATTTACTTTTACTTGGTATTTGTCTGTCCTACTCTATCAAGATTTAATCCTTGCAAATAACGAGTACAAGGGGCCTCACAACCCTCTTGCATGCATTGGGTGCAAGTATTTGATCTTGTGTGTGCAGGAATTGTTGATCGTGTGTTTGCCTCGCGTCCTATTGGTTCGATAAACCTTGGTTCTCAACTGAGGAACATACCTACCGCTACTGTACTACTTCATCCCTTCCTCTTCAAGGAAAAACCCAACCCATCTACAAGTAGCAGTGCTCCCTTTACACCCTTAGCCAAACAATGCGGAGACGTAACGGCTAAACACAGGAGCTGGGAACCCAGCTATTGACCAAAGACAAATAGAAATCAATGCATATAAACACAGTATCCGAGGACGATGAGCCGAGTTCTTTACGTATGTACCATGGTGCTTTACTGGGCTTGGTATAGACCATAGCCCCCGGTTTAAATCAGTATGACCTC
This sequence comes from Elymus sibiricus, assembly GCA_039707655.1. Lineage (NCBI taxonomy): Eukaryota > Viridiplantae > Streptophyta > Magnoliopsida > Poales > Poaceae > Elymus > Elymus sibiricus. The sequence goes on from CM077665.1 coordinate 363,332,276, forward strand.
TGAAGGCCTGTCATATTTGTATCGCAAGAGTTATGCTCAACTTCGTATGGAAAAGGAGGAAAGGAAAAGACACCATACATGTGTACGTGAACCGACCACTAAGATCTTCCCTTTATTTAGTAGTTGGGTTGAACCTAACAATCTGAGCTGTTGATACAACTTTAGAAGATACATAAAAAGAAAAGGTGAAGGAGGCAATACATCAAGCTTCTGTTGTCGGGTTTGATATCCTGTCTTTGCCATGCATAGCGCATGTCCTTCGTGTTAGTGTGCCAGTGTTTCCTTGTCTAGATCAAGGACTATTATATCCGCTTGATACGACACCCTTTCCTTATTTTAAAGCACTTCAGGGGTGGTCCTCTTTACGAGTTCTTAGATACAAAGGTTCCTAGCTTGAAGCTGTTGGTTAGCCCCCTGGTCGGGCCCCATTGTTTTCAAAACAAAATACGCTGCTTGAATGACTAGAGTGCATTTGAGCACATATCGGTTTAGCTGAATGGTGTTTTATAGTTTGTTTCACATGGAATTTTTAGCGTGAATGTCAGTGTACTAAAGTTTGGGTCTTTTAGTACCCCATACTTGTGCACGGACGGTTGTAGCCACACCCGTGGCAAGGCCTGCCGGGGGATAGCTGAATGCAAGTGCAAGAATGTCCAGAAAGCATTCAAGTCAATAATCAGAAGATAGAAGACCGAAGGCTGGGATCCCGGCAAGATCTTGCCGGGATGGCTTGCGGAGCCTTGGCAAGATTCGCACCTGGCAAGACCTTGCCACCCTGTCACCCTGCCACCGCTCCAGCACAGTGACCAGCCTGTCAGACGGGGTTTGTCCTCCTGAATGAGTGTCATGGCATTAGCGACGGATGGGGTTAAGCGGTGCTGATGGGGCATGCTCTTTTTCCATCCCCAAGAAGCTAAGGGACACCTAAACGGAGCATTTAATGCATTTGTCCTAAGTCGTCAGTATTTGGTATGATAACACTGTAGCAACTTTACACCTCTAGTACTTCGCCACTGTTGGTGACCCCTTCGACGTATAAAAGGAGGCCCAAGGCGTAGCTACAGAGGGGAGGACCTTCTTGCCCAGATAGATGCGTAGCGGCTGTGTACTGTTCATGACATAGCGCTCCTGGAGCCAGAGTTCGAAGACTCACAATACACTAAAGCAGGACTAGGGTTTTACACTTCTCAGCGGCCCGAACCTGGATAAAAATCCCTCGCGTTGATCGTTGGATCTGCTCTTTGTGCACGCCTTTTTCCCTACCGAACCATAAAAGGGATCCACACGATCCCATAGGTGGCGTACGCTGTCAGTGAAATTCTGCGCGCGAGGAACATAGTCTTCAGTTAGGTAAGGGGGATCGTGGGGCACGTATCCCGATGTGGGGCCGCCAACTGACCGCCTAGAGGTGAAGTTCACACTTCGTGAACGCTTTACAGGACCTAGCATGTTTCATGTAGCAAGGGCCTAGATGCTTCCTCGATGGCCTGAACCTTGGTCGCAAAGGCCGCTGTCTGCTCCTCAGTACGGAGGGAGCGCTCCGTGTTGCAATTGACTATGATAACGCCATTCGGCCTTGGCATTTTAAGCTTAGATAAGCATAATGTGGGATGACGTTGAATCAAGCTAAAGCAGTTCGCCCGAGGAGTATGCGATTACCACTGCGAAAGGGTACTATGTCAAAGATTAACTCCCCGCTTCGAAAGTTCTCGGGGTGCCGAAGACTACATCCAAGGTCACAACCCCTGAGCATTGCACCTTAGTGCCCAATATTATACCCTTGAAAGTGGTATTGCTGGGATTAATCCTTGTCGGGTCAATATCCATCTTATTGACCGTATCAGGATGCATTAGATTGAGGATGTTGCCCTCGTCTATAACGACTCGAGTGACATGGAAACCGTCCAGTATGGGGTCGAGTACCCGAGTCGTTGTTCCTCCATGAAGGATACTAGTCGGATGGTCCCTTCGATCGAAGATGATCATGAATTCCAACCATAGGTTGCACGTCAGTGTTACAGGCTCTAAGGCATAACCATCTCTTAGTGTGCGCTCTCTTTCTTGGTGATATGAGTAGCATAGATCATGTTCACGTCTTTGACTTTAGGAGGGAATTGTTTCTAGCCGCCATTATTCAGCTCGGGCTGGTCGCCATCCTCGTTATAGGTTTTGCCCTTGCCTTGGTTCTCGGTTGTTGTTTTGCCAGCCTACTTGATCACCCAACAGTTCCAATCGGAGTGAGTAGCAGGCTTGTCTGAAGTACCATGAACTGCACAAGGCTTGTCTAGTATCTTATCCAAAGTTGAAGGGCCAACTCTATTCCCTTGCAAAGGCTTCTTCTTGTGTACTATGTGTTGATAACTGAATCTAACATTTATCGCCGCCTCATCGATGTCGCTGCCATTCCCTCTGTTACCACGCTTGTTATTTTTATTGCGCCGGGGCTTCCCGTTCCCCTTACACACTTCCGAGGTGTCTGGATAGTCGGTAATGTTGCTTCTACGAGCCAACCAACTATCTTCTCCTACACATAATCGAATCATTATGTATGTGAGGTCTGCCATTGTCCTGCGGCTTTTCCTGTACGAGCTATCCCGGAAGCCATTCATCATGGATGTTGTGCCGGAAAGCGGTTATTTCTTATTGTAGTATTGAAATTATGTCTAAAGGGAGGGGGGTGATTAGACTACTTGACCAATAAAAATATAACATTTTCCCAATTTTAGTTGTGGGCAAATTTTAGCAATCGTAGCAAGTCAAGTTCACCCTACACATGCAAGTCTAAGAGTATAGCAGCGGAAAGTAAAGACATGCAAATGTAAGAGGTTAGGGATTGGAAGATCAAACGCAATTTGGAGACGCGGAGATTTTTTCCCGTGGTTCCGATAGGTGGTGCTATCGTACGTCCACGTTTATGGAGACTTCAACCCACAGAGGGTAACGGTCGCGAGAGTCCACGGAGGGCTCCACCCACGAAGGGTCCACGAAGTAGAAACCTCGTCTATTCCATGATGGCCTACATCCACAAAGGACTAGCCTTACTCGGGGTAGATCTTCACAAAGTAGGCGATCTCCTTGCCCTTACAAACTCTTGGTTCAACTCCACAATCATGAAGAAGCAGGCTCCCAAGCGACACTTAACCAATCTAGGAGGCAACACCCTCCAAAAGGTAATAGTTGTGGTAGTATGATGAACTCCTTGATCTTGTGCTTCAAAAGATAGTCTCCTCAAAACTCAATCACTCTCTCACAGATTTGGCATGGGTAGAAGAGATTGATTGGATGGAAAGCAACTTGGGGAGGCTAGAAATCATGATCCATATGGTTGGAGTGGATGATCTTGACCTCAACACAAGGGTAGGTGGTTCTCTCTCAGAAAATTGGATATGGCAAGTGGGTGTGTGTTCTGAGTGCTTCTCTTACGAGTAAATGGTGGTGGAGGGGTATATATAGGCTTCTCCAAAAATCCAACCGTTACAACATTATTGCCCAACTGGGTGAAACTGAAGTAGAAACTCGGTGACACCGACTAGTTTAAAATGTGGCAACTTTGGCGTTTTCGGTCGAACTTATATATGAATCTCGGTGGTACCGATATGGGTGACCTAGGCAGTTACCAAAACTCGGTGAGACCGATTCCTCAAACTCGGTGGGACCGATTTAGAGAAATGGGCTAATAGAAAGTTGGTCCAACTTCTCGGTGGTACCGATTCTCAAAACTCGGTGGGACCGAATCTAGAAAATGGCTAATCAGGAAGTTGGTCCAACTTCTCGGTGGTACCGATTCTCAAAACTCGATGGGATCGAATCTAGAAAAATGGCTAACCAGGAAGTTGGTCACTGTTTTCGGTGGCACCGAATGGAATGTTGGTAGTACCGAGCTGCTAGGGTTTGGTTTGGCTTCTGTCTTGGATAAACTTGGTGGATCCGAATGGAAATATTGGTGGCACCGAATTTTGACTTTAGGCTTTGGACAGAGGAAATGTGTGGGAAAGTGGGTGAGTATTTTTGGTGGCTAACTCTAAGCACTTGAGCAACCAGATCATCATATTTAGCTCATCCCCTTTTAATAGTATTGGCTTTCCTATGGACTCAAAGTGATTTCTCACAAAATATAAAATGTAGAGTCCTTGATCTTGAAGCATGGCCAATCCCATTCCTTCCTTTCCTTGGTGAGGTTCTCCACACAATCATTTAGCCAATCCATCATTGAACTTTTTCCTAAGATACACTTAGTGGAAACATTAGTCCAATGAAATATATGTTGTTATTAATTACCAAAACCACCTAGGGGGAAAATTGTGCTTTCAATCTCCCCCTTTTTGGTAATTGATGACAATATATACATCAAAGCTTCGATGAGAGATATAATCAATGAATAGCATCGTCGCTTTGAGAAGTATGTGATAAGCAAGAGCTCCCCCTAAATTTGTGCATTATTTTAAATTTGCGTTTGAATTCAAATGCATAATCAATTAGGATCATGGGTCACTCTTCCATGTCACATACAACTTGGTGGTGCGCAAAAATTAATATGAATGAATTGCATAAGCACATCACACCAAACAAGTGAATTATCATCACATAGATAACTTAAAGATAGGAAATAGTAGTAGCATCACACAAGAGTATATGATCAAACACCAACAAAGTTTCAAACAACGATAAACCAAATGTTTTTTGAACGGTGGAGAGGAATAAAAAAAATAAAGAAACACCACTCTCTCTCTCGAAGCCCTATGATCTATAACCTCTCCCCCTTTGGCAACGAGTTACCAAAAATTTCAAAGCTATAGACCTACTCGTTGCTCTAGGCATGATCTCCTCCATGAGACGATGAAGCTACTCCGGTGGCTGTCGAAGGAGTCGAGAGAAGAGCATCCGCAAACGCTTCGGCTGAAGTCCTCTGAGGTGGTGGTGTAGACACATGAGGTGCTGGAGGAGCTGATAGAGTTGCGGTAGGTGCTGATGAGGTAGGCCCCGTCTCTGGAACTGGCACGGTAGGAGTTCTGGCTTGGGTCTTTAACTGGGTGGTTGTCCTGAGAGGTGGACTATCGTCATCATTGGAGGAATGAGGGCTAGGCATTGCATCCACTTCCATCTTAAGCTCATCCACAGTCTTCGTCAGTCCATCTACCTTGTTGTTTATCGTGGTGAACTTGTCTTCCACAATCCTCTCAAGACTCTATTGATTCAGCAAAATGTTCTTGATATCCTTCTGCAAGCTCTGAAAGATCCATTTGCTTTCTCTTGGACCTGGGAACCTGAGCAGTAGTGGCTCTAGCTGCCTCTGCCTCTGCCTGTGCAGTAGATGAAGTGCGATGAGTGGGATCCTTCACCCTAACATTGTCCTCGAAGTCTGGCTGTAGTGGCATATGAGGACGATCAAGTGCATATACATTCTTCTCCAACTTGGAGTTGATGAGCATCTGAATGTATGGTGCATATCCACAAGATCGTTTTTGGTCTGCAACTGTCCTCTTGATTGTTTCAACAATCAGGTCCATCACTGTCGTGGGTTTGTCACGGCAGATGTCCGAAGACTTAGGTTCGAGGCCATCGCCAAAGAGGTGGACTCAAAGGGGTTGATTGAGACGAAGGACATGAGTTTACCCAGGTTCGGCCCCTCGAGAAGAGGTAAAAGCCTACGTCCTGCTTGTGTTGTATTGATTGGAGTATCGATTACAAGGGAGCGGTTTCGCTTGACCTAGTTCTCGACTTGTTGGTTTCTTGTCTAAGCCGCCCCAGGGTCTCGCCTTTATATAAGAGGTCAAGGCCCTGGGTTACACGAGTCCTAAACCGACTCATACATCGTAGTGAATCCTGTCTCTAATCCACCTTGCCGTCTTGGGCAAGCCGTCTCCGGGCGGCTTAACCACCTGGGTCTTCATACCATCTTCTGTCTCCGGGCCTCCGCCTTAGCCCATCTGGTAAGCTGCCACGCGGCCTGGCCTTCATCTTCCGGCCCACCTTATGGGTCTTGGGCTATGAGCCGCCAGGTATGACCCGGCCCCTCCTGGGCGGGTCTTACCACGGGGTTATATCCCCAACATTAGGCCCTAGGTTGATTTGAGCCTGCTCATGTCAATCTTCAAACTCACTTGGCGGCGAGTCTTTACATTTCTTTCATCTGAAAAGAAAAGTTATAACCCGCCATGACGCCATATCGAATATTCCGAAAAGATTCTGTGACGTTTGCAACAGATCTTCTCATTGAAGGGCCATCCCGAAAATCGAGGCGCCACGTTCGGTCAATCATCACTGTGCCTCCTCAATTTTCGCGCGCACTGTTGCCCTCCTTACTCATAAATAGGGACACGTGGTGCCCTTTTTTCCTTTCTCCACCTCCTCTGTCTTCTTCCTCCTTCGGTCAGCAGCGCCTCCAGAGCTCCGCCGCCGCCGACTGGACCTCGCCGTCATCTCCATCACTGGCCGCTGCATCGATCTGAATCGGACCAGATTTTTCGCCGGCGCATCCGCATCCGCAAGGTACTACTTTCAGCCCTCGTTCCAATCTGGATCCATCTCCATTAGGGTTCCCGAGCTCCTCGGGTTTCTCTGTTGTTCATAGCAGTTCGTCAGTGTTCATCATAGCATAGACCACTGAGCACCACTTTGCGTCCCATGGTACTGTCTATTTGTTGCGGTTATCCCCTTAGTATCAGTGCCCATCTGTTTTAGATCCGTATAGTACTCATCTCTGCATACTGATTTACTTGTCCTTCCACTGTCGTTTTTAGGTCATGAATATTTTTCATTTTACCTTCGTCTGTAGATCTTGCAGCCATAGTGATATTATGTGAAACCTGTTTAACCACACTTAATCATTTCTTCCAATACTGCCTTGTCCACTTAACCCGCCATAGCTTTGGTGGCTCTCTGCTAGAATGCCTTGGCTGTTTAACTCCTGACCATTACACTGACCACAGCTGCCTCATCCAGTTATTGTTTTTCTAACCCGCCGTACTATATGTCTTCATAGCTTAACTCGCCATCATGTCAAGGGCACCCTCATCCTGCGATTGGGTCAGCTCCGGAGTCACTGAAGAACTTCTGCTTAACTTCGTAGAGTCGGGTATCTTGCCGGCTAAGGATGTCATACACTAGCGGGTTCCACGATCAGAGAAAAGACCTGAGCGTAAAGAAGGAGAGGTTGTCGTGTTTACTGATCACCTCCTACGCGAATTCAGCCCACCTGGGTCGAAATTCTTCCGGGATGTTCTTCATTTTTTCAAGCTTCATCCTCAAGACATCGGTCCCAACTCTGTCACCAACATGTGTCAGTTTCAAGTCTTGTGTGAAGTTTATCTGCAAGAAGAGCGGTCAGTTGACCTCTTCCATGACTACCACTACGCCAACCGCCAAACTGAAGTGGTAGCTGGGCCAAGTTTGGAGCTTGGTGGTGTTTCCATCCAGAGACGGAGAGATCTGCCCTATCCAATAGCTCTCCTACCAAGCCACCCCAAGGACTGGAACAAGACTTGATTCTACTGCAAGGACACTTCTCCTGAAGGTGAAAATCCGCTGCCGGGTTACCGTCCAACCCGGCTTTGCAACACAATTGAACTCCCAAACCGGATGTCCGCCGCAAAGCGAGCCAAATATGCTCCGGCTTACGCCAAAATCAAGTCCTTACTAGCGAACGGCTTGACTGACGTCGATTTAACCCGCTGCTGGGTTAGCTGGAAGATCCTGCTGCTGAGCCGGCGTGACCGGCTCATGCACCAATTTACGGGTGAGCCCAATGACCCTCTATGTTTCAACGCCACTCCTCTGACCGAAGAAGACATCAACTCTACCGTCAAAGGACTTCTCGGCGAAAAACAAGCGGTTTGCAACAAAACCGGACTTAAACCCTTTTGTGCCAAGAACCCAGCACCAGCTGTAAGAAACTCCTTTCCCTCAACTGGTCAAATTCATCTTTACTTTGTCTTGCCCCTTCTAATCATTGTTGGCAGCTTATGTATAGGCTGGCTCTCCTTTCTGGAAGAAGAAGTATAACCGTCCAGTGAGGAAGCCTAAGGTGAAAGCTCGCGCCCAGAAGAAGAAAACCGCCACTCAAGACCCGCCTGAGCTTGACGACTCAGAGGTAGAACTTGACTCCCTTGGCCGTCTTTTTATGCAACTTATTGACAACAATCATTCACACGAGGAAACGGAGACCAGCCATGCGGACGCCCCTGAGGTAACTTACATTTCTTCTGACTCAGAAAACCTTCCACCAGAGAAAGTGCGGCGGGTCATCCGAAAAGTCCCCTTTTCTCATCCTCTTGGTCATTTAGACCCCAATTTTCTTTTGAAAAAGCAACAACACAACTCCCAACGTCATACCCGGAGCACCGGCTCTGAAAATCTTGTGGCCGGGTTATCGCATTCTCCGGCTCCACGGAAACGGCCAGCTGAGGTATTCTTTTAACTGAGGTTTAGTTTTAACAACCTTGCATTGTAACCTTACTCTGCTTTGTATTGTCTTAACCGTCTTCAGGATTCTCCCCCTTCTTCTGGCGACTCTACTGCCACCAAACTGCCTCCAATGAAGATCAACCCGGAGTGCTTATCTTTACTTTTGCACCATACATTTTAATACTCTTGTCCTCTATGTAACAATCTTTCATGTCTTCCAGGGCTCAAGCAAAACGAAGGAAAACCGGCGGGTCTACCGCCGCCCCAACTGCCCAAGAGCCGGAATTTGCTAAGCCGGACTCCCCTTTAGCTCATGCTGAGCCTGCTGATGTTATGAAAAACGCACCTGAAGATATTCATCAGTCCTCTGAGCCGGCTGATCATGATATGGCAACCGAGAGTCCTCCAAGGGATGATCCTAAGCCGCCCAGCCCTTCAACCGCCGTCGAAGACCCAGTTCTTCCAGACGTCGTCATCACTGGGACAGGTCATCAGACCCCTGAGCCCCATGTACTATCAAGACATTCCGGCAAGGCTGAAACTTCCTCTCCTGAGAAGCTTGAGTTTGGATTCCCTGTGCTGGAGAAGCTGACTGCCGATGAATTACACGCTGGTTATCTGAACCGCCTTACCACCAGCCGAAACATGGAGCTCAAACTTGTTGGCTTGATGAAGAAAAAATATGAGGTATCACTCCTGCTTTTTCCTTGTACCCTTACGTAGCCCCCAAGGGCTGGTTTAGTATTGCAGATGGTAGACCGGCTCTTCCAATGTATGTCATACTGCAAATAGCTTAGCCTGTAACCCCCAAGTATCGGGTTAGTATAGATAGTAAGCCGATACTTATCTGGAAGAGTTGATCAATGATAGCCCCCAAGTCTGGGTCATTATAAAAATGATGAGCCGGAACTTCACTGGAACCTTGGGAAACGCCAATTGTAGCCCCCAAGTGCCGTCTTATCTTTATCGAAGATGAGCCGGGACTGCATTGTAGATTTGAAAACCACTGCATGTAGCCCCCAAGTGCCGGCTTATCTTGAAGAAGATGAGCCAGAACTTCCTTGTAGACTTGGAGCGCTGTGTGTAGCCCCCAAGTGCCGGCTTATCTTGAAGAAGAAGAGCCGGAACTTCATTGTAGACTTGGAGAACAAACACAGACATTAGCCCCCAAGTGTCAAGTATATTGCTTGCAATCTGCGTGAGACTTGCATTATAACCTCTTCATCAACTTCCTGAACTGCTGTTTTGTTTATGTGCTATACAGGAAGCCTTGGAAACGGCCGAGTCTCAAGTGGCCGACGTAAAAGAAAGCCTTGCTGCCCAACAAACTGCCCGGTCTGAGGCGGAAGAAAAATGGCGGGTTGCCCTTAAAGAGCTTGAGAAGGTTCAAGCTGATTTTGACTCCTTCAAAAAGACTGCTGAATCTGAGAAAGCCGCCCTGACCAAGCGCGCAGACGACGCTGACCAGCGACTCACGTTTGTGTCAGATGAACTGCAAACTCTCAAGCGCCATATCTCCAGGATGACGTCTGCTATCTTTGGTAAGTATTGAAAACCTTAAAAAAAATTCGTGTTTGGTTGAAAATCTTGTGAGGGCGGCTTATAACGCAAAAATTATCTTGCAGGTCAGAGAAGCCGCCAATTGTCGTCTGACAGCTTGCTGAAACTGAAGGCAGTATACTCCTTGGCAGAACAACTCTACTGTGGGACTCTTTGTACTATCAAAGCAATGCTCACTGAGAAGAGCATTCCCAAGTATATGAAGGGAGTGATAGAACTATTATCCACGCTGCCCAAACAGATTGAGGAACTGAAGCGATCAGCCGCCAGGAAAGGAGCTATGGCTGCACTAAGCCGGTCTCTGGCCTTTGCCCCTGAACTGACAGCGGAAGAAATGATGGATGGCTTTCCGTCGAAGAAGGATGACGGCTCAGAGTTCACAGAAGCTGACTATGCCAAGTGCATGAAGGCCTCCAGGGTTCTTGCATCAACACTGGTTGATGAGCTTGATCTGTCAACGTACCAGGCGGCTTACAGCGAGGTCAGCAAAATAGTGCGCGCCCAACTTTTGAAGCCAGAGATTTGACTCCTGCTCGCCGTAAGCACCTCTTCGCCCCTGAGATTGACCCGTCTCCCCTCTTTGAAGAGGCTCAGTTTGAAGCTCTAACAAACTGTAACTGGGATGTGGATAATCTTCAGATCGAAGAGGTCGAAGACCCGGCGCAGGATGACCCGCCGTCGAGCTAAGCACTTGATGCTTGAAATTGATAACTCGGCTTGCTGAGCCGCCGAACTGAAAGTTGTATAAAAACTTTAAGTCTGTTGCCTTTTGGGCTCTGTGGAGAGCTTTGTAATAGGCTTAGAAAATCTTGAACTGTCTGAGCCGTGCCATCGTGCACGTAGTAAACTTTGCATAGCTTGATGCATGTTTGTCTGTCTTATGTTTGTGCTGATAATATCTGATTGCACGGCGGCTCATCTTTAGAAGATAAACCCTGCAAAAATAAACAAGACAGAATATGTTCTGTATTGCCGTAAGGGCGGCTTGAAAAAGCACAACCCGGAGATGTTGAATCTTCCATGACCTTGCTTTTTAAAACACATAAGCCGGTTCTTCTGGGTGGACTCGTTACTTGAACTCTTAACAGTACATGGTCTCTAACGAGAATGACCGTCAATTCTTTGAACGGCTCAGGGTCTCTAGGCGAGATTAACTGATAAGAGCGCAACGAACCAGAGAGAGAGACGCAGCAGGGTATGAATACCCTTAAGGCCCATAAGCTACCTCTCACGTGACGTAATTCCGTCGTTTGAACCTTAAACAGTGCAGGGTCCTTAAAAGAGTAACTGTTTAAGAGTATGAGCGGGCCACATAGCGGAGAGTCGGCAGTAGATGGGTGAGTTTATCCTCGCTTTCCATAAGCCGGCCCTCACGTGACAAGAGCCGCCGGTTGAACCTTGACCAGTACAGGGTCTCTAGTGAGAGTGACTGCCAAATATGTTTGAACAGCTCAGGGTCTCTAATCGAGATTAACTGGTAAGAGTTCGGCGGGTCACCTGGTGGAGCAGCAGCAGCTTACAGGCAGGTTTAACTCTAGCTTGCGGTGGCTGAAGAGCCGATCAAGAGGGTGTGTAAGCTAAACCCGGTGGGTTGGAAGCCCCCAAATGACCTTGTTGACGGAGTCAACTTTTTGGGTATATAACCCGGCCTTTACTGTGGCTGAAGAGCCTGATCGAAAGGGTTGAAGCTTAACCCGGTGGGTTGAAAGCCCCAAAACGACCTTGTTGATGATATCAACTTGTGCACCGTCTTGTAAGCCACCAGATGATGGTGCTATTTTGGCTGAAGAGCCGATCAAGAGGGTTGAAGCTTAACCCTGGCGGGTTAGAAGCCCCCAAGTGACCTTATGATTGTATCCATCTTTGCACAATTTGAGATACGTAAAAAATGGCAGAGGCCCTGTCTTGCAGGGATACCAACTTTATTATATATATATGTGATATACACAATGATGATGTACAATGGGGGGAGTCTATGACTCAAGTATAATAAGGCCGCAGATGAGCGATATTCCACGGCCGGTGGGTCTCCTGCCCAGAAGTGCGTGACTCATCTCGTACATCGATGAGATAGTATGACCCATTGTTGAGGTTTCTACTAACCACAAAAGGTCCTTCCCATGGAGGATATAACTTGTGCGCGTCCATCTGATCTTGAATCAGGCGCAACACTAAGTCCCCCTCTTGAAACGTCCGGGTCTTGACTCTGCGGCTGTGATAGCGACGCAGATCTTGTTGATAAATCGCCGATCGAGCCGCCGCCAGATCACGCTCTTCATCCAAAGCATCTAACGCGTCCTGACGCGCCGTCTCATTGTCTGCCTCAATGTAAGCCGCCACCCTTGGCGAGTCATGACGTATGTCGCTTGGTAACATGGCTTCTGCGCCGTAAACCATGAAGAAAGGCATATAGCCTGTTGACCTGTTGGGAGTTGTTCTGATGCTCCATAGAACTGATGGTAACTCCTCAACCCAACAACCCGGCGTTCTCTGTAGAGGAACCATAAGCCGGGGCTTGATACCTCTCAGGATCTCCTGGTTAGCCCGCTCCGCCTGACCATTGGACCGTGGATGAGCCACAGCAGAGACGTAAAGCCGGATGTGCTCACTTTCACAGAACGCTTGCATAGCCCCCTTGGATAGGTTTGTGCCGTTATCTGTGATGATACTATGAGGGTAACCAAAGCGATAGATCAGTTTTTTGACAAACTGAACCGCCGTAGCTGCGTCACACTTGCCGACCGGCTCAGCCTCCACCCACTTGGTAAACTTATCCACCGCCACGAAAAGGTGGGTCTTCTTGTCTTTGGATCTCTTGAAGGTCCCAACCAGATCAAGCCCCCAGACCGCGAACGGCCAGGTAATTGGGATCATCCGCAACTCCTGAGCCGGCACGTGAGCACATCGCCCAAACTTTTGACACCCGTCACACTTGAGGACCAAGTCTTCTGCATCCTTATGAGCCGTCAGCCAGAAGAAACCATGTCGAAAAGCTTTGGCCACCAGAGATTTTGAGCCGGCGTGATGACCACAATCACCAGCATGAATCTCACTTAAGATTTCCTTGCCTTCTTCCGGTGAAACACAACGTTGAAAAACGCCGGTGACGCTGCACTTATGCAACTCGCCATTGATGACAGTCATGGACTTGGATCGCCTGACGATTTGCCTTGCCAAAGTTTCGTCCTCAGGTAACTCGTCGCGAGTCAAGTACGCCAAGTAGGGTACCGTCCAATCTGGGATGGCGTGAAGAGCCGCCACCAGCTGCCCCTCCGGGTCAGGTATTGCCAGATCCTCCTTCGAAGGTAGCTTAACTGACGGGTGATATAACACATCCAAGAAAACATTAGGCGGCACCGGTTTACGCTGAGAACCCAGCCGTGATAGCGCGTCAGCCGCCTCGTTCTTGCGACGGTCAATGTGATTCACTTGACAACCCTTGAAGTGACCAGCAATGGTGTCCACCGCCTGACGATAAGCCGCCATCCGTGGGTCTTTGGTGTCCCACGTGCCTGAAACTTGCTGAGCCACGAGGTCTGAGTCGCCAAGACATCTAACCCGGCTTAGGTTCATCTCCTTTGCCACACGGAGGCCATGAAGCAAAGCCTCATACTCAGCTGCATTGTTAGTACAAGGAAACATCAACCTTAGCACATAACAGAACTTGTCACCTTTAGGGGAAGTTAAGACCACTCCAGCCCCCGAGCCTTCCAACTGCCTGGATCCGTCAAAGTGAATCGTCCAGTATGTGTTATCCGGCTTCTCCTTAGGCGACTGACACTCTGTCCAGTCGTTTATAAAGTCCACCAAGGCTTGAGACTTAACAGCTGTGCGAGGCACATACTTCAGATTAAGAGGCCCAAGCTCTAATGCCCACTTAGCAATCCTGCCAGTGGCTTCTCTGTTTTGAATTATGTCTCCCAACGGAGCAGAGCTAACCACCGTAATCTGGTGTCCTAGAAAGTAATGCTTCAGCTTACGATTCGCCATGAACACTCCATAGATCAGCTTCTGCCAATGTGGGTACCTTTGCTTGGACTCAATCAAGACTTCGCTGACATAGTAAACCGGCCTCTGAACCGGATACTCCTTTCCTGCCTCCTTACGCTCCACAACGACCGCAGCACTGACTGCTTTATTGTTAGCCGCCACGTAGAGGAGCAAAGGTTCCTTCTCAGCCGGAGCGGCCAAGATTGGCGGCTCAGTCAGTTGCTTCTTGAGCGCCTCGAACGCCTCACCCGCCGCCTTGCTCCAGACAAAGTTGTTTGTTTTCTTCATCATTTGATACAAAGGGATAGCCTTCTCACCCAGGCGGCTTATGAACCGGCTTAAAGCAGCGATCCAACCCGCCAGGCGCTGAACGTCATTGATGCATGCCGGCTCAGACAGGGAAGTGATAGCCTTTATCTTGTCCGGGTTAGCTTCAATACCACGCTCAGAGACCAAAAATCCCAAGAGCTTGCCTGCAGGAACTCCGAAGACACACTTGGCTGGGTTAAGCATCATCTTGTAGACCCGCAAGTTGTTGAAAGTTTCCTTCAGGTCGTCCAGCAGAGTTTCCTTCTTCCTTGACTTGACCACAATATCATCCACATAAGCATGAACATTGCGTCCAATTTGACAGTGAAGACAGTTCTGTACACAACACTGGTAAGTCGCCTGGGCACTCTTGAGCCCGAAAGGCATAGACACATAGCAGAAAGCACCAAAAGGCATGATGAAAGCCGTTTTCTCTTGGTCTTTGACTGCCATCTTGATCTGGTGATAACCTGAATAAGCATCCAGGAAGCATAAACTCTCACAACCCGCCGTTGCATCAACAATCTGGTCGATACGGGGGAGAGCAAACGGGTAAACTGGACAGGCCTTGTTAAGATCCGTGTAATCCACACACATGCGCCACGTGCCGTTCTTCTTAAGCACTAGCACCGGGTTAGCTAACCACTCCGGGGGAAAAACCTCCACGATGAAACCTGCTGCTAAGAGCCGGGCCACCTCTTCTCCAATAGCCTTGCGCTGCTCTTCATTGAAACGACGAAGGAACTGCTTGATCGGCTTGAACTTAGGATCCACATTAAGGTGGTGCTCAGCGAATTCTCTCGGTACACCCAGCATGTCAGATGGCTTCCATGCAAAGATGTCCCGATTCTCACGGATGAATTCGATGAGCGCGCTTTCCTATGCGGGGTCCATGCTAGCCCCGATAGTGAACTGCTGTGATGAGTCGCCCTCAGTGAAATCCACTAGCTTGGTATCATCCGCCGCAAACTTGAGGGGCGGCTCAGATTCCGTGTTAGGCTTCTTGAGTGGAGTCATGTCTTCCGGGTCAACATTCTTCTTATAGAACTTGAGCTCTGCCTCAGCACAACTTGACTCTGCATAAGCTGCGTCCCCTTCCTCACACTCAAGAGCCGTCTTCCGATCAGCATGCACAGTGATCGTCCCGTTCAACCCGGGCATCTTGAGCTGTAAGTAAACATAGCAAGGCCTAGCCATGAATTTGGCGTAAGCCGGCCGTCCAAACAGAGCATGATATGGGCTCTTGATCTTGACCACCTCAAACCACAAAGATTCCACCCTGTAATTGAATTCATCACCAAAAGCAACTTCCAAAGATATCTTCCCCACTGGGTAAGCTGATTTTCCAGGCACCACACCGTGAAAAACCGTCGAAGAGGGCTTAAGATCCTTGTCAAGCAAACCCATCCGGCGGAAAGTGACATAATACAGGATGTTGATGCTGCTGCCACCATCCATAAGCACCTTAGT
Source organism: Elymus sibiricus (assembly GCA_039707655.1). NCBI lineage: Eukaryota > Viridiplantae > Streptophyta > Magnoliopsida > Poales > Poaceae > Elymus > Elymus sibiricus. The sequence continues at coordinate 363,348,008 of CM077665.1, forward strand.
GAATATGTATCCACCCACTTGGGAGGCAACCACCAAAGCTAGCTGCCCCGGGTTGTCAACCCGCGGCGGGTGATCCGCCCTGCTCCAAGTGATGTCATACTCAGACCACTTCAAATACAGCGGGAGAGCCGGCATGACCGTATTAACCGCCCGCTTGCGCACCTTCCGGTCTCGCTTGTCAAGGCTGGTTGTAAAAACATGGTATTGACCCCCACTGAGCTACTTCGGATTACTCTGGAATCCCGACTGGTTATGCTGCTGCTGACCTCCACCACCAGATTGTTGATGATGACCTCCTTGGTTGCCTTGACCCTGGTAACCGGACCTTGAGCCGCCGGGACCAAAGCCGGCTCCTGAGACGCCTGGCCCTGAGCCGCCTGACGGACCATTACCATTATTATGATGCTGTTGAAGGCTGTAGTCCCGGAACTGTCGCATGATACTACAGTCCCTCCAGGTGTGATTTGCCGGCTTATCTGGCCGGCTGTGCTCCGGACAAGGTTTGTTGAGCATCGCTTCCAAGTTGAAAGGAGCTTTGCCCTTGTTAAAGGGTTGCCTGAGGTTCCCGTTGCCCTTAGCACGATTGTTTCCAGCGCTGGTGTTCGCCACCAGCTCTGACCCGCCGTCCGGGTTCTTCTGCTTGCCAGAATTGCTGTTTCCGGCTGCGTTTTGCTGCTGACCCTTTCCATTGTTACTCTTCTTCCCGTGACCTGATTTTTCATCATCAGATCCCAGGTCCTTCGTGTTATCAGAATCTGCATATTTGGTGAGAGCCGCCATGAGCTCCCCCATGTCTTGACATGAGCGCTTGAGTCGGCCAAGCTTCTGCTTCAAAGGCGTAAAGTGGAAATTCTTCTCCAGAATCAAAACCGCTTGAGCCGCCGTAATCTGTTCTGAAGAGTGGATGATGGTTGAGACCCGCCGGACCCAGTGATGAGCCGACTCGTCCGCCTGCTGCACACAATGATCCAAATCCACGATCGTCATGGGCTGCTTGCACGTTCCTTTGAAATTTTTGATAAATTTCGCCTTCAACTCGGCCCAGGAAGTAATGGTGTTGGGTGGCAGTCCCTTCAACCACGTGCGAGCCGGCCCTTCCAGCATCATGATGAAGTATTTGGCACATACTGCATCACTAACATCTAACATCTCCATGGCCAGCTCATAGCTCTCAATCCAAGCCTCTGGAGGTAAGTCAGCTGTGTAATTGGGCACCTTGCGAGTGCCCTTGAAATCCTTCGGCAGACGCTCATTCCGCAAAGCCGGCGTTAAACACGGCACTCCCATAGCCCTGGAAGTTAAACCCGCTCCAACTGAGACGGAAGGTGCTACTGAGGGTTCCTGATGAGCCGCCGCTGCCGTCAGAGCCGCCGCCTCTCGCTGTGCTCTCGCTCGATCCACCAGTGCCTGAACATCCAGAGCCGCCCGATCGGCTCGCGGCGGGTTCCGATGCTGTTCACTGCTAGAAACCGCCGGCGACCCATAACGCCGACTGTAGCTACGACTGGGAATGGGGGTCGAGTGCACGCGACTCCGGCTGTAAGTATACTTTTCCTACTGGGCCACCGCCGTCTGCAGGTATCCAACAGCGTTCCGCACCTCTTCTGCGAAAGGCGCCTCGTCGGGGATGGGGATTGCAGCAAGCCGGGTTGCCGCCACCACCATGTTCTCCGCCGGGTTAGAATAATGGCCCGCCGGCGTTGGGAAAAAGGCTGGTGGGGTCTGGTTCCGCCGGGGCGGGTTAGGCTGCTGATGCTGAACCGCCGCCCGGCTTCCAGGAACTTCCGCCGTCCGGGTTACGGTCAAAGGCACGTCTCGTCCCGTCCCTGGCGTGTTGAAAAGATTCCTGGCTTCATACTGATCCGGCAAGCGGCATTGATGCCTCATCTGCTGAACCGCCGCTGCTGACTGCTGCTCTAACTCAAGATCGAAAGCATCTGCCCTAAGGCATTCCGCCTCAGCATCCATCTGAGCCTTCAGCGCATTGATTTCCTGTTGGACCTCGGTCATCTGGTTCTTCAACCTTGCGCTCTCCGTGTTACGGGCCGCTTGGTTTTCAGCCATGACCTCAGTTGCCATCAGGGTTGTAAGCTCATTCATCAGATCCAGAAGAACCTGAGCCGGCGGCCTGCCAGCCCCAGTCCCGGTCGCACCGGCGGCTGAGCTTCCAGGAGCCGCTGCTGAACCCGCCATGAAGACGGCAGCGCGGTTCGGCGGCTCATACTCCTCCGGCTCATGATACTCTGACTCGGGGTAAGGCTCGATGTAGCCCCCGAGCCCACCATTGTGAAGCTGATAGATTGATTCCGTCTCTCCGCTCGAAGACCCATCCTCGGAGCAGATGAGAGTTTCCTCCCGCGACATATATCCTTCGAGATCCATGCCATGAGTGAAGCCGACGAAGACATGCTTCTTGCTCGGGTTAGCATGGGCGGGTTGCTTGCGCCGGGCCGGCTCGATGATGTCGGTGCAGGTGTCCGGCCCGGGTTTAGATCCGCCGATCTTGCCGATGAAGACGTGGATTCCGCCGAAGGGGACCCGGAAGCCGTACTCAATGGAGTCAGCCTCGGGGCCCCAGCCGGCGTCGTCGACGTAGAGCCGGCCGCGATGACTCTTGGTCATCCTGCCAACAGCGTACCCCTCGAACTCTGGGAGAGAACCCTTTGAGAACTTAACACCACCGAGCGCTAGCCCCACAGTGGGCGCCAACTGTCGTGGGTTTGTCACGGCAGATGTCCGAAGACTTAGGTTTGAGGCCATCGCCAAAGAGGTGGACTCAAAGGGGTTGATCGAGACGAAGGACACGAGTTTACCCAGGTTCGGCCCCTCGAGAAGAGGTAAAAGCCTACGTCCTGCTTGTGTTGTATTGATTGGAGTATCGATTACAAGGGAGCGGTTTCGCTTGACCTAGTTCTCGACTTGTTGGTTTCTGTTCTAAGCCGCCCTCGCCTTTATATAAAAGGTCAAGGCCCTAGGTTACACGAGTCCTAAACCGACTCATACATCGAGTGAATCCTGTCTCTAAGCCGCCTTGCTGTCTTGGGCAAGCCGTCTCCGGGCGGCTTAACCGCCCGGGTCTTCATACCATCTTCTGTCTCCGGGCCTCCGCCTTAGCTCATCTGGTAAGCCGCCACGCGGCCTGGCCTTCATCTTTCGGCCCACCTTATGGGTCTTGGGCTATGAGCCGCCAGGTATGACCCGGCCCCTCCTGGGCGGGTCTTACCACGGGGTTATATCCCCAACAATCACCCTTATCCTGGTGTGGGTGTCTACATCGTGCAACATATTGTTTGAGTACCCTCTAATCATCTTGTCATCTCCAGACTTGGGCATCAAGGTGTATGATACGTCTCCAACGTATCGATAATTTATGAAGTATTCACGCCATATTCGCCTATGTTTACAATACTTTTATATGGTTTTGATACACTTATATGATTTATTTAGAACTAACCCGGACTAACGTTGTTTTCAGCAGAATTACCGTGGTGTTGTTTTTGTGCAGAAAATGAAAGTTCTCGGAATCACCCGAAACTTTTTTGTGATTTTTAGGAGGAAATAAGCAACATTGGAGCGAAGTCCTGCCGGAGAGGGTGTGCCAGAAGGCCACCACCCAACCGGCCGCGCCCCCTAGGGGCGCAGCCAGATGGCTTGTGGGGCCCACGTGGCTCCGTTTGGCGTGATTCCAACGCTAAAAAATCCCATAAATAACAGAAACCCCATAAATAAAGAGAGACTCCTCGTTCCACTGCCGCAACTCTCTGTATTAAAGAAAAACCAATCTGGATGCGTTCTAGTACCCTACCAGAGAGGGTAGATCATCTCCCGTGGCCATCTTCATCATCCCGGCAGAGGCCATGACGAGGAGGGAGTAGTCCACCCTCGGGGCTGACGGTTTGTACCAGTAGCTATGTGTTCAATCTCTCTCTCTCTCATGTTCTTGAAATGGCACGATCTTGATGTATCACAGGCTTTGTTAATATAGTCGGATCATATGATGTTATTCCCTTGCTACCTTGTTGTGATGAATTGGATCTTTACCTTTGAGATCTCATTATGTTGGATTGAATATTATGGTTTGCGAACACTTAATGTACGTCTTGCGTGGGATACCCGTAGTGACATTGGGTCATTCTATTGATTCACTTGATATAAGTTGAGGCATCAACTTGCGGATTTCGGTGACCTAGGGGATCTATGCATAGAGGTTTATTGCATGTTTTCATACCACGTTCTCCGATAGTAATCTTGGGGTGCTCCTTGAAGTTCTTTGTGTTGGATTGAATATGATAGATCTGAAATTGTTTGATGCATGTCGCAAAATTTACCCACGGATACTTGAGGTGACTTTGGAGTATCTAGGTGACATTAGGGTTGATTGATATGTATCATTGGTGTTATTCTAGTAGGAACTCTAGGGCCGTTTGTGACACTTATAGGAATAGCCCAATAGATTGATCGAAAAGAATAACTTTGAGGTGGTTCTACTACCTACACCAATTTCATCTTATTGTTCTCCGCTAGATAGGAACTTTGGAGTGATTCTTTGTTGCATGTTGAGGGATGATCATATGATTCAACTATGTTAGCATTGTTGGGAGATTGCACTAGCGAAAGTATGAACCCTAGGCCTTATTTCCAAGCATTTATACACCATTTTGCTCGCTGTTTTATACTTGCTACCTTGCTGTTTTTATATTTTCAGATTACAAAAACCTATATCTATCATCCATATTGCACTTGTATCACCATCTCTTCGCCGAACTGGTGCACCTATACAATTTGCCATTGTATTGGGTGTGTTGGGGACACAAGAGATTTCTCGTATTTGATTGCAGGGTTGTTTGGGAGAGACCATATTCATCCTACACCTCCCACGGATTGATAAACCTTAGGTCATCCACTTGAGGGAAAATTGCTACTGTCCTACAAAACTCTGCGTTTGGAGGCCCAACACGAATCTACAAGAATAAAGTTGCGTAGTAGACATCAAGCTCTTTTCTGGCGCCGTTGCCGGGGAGGTGAGTGCTTGAAGGTATATCTTTAGATCTTGCAATTAAATCTTTTAGTTTCTTGTTTTTCACTAGTTTGGTTTTATAAAAGAAAACTACAAAATAAAGATGAATGGATCCTCATCCACTTGCTAATCTTTTCAAAAGACCCGATTATGTTGGAACAATTGCTCGTGAGAGTTCACTACATTATCTTTATGAGGTCTTGCTTGAAAATCATGAATCTAAAAATTATGAAATTTTTAAAGTGATGCATGATAGTTCCTTGAATTAAAAGCATGATTGCCATGTTGTTAGTATGAATTTTCTGAATATCCATGATGCTAATGATGATTGCACTAGTCATGATAAAAAGATTTCCTATAAGCATGTCAATTTTTGTGGAGTGAATTAAATTTGTAAAGACATGCCATATAGGGATGATAGATTTTGTAAGAAGCATAAACAAGATCAAACTAATTGGTGGCTTAAAGTGATAGATGAACTTGCCACAACATTATGCTCTCTTCATCCCATTGCTTGTGAACTTTGCAATAGAGTTGGTCATCTTAATTTCCAATGCATGCTTTTTCATGACCAAACCGTTTCCAAATATTGTGATAATTTGATCTCCCGTGAACTCTATAATGAACTTTTCTTATTTTTGGGGAATGAAGAATTATCACATAAAAATGATTGGTTTGATATATTCATTACCACAAATGATAATGAAACTAATCTACAAGAAATCTATATGTTTTGCGTAGTGAATTGCAATGAGAATGCTTATATTTCCAACTACAGAAATAAGGAGAAACCAATATAATATAAAAGGAATAATAATGAAAGGATAAAGGTCTCCCAATACCCTCATATTGTTTCTCGTGATAAATCAGGTTGCAAGGAAGAGCTTTCCATCGAACCAATCTCTTCAATAAGGAGCTCAGAAAAACTACTTAAACCCACACAAAATGTGGTAAAGGAGAACAAGAAGAGAAGAAAAGGTAAAGGTATCTCTCACAAATAATGTTGCTCCTATAATCGTTGAAAATGAATACGAAAGTAGTTGGGACGATGATACACTTGATGATTATTTTGTTATGCCTACTACTTGTTGTGATGAGGATGATTGGGAAGATAATGATACGCCTTATAATATTGAAAATCTTTTTGGCGCCAACTTGGAAAACTATGATGATAATTGTTACACTATTGGTGCTATTGATGATTATGCTATGATTCACAAACCCACAAGCTTGGGGATGCTATGCTTGATGAGAATGACATTTTTGAGAATATATTTGCTAGAATTGATGTGTGTCCCAAGCTTGGGGATGCTATGCATAATGGAGATGATCTTTTTAGTTCCCCCACTTCGAATGATCAATTTGTTATGATGATTACATGCCTCCTATTTATGATGATTATTGTGATAATACTTATGTGATAAACAGTAGTGATGATTATTATTATACAACTTGTCACAATTATGAATACCCTTTCTCTGAACATTACTCTTTTAATGTGGAAACAATTTCTAATATTCAAGTCTCCTATGATACTCCCACTACTATGTATGAGAAGTTTTCTTGGGGGGAGAATAATAAATTTTCTATGCTTGTGAATCATGAAAAGAGTGCTTTATGTGATAGTTATATTGTGGAATTGCTTCAGGATGCTACTGAAAACTATTATGAGGAAGGAACTTATGCTTGTAGGAATTGCAATAATATCAAATTTCCTCTCTATGTGTTCAAATTTTTGAATATATGCTTGTTCTGCCTTCCTATGCGAGTTGATTCTTGCTCCCATAAGTTGTTTGCTCAAAAAATCCCTATGCATAGGAAGTGTGTTAGACTTAAATGTTCTTGTCATATGCTTCATGATGCTCCCGTTGTGTTTCAATCCTTACTTTTATGTGAGCATCATTGAAATCATCATGCCTAGCTAAAAGGCATTAAAGAAAAACGCTTGTTGGGAGACAACCCAACACTTTTACTTTATGTTTTTGTGTGTTCACATGATTAATATACTGTAGTAATCATGTTTTGTGTTTTTTATTTCAATAAAGTGCTAAGTAAAGCCTTTGTGATAGTGTGGAAACTTGTTGGTTTGATTCTGTGCAAAAACAGAAACGTTTATGTCCAGTGCAGAATTTCTCTGATTTTACCGGAGCGTCAAAAAATTCTGAAATTTTTACACAGTATTTATAGGCAAATTACTTAAGTTTCCCTAATTTTTCAGAATTGTTAGAGACAGTGAAGTATGGTTATACTACAGATCTTCACAGACTGTTCTTTTTTTGACAGATTCTGTTTTGAATGCATAGTTTGCTTGTTTTAGTGTTCCCATAGCTTATATTCAGTGATATAAATTATGTGAATGGTAGAATACAGTAGTTATTATGTGACAACAATTATGAATCTTTTATTCACAACACCTAAGTGAATGATCTTTATTTATTATACTAACCCATCTCACGAAGTTCCGTTAAGTTTTGTGTGATTGAAGTTTTCAAGTTTTGGGTGAGACATCGATATGAGGAGAATAAGGAGTGACAAGAACCTAAGCTTGGGGATTACCAAGGCACCCCCAAGGTAATATCCAAGGAAGACTCAAGTGTCTAAGCTTGGGGATGCCCCGGAAGGCATCCCCTCTTTCGTCTTCAACACTATCGGTATATCTTACTTAGTGCTATATTTTTATTCGTCACATAATATGTGCTTTGCTTGGAGCGTCATTTTTTTTTCTGTTAGGTGTTATTTATAATCTTGTTTTTCAATAAAAAGTTCCAATAATTGCCTATTAGGATGCTTGAGTTACATGTTTGATATGCGCTGTGTAAAAACAGAAACTTTTGCTGTAGTGTTTGAATTTTCATATTTTACTGGAACGTGGAAAGTTTCTGAAATTTTTACACAGTGTTGTCATATAAATTATTTATCATGTCCTAAATTTAATAACTTTTTGAGTTAGATAAGTACACTTTTTAAAGTAATTGCTACAGACTGTCCTGTTTAGACAGATTTCTGTCATAGTTTTGGTATCTACTTCTCCGATGGTTTTCATGACTTATATTGGTAGATATAAATTGTGGAAACGATAGTAAACAATAGATGATGTTTGAAAATTATTGTGAAACTTGTCTTGGCAGTACATGAAGTGTTGATTTGTTTTTATGTGTACTAACCCATCTCACGAGTTCTTTTCGAGTTTTGTGTGGATGAAGTTTTTGAGAATAGGTCAAACCGTGATATGAGAGGATTGAACAAGATACAAAAGCTCAATCTTGGGAATTCCCAAGGCACTCCAAGTAAATATTTCAAGAAGTCTCAAGCATTTAAGCTTGGGGATGCTACGCATCCAACCTCTCTTCATCAAACAAATATCGGTTAGCCTATGTTGAGCCTAAAGTTTCATTTTTCCACATGATTTGTGCTATTCTTGGAGTGCTATTTTTGTTTAGTTTGCTGTCTGAATAAAATACTCAGATCTGAAATATTTATTGAGAGAGAGTCCTCACATAGCTACTTTATTGTTTGACTACTCATTGATCTTCACTTATATCTTTTGAAGAATAGTTTGATGTTTACTCCTGTGCTTCACTTATATCCGGAAAGTAAATTGTGAATGAATTGAATATCATAAATATGAAATTATCAATGTGCTTTATGCTTAGTAGTAGCTTCACATCTGGTTTATAAAGTAAAATCTATTGAAGTTTGGTAATCATCAAATTGGCCATATGAGCAATTCATGAATGATTAGTATAAGAAAGAGAACTTTAACATACAAATATATTATCTTGGACATCTTTTATGATTGTGAATACCCATCAATTATTTTCAAACTTGATCAAATAGTTGAAGTTGAACAAGGAAGACAACATAATGGTTATGTTTGGGTATATTTGCATAGAAGTTATATTTTTATGGATCCTCCAACATGTGGTGCTTGTTTAGAACCTTTTGCTATCCAAGACTTCATACTAAGTAGAGATACTACTTGTGCATCCAAATCCTTGAGCCAAGTTTCTTCCATGAGTGTCTACCATACCTACCTATATATGGTATTTCACTGCCATTCCAAGTAAATTTGCATGTGCCACCTCTAAACATTCAAATAAACATCCATTTTGTGTGCTCGTACCGCTCATGGAGCGATGGGGCGGTCATTATCTTCCATGCTAAGCGAGTTATTCTCAAGATGAGTGTTTATTCACTTGTCATTGCATGATAGACTGGTAAAAAGGATTCCTAGTCTTGCATAACACAAAAATAAATAAACAAAAACTCCTCCTAGAAAGTTGATTGTTTGGAGGGCAATCGTGGATTCGACCAGCCATGGAATGTGTTTGAATGGTGGAGGGGAGTAAAATTTCAATTCTGTTTGGGAACCACCAATAATGTGATTAGCATGGAAGATATTGAAAACTCTATTGTGACGTTGACAGGAAAGGCACACCACTCAAAATTACATATTCATCTCTGTTTTAAACAATGAGCTCTGGCACATATGCAAATCCCTGCTTCCCTCTGTGAAGGGACAATCTATTTCCTTTCATGTTACTTACTTTCATGTTGAGTCAACTTTTGATTCCAACCTCAATCTATTAGTTGGCAAGCACCATTTGGTGGGGAAAGACCCAAACATATATATCCACTCAAATATATTTGATCATGATTCATTATTGTTGACAATTATCCTTATGATAAATGTGTTGGGAGGTGAGACATCAAGCCCCTATCTTTCTCTGTGTTCGATGGATGTTGTTTGTTCTAAAAATATGCCTTGAGTATTAGCAATCATAAAATACTATATGATAATTGAGTATGTGGAGCTCTTACTTAGACTTGATGATGTATTGAAATTGTTTGGTGACCAAGAACATAGATTGTTAAGTTTCAATAGAATGCATTGTTTGAACCATGACATGTGAATTGTTTGCTACTCTATCATGATGATTTTTATGAGAAAAAGTTGTTGGTTATGATGCTACAAAAGTGATTGAAATTATCTATGATCAAACTTATATATTATGCTAGCATTCACACTTCATAAATTATTTCTTTTATCATTTACCTACTCGAGGACGGGTAGAAATTAAGCCTGGGGATGCTGATACGTCTCCAACGTATCGATAATTTATGAAGTATTCATGCCATATTCACCTATGTTTACAATACTTTTAAATGGTTTTGATACACTTTATATGATTTATTTGGAACTAACCCGGACTGACGTTGTTTTCAGCAGAATTACCGTGGTGTTGTTTTTGTGCAGAAAATGAAAGTTCTCGGAATCGCCCGAAACTTTTTTGTGATTTTTTCTAGAGGAAATAAGCAACATTGGAGCGAAGACCTGCTGGAGGGGGTGTGCGAGAAGGCCACCATGCAACGAGGGCGTGGCCAGATGACTTGTGGGGCCCACGTGGCTCCGTTTGGAATGATTCCAACGCTCAAAAATCCCATAAATAACGGAAACCCCAAAAATAAAGAGAGACTCCTCGTTTCGTCGCTGCAACTCTATGTATCAAAGAAAAACCAATCTGGAGGCATTCCAGTACCCTGCCGGAGAGGGTAGATCATCTTCGGTGGCCATCTTCATCATCCCGATGGAGGCCATGACGAGGAGGGAGTAGTCCACCCTCGGGGCTGACGGTTTGTACCAGTAGCTATGTGTTCAATCTCTCTCTCTCTCTCTCTCTCTCTCTCGTGTTCTTGAGATGGCACAATCTTGATGTATCACAGTGACGGGGTTATTACCCCCGGGTAGGCCAAAGCTGTGGGGTCATTCCCCCGCTCGAAGAAAAATCAGTACCGCCGGCTGGGCCGTGGCCGGCTAGCCGGCCACCGCCAGGCCTGCCACCGGCTCCCTCGAGGCCGGCTAGCGGACAGCCGGCACGTCCTTTGCCGTCTCACCCGGGGCCGGCTGCCTCCACGCCGGCTCTCCCGCTGACCTTCAGACGGACCAGCTCCCGTCCCGTCTCTCTGCGCATCAGTACGGCGACAAGACGAGACCCCCGTTACCTACCCCGGCGTGGCCATAGTGGCCCCTGACACGCGGGCGCAGGGCCAAAGTGACTGCTGACCTCGGCTGACCGCGACAGGGCTTCCAACAGTGCTGGCACGCTCCAACTACTCCATTACCTACTCCGGCGTGGCTACAGTGCAGCCGGTCGTACCGCTGACCGCGGCCGGCAGCCACAAGGCGACGCCCCGACGGGCAGCCCGTGCCGCGACGCGACCGGCACGGGACCCACCAAGCGGGCCCCGCCGGCTCCTGACGGGACCCGACAGCCGGCGGGCCCTACCAGCGACAAGACCCCATGGCCGGCAGCCCCCACGGCCGGCTAGAGAGGCTGCCGGCTGGGCCCCCCCAAGACCTTCTATTCATATTGTAACCCGGGGGGTTGGCCTATAAAATCCCCCGGGCCTCCCCCATGCAACGGGGTTCCCAGTTAGACTCTTTTCATACACCACCCATACGTAGAGAGGCAGTAAGGGCGAGCTAGCTCCTTCTTCCTCCTCTATCCATACAGCTCAAGGAGCTCCATTGTAACCTTACCATCGTCTCAACTAGACCAAGCAGGACTAGGGGTGTTACCTCCCACGGAGGGCCCCGAACCTGGGTACATCATGTGTCCGCCACCGCTTGTGCCTAACCCCGATTCCGGAGCCCGCCGGCGTCCTTCGGCCCCTCCCGATAAGCCTACCCATGGCATCTGCCGTGACAAAACCACGACAGTTGACACCCACCGTGGGGCCGTCCGCGGCGCCGGCCGGAGTCACGCTCCGGGCGGGGCCCTTCGCCACATCCCCCGGCCGCCTCGCGTCCGGGTGGAACCGCATGCTCGTGGGGCTTGCTCCGGCAGGTCCTGCGGGCCACGCGGCCGGCATCTCCGACGAGTGCCTCGGCCGCGACCTCGCGCTCGACGTCGCCATGCTCGCTGGGCGGTTCAGCAAGCTGAGCCTCGCCGGCGAGCCGTCGGCTGGCGAGTACCCTAGCTGGGTGCTCGACTGCACCGACCCTCCCTCGTCCGTGGGTGCGCTCGCCACGGGCGAGGCCGTCGGTTCTCGCGCCTGCGTTGGAGTGATGGTCACCACCTCCTCCACCACTTCGAGCCGTGTGCGGGCGGCCGAGGCCGATGCGGCCGCCTCCCGCACCGGTACCTCCGACCCGCTCGCCGCTACCCTCCGGGGTCTGGGCACTCCCATCGCCCCGACGGCGGACCCGGCCGCCGCCAGAACCGAGCTGGAGGCGGACCGCCGTCTGCTGTTCGACGACGCCACCGCCCTCGCTGCCGAGCGGCGCCGGATGGAAGCCGCGCAGCGGGAATACATCTCCGCGTATGGTCTCACCCCGGCTGGCCCCGAGCCCAGCCGGCGTGGGACCATGCGGGAGCGCGGCCGCGTGGTCGCGGAAATCCTCGGCGGCCGCCTTCCCGTCTACGACACCCCCGCGGCCAACCTGCGCGCCGCCAAGGTTGCCTACGAAGATTTGGCAACCTTGGAGGGCGAGGAGCGTGCCGCGTGCGAGCGACACATCAAGGACCTCATCGACACCGCCAACGCGCAACAGGTCGTCCTCACCCCCGATGGGGCCATTTCCGAACTTCCCCGGCCCAAGGGTGAGGGCACTGGGGCTACCAACCGTCAGCCAGCTCAGCACTCCAGTACCCCTCGACCCTCCGGCCGGCGGAACGAGGGAAGCAACGTTCGGCGCACCCAGCTGCGCGGCAATGAGTAGCCGGCTGTAAACAGCCGGCGCAGCAACAATCCGGCTGGCAGCAACCGCCGGGACGAGGCTCCGGCTGGCGGTAGCCGGCGTAGCCGCGAGCACACTCCGCCTCCGCGGCAAGAACCGGCCCGGTCCATCCCGCCGGCTGTCCGCCCCGAACTCGCGGCCCGGCTCGGGCCGCGGGTCCCCCACAACGATAACGACGCCCGGCTCCGGCTCGACCGGCTGGCGCAGTCGGCTCTCCTCGAGGAGGAGGGCTCGATTGGCCCTGCCTGCTTCGGCCCTCGGATCCGCAACGAGCCGTTTCCGCCCGGCTTCACTCTTCCCCACGACACCCCGAAGTACATTGGGGCCGCCAAGCCGGAGGACTGGCTGATCGATTACACCACCGCCGTCGGCATCGCCAGGGGGAACAAGCGCGTAGCCGTCCGCTACGCCCCCCTCATGCTGATCGGCTCGGCCCGCACCTGGCTAAACAGCCTGGCAGCCGGCAGCATCAACACCTGGACGGACTTCGAAGAGGCGTTCGTCCGCAACTTCACCGGCACTTACAAGCGGCCGGGCCGGCCCCGCGAGCTGGCCATGTGCGTCCAGGGCCCGGAGGAACCACTCCGCGACTATCTCACACGCTGGACCGAGCTCCGCAACTCCTGCGAGGGAGTGCACGAGGTGCAAGCCATCCAGTACTTCATCGAAGGTTGCTCCGATGGCACCCCCCTCAACCACAAGCTCTTGTGCTCCGAGCCAACTTCCCTGGCGGACCTAATGTCCAAAGCGGACAAATACGCCACGGCCGATTCCTTGATGAGGATGAAGGCCAAGGCACCAACCAAACCGGCTCCGCCGCCTGCCGCGCCACGGGCGGCCGCCGACAACCGGCAGCAGCAAAACAACAAACGCAAGAACGATCAGCCCGACTCCCGCTACGGGAGCCAGCAGGTCGCCTCCATCGAGGAAGAGCAGCCGGCTGGCCAGGCTTCCGGCCAGCGTCAGCGCACCGGCAAGTCCACCTGGCAGCCCAAGCTCACGTTCGAGCAGATGCTCGACCTCCCCTGCAAACACCATTCCGGCGCCAAGCCGGCTACACACACGCTCCGGCAGTGCAGCTTCTCTCAGCGGTTAGCACGGGGGGAAGGCCTGCCGACCCCTCTGGCGCCGCCTCCCCGCACACCGGCTCCGGCTCCGGCTCCCGCTCCGGCTTAGGCCCCGGCTGCGGCTCAGAACGACGGCCGGTTGCTCGACCAGTTCCCCGAGCAAGACGGCTGCTACGTCGTCTTCACCAGTGAAGAGACGGGCAAGCACGCCCAACGCCGGCTCCACCGCGAGGTGAATGCCACCATGCCCGCGACTCCCCAGTTCATGCACTGGTCCGAGAAGCCGGTCACCTGGAGCCGGGCTGACCACCCAGCCGTGATGCCAAGCCCTGGCAGCTATGCCCTCGTCCTCGATCCCACCATCGCCTCCGCGAGGCGCACGTGCCGCTTCTCGCGGGTGCTGATCGATGGGGGCAGCAGCATTAACATCCTCTACCTTGACACAATGCTCAAATTGGGGCTCAAGGTGGAGGACCTACAATCGAGCCGGACCGTTTTCCACGGCATCGTGCCGGGAAAGTCCTGCACCCCTGTCGGCAAGATCAAGCTCGACGTCCTCTTCGGCGGCTCCAGCCACTTCCGCCGCGAACCGGTCTGGTTCGAGGTAGTGGACCTCGACAGTCCCTACCACGCGCTGCTGGGTCGGCCGGCTCTCGTCAAATTCATGGTGATCCCCCACTACGCCTACCTCAAGCTCAAGATGCCGGGTCCCAAGGGCATCATCACCATCGCCGGCGACTACAAGATGTCAATCGCGTGCGTGCGAGACGGCAGCCGGCTGGCCGAGGCCCTGGAGATAGCGGAGGAGAAGCGGCAGCTCGACCGACTCGTGGCCCTCGCCTCGGCCCAGCCGGCCATGCCGGCTCCTCCATCCCAGTCGGCCGGCGAGGCCTCGTTCCAGCCGTCCAAGGACACCAGGCAGGTGCCGCTTGACCCGGCTAACCCCACCCAGTGCGTGACCATCGGCTCTCGCCTCGACAGCAAATAGGAAAGCGAGCTCGTCGACTTCCTCCGTGAGAATGGGGACATCTTCGCATAGTCTCCCAAGGACATGTCGGGTGTTCCGAGGAAGTTCGCCGAGCACAAGCTTCACGTACGACCGGACGCAAAGCCGGTCAAGCAACCCCTGCGCCATTTCTCCGAGGAGAAGCGGCGTACTATAGGAGAAGAAATCGCCCGGCTGCTTGCAGCCAGCTTCATCATGGAAGTGTTCCACCCGGACTGGCTGGCCATCCCAGTCCTGGTGCTGAAGAAGAACAAGACCTGGCGCATGTGTATCGACTACACGAGCCTGAACAAGGCGTGCCCCAAGGACCCGTTCGCCCTGCCGCGGATCGATCAAGTCATCGACTCCACGGCCGGCTGCGACCTGCTGTCCTTCCTGGACGCCTACTCCGGCTACCACCAGATCAAGCTGGACACGGCCGACCGGCTCAAGACCTCCTTCATCACCCCCTTTGGGGCCTACTGCTACATCACCATGTCCTTCGGCCTGAAGAATGCATGCGCTACCTTCCAGCGCTGCATGCAGAAGTGTCTCCTGCCTCAGATAGGCAGGAACGTCCACGTCTACGTCGACGACATCGTCGTCAAGTCCAAGAGGCATTTCAGCCTCCTCGACGATCTCCGGGAAACATTCGCCAACTTGCGTGAATACAAGATCAAGCTCAACCCGGAGAAGTGCGTCTTCGGCGTCCCAGCCGGCCAACTCTGGGGTTTCTTCGTGTCCGCTCGCGGCATCGAAGCTAACCCCGAGAAGATCAGCGCAATCGAGCGCATGCCCAAGCCGACCCGGCTCCGCGACGTCCAGAAGTTCACCGGCTGCCTCGCCTCCCTCAGCCGGTTCATCAGCCGGCTGGGCGAGAAGGCCTTGCCCCTCTACGGGCTCCTCCGCAAGATGGCTCTGGTCGAGCCGGGCCGGGACCCCTCGAAGAGGCCGGCCCTATTTGACTGGTCCGACGAGGCGGACGAGGCGTTCCGCGGCCTCAAGCGGGCTCTCACCAACGCGCCCATCTTGGCCGCGCCGGCTAAGAAGGAGCCTTTGCTTGCCTACATCGTGGCGACCACGCGCGTCGTCAGCGTCGTTCTGGTGGTGGAACGGCCGGAGGAGGGCAAAGCGCTGCCGGCCCAGCGCCCCGTCTACTACCTCAGCGAGGTCCTCTCCGCCTCCAAGCAGAACTACCCCCACAACCAGAAGATGTGCTACGGCATATTCTTCGCCGCCCAGAAGGTCAAGCAATACTTCTAGGAGCACGTCATCACTGTCGTGAGCACGGCGCCGGTGGGCGAAATCATGAGCGGCCGGGACGCCACCGGCCGGATCGCCAAGTGGACCATCGCCCTCGCCGACTACGAAATACGGTACGAGCCTCGCACCGCCATCAAATCAGAAGCGATGGCCGACTTCCTCGTCGACTGGGCCGAAACCCAGTTCGTGCCGCCTCCACCCGACTCCACACATTGGCGCATGCACTTCGACGGCTCGAAGATGCGAGCCGGCCTGGGTGCCGGCATCGTCTTGTCATCCCCGAGGGGAGATCAGCTCAAGTACGCGCTCCAGATCCACTTCGCCGCCTCCAACAACGTGGCCGAGTACGAGGCCCTCGTCCACGGCCTCCGGCTCGCCAAGGAGATCGGCATCCAGCGCATCATATGCTTCGGAGACTCCGACCTCGTGGTGCAGCAGGTCTCTAGCGAATGGGACGCCAGGGACGCCAACATGGCCAGCTATCGCTTCCTCGTCCAACAGCTCACCGGCTCCTTCGAGGGCTGTGAGTTCCATCACGTCCCCCGCGCGGACAACGAGGCGGCCGATACGCTGGCAAAGATCGGTTCCACCCGACAGGCCAACCCAGCCGGCGTCTCCCTCGAGCGGCTGCTAAAGCCTTCGATCAAACCCTCCCTCGAATCAGAATCCATCTTCGTGTCGGCTAACGCGGCCGGTCCCTCGGCGGATCGGGCTGCCCAGCCAGCCCCGCCTTCTGTGGTTGCTTTGCCGGCTCGGTCGCCGCCGGCTGCCCAGCCGGCGCCGCCCGTTCCGGCTGTCGAGCCGGACACATCCGCAACGGCCGGCCCTGAGCCCGCGGCCGTCATGATAACAATCGACATTCCTCCCGCCGCTTCACTCCCGGGGGCTGGCGAGCCGGTCCCGGGGGCTGGCGAGCCGGTCCCGGGGACTGGTCTTCCGGGGGCTGCTGCCGCCACCAACATCCCGCTCGGGCCTGGGCCGGCTCCCGTGTCGGCTCCCTCGTGGGCCCAGCCCATCCTGGCATTCCTCCTACGTGGCGAGCTCCCCTCCGACGAGACCACGGCAAGGCAAATCCAGCGCCGAGCCTCGGCCTACAGCATCATCAACCACGAGCTGGTTCATCGCAGCACCACCGGCGTTTTCCAACGCTGCGTCGAGCCGGAGAAAGGGCAAGAGATCCTCCTCGACATCCACCAGGGCGAGTGCGGGCACCATGCCACCTCCAGGACCCTGGTGGCCAAGGCGTTCCGCCATGGCTTCTACTGGCCGACTGCTTTGGAGGCGGCCAAGCTGCTGGTCGACAAGTGCGAAGGTTGCCAGCGCTTCAGCACGCAGAGCCACCTGCCGGCTTCAGCCCTCCAAACAATCCCCCTCTCGTGGCCCTTCGCCGTCTGGGGGCTGGATATGGTGGGACCTTTCAAGACCGCGCGAGGCGGCATGACACATTTGCTGGTAGCCGTCGACAAATTCACCAAGTGGATCGAGGCCCGGCCAATCAAGAAGCTGGACGGCCCAACGGCCGTCCAGTTCGTCGAAGACCTCACGGTCCGCTATGGCGTCCCCCACAGCATCATCACCAACAATGGCACGAACTTCGCCAAGGGCGCGCTAGCGCGTTTCTGCTCCAAGAAGGGCATTCGGCTCGATTTGGCGTCTGTTGCCCACCCTCAGTCAAACTGACAGGTCGAGAGGGCCAACGGCCTGATCTTGTCTGGCATCAGGCCCCGGCTCGTGGCGCCACTGGTCAGGTCAGCCGGCTGCTGGGTCGAAGAGCTGCCGGTTGTCCTCTGGAGCCTCAGGACCACGCCCAACCAGTCAACCGGCTACACACCGTTCTTTCTCGTGTATGGGTCCGAGGCAATCATCCCCACCGACATCGAGTTTGATTCGCCTCGGGTTACCCTGTACATGGAGAAAGACGCGAAGGAAGCGAGAGAAGACGGCGTCGACCTCCTCGAGGAGGCCCGCGAACTGGCCCTGAGCCGGACGGCCATCTACCAGCAGAAGCTCCGGCGCTACCACAGCAAGCGGATCCGGCCACTCTCCTTCCGCGAAGGGGACTTGGTGCTCAGACGGATCCAGCGAACTGCCGGCCAACACAAGCTGTCCTCCCCATGTGAGGGCCCGTTCATCGTCAGCAGAGCGCTGCACAACAACGCGTACTATCTAATAGACGCCCAGAAGCCGCAGAAGCGCAAGAGAGACGCCTCCGGCGAGGAGACGGAGCGCCCATGGAACACGGCGCTCCTCCGTCCGTTTTACTGCTAAAAGACCAGTGTATGTATATATCCTCCCCTTTTGGGCTTATGAATGCAATGGGGGCCCCAAGCCGGCACTTGGGGCATGCCCCTTTTCAATCCTTCCAAAGGTTTCTCATTCTTTAAGGCGCGTCACCCGGGTCCGGCTCCCTAGCCCGGGGGCTCGCCGGCTCCCCTCCGAGGCGGATAACTAGTGTGAGCAAGCAACCCTTCGCTACCATCCCTAGCCAGCCACAGACCGGCTCCCGGCTGTCCGGCTGACGGGGCCACGGGGTACGAAGGAACTTCTCACACAAAGGTCAGCCAACGAGCGGCAGCCGAACTATGCTATTTCTAGCAACCGGCCACTGCCGGCTCGACCTAGCCCTAGCCAGTTGACTCTAAGAGCCCGCTTGTTTTCCCAAGGGTGATGCCTCGTCCCTGTCCCAGACCGGCTCCCGGCTGGCTGGCAGGCGGGGCGGAAGCCGGAAGGAATCCCGGCGTGCGACACAAGTCAAAAGGCGAAAAGCGAAAGAAGAGCCGGCACGCACAAATTTTTAACAGCATAAGTTAAAACGATAAACGGCCATAGCCAAAGGTTCATTACAGCCAGAGGTTCATTACAATAACACACCCCCAGTGGGTGGAAAAGTGTGTTAAACACAATGTTGCAGAGGGCAGAAACTGGCAAATAAGCGGGACGGCTCAGGCCACCGGCGCGTCGTCGGCCGGCTCGACGGTCCGCCCAGAAGAAGCCGCGGCTTTCGGGTCCGCCTCCATGGTCTCTGTGGCGCCGGTACCACCATCGGTGCTGGAGGCGGTGCTCTCTTCGGCGACCTCATCGTCCTCCAGGCCTTGGGGGTTGCCGAAGGAGTCCTCGGCGGCCGGCTCGCCGTCCTCGCCAAGTGCCGGCAGAAGCACGTCCGGGTCAACATACGCGGCAAGCTCGTTGGCCCGGCGGACAAGGGCATCTTCACGAGCCGCCCGCTCCGCCTCCGGGACGTCGCGCATCGTGGCCAGCCGGTCCAAGTTGACACCGGCATACCACGACGTGACGAACCGGAGCGCCATCTACGCACCGGCTCGAACCGCCGACGCCTTCCAGACCTCGAGCCGGGCCTTGGCGTTCTCCATGCCGGCTGCTTTCAGCCGCTCCACGCTGCGCTGGAGGTGGATCAGCCGGTTCTCCACGGCCAACGCAATCTCGTCCACGTCCCAGCCGGCGTCCTCCTCGCGCTCTCGCCCGCGCCGCTACAGATCCCCCCGGTGGCTCGCCACGACTCGCTCGGCGTAGCGCTGGGTTTCCGAGAACCGCTCTAAAGAAAGAAAATTGGAATCAGAAGGGAATCAGAAAACACCCCAAAGGCAAGGAAAACACGGCCGGCTGGGAGGAAGATCAAAATTTATGCTGAAAGGCGTCGTCCATCTCGATGGCGAACTGCAGCCCCGCCTCCTTCTCGCGTGTCAGCGCCTCCTCCGCCTGGGCAAGGGCGGCGCTGCGCGCCTCAAGCGCCTTCTCGAGGCGGGTCACCTTGACTTCGAGGGCGGCTTTCTCTTGGGCGGCATCAGCCGCCTGCTTGACGGCGTTCTCCTTGGCCGCCACCTCCCGCTGCAGCTCCTCCCGCAGGCGCTCTTGGGCCGCCTGCCCGTCCACCAGCAGGCCGGCCAGCCGGTCCCGTTCTGAGGTGATCGTCTGGACGTTCTGCGCCAGCCGGTCCCGCTCGGCGGCCACCTCATCCCTCTTCTCCCAGATGGAGGTCAGGGCGTCCAGGTCCCCTGCAGAAGCATCGACCGCAATTAGTAAAACGCACAAAGACCCGTGCCGGCTGCCGAGCAGCCGGCCCGACTCTCAGGGGCTACACCCAGTGGGTGCGGTCGCGCGCCCCCACTGGAACCGACGTACCTTGCGCCTTCTTCAGCTCCTGTTCCAGATGATAATAACCGCGCTTGCCACGGTTGTGGATAGCGACCGCCTCATCAAAAATCTCCCGCCGCCTGGAATTCCCCGCCTGCTCCAAGAAGCCAGTCAAGAAAATGCAAAGGAAGATCCGGCCCGGCTGCCTCGCAGCCGGTCAGCCGGCCCGCATCTCGGGGGCTACACCCAGTGGGTGCACTCGCGCGCCCCCACTGAAAATTCGACAAAGACCAAGAAGGTTTACCTCTGCGCGCTGCAAGGCGGTGTCGGCCGCCTCGTCAAACTTGGCCAGCTCCTCGCGGCACCGCGCCAGGACGCTGCCCAGCTCGTCGAGCGCCGGGACCGGGCCGCCAACCGACGCGGGCATGACGGCTGGGACGCGGGCCAGCGCCTCCCAGTCCTTGATCACCTCCAGCATAGTCCTCCCGGACCGGCTCCCCCCGCCGCTCGCTCCAGCATCCGCCGCGTCGCCGTCTGCCGGGGGGCGGTCGCTGACCACAAGGGCTCGAGAATCAGTTCCCGACTACCCAACGTCCGGCGCCGCTGCCCCCGCTCCCATCCGGCTCGGCGGAGTGGTCGCGACAGCCGGCGTTCCCATCTCCGTGGCCGGCACCCCCGGCGCCGCCTCCTGCGCCGCCTCCGGCGCCGCCGGGGCCTCCGGCACGACAACCGCGGGCAGCGTCACCACCGCCCCCGCCTGCCGGGGCCCCTCTGGTGCCGGCTCGGGGTTTGCTCCCCCCGGCCGGGCCACTTCCGCCCCGGTCAAAGTCCCGACCGCCTCCACGGCCGGCCCCCGCGGCTCGCTCGACGACGGTCTCGACTTACGAGCCGATTCCGCCGCCGAATTCGATGCCCGCGCGGGTTCCGCGGACCGCCTCTGCCTCCCGCCGCTCGAAGCCCCAGAGTGCGCGGTCCCGCCCTTGACTCCTGACTTCGAGGCTCGCAGCTCTGCCTGCCTCCTCCTCTCCTCCCGCTGCGTGGCCGCGTGCTCCAGGGCCAGCTGGCTGGCGGGCTCCACCGGGTTGGCTGTCGACTCCACATCATGGAGCTCGATGGGGTCCCTGGAACGGGCAGACGCTCAGCCACCTGCCGTCACGAAACTAACTAAGAGAAGCACCTCCAAGAATCAAAATACTTACCCGACAACGACGGGAAGGACCCGCTTGGCCCGCGCCGGCGGCTTCGCCGTGACCACCTTCACCCGCTTGCGAGCTGGCTGTTGGGCCGCGGGCTCCTCCTGAGCCGGCCTCTTCTCCTGACGGGAAGGCCTGGCCGCCCGGCTGCGCGATGGCCGCTCCTCGCTCTGCCCGCGCGGACTCCTCTGAACTGCGGGGGGAGGTGCGTCCAGGACCCCGGACGCATATCACTGCGCCCCCGCAGGCGTACGGCCCGTCGGCGTTCCTCAAGGCCTTGAGGTAGAAGAGTTTCCTCCAGAGCTCCACGAAGGGGAGGAGGCCGAGGTAGCCCTCGCAGAGCGTCACGAAGCTTGAAAGCTGGAGGACGGCGTTGGGGCCGAGATGGTGCGGCTGAAGATCGAACTTGTCCATAAAGTAGCGGCAGAACCGGCTCACCGGCAAACCGAAGCCGTGTGAGAAATGCCAGGCGAAGACCACGAACTTCCCCTCCTGGGGGACGGGCGCCACCTCGCCGCCCGGTGGACGGGCGGCGACGCGGTCCTCCGACGGCAGCATCCGGGCGCTGCGGAGGCGCTCGATGTCCTCCTCGGTGATGAACGACCCATCCCAGCTGCCGGAGGGCCTGCTTGCCATCTCCGCGGTGGTCGGGCGCAAGAAAGAAGGTGGGCGGCGCTGCAGCGGCGAGCGGGCGGAGCTGCGGCGCAAGGCGAGCGCGAGGCAAGCGCAGAAGGCAAAGAGGAAGAAAACGAGGAGAGCGAGGAGAGCGCAACTGCCTCCGCCCCTCGCCCTTCCCGTTTAAATACGGGGGCGATGCCTGGGGGAGGTGGGGATCAATTGTGCCCACTCCCCCGGGATATCCGCGAGATCGTGGGCGCCTCGGGTCGCGGCCGCCGTGATCTTGGCACAGAAGATCTCGGCCCACGGCCCGCGGCCTACTGGGCTACGCCCGCGGCCTAGCGGGCTAGGCCCTGCGCGACGTCCCGTCTGCTCACGCGCGCGGGCCCCATGGCTTCATTACGCCCCGCGTGGCACGCAGCGAACCGACGCGGAGCCCGGGGCGGCGTGACGGGACCCGAGGCGTCGGGGGCGGCCGCCGCCTCGCCCGGCCGTTCGGCCCTCCGCAGAAGATAAAACACCGCCTGAGGGAAGCCGCCGGCTCCCCCTCGACAGGCAGACGTGGGCCCTCGCCGGCTTCGGGGACTACTGACGGGGTTATTACCCCCGGGTAGGCCAAAGTTGTGGGGTCCTTCCCCCGCTCGAAGAAAAAACAGTACCGCCGGCTGGCCCGTGGCCGGCTGGCGGGCCGCCGGCTGCCTCAGGACCGGCTGGGCCGGGGCCGGCTGGCCGGCCACCGGCAGGCCTGCCACCGGCTCCCTCGAGGCCGGCTGGTGGACAGCAGGCACGTCCTTTGCCGTCTCACCCGGGGCCGGCTGCCTCCACGCCAGCTCTCCCGCTGACCTTCGGACGGACCAGCTCCCGTCCCATCTCTCTGCGCATGAGTACGGCGACAAGACGAGACCCCCGTTACCTACCCCGGCGTGGCCACAGTGGCCCCTGACACGCGGGCGCAGGGCGACAGTGACTGCTGACCTCGGCTGACCGCGACAGGGCTTCCAACAGTGCCGGCACGCTCCAACTACTCCATTACCTGCTCCGGCGTGGCTACAGTGCAGCCGGCCGTACCGCTGACCGCGGCCGGCAGCCACAAGGCGACGACCCGACGGGCAGCCCATGCCGCGACGTGACCGGCACGGGACCCACCAAGCGGGTCCCGCCGGCTCCTGACGGGACCCGACAACCGGCGGGCCCTTCCAGCGACAAGACCCCACGGCCGGCGGCCCCCACGGCCGGCCAGAGAGGCTGCCGGCTGGGCCCCCCCAAGACCTTCTATTCATATTGTAACCCGGGGGGTTGGCCTATAAAATCCCCCGGGCCTCCCCCATGCAACGGGGTTCCCAGTTAGACTCTTTTCATACACCACCCATACGTAGAGAGGCAGTAAGGGCGAGCTAGCTCCTTCTTCCTCCTCTATCCATACAGCTCAAGGAGCTCCATGGTAACCTTACCATCGTCTCAACTAGACCAAGCAGGACTAGGGGTGTTACCTCCCACGGAGGGCCCCGAACCCGGGTACATCGTGTGTCCGCCACCGCTTGTGCCTAACCCCGCTCCCGGAGCCCGCCGGCGTCCTTCCGCCCCTCTCGATAAGCCTACCCATGGCATCTGTCGTGACAAAACCACGACACACGGGCTTTGTTAATGTAGTCGAATCATATGATGTTATTCCCTTGCTACCTTGTTATGATGAATTGGATCTTTACCTTTGAGATCTCATTATGTTGGATTGAATATTATGGTTTGAGAACACTTGATGTACGTCTTGCGTGGGATACCCGTAGTGACATTGGGGTATTCTATTGATTCACTTGATATATGTTGAGGCATCAACTTGCGGATTCCCATGACCTAGGGGATCTATGCATAGGGGTTGATTGCATGTTTTCATACCACGGTCTCCGATGGAAATCTTGGGGTGCTCCTTGAAGTGTTGGATTGAATATGATAGATCTGAAATTGTTTGATGCATGTCGCATAATTTACCCACAGATACTTGAGGTGAAATTTGAGTATCTAGGTGACATTAGGGTTGATTGATATGTATCATTGGTGTTATTCTAGTAGGAACTCTAGGGCTGTTTGTGACACTTATAGGAATAGCCAAATAGATTGATCAAAAAGAATAACTTTGAGGTGGTCCTACTACCTACACCAATTTCATCCTATTGTTCTCCTCTAGATAGGAACTTTGGAGTGATTCTTTGTTGCATGTTGAGGGATGATCATATGATTCAACTATGTTAGCATTGTTGGGAGATTGCACTAGCAAAAGTATGAACCCTAGGCCTTATTTACAAGCTTTTATACACCGTTTTGCTCGCTGTTTTACACTTGCTACCTTGCTGTTTTTATATTACAAAAACCTATATCTATCATCCATATTGCACTTGTATCACCATCTCTTCGCCGAACTGGTGCACCTATACAATTTGCCATTGTATTGGGTGTGTTGGGGACACAAGAGATTTCTCGTATTTGATTGCAGGGTTGTCTGAGAGAGACCATCTTCATCCTACACCTACCACGGATTGATAAACCTTAGGTCATCCACTTGAGCGAAAATTGCTACTGTCCTACAAAACTCTGCGCTTGGAGGCCCAACACGAGTCTACAAGAATAAAGTTGCATAGTAGACATATGTGTACCTCAAGATAGTGTTTGTAGTGGGTAGTCCTGCTTGCAGATGGTAGACAGAGCCAAACTTATGTGAATGCACATGAGCAGCTGGGATCTCCTTGTACATATTAGCCATAGAGTTATGACTCATCTTTGCTTCAGCACACACATCCAGATCTCCTTCTACCTGTGGGGCTCCTAAGATGGTAGCCCACTCATCAACTGTGGATTGGTACCTGACTCCTTCAGTCATCCATATAATCCTGCCATATGGCTAGAAGTGAGCAGTAGAGTAGAACTGCATGATCATCTCATTGTTCTAAGTAGTGAACTCTCTTCCAACAAAATTTGCAATATCAATGCACTTGAAGTTGTCTTGCACACTTGGAAAGAAATCTTCATTCTCCTTGATATATGCCTAGTCAACATATCTGATGTCACTGACTGCTGGGCTCTTGTCCAATAGGACAGTCTCATAGAAATCTTGTTGTTCTTTGGTGTAGAACCTATAATCTATAGCAGTCTTCCTCCTGGAGGCATAGGGATCATTTGCCCTCCACAATCAGTCATGCATCCTTTCTCTTCTTCATATCTTCAGCTACTAGGTGTGCATCATTATGCAATGGCAAATGTGGTCTTAGCTTCCTCAGCACTGATAGATCATCTTCTTCTTCCATGGTGGAAGATCTCTAGTTCTTAGCAGCAAGAGGGATGTCCCTAGTAGTCTTCTTGGATTTTGGTGGAACTGGCTTCTTGGACTCAGACTTCTTGCTCTTTGATGGAGCTTGCTTGGGCATGGCATCTGCAACTAACTTCTTCTTCTTGGATGGAGGAGCCTTGGCAGCGGGCTCTTCCTCCTCAGCTTCTGCTGGGTCTTCATACATAGAAGTACGTCTGCCAATAACATGGATAATCCTCTTCCTGGCTCTCTTCTTCTCTTCCGCCTTCTTAGGCACAAATTTCCTTGGAGGCTCAGCTGATAAAGCAGTGTTTGCTCTAGCACTCTCAGGTGCTCTCATAGTTTCAGAGGTGCCATACTTCTTTCTGACAGTCCTCTTTGCTGATGTGGCCTCAGAAGCAACCTTCTTTGCAGCTTTGTCCTCCTCTGGCACAAAATCAGAATCCTCCTCGTCAGAATTCAGCTTCTTACTTGCCCTGGTGGCATCTTTGGGCAGCCCATGTGAACTTGGGGTGCCTGGATCCTCTGAAGAAGATGGACTAGCATTGGGGCTTGTGTCTGGACTCAGGTCCACTTCCATCTCTATGAAATCATTCTGGCTATCGTCAGAACCTGACATGCTGACCCTGTGAATAGAGTATAGAAGAGCAGAGAGGTTGAGCATCACAAAACATAGAAGTTTTTCTCAAACTTGATCTCAAATTCTTAGTTTTGGATTTCTGCAAAATGGATTTCGGTAGCACCGAGTTAGAGAATTTGGAGCCACCAAGACTGACACTCTCATATTATAGAAACCTGGCAACTCTTTTCGGTGAGACCAAAAAGAGAAACTTGGTTTCACCGAGAGTGGTCTTGGTTGCCTGACGTGGCTTGAGACTGCGTCGGTATTTCTCCAAAGAGGAAGGGATCATGCAACACAGCGACGGTAAGTATTTCCCTCAGTTATGAATCCAAGGTTATCGAACCAGTAGGAGGATCACCAACACCCAATAAGCAGCACCTGCACACAAACAACAAATACTTGCAACCTGACGTGAAAGAGAGGTTGTCAATCTCTCTATGGTAATAGGTAGTGATAGATAGGAGAGATAGATCTCTCAAGAACACAAATCAAAAGAGTAAGATAGATTACGGTTTTTGGTTTTGTAGATCTGAAAACAAAGATTGCAAAAAACGTAGATCGGAAAGCAATATGTTGGAAAACTAGACCCGGGGGCCGTAGGGTTCACTAGTGGCTTCTCTCATGAGTATAGCGCACGGTGCGTGAACAAATTACTTGTCGGTGTACTAAAGTTTGGGTCTTTAATACCCCATACTTGTGCACGGGCAGTTGTAGCCATATCAGCGGCAAGGCCTGCCGGGGGATGACTGGATGCAAATGCAAGAATATCAAGGAAGCATTCAAGCCAATAATCAGAAGACTGAAGGCTGGAGCCCCGGCAAGGTCTTGCCGGGATGGCTCACAGCCCCGGCAAGGCTCGCTTGATCTGCTCTTTGTGCGAGCCTTTCTCCCTGCGTTGATCGCTTGATCTGCTCTTTGTGCGAGCCTTTCTCCCTGCCGAACCGTAAAGGGATCCACGCGATCTCATAGGTGTCGTTTCCGACATCTTTGGCGCGCCGGGTAGGGGGGAAAGGTTGCCTGAACCTGATCTGGAGATCAGCGCGCCAGTTTCTCCATCAGCTTCATCGCCATGGCCCCCAAGAAGAAGGGTTTCACGGCGGTTGGTCCATCCGCGTCCGCTGTGCCTGTAGCTACACAGACAGGTGATGGTGTGGACGCGGGCGGAGGAGGTGGAGGCCTTGAGCCTCCATGACATTCTGGTGGTCAAAGCCAAGCGAGCGGCGTCATTCGCAGCGGCGACGGCCACCCGCGTGCCCCTAGATCTAGGGACGGAGCTGTGCTAAATGCGGGCGGCGTAGCGAACTCCAAGGATGGAAGGGCGCCTTCCAAGACACCTACGCCGGCGCATGCGTCGCGGCGTTCTCAGGTCGCGCGCGATGAACATGGCCGCTACGTTGGTGGTACTAGGCGTCCCCACGAAAAGTCTCCTGAGCATCACCCTCGACATGCGCGGGACCAGCATGCACGCCAACATGTTGGTGGAAGCGGCGCGCGGTCGCGGGACCGTGATGGAGCTCCTTCTAACACGGTTAGGAGTCAGAGCACCTCATGTTCCTCGCACCTGTCGCCGCTGCCTACACCAGCAGAAGCACTGGCGCGAGCACAGCTGCTCCTGAATTTTCCACCTACTGTGGACAAGCTCGACGAGTGGAGAGCTGCTATTCAGAGCCTCGTCGGCCTTGTCAACGATGATAGGCCGTAGATGGGGGATCCTTCGCGGTAGCAATCCATCGAGCCGACGCGTGTCGCTGGCGAAAAGGCGGGAGGCGCTACGACCACGGTGCACTCTCCTCCACGGAGACAGCAGCAGTCGCTGACTCGACGGATCGATGCCTGCGAGGATGATTCAACGGCGTCGTCTGATCCGCGAACTCATCGCGATCAACGTCAAGTTCTTCGGGAACGAGGCAAAGAAGACGCCCGGACTACTATCGAGCGACGTCGGGAAGCACGCCATCAATCTGATAAGCGCGCGGGGCCCACTGTAGATAATCCTGCGCCGGGGTATCCTGTCGATCTACCCTATGAGGTAAGTTGCCCAGCGTTTACCCACGAGTTGCGGCGAGTCCAGTGGCCCAATTCCCGCACGTTCAAGCCGGAGGTCCCGGAGAAATATGACGGCAAGACCCACCCGTCGGAGTTCCTGAGCATCTACACCATTGCAGTGCAGGCTGCCGGGGCTCACGACGACAAGATACTCGCCAACTACTTTCCGTTGGTGCTGAAGCCCAACGTCAGGTCGTGGTTGATGCATCTGCCGGAGAATTCCATTTCTTCCGTGGCAGACCTGTGTCATGAGTTTGTTGGCGCCTTTACCGGAGGCCACCAAGCTCCTGGCCAGGAATGTGATTTGCATCTCATCCCCCAGAAAGAGGGCGAGACCCTGCACAAGTATATCCAGAGATTCAACCGCGTACACCACAACATCCCGGACATTCATCCTGCCGCTGTTGTCAGCGCGTTCCATTAGAACGAGCGCAACCGCAGGATGCACGAAGAGCTGGCGATGAACAAAGTCAGGGATGTTGCCGAGCTTTATGCTCTGGCCGACAAGTGTGCTCGAGCTGAAGAAGGGAGGAGACTCCCCGGCGAAAATGCCGGCGCAGGGGTCGACTCCGACGACGAAGACGCCGCCGCCCCGGTAAAGAAAGGCCGGCGACGTAACAGGAAGCGCAAGGGCATGGCCGTGCTTGCTGTCGAGGGATCCGGCAACCCCGACACCGCCAAGAGGGCCAAGGTTGATGGCCCTGGCAAGGATGTTGCCGGGTGCGCCTCCTGTCAGGCCTTGGCGGTTGCCGACAAGCCAGAGGGCTCCAGCAAGCGGTACTGCAAGGTCCATCGCACCAAGGGCCACGACCTCCAAGACTGCCGGCAAGTTGAGCAACTTGTCGAGAAGCAGAAAGCTGAGTATGAGAGGCGAGACAAGGAGAAGGCCCAGGATGGCGCCGAGGGGTCCGGCAAGAAGCGCGGTGGCCGAGGAGGTCGCCGCGGCAAGGCCAAGCAACAAAAGGAGAGGCCCGCTCGAGGCCGCGACAAGCAAGAGGGGGGTGACGATGACAACGAAGAGGACGACGAGTCCAGCGAGCAAGAATTCCAGAAAGCTACAGACGTGATGTGCATTGACGGAGGCGCCTCGTTGCATTCTTCCTACCGCCAACTTAAACAGTGGGCGCGCGAGGTTAATGCGACTGAGCCATCTGTCGGTGCCCAGAAGCCACTGAAATGGTCCAACACGCCTATCATTTTTGACACTGAGGATCACCCTGATCGCATAACTGCGGTCAGGTGTCTACCATTGTTAGTTTCACCAACGATTCGCAACCTCAAGGTGACGAAAATGTTAGTTTACGGTGGGGCCAGCTTGAATCTGATCTCGCCCAAGGTGATCAAAATGTTGCAAATCACTGATGAAGATCTCGAGGAAACGGGCACGTTTCAAGGGGTCAATCTAGGGAGGAGCCAGCCAAAGGGTAAGATCACACTGCCAGTAACATTTGGTAGTGATCTGAACTTCAGAACGGAGAAGATTGTTTTCGACGTCGCCAAGATTCCATTGCCATATAATGGGATCCTTGGCCGCCCAGCGTTAGCCAAGTTCATGGCGGCATCGCACTACACTTACAATGTATTGAAGATGCCCGGGCCGATAAGCGTCATCACTGTCAACTCCGACAAGAAAGACGCGCTTATCTGCACCGACCAGCTTTACCGGGAGGTAGTTGCAGCATCCGCCGCCAAGGCACTTGCTCCTGCCGCTGAAGCTCCCGGGAGGAAGAAGACCGGCAAGACCTCTCGCACTCACTCCGGCAAGCGCGCCTCCTCGGAGTGCTGCGCTCCCGTTGGGGATGTGCCAGAGAGCTCCACCGGCAAGAGCAAGAAGTCCAAGGCAGCTCCACCAGAGACCAAGAAGGTGCCCGCCAAGGAGGATGGTACGGGAGGAACTTTCACCATAAGTTCCACCCCCGACAACAAATAGGAAAGCGCGCTCATTGCCTTCCTGCGGGCGAATGTCGATGTGTTTGCATGGCAACCATCTGATATCCCCGGTGTTCCCAAGGAGGTGATTGAGCACCACCTTGCTGTCTGTCCACACGCGTGGCCCGTCAAGCGGAAGGTCAGGAAGCAGGCTTTGGAGCGGCAGCAGTTTATTGCTGAGGAAATCAAGAAGTTGGAAGCGACAGGCTTGGTTAGAGGAGTGCTCCACCCAACATGGTTAGCCAATTCAGTTGTAGTGCGCAAGGCGAATGGAAAATGGAGGCTGTGTATTGATTATACAGACATCAATAAAGCCTGTCCAAAAGACCCTTTTCCCTTGCCGCGCATCGACCAGATTGTGGACTCCACTGCCGGCTGCGATTTCCTTGCATTTCTTGATGCATATTCAGGGCATCATCAGATCTTCATGTCAAAGGAAGACGAAGAGAAGACCGCATTTATCACCCCATGTGGTACGTATTGCTTTTTACGTATGCCTTTCGGGTTGAAAAGTGTTGGTTCAACATTTGCAAGAGGGGTCCAGATTGGTTTTGAGCCCCAGCTACATAGAAATATGGAAGCTTATATGGATGATATAGTGGTCAAGACCAAGGACAAAGCAACGCTTATTCAAGAGACATTTGCAAACCTGCGCAAGATCAATTTAAAGCTCAATCCTGAGAAGTGTGTGTTTGGCGTTCCGTCCGGCAAGCTTCTCGGGTTCTTTGTATCTCAACGAGGAATTGAAGCAAATCCCGACAAGATCAAGGCAATTGAGCAGATTGAAGCGCCAAGACGTGTCAAGGATGTGCGTCGTCTTGCCTGTTGCGTTGCTGCTCTGAGTAGGTTCATCTCAAAATCTGCTGAGCGCGCCCTGCCCCTTTTCAAAATCTTGAAGAAGGTAGGTCCCATGAAATGGACTCCGGAAGCGGAGGCAGCGCTGCAGGATTTGAAGAGGTACATCTCCTCTCCGCCAGTACTAGTCGCGCCAAAACCACAAGAGCCGTTGCTGTTATATCTAGCGGCAACGAATCAAGTGGTGAGTGCTGCGTTAGTGGCAGAGAGAGAAGTTGATGAAGAAGCAGCAGCAGCGGCAAGTCCGCCAAACGACGAGCTAGGATCTTCCCCGGCAGAGTCTGGTGCTGACCAAGTGGGATCTGCGCAGTCAAGTGAAGCAACCCAGAAGAAGAAGATGGTGCAGCGCCCAGTTTATTTTGTCAGCTCCCTTTTACAGGGGGCTAGGTCAGATATTCTGGTGTGCAGAAGCTGCTCTTCGGCCTCCTTATGGCCTCGAGGAAGCTGCGCCATTACTTTCAGGCACATGAGATCACCGTCATCACTCGCTTTCCGCTGCAGCGGATTTTGCGAAATCCAGATGCTACCGGCAGGATTGTGGAGTGGGCTTTGGAACTGTCAAGTTTTGGTCTCAAGTTTGAAAGTACTTCAACCATTCAGAGCAGAGCTTTGGCGGAGTTCATTGCGGAATGGACCCCAACACCAGACGAAGAGATTCCAGAGACAACTCTCCCCGGCAAGGAAACCAATCAAGAATGGATCATGTATTTTGATGGGGCTTTCTCGCTGCAAGGCGCCGGTGCTGGCGTGCTGCTCGTTGCACCCACCGGAGAGCACCTCAAATACATAATTCAAATGCATTTTCCCCGGGAGAGATCAACAAATAACACTGCAGAGTATGAAGGGCTGCTTGCCGGTCTCAGGATCGCGGCAGACCTTGGAATTAGAAAACTCATCGTCAGAGGTGATTCATAGCTTGTCGTCAAGCAGGTGAATAAAGATTATTAAAGTCCATTAATGGAAGCTTATGTCGATGAGGTGAGGAAATTGGAAGAGTGTTTTGACGGTCTACAAATGGAGCACGTTCCTCTTGCAGAAAACAGCATTGCTGATGACTTGTCAAAGCGCGCTGCCCTTAAGTTACATGTGGAACCAGGAACTTTTGTGCTCCGATTGACTCAACCATATGTAGCACCATCGATGGGACAAGAGAAAAGAAGAAGTCGAGTTTCGGCAAGTATTTCCCGGCAGATCTCCCAGAGGCCGCCAGCAAAGAAGTTGCCGGGAACGACCCCAAGCTTCTGGTGAGCGACAGGCTCCAGCAGGGCCTCAGGCTCTTGCCGTAGAGACAAACGCTCCTGCCGAGCTTGCCGGGGAGCGACAGGCTCCGACAAGGCCTCGAGCCTTTGCTGTAGAGACAAACGCTCCCACCGCAGAAGACATGCCTTTAGTCCTTGTTGTCGAGCCCCGGGTTCCAGCATGGGCCCAGCATATCGTCCTTTTCCTTCAGACAGGAGAACTCCCCGAAGAGCAAGAAGAAGCGGAAAAAGTAGCCCGTCGGTCTAGTATGTACCAGTTCGTGGACAACGTTCTGTATAGAAAGAGACCGAATGGTGTGAAATTGAAATGCATTCCTCGGGAGGATGGACTGGAGCTGTTGGCAGAGATTCATGGAGGCATATGTGGCTCCCACATAGGCTCAAGAGCTCTTGTTGGTAAGGCATTCCGACAAGGTTTCTTTTGGCCCACTGCTCTCCAGGATGCAACTGCACTAGTAACCAAGTGTGAAGCGTGCCAGTTTCATTCGAAGAAATTGCATCAACCGGGTCAAGTTCTTCAGACAATCCCTCTTTCCTGGCCATTTTCGGTCTGGGGGCTCGACATATTGGGCCCTTTTCCCCGTGCTACCGGGGGCTTTGAGTACTTGTACGTTGCAATCGACAAGTTCACAAAGTGGCCGGAAGTGGAAGCAGTGAGAAAGGTGACAGCACAGTCAGCCGTCAAGTTCTTCAAGGGAATAGTTTGCCGTTTTGGTGTGCCTAACAGGATCATCACTGACAACGGCACACAGTTCACGAGCCACACCTTCATGCAGTATATCCAAGACCTTGGCCGCAAGATCTGTTTTGCTTCTGTTGCTCATCCAAGGAGCAACGGCCAGGCAGAAAGGGCAAATGCTGAAGTGTTGCGAGGTCTCAGGACAAGAACTTTCGACAAGCTGCGCAAGTGCGGAAGGCGCTGGATTGATGAGTTGCCGGCGGTTCTTTGGTCAATCAGAACAACACCAAATCGAGCCACCGGCCAGACACCCTTCTCCCTAGTATATGGGGTGGAAGCAGTTCTCCCCACGGAACTCATATACGGGTCACCTCGAGTGCTCGCCTATGATGAGCTCGAGCAAGAGCAGCTGCGGCAAGATGACGCGTTGCTCCTTGAGGAAGATCGTCTTCAGGCTGCTGTGCGAGCTGCACGCTACCAGCAAGCCTTACGCCGCTACCATAGCCGCAAGGTTCATGTCCGAAGTCTTGAGGAAGGCGACCTTGTTCTTCGGCGCGTTCAGTCGGCCAAGAATTCCAACAAGTTGACGCCGAAGTGGGAAGGCCCTTATCGGGTAGTGCGAGTCACCAGGCCTGGCGCAGTCCGCCTGGAGACCGAAGATGGCGTTCCAGTGAGCAACTCCTGGAATATCGAACATCTTCGTAAGTTCTATCCATGAGGCGCGGTTGCCGGGTCCCCCGGCAACCACCTTTTGTACGAGTCTTGCCGCCAAGGCATGTGATCCTTTGTACAAAACCAGGCACAGATCCTGTGCATAGTTGAATAAAGCCTAAGTGTTTTACAATTCTTGTCGATTTTCATGTTTACTTATATGCATGCTTATCTGAGATATTGTATTACACTTGCTCCTGGTAAGCGTTAACGAACCGCCAAGGTTCCATATCTCTATTTTCTCTTCTTTCTTTTTCTCAAAGGACAGAAGGTTCCCTCGCATGCAAGTTTGCTGGGGGGAGGATGGTATGGATACCAACAGGCGATGATTCAAGGTTGACATCTTGCCGGAAGAAACACAGCAACGAAAAGCTAAGTTGCAGAAACTTTGAACAAATTTCTTGTTTTGTAAGGTTTTTCTCCTTGGACGGTTTCGGCCTATGTATGGAAAACCTGCACGCAAAGGGAACCTTGTCGTGATTAGTTGCGCCCTTGCTCTGTTTCGAGTCCGCTCAACAGCTTAAGTGGCTGTACTGAAAACGTTATGGTATCTTGCCGGCAGCGGCACCTCCAGCAGGCTGCTAAAGTCCCGCACCTAGCGCTCGCGGCAAGGTTGCACGCGCCGGCAAGTTTCCAACAAAGCGTAGGGCATGTACCATACAGAGAGAAATCAGACAAAGGAAATAACATATATTCATCCAGAGCAGAGCAAGTTATATTACATAAATAGTTGCCGCGTTTCTAACACAAGACGAATTGTCTTTGGCATGGAATCGTGGCGACAACAAGAAGTAAAGCAGTTAATCCCAGCGGTCGCCCTCAACCCTCTTGACTTGGCTTACCCAGTCAACGATGGGTGCGACAAGCTCCTCAAGTGCCTTGACGTCCACATCCTTCGGCAAGCGGTCGAAGATGTTGGAGAGGTTGATGCCGGGGTTCTTGTGCACCACTTTGACGAGCACCTTGCGGAGGACAGCCTGGCAGAGCTTGAGTGATTCGCTGGCCAGATGGGTTGTACGCTCAGAGTGAAGCTGCTCCAGGGCTTCAAGCATGCGGTCAAAGAACATGGTCAGCTTGGCGCTTGTGGACACCCTGTCGTCAGAAGAATATCTAAAGCCTTGCAGGCCCATGGTGGACAGTTGTGCGGCAAGCTTCTCCGCGACGTCGACGAGCTTTTCAGTCCAGACCTGCACGCCTGACACATAGTCGTTGCGAGCGGCGGCGGCGCTCTTGAGCAGCTCCTGCTCATTTTGGAGATCTTTGACCAAGGCCTTCTCACGAGCCCTGCTGCCCTCAAGAGTCTGCTCCAGCGTGGACAGCTTCAGCTTCAGATCGGCGATGGATTCATTAGCTGTGGAGAGCTCCTTGGTCTTGTCGGATACGGCGACCTGTGTCTCCATCAAGCTGTGGAGAGCCTTATCTCTCTCGGCTTCGAGCGTCGAGATCTTCTTGCCGTGGTCCTCAAGGTCCGCCTCCAGCTTCTTCACCTTCTCCTCCAGCAAGTTCTTGGCGGCCTCGGCAGCACCGACGGCCTCTTTCAGCTTGCCGGCGTGATCCGTGACCAGAGCTTCGAGCGTCTCCATGTGCTTCTGCTCCAACTCCTGGGTCCGCTGTGCGACCAGCTTTTCAATCTCCTCGTCCTTGGCGCGGAGCTTGTCGGCAAGTGCCTGCTCGCGAGCAGTGAGGTCATCATCATGAGCTTCAAGCCCAACACGGAGCTCTCTCAAGCGTGCCTCCTCTGCGGCAGCCTGTTGTTTGGCCTCTTCCTGTGCCTTGTCAACATCGGGCTGCTTCATGAGGAGCTCATTCCAGCTTTGGCTCAGCTGCTATTGGCTCGTCCTCAGCTCCTGAAAGGCCTCGGCAAACCACGCTTGCGTTTCCTCGATGCGCTTCTGGAGGTCTGCTTCCGCTGCTTCGACAACTGCTGCCCTGGAGTTCAGTTTCTCTCTCCGGGCGCGGTGAAGCGCTTGGAGCTTCTGGAAGTTGTTGCTCATGGCTTGGAGGAGCTGCTCTTCTTCAGATTTGTTGCCGCTGGTGCATGGCTCGTCAATGATCTCGAGCCCAGCAGCGGCGATAATGTCTTCGTCAAAGATCTCCCCCTCAGTTGGCACCTGGGAGCTTGCCGTGCCTGGAATGCTGACGAACAGGTTGTCGCCAACCTTGAGGTATTTGCTTGGTGGGGGAGCGTTGGATGTTGATGGTCGATCCTCAACAGTCGCCTTCTCGGCAGTTGGGGGCTCCGTGGCCGGTGCAGCGCCTGCGCTCCTAGGGCAAGAATGCCGTCAATATGGCCACCAGCCTCCTTGCCGGCCCTCTCGGCAGACTTCTTGGTGGTTTCTTCCTGTGCGGCTCTGGCGGCTTCAGCGGCAGCATTCTTGGCGGCCTCTTCAGCGGCAATCCTGACGGTCTCGGCGGCAGCATCCTTGGCGGTCTCCTCGATAACAGCATCAACGTCCATGCGCTCCATCGAGGGAAGGTCTGGAGGCCAAGAGAACAAGCAAAACAAGGCTGAGGAAGAAGTTCAAGAAGACAAAAAGAAAGACAAAATGACAAGTACTCTGAGGCGAGCGGTTTACCTGTGTCGAGCTGTTGGGAAGGGTTGCCGGTGCTTGTGCTTGCCGGCTCCTCGTTATCGCGGTAAAGCTCGCTTGCCGAAGACTCATCTCTGGGCGGTGTAGTTGACGGAGGTGGCGCATCAGGGACGGCCCCCGTTGGTGCTCCTTGTTGCCGCTCTACTCCTACACGCCCGGTGATGTTAGCAGTGAAGATACACACCCCGGCACTTGCCAGCGGAAAGCAAGTAACGGACTCGCGCTGAGGGCTGCGCCAAGGGCTGTGTTGAGGGCTGCGTCGTGGGCTGAGCTCCGGGCTGATGTTAATCAGCTCTGACGCACCTGAGGTGCTTGCCGGCGGTTCATCACCCGTCGAGGTCTTCGCCCTCTTGGCTATCCTTTGCGCCAATGTTTCTGTGTCATCTCTGCGGAAACAAGTCAAAGCAAAACAAATCAGTTAAACAAAATCAGAAGTTCAGAAGTCAGAGGATGTGACAGGGCTCTTACTCTTCTTCCTCCGAGCTGAAGGCAGAGAGGTCGAAGTCGACTTCCACCGCGGAGCTCATGCGAGGAGATGAGGGAGTGGTCCTGGGGCGCTTAGCTGCGGCGGGTTGCTACGCAGCCTTGCCAGCGGCCCCTTTGCCGGAGGCTTCACCGCTCAAGGAAGGCCGGCGGGCAGAGGCACCAGAGGTGACTTTTCGAAGAGCACGCCTCTTCCTCGGCTCGAGGGCTGGGAACTCCTCGTGCAGTTCCTCCTCAGCTATATCCTCAGCAGATGTGCCCCCGGCAGCGGTGCCACTCTGCTTCCCGGCAACCTCGCCTTGCCCGGCAAGATTTTCCTCCGACAGCACTTCGCCTTTGCTGGTTTCTCCTTCCACGAAGCCAGCACTGCCGGCCTCCGCGGCAAGATTTCCTTCCTCCGCCCTGCTGGCGATGTACGCCACCTCTTCTTTAGTGGTGGGGCGGACAAGGTTTTCTTCTGTGTGGATGGCCCTCTCCGACAGGTTATCAAAGAATTGTTGTGCCTGCTCTGCGGATGGCTCGATCCAGGTCCCGTCAAGGCTGTGAGCGTCAAACGCCGGCATCATGGCGATGATTGAGGCCAGAGCGGAGTTATTGCACAAAGGGACTATGCTTGCCGGCAGCCTGCTTACCGCATCTGTCCTAAAGAGTCTCTGGCAGAGAGCTGCATGCTGCAGGAACATCAAATTATTGTTCAACCCAGGGCGTAGCCTCATAATGTCTGCTGCGTTCCGGAATTCCCAAGCTGGCCACCCTTGGTTCTGCAGAGGAGCGATGTGCCGACGAAGGAAATCGGCACCTATCATCTCTATTGTGAGCCCGGCAGCTCTAGGGCGATGAATCCTGGTAGTTGCGATTGTGAGCCTCTCACCATCAGGATCGAGGACGCTCCAGTCGCTGCCGTGCACCATCTTCGTTTGCCGCGACAAGTAGAAGGACTGGGGCTTTGTCTCTTGAATCCAGCACCACTTGGCCCGCCATTCATCCCACTTCTCGCGGTAGGCCCCGTCTGGGTATACTTCCTTGCTTCCTGGCCATGGGATCCAAGCGATGGAACCGGAAAGGGCCTCACCCTTTTGGATGCGGGGGATGAAGTAATGGCGGAAAAGGGCTGTGCTAGGGACTACTCCGGTGAAGTTTTCGCAAAGATGAGCGAAAACTGACATACATGTCACGGCATTCGGCATAAAATCCAAGAGTTGGAAGCCATAGGTGAGCATGATATCGTTGAAGAAATCAAAGAATGGGGGGTAGAGCTCGCAGTAGAAGTAATCGGCAAAGAAGTGATATTTGTCTGGGCCACCCCTAGAAGAACCTGGACTCACGAGAGTTGTAGGATGCGCCCTCGTCTCCTTTGCCCACATGCAATGGTACCGCTCCTTCAGTGTGCTCGCATCGAGCACAGGGGGGAAGACGACGTGCTCCTTCCGCATCTTTGCCAGATTGCTCTCTGGGACGGCAGCTTCCACCTCCTTGCCCTTGCACGTCTTGGGCGGCATGGTGGCTATGGGGCGGAGGCCGGGGACGGTGAGGACGTGGAGGCGGTGGATGAATGGGGGGGCTCTGTTTCGGGCTCAAGGAAGAAGACGACGGCGGTTCCCAGATTGGAAAAGACAGGAGGTAAATGAGCAACGCCCCTGCGGATTCCTTTTTATGGGGAAGGCGTGGGGCAGCCTCTTTACTAATCAATATAATAGTGCTTTTGCGAGCGCACGGCTGTAACGGCCGCTCCGCCCACGTCTCCCACGTCGCGCATTCAACGTGCGTAGTGGGGGCGCAGTAAGCGGAATGATTACGACAGTTAACTCCTGCCACGCGTGCCCGTGCACTGTTTGGGCCTAGCCCAACAACGCCTCGCACCGTGTATGGCCTAGGCCCGGGGGCTCCTGTCGGTGTACTAAAGTTTGGGTCTTTAATACCCCATACTTGTGCACGGGCAGTTGTAGCCATACCAGTGGCAAGGCCTGCCGGGGGACGACTGGACGCAAATGCAAGAATATCAAGGAAGCATTCAAGCCAATAATCAGAAGACTGAAGGCTGGAGCCCCGGCAAGGTCTTGCCGGGATGGCTCGCAGCCCCGGCAAGGCTCGCACTCGGCAAGACCTCGCCACCCTGTCCCCGCTCCAGTGCAGCGACCAGCTTGTCGTTTAGCTATTGTCCTCCTAGGTACGTGTCAGCCGCTAGCGGTGGATGGGCTTAAGCGGTGCTGATGGGACGGCCCCTTTTTCTGTCCCCAAGACGCTAAGGGACACCTTAACGGAGCATTAAATGCACTTGTCCTAAACCGTCAGTGTTAGGTATGATAACACTGTAGCAGCTTTACACCTCATGTATGCACTGTACGCCACTGTTGGTGACCCCTTCGAACGTATAAAAGGAGGCCCAAGGCGTAGCTACATGGGGGGATTCTTCTTCTGGCCCGTTCCGCATGTGTAGCTGCTATGTACTGTTCACCACAAGCGCTCCTAGAACCAGGGCTTAAACACATCCAATATACTAAAGCAGGAGTAGGGTTTTACGCTTCTCAGCGGCCCGAACCTGGGTAAAAATCCCTTGCGTTCATCGCTTGATCTGCTCTTTGTGCGAGCCTTTCTCCCTGCCGAACCGTAAAGGGATCCACGCGATCCCATAGGTGTCGTTTCCGACATCACTGTTGGGCAATTGAAAGAAAATCGAATAGTCATGACGATATCCAAGGCGATGATCATTATATAGGCATCACGTCCAAGATAAGTAGACCGACTCCTGCCTGCATCTACCACTATTACTCCACACATCGACCGCTATCCAGCATGCATCTAGTGTATTAAGTTCATGGAAAAACAGAGTAATGCAATAAGAACGATGACATGATGTAGACAAGATATATTCATGTAGGAATAGACCCCATCTTGTTATCCTTAATAGCAACGATACATGTGTGTCTTGCTGCCCCTTCTGTCACTGGGAAAGAACATCGCAAGATCGAACTCATCACAAAGCACCTCTTCCCATGGCAAGAAAAACCGATCTAGTCGGCCTAACTAAACCAAAGATTCGAAGAAGAAATATGATGCTATAAGCAATCATGCATATAAGAGATCAAAGAAGACTCAAATAATATTCATGGATAGAAACTGATCATGAACTCAAAATTCATCGGATCCCAACAAACACACTGCAAAAGTTTACATCAAATAGATCTCCAAGAGACCATTGTATTGAGAATCATAAGAGAGAGAGAGAGAGAGAGAGGAAGCCATCTAGCTACTGCCTACGGACCCGTAGGTCTATGGTGGACTACTCACGCATCATCGGAGAGGCACCTATGAGGAAGATGAACCCCTCCGTGATGGTGTTTAGATTGGATCTCGAGGTTCTGGAACTTGCGGCGGCTGGAATTGTGTTTCGTCGACTCCCCTAGGGTTTTTGGATTTTCTGGGAATTTATAGGCTCGATAGTCGGTTGAGGGGGTGCCCGAGGTGCCCATCCTCCACCAGGCTGCGCCAGGGGGCCTCTGGCGCGCCCTGGTGGGTGATGGCCACCCTGGGCCCCCTCTTCTGGTGTTCTTTGGCCCATCTTCTTTCTTCTGGTCCATAAAAAATCCACAAAAAGTTTTGTCGTGATTGGACTCCGTTTGGTATTGATTTTCTGTGAAGTAAAAAACAAGCAAAAACAGCAACTGGCACTTTGGCACTATGTCAATAGGTTAGTCACAAAAAATGATATAAAGTTGTAATAAAATGATTGTAAAACATCCAAGAATGATAATATAACAGCATCGAACAAGCAAAAATTATAGATACATTGGAGACGTATCAGCATCCCCAAGCTTAATTCCTACTCGTCCTCGAGTAGGTAAATGATAAAAACAGAATTTTTGATGTGGAATGCTGCCTAACATGTTCATCATATTCTTTTCTTTTGTATAGCATGGACATTTGGACTTATAATGATTCAAAGCAATAGTCTAGTTTTAACATAATGACTTCAATACTCAAGCATGTCAACAAACAACCATGTCTTTCAAAATATCAACACTAAAGAAAGTTATCCCTAGCCCATCGTGCTCAATCATTGATCCATTCATGAAACACACTCAAATATTAGCTATGTCCAATGCTCAAGTACGATCATAGTGTCCCCTAGTTGGTGCTTATAAGAGAAGATGGAGACTCAAAGCAAAAAGAAAAATTGCATAAAGTAAGTAGATAGGCCCTTCGCAGAGGGAAGTACGGATTTTTAGAGGTGCCAGAGCTCAAGGTTTAAAATTGAGAGAGAAAAAAAAATTGAGTGGCATGCTTTTCCTGTCAACGAAAACGACAAAGTAGTTCACAATACTTTCCATGCTAGATATATCATAGGCGGTTCCCAAACAGAAAATAAAGTTTATTCCTTATTCCACCAAACTTTCACTTTCCAGGGCGGGCCGTATCCACGGTTGCCTTCCAAACCAACACTTTCCAAGGAATTTATTATTTGTTAACATAAAGTAAATATTTTTTATTTTTCATTTTGGGAATGGGCATCCCTATTACCGCCGCACTCTCGTGCAATGACAAGTGAATAAACACTCATCTTGAGAATAACTCATCTAGCATGGAAAAATATTGGACACTCCCCACCGTTTCATGAGCGATACGGGCACACAAAAGAGAAAAATTATTTTGAAAATTTAGAGATGGCACATACAAATTTGCTTGGAACGGCATGGAAATACCGTATATAGGTAGGTATGGTGGACTCATAAGGCAAAACTTGGTTTAAGGATTTTGGATGCACAAGTAGTATTTCTACTTAGTACAAGTGAAGGCTAGCAAATAGATTGGGAAGCAACCAAACCAAGAAACGAAAATTCACATAAGTGAGCAATGAACATAACTAACACCGAATAATGCACCACAAGTAGGATGTAACTTCATTGCATAACTATTGACTTTCGTGCTTGCATAGGGAATCACAAACCTTAACACCAATATTCCTACTAAGCATAATTACTCATCAACATGACTCACATATGAATATCATCATGTTGCAAAACTATTACAAGGAATCAAGTTTAATTTGTCCAATGATCTTCATGAAAGTTTTTATTATATTCTCCTTGGATATCTATCACTTTGGGACTAGTTTCATATATTGCCATTGCTTTTTGGCAAGCTCAAACAAATTTAGGTGAAGCACATGAGCATAAAGATTTCATCTCTCAAAAAGGTATAAGTGAAGCATGAGAGGATTTCTTAAAAATTTACTAACTCTCAAATTAATCTAAGTGAAGCATGAGAGTATTTCTACAAAAGTTTCCAAGCACACCATGCTGAAAAAGATATAAGTGAAGCACTAGAGCAATTTCTATAGCTCAAAAAGTTTAAGCGAAGCACATAGAGCAATTCTAACAAATCATAGCATGATTTTGGCTTTCTAAAATAGGTGTGTACAGCAAGGATACAAAGGAAAAACTAACAAACAAATCAAGCAAAGATACAAGACGCTCCAAGCAAAACTCATGATATGTGACGAATAAAAATATAGCTCCAAGTAAAATACCGATGGTTGTTAGAAGAAAGAGGGGATGCCACTCGGGGGCATCCCCAAGCTTAGTTCCTTGTTTATCTTTGGATATATATTGGGGGTGTGGTAGCATCCCCAAGCTTAGGCTCTTGCTACTCCTTATTTCTTCATCCATCGTGATCTCACCCAAAACTTGAACACTTCAATCACACAAAACTCAACAAAATCTTCGTGAGATCTGTTAGTATAAGAAAGCAAATCACTACTTTATGTACTGATGCAAACGCATTCATATTTTATTATTGCATTATACCTAATGTATTTTAACTTTACCATGGCTTATACCCCCCAATACAAACCATAGATTCATCAAAACAAGCACACAATGCAACGAAAACAGAATCTGTCTTAAACAGAACAGTCTGTAGCAATCTGTACTATACCCACACTTCTGTAACTCTAAAAATTCTGAAAAATTAGGACAACGTAAGGAATTTGTATAGAAACACTGTGTTAAAATTTAAGCTCAAGATCACATTCCATAAAAAAATTAAAATTCATATACTGGACGCAAAGTTTCTGTTTCAGATTCAGCATCACTTCTACGCATCCTATGAATCATCCTAGAGGCTTTACTTGGCATAAACACTAAATAAACCATAAAAACACAATCATAACAGAGGCATAATTGTTTCAACTCTCAAAAACAGAAAGGAAAAAGCAAAAATAAATTTATTCATTGGGTTGCCTCCCAACAAGCGCTATCGTTTTACGCCCCTAGCTTGGCATGATGATTTCAATGATGCTCACATAAAAAAAGTAGTAATTGAAATATGCAAAAGAGCATCATGAATCTCATGACAAACACATTTAAGTCTAACCCACTTCCTATGCATAGGGATTTTTTGAGCAAACAATTTATGGGAACAAGAATCAGCTAGCATAGGAAGGCAAAACAAGCATAACTTCAAAACTTTGAACACAAAGAGAGGAAACTTGATATTATTGCAATTCCTACAAGCATATGCTCCTCCCTCATAATAAATTTCGGTAACATCATGAAGGAATTCAACAATATAACTATCACATAAATCATTCTTTTCATGATGCACAAGCATCGAATTTTCAAAACTTAGGGGACTAGAAATATCATCTTCATCAAACATAGCATCCCCAAGCTTGTGGCTTTGCATATCATTAGCATCATGAATACTTAGAAAATTCTTACTAGCAACATTGTAATCATGCTCTTCAATCAAGGAGCTATCATGAATCACCTTATAAATCACTTCATCAATTGGTCTTTTGAAAAGATTAGCAAGTGGATGAGGATCCATATCAATAGATTTTTAGCAAGCGAAGATGCAAG
Source organism: Elymus sibiricus (assembly GCA_039707655.1). Classification (NCBI taxonomy): domain Eukaryota; kingdom Viridiplantae; phylum Streptophyta; class Magnoliopsida; order Poales; family Poaceae; genus Elymus; species Elymus sibiricus. The sequence goes on from CM077665.1 coordinate 363,391,317, forward strand.
AAAATAGAAGGCACATGGTAACACAAGCAAAGATAGCAAACAAGAAAAAAGGCAAACGAAAAAGAGGGCGAATAAAACGGAAAATTTTGTGAAAGTGTGTCGGCGTTCTGGATACCGGGTTACCCAGACTTGCCTACCTGCGGCCCAGGACTTGGCCCGCTCGACGATCCGTACAGCCCTGCGCGGCTTCACTCAAGACAAGACCCTCGTGAGAGCCTCACCCTCACGAGGAGGACAGCGCCAAGGCCCCCGGGAAAGGGAGGCCTCAGGAAGGTCCCCGGGGTCGCCGTTGAGCAGGGTCGCCACAACCCTGTTCAACTCCTCGGGGGTCAGGTGCACAGAACGGAGCCTCATGTCATCGCCACCACCTTGATAGTCCCACATGCGCATCAAGTGAGACTGGAGGGGCGCCAGGCGTTGCACCAGGAACTCCTTCACTATCATTCCCCCAGTCAACTTCCTGGCGCTGATGTCTCAAAGGACCCGCTCCAAGACGGGTTGGCCCAGGGGTCAGAGAGCTTCGCAGAGCTCCACGCCGGAATCTTCTCCGGCAGCCCCTTTGGGAGCTCCAGGCGAGGGTTGCTGCTCTTGAGATCCAAGAAGACCCAGCGGTTCCTGAAGTTCTCCACCTTCTTCCCGGCCTTGAAGAGCATGTTCTTGCTCTGGACCGCGACGAAGGAGACGCATGCCGACCGCTAAGCGCCGTCATGAAGCCGCAAGCTGAAGAAATGGCGGAACAGGGCCACCGAAGGCCTCACGCCCACGAAAGCCTCGCAGTAGAAGGCGAACACGGACAGAAGTAGGATGGAGTTGGGTTGAAGATGGAGGGCCTGGATCCCGTAGTTCTCAAGGATGGCGGTGAAGAACGCGGAGAAGGGTGGGACGAGCCCGGAGAAGACGTTGTGGAGGAAGAAGGGGTAGGCCGACTTAGCCAGGCGATGCCTCTCCGTGGAGCCGCACCATATCAAGGTCCGCCCCCGCTCATTGGTGTCGTCCGCCGTCGATGGAAGCACCGGGGCGAGGTCCCCGTCCTTGGCTATGGTGGACTCTGAGAGCGCCGGCGAGATGGGAGCGGAAGCCGAGCTTTGGGCTTCAGGTTTCGACTTACCGGCGGGAGTAATCGAGAAGCCTTTGGGGCCGAGGAAGCAAGAAGGAGGACGGAGCGGTGCTGAGATCTGGAGAGGTTCCCACAAAGGATGGAGATCTGGAAGAGCAGAAGCGCAGAAGAGGAAAGCAATAATGGCTCAATGCTGGACGCCAGGCTTTTGTCGGTTCGGACAGTTGCCGAGGAGACACGGGAGCGGGGACGCCCGCGCCCAGCCACGCACCGTGCGCCAGCACTGGCCCACAGGCAATAGGGGCCCGCGGTGCTCCGGGCCATCTTCTACAGCTTCCCCTCGAAGCAAAATCGAGTGCGCCTTGGGCCCGGGGGCTACTTTCGGCGTTCTGGATACCGGGGTACCCAGACTTGCCTGCCTGCGGCCCAGGACTTGGCCCGCTCGACGGTCCGTACAGCCCTGCGCGGCTTCACTCAAGACAAGACCCTCGTGAGAGCCTCACCCTCGCGAGGAGGACAGCGCTGATACGTCTCCAACGTATCTATGATTTATGAAGTATTCATGCCATGTTTACAATAATTTTATATGATTTTGGTATGATTTTATTAGAACTAACCCGGACAGACGTTGTTTTCAGCAGAACTACCATGGTGTCGTTTTTTGTGCAGAAATAAAATTTCTCGGAATGGGCTGAAAATTTACGGTGATTTTTTATGGACCAAAAGAGACCCCCGAAGCACCGGAGCTGGGCCAGGAAGTGACCGAGGAGGCCACAAGCCTAGGGGGCGTGCCCTACCCCCCGGGAGGGTGCTCCCGGCTTGTGGACTCCTCGAGCACCCCCTTGACGTGAGACCGACGCCAAAAATTTCTATAAATACCAAAACCCCCAAAAAGAACCCTAGATCAGAAGTTCCGCTGCCGCAAGTCTCTGTAGCCACGAAAAATCAATCTTGGCCCTCTCCGGCACCCTGCCGGAGGGGGTCACCATCACCGGAGACCATGTAGGAGGAAGACGGAGGGGCGATCATCACCATGGAGGCCAAGGACCAGAGGGAGAACCTCTCCCCACCTAGGGGGGGGGCATGGAGGAGGAAGCACAAGGGGGAGACCCTCTCCCTCTCTCTCTCGGTGGCGCCGGAGTGCCATCGGGGGAACCATCACCGCGGTGATCGTCTTCATCAACATCACCTTCTTCATCACCGTCCTCATATCTTTTCAGCGGTCCACTCTCCCGCATCCTGCTGTAATCCCCTACTTGAACATGGTGCTTAATGCCACATATTATGATCCAATGATGTGTTGCCATCCTATGATGTTTTGAGTAGATTTCTTTTGTCTTATGGGTTGATTGATGATCTAGATTGGTTTGAGTTGTATGTTTATTTTGGTGCTGTCCTATGGTGCCTTCCGTGCCGCGCACACGTGAAGGATTCCCGATGTAGGGTGTTGCAATACGTTCATGATTCTCTTATAGTGGGTTGCTAGAGTGACAGAAGCTTAAACCCGAGTAAGGGGGTTGTTGCGTATGGGATAAAGGGGACTTGATGCTTTACTGTTATGGTTGGGTTTTACCATAATGATCTTTAGTAGTTGCAGATGCTTGCTAGAGTTCCAATCATAAGTGCATATGATCCAAGTAGAGAAAGTATGTTAGCTTATGCCTCTCCCTCATATAAAATTACAATAATGATTACCGATCTTGTTAATAATTGCCTAGGACAATTCCGCACACCGACCCATCATTATTCCACACTCGCTATTTGTAATATATTCTAACTTTATGATAACAGCACCTATTTTTATATTTTAGTTCTCCGATATCATGCAAAGCTATTCTCTTCATACCCACAACGTAGTTTTATTTCTCGTTTCTAGTTGGAAGCAAACGTTCGGCGTACGTAGAGTCGTATCAGTGGCAGATAGGACTTGAGAGAATATTGATCTTACCTTTAGCTCCTTGTGGGTTCGACACTCCATACTTATCACTTCCACCTTTGGAAATTGCTACGACGATTCCTTGCACTTGCGGATTATCAAGCTCTTTTCTGGCGCCGTTGCGGGGGAGCAATAGCGTGGGGTTGATATTCTCGTGTGTGCTTGTTTGCTTTCTTCACTAAGTAGATTTTGTTTTCCCTTTTTGCTTTATTTAGTTGTGGGTTAAACAAACAAAAAATTAAATAATGAAAAATACAAAAATAATTACTTGCCTCTTATGCCTAAGAAGTTTTTCAAAAAGAGAAGTGATTGGAAGGTTGTGCATTGGAGACGTGAGGGTCGACCTTGAACACTTGTGTTCATGCTCATGGGACCAATGTAGAATTTTTCATGGAAGCTTCTCAAAAATAATTATACCCTTTTATATATCCATTGTATTATAAAAATAATGTGCCAAGATTTGCTTTTAGGATGATTAGATTGCTTGTTTGCTATGTGCGGTGCAAAAACAGAAACTTTGACTGTAGTGCATGAATTTACATTTCTTACTTAAATGTCAAAAGTTGCTGAAATTTTTACACAGTACTGCTATATAAAATTTTTAACTTGTCCTAATTTTTCAGAATTTAATGAGTTACATAACTATACGAAGTTTCCAGATTACTACAGACTGTCCTGTTTTTGACAGATTCTGTTTTCTATGTGTTGTTCACTTATTTTGATGAATCTATGGGTTGTATCGGTGGGTATGAACCATGGTGAAGTTGGAATACAGTAGATATAATGCTAATATGAAATTGGAATGAGTTTACAACAGTACGTAAAGGTAGTAATTTGCTTTATTATACTAACGGATCTCACGAGGGTTTTGTTAAGTTTTGTGTGGATGAAGTGTTCGAAGATCGAGAAGGTATCGATATAAGAAGAATACGGAGAGACAAGAGTTCAATCTTGGGGATTCCCAAGGCACCCCAAGTAAATATTTCAAGAATATTCAAGCATCTAAGCTTGGGGATTCCCCGGAAGGCACCCATCTTTATTCTTCAACAATTATCGGTATATCTCGGTTTTTGTTTTGTTCACATGATATGCGTCTTTAGTGTTTTTCTTTTCCTTTATGCACCCTTCTAGTATGAGATAGTCCTTCATTGATTTGTAGAATGCTTCATGCGCTTCACTTAAATCTTTTGAGTATGGCTTTGTAGAATGCTCTTTGTGCTTCACTTAAATCTTTTGAGTATGGCTTTATAGAATGCTTCGTGTGCTTCACTTATATATTTTGAGCTTGGATATTGGTTAATCTATATTAATTGTAGAATGCTCTATGAACTTCACTTATATATTTTAGAGTATGAATAAAATTATCATCGGAATTAGGCTTGGAAGAGTATCATTAAAATGTCATGCCTAGCTAAAAAGGCATTAAAGAAAAGCGCTTGTTGGGAGACAACCCAATATTTACCCCTACTTTTTTTGTGTGTTATCATGATTATTATACTGTATTAACTATGTTTTATATGTTTTATTTCAATAAAGTGCCAAGTAATGCCTTTGGGATGATGTGGTTGATAGTTGACTTGATTCTGTGCAAAAACAGAAACTTTGGTGCCCAGTCCAGAATTTTTATAAATTCACCAGTGAGTCAAAAGCTTCTGAATTTTTACACATGATTGATTTACAAATTTCCTAGGTTTTCCTAATTTTTCAGAATTTTTGGGCCTGCAGAAGTATGGTCATTGTTCAGATCATTACAGACTGTTTTGTTTTTGACAGAATCTACCTTGTTTGCATAGTTTGCTTGTTTTAGCATGTCCATGGCTTATATTAAGTGATATAAATTGTGGAAATGATAAGTTACAGTAGAAGTTATGCGAGAACAATTATGGATCTTGTATTTGACAGTACCTAAGTGGATGATTTGCTCTTTATCATACTAACCCATCTCACGAAGTTCCGTTAAGTTTTGTGTGATTGAAGTTTTCAAGTTTTGGGTGAGATATTGATATGAGGAGAATAAGGAGTGGCAAGACCCTAATCTTGGGGATGCCCAAGGCACCCAAAGGTAATATTAAAAGAAGATCGAAGCAACTAAGCTTGGGGATGCCCCGGAAGGCATCCCCTCTTTCGTCTTCAACTTTATCGGTAACCTCACCTGGAGCTATATTTTTATTCGTCACATGATATGTGTTTTGCTTGGAGTGTCATTTTCTTTTGTTAGGATTTGGTTGATGTTATTTATATTAATGTTTTTCATCTTTTATTTCAATAAAAGTGTCAAGGGTAGCCTGCACCATGCTCAATTTGCAAGTATACGAGTTGCTGTTTCAAAATAGAAAGTTTGCTGTTAGTGCAAAAATTCCCTAGAATAGTCAGTATGTCATAAAATCTTGAAATTTTGACACAGCATGCTTTTATAAATTCTATACAGTTTCGTAAAGTTTCAGAATTTTTGGAGTTAATTAAGTATGGATCTTGCTGCATTCTTTATAGACTGTTCTGTTTAGGAAGATTGCTGTTATGTTTGCATTGTTTGCATATGTTGGCTTGTTTAATGATTCTATTTGAGGATGGAAGTATTAAATATGCAGAGTCATTTATTATGCAATGTCAAATAATAATTTTAGTGATTTGCTACAGTAGGGAATGATAAGGTTATGCATTGATTTATACTAACTTATCTCACGAGTTCTTGCTGAGTTTTGGGTGTATGAAGTTTTTGAGATTTATGAAAACCGTGATATGAGAGGAATTAAGGAGACACAAGAGCTCAAGCTTGGGGATGCCCTGGGCATCCCTAATTAATATTTCAAGAAGTCTCGAGCATCTAAGCTTGGGGATGCCCCGGTAGGCATCCCACCTTTCTTCTTCAACAATTATCGGTTAGTATCGGTTGAACCTAAGTTTTTGCTTCTTCACATGATACGTGCTATCCTTGGAATTTCATTTTATTTTGTTTTGCTGTTTGAATAAAAGCATTGGATCTGAAATTTTGAATAATAGAGAGAGTCCTCACATGGCTATTTAACTAATTGACTACGCATTGATCTTCACTTATATCTTTTTGGAGTAGTTTGTCATTTACTCTCGTGCTTCACTTATATCCTATGAGTAAATGGTTGAATGAATTGAATATCATAAATTTGAAATTAAATATGCTTCATATACTTATCCCATGGGGAGTAATGACTTCACACATAATAAGTATAGGTGGTAAAATTTATTGAAAGTTAGCAAACACCGCATTGGTCACTTGAACAATTCATGAAAGAATATTGAAGGAAGAGAGATTCCACATATTAATATACTATCTTGGACATCTTCTATGATTGTGAGCTCATTAATTATTTTCAAACTCAAGCAAATTAGTTGAAATTGGACAAGGAAGACAACTTAATGAGTTATGTTTGGGTATATTTGTATAGAAGTTATATTGTTATGGATCCTCCAACATGTGGTGCTTGCTTCCACCACATACAAGCCAAAACTTCCGCACCAAGTAGAAATACTACTTGTGCATCCAAACACCCTTAAACCAGTTTTGCCATGAGAGTCCACTATACCTACCTATGGATTGAGTAAGATCCTTCAAGTAAGTTGTCATCGGTGCAAAAAGCAATAAAAATTGCTCCTAAATATGTATGATCTTTTATTGTAAGGGAAAATAAGCGTTGTATGAACTTGTGATGGTAAAGAAATAAAAGCGACGGACTGCATAATAAAGGTTGCTATCACAAAGGGCAATACAACGTGACGTTCCTTTGCATTAAGGGTTTGCACATCCAAAAACAAAAAGTGCAAGACAACCTCTGCTTCCCTCTGCAAAGGGCATGTCTTTTACTTTCTAGTACTTACCTTTATGCAAGAGTCATGGTGATCTTCACCGCTTCCTATATTTCGCATTTTTCTCTTGGAAAGCGCCATGTGTTGGGGAATTATCTAGACATATATATCCATACAAATATATTTGATCATGAATTATTATTGTTAACAATTATCTATATGATAAATAAGTTGGGAGGCGAAACATTAAGCCCCTATCTTTCTCTGTGTTCGATGGATGCTATTTGTTCTAAAAATATGCTTTGAGTGTCAATAATCATGGAAGACTATATGATAGTTGAGTATGTGTAATTTGCTAAATCAAAGCTCTTACATAGACCCTTCCTGAAAATAAGATGAATTGCAATTGTTCGATGACTAGGAATATGGTTTGTTAGTTTTCAAGAAACTTTCTGGTCTATACTTTAACATGTGAATAGCTTGTTACTTGATCATGGGAAGTTTATGAGATGAGCTACTGTTTATGGTTTATATTGATGCCAGAAAATATGATTGGAATTATCATTGATCAAACTTGTGCATTTGCTAGCATTCACACTTCATAAGTTATTTCTTTTATCATTTACCTACTCGAGGACGAGCAGGAATTAAGCTTAGGGATGCTGATACATCTCCAACGTATCTATAATTTATGAAGTATTCATGCCATGTTTACAATAATTTTATATGATTTTGGTATGATTTTATTAGAACTAACCCGGACTGACGCTGTTTTCAGCAGAACTACCATGGTGTCGTTTTTTGTGCAGAAATAAAAGTTCTCGGAATGGGCTGAAAATTTACAGTGATTTTTTATGGACCAAAAGAGACCCCTGAAGCACTGGAGCTGGGACAGGAAGTGACCAAGGAGGCCACAAGCCTAGGGGGGGCGCCCTACCCCCCAGGAGGGTGCTCCTGGCTTGTGGACTCCTCGAGCACCCCCTTGACGTGAGACCGACGCCAAAAATTCCTATAAATACCAAAACCCCCAGAAAGAACCCTAGATCAGAAGTTCCGTTGCCGCAAGTCTCTGTAGCCACGAAAAATCAATCTTGGCCCTCTCCGGCACCCTGCCGGAGGGGGTCACCATCACCGGAGACCATGGAGGAGGAAGACGGAGGGGCCATCATCACCATGGAGGCCAAGGACCAGAGGGAGAACCTCTCCCCACCTAGGGGGAGGCCATGGAGGAGGAAGCACAAGGGGGAGACCCTCTCCCTCTCTCTCTCGGTGGCGCCGGAGTGCCATCGGGGGAACCAACGCCGCGTTGATCGTCTTCATCAACATCACCTTCTTCATCACCGTCCTCATATCTTTTCAGCGGTCCACTCTCCCGCATCCCGCTGTAATCCCCTACTTGAACATGGTGCTTTATGCCACATATTATGATCCAATGATGTGTTGCCATCCTATGATGTTTTGAGTAGATTTCTTTTGTCTTATGGGTTGATTGATGATCTAGATTGGTTTGAGTTGTATGTTTATTTTGGTGCTGTCCTATGGTGCCTTCCGTGCCGCGCACACGTGAAGGATTCATGCTGTAGGGTGTTGCAATACGTTCATGATTCGCTTATAGTGGGTTGCTAGAGTGACAGAAGCTTAAACCCGAGTAAGGGATAAAGGGGACTTGGTGCTTTAATGCTATGATTGGGTTTTACCTTAATGATCTTTAGTAGTTGCGGATGCTTGCTAGAGTTCCAATCATAAGTGCATATGATCCAAGTAGAGAAAGTATGTTAGCTTATGCCTCTCCCGCATATAAAATTGCAATAATGATTACCGATCTTGTTAACAATTGCCTAGGACAATTCCGCACACCGACCCATCATTATTCCACACTCGCTATTTGTAATATATTGTAATATGTTCTAACTTTATGATAACTGCGCCTATTTTTATATTTTAGTTCTCCGATATCATGCAAAGCTATTCTCTTCATACCCACAATGTAGTTTTATTTCTCGTTTCTAGTTGGAAGCAAATGTTCGGCGTACGTAGAGTCGTATCAGTGGCAGATAGGACTTGAGAGAATATTGATCTTACCTTTAGCTCCTTGTGGGTTCGACACTCCATACTTATCACTTCCACCTTTGGAAATTGCTACGATGATTCCTTGCACTTGGGGATTATCAAGCGCCACGGCCCCCGGGAAAGGGAGGCCTCCCCAGGCCCCCTCCCGAGCGGCGTAGATCTCTATGCAATGCTCGGCCTCGGGAGGTCGAGGCTGATGCCAGCCGGGCCAGGCGGGCGCTAGCGCGCCAGAGGGGACAGTTTCCTCTTTGGTGCAAAGGAGACAAGGACGAGCGCAGGTTCCCGAGGCGCCCCGCCAAAGGTTTCCATTCCGGTGCAACGAGACCGGGCCAGCGGGTGTGGCAGGACGGATGTCACCAGCGAGCCCACCACCGCATCACCACCACCTACTTTGCAGGCGAAGACCACCTTTCGTCAGGATAAGATGTACCTCCTGTCCCCTTTCAAATTTGGCCGTTGTGGGATCCCTTCCCGCCATTGCGACAAGGGAAGAGGACCCGGGCCACTATAAATAGAGGCTAGGCTGCTCTATAGAGGTGACCGAAGACACCACCCGCAAACACACTCGCGAGGTAGCTCATCACTGTACTAGTTCATCCACAAACCTCCTCCTGAGGCAATCCACCAAAGGCAGGAGTAGGGTTTTACGCTTCGCAGCGGCCCAAACCTGGGTAAACTCTTGTGTGCTATCTTCTTCCTTGCCATCGAGCGGGGTTATCGTGTTGTGGGCTTGGTAGGGGTGAAGCTATTGGGGATCTTAGCACACGCCCCTGGGTTCGAACTTCTTAGGGTTTTGCGGAGCCCGAAATCCGATAAAGTGGGGGAGAGGAAAACGAGAGGCAAATGGCAAATAATGTAATTGCAAGGAGATGAGATTTGTGATTAGGAACCTGGTAGATGATGGTGGAGTCCCCTCGGCGCCTACGATAGGCACGTAGAAGAGACCACTTCCTCCCCGGAACGGCGCCAGAAATTCCTTTGACGTGGCTTGAGATTGCGTCGGTATTTCCCCAAATAGGAAGGGATGATGCAGCACAGCGACAGTAAGTATTTCCCTCAGTTATGAAACCAAGGTTATCGAACCAGTAGGAGGATCACCAACACCCAATAAGCAGCACATGCACACAAACAACAAATACTTGCAACCCAACGCGAAAGAGAGGTTGTCAATCTCTCTACGGTAATAAGATAGATTAGGTAGTGATAGATAGGAGAGATAGATCTCCCAAGAACACAAATAAAAAGAGTAAATATGCAGCAATATACTTTGGGGTTTTTGGTTTTGTAGACCTGAAAACAAAGATTGCAAAAAACATAGATCTGAAAGCAATATGTTGGAAAAGTAGACCCGGGGGCCGTAGGGTTCACTAGTGGCTTCTCTCATGAGTATAGCGCACGGTGGGTGAACAAATTACTGTTGGGCAATTGATAGAAAATCAACTAGTCATGACGATATCCAAGGCGATGATCATTATATAGGCATCACGTCCAAGATAAGTAGACCGACTCCTGCCTGCATCTACCACTATTACTCCACACATCGACCGCTATCAAGCATGCATCTAGTGTATTAAGTTCATGGAAAAATGGAGTAATGCAATAAGAACGATGACATGATGTAGACAAGATCTATTCATGTAGGAATAGACCCCATCTTGTTATCCTTAATAGCAACGATACATGTGTGTCTTGCTGCCCCTTCTGTCACTGGGAAAGAACACCGCAAGATCGAACCCATCACAAAGCACCTCTTCCCATGGCAAGAAAAACCGATCTAGTCGGCCTAACTAAACCAAAGATTCGAAGAAGAAATACGATGCTCTAAGCAATCATGCATATAAGAGATCAAAGAAGACTCAAATAATATTCATGGATAGAAACTGATCATGAACTCAAAATTCATCGGATCCCAACAAACACACCGCAAAAGTTTACATCAAATAGATCTCCAAGAGACCATTGTATTGAGAATCATAAGAGAGAGAGAGAGAGGAAGCCATCTAGCTACTGCCTACGGACCCGTAGGTCTATGGTGGACTACTCACGCATCATCGGAGAGGCACCTATGAGGAAGATGAACCCCTCCGTGATGGTGTTTAGATTGGATCTCGAGGTTCTGAAACTTGCGGCGGCTGGAATTGTGTTTCGTCGACTCCCCTAGGGTTTTTGAATTTTCTGGGAATTTATAGGCTCGATAGTCGATTGAGGGGGTGCCTGAGCTGCCCATCATCCACTAGGCCGCGCCAGGGGGCCACTGGCACGCCCTGGTGGGTGATGGCCACCCTGGGCCCCCTCTTCTGGTGTTCTTTGGCCCATCTTCTTTCTTCTGGTCCATAAAAAATCCCCAAAAAGTTTCGTCGCGATAGGACTCCGTTTGGTATTGATTTTCTGCGAAGTAAAAAAACAAGCAAAAACAGCAACTAGCACTTTGGCACTATGTCAATAGGTTAGTCCCAAAAAATGATATAAAGTTGTAATAAAATGATTGTAAAACATCCGAGAATGATAATATAACAGCATGGAACAAGCAAAAATTATAGATACGTTGGAGACGTATCTTTGCCCTAAATCACATATCGGTAAGACCGATATTTCCAACTCGGTGTCACCGAGACACACTTGGCGGACGTCCAACCCTAAAAAAATCGATCTTCTATTCTAATGGAAGTTCTTTGTGGATAGATCAATTTCAAACTGTGGCTTATAGATGTAGCAACCCTAATGCGCAAAAAATTTGAAAGGGAGCGCAAGAGGAGATCAGAATCTCACCCAAACTCGGTGAGGAGTCCGCTATGGCGACGACGGCGGTGTAGATTCCGTCGACGGCGAGGATCCCAGAGGCGAGGGCGCACGGGGAGTCAAAGGTGAAGTCCGAAGATGCGAGTGGCAGCTAGGGTTTGCGGGGACCATGACTTTGAAGAAGTGAATTTCAAAAACCGGTTCCGTGGAGTATAAGTACCCGTAGCTGTCGGTGACACCAGTTCTAAAATTTCGGTGCCACCGAGTTCCTCTACTATCTGTTGACAGGGAAACTCGGTGAAGCCAAGATTATGGAATCGGTGCTACCGAGATTCTAAAACCAGATCAACTCTAGGCATCGGTGAAACCGAGATTTTGGAGTTGGTTACACCGAGATTGCACTTGGGAGGCTTTGGAAGTCAACTCTTAACGAAACGGAACTCCGAGTGCTCCTCACACAGAGGGTTCGGGAGGTGCTTGCTCAAATTTTGTGATGAAGCATGAATAGAATTTGAGACAAGAAAGCATAGATAGCTAGAGGGAGGTACTTAGGCATTCTTGTATATCCAATTGGCCAAAGAAAAATGAAAGCCAAATAACAACAATTGGATATCCTCGAATGAGAAAAGATATGCATACCAACATGCTCACACAATAAATTGTCAAATGAAACATGGCAAACATGCAAAACCACTCTAGTATCTACCAAGCACTTTGGCGATGACGGAGTCATCTATATATGAGTATACTGACTTAGGAGCCAAGTAAGAATACTTGAACATAGGTCATACTCATCGTTTAAGCACAAGTGGGGTTTCCACATTTACATAAAGCATTTAATGTGTTCACATCTTTAAGAGATGCTTTATCTCAAGTCTTAGAGTAAAGCTCCCCCTTGATGTTACATCCCCCCTAAGAGGGATAAACTAACCTTGGGTTTGTCATAGAAGACTTCATGTGGGTGAGGTAGTGGTGGATGTTCATTGTTGATGAAGATCATCTTGAGTTGGGAGCAATCCTCGTTGTTTTCTTACTCTTCTCACCTACATGGGTTAGTCCCACACAAGAGACAAATACAAGGATATCTATGGACATGGAGTGCAATGCATACATGATGATGTCCATGAATTCTTTCATTACCTTGTCCCTTGCTTACCTTTGAGGGAATGTGTGACTCCTTGAACTATTGCATAAGGTTGGAGTTGATTGCAAATAGTCCTTGCCAATAATGAATGTGAGCGAATGTCATTGGCGGAGTCACCCCTCAAGAACTTCTCTAGTTCTTCTTCTTGGGGATCCACATCAAGTTGATGGGAATCCTTGGAGTTGAAGTAACACTTGTTGAAGTAGAACTTGGAGTAGCTTTGGGAACCCACTTGACCAAAGCTTGGGACTCATCTTCAAATGTGTCAATCTCCTCTTGACGCTTGTCCTTGCCCTTGAGCTTGTGGTCTTGTGGTGGAAGGTCATCTTGAGTTTTTGTTCCCTTGGGGAGAGTATGCTCATACTTCTCCTTTTGAGGAACAAACTTCGGTTTGGGGTATTGATCTTCTTCCCATTCAATTCCATTGGCGTTGAAGTAGCCAATGCCTTGGTTCTTCCGGTATCCTCCATGCTTGCGTACAATTTCCTTGAATTGCTTACATCCGACAAGACTTTTGTAGATACCCTTTTCTACAATCCCTTTCAATAGATCATTTTCTTGCTCAAGTGTAACTTGGCTAAGAGAATCGTTAGTGGAATCAATAGAACTACTAGAAGTAATATCATTGGATTTATCATTTTTATTGCTACTAGTTGAAGAACCTTTCTTGCCTTTGTTACTAGATTGCTTAGTCTTAACTTGTGGAATAAATGTAGACAAGAGTATTCGTTTGGCTAGATAAGAAGAAGTCTTCTTTCAAAGATCGTCATTGATTGCTTTAAGAAACTCATGTTCTTGCTCCAAATTGAGCTTCTCGAAGTGTAGCTTCTCATGAGTTCTTACAAGCTCTCTATGATCTTCTAAAGTAGATTCATGGGATAACTTAAGAGTATTTAGTTCTTTAGTTAGTCGTTCTATTTCCTTCTTATCATCATCACGCAACTTATCTTGACAAGCACGGTCATTATCTAGCTCATTTTGACTAATATCACTAGTTTTGTCAAATAGCAAGTCATCATCTCCAAGTAAGTCATCCTCACCACTATTGAAGTCAATGTATACGGGGTGTGATACCTTGGGGACTTTAGCCATGAAGAAACTTCCACTCCCTTCATTTGGTGAATCAAATATGTCGTAGGAGTTGGAGGAAACGAGTGCAAGTCCGACAACACCTTCATCTTGACTATAGTCAGAGTCGGAGTGATAGCTTCTCTCAGAGTGATTGTCGGATTCGGAGCCGGAAACCCATTCACCAACATGAGCTTGATGTCTTCTTCTTGTGTAGCCCTTGGTGTACTTGTCCTTCTTCTCTGAGTCCCTACTTCTCCTTGTGGGTCTTCGTTCATAACGATCATCTCTACTCCTTCTCTCTCTTCGAGGTGACTCATCTCTTGAGCTCTTTCTTCTAGGTGACTCTTCTCTTCTTTTGTGGGGGGGGCGTACACTCATTGGAGTAGTGTCCGGCCTTCCAAAATTGTAACAATTCCGGTCACGACTAGATGAACGCTTCTCTTCATATCTTGAATTGGAGCTTCTTTCTTTGCCTCTACTCTTGTAGAACTTGTCAAATTTCTTGACCATGAGGCTTATCTCTTCATTGGTTACAAGGTTGTCACTTGATGTAGCGGGAGTGTCACTTGTAGCTTTGTAAGCACCGCTTGACTTGGTGTGAAGTTCTTCCTTGTCCTTGAGTGACATCTCATGAGCAACAATCCTTCCAATGACTTCCGTAGGCTTGAGATCTTTGTAGTTTGGCATCATTTTGATCAATGTGCACACGGTGTCGTACTTCCCATCCAAGGCTCTAAGGATCTTCTTGATGAAGAATTTGTCGGTCATTTCTTATCTTCCTAAGCCGACAATATCATTTGTGATGAGAGCAAGCCTAGAGTACATTTCCGCAACTCCTTTACCATCCTTCATCTTGAACTTGTCAAGTTGACTTTGTAGCACATCCAACTTAGATTCCCGGACTGATTCGGTACCTTTGTGCATATCAACCAAAGTATCCCAAATTTCCTTTGCATTCTCAAGACGGCTATTCTGTTGAATTCTTCGGGGCATAGGCAGTTGAACAGAATGTCACATGCTTGAGCGTTGTATTGCAACATCTTCAATTCTTCCGCGGTCGCTTCACGACCCAGTTCCTTTCCATCACCAAAGAATTCACCTTGCAAGCCAACACGAACAATAGCCCATATGGCGGGGTTATGACCAAGAATATGCATTTTCATCTTATGCTTCCAACCAACAAAGTTTGTACCATCGAAATATGGACTACTTGACCAATAAAAATCTAACCTTTTCCCAATTTTAGTTGTGGGCAGATTTTAGCAATTGTAGCAAGTCAAGTTCACCCTACACATGCAAGTCTAAGAGTATAGCAACGGAAAGTAAAGACATGCAAATGTAAGAGGTTAGGTATTGGAAGATCAAACGCAATTTGGAGACGCGGAGATTTTTTCCCGTGGTTCCGATAGGTGGTGCTATCGTACGTCCACGTTTATGGAGACTTCAAACCACAGGGGGTAACGGTCACGAGAGTCCACGGAGGGCTCCACCCACGAAGGGTCCACGAAATAGCAACCTCGTATATTCCATGATGGCCTACGTCCACGGAGGACTAGCCTTACTCGGGGTAGATCTTCACGAAGTAGGCGATCTCCTTGCCCTTACAAACTCTTGGTTCAACTCCACAATCACGAAGAAGGAGGCTCCCAAGCGACACCTAACCAATCTAGGAGGCACCACCCTCCAAAAGGTAATAGATGTGGTAGTATGATGAACTCCTTGCTATTGTGCTTCAAAACATAGTCTCCTCAAAACTCAATCACTCTCTCACAGATTTGGCATGGGTAGAAGAGATTGATTGGATGGAAAGCAACTTGGGGAGGCTAGAAATCAAGATCCATATGGTTGGAGTGGATGATCTTAACCTCAACACAAGGGTAGGTGTTTCTCTCTAAGAAAATTGGATATGGCAAGTGGGTGTGTGTTCTAAGTGCTTCTCTTACGAGTGAATGGTGGTGGAGGGGTATATATAGGCTTCTCCAAAAATACAACAGTTACAACATTATTGCCCAACTCGGTGAAACTGAAGTAGAAACTCGGTGAGACCGATTCCTCAAACTTGGTGGAACCGATATATGAATCTCGGTGGTACCGATATGGGTGACCTGGGCAATTACCAAAACTCGGTGAGACCGATTCCTCAAACTCGGTGGGACCGATTTAGAGAAATGGGCTAACAGAAAGTTGGTCCAACTTCTCGGTGGTACCGATTCTCAAAACTCGGTGGGACCGATTCTAGAAAATGGCTAACCAGGAAGTTGGTCCAACTTCTCGGTGGTATCGATTCTCAAAACTCGATGGGACCGAATCTAGAAAAATGGCTAACCAAGAAGTTGGTCGCTGTTTTTGGTGGCACCGAATGGAATGTTGGTAGTACCGAGATGCTAGGGTTTGGTTTGGCTTCTGTCTTGGATAAACTCAATGGATCCGAATGGGAATATTGGTGGCACCGAATTTTGACTTTCGGCTTTGGACAGAGGAAATGTGTGGGAAAGTGGGTGAGTACTTTTGGTGGCTAACTCTAAGCACTTGAGCAACCAGATCATCATATTTACCTCATCCCCTTTTAATAGTATTGGCTTTCCTATGGACTCAAAGTGATTTCTCACAAAATATAAAATGTAGAGTCCTTGATCTTGAAGCATGGCCAATCCTATTCCTTCCTTTCCTTGGTGAGGTTCTCCACACAATCTTTTAACCAATCCATCATTGAACTTTTTCCTGAGATACACTTAGTGAAAACATTAGTCCAATGAAATATATATTGTTATTAATTACCAAAACCACCTAGGGAGAAGTTGTGCTTTCACTTATGCGTCGGGACAATCTATGATTTGGTTTTTCTTGGTCAGGAACCAATTCCAAAATTTCCTGGGTGACTCTACTGGCTGTTGTATGACATGACTGAGCTCAGGTCATCGGTATCCGAGGGCCGAAAATATGTGCCCTGAAAATTAGCCCAGGAGGCGTCCTTAAGGCCCTCCCAGCTGCCAATGGAGTTCTCAGGCAAGTTATTCAGCCAATGGCTCACTGTCCTTTGAGTTTGAATGGTAGATATTTTATGGCGTGGAGGTCATCACCTCGTGGCATATGAATGTGGAGGAGGAACTCCTCAATCCATACGATGGGGTCAGTCATTCCATCATATTGTTCTATGTTAACGGGTTTAAACCCTTTCAGGAACTGGTGTTGCATAACCTCATATGTGAAACACGTCGAGTGAGCAGCTCCTGTGGAGCGAGCTACGGCATGCCAGAGGTCGGTGCTACTTGTGAGCTGCGTTGGGATTTTCCCCGAAGAGGAGAGGAGATGCACCACAGTAGAGATAAGTATTTCCCTCAGTGTGAACCAAGGTTATCGAACCAATAGGAGAACAAAGAAAATTCCTTTCAACAACACCTACACACACAAAACCAAACACTTGCACCCAACGCGGGAAAGAGGGTTGTCAAGCCCCTTGAACTAGTTACTTGCAAGGATTAAGTCTTGATAGATTATATATTGCAAATAATAAAAGTAAAAAACAAGTAATAAAAGGCAGCAAGGTATTTTAGGAGTTTTTGTATTTATGTTTAAGTAGACCCACGGGCCATAGTTCGCTAGAGGCTTCTCTCTTGCATATAGCATACGGTGGGTAGACAAATTAATGTTGGGCAATTGACAGAATTGCGCATAGTTATGACATGTTATTCACGACAATGATCATGTATATAGGCATCACGTCTATAAACAACTAGACCGAAACGATTCTACATCTACTACTATTACTCCACTTCAAGAGCGGATCTATGTTTGCAATTCTAGGTATTAAGTCATAACAAACAGAGTAATGCTTGGAATAAGGTGACATGATGTAGACAAAATAAGACAGGCAATATGTTCAGATCCTGTCATTTTATCCTTAATGGCAACAGTACAAATATGTATCTTGTCCCCTTCTATCACGAGAATGTAGAGCACCGCAAGATTGAACCCACTACAACGCACCACTCCCACTGAAGATAAATCAATCTAGTTGGCCAAACCAAACCGATAGATCGGAAAGAAATATGAAGCTATAATAATCGTGCATAATAGAATTCAGAGGAGACTTAATTACTTTCAATGAATAATCTGATCATAAATCTACAACTCATCGGATCCCAACAAACACACCGCAAAAGAATATTACATCGGATAGATCACCGCGGTAATCGTGGTGAACTTTGTATTGAAGATCAAAGAGAGAGAGAAGAAGCCATCTAGGTACAAGCTATGGACCCGTAGGTCTGTGGTGGACTACTCACGCATCATCATGGAGGCAGGAAGGTTGATGTAGATGGCCTCCATGGTCGATTCCCCCTCCGGCAGATTACCGAAAAAAGGTCTCCAGACGGCCTCTCGTCGGAATAGAGGCTTGGGGTGTCGGAAAAAGTGTTTCAGGTGGCTCTCTATAGGTTTCCTGATTTTAGAGAATTTGTGGAGATGGAATTACGTCAGACGGAGCCACGAGGGGCCCACAAGGCATCAGGGCGCGCCTACCCCCCTTGGCGCACCTTGTTGCCTTGCCGCCTCCTCGCATCGCTTCCTGACTTCTCCCTAAGCATCATGGGTCTCTTTTGTCCAGAAAATAATCGTCTAAAAGTTTTGTAGCGTTTGGACTTCGTTTGGTACAGATTTCCTAGAAAAACAAAAACATCAACTAGCACTTGGCACTGGGTTAATAGGTTAGTTCCCAAAAATGATATAAAATACCATATAATTGCATATAAAGTATCCTAGATTGATAGTATAATAGCATGGAACAATAAAAAATTATAGATACGTTGAAGACGTATCAACATCCCAAGCTTAATTCATGCTCGTCCTCGAGTAGGTAAATGATAAAATCATAATTTTTGATGTGACATGCTACCCAACATGTAATCTCTTTCAAGTATGATCATTGAGAAACGATGAACTAATTGATATCAACATCATAATATCCATAAACATAAATAACATAATCATTGCTTTTTAAAATATATATGATCCCTAAAGAATGTTATTCCCTACTCATTTTATCATATTAAGCATGGCATGACTCCGTCTTCACTACATAAGTATAAATCATGAGCACCCCGGTGTCAAACCAGGCAATTGGATCTTACTTATAACGCGCTTCAGCATTTTCAACTTCACAGAGCGTGAACCATGGATATAACATATGGGTGGAATAGAGTATGGTGGTAGATATCAAAGGAGTCAAAGTGGAAAAGAAAGTCTCGCATCAACTAGGCGTACCAACGGGCTATGGAGATGCCCATCGATAGATATCAATGCGAGGAGTAGGGACTGCCATGCAACAGATGCACTAGAGCTATAAGTGTATGAAAGCTCAACGGAAGCTAAGTGGGTGTGCATCCAACTTGCTTGCTTATGAAGACCTCGGGCATTTGAGGAAACCCGTCAACGAAATATACAAGTCAAGTTCTATAATGAAAAATTCCCACAAGCATATGAAAATGACAACTTGGGAGACTCTCTATATGAAGAACATGGTGCAACTTTGAGGCACAAGTGTGGTACATGGATAGTAACACTGCCACTTCTCTCTTTTCTCTCATTTTTTTCATGGTGGGCTTTTCTTTTTTTGGCCTCCCCTATTTGTTTTATCTTTTTTTTCATCTGGAGTCTCATCCCTACTTGTGGGAGATTCAATGTCTCCATCATCCTTTCCTCACTGGGACAGTGCTCTAATAATGATGATCATCACACTTTTATTTACTTACAACTCAACATAAAACAATATGACTCTATATGAATGCCTCTGACAGTGTACCAGGATGTGCAATGATCTAGCATAACATGTAGACAATGATGAACGGCGGCTTTGACACAAATACTATGTCATCTATATGATGATGCAAAGCAATATGATGATGAACACACAAGTAATGTGACGGAACGGTGGAAGTTGCATGGAAATATATCTCAAAATGGCTATGGAAATGCCATGATAGGTAGGTATGGTGGCTATTTTGAGGAAGATATAAGGTGGCTTATGTCTGATAGAGCGCATCATATCATGGGATTTGTATGCATCGGCGAAGGTCGCACCAACTCTCAAGGTGAGCATGGGCAATGCACGGTACCGAACGGGCTAACAATTACGGAAAGGTGAGAGTGCATATATCCATGGATTCACATTAGTCATAAAGAACTCACATACTTATTGTTAAGCCTTATTAGGTCTCTCGAAGCAAAGTACTACCACAGACCCCTAGGGAGGAGGTTGGTAGGAGTTAACCATCGTGCGCCCCCGATTCAAACAACACGATAGGATTTCATTTCAGACATAAAAATGCTCACACATCATCACCATGCCACGGTTAATACTTAGATTAATAACAAATAACAAGCTTTAATTACCGATATTTCTACTACTCAACAATCGTGTACTCATGACCTTTCATCATGTGGGGATCGAGTTCTGATGCTACCTAAGATCGATCCTAACTTATTACTTTGAATCCTAACGTGCAAATCGAACGAAAATTGAAAACATTTTGCATATCATCTAGGATATGAACATTGATGCAATCACCAAAACTTGCAAGTGAACCATGGATCGAACGAGAAACTTACCGAGGATGAAGATGCACGGATTAAACGAACAAAATCTACGAAGAAACGGAGGTTTTGGGGAATTTCTGCTAGGGTTTGAGAGAGAGAGAGAGAGAGAGAAGAGGTTCGGGCACTGGGGAGGAAGAAGAATACCCCCCTATGCCGGCGGCCTGGTTATATGAAAATTTGGTCGAAACGACCGCTCATACGTGTGGTCGTGCCCGTATGAAACGACATGTCGCGTTAATTTATGTCGATCTAGGGTTTACTTACCTGGAACAGGCGCTAATACGTCTCCGATGTATCGATAATTTTTTATTGTTCCATGCTATTATATTATCAATCTTGGATACTTTATATGCAATAATACGTTATTTATATGATTTTTGGGGACTAACCTATTAACCAAGTGCCTAGTGTCGGTTACTATTTTCTGCTTGTTTTTGGTTTTCCAGGAAATCAGTATCAAACGAAGCCCAAATGGTATGAAACTTTTTGACGATTTTTACTGGACAAAAGATACGCTAGAAGATTTGGGAGGAGACCAGAAGTGAAGCAAGGAGACGGCAAGGCAACAGGGCGCGCCTAGGGGGGTAGGTGCGCCCTAATGCCTTGTGGGCCCCTCGTGGTTCCGTCTAACCTATTTCCACCTCCATAAATTCTCTAAAATCGGGAAACCAATAGAGAGCCACCTGAAACACTTTTCCCTCCGTCGCAAGCCTTTGTTCTTACGCGATCCCATCTGGGGCCATTTTTGTACTCTGTCGGAGGGAGAATCCATCAAGGAGGCCATCTTCATCAACCTTGCTGCCTCCATGATAATGTGTGAGTAGTTCACCATGGACCTACGGGTCCATAGTTAGTATCTAGATGGCTTCTTCTCTCTCTTTAATCTTCAATAAAAAGTTATTCGCAATTCTCGCGTTGATCTATCTGATGTAATCTTCTTTTGCATTGTGTTTGTTGGGATCCGATGAATTGTGGGTTTATGATCAGATTATTCATGAAAAGTAATTGAGTCTTCTCAGAATTCTATTATGCAAGATTGTTAGAGGTTTGTAAGTCTCTCCGATCTATCGGTTTGGTTTGCCAACTAGATTGGTTTATCTTCAGTGGGACGTGTGCATTGTAGTGGGTTTAATATTGCGGTGCTCTATATCCTAGTTACAGAAAGGTACAAGACACACACTGTATTGTTGCTACTAAGGATAAAACGATAGGGTTTGAATATATTGGTTGTACTTACTTTGCCTACATCATATCATCTTGCTTACAGCATTACTCTGTTTGCATAAACTTAATACCATAGATGCATGCTGGATAGCGGTCGATTGGTGGAGTAATAGTAGTAGATGCAGAATCGTTTCGGTCTACTTTTCACGGATGTGATGCCTATATACATGATCATTGCCATGAATACATAATCATAACTATGTGTTTTCTATCAATTGCCCAACAGTAATTTGTCTACCCTCCGTATGCTACTTTTGAGAGAGAAGCCTCTAGTGAACACTATGGCCCCCGGGTATACTTAATCATATTTGCTAAAAACCTAAAAATACCTTGCTGCAATTTATTTACTTTTATTTTATTTTTATTTCATTATTATCTATTTACCACTATCAGAAGTGATCCTTGCAAGTAGCCAGTTCAAGGGGCTTGACAACCCTCCTGCCCGCGTTGGGTGCAAGTGTTTGGTTTTGTGCATGCAGGTACTGCTTGAAAAACGAGTTGTTGTGATTCTTCTATTGGTTTGATAACCTTGGTTCTCACTGAGGGAAATACTTATTTTTATTGTACTGCTTCACCCTTCCTCTTCGGGGAAAAAACCAACGCAGCTCACAAGTAGCATAAAGAATTTCAGGCGCCGTTACTGGGGAGACATCACCAACTTTGCTTGAAGGTGCATTCACACAAACTATAAATCACTCATTATATTTTTTTATTCTATTTTATTTTATCTTTATATTTCTTTACATGAAATATCAAAAATACAAAATATTTCTATTTGCTTGTTTGCTTAGTTATCTAGTTTACTTGTTTTGATTCAAGTTTCCACCATGTGTGAGTTTGAAAAGGTTATTGGTGAGAGCGATAGTGAAGATAGTTCTCATGAATCTTATGATGAAAAACCTAAGTATTTTTATTATAATCATGATCCTCCAAAGAATCAAGTTCCTCATGTTGAAAGCCCTCCATTCTTAAAAACTAAAATATGTCATGTGGGGCATGGTAATGTTATTGGAAAGAATGTTATTCAAGATTTTTTTCGAATGTACGGGAGTTATACCACTTTTTAGGGGTCTATACTTGATAAAAAAATGTTATGTGGATGCCATTGCGATGCTTGTATTCAAATTAGAAAGATTTTTTTTCACCTACACCCCTTCATACAGAATATGTTTCTAAGTCACCCTAGCATACATGATCCTAAAGCCAAGAAAATTGTGACTGTCATCCTTATGCATGAATTTGACTATTTAATCAGAGAATCTAGGGGATTTTTTTATTATTATAAAATAGATTCTAAACAACCTCCAATAGAGGAAATCCTTCATGATAAAGATACGATGTGTAGGTTAGAATCTAAGGATTATCATGGCTATGGTGAGAATTTGAGGAAGAGAGTTCCTCATGAAGTCTTGATAAAATCTTGTACCATAATGCTTGTGAAAAATTTGAGTGAATTACTAAAGGAATTTATGAAGGGTTTAATGAGGAATATTTTAAAAGTGTGGCTAGAGAACCTATTGATGATGAAATCCATGTCCTATATGAGGACCTTTACGGTGATGATTCCAATAATGATGTTATGGATGTTAAAATTACCAAGCATAGTCCCTTTAAAAATTTGAGTTCACCCACCAAACAAGTGGAACATGAGAATAGGGAGTTGTTAAGAAAGGTTTTTGATGATTTAATCCTAAAAGAAATGAAGGATGATAAGGAGGACAATACTTGAAACTATGCATTATGCCTAGCTAGGGGCATAAAACAATAGTGTTTGTTGGGAGGCAACCCAATAGTTATCTTTAAATTTGCTTTTTTACATTCTGTTATTTTGAGTTTATTCTTTTGTTTCTACTTTATGGTAGTGTTTTTGTGTATAAATTAGTGTTTTCCCAAGTAAAGCCTTTGGCATGATTTGGAAGATAGTAGAATTGATGTTGTGCAAAAACAGAAACTTTTTATGCCCAGTGCAGAATTTATATGATTTTACTGGAATATCTTTTTGATTTAAATTTCTTACACAGTATTTGTATACAAATTTGCCAGGTTTTCCTATTTTTTTAATAATTTTCAGAGTTACAGAAGTATGGTTTTAGTACAGATCACTACAGGCTGTTGTGTTTTAGACAGATATTGTTTTTGCTTGCATAGTTCTCTTGTTTGATGATGCTATGGATTGTACCTGGGGGTATAAGCCATAGAGAAGTTGGAATACAGTACCTATTATTCAATAGTAAAATATGAATCAATTTATAACAATATCTATTTGATATGTCTATTATACTAACGAATCTCACGAGGTTTTGTTGAGTTTTGTGTGTTGAAGTTTTCAAGTTTTGGGTGAGACAATGATGGGTGAAGGAATAAGGAGCGGCAAGAACCTAAGCTTGGGGATGCACAAGGCACCCCAAGATAATATTCAAGGAAGACCCAAGCGTCTAAACTTGGGGATGCCCCGGAAGGCATCCCCTCTTTCGTCTCCAATCTATCGGTATGTCACTTGGAGCTATATTTTTATTCATCACATGATGTGAGTTTTGCTTGGAGCATCGTGTATTATAGTTTATTTTCCTTTTTAGTTTTCCACAATCATCGTTTGCTAGAAACACTTTTCGATAGAAACACACTTTCATCATAATTTGTTAGAATACTATATGTGCTTCACTTATATCTTTTGAGCTAGGCAGCTTCTCTAGTGCTTCACTTATATCTTGTTAGAGCATGACGGCGAATATATTTTATAGAAATAATTGAACTCTCATGCTTCACTTAAATCTTTTTGAGAGTATAAGGCAATAGGAATGGTAATTTGCATGTGTTATAATACTAGTCCAAAAAGGATAGATATTCAAGGGGGATATAATAAAAACTTTAATGTAGCTCACTAAAGAAGAATGTTGATTATATTTATGTAGTAATATGAAAGGATATAGGTTCATGATCATATGTTAGTAGATATATCGCTATTAATTATTTTTATTCAATTCTCATCTAATTATTGGTATTGGCATCGAGATTAGGTGTGAGCATTTTTCATGTCTGAAATGATATCCTACCGTGTTGTTCGAATCGGGGGCGCGCAATTGTTAACTGCTCCCAACCTCCTCCCTAGGGACATGCGGTAATGTTTTGCTTCGAGAGAGCTAATAAGGCTTCACAATAAGTATATGAGTTCTTTATGACTAATGTGAGTCCATGGATATACGCACTCTCACCTTTCCGTAATTGCTAGCCTCTCCGGTACCATGCATTGCCCTTTCTCACCTCGAGAGTTGGTGCAACTTTCGCTTGTGCATCCAAACCATGTGATATGATTTGCTCTATCGCACATAAGCCACCTTATATCTTCTTCAAAACAGACACCATACCAACCTATCATGGCATTTCCATAGCCATTCCGAGATATATTGCCATGCAACTTCCATCATATTGCTTTGCATGATCATATAGAGCTGACATAGTATTTGTGGCAAAGCCACCGTTCATCATTGATTACATGTTATGCTAGATCATTGCACATCCTGGTACACTGCTAGACACATTCATATAGAGTCATATGATTCTTCATTGAGTGTAATTTTGAGTTGTAAATAAATAAAAGTGTGATGATAATCATTATTAGATCATTGTCCCAGTGAGGAAAGGATGATGGAGACTATGATTCCCCCACAAGTCGGGATGAGACTCCGGACAAAAAAATAAAAAATGGGGGAGGCCAAATGAGCCCACCACAAAAAAAGAAAAATGAGAGAAAAAGTGAGAAGGGACTTTGCTACTATCCTTTACCACACTTGTGCCTCAAAGTGGCACCATGTTCTTCATATAGAGGGTCTCTAGTTTTGTCACTTTCATATACTAGTGGGAATTTTTTGTTATAGAACTTGGCTTGTATATTCCGGTGAGGGGCTTCCTCAAATGCATGAGGTCTTCATGAGCAAGGAATTGGATGCACACCCACTTAGTTTCATTTGAGCTTTCATACACTTAAAGCTCTAGTGCATCCGTTGCATGGCAATCCCTACTCCTCGCATCGATAGCAATCGATGAGCATCTCCATAGGCCATTGATTCGCCTAGTTGATGTGAGACTTTCCCACCTTTTGACTCCTTTTTTATCTACTACCATATTCTAATACACCCATATGTTATATCCATGGCTCACACTCATGTATTGCATGTTGTTGAAAATGTTGAAGCGCGTTATAAGTACAATCCAATTGCCGGGTTTGACAGCGGGGTGCTCATGGTTTATACTTATGCGGTGAACACGGAGTCATGCCATGATAATATGATAAAATTAGTAAGGGATAACACTTTTTAGGGATCTTATATTTTGAAAGAGTAATGATTATGCTTCTTATGTTCATGGATATTATTATATTAATATCAATTAGTTCATCGTTTCTCAAAGATCATACCTAAAAGATATTACATGTTGGGTAGCATGTCACATTTTTTTATCATTTAACTACTCGAGGACGAGCCTGAATTAAGCTTGGGGTTGTTGATACGTCTCCGACGTATCGGTAATTTTTGATTGTTCCATGCTATTATATTATCAATCTTGGATACTTTATATGCAATAATATGATATTTGATATAATTTTTGGGGACTAACCTACTAACCCAGTGCCTAGTGCCAGTTGTTGTTTTCTGCTTGTTTTTGGTTTTCCAGGAAATCAGTACCAAATGAAGTCCAAACACTACGAAACTTTTTGACGATTTTTTTCTGGACAAAAGAGACCATGGAAGCTTCGGGAGGAGACCAGACACAAATTGAGGAGACGGCAAGGCAACAGGAGTTGGCCAGGGGGGTAAGTGCGTCCTGATGCCTTTTGGGCCCCTCGTGGCTCCATCTGACCTAATTCCACCTCCATAAATTCTCTAAAATCGGGAAACCAATAGAGAGCCACCCAAAACACTTTTTTCGCCGCCGCAAGCCACTGTTCTTTCGTGATCCCATCTGGAGGCCTTTTCCGATACTCTACTTGAGGGGAATCCATCACGGAGGCCATCTTCATCAACCTTGCTGCCTCCATAATGATGTCTGGGTAGTTCACCACAGACCTAAGGGTTCATAGCTAGTAGCTAGTTGGCTTCTTCTCTCTCTTTGATCTTCAATGCAAAGTTCTTTGCGATTCTCGCGTTGATCTTCAATACAAAATTCTATTTTCTTGATTGTTATTGCTTTGTAAGTCTCTCCTATCTATCGGTTTGGTTTGGCCAACTAGATTGATTTATCTTAAGTGGGAGGTGTGCATTGTAGTGGGTTCAATCTTGCGGTGCTCTGTATCCCAGTGACAGAAAGGGACAATACACGTATTGTATTGTTGCTACTAAGGATAAAACAATGGGGTTTGAACATATTGGTTGTACTTACTTTGTCTACATCATGTCATCTTGCTTAAAGCATTACTTTGTTTGCATAAACTTAATACCATAGATGCATGTTGGATAGTGGTCGATTGCTGGAGTAATAGTAAGGAATGCAGAATTGTTTTTGTCTACTTGTCACGGACGTGATGCCAATATACATGATTATTGCCATTAATACATAATCATAACTATGCACTTTTCTATCAATTGTCCAAACAATAATTTTCCTAACCACCGTATGCTACTTTCGAGAGAGAAGCCTCTAGTGAACACTATTGCCCCCGGGTCTACTTAATCATACTTGCTAAAAACCTAAAAATACCTTGCTACAATTTATTTAGTTTTATTTTATTTTGCTTTTATTATTATCTATTTACCACTATCAGATGTAATCCTTGCAAGTAACAAGTTCAAGGGACTTGACAACCCTCTTGCCCCCGTTGGATGCAAATGTTTGGTTTTGTGTGTGCAAGTACCGCTTGAAAGACAAGTTGTTCTGATTCTCCTATTGGTTCGATAACATTGGTTCTCACTGAGGGAAATACTTATCTCTACTATACTGCTTCACCCTTCCTCTTTGGAAAAAACCCAACGCATCTCACAAGTAGCAGGCACGCATACGGGTGCACCCGTCCGTATGGAACGTCGTCTTCAAAGCTGCTTATCTGGTTGGTTTCGTTCGAAGGTCTAGATGGCCGCTTAAACAGGCGTTCTCCCTCATTCGAAACGCCGTCTTCAAACCGGAACTTGCTAAAGTTTTTCGACAAAGGTCTCATACGAATGCTCAAATGAACGCGGGCGATCGCATGATACACCGTCGTTGATTCTGTTCCTTTTTTGACGTTTCTCTGGTTCTTTCATGCGACCGCGCATGCGGGCGCTTGCACCCGTTTACTACGCCGTCCTTTACCCGTTTTTTGCTCTTTCCCCTTGTTTCTTTCTTCCTCCTTCTCTCTTTGATGTTTCTCCTACAACACAAATTCAAAAACAACTCTTCCGATGATTCTTCATCATATTATTTATGAGAGCAAAAGAACTAAAACAAAGGTTAATAAACTAATGGGTTGCCTCCCATTGAGCGCTGGTTTTTAGGTTGCTTAACTCAACCTCGTACCTTGGTATCATGTCACGTCTCCCGTGGTCTTAGATTTTATTTACATGCCCATCTAATCTTAGCGGAACATTCTCAACCATTCCCACTGGCTTCTTTGTAGACTTATCTGTCATCTGCAAGGTTATGCATGTGGGCGTACATTCTGCTAGATTCAATTTATGATAAAGAGTTAGAGTCATCACACTAACATCTGCCCCTACATCACTAAGAGCATTATTTATATCAAGATTACCAATTGAACAGGATATCGTAGGTATACCTGGGTCTCCCAACTTGTCTGGTATCTTGTTATTGAAGGGATACTCCATTATTGTGGCCACATGTTCCTTCAGATTCATACTTCTTTTTATTGTTAACTACACAACGCATGAACTTAGCAAAGGTAGGAATCTTTAACATGTCAGTTACATGCATTGACATTTTAAGATTAGCTATTGCTTGCAAAAAGGAGGAATAAAGTGCATCATTTGAAGGTGGCCTTACAGCCTTAGGGTAAGGAAGGGTTTTCTTAATTTTACCTTTATCTTTCTCCTTCTCCTTACCTCTTTCTTCATCCCTTGTTGCTTGGTTCCTAACTTCTTTGATGGGATCGGGCGGTCGGTTATTTCTTTCCACCCTTGGTTCTTCTACTCTTTCTGCATCAGGGTCAACTTCCTCATCAGCTTCTGCTTCATCTCCCGGAGCATCTTCATGGGCCTGTTCCTCAGGTTCCTCTTCACCAAAGATTAGTTCTTTGTTCTCTTAAGTTTGACTTTGACTCTCCCTTCTTTGTTCTTGCTCCTTTTTGTACCATTTTGGGCCTCTGGGATCCTGCGTTCTTTTACCACTACCGGTAGAAATTTCATTAGTGGAAACAGGATTGTCTAATTGAGCAAGAATCAAAGATTGAGTCTCGGAGATCTCAGTGCATTGAGTTTCTATCATTCAAGAGTGTTTATCGAGATACTTTATTGCTTGACTTAGCCCTTCTACCTCTCGTAAGAGATAGGCTATTACCTTTTTCATTCCGATAGATACATCTTCAAAAGTCTTTGTTAAAATTATCTTGATGGAATTTAAACTTGTTCATTGTCTCTTGAAGTTCATCCTCGTGACGAGAAATACTAAATATATCCGCTTTTTCATTAATAACTTTCTCAACATGCTTACCTTTCTCTTGAGTAACTTTCTTAAATTCTTCCATGTCTTCAATATGATATATTTTTCCAGCAGGTTGGTTTGGACATGTGCGGATACAATTTTCTCTATATGTTCTTTCCCTTCTTCTAAAGTAAAAAACATAAATTGTCCTCCTGCACTTAAATCAAGAATGGATTTGATTCCTCATTAATTACATGATAAAACATGTGAAGTATAACATATTTAGCATAACCATGGTTAGGACATAAGTTCGAAATTTTAGAATATCTCTCCCAAGCTTTATATAAAGTTTCACCATCTTCCTAGATGAATAAGGTGAGGTTTCTCCTTAATTTAGTAATCTTCGATCTTGGAAGAAATTTAGACATAAACTTTTCAACACGCATAATCCAGTTGGTTATACTTTATTGAGGCAATCGATCATACCATTTCTCAGCATCGTCCTTTAGGGAAAACCTAAAGAACCTCAATAATATGAATTCTCGTGAAACATCCTTCAGTTTAAATGTTCCATACAAAGTGTCAAAGAACATGAGATGTGCTTGAGGGTCTTCCTCTTCAGTTCCTGCAATGGCATGCTTTCTAACTTCTGCAATAAGATCACAGTCAATCGAGTACTCTTGGGCATAATTAGTGGGATAAACTATAGGAGATCTCGAAATTAATACTAGGGAATAGTGATCCCTAATAGTCTTCTTAGGATTTGGAGTAATCGTCATTTCTCCCGCAAAAAAGGGAGTAATCGTCATTTCAGCAAACAAGGTGTTAAGCTCAACCGTCTCACTATTTTTGTATTTTCTATTAATGAAACTTGTTGATCCTGAGGAAAACGAGTAATGTAATCTGGTAAATGCGTTCTTCCTGAATAAGTAGATCCTCTGTGAGTTACGCGAAGCATCTACAATAACAATACCTGCAAAAACAATTATGAAACAAATACTCTGCTCTTAGCTCCCTGGCAACGGTGCCAGAAAATGCTTTGATGCCTGCAAGCCAAACAGGGTGGTGTAGTACTTTCACAGAAGTATCCCAATTAGTAATCGTCCCAACGAAGAGCGAGGGATAGTACTTATAGTGGCGCTTCTATCACACACAAGGTGTCACAGCTCTTGTGTGAAGTAACTACTTGAACTTCTGCAAATATTGTTACTGTCCTAGATAACTGATAAACCAAGTATGCTAAAAAAGAGTTTAAAAGTGCCTCCTAAAGTAACTTGTAATAGAAAATAACATAAGTAGAGCTATAGATCATGTTTCCTGCAATGAACAAATTAGGTGCGGAGAGATTTTAGTTCATGGTAATAATATATAAATCATGCCAGTGCGACGGTAATACCAGTTACCTTGTATTATACTCATAGCATTTGATATTTGTGTTCTGTAGGTGGTCCCCCCTAAGGTTAAGAAACTATTCCACGTGGGATTATATTTCATTCTGTGGTCCTGCTTCTTCGTTGCCACTGAGTGGTCATTTCCACAATTAAGGTCCTTAGACCGGAACCAAGCATTAAGTTTGATGGATCACCGTTATCTCATATTGTCTTTGGTACTCATAGATATATCCACATGTCACGTCAGAGGTCACAGATTTCCTAAACAATACGTGTTACATGTGTAGGTCTGGAGATCGTGTTGCATGGGCCCTTATATTGGCCAACATGCATAGAGTTCACCACAGTATAAGAACATACTAGGCACATCATACTACTATGTATGCAAATGATGACATATAGAATAGGCACAGATCAATCTTACCACTCACCTACATATCCACACCCAAGGGGACTCGCACATCATAAGAGGGGAATCAATCACAATAGAGATAAAACCCATGAAAGCCATATCGATATTACCGAGAAGATCCACAATGAGATGAAATGGTAATTCAAATAGTCTTGATCTCAGATGAGATTGAGTAGAGTTTACAAATTGGAATTCCTCTTACAATAGCGAAGGGGGTGACGATGATGATGGAGATGAAAGTACTAAAACTAAGATGATCTTCGAAAGTTCTTCAGATCTTCTCTTCTCCTATTCTGGATGGTGTGGCGGCGGCTAGGGTTCTCTTCTCCCCATGGACCCTTCACGAAAGTGGCTTGTATAGACGTGAGGGAGCTAATGGCAATCCATACGACCGCTCATGCGAGTGCTTGCGGTCATATGGATGTCGTCTTCTGCTGTATTGTGCCTATTGAGTTGGGTTTATTCAGGAAAGTTACTCCATTTGGCTTGATTTGCAGCAATCCCTTTTGGTTTCATTCCATAATTGATATTTCTTGCCAAATATCTTCTTCTCTTTTAAAGGATTAGCATTAGAATCATCCGAAGAGTAATGAAACCAAGTACGAATCACTGCGAAAAAACATCACAAATTATCGAGCCATCAACTATGGTTCGATATTTGTTCAAGATTATGTTAGGTAGCATTCTACATCAAAAATTATCTTTTTATCATTTACCTACTCGAGGACGAGCTTGAATTAAGCTTGGGGATGCTGATACGTCTCCGTCGTATCTATAATTTTTGATTGTTTCATGCCAATATTCTACAACTTTCACATACTTTTGGCAACTAATTATATTATTTTTGGGACTAATATATTGATCCAGTGCCTAGTGCCACTTCATGTTTTTTACTTTTTTTTGTTTCGCATAAAATACATATCAAACGAAGTCCAAATGTGATAAAATTTTACAGAGATTTTTTTTGGAATATATGTGATTTTTGGGAGGAAGAATCAGCGCAAATGGAGGCCCACATCCTCCACAAGGCAACATGGCCCGGCATATCCCTCAGGGCGTCGGTGATGCCTTGTCGTCATCTCGTAAGTCGGTTGGAGCTCTTATTCGGCCGTAAGGAAGTTTATATGGGGAAAAAATCATGTTAAAATCTTAGCCCGATCGGAGTTACGGATCTTCGGGAACATAAGAAACGGTTTTCGGCCAGAAACAAAGACGCAAAAAACAGAAGAGGAACAGAGAGAGATCCAATCTAGAGGGGCTCCCGCACCTCGGGGGCCATGGCGGGCAAGGTTTAGAGGGTGAATCCTCCTCCCATCTAGGGAGGAGGACAAGGAAGAAGAAGAAGGAGGGGGGTCTGATAACCCACAAGTGTAGGGGATCGCAACAGTCTTCACGGGTAGTATTTCACCCTAATTTATTGATTCGACACAAGGGTAGCCAAAGAATATTTATTGGCCTTGACAGTTGAGTTTTCAATTCAACCGCACCGAGGATGTCTCTCTGCAGCAAAGATTTAGTAGCACGGCAAATAGTAGTAGTAGCAAAGGTAATAGTAGTAGTGACAGTAGCAGTTTTGTAGCAAGTGTGACGGTAACAATAGCAATAGTAACTTGGCAAGATTCAGTATATGTAAAGCATAGGCACGTGGACCGGTGATGGATAATGATTTAGATGACATTGATCATATAATAGTTACACACTAGGGCGACACAGAACTAGCTCCAATTCATCATTGTAATGTAGGCATGTATTCCGTATATAGTCATACGTGCTAGTGATAAGAACTTGCATGACATCTTTTGTCCTAACCTCCCGTGGCAGCGGGGTCCTATTGGAAACTAAGGGATATTAAGGCCTCCTTTTAATAGAAAACATGTCGGTGCACTAGGACTGGGGTACCCAGTGCCCCTGACTTATGCACAGGCAGTAGTAGCAGAACCCATTCAAAAATCAGTCCAAACCAGAGAAGTCGCTCTACGAGAGATCAAGGAGCACATCAAGAAGACGGAGCCAACATTCAAGGCCAAGACCCCGGTAGAAGCAGCCTGCGCTGGCTAGCAACGCCGGCAAGATCGATGCAACGGACCAGAACAGGCCCGAGCCGCACGAGTCGCATCCCCGGTGCCTGCCGGGGACCGAGGCGCATGCACCTTCAAGAAGACCCGGCAAGCCGTCCCCCGGCAGGCGTGAGCCGATCGGCCACCGCTCCACCGCATCGCAACGCCAGTCATTTGTCAATGCAGTGTCGAGCCCTCGGGTGGCTAAGTGGCTCTCGCTAAGGACGTGGTGGCTCGCTGGAAGACATATTATTCCCGTTTAACACCCGTCCAGGCGCGTGTCAAGATACTAAGCAACAGTCAGCCAAGCGGTGGTAAAAGCTTGCCGGGGATGCACCCCCTCACGCCACCTAGGCTAGCATTTATGGCATTTTGTCCTAAGTGCCAGAGTTAGGTATGATAGCACTGTTAGCTATCTAATCACTAGGTAATGTCTGTTTTGCCATTGTGGTTGCCCCTTGACCTATACAAGGAGGCCCAAGGCAACCTAGCTCAAGATTCGGAACTTTGGACACTTGTACTCGCGTAGCAGCTCCCCCGAAGGCGACCTTGCCGGGTTTGAGTGTTGCGTGAGCTTCGTGTTCCTCCGATCAATCCACCAAAGCAGGAGTAGGGTTTTACGCTTCTCAGCGGCCTGAACATGGGTAAAACACCAGTGTCTCATCATCGTGTTGTCTCACTACCTCTGCTCTTTGTGCAACGTGATCTCACCCCTGCCGAACCACAAAGGGGCCCATGGCCCCATAGGTGATCGTGTGCATCATGCCCCGACATCTTTGGCACGCCAGGTAGGGGATCGCGTCATTTGCGCAAACCCGAGGTCGTGGGCGGCGCATGGATTTTCATCATCATCTCCTCCGTCGGGAGCGTTGAAGGAGAGGAGCAATGCTGTTCCCCAAGCCTCTTCCTCCCCGGATCCCATCGCACGTCGCCGCTGCAACGATGGCGGAGACAAGGATGAGGGGTGTCAGCACTGCGGCTGATGCACTCGACGTAGGCGGCACAACCATAGCGTAGACCACGGTCGAGGAGGAGGCGAACTGGGCGGCGGCACCATCCCTATCGCAATCATCGAGCAAGCCCACCTAATCCCAAGGAGGTGTAGCTCGGTCACAAAGACAAAAAATGGAGGTACTTGGCTATACCCCTCTCTCCTCTCCTTCCCCTCCTGTGATCAGCTCTGCATAGCGGTGGTGCTGCTAGTGTCGATAAGCTCGCGTGAGGCTCGGTCGTGCATTTATCCCGTCAAGGATAAATCCCGAGCCAAATGCTAGAGCGAATCCTTCGGTTGGCATCCCCGGCAAGCGAACCATGGCAAGGTCCCGTTCGCCAACGCCTCCGTCGTGTTGGTCGCTACGGGACCGTTGGACGCGAAGGAAACGAGAGAAGGCTCGGCCATTTATTTTTACTCCCCCATTTTTCCTTAGTTATGAATGTTTACATTAACCCGGCAGGCTCGAGCCAAGGATTGTACTCATAACTAACGGGCACCCAAGTTTCTCCATTTGCCCCTCGTCGTTTTCCATTCATCTCAGGGCAAAGATGGGTACAAGTGCATGTACTCACCAGAAAACAAGAAGAGGAGGGTCGGCCAAGAATGGAGAGAAGGGCAACGCGCGTGAATAAATATACTCCAGGACGGAAGGGGAGCCATGACGAAAGCTAAGTTGACATGAATATCAACTTCCATTTAGAACTCACATTTGTATATCCCCCCTCCCTAGCAACCAAGGTTTTGTATGTCGAGTCTTGTGCGTGATGGAACCTTACCGTATTTGTTTGCGCCTTTGCTTTGTTTCGAGACCGCTCAACGAAGCATGTGGCAGCATCAAACACCGTCAAGGAAAAACTCAAGGACCTGTTCCTCAAAGCGATCGCGGCAGCACGTTGTTGGCGAGTAACCAGAACGCATGAAGAAAATGACCATACGAATACCAGTAGGAAAGCGAGGGGGATAGCATGAGTTTACATAATAACATCAGTTCAGCAAACATTGAAGCAAAGATAGTGCTTAGCCTAATACGGGATACATATTGTGTCATAAGTACATGACAACTCGGCAGCAAGGGTGACTCAAGGCTAACCCCGGCGACTCCCCTGGGTCCATGGGACTGAGAGGACCCTGTCAGCAAGGGGACCGGCCTTCTTCGTGGTAGCAGGGGTGTCGGCGCCCGGTGCCAGCTTCTTGAAACCATCGGAGAGGTCGAGGTCCGGGTGGAAGAAGGCGAGGTTGCTTGGGACCAGGAAAAGGGGGTCGCGAGCCAGCGTCTGGGATTCGTTGGCAAAGCAGATGGCCGTGTCGTCCTCGTACATCTTCAACCCCTCAATCAAGCCTTCAAAGAAGAGTGGCAGCTTGATGCTTGGAACTTCGTGCTTGCCGACGGAGAAGGCCTAGCTCTTCATGTCCATACTCGCAATCTGAGCAGTGAGGCGCTCAGCGATGTCAATCATGCTCTTGATCCAGAGGTCGCGCTGTTGAATTTGGTTCTCCAACTTGTCTTCTGCATCTTTTTGGAGGGTCCTCGCATTGGTCAGGTCTGTCAGCAGTAGCTTCTCGCGGGCACCGGCAGATTCAATGTCTTTCTCCAAGGAGGCAAGCCTGGATTTCATGTTGGAGATGGTGTCATTAGCGGCGTCGAGATTTTGGCTCTTGGAGGAAAGCTGCGATTGCGCCTCTTCTAGAGCGGCTTTCGCTTTCCGCGCTTCCTCCTTGAGGGCCTCAATCTCCTTGCTACTCCCGGCAAGGTCTTCCGTCAGCTTGTTCAATTGGGTCTTGAGATTGGTCTTGGCGGCAGATGCGGCAGCGAGCTCATCGACCACTTTCTTCAGTTGGGCAGAGGACTCCAGAGAGAGCGCGTCGAGAGTGGCCTTGTGGCCGTCCTCCAGCTCTTTGGTGTGTTGCTGAACGCGGGTCTCCAACTCCTCATCCTTGTCGTGGAGAGTAGCTTCGAGGGCCCCTTCCCGGGAGGAGATGTTTGTCTCTCTGGTGTTCAGAAGCGCTTTGCGCTCCACCAGTCGAGCTTCACGGGCCGCAACGTCCTCCTTGGCCATGGCCAGCGTCTCATGCTGCCTCTTAAGAGAAAGGACTTGCAGGTTGTACCACTCTCGCAGCTCGTTCCCTTTGTCCCTCAGCTACTGGTCCACGAGCTCGGCCGAGTCATGCTGCTCCTTGTCCGCCTGCCACTTGAGGCTGTACCTGCTCTGCACATCCTTGAGCCCTGCCTCCATGGATTCCAAGAAAGCCAAATCTTTGGTGCCATCAGCAGAACCATCAGCTTCTTCGACCCTCTAAGACATCGGCGCCAGTATCTGATGTGCTTGGACTACGTCGGTATTTCCCCAAAGAGGAAGGGATGATGCAGCATAGCGACGGTAAATATTTCCCTTAGTTATGAAACCAAGGTTATCCAACCAGTAGGAGGATCACCACCACCCAATAAGCAGCACATGCACACAAACAACAAATACTTGCAACCCGACGCGAAAGAGAGGTTGTCAATCTCTCTACGGTAATAAGATAGATTAGGTAGTGATAGATAGGAGAGATAGATCTCTCAAGAACACAAAATAAAAAGGGCAAATAAAATATGCAGCAATATGTTTTTGGGTTTTTGGTTTTGTAGATCTGAAAACAAAGATGCAAAAAGGTAGATCTGAATGCAATATGACGGAAAAGTAGACCCGGGGGGCGTAGGGTTCACTAGTGGCTTCTCTCATGAGTATAGTGCACGGTGGGTGAACAAATTACTGTTGGGCAATTGATAGAAAATTGAATAGTCATGACGATATCCAAGGCGATGATCATTATATAGGCATCACGTCCAAGATAGGTAGACCGACTCCTGCCTGCATCTACCTCTATTACTCCACACATCGACCGCTATCCAGCATGCATCTAGTGTATTAAGTTCATGGAAAAACGGAGTAATGCAATAAGAACGATGACATGATGTAGACAAGACCTATTCATGTAGGAATAGACCCCATCTTGTTATCCTTAATAGCAACGATACATGCGTCTCTTGCTGCCCCTTCTGTCACTGGGAAAGAACACCGCAAGATTGAACCCATCACAAAGCACCTCTTCCCATGGCAAGAAAAATCGATCTAGTCGGCCTAACTAAACCAAAGATTCGAAGAAGAAATACGATGCTATAAGAAATCATGCATATAAGAGATCAAAGAAGACTCAAATAAAGTTCATGGATAGAAACTGATCATGAACTCAAAATTTATCGGATCCCAACAAACACACCGCAAAAGTTTACATCAAATAGATCTCCAAGAGATCATTGTATTGAGAATCATAAGAGAGAGAGAAGAAGCCATCTAGCTACTGCCTATGGACCCCTAGGTCTATGGTGGACTACTCACGCACCATCGGAGAGGCACCTATGAAGAAGATGAACCCCTCCGTGATGGTGTTTAGATTGGATCTTGCGGTTCTGGAACTTGCGGCGGCTGGAATTGTGTTTTGTCGACTCCTCTAGCGTTTTCCGAATATTTGGGAATTTATAGGCATCAGAGGCGGTGCAAAGGGGCCCCATGGAGGGCACAACCCATCAGGGCGCGTCGGGGGCCCCTAGCGCGCCCTGGTGGGTTGTGCTCTCCACAGCCCACCTTCCTCGCTCTTGTTTGGCCCACTGGGTGTCTTCTGGTCCAGAAAAAATCTCCAAAAAGTTTCGTCGTGATTGGACTCCGTTCGGTACTGATATTCTGCGAAGTAAAAAACAAGCAAAAACAGCAACTGGCACTTTGGCACTATGTCAATAGGTTAGTCCCAAAAAATGATATAAAGCTGTTATAAAATGATTGTAAAACATCCAAGAATGATAATATAACAGCATGGAACAGGCAAAAATTATAGATACGTTGGAGACGTATCAGTATCCGTTTGATTTCCTCGTCAAAATTCGCGCCCGCTGAGAAGGGTGAGCCAGGAGTTGTGGGACCAAATTGAGCAGTGACCAGCGCCAGTTTGCTCAAGGGAGACTGCAGGGCTGAGGCTAGAGGATAGCTCGAAGTGGAGGGCCCCATGGACTGGAGAGGAGTCTTTTCCTCGAGGACGGTATCCGGGCCGGATGCGCCGCCGGGGGTTGGTTCCGTTCTTTCTGAGGATCCCTGAACATCCCCGGCAACCTGCGCGTGGCCCTTCGCGGCAGCAATTTTCATCGCCTCCTCAGCCGCACCTTTCCCGATGCCGGCCACTTCTTCTAGCAACTCAAGCTCTTCAAGTAGCGGAGCTGCGGACAAAAACGGTGAGGGGAAAGTTGAATGTCAGGAATGAACAAGACACGCAA
The DNA here is from genome assembly GCA_039707655.1 of Elymus sibiricus. NCBI lineage: Eukaryota > Viridiplantae > Streptophyta > Magnoliopsida > Poales > Poaceae > Elymus > Elymus sibiricus. The sequence continues at coordinate 363,429,658 of CM077665.1, forward strand.
GAAGAGAGAAAAGGGGAAAGTGAAAACGCATGCAAATGGGTTACCTGATGGAGGTTGCTGAGGAGGGACATCCTCTCCCCCGGCAACATCAGTTGCCGGCGTGTGGTCTGTCATCATCCCTTCGGTGGCGACCCCAGCACGGGCAAACCCCTCGGTGAAGGCCCTTGCCGGCGACTCCTCCCCACGAGCGATGGTCGATGAGGGATCTTGGAAAGAGGGCTCCCCCTGGCGAGTCCCTCCTTGATAGCTCTCTCCCATCTCCCTGTCAGGTGTGGGAAGATACCCTTCCTCATCCCCGCCAGCAGTCGAGGTCAGTCCTAGAGCTCCGCGAAGAGGGCTGGACCGAGGGCTAGGAGCGGGATCCCCCTCCACGCCTCCTACCGGGCTCGTGCCTGCCGCGGAACCTGGCTCCGCCGCGGATTTGACCTGCTTGGCTCGATGCGCAAGGGTATCCCTGTCCCTGTCAGATTCAGCTATACAAGATCAGTCATGAAATCAAGGACACAAAACATTGAGAAGGATCATAATTGAGTAACTCACTTTGAGGCAATGAGCATGGAACCCAGCTCGTATGACACAGGCGGCGGAGTTGATCTGCCCCTTTTCAGAGTTGGAGGTGTGGGACTTGGCGGTGGTACCGGGACCTCCGGCAGGGTCGAACTTGGCGGAGAAGTTGGGCTTGCCAGGGGGCTGGGATCCACCCCCGTAACCATCCATTGCTTGGCAGGAGGAGGCTTAGCCTGAGAAAGGCGGAGAGACTAGCGGCGTGCTGCGTCGTGCTTGCCTCCCCTGGTGGTCGTCTTCTTCACCTTCTGGGTACCCCGTGAAGACGCGGGGGCCGCTGACTCTCGGTTGACGCGCTCGCGGAGGCGGCGCCCTGGCTCCGGAGCTTGAGGGCCCATTTCGAGCCCTTCTTCCTCCACCTCTGGCTCCTTTGCCTCCTTCGTCTCAACCCCTTCTTAGGTTCATGTCACCACGGCTTGGGAAGCCCCAACCCCGGCAGACTCGAACCGGGCAGCCTCCTCCGTGGTGCGTTTTTTGCTGTCCTCTCCAGAAGAATCATCATCTTTGGGCTCCTCCTCTTCCTCTTCCCCGGAGCCCATCTTCTTGGCGGCTCTGACCTTCTTGTCCTCTGCAATCCGAGCGGCAATGAATGCCTCCTCCGCCCTGGTAGTTGGCTTGATCAGATTGTCCTCCGCTTTGGAAGCCCTTTCTTGTAGGAGATATGCCCTAGAGGCAATAATAAATGTTATTGATTATCTCCCTGTTCATAATTATGTTTATGTTCCATGCTATAACTGCTATGGTTCTCGAGTCTACAATAACCACGAGGCTCGAAGGAAGATTCATATGCACGTGTGGAATAATAAACGGTAAAATGTATTCCTAGTCTGGCCTCTAAGACTGGCTCAAGTATTGCATGATGATCCTGTTTTCCTGATCATGGGCATGGCTATGCCGGCAATTTTGAGGGCACAATGTTAGAAGAACATTTGTGTTGAATCGACCCGAATTGATGTTATGCTATGAGATACATTCGTCACAAGTTAATGGTTAATAACACAGAGATGGTTAACGTTTGCATGATTCCTTAGACCATGAGAGTATCGAGTTTCTTCATGCTTGCTTCATGAACTTTGGGGTTTCTTAAACGTCATCTGTAAATGGGTGGCTATTACGGTGGCTTACGGGTTCATGGAAAAGTATGTCAAGTAACTTGATAGCTCAAGATTGGGATTTGCTCCTCCGACGATGGAGAGATATCTCTGGGCCCTCTCGGTGTTACGGTATCCATCATCGTCTGGCCAGACACTTTGTGATTTGATCACGGGGATGCCGGAACACGGGAACGAGAAAAGAGAACAATACTGGTAACGAGGTAACTGGCATAGTGGACAAGGTTTGATCCATGGGGATGCCAACATGTCTCACCTCGGGTATTTGTAACATATCGTGAAGCAACAGGAATAGCACACGGCAACTGGAGGTTCACTCGAATATTCATTCGTGTGGGTATAGGGATCAATATGGGTGTCCACGGCTCCGATGTTGATCATTGATCGGAAGGGGTTCCGTGTCATGTCTATGCTTCACCGAACCTATAGGGTCACACGCTTAAGGGTCATCTATCTGCTGAATACTAGACAGGGAGTCTGAGAGAAAATCACCGAAAAAGTTTCGGACACCGGAAAAGTTTCGGACACCGGAAAAGTTTCGCAGAGAGAACACCGGAACCGTTTCGGTAAAACTGAAAAGTTGTTTCAGGGGATACCATAAAGTCAAATTGGTTTTGGCACATGCCTGATAATTCTTGGAGGGTGCCAGAATCATTCTGGAAACTTTCTGGAATTTTCCGGGATGAAAACCGGAAATGTTCCGGAGCTGCCGAAACCGCTTTAGATGCTTTTCGCAGATGAAAATCACTAAACCGGAATTGTTCCAGATCGCATTGAAAATTATTTTAGTGGGTACTGGAAATGTTCTAAGCCCACATAAATATTTTCAGTTCGACCGGACGCTGAAAAATGTCGTCATGAATAGTGAAAGTGCTTTTTGGGATATTTTTGGAAAGTCACCTTTTGGGATATTTTCCCAAAAGGCTTCTAGAAGGGATGGATGGATGAGGACCACCTTCGGGGGGGGGGGGCCACAAGGGTTGTGGCCGGCCAAGAAGGGGGCTCCACCTTGGAGCCCCACTTGCCCACTTGCTTTCCCATTTTGCCCTTGGAAAGTGTTTCCTTCATGGGCAAGTTTTGGTATTTTGAATACCCATCCTACCCCTTGGCTTTCCTATAAATAGAGGTGGAGAGGGCTGCCATCTCTTAATCCCTCTCTCATACACATGCCATTTGACTTGTCTGGCTTCTCTCTCCCTCCCAGCAAAATAGTTTCGTAGAGCCGAAAGGTTGTCTGGGTTCCGGCAGGAACTAGTTCTGGACGGCGAAGCCCTGCCGGATAGATGACACCGTATGTGTGCAACTCTATAGAGAGATCGTAGTTTCAGTCTTAGTTCGAGAGTGCCTCCCGAAGGGCTGTCCGTGTGACCGTCCGAGTTTCGAAGGTCCTCCCGAAGGGCTGTCCGAGTGACTGTTCGAGTTTCGATGGTCCTCCCGAAGGGCTGTCCGCGACACCGTCCGGGGGACTGTCCGACCGCCTCCCGGAGGGCTGTCCGAGGGGCGGATGAGGGTATACATCCTCGCGGTTGGGAGGTTGTAAATCCTAGCTGCGGGGATCTGCACCGCCGATCGTCATCGACTCTACTTCCGCTGCGCTACGAGTCGGTAACGAAAAAGATCAAACCTTGTATGCAGTCTCCATAGTGGTCCTGGGCTGGTGCGTAGGTCGGAAATTTTTTGTTTTCTGCTGCGTTACCCTACAGTGGCATCAAGAGCCGTGCTATGCGTAGATGCAGGTTGCGATCTAGAATACATAGAGATGTATGGGTGTTGCACAATATAATTAGGTAGTAGATGAGATCTATTACTGAAAATTATTTGTGCGGGTAGCAGATGAAATCTGTTACCCGATGTTCTTGTTGCTTCCCTGGAATTTGCGTAGTCCTGATCTTGACGGCATGGTGGAATCTCACAAAGTTCTGGCAATCCGCGATCCTTTCATGCTGCTCCTGAGTATGTTGATTGACAGATCAACGAAGTGCTAACAGTTCTTTGGGTTCCACCATAGTTGAGAAAGATGGATGTTTCGCAGACGAAAGGGCAATGCAGATATGATCTGCACGGGGGTCACGCGTATGACGAAGTTTAGTATGGGGCTCGAGATTTTATTATCTCGTGTTTCATACACCCTGGAAAGTTAATCTAGCAACTTGAATTATCATACTTGATGATGGACGTTGGTAGCTTCGGTTTGTTTTGAAACCTTAGAAGCCACGTAAAATAAATTTTTGCATGAACCGATTAGAGGCATCTAACTTGGTTTTCCAGGATGGTTTGCATGTGCATATGATGTGGTATAGCAGTGTTCATAATAATTTGATTATGTATGAGATGACTATATGATGTAATTAACATGACCTGCGTGTCATGATTCGGCATGATGGCTGGAGCCATATGATTGCACTTTAATAACCTGCGTGTCAACCTTAAGTAATGCACTTATTTTATTAGCTATAGAGATAGCAATATTATCTGGTGCATCGACAAGGTGGTGGCAATCTTCGCGAAGGTGAACACCAACGCGAATGCCGAAGACGAAGAAATGAAAGACTTCTCCGTCAGGAAGGGCTATACCATATCATGCTATTATGAATTGCCTGAGATGTTTATCCCTTCTGATGCACCCTTCTTGATTGCGCGGTAGTCGCTTTTATTAGGGTGATCTCTCACAAAATATCAAGTAGTTAGTGTTCTCCCAAGTGTAGCACCGTCACGGCACCTAACTTTTCGGGGTACGACATGTACACATGAGTACGAACGATTAGGGATGTGTGAGGCGGGTGAGGTCAGACCTCGCAGCGAGATCACTTGGTTGTCTTGACGTTCAGGCAGGACAGTCTTGAGCTCGGAACACACGCATCGAAAGATGAACAACAGTCACATAGAGATGTGATTGGCAAGTTGGCCTACCAATTGAAATTCACGTCATCAGTGATGAACCCGTCAATGGCGTCGAATTGAAATGCGGATCTTGTATCACTCACAATTAATTATGAGAGATATTGATTTGAGTGGGAGCGCACTATTGAATTAACTTGTTTAATTCTCAGTGCAATTAATTTTGAACACTGTCTAAGTGTGGTTTGCATAATAGTTGTAGAATAATGGCTCGCGTTTCCACCTTCCCTATTAAAATTGAATAGCTGTTAAATATCTGGTTAAAACTTTACGGTTGGTAACGTAATATGTGGATTGTCCTCAAGAGTGCCGAGAAGGACTTTGTCCTATCGCATGCTTTCGGTATTCTCCCGCTAATGCTATGGATCATGTGACTCTCGTCCTTCGATCCAAAAGCTAGAATTCCTTTTCAGTCAAAGTGCAATATGTTTGCTTCCATGAGACCCGAACTTCGAAAGTTTGGATAGTTATGTGATATTCATGGAATCTGAAAATCATTTTCAGAGACAGACGAAGGCTAAAAGATATGAGATATCCAAAGCAATGTTTGTTTGCAAACTATTAGTAAAGGAGTTTACTATGTATTAGACTGATAAGAGAGGGATCCAGGAGAACGCCTGTCATATGATGAAAGGTGAATAAAACAACAACTTAAAGAGAAAGGAAGTGTCCGAAGGGTGTTAGTAAGACTTTCACGCCTAGGAAGTCCGGGGCTAACGCCACTCTTAAGTTGGATGCTTCTTCTGAGAGTAGGAGAAATACTGAAAGTTAAACTGTTAGAAGTATCATGGCAAAAGGAAAGAAGACTGGAATATCCAGCTCATGTATGAATGTTATACAAGTTTTTGATGTATAGAAGGTTGGTCAAAGATATAGTTCTTGGGAATTATGGTTAAACATGTTAATCACTAATTCTTGGGTATTGTGAGTTAATCACAAAGATACCCGCTCGATTGCATTCTGTTGCAACTCGATGTAAGAACTACTATGGCCTGAAAGACTAGCCAGGAATGAGGTTAGATACACGCAGGGAACATAGTAAATGTTACTATGCCTTCCATAGGTGTATTCCCTATGTATTTACTTTCATAATTCATTTTAGAGTTTCACACTCTAGCCCTTTGCATAAGGTATCTTGCAAGAAGGTTGTTCATAAGAGAACTTTTGATGTTCGGTGTTATGAATAACATAAGGGCCATACTTTCATTATGAATGAGACGTATGTTATGAATATTGATAATAATACATAACCTCTGTGTTTACTTTCATAATTCATTTTAGAGTTTCATACACTCTAGCCCATTGCACAATGTTTGTTGCAAAAGAGTTGTTCATAAAAACAACAATTGTTGTTCAGTATTATGAATAACATGAAGGGACATGCTTCCATCCTAGATGGGATGTATGTTATGAATATTGATGGAAATATGATACATCCATAACACTGACGCTAAATGCCGCAAGACTAAAAGAATACCACACAAGTGTGGCACTGCATTTGGTCACATTGGAGAAACCCGCATGGAAAATTCCATTATGATGGATTTTGAAGTCGTTTGATTTTGAATCATCTGACACTTGCAACTTTCCTCTGAAAAGTGAAGTGACTAGAATAGCGTTCACAGGCCATAAGGAACGAGCAAAGAACATATTGGTCATCATACATTATGATGTGTGTAGTCCAATAAATGTTGTTGCAAGTAGTGGATTTATCTATCTTCAGAAATGACTCAAGTAGATATATGGATATTTACTTGTTGAGACGTAAGTCTGGATCTTTTGAATTCATTCATAAGGTTTTCAAAAATGAAGTAGAAGTTGTTGTAACAAGAAAATTATGTTTCTACAATTCGATTGCAGAAAGGAATATTTGAGTTACAAGTTTAGCGAATGTCTGATGAGTTGTGAAAGGGGTTTCATAACTTGCACCTCCCGAAACACCACTGCAAGTGGAGAGTCCGTGTAGATGTAATCGAACCATTCATGACATGGTAAGATCAAAGATGACATAAATAAATTTGCCATTACCCCTTTTAAGGAGTGATGCTTTAGAGACTGCGGCTTTTACACTGAAAAGAGATCCATCAGGTCTGTTGAAATGACGCCATGGTATGGTACGCCCAACCATGTTATATCTTTTCTTAACATTTGGAATATGGGGCTTGTGTAAAAGGTTACAAACCTATTCCAAATCAGACAATTGCTATTTTGTAGGTTATCCCAAGTCATTGGGTATTCCCCCACCACTATACCAAGGCAAACGATTTTGCCACAAAACGGTATGCTTTTAAAGAGAATAGTTCTTACAAAAGGTGAGTGGGAGGACAGTGCAACTCGACGAGATAACCAGTATCTTCGTCATCTGGTCAAAGGAAAGGAACCTTGGAAGTGATTCTGAAGTTTCCTACTGCGACTGATACGGAAGCCTCTACATGAGATGTATGGACTTCGGTCGAACTTGCAGCTGAACCGCGTAGGAAAAACTCGTGCAAACCTCTTAGGTGCGCATACGAGATATTGTTGTTAGACAACAGTATACCTACGATACACAAGGAAGCGTTGATGGGCCCTGACTCCGGAATTGGCTAAATGCCAATACAATCCGAGATAGTTTCCATATAAGTGATTCGAGATTAAAATCTTGATACACCTTTCGGAAGACATAGAGTCTAACGAATTGTTATGGAACTAAAAACTGATACGGATAAAATGTTTTATCCATAAGGCTCGACTTGTTGCAATAACAAGTTCAAGGAGTTGACTACGATGAGATTGTCTCACCGTAGCGATGCTTGAAGTCGGTTCGGGTTGAACTAGCAATTAATACATATTTCAATCATGAGATATGAAACATGGATGACAAAGGGATTTCCATCTGATGGAAATGAAACCTAGGACTTGTATGTGATACAGTCCAAAGTAATTTGTCAATCCAGAGGATGCTAGTAAGTATGCAAACTTCAGAGTTCCAGCGATGGACAGAAGAGAGCAAAGTGGAGTTGGAATCTTCTTTTTTTATGGAGTGGTCAAAGGGGTTTGACTTCATCAAATGGGTATCGAAGATGCTTGTGATTCAAGAAAGTAAGTGGGAGCATAATAATATTTCTATAAACCTTGTGTACTTGACACATTGTTAATTGGAAATAAATTTCTTGACACGAATTAGGACTTCATTTGAAAATAGTTTTTCGATGAAGTGCTTAGGCTAAATAGCCTCAATATTAGGCATGATGATCTATGGAGATAGATTTACCTAATGGGGCTAAGCTATGAATACATATTGACAAGATGCTAAAACCTTTTAGCATTGAAAAACGTCAAGGAGTGATTCTTGCCGAAGTCACATGGAAAGAGTTTTTGCAAGACTCGGTGTCCCAAAACACTGATGAGCAAAATACATGATGGTGATTCCACACACTCTTGTGTTTGGATTAATCATGTATTCCATGGTATGTAAAAACAACCAGATATGCCCTAGAGGCAATAATAAATGTTATTGATTATCTCCCTGTTCATAATTATGTTTATGTTCCATGCTATAACTGCTATGGTTCTCGAGTCTACAATAACCACGAGGCTCGAAGGAAGACTCATATGCACATGTGGAATAATACACGGTAAAATGTATTCCTAGTCTGGCCTCTAAGATTGGCTCAAGTATTGCATGATGATCCTGTTTTCCTGATCATGGGCATGGCTATGCCGGCAATTTTGAGGGCACAATGTTAGAAGAACATTTGTGTTGAATCGACCCGAATTGATGTTATGCTATGAGATACATTCGTCACAAGTTAATGGTTAATAACACAGAGATGGTTAACGTTTGCATGATTCCTTAGACCATGAGAGTATCGAGTTTCTTCATGCTTGCTTCATGAACTTTGGGGTTTGTTAAACATCATTTGTAAATGGGTGGCTATTACGGCGGCTTACGGGTTCATGGAAAAGTATGTCAAGTAACTTGATAGCTCAAGATTGGGATTTGCTCCTCCGACGATGGAGAGATATCTCTAGGCCCTCTCGGTGTTACGGTATCCATCATCGTCTGGCCAGACACTTTGTGATTTGATCACGGGGATGCCGGAACACGGGAACGAGAAAAGAGAACAATACCGGTAACGAGGTAACTGGCATAGTGGACAAGGTGTTGATCCACGGGGATGCCAACATGTCTCACCTCGGGTATTTGTAACATATCGCGAAGCAACAGGAATAGCAAACGGCAACTGGAGGTTCACTCGAATATTCATTCGTGTGGGTATAGGGATCAATATGGGTGTCCACGGCTCCGATGTTGATCATTGATCGGAAGGGGTTCCGGGTCATGTCTATGCTTCACCGAACCTATAGGGTCACACGCTTAAGGGTCATCTATCTGCTGAATACTAGACAGGGAGTCTGAGAGAAAATCACCGAAAAGGTTTCGGACACCGGAAAAGTTTCGGACAGCGGAAAAGTTCCGCAGAGAGAACATCGGAACCGTTTCGGTAAAACTGAAAAGTTGTTTCAGGGGATACCATAAAGTCAAATTGGTTTTGGCACATGCCTGATAATTCTTGGAGGGTGCCAGAATCATTCTGGAAACTTTCTGGAATTTTCCGGGATGAAAACCGGAAATGTTCCGGAGCTGCCGAAACCGCTTCAGATGCTTTTCGCAGATGAAAATCACTAAACCGGAATTGTTCCAGATCACATTGAAAATTATTTTAGTGGGTACTGGAAATGTTCTAAGCCCACATAAACATTTTCAGTTCGACCGGACGCTGAAAAATGTTGTCGTGAATAGTGAAAGTGCTTTTTGGGATATTTTTGGAAAGTCGCCTTTTGGGATATTTTCCCAAAAGGCTTCTAGAAGGGATGGATGGATGAGTACCACCTTGGGGGGGGCACAAGGGTTGTGGCCGGCCAAGAAGGGGGCTCCACCTTGGAGCCCCACTTGCCCACTTGCTTTCCCATTTTGCCCTTGGAAAGTGTTTCCTTCATGGGCAAGTTTTGGTATTTTGAATACCCATCCTACCCCTTGGCTTTCCTATAAATAGAGGTGGAGAGGGCTGCCATCTCTTAATCCCTCTCTCATACACATGCCATTTGACTTGTCTGGCTTCTCTCTCCCTCCCAGCGAAATAGTTTCGTAGAGCCGAAAGGCTGTCTGGGTTCCGGCAGGAACTAGTTCTGGACGGCGAAGCCCTGCCGGATAGATGACACCGTATGTGTGCAACTCTGTAGAGAGATCGTAGTTTCGGTCTTAGTTCGACAGTGCCTCCCGAAGGGATGTCCGTGTGACCGTCCGAGTTTCGAAGGTCCTCCCGAAGGGCTGTCCGAGTGACTGTTCGAGTTTCCATGGTCCTCCCGAAGGGCTGTCCGCGACACCATCCGGGGGACTGTCCGACCGCCTCCCGGAGGGCTGTCCGAGGGGCGGATGAGGGTATACATCCTCGCGGTTGGGAGGTTGTAAATCCTAGCTGCGGGGATCTGCACCACCGATCGTCATCGACTCTACTTCCGCTGCGCTACGAGTTGGTAACGAAAAAGATCAAACCTTGTATGCGGTCTCCATAGTGGTCCTGGGCTGGTGCGTAGGTCGGAAAATTTTTGTTTTCTGCTGCGTTACCCTACATTTCTTCCAAGCGACAGACCCAGTCTATCTCGTCATCCAGGGCAGGCAGCTCCCAATCAGGCTTGACCCTGGAGGCGTTGCAGTCGGGCATCCATTATAGAATCTGGCTCCGGGAGGAATTGTGATGCAAGGGAACAACTCTTGCCGGCAAGTGGAACGGCCCAAGATGGCCGAACAGCTGCTCGCACAGCCAACCATGGCCGTATACCGTCAAATTGTTGGCGGGGCCTGGGTACAGCCGCATCCTGTCGGCAGAGCCATTGTACTCCCATGCAAATCTGTCCCTACTCTGCAGTGGCGCAATGCGGCGCCGGAGGAAGTCGGCCCCCACATGTTCGATGGTCAGCCCGGCAGCTTTCAGATGGGTAATCCTGTTCAGCGTTGGGCGAAGCCTATCGACAGCGAGGCCCAACTTACTCCAGTCGCTTCCGCACGTGACACATCCAGTCCGCATCGAGCAGAACTCGGGGGCTTTCTCATCCTTGATCCAGCACCAGTTGCCCCTCCACTCTTCCCACTACCCACGATCACGGGCGAACAGGTAACCGCCCCATTGCTCCAATCCCTGGCGCTGCAGTTTCTGCCACTCCCACGCCTGTGAGCCATGCGCATCCACCGCAAACTCCCCGCAATGCATGCGGCGTGCGTGGCGGAAATGGCCTGAGGTAGCGAGTAAGTGCTGGCTTAAAAAGTCGGCAGTTACTCCCTCATATTGCGCGCTTGTGCATAAATTTTGGGCCTGACCCAACGACACTGGGCGAGCGCGTTTGGGCCAGACCCGGGGGCTCCTATCGGTGCACTAGGACTGGGGTACCTAGTGCCCCTTACTTATGCACAGGCAGTAGTAGCAGAACCCATTCAAAAATCAGTCCAAACCAGAGAAGCCGCTCTACGAGAGATCAAGGAGCACATCAAGAAGACGGATCCAACATTCAAGGCCAAGACCTCGACAGAAGCAGCCTACGCTGGCTAGCAACACCAGCAAGATCGATGCAATGGACCAGAACGGGCCCGAGCCGCGCCAGTCGCATCCCCGGTGCCTTCCGGGGACCGAGGCGCACGCACCTTCAAGAAGACCTCGCAAGCCGTCCCCCGGCAGGCGTGAGCCAATCGGCCACCGCTCCACCGTATTCTAACGCCAGTCATTTGTCGATGCGGTGTCGAGCCCTCAGGTGGCTAAGTGGCTCTCGCTAAGGACATAGCGGCTCGCTGAAAGACAGATTATTCTCGTTTGACAGCCGTCCAGAGGCGTGTCAAGATACTAAGCAACAGTCAGCCAAGCAGTGGTAAAAGCTAGCCGGGGATGCACCCCCGCACGCCACCCAGGCTAGCATTTATGGCATTTTGTCCTAAGTGCCAGAGTTAGGTATGATAGCACTGTTAGCTATCTAATCACTAGGTAATGTCTGTTTTGCCACTGTGGTTGCCCCTTGACCTATAAAAGGGGGCCCAAGGCAACCTTGCTCAAGATTCGGACCATTGGAGACTTGTACTCACGTAGCAGCTCCCCCGAAGGCGACCTTGCGGGGTTTGAGCGCTGCGTGAGCTTCGTGTTCCTTCGATCAATCCACCAAAGCAGGAGTAGGGTTTTACGCTTCTCAGCGGCCAGAACCTGGGTAAAACACCAGTTTCTCATCGTCGTGCTGTCTCACTACCTCTGCTCTTTGTGCAACGTGATCTCGCCCCTGCCGAACCACAAAGGGGCCCATGGCCCCATAGGTGATCGTGTGCATCATGCCACGAAGAACCGGAACAAAGCATTAACACATGGTGAATACATGAACTCCTCAAACTACGACAATCACCGAAAAGAATCCCAATTATTATCACCTTGGGGTATGCGGATTATGACACGTAATAGGTACATATAACTTGCAATTTAGGATCCAAATCACTCTTATATTCATGAAAACATAATAGGTTCAGATCTGAAATCATGGCACTCAGGCCCTAGTGACAAGCATTAAGCATAGCAAAGTCATAGTAACATCAATCTCAACACATAGTGGATACTAGGGATCAAGCCCTATCAAACTTAACTCGATTACATGATCAATTCCATCCAATCCCACCACCGTCCAGCAAGCCTACAAAGGAATTACTCACTCCCGGTGGTGAGCATCATGGCGGTGTTGATGGAGAAGGGTTGGTGATGACGACGGTGACGATTTCCCCTCTCCGGAGCCCAAAACAGGCTCCAGATCAGCCCTCCGGAGGAAGAACAGGGAGGTGGTGGCGGCTCCGTCTCGTGAAACGCGATGAAATCTTCTCTCTGATTTTTTTTCTCCGCGGATGTGAATTTATAGCATTGGAATTAGGGTCGGAGGGGCCACGAGGGTCCCACAAGCCATCTGGCCGAGCCCCTAGAGGGGCACGGCCGGTTGCATGGTGGCCTTCTGGTCCACCCACTCCGGCAGTTCTTCGCTCCAAAATTCCTTATATATTCCAGAAAAAATCCACAAAAAGTTTCGTCCAATTCTGAGAACTTTTATTTCTGCACAAAAATAACACCAAGGTTGTTCTGCTGAAAACAACGTCAGTCCGGGTTAGTTCCATTCAAATCATGCAAATTAGAGGACAAAACCAGAGAAAAAAGTGTTTATAAAAGTAGATACGTTTGAGACGTATCAACTCCCCCAAGCTTAACTCATTGCATGTCCTCAAGCAGTTCAGTTGATAAACTGAAAGTGATAAAGAAAACTTTTACAAACTCTTTTGTTCTCGTTATTATAAACATGCTTAGCTAGTGCTCAAGTTTTCAGCATAAATCATAGATAGAAACGTCCATGACAAAAAATAGATATTATGTTAACTCATGGCAAGACATAACCAGCTAGAAAGCAATAATAAAACATCTCCTATGACAGCAATTTATCAAAACACTCATAATACCATATGGTGACATGGTATTTCGCTAGCCCTTTCTGACACCGCAAAACATAAATGCAGAGCACCTGTGAGATCCAAGCAGTGACTAAACATTATATTCTAGGGTAGAAAAGATCCAATCATGCTCATATCCAACATTAACTAAACTAAATGCATAAGAATGACAATAGTGCTCTTGGGTCTGGTGTTCTTAGTAAGAGGGTGATGACTCAACATAAAAGTAAATAGATTGGCCCTTCACAGAGGGAAGCATTGATTTGCAGAGGTGCCAGAGCTCGAAGCTTAAAACAAAGGTGAAAGTATAATTTTTGAGCGGTGCACTTTTCTTGTCAACGTTACGACAAAGGTTTTCAACATTTTCCATGCTAAACTCATCATTGGCGGTTCCCAAATAGAATAGTAAAGTTTACTCCTATCCACCATCCAAACACATTCCATGGCTGGCCGAATCGATGGCTGCCCTCCAAACAATCAACTGTCCCAAGGAGTTGGTGTAATTTATTTCGCTTATGTGGGACTGGGCATCCCTCTTACCAGCCTCTCTCATGCAATGACGGCGAATAAACGACCATCCTGAGAATAACTTGCTTAGCATGGAAAATATTGACTGCCCCGTCGCTCCATGAGCGAGACGAGTGCACAAAAATGGATGTTTATTTGAATATTTAGAGATGGCACATGCAAATTTACTTGGAATGGCAGGGTAATACCGTATATAGGTAGGTATGGTGGACTCATGTGGAATAACTTAGTTTAAAGATTGGATGCACAAGCAGCATTTCCGCTTAGTACAGGTGAAGGCTAGCAATAGGTTGAGAAGCGACCAGCTAGAGAGCAACAACTATCATGAACATGCATTTTGAATAATTATCAGTGTATGTAGCATGAGTAGGATACGAACACTCTGAATTTAAACATAATGAAGGCTATATTGGTTTTGATTCAATTACATGTTTGCACATGGGCCCAGTCAAACTGCTTGAATTTCTCAGAGGGAGATACCATACTACCATACTATATTATAACAATTTTAATGCATGTTGACACACAAGATAAATCATTACTAACTCCTAGCTATTTAGGCATGGCATGAGAAGCTATAATCTCTAATTGTCATCACGAACATGTTTACTCATGATATACTGAATCAGGATCAAACTGCCTAAACATATTTACAAAAACAGAAAACAAGAAGAGTTCATACCAGCTTCCCTTGCCACAGTCACTTCATAAAATATCGTCATTATTGCCTTTCACTTGCACGATCGAACGGTGTGATAATAATAATGGTGCAAGAACGCCGTGGACTAAGCTGGAATCTGCAAGGCAGTTTAAGACAAAGGAGAAGACGAGGTAAAATTGGCTCTCTATTAGATCATCAATAAAGCATATGAGAGCCACTCAACATTTTCATAGTGGTCTTCTCCTTTCGACAACTCAACAAAAGAAAAGAAATTCAGAGAAACACACTCAAATATTTTTGGAGTTTTTGTTTTTTCTTAAGCAAGCAAAAGGAACTAAGGGGAAAACAAGAACGAGAAAAATTATTTACACGGAAAAGCTCCGAACAAGCAAAGGAAATCTTTTTGGGTTTTCTTTTTAGTACTACAGCTAAAGAAACGAGAAAAAGAAAGAACCGAAAAGAAGCGAGAAATATTTATGGATTTTCAAAGTTTTTCAAACACATAAGAAGAAAGCGGAAAATAAAGCTAACATGGATATACAAAGAAAGAGGATGAACACCGACAATTTGTATGTAGTGTGAGAACATGAATGTAATGTCGGTGAGAAATACGTACTCCCCAAGCTTAGGCTTTTGCCTAACTGGGTAATCACCACTGGCGATCTGAGTAATAGTTAAAGTGGTAACTCGTGGAGGCATTCCTGGCCTCCTCCTCTGCCAGACGAGCAGCCTCCGCTGCCAAGCGAGCAGCCTCCACCGTAGCATTGTGCTCTCGCACCTCGTCCTCGAGAACATAATATCTTTGTCGAGCCTGAAAGTCAAAAAGGGCATGTGCAGGCAAAAAGACAGGCATGGGCGTGTATTTTCCAAATATTAAGTTGTACTCATAGCCTCTAGGACGTTTCACAAGAAATTCATGAGAACGCATAGCTTCATAATCTAAATATCGTTCAGGCAAAATGGGATCATTAGGTTGAGGTGCCACTCTCAAATGTGTAGCTACGCGGGATGCATAAATGCCTCCATATAGTTCTCCATTACTAGAGTTGGAGTGCAACCTTCGGGCAACAATGGCACCGAGGTTAAAATGTTGCTCACCCGTCATAGCAGTATGTATAAGGCTTAGATCATGGGCACACAGTGCACTGCACTCCTGTTTTCCTACTACGCATTTCCCATTGAACAATGCAAAGTAACGGATACAGGGAAATTGTATACTCTTAATTCTAGCATGCGATAATTCCCTGTATTCCCCCACACAAAGACTTTTGAGAAACGTATTATAAGCAATTGTTGATGGTTTCTCAATTGAACCCCAAAGTGGAAGTTTGCAAGGAATCGAGAACTCTTCTAGGTCCATGCTAAAAGATTCATCATATAATTTAAATAACACCCTAGAGTTACTCTCTTGAAAGCGAAATCCATCTATGAAAGTACGGGTAAGGTTATAATGTCGGACACACTTATCTGCAAGGAAGTCGGTGAGGCCGATAGTTTTAATGAAATTATCAAATTCCTCTTTGATTCTCGCATTTATCATGAACTCATCGCTTGGCCACCGACAGGATTTTGCATCGACCATGACTATTTGATTAGCTCCGGGCTCTATGTAGCCCTGTCGAACCGAGCTTCTGCTCGACGGCTCTCCTAAAGAGCGCCTCCTTGAAGCGCTCCTCCTAAAGAAACTCATCTTTCCTGAACAAAAAATTCTGAAATTTTTGGGCCACAAAATTATGTCAATAAAACTTTGCAAGATTGGTAGCAACTACTCATATGGATGCCTAGAGGACATATTAAGCATTCCCACTACTTGGAACTCAAAGAATTAGACATGCAAGCTTATTTTCTGTAGCACCCAATGCAGCAACTTAAGCAAAATATAAACCACTAAAACAAAAACTAATTGGAGGAATGGGAGAGTCACATACCAAGGAGCAATTCCTCAAAACTGTTTCGGAAACGGAGTTCCGAGCAAAGAGATCGAAAATTTCACTTTCTGGGTGAAGAACACGGGAGAGAGATGGCTAGAGAATTTTTTTCTAGAGGTAGGAGAAGGACTGGGAGGAAAAGATAAGGTAAGGGGGGCCCTGTGGGCCCCACAAGCCAACCGGCCGCGCCCCTAGGGGTGCGGCCTGTTGCGTGGTGGCCCACTGGCATGCCCCCCTGCAGTAAGTTTTACACCATTTTTTTTATTCCAGAAAATTCGTGTTAAAACTTCGTGGAAATCTGAGACTTTTTATTTTTGAGGTATTTTTCATGCACGGGAAAAACAGAAAACAGGAATTCCATGGAATTTTATTTTTATTTTTACTAAGAGAACAGAATATAAACTTGTGATACAGAGAGTTGCGAATATTCAATTCATCAATCTCATGTCTTTCAAAAAGAATTCATTAATAAGGTTGATCAAGTCTTATTAATAAACGTTTCCGATTAACATGAAACCGAAGAATCTTCATATGTGACTAGGTTACCTCAATTGGGATTTGTATCTCCCCAACAATAAGATTATAATATTTCTTCTTCTTGGCGGTAGGGAGAGGAATTGTAATATCTCCAATGATAATCGTGGGAAAAGGATCAATGACATTAATATTATTAACCAAAGTTTGCTTCCTCGGAAAATGCACGGTATGTTGCTTGCCATTGATATGAAAGGTGACCTTGCTTTTATTGCAATCTATAACAGCCCCTGCAGTATTTAGAAAAGGTCTACCAAGGATGATCGACATATTGTCTGTTGGAAATATGCCCTAGAGGCAATAATAAAAGTAGTTATTATTATATTTCCTTGTTCATGACAATCATTTATTATCCATGCTATAATTGTATTGATTGGAAACACCGATACATGTGTGGATACATAGACAACACTGTGTCCCTAGTATGACTCTAGTGGACTAGCTTGTTGATCAAAGATGGTCAAGGTTTCCTGGCCATAGACATGAGATGTCATTTGATAACGGGATCACATCATTAGGAGAATGATGTGATGGACAAGACCCAAACTATGAACGTAGCATATGATCGTGTCAGTTTATTGCTATTGTTTTCGGCATGTCAAGTATCTGTTCCTATGACCATGAGATCATGCAACTCACTTACACCGGAGGAATACCTTGTGTGTATCAAACGTCACAACGTAACTGGGTGACTATAAAGATGCTCTACAGGTATCTCCGAGGGTGTCTGTTGAGTGGGCATGGATCAAGACTGGGATTTGTTACTCCGTATGACGGAGAGGTATCTGAGGGCCCACTCGGTAATACAACATGACAACAAGCCTTGCAAGCAATGTGACTAAAGTGTTAGCCACGGGATCTTGTATTACGAAACGAGTAAAGAGACTTGCCGGTAACGAGATTGAACCAGGTATAGAGATACCGACGATCGAATCTCGGGCAAGTAACATACCGAAGAACAAAGGGAACAGCATATGGGATTAACTGAATCCTTGACATAGAGGTTCAACCGATAAAGATCTTCGTGGAATATGTAGGAACCAATATGGGCATCCAGGTCCCGCTATTGGTTATTGACCGTAGAGGTGTCTCGGTCATGTCTACATAGTTCTCGAACCCGCAGGGTCTGCACACTTAAGGTTCGGTGACGTTTCGGTATAGTTGAGTTATGTATGTTGGTGACCGAAGGTTGTTCAGAGTCCCGGATGAGATCCAGGACGTCACGAGGAGATCCCAAATGGTCCGGAGGTAAAGATTGATATATAGGAAGTCCCGTTTTGGTCACCGGAAAAGTTTCGGGTATTTCGGTAGTGTACCGAGAGTGCCGGGAGGGGTACCGGGGACCATCGGGAGGGGAGTCTCGACCCAAATGGCCTCATGGGCTGTGGGAGGAGTCAAGACAGCCCTTGGTGGGCTGGCCGAGCCCCCCACTAAGGCCCATGCGGCTGGGGGTGGGAAAACACAAAGGTGGAAAGAGTTTCCAAGTGGAGGAAGAGGAATCCTACTCCTAGTAGGATTGGAGTAGGACTCCTCCACCTCTCCTCCATGCGGCCGCACCAAGGGGCAGCCCTTGGGCCGCCGGCCTCCCTCCCCTTCCTCCTATATATACTAGAGGGAGAGAGGGCAAAAGGACTTCAACCCTAAGCCACGGTGTAGCCCTCTCTCCCAATAGATCAAGTCCTCTAGTTTTCAGCGGTGCTTAGGCGAAGCCCTGCTGGAATAGTTCCACCACCACCGCCGCCACGCCGTCGCACTGCCGGAGAACTCATCTACCTCTCCACTCCCTCTTGCTGGATCAAGAAGGCGGAGATCGTCATCGAGCTGTACGTGTGCTGAACGCGGAGGTGCCGTCCATTCGGTACTAGATCGCGATTGGATCGCGGGACGCTCGGCGATTTGGATCGCGAAGACGTTCGACTACATCAAACGCGTTTCTTAACGCTTCCCGCTTAGCGATCTACAAGGGTATGTAGATCCACTGTCCCTCTCGTAGATGCTCATCACCATGGATAGATCTTTCGTGTGCGTAGGAAATTATTTGTTTCCCATGCAACGTTCCCCAACAGTGGCATCTGAGCTAGGTCTATGTGTAGATGAGATCTCGAGTAGAACACAAAGGAGTTTGTGGGCGTTGATATTCAGATTGCTTCCTCCCTTGGTCTTTTCTTGTTTCGGAGGTATTGTGGGATGAAGCGGCCCGGACCAACATTACTCGTACGCTTACGAGAGACCAGTTCCATCAACTGACATGTAACTCCGTTGCATAAAGATGGCTGGCGGGTGTCGGTTTCTCCCACTTTAGTCGGATCGGATTTGACAAAGGCGGTCCTTGAGAAGGTTGAATAGCAATTTTTGTATCACCGTTATAGTTTTTGCGTAGGTAAGAATTGTTCTTGCTAGATACCCGTAGCAGCCACGTAAAACTTGCAACAACAATTAGAGGACGTCTAACTTATTTTTGCAGGGTATGTTGTGATGGATATGGCCAATTACATGATGAGATATATGTGATGTATGAGATGATCATGTATTGTATAGAATATCACGACTTGCATGTCGATGAGTACGGCAACCGGCAGGAGCCATAGGGTTGTCTTTAATTATTTTCGCCGTTTTTGCTTTACTTTATCGCTATGAGTTAGCAATAGTCGTGGAAGCAACAGTCGGCGCGACAACCTCATGGCGACACATTGATGGAGATCAAGATGATGGAGATCATGGTGTTATGCCAGTGACGATGGAGATCATGCCGGTGCTTTGGAGATGGAGATCAAAAGCACAAGTTCATGGCCATATCATGTCACTTATGATTTGCATGTGATGTTAATCCTTTTATGCATCTTATTTTTCTTAGGACGATGGTAGCATTATAAGGTGATCCCTCGCTTAAATTTCAAGATAAATTGTGTTCTCCCCGAGTGTGCACCGTTGCGAAAGTTCGTCGTTTCGAGACACCACGTGATGATCGGATGTGATAGACTCTACGTTCGCATACAACGAGTGCAAGCCAATGTTGCACGTGCGGAACACTCGGGTTAAACTTGATGAGCCTAGCATGTACAGACATGGCCTTGGAACACAAGAGACTAAAAGGTCGAACATGAGTCATATAGTAGATATGATCAACATGAAGATGTTCACCATTGAAACCACCTCAACTCACGTGATGATCGGACTTGAGTTAGTGGATTTGGATCATGTGACACTCGAATGACCGGATGGATGTCAATTTGAGTGGGAGTTTTTTAAGTAATATGATTAACTAAACTCATTATCTTGAACAATAGTCTAAGTTGTTTTTGCAAAATTTATGTTGTAGATCATGGCTCGCGCAGTAGCACCCTTGAATTTTAATGCGTTCCTAGAGAAATCTAAGTTGAAAGATGATGGAAGTAACTTTGTGGACTGGGCCCGTAATCTAAGGATTATCCTTACGGCTTCCCAAAAGGGTTATGTCCTTGATGCACCGCTTGGTGATCCACCCGCTCCAGTTGAGTCTCCAGACGTTGTGAACGCCTGGCAGGCTCGTTCTGATGATTACTCAATGGTTCAATGTGCAATGTTGTATGGCTTAGAACCGGGACTTCAAAGACGTTTTGAACGTCATGGAGCATATGATATGTTCCTAGAATTGAAATTTATCTTTCAGAAGAATGCCCGGATCGAGAGGTATGAGACCTCCGATAAGTTCTATGCCTGCAAGATGGAGGAGAACGGGTCTGTCAGTGAACACATACTCAAAATGTCTGGGTATTCCACACCTCTAGCTAAATTGGGGATGCCCCTTCCAGCAGAGGCGATCACTGACAGAGTTCTTCAATCATTGCCACCTAGCTACAAGAGCTTCGTGTTGAACTATAACATGCACGGGAAAAACAAGTCAGTCGCCGAGCTGTTTGCGATGTTGAAAGTCGCTGAGTCTGAGATTCAAAAGGAGCATCAAGTGTTGATGGTCAATAAAACCACTAGTTTCAAGAAGAACGGCAAGGGTAAGAATGGTAACTCCAAGAAGAGTGGCAAAGCAGTTGCCCCTCCCGTGAAGAAACCCAAGTCTGGACCCAAGCCAGAAACGGAGTGCTTTCATTGAAAGGGAACTGGTCACTGGAAGCGGAACTGCCCCAAGTATTTGGCTGACAAGAAGGCGGCCAACAACAAACAAGGTATATATGATATACATGTTATTGATGTGTACCTTACCAACTCTCGTTGTAGTGCCTGGGTATTTGATACCAGTGCGGTTGCTCATTTGCAACTCAAAACAGGAACTGCAGAATAGACGGAGGCTAGCAAAGGACGAAGTAACGATGCGCGTGGGAAATGGTTCCAAGGTTGATGTGATCGCCGTCGGCACACTCGCTCTTCGATTACCATCGGGATTAGTGATGAACCTGAATAATTTTTATTTAGTGCCTGCGTTAAGCATGAACATTATATCTGGATCTTGTTTATTGTGAGACGGTTACTCATTTAAATCAGAGAATAATGGTTGTTCTATTTATATGAGTAATATCTTTTATGGTCATGCACCCAATGTGAGGGGTTTATTCTTATTGAATCTCGATAGTGATGATACACATGTTCATAACATTGATGCCAAAAGATGTAGGATTGATAATGATAATACCACTTTCTTGTGGCACTGCCGTTTAGGTCATATTGGTGTAAAACGCATGAAGAAGCTCCATGCTGATGGACTTTCGGAGTCACTTGATTTTGAATCGCTTGACACATGTGAGCCATGCCTCATGGGCAAGATGACTAAGACGCCGTTCTCTGGAACAATGGAACGGGCAAGTGACTTGTTGGCAATCATACATACTGATGTGTGCGGTCCAATGAGCATTGAGGCACGTGGTGGATATCGTTATTTTCTCACCTTCACTAATGACTTAAGTAGATATGGGTATATTTACTTAATGAAACACAAGTCTGAAACGTTTGAAAAGTTCAAGCAATTTCAGAGTGAAGTTGAGAATCATCGTAACAAGAAGATTAAATTCCTACGATCTGATCGAGGACGAGAATATCTGAGTTATGAGTTTGGCAGTCACTTAAGACAGTGTCGAATTGTTTCACAATTGACACCGCCTGGAACACCACATCGTAATGGTGTGTCCGAATGTCGTAATTGAACCCTATTGGATATGGTGCGATCTATGATGTCTCTTGCCGATTTGCCACTATCGTTATGGGGTTACGCATTAGAGACGGCTGCATTCACTTTAAATAGGGCACCATCGAAATCCGTTGAGACGACGCCATATGAACTGTGGTTTGGCAAGAAGCCAAAGTTGTCGTTTCTTAAAGTTTGGGGATGTGATGCTTATGTCAAAAAGCTTCAGCCTGAAAAGCTGGAACCCAAAGCGGAGAAATGCGTCTTCATGGGATACCCAAAAGAGACAGTTGGGTATACCTTCTATCTCAGATCCGAAGGCAAAGTGTTTGTCGCTAAAAACGGAACATTTCTTGAGAAAGAGTTTCTCTCGAAAGAATTGAGTGGGAGGAAGATAGAACTTGATGAGGTTGTTGAACCTTTACTTCAACATGAGAGTAGCGTAGTGCAGAAAGATGTTTCTATAGAGCCTACATCAGTTGAAGAGGAAGTTAATGATGATGATCATGAAGCTTCGGATCAAGTTGCTATCGAACCTCGTAGGTCGACAAGGACGCGTACTGCTCCAGAGTGGTACGGCAACCCTGTCTTAGAGGTCATGTTGTTGGACAACGATGAGCCTACGAGCTATGGAGAAGCGATGATGGGCCCGGATTCTGAGAAATGGTTAGAGGACATGAAATCCGAGATGGGATCCATGTATGAAAACAAAGTATGGACTTTGGAAGTATTACCTGAAGGGCGTAAGGCCATTCAGAACAAATGGATCTTTAAGAGGAAGACGGACGCGGACGGTAATGTCACCGTCTATAAAGCCCGACTTGTGGCAAAGGGTTTTTCACAAGTTCAAGGAGTTGACTACGATGAGACCTTCTCACCCGTAGCGATGCTTATGTCCATCAGAATCATGTTGGCAATAGCTGCATTTTTCGATTATGAAATTTGGCAGATGGATGTCAAAATAGCGTTCCTTAACAGTTTCCTTAAGGAAGAGTTGTATATGATGCAACCAGAAGGTTTTGTCGATCCAGAGAATGCTGACAAAGTTTGCAAACTCCAGCGGTCCATTTATGGACTGGTGCAAGCATCTCGGAGTTGGAATCTTCGCTTTGATGAGGTGATCAAAGCGTTCGGGTTTTTACAAGTTTACGGAGAAGCTTGTATTTACAAGAAAGTGAGTGGGAGCTCTATAGCGTTTCTAATATTATATGTGGATGACATATTGCTGATTGGAAACAATATAGAAATGTTTCAAAGCATGAAGGAATATTTGAACAAGAGTTTTTCAATGAAGGACCTAGGAGAAGCTGCTTTCATATTAGGCATCAAGATCTATAGAGATAGATCGAGACGCTTAATAGGACTTTCACAGAGCACATACCTTGACAAAGTTTTGAAGAAGTTCAAAATGGATCAGTCCAAGAAGGGGTCTTGCCTGTATTGCAAGGTGTGAAGTTGAGTAAGACTCAATGCCCAGTGACTGCAGAAGATAGAGAAAAGATGAGTGTCGTCCCCTATGCTTCAGCCATAGGCTCTATCATGTATGCAATGCTGTGCACAAGACCCGATGTCAGCCTTGCCATAAGTATGGCCAGAAGGTTTCAAAGTGATCCAGGAGGGGAGCACTGGACGGCGGTCAAGAATATCCTGAAGTACCTGAAAAGGACTAAGGACATGTTTCTCGTTTATGGAGGTGATCAAGAGCTCGTCGTAACGGGTTACGTCGATGCAAGCTTTGACACTGATCCGGATGACTCTAAGTCGCAAACCGGATACGTATTTATTCTCAATGGGGGTGCGGTAAGATGGTGCAGTTCCAAGCAAAGCGTGGTAGCTGATTCTACATGTGAAGCGGAGTACATCGCTACCTCGAAGGCGGCGAAGGAAGGTGTCTGGATGAAGCAGTTCATGACAGATCTTGGAGTAGTGCCTAGTGCACTAAACCCAATGACTCTGTTTTGTGACAACACTGGTGCCATTGCTCTAGCCAATGAACCAAGGTTTCACAAGAGGACCAGACACATAAAGCGACATTTCAATTCCATCCGCGATTACATCAAGGAGGACGACATAAATATTTGCAAAGTACACACGGATCTGAATGTTGCAGATCCGATGACTAAACCTCTTCCAAGGGATAAACATGATCAACACCAGAACTGTATGGGTGTTAGATTCATTACAATGTAAATCACATAGTGATGTGTGCTAGATTATTGACTCTAGTGCAAGTGGCAGACTGTTGGAAATATGCCCTAGAGGCAATAATAAAAGTAGTTATTATTATATTTCCTTGTTCATGATAATCGTTTATTATCCATGCTATAATTGTATTGATTGGAAACACCGATACATGTGTGGATACATAGACAACACTGTGTCCCTAGTATGCCTCTAGTGGACTAGCTTGTTGATCAAAGATGGTCAAGGTTTCCTGGCCATAGACATGAGATGTCATTTGATAATGGGATCACATCATTAGGAGAATGATGTGATGGACAAGACCCAAACTATGAACGTAGCATATGATCGTGTCAGTTTATTGCTATTGTTTTCCGCATGTCAAGTATTTGTTCCTATGACCATGAGATCATGCAACTCACTTACACCGGAGGAATACCTTGTGTGTATCAAACGTCACAACGTAACTGGGTGACTATAAAGATGCTCTACAGGTATCTTCGAGGGTGTCTGTTGAGTGGGCATGGATCAAGACTGGGATTTGTTACTCCGTGTGACGGAGAGGTATCTGAGGGCCCACTCGGTAATACAACATGACAACAAGCCTTGCAAGCAATGTGACTAAAGTGTTAGCCACGGGATCTTGTATTACAGAACGAGTAAAGAGACTTGCCGGTAATGAGATTGAACTAGGTATAGAGATACCGACGATCGAATCTCGGGCAAGTAACATACCGAAGAACAAAGGGAACAGCATACAGGATTAACTGAATCCTTCACATAGTGGTTCAACCGATAAAGATATTCGTGGAATATGTAGGAACCAATATGGGCATCCAGGTCCCGCTATTGGTTATTGACCGTAGAGGTGTCTCGGTCATGTCTACATAGTTCTCGAACCCGCAGGGTCTGCACACTTAAGGTTCGGTGACGTTTTGGTATAGTTGAGTTATGTATGTTGGTGACCGAAGGTTGTTTGGAGTCCCGGATGAGATCCAGGACGTCATGAGGAGCTCCCAAATGGTCCGGAGGTAAAGATTGATATATAGGAAGTCCCATTTTGGTCACCGGAAAAGTTTCGGGTATTTTGGTAGTGTACCGGGAGTGCCGGGAGGGGTACCGGGGACCATCGGGAGGGGTGTCTCGACCCAAAGGGCCTCATGGGCTGTGGGAGGAGTCAAGCCAGCCCTTGGTGGGCTGGCCGAGCCCCCCACTAAGGCCCATGCGGCTGGGGGTGGTAAAACACAAAGGTGGAAAGAGTTTCCAAGTGGAGGAAGAGGAATCCTACTCCTAGTAGGATTGGAGTAGGACTCCTCCACCTCTCCTCCTTGCGACCACACCAAGGGGCAGCCCTTGGGCCGCTAGCCTCCCTCCCCTTCCTCCTATATATACTAGAGGGAGAGAGGGCAAAAGGACTTCAACCCTAAGCCACGGTGCAGCCCTCTCTCCCAATAGCTCAAGTCCTCTAGTTTTCAGCGGTGCTTAGGCGAAGCCCTGCTGGAATAGTTCCACCACCACTGTCGCCGCGCCGTCGTGCTGTCGGAGAACTCATCTACCTCTCCGCTCCCTCTTGCTGGATCAAGAAGGCGGAGATCGTCATCGAGCTGTACGTGTGCTGAACGCGGAGGTGCCGTCCGTTCGGTACTAGATCGTGATTGGATCGCGGGACGCTCGGCGATTTGGATCGCGAAGACGTTCGACTACATCAACCGCGTTTCTTAACGCTTCCCGCTTAGCGATCTACAAGGGTATGTAGATCCACTCTCCCTCTCGTAGATGCTCATCACCATGGATAGATCTTGCGTGTGCGTAGGAAAATTTTTGTTTCCCATGCAACGTTCCCCAACATTGTCGTCCTCCCACATATCAAGAATAACAAAGTCTGTTATGATAGTAACATTTCCAACCACGACGGGAACGTCCTCGCAAATTCCAATAGGTAAAGCAGTGGACTTATCGGCCATTTGCAAAGATATCTCAGTAGGTGTGAGTTTACTCAATTCAAGTCTTTTATAAAGGGAGAAGGCATAACACTATCACCGGCCCTAAATCACATAAAGCAGTTTAACATAATTCCTTTTAATAGAGCAAGGTATTGTGGGTATACCCGGATCCCCCAACTTCTTAGGTACTCCACCATCAAAATAATAATTAGCAAGCATGGTGGCAATTTCAGTTTCAGGTATCTTTCTTTTATTAGTGATAATATCTTTCATATACTTAGCATATGGAGGCATTTTCAATATATCAGTCAAGCGAGTGCGTAAATGGACAGGTCTAATCATTTCAGCAAAGCGCTCAAAATCTTCCTCATCTTTACTTTTAGTGGGTTTACGAGGGAATGGCATAGGTTTTTGAACCCATGGCTCTCTTTCCCTTCCATGTTTCCTAGCAACAAAGTCTCTCTTATCATAACGTTTATTTTTAGAAGGTGGGTTATCAAGATCCTCAGCAGATTCAATTTCTACATCATTATGATTTTCTTTGTTATTATCTGGTTGAGCATCTATATGAGCATAATCATCATTATTATCATTTTCATTATCACTAAGTGTATGCTCACTACCAGAATGAGTCTCAGCATCACAAACATAAACTTCATTGTTTTTCTCAACAGGTTTTTATATAACAGGTTCACTAGAGGCATGCAAGTTCCTATCATTTTTCTTTTTCTTCTTCTTCTTAGATGAACTAGGTGTATCTTCATTAATTTTCTGAGAATCTTGTTCAATTCTTTTAGGGTGACCTTCAGGATAAAGAGGTTCTTGGGACATTCTACCTCCTCTAGTCACTACTCTAATAGCATGATCATTCATATTATTCATTTCAGCAAGCAAATCATTTTGTGATTTAGCGACTTAGTCTAGTTGAGTGTGAACCATAGAAGCATGTTTTCCTAAACCTTTCACATCATTTGCAATTCTAAACATCAAGTCACTTAAGCGATCTGTCATCATAGCATTACATTGCAATTGATTCTTAACATATTTGTTGAAATGTTATTGCTTAACAACGTAATTATCAAATTCATCCAAGCATTGTTCAGGAGTCTTAGTATAAGGTATATCACTTTTGTTAAAGGAACGGAGAGAGTTTACCTTTACTACCTGTGTCGGGGTATCAAGTCCATGTATTTCTTGAATAGGTGGTAATTTCTTGACATCTTCAATTTTAATACTTTTCTCCTTCATAGACCTTTTTGCTTCTTGCATATCCTCGAAACTAAGAAATAGAATACCTCTCTTCTTTTGAATAGGCTCTGAAGGTGGTTCAGGGAGTGTCCAATCATCGGCATTTAGCATTATGTTGTTCAATAATTCTTCAGCTTGTCCAATAGTTCTTTCCCTAAAAACACAACCAGCACAACTATCTAGGAAATCCCTAGAAGCATCAGTTAGTCCATTATAAAAAATATCAAGTATTTCATTCCTCTCAAGTGGACAATCAGGTAAAGCTCGTAGTAACTGGAGAAGCCTCCCCCAAGCTTGAGGGAGATTATCTTCTTCAATTTGAGCAAAGTTAAATATTTCCTGTAAGGCAGCTTGTTTCTTATGAGCAGGAAAATATTTTGCAGAAAAGTGTTGAAGCATATACTGGGGACTACGTATGCAACCAGGAGTAAGTGATAAGAACCATTCCTTGGCCTCGCCTTTTAGCGAGAAAGGAGAAAGCATAAGGATATAATAGTAGCGAATCTTTTCTTCATTGGTAAACAGAGCAGCAATATCATTCAGTTTCATAAGGTGTTCGACAAAAGTTTCATTTTCATAACCATGGAAAGGATCATACTCTACTATAGGAATTAACTCAGGGTCTATAGAGAACTCATAATCCCTATCAGTAACAAATATAGGAGAAGTAGCAAATTTAGGATCACGTTTCATTTTCTCCATCATAGATTTTTCTTTTAGTTTGCATAATAATTTCTTCACATCATCTCTATTTTCACAAGCAGGAATGTCCCTAGCTACCTCATCATCCATAACATAACCTTCAGCTACAAAAGGCAATTTATATCTATTAGGTGAGCGAGGGGTAATAGGTGATTCAAAGTCTTCCTCAATTTCAGCATTCTCAAGTTCTCTAGCTTTAGCAATATGAGCATCAAGTAATTCATTCAATGGCACGGGTTCAGTTTCAACATGTGTAGCAATAGTTTCATCATTAATTTCAGACGTAGCATCATCAAGTTCATGTGACATATCAGGACGATCAACACGTGGTGGTGTAATAAGCTGATTCAAAACAGTAGGTGAATCAAAAGCAGAGGTAGATGGCAGTTCCTTACCTCCTCTCGTGCGAGAGGGAACGATCTTAGTTTGAGTATCTTTCAGATTATTCATAGTAGCAATCGGATATCCTTCAGTTAACACAATAAATAGAGCTATGCTCCACGGCAATGACGCCGGAAAAAAGGTCTTGATAACCCACAAGTGTAGGGGGTCGCAACAGTCTTCACGAGTAGTATTTTACCCTAATTTATTGATTCGACACAAGGGGAGCCAAACAATATTTATTGGCCTTGACAGTTGAGTTGTCAATTCAACCGCACCGAGGATATCTCTCTGCAGCAAAGATTTAGTAGCATGGCAAATAGTAGTAGCAAAGGTAACAGTAGTAGTGACAGTAGCAGTTTTGTAGCAAGTTTGACAGTAACAATAGCAATAGTAACTTGGCAAGATTCAATATATATAAAGCATAGGCACATGGATCGGTGATGGATAATGATTTAGATGATATTGATCATATAACAGTTACACACTAGGGCAACACAGAACTAGCTCCAATTCATCAATGTAATGTAGGCATGTATTCCGTATATAGTCATACGTGCTTGCGATAAGAACTTGCGTGACATCTTTTGTCCTACCCTCCCGTGGCAGCGGGGTCCTATTGGAAACTAAGGGATATTAAGGCCTCCTTTTAATAGAGAACCGGAACAAAGCATTAACACATGGTGAATACATGAACTCCTCAAACTACGGCAATCACCGGAAAGAATCCCAATTATTGTCACCTTGGGGTATGCGGATTATGACACGTAATAGGTACATATAACTTGCAAAATAGGATCCAAATCACTCTTATATTCATGAAAACATAATAGGTTCATATCTGAAATCATGGCACTGGATCCAAATCACTCCGCGGATGTGAATTTATAGCGTTGGAATTAGGGTCTCCTGGTCGTGTCCCTAGGGGCGCGCGGCAGGTTGCGTGGTGGCCTTCTGGTCCACCCCTCTGGCAGTTCTTCGCTCCAAAATTCCTTATATATTCCAGAAAAAATCCACAAAAAGTTTCGTCCAATTCCGAGACCTTTTTGTTCTGCACAAAAATAACACCAAGGTAGTTCTGCTGAAAACAGCGTCAGTCCGGGTTAGTTCCATTCAAATCATGCAAATTAGAGGACACAACCAGAGAAAAAGTGTTTGGAAAAGTAGATACATTTGAGACGTATCAGGGACCTCTCCCGCTCTCTTCCAGCGGCGCCGGAGCACTGCCGGGGGAATCATCATGATGGCGATCTGCACCAACAATTTCGCCGCCGTCACCACCAACTCTCTACCTCTCCTTACAGCGGTGTAACCTATCTCTCCTTGTAGTAATCTTTACTTCAACATGGTGCTTTATGCTATATATTATTACCCAATGATGTGTGGCCATCCTATGATGTTCGAGTAGATTGTTTTTGTCCTACGGGTTAATTGTAGTATGGTATGGTTGATATGAGTTGTATGTTGATATGGTGTCGTCCTATGGTGCCCTCCGTGTTGCGCACACGTGTGGGACTTCCCGTTGTAGGGTGTTGCGATACATTCATAATTCGCTTATAGTGGGTTGCGAGAGTGACAGAAGCTTAAACCCGAGTAAGGAGGTTGTTGCGTATGGGAGTAAAGAGGACTTGTTACTTAATGATATGGTTGGGTTTTACCTTAATGATCTTTAGTAGTTGCGGATGCTTGCTAGAGTTCCAATCATAAGTGCATATGATCCATATATGAACAGTATGTTAGTGCATGCCTCTCCCTCATTGCATATAATAAGTATCATGTGTATCATATTCAATTGCTTATGGACAACCTTTCTCTTGTGTTACAAAAGCTCTCTACTAAACAAATTAACTTTATCTCGCAAAGTACTCCTAGTTTTATTCCCGCAAACTAGTTTTATTTCTTGTACTACGCAAAGTGAACATTGTTGTGCGTAGAGTTGTATCAGTGGTCGATAGAACTTGAGAGAATATTAATTCTACCTTTAGCTCCTCGTTGAGTTCGACACTCTTATTTATCGAAAAGGCTACAAACGATCCCCTACACTTGTGGGCTATCACTCTTGTAGAGTTGAATGTGTGGGTGCTTGATAGATTACTAGAAAAGCTTAAAATTGTCTTTTTGAATGTGTGACTGTGCCTCAATCCATTGCCATACCGAGTTACTCAAACATGGCAATTGGATCGCATGAAGAAATCATTGAAGAAGACGTCAAGATGAAAGCTTTGTTGATACACGATTACAAGTATGGCTAACTTGGAGGTGGATTTCTGCGGTGATAGAGATGGTGATGGCTATGGATATGAGGTGGGAAATGGCAGCGGCTAGGGTTGATGAATGGCTTTAGGTGGGGAGATGGAGGTTTCTACGATGCTCCTCTATGACTCTGGTATGCGTCCCTTTATAAAAGTTGGAGGATTGGATGTCATGGTGCAGCTGTCACCTGGTACAAGCGCGTGCGCTAGTACCAAATGTCGTTTTGCACTCTGTTTGTTCTGGTGCACCCCCAAGTTTATTCCTTCTCTTCTCCATTTTTCTTGTTTCCATGTAAATGATATTTTTTATCCATGCATAGCTTCTTTTCCCGTGGAAACAAAATAAAGAGAGCACTTCACAATCTCTTGCATTCATTAGACATTAGCGGCAATATTGGAGGGAATATCTCAAATTTTATAAGATAAACCGGTTTAAACATGGTGTGATGAGCATAAAGAATACACTCATCAGTACCCATCAGGCATGGATACCCATTGGGTATGGCAACAAGCATCGATTTGTGCCTGATGGGTATGGTATGGTAGGATTTTATGCCCATGAGAAACATGGGTATTGGTATGGGATTATTGTGCCCGCATCATAACCTACCCATTGCCATCCTTAAGTCTTACTAGCCTTGCTAGTGACATAGATTAAACACAAAGTGTGTTTGGAAGATTGTGACTGCAAGAAAATTAAAAGTATATATGGTTCAGATTGTAACAAAACTAAAGCAAGGAGAATGAGGTTGTATCAATGGGAAAATATGAGTCGAGATCCATAGGTTCACTAGTGTCTTCTCTCTAAAATAAATAAAAAGGTGTGGTAAACAAATCATAGTTTTGTATCGATTTTAGTTTTTATGAGTATGATTATACATGGCATAATTACATATAGGCATCACGTTCAACATCCATAGGCCGTTAATCCAACTGCATCTACAACTAATACTCCACCCCAGGACCACTATCATAGCATCTCAAAGTAATAAGTAAAGAACAGAGTATTGCCTTAAGTATAATGACATGATGTTGATGATATATTGTCTTCACTCCGTATTTAAATGGCATCTACACAATCATCGTTTTATCCTTAGTGGCAATAATACATACAATAGAATACAATAGAAGCATTTCCCCTTTCTATCACTGTGGTAGATTGCTTGCAAAATTAAAGCCAACCAGCAATACACAACTCCCTATTGGGGATCATCCATCAAACTTGGCCAAAGAAAGACAAATAGATTGTGGATCATGTATGTATAAGAATTGTGCAACAAAGAACGCATAAGAATCCAAATATAAATCATCGATAGATATGATCCTAATGTGACAATTCATCACAGTACAACAAGCAAACCGAGAAATTACATCAGATTGACCACAATCATCTTGGGAGGCTCAAGAAATATTTGTATTGAGAAACGAAGGAGAGAAAGTCATCTTGCTGTTACTATGGATCCATTGTACAAAGGAAACTACTCACGAGGGATCATGGTGGCAACAGGGTTGATGTAGATGGCCACTGAGATGGTTTCCCTCTCCTGTAGAGTATCAAGAAATGCCTCGATATTGGATAGCTTCAGAACAAAGAGGTGACGCGGTGGAAAAGTTCTCCTCGGAAAATCAGGGTTTTTGGGCAAATATAAAGGCGACGATGTCAAGAGGCAATGAAGAGGATTCCCAGGTGGCTCACGTGGCCACCCCCTGTCCATGGCACCCGGACGCATTGGGCCCACAGGGCACCCCCGCGTGTGGCCAGGTTCGTTTAGGACCTTCTCGATGCAAAACTTTTTATCTAGTTCTTTCAGTTTTTTTAGCTCTATAAGATTGATTTTCCAAAAAGTCCCAAAACATGCAGTAAATAGTAGCTAGCACAGGGCATTAGATTAATAGGTTACTCTAGATAATAATAAAAAATGGTGTTAAAACTATGCCAAAGTGATATAACACATATCCTAGATCAATCAAAAATTATAGATACGTGTAAGACGTACACGTCGCTCTTTGGGTTATTCTTCACCTTCACATTGTACAAGACGATTGTTCACTCTCCGTGGACGATCTTGATATTCGTCCAAGGCTCAAAAGGATGCTCATTAGCTTGGCAACTCCTGAGCGTACTAGGAATAAGCCATGTGCCCGCATTGTGATCTTGAATAGTGGTGATGGTAACACCAAATCCTTCCACCACCACATCAATGCTAGAAGAAGAAAAACCACATACACCGTCTCTATTATAACAATTGGTGGGTCACCGACCATGATCATAAGGAGACCATTGTCCATGACCACTTCTCCTACGCCATTGGAAAAGCTCTGATGAACCAACTAGATTTCAATTGGGATGACTTCAACATCGAGGATTGTGTCTTGGAGGAGCTTGATGCTACTTTTATCGAGGAGGTTCACTATGTTATCAATCATATGTCGAGTGACAAGGCTCTCGGTACGGATGGCTTTGTCCATGCCTTGTTCAAGAAGTGTTGGGGGCATCATTAAAGAGGACTTTATGAAGGCCATCAACCACATTGGCAACCTTAATGTCGCAAACCTTTTGTGGCTCAAATCCGCTAAGATTGTTCTCTTGCCTGAAAAGGAAAGTGTGGAGGGCGTGGCGGACTATAGGACGATTTGCCTTGTGCATGCTTTCGTGAAGTTTGTTGCAAAAAGAATCATCACCATGCGATTATGCCCTCATAAGAACACTTTAAGATTTCATGCTCAAAATGTTTTCATCTAGATAATAAGCATCCACGACAACTTCATGTACATGTGCAACCTTGCAAGGAGACACCACAAAAGCAAAACTTCATCACTTTTACTTAAGCTTGACATTTTCAAGGCTTTTGACTCGCTTCAGTGGGAGTACATTCTTGACCTCCCCCAACAGAGAGGGTTCCCGAGCGAATTTAGAGGTTGGGTCACCACCTTACTACACTCCTCCACGAGAGTCCTTCTCAATGGTCTGGTTGGCTCCCCTATCAAGCATGATAGAGGCCTCCAACAAGGAAACCCCTTCTCCCCGCTCCTTTTTGTCATTCCCATTGACCCACTCCAACAACTTCTTGATTTCGCAACATGCAGAGTAAAAAGAAAGTATTGAAAAACAATCTTGCCATTGTGGTATATGTATGCGGGATTTTTTGCGGGTAATAACTTATATTGCTCAAGCATCAACCGTACAATCCTTCTTACATAACTCAATGCCTTCTTGGGGACCAGAGCCCAACCAAACTGTGGTTCTACTACTAGTTCTAGCAAATTTGGCTAGAAAATCACTAACACAATTCTGACCATGATTGATATGAGTAATACAAGTCATACGAAGAGACTTCAAATGCATGATCTCCTGCACCAACGCCGCATAGACAAACATGTTCATGCCACTATCATTCAACATGTTCACCGCTAGTATTGTCCATCTCAATGCAAATTGGGAGATCCGAACGCTAAATGGCTAGACATAAACCCTCCATGCATGCACTTATTTCTGCTTC
Source organism: Elymus sibiricus (assembly GCA_039707655.1). Classification (NCBI taxonomy): domain Eukaryota; kingdom Viridiplantae; phylum Streptophyta; class Magnoliopsida; order Poales; family Poaceae; genus Elymus; species Elymus sibiricus. Next base: position 363,463,703 of record CM077665.1, read on the forward strand.
TAAAGCATCTCAACATGAGAAGAGTTCCCTGCAAGATGAATAGGTGATATTTTGCGATCATCACGAAGCACCATACCAGCTCCAGCTTTACCGTCCTCCATCCATGATCCATATGTATTAAGCTTCACCCAACAAACGAGTGGAGGAGACCACTTTGTAAGAGGTGTACTGTCTGATATTTCATGCGTATGTTTCAAAAATGGAGCATAAGATAATACAACTTTACCTTCTACAGGATCATGACCAGAGTTTTGGGCCATTGCAATCAAGGAGTCCATGTAACTGCACAAAAAACGTATGGATGTATCCATTGGTCGCGGGGTCTTGTTGTGTGTCACGTCATTACGGTTATGCCTATTCTCCAAGCGGTAAACAACACCATAATTCGTTGAACATCTCCCAATGGATACAAGACATCCAATAGCCATTCTACACCAGTGTTAATCACTTCCTTAAAACTCGACAGGTGCCACACTTCCCTCATACACTCTGAGAGCTAGACTGCTAGTGGACATCGACATAGTGCATGGAAACTATCCTCCAGTTCAGTACCACAAACTGGACAAACATCTGAAGTTTTCAGTCCTCTCTTGTATTTATTCTGTCAGGTTGGAAGTAAATTAACAGCAACTCTCTAGTCAAAGTTTTTCACCATTTGTGTAGACATACCTCCCTAAATCAATTAAAATTTCCAACAGGTGCTACTTGTGAACTGCGTTGGGATTTTCCTCGAAGAGGAGATGAGATGCAGTACAGTAGAGATAAGTATTTCCCTCTGTCAGAACCAAGTTTATCAAACCAATAGGAGAACCAATGCAAATTCCCTTAAACATCACCTACAACACAAAACCAAGCAGTTGCACCCAACGCGGGCAAGAGGGTTGTCAAGCCCCTTGAACTCGTTACTTGCAAGGATTAAATCTTGATAGAATAGATATTGTAAATGAAAAATAAAATAAAAGTAAATAAAGTACAACAAGGTAATAAAGATTTTTTTTGTTTTTATGTTTAAGTAGATCCGGGGGCCATAGTGTTCGCTAGAGGCTTCTCTCTGGAAAGTAGCATACGGTGGGTAGACAAATTACTGTTGGGCAGTTGATAGAATTACGCATAGTTATGACATGTTATTCATGGAAATGATCATGTATATAGGCGTCACGTCCATAAACAAGTAGACCGAAACGATTCTGCATCTTCTACTATTACTTCACCAATCGACCGCTATCCAGCATGCATCTATGGTATTAAGTTCATGACAAACGAAGTAATGCTTGGAGTAAGATGACATGATGTAGACAAAGTAAGACAAGCAATATGTTCAGACCCTATCGATTTATCCTTAATGGCAACAATACAAATACGTGGCTTGACCCCTTCTGTCACGAGGATAGAGTACCGCAAGATTGTACAACGCACCACTCCCACTGAAGATAAACCAATCTAGTTGGCCAAAATAAACCGATAGATCAAAGAGAAATACAAAGGTATAATATCGTGCATATTGAAATTCAGAGGAGACTCAATAACTTTTCATGAATAATTTGATCATAAACCCACAATTCATCGGATCCCAACAAACACACCACAAAAGAAGATTACATCGAATAGATCACCGCGAAGATCGTGATGAACTTTGTATTGAAGATCAAAGAGAGAAAAGAAGCCGTCTAGGTACTAGCTGCGGACCCGTAGGTCTGTGGTGGACTACTTACGCATCATCATGGAGGCAACAAGGTTGATGCAGATGGCCTCCGTGATCGATTCCCCCTCCGGCAGATCACCGAAAAAGGTCTCCAGGTGGCCTCCCGTCGGAGCAGAGGCTTCCGGTGGTGGAAAAAGTGTGTCGGGTGGCTCCCTGTTAGTTTCCTGATATTTGTGAATTTATAGAAGTGGAATTAGGTCAAACGGAGCCACAGGGGTCCCACAAGGCAGGTTGGCGCGTCTACCCCCCTAGGCACGCCCAGCTGCCTTGTGGCCTCCTCGTGTAGCTTCCTGACTCCTCCCGAAGCTTCCTGGGTCTCCTTTGTCCAGAAAAAGATTGTCAAAAAAATTCGTAGCGTTTGGAATTCGTTTAGTACAGATTTCCTAGAAAACCAAAAACAGGCAGAAAACAACAACTGGCACTTGGCACTTGGTTAATAAGTTAGTTCCCAAAAATGATATAAAATAACATATAATTGCATATAAAGTATCCTAGATTGATAATAAAAGAGTAAAATGCATCATAAGTCCTAAAACTATAGAAGGTGTGTCACTTTAGTCCTATAACTTTGGTCCTAAGCTTTTTGGTCCCAAAACTATGTAAGTTTGTTCATCTTAGGTCCTAAGCTTGCATGGCCAGCATTGAACCTCCAACATGTCGTTTGGAGATGCTTGGATTGGTGCCACGTTGACCCAATGGACCCACTAGTTTAACTTATGAAATGTAAATATACAAGAAAACCCCTAGAGCATTATCTCGCCTCATTTTCACGCCCTTGCGTCGGTACAGAGGCCATCAGTGGCATGATGGCTTGAGTTCCAACGAGGAGGGTAGACCGATCATCTCAGCCTCACGCAACAGTAACAGAACAACACGTCGCACAATGTCCAATTGCTACCCACTTGTGGCTGCTGTTGGGGTTGTGTCACTCTCGTCGACCTTTGCATGGGTGGTGGGCCTGAAGGTTGCAGCACATACTGCCGCATGGAAGCGTATGAGCCATTTTTGAGGAAGTAAACACATATAAGGGGGATCATTTGAAAAAATACACCACGGATGCTTGTCATGGAAGTTTAGGACCTAAGATGAACAAACTTATATAGTTTTGGGACTCAAAACTACACTTTTGAGGTTATAGTACTAAACTGACACACCTTCAATAGTTTCAGAACCCAAAACTGTAGTTTTAAATTATAGGACTAAACTGACACACCTTCGATAGTTTTAGGATCAAAAACTGCAGTTTCAAAGTAATAGGACTAAACTGACACACCTCCGATAGGTTTAGGACCAAAAATTGCAGTTTCAAACTTATAGGACTAAACTGACACACCTCTAATAGTTTTAGGACTTGTGATGCAATTTACTCATAATATAATAGCATGGAACAAACAAAAAATATAGATATGTTGGAGACGCATCAGCAGGCTCGCCCCCCCCCCCCCCCCTCTAGAGCAGAACTAGAGCCTTGGGCAATCTCACGACATGACTCATCAAACGTCATTTCGTACGCAGATTTAACTTTGAAAACCCAAATCTTCCTAGCTATTTTTTTTAAATGATACACTTTTTTATTAAATTACACAAATATTATGTTATTTCGAATTTTTTGGAAAATAATACAGCTTCAGTCGGCTTTGCTAGGGCCGACAGGAACTAGTTGGCCACGACGAGGCCGATTAGCGGCTAGTCGGCCACGTGGGAGCCGACGATTGGCTCAACCATGTTACCACGCGCCAATCGCCCTGCCAGGCATGCAGTCGGCCTGCTAGAGGCCGACAGGGCCTAGTCGGCCTCACCGAAGCCGACAGGAGGCAGATAACCCTCGGCCGCACTGCACCCCCTTCTTCCTCCTCCATTCCTATTCTTTCCTTCTCTCCTTCTCTCCACCTGAAAATATCCCGATTTGTACACAATATTTGAGCCGATTTCTTCCCCATTTTCCACCATAATTGCATTCTTGAGGGTTAGGGGAGACAAGGGAAACCTCGATCTCGCGATGGGATTGCTCGTGGTGGTGGTGGTGAGCATTTTGGTGGTGATGGTGGTTGAGGTGGTGGTGGTGAAGCTGGTGGAGGCTCCCGTGATTGAAGGCCGTCGTTCGTCGTTTCTTCGCACGCTTCAAGGGTAAGATTCAATGGGCATTTTCTCTTTCATTGTTGTTCCCGTAGTATTTAGGTGTGTGAATATTTATAGTTTCTTCCGTAATATATTTAGGTGTGTGAATATTTTTAGTTTCTTCGGTAGTTTTTGGTAATATATTTAGATGTCAAATATTTAGGTGTGCGATTATTTAGTTGGTTCGGTAAAATTTCATAATAAATTTAGGTGTCAAATATTGACGTGAGCGGATATTTTTAGTTGGCCCGGTAATATTCCGTAATATATTTATATGTCAAATATTTAGGTGTGCGAATAATTTTAGTTTTTCCTGCTGCTTAATACTTGTCCATGTTGAATATATTTTTTAGGACAGTCGATATGTCTGATGTAGTGAAGTTAGGTTTTTACTAAGGCCCCTGGTACTGTCCGAACAAATGAGATGGGAGCTGATCTAAGTGAATTTCAATACATTGAGGTGCCACTGACTGCCCCTCAAACGTGGTATGTTAGTGAGTTGACAGAATGGTTGGCGGGATGTTTAGGGCTTAATACTGAACACCGTCGGTGTTCATGCATTATGGACCCGGTCAAGTTCAACCAGTTACTTTTATTTGAGGCCAATAGAGCGGGACTCTCAGTGGGTGTGTTGGTTACAAGGTTGTGAGAGCAGGGTATATAATCACGTCACCTTACTGCTTCCCGTCGTGAAGGAAGTTAGTACACCTAAAGGCAAGGGTGGTTATGATTATGGCCAAGGGCAGTGAAGGGATGCACGATTCACTGTCAAATTATGTGTCCCATGCTGGAGATGATGTTTACAAATCAGGGCGGAGCAGTCAGGTAGAAGGAGGAAATGCCAATGATTATGTCAGTGGCGAGGCGGATGCTGACAAGATAGATGGGCACATGCAAAACTAGATGGAAGATGAAGATAGAGATGTGATATTGCGATTCCGGCGAGTCAGATGAAGAAGAGAACGCAGAGGAGGTGCCTAATCCTGCATCATAGAATCATGACTTCTCATCTGCAATGACCGTGAATGATGGCCATGATTCTGCCTGGCAATATCACCAGAACAACATTGTGAAGGGTGTCATGTATCCAAACAAGCAAGCTCTCAAGGATGCAATCATTGATTGGTCAATGTCCACCCAAAGGGTTTTCGTAGCTGAAGTGTCAAGTCAGAAATACTTGACAATGGTATGCAAGAACTCGGATTGTCCCGTGAGGGTGCATGGCTATCTCCCTAAGTATGGCACAAGCTGGGTGATCAGTGACTTAGTTCATCACACTTGTGTTATTCCCTGTATCCCTCAAGATCATGATAACCTTTCATCCACACTCATTGCTTGGTTGATTTACAATAAGATAGTGAAGAGCAAAGCGATGGAAGTGAAGGCTATCCAGACAAAAGTCTTCGTCAGGTTCAAGTACAAAATTTCTTATGGCAAGGCTTGGAGGGCCAAGCAGAGGGCGCTTGAGACTAGATTTGGTTCGTATTTCGATGCATATGACTCTGTTGTCCGGCTCCTCCACACACTGCAGGACCGGAATCCAGGCACCTATGTCGACATCCAAGACTTGTTGCCAGAGTTCCCAACTGTGAGGGTGCTGCATCGACCGTTCTTCTCTTTTGGTGTATGCATCGAAGCTTTCAAACATTGTCGACCGGTGATATGTGTAGATGGCACTTTTCTCACTGGCACGTACAAGGGTCAGATCCTTACCACCATTGGTCAAGACGGCAAAAATCAAATCGTCGGCATTTGCTTTTGTGGAGAGCGAGAGCATTGAAAGTTGGACATGGTTCTTTAGGCAATTGAAAATAGCAGTTGTGCAGGATAAGCCGAATGTGTGCATCATTCATGACAGGCATGCAGGTATACTCAATGCTATAAAGACACTGTCAAACCCTGGTCCTGAGGAACAAACTCCATGGCAGGACTTGCAGAGCCGTTGGTGCATGCACCATGTTGGGGTCAATTTCTTCTCACATTTCAGAAATAAGAACCTCATGAATCTATTCAAGAAACTCTACAAACAGAACCAGCTATGGAAGTACAATTTTATACATGACAACCTTAATGTGTGCACGCAGAGACATGTTAGGGATAGGAAAGCTGCACGAGATGCAGCTGTGAGGGCACATGTTGAAGCAGTAGCTGCATAGTTAGCAACATGATCAGTTGTCGTGGAGGAGGAGCTTGTTGGGCTTTCTTACTTGCCAGGATTTGACCCACCTGGTACTAGCAGAAGGCTTGGGGGGGACGATTAAAACCCTTGATCACTGGATAGAGCATGAGCCTCTGGAGAGGTGGTCTTTGCTGCATGACACACATGGAGCAAGGTACAATGTCATGACTACCAACCTTGCTGAAACATATAACTTTGTCCTCAGAGGAAACAGGGCTTTGCCACTTACAGCCATCGTTCAGGTAATTTTCTATGGCACGGTGAAGTATTTCAGAGATAGACGTCAAAGCGCTGAGCTGCATATCCCTAACAACCCGAGCACACGTTACTGTGAAAGGGTTATGAAGTACATGGATGAAAAGATGGAAAAAGTCCGGTCACACACTGTTGTCGCCATCGGAAATCAAGAAAGAAGGTTTGAGGTCCGCTTAGCTAACAACAAGTTCGGATGTGCAAATGAGGTGAGGACGCATGAGGTGAAAATTGGAAATGAAGTATGGCCAACACGTGAGTGCACATGCCACAAACCGAAGTTGCTTCACCTACCTTGCTCGCATGTACTTGCTGCTTGCGGGCAGCTAGGACTGGATGCAATCTCGTTCATGTCTCCATACTTTCTGAAAGAGTTCGTCCTCAATACCTGAACAGGTGAGTTGCTGGGTTTTCGATCAATCGGTAACTTCAACACTGCTGACCCTGTTGAAAGGCGGTACATTCCACACCCTGAGAATATGCGTACAAGTAGAGGTAGATGGAGTGTCAGCACATCTGGAATGATATGGATGAATCTAAAGCCGGAGGGGCCACCAGACAATGCATTATATGCAATGAATTTGGCCATAGGGACCCTGATTGTCCCACTTTCGTCACTACCAGGGGCACTAGGCGTCGACGAGGCAGCCGGGGACGAAGAGGACGAAGAGGGAGAGCAAGAGGAAGAAGCTAGGCTATGTTTTAATTTGTATTAAGTGTGGCACTATTGCTTAATTTGTATCAAGTGTGGCCAATGTTTTAAATTTGTATTAAGTGTGGCACTATCTTTTAATTTGTATTAAGTGTGGCACTATGTTTTAAATTTGTATTAAGTGTGTGCACTAAGTTATAAAATTGTATTGTGTGTGCACTAGTGTAGGAATGGAGAGAATGTGGTTGCTTAATCCGGACATTGATAATAAGCATCGTGCTACGATATTATGTGAGTTCAAGCTCGAACCCCTGGTCACTCGCATTCCTAAGGTGGACTGGAGGATACACCCAGATTGGGTTCAGAGGTACGTGTTTTATTTATTTATTTCAAGCAGGTATATTAACGGGACACACTAACTGAATTGTTATGCTTTCTAATGCAGGTTGAAATGGGTTGGGCTTTTACCTTGCGTGCTTCCAGTTGAGGCCACTGAGACCTCCACACACCTCGGCATTGACTCCTCGTTGCTCACCTGCTTAGTGGACCAATGGAGGTCTGAGACCCACACGTTTCACTTCCGCTGGGGTGAGATGGCTCCTACTCTGGAGGATGTCTCACTTCTGCTGGGACTACCATTGGCGGGTCCTGCCATAGGACTGTTGGAGGCACCGGTTGGTTGGGAGCTAGATATGGCACAACGTTTCCAGGGTGTTTATGGCTCTTGCGTCGGAGCCTCACGAATCTAAGTACGATTGGTTGCTCCATTTCAGGGTTAGTTCCCCTGCCGCATATCTTCCCTTTCTCATGCTTTATACATTCGCTATTCATTAATACCTTCTCTTTACTGGGTACATCCGCACGGACCTAACCCGCTGCCATTTAGCATCTTCCTGGACCCCAAGCTAGTACATCCGCACCCTTTCTTGGGGATGCTTGAATTTTCAAAACCTCCAGGACATCACATGGAAGAAAGATTGAACGTAAAAGTTCACCATTCCATGATCCATTGACGTTCGGGAGTTGTAATACATATATCATACGGCATATCCCGTGCAAATAAATTGGCTTGTAAGAAAAAGGCCTCGGTATCCAATTGTCACGCCAGATATACACTCCATCTGTTGCAGATCCTCCATATCAACCCCTTTTTTAGAAGGTCCACACCATGAGAAATACTCCTTTCGTTTTTAAATTTAAGTCTTTTTAGAGATTGTACTACAGACTACATACGAAGCAAAATAAATGAACATACACTTTAAAGTATGTATATATACATCTATATATAGTCCGTAATGGAATCTTTAAAAAAACTTATATTTATGAACGGAGTGGCACGCAGAAATATATGCGGATTGGCCCCGGTGATGAAAATATTCTCACAAAAACATTATCTAGGTACTTAATAGCAGCTTTCTCTGCAAAAAAGAAAACTTGATAGCCAATAGCGTTGGTGGTACAGATCGATAGGCGTGGTAGGATATCAGTCTCTGTCGGTACCACGATAAGCGAATCAAATCACAAGATCGCATGGCGATGGCGGAGAGCCGGAGTACGGACGAAGATAATCAGGCCGCCCACCCACCCACCCCCAGGGGGGACCCACGCCCGCCATTGTCGCCCCCGAACGTCGACCGGCCGGGCACGAGAAGAAGTGGCGTCATGAGCGCGAGCGCCGAGGCCCGGAGCTCGCACCCGCGGTAGCGGAAGCAAATACGAGCCGTCCTGGTCGCGGCGCCTAACACGAGGGATCGAGACGGCGCGCAAGTTGCACCGGTCGCCGTCCGATCGATCCAGGCCGCGATTGGTGCGTCGCCGGCCTCGAAGCCGACGGCCTCTGCAGGCATTCGGAGCACCGTCCACGTCGTTTTCGTGCAGTGATGATTTTCTTCTGCCTGATTTTTACGGGCCAGGTCTGTTCATTTGTGCGTGCGTGCGTACAGATCACAGATCTATGATGTGCTCTTTTGATTTGTCGCCAGCTTCACGAGAGAGAGCGCCGGATGTCGACGAAATGGCCGTACTATAGCTACTTCGTAGGCCACTTTTGATGATCACATGGTGCAGGTGCGTGGCCCGGGCGGGGCTCGGGAGGCATGCATGCATGGGCCCAGATGGTACGAGAGGCAGGTGGCATCGAGGAGCCATAGCCCATACGTGTGCAAGTGCAACGTATACTCCCTCCGTTTCTAAATATAAGTTTTTTTAAAGGTTTCATTAAGAGACTGTATACGGATGTATATAGACATACTTTAGAGTATAGATTCATCCATTTTGCTCCGTATGTAGTCTCCTAGTGAAATCTCTAAAAAGACTTATATTTAGGAACGGAGGGAGTATAATCGTCATCATGTTATTGGACTCCAGCTGGAACAATGGTTTCCATGCAGCATATGCCCCATCTCTCTTTGCTCACTGTTTATGTGCATTGCCTATCTTGTGGCTGTGGAAAAGTCGTCTATATCTGCCAAACCTCACAGCTCAGGATCGAGCTTATACTACCCCAAAGTTACGTCTGGGGCATCAACATATGATCACGTACGGCCAAAGTAACGTCTGAAACCAACCCGGCCCGTAACTGCGAAGTAGAAAGACGCTTACCGTAGAAAAGGACGTTTCATCTTGCAGTCCGGTATATACATTATTCATCCATTCGTGTTTGCCGACTGCACGCATGCGCCAGGAGGTGAGCAAAAAGAGCAATGTGGTACCAGCCTTTCCATGTGGTCTGTGGACGGTAGATCATCGCTGGCCGTCCGTCGTCTCCCACAATGGGGTCGGGGCGTGCCCTCCCGAATGATTATGATTCCACGGAATAAGACAGGGGGGAGTCTCCCCTCTGTTCTCATTTTTGATTATGATTCCACGGAACGTGCCTGTTCGGACGCATGGACCCCGGCACGCTCATCACATGGCGCACACGGCGCGCCATCTTTCCGTTTGTAAATTGCACGTGGTTGGGTGGGTCGCCCGGCAACTGAAAACACGAGCGGCCAGTTTCACAAAAAAAAAAATACACGAGCGTGCATGCTGGACCTTGATGCGTGACGCGTACCCGACGTTGGACTGGTTTTAGTCGATTTTTAATACGAATACTCCCTTCATTTCATAATATAGTGTGTCCGTGTTTTTCAAAATTTAAGTTTGATCATAAATTTAACCAGCACGGACGACTGCGGCGGGAGCAAAAATTATACCACTGAAAACTTCTTTCGAATACAAATTCTATGGTATAATGTTTGCTCACGCCGCAGTTGTCCACGTTGGTTAAATTTATGGTCAAAGTTAAATCTTGTAAAGTGTGGACGTGCTACATTATGGAATGGTGAGGGTACTATTTTGGACTATTTTAAATAATACTTTTTTGTCTCAAAATGTAAGACGTTTATCATAGAAAAAATAAGACTTTTTTGACAGTATGACAATGTCGAAAAATGTCTTACTTCAGACCCTGGATAGTAGGAGTTGGAATTGGATCACATGCCTACGAATCCGTCCGCTGAAAAAAAAATAAGACGTCGGGTGCTACTCAACCATCTCCTGGACTCCGGGACATCGAAATGCTGGAGGGCAGTAGCAATTCCTAAAAAGACAAACACTTGTGCAATGCCTCTTCCCCGCGGGTATGGAAGACAGTAAAATTTTGGCTAGTTAGCCTTCGCTCCAATCGCTACCATATCCTGCATGGAGCATCAACCAATGGTTGGACAATCTCCTCGCTCGCATCCCCCTAAACGTAGATCCACTATCTCAGTGACCACCTAACCTACACTATCTGGCACATTTGGAAGAAAACAAACGGATGTGTTTTCAATGTTTCAGGGCAAACCTATAGGGAGGTCCCGGATCAGGCAGTTCTGGTATTTGTAGCTATCAGGCAAACTAGCTCATTTACATTCATACTATTTGCGAAGTAGGCTGAATGCCCTTTTATGAGTGATGCCATTTCTGTGAGGGTGGGTGCAACCCATTTCACGCATGCTTGTGAATACCTAGAACTAATTTATTTTTCTTTAATTGAGAGGCGGTGCTCCTATCAGTTACTTGTGAAAAAAGATTGCAAGATTTATTTTTGTTGAGATGAGACACTCCGGATTCCATAAATCACACCGTCCCAGCTCCAAGGCTGGCCATCCGAACGTTTACATCGTTAGGCAGGTCCTTAGACCAAATTTGCTTAGTCGCATCACAGCGTGCAGCAAAGGCAGCTATGGAATGTGCTAACTTATGCCGTTTGTTTACCAATCCGCCAACTTAAGCTAGGAAAAGTGTAAGAGACCATGTATCTTCATGTAAATAAAGGTAAATAACCTTAGAAACAGTCATGAAACCGGAAATTTCCTTCGCTGAGCACAACAAAATGAAGAGGAATTTGTTTCATTTCAAATACTTCTTCTTATTGAAAAGAGGGAAGGAGAAAAACCGAAATCTTCCTACTCGAGCAATAAGTCCTTTTGTATACAAGTCTTGGGGACAAAAGAGTTTTTTTTTTTACATGAAGGTTGCAAGAGTTTTTAGGCTTCAAAGTTGAGGTTTTCTTTCCTTTGTTTCTTTTTGAGAACACAAAGTTCAGATGGATATGCACTTGCGGGCCAGAAGCCACCTGACTAACCACAACCGAACTACATACAATGTAGGACCATCCCAGAAGTATGGGCTAGCAAGCCCAGCATCCATTGTGTGTGGCAGACATATCGACAAACCCATTGAGTAACTTACAACAGGCAATGATATGGGAGCACCTATTCAGCGACCTAAACGCTGAATAGGGAGTAAACACACACCTCCCGCTACGCACACACGTATTTTTTGGCCGGCACATTTGAGGGGCAGGATGCCCCTGTTTTTTCATTACATTTGTTTGCATTTTTTCCTTCTTTAAAATAATAAAGGATTTCAGAAATGTTCAGGTTTTAAATGAAATGCAATTTTTGACAATTTTGTGCGAGAAATAAAAAATGTTATAATTTTCAAAATGTTTGGAAAACAAAAAAATGTTTGCCGATTGAAAAAAATGTTCATATACTAAATAAAGTTCACGACCTTAGAAAACAAATCAATGATTTTCGAGAAAAAAATGGAGGATTCAAAAAATGTTCATCATTTTTATAAAATGTTCCCATACTCAAAAAAGTTCAAGATTTTGCAAAAACATAAATAATTTCTAGAAAATGGTTGTGAATTACAAAAATGTTCTTGAATTTTAAAATTGTTATGAATTATTATAAAAAGTGTGGAAACTATAAAAATCATAAATTGGGAAATATTATGAATTATTTAGAAACGTCCATAAATTCAAAAACTCTCAGTGAGTTTCAAAGAAATTTTCCCAAATTTCGTAAAACAATCATCAATTAAAAAAGGTTAGCTGACTTTAAAAAAATTTCAATGCATTTCAGAAAATGTTTGACAAAACGAAAAAATGGTTCGCAAATTCAAAACAAATCCCAAAATTAGAAAGAGTTCATCCATTCAAAAAAATGTCACAGGTTTAAAAACTATATTCATGTATTATAAACAATTGTGAATTCAAAAATAATATTTGCGAATTAAAAAAATCAATTTTTTTTGTTACGTTCGCAAATTGGGAGAAAAATAGTTTCATAAATTGTTTGCTGATTAAAAAACTATTCTTTTTTTCCAATCCTATTCACGAATTTGGAAGATGTTCACAATTTGAAAAAAAGATAACAGAAAGAAAATATGAAAAAAATGAAAAACGAACGTGAAATAGAAAAAGAAATAATGAAAATGAAAGAAAAAAAATAAAATAAGCAAAATACAAAAACGTTTAAATAGTTTGGAATGATTCTAGAACCATCCAAAACCAGGGGAAAAGAAACCGATATGCACCAGCTGACGCATGGGACGGTACGCGCTAGGTCGCTATATGCTACCTATGCGACAAATTGGAGCTGCGCAGTGATATGTAGCGCTTCAAACAACAGCCTGCCCTCGCGTCACTCATGTAAAGCGAACGCAAGATCTTACCTGGGCCAATCGCCCAGTAATGGCCGACATTCAAACTGGAAATCGTGGTGATATTCACAAATTCAATGAAAAATATGTGAAAAATAAAGTTTGCAAATTTCCAAGATTTCACAAAATTATAAAAATGTTCGTGAATTACAAAAAATGTTCACGAATTAAAAAAATCACGACTTAAAAAAGGTACACAATATTTAGAAAAATCATGAAATCAAAAACTGTTCAAGAAATTACAAAATATTCATGAATTCAATCAAAATTCCACAAAATTAATGTTGATAAATTCAAAATTGTTCATGAATTTAAAAACTGTTCTAGAGTTCGATTTTTTCATGAATTCAAAAAAATAACAAGTTTGAATTCAGAAAAAGGTTCACGAAACATTAATTCATCAAATCTCCACAAAAATTTGGGAATTCAAAAATGTTCGCTAATCTTTAAAAATCTTCGTGTATTCACATAAAACTAATATACGAGTTAAAAATATTTGCAAATTTGAAAAGTTTCATCAATTAAAAAAATACTAGTTTAAGATTGTTCATGAATTTGAAAAAACGATATAATGAAGTAAAATAAACATAAATGGAAAAACTTACAAATAAACCAACAAAATATTGTGGTTAAAAAGGAAAAGAAGAGCCGTAAGCTTCTCTAAACCGACCTAGAAGCTTCCCAAAACTGGATTGGAAGCTCTGAGGAACCTTCCGAAAAACGCTCGCTCAGGGTATGCCGCTCTTCATAATGCACCAGCCCACTCAGCGATTTTTGTTAGCGAGCAACAAAATACTGCTTGCTATAAGTGATATATAGCACTCGTACATTTCAAACTTGTCACATGGAAAATTTTACACAACTTTCATAATGCCCATATGGTAAAAAAAAATATGTCTATAATGGAATTTTTTTGCTTATTTGGTGTACAAGACATGACAATTTTTGGAAATGTTTTGTAAGAATCATATGGCAAATGTTAGATGTTGTTAAGTTTATATCAACTTAACAATTATTTTTCATGTTTTTTTTGTCTCATGTCACTTGGAAATTCTAGATGTGACATTTCTGGATTGAAACTTGTCTTATGGCAATTTGGGATGTGACAATTCACATGGAAAATTCATAATTTACACCATGGTAATTTTATTAGTTAGGCCATGCTAGTTTTACAATAGGTAGCATGGTACTTTCACATCATGGTATTTTTATTAATTAAAACAATGGCAACTTTAATAATCAGGTCATGGTAGTTTTAATGTAGGTAGCATGACAATTTTCATTGTTTACACCTTGGCTTTATTAGTCAGACCACATTAGTTTAATCGTAGGTAGCATGGCACTTTCATTATCAACATCATGGCATTTTATTAGTTAGACCGTGGTAGTTTTATCTTTTTCATGGCAACCTGTTTGAATAATAGTCATCGTACAACATGCAGTTTAAACAATAGTTTTGACATGGATATGAAATATGTTGACTTGATTTTCCTTAATTATTCAAAAAATACTCTTTTCTAAAAAATTCATGTGAACACTTCACGTTTTCCCAAAATTTTCATGACTGAGAGAACATTTCCTCTTAAAGTTGCCATGTGAAGTAGAACGCGAGTAAAATGGGCACTTTTCAAAAGAACTAGGTGTTTTTGGAAAAAAAATCATGCTAACTAGAGCTAACTTAAAATTAATTGTCAAGGCAACTAATAATATATTACCAAAGAAATTTAACATATATCACCATGGCAACCTAAATCTCTTCTTAGTTACTATTCAAATCATGGAAATTTTTATTACTTCTATCATGGTAATTTACCATACATGGCATGTAAATTTTATTGGATATAGCATGGCAACTTTTGCCATGTAAAAAAACTTACAATTTTTGCCATGGAAAAACTTAAAACCTTTTCCCATGATTTTTTCAATTTTTCAATTTGCCATGCAAATTGACACCAACACAAATTTATCAATTCTCCCATGATTTTTTTGGATTTTAAGTTGCCATGATTTTATCCTTTGTAAATACTTTGTAATCATGATTTTTTAACATGGCAACATTGTTATCATAGTTAATTGCCATCTTACAACAATTGCCATCATGCAACATAAGTTTTTACCATGCTAATCTTTTCCTGTTTTTGTTAGTTTTTTATTTGAGTTAACAATTTTCTTACGCCCCCTAGAAAATGTATGTATTCTTTTTCATGGCAAGTGTACTATTTACATCATGGCAGTTTCATTATTCATAGCATGGCAATTTTTCTGCATGTCATCTATTTTTTTTTCTCATCGTGATGAATCTAGTAGTTTTAACATGGCATTTTTGTTGTAACTGGCATGGCAAATACTTGTATTACATCATGGTAAAACTACCAGTCTTAACATGACAAATTTTGTTTTTTTAATGCTGGCAATTTTTGTGTGTCTTACTTAATGGAGTTTCTTGTTTATGGAGGAACATCGTAAGGGGTTTGACAACTAGATGTTTATTTTTTGCCATGGTAACTTAAATTAAATTTCCATGCCAACTTCATTTACATTTGTAGACATTTTCCATGTAGGTGATTTCTTTCTTTTTCGTATTGGACATGCAAATTTGCCATGCTTTTTTACAAAACATAATTTCTCTATTTTTGTCATGTGACTAATACAACCATTTCCCAAAATGTGTCATGCTTTTAACACAAATTTTCCCCTTACCATTTGCCATGGACTATGGCATTTTTCGGTTTCCAAATTTATTGCATTGGACCGTCGCAACTTCTTGTATGTTTTTACTTTTTTTACATTTATTACTCAGATTTGTCATCTAGGTATTTTCTGTTGTAGTGCACAATGGTAATGTCATGCATGTTCTTTTTTGTGCGTGGCCGGTTTAACCTGTGGAATATGGCAATTTTATGCGTTGCACAATGGCAATTTCATATATTTTACATCATGGCAATTGTTTCCCCAAAAAAGCACACCAACTCACTGTTTACGTTTTTAGTGATGTACTTTATCATGCTCTTTTGTTATTTTGTGATTCAGGAGTTATGCATACTTTTTTCTCTTCCCTTTTTTGGATGGCAACTTTTATAATTTTTTTAGTGATAGCAATGGATATTTTTACCAACGAAAACTTATAGCCGGTAAAAGCCATAAGTAAACTTATAGTTGGGTCAGGTTGAAGACAGAAAAGAGGCCCGGTAGAGAAGGGTGTAGATTGGCTCGTATGAAACCAAATGAGTTCGCGCGGGGGGTATCGTGTAGTGAACGTTTTCGTTCGTTCGTTCATTCCTCCCTACTAAGGAGACAATTTCCGGATAAACATGCTTGATACATTCTAGTGAACTACGAAGAGAAGCTAGAACGATGGAAGCCTAATTGCCAGTGAATACATATCCGACTGCATAGAAGCGATCAAATAGTCAGGGATTACATATTGAGGGTCCCTTCAAATCAGACATTTGTGCATATTGAAGTCGTTTTATTATTATCAAGCGGATACATATCCGACTGCATAGAAGCGATCAAATAGTCAGGGATTACATAAAGAACATTGGATGCGAATCTATAGGTCTAGTGCCGCCCTCCCGCATGTATGAGCAGCTTCATCAGCACCTCTCAAACTTTAATCCCTTTTAGGATGGGGAATGTGATTTCATCTCTCGAAACACATGGAATCCAATGAACTTGGTACCGGACTACGTAGCAGCATTTCTCATTCAATTGGAGTTTTACTTTTCCTATCCCGCAAAAGAACGGAGCTTTACTTTCCCTCTCTGATCCTTTTGGCAGGATTTTCATTTCAATCGAGCCACACTTGTGTACATGTTCACGACCCTGTAAAGCTTTAATAGGATTGACCTGAAATTACGAAGGCAGGCCATGACTGTGTGAACAGTGCGGTCGGAATCGTGGACCGCACTGAACCACGGATTCGCACCGTTCATTTCGCATGGCGCAAGTGGCCACACGCCCACGCCTCACAGCCCCCTGATAGATAATCCCTTTCCCTGAAAACAAAATTCAATTCGACAGGCCTCGTTACAAAGCCTGAACTGCTTCAAGACCGGATCGATCACCGCGCGCCCGTCCCCTCCAACAAATCAACATATCCTTGAAAAGTCCACCCTCCACGCCACGGGCAACACCATGTCGTCGAGCACCGGCGCGGCGGGCCCGGACGCCGACGCGGCGGCCGGCGAGGGGCTGGAGCTGGCGCAGTTCGGGGCGGGCTGCTTCTGGAGCGTGGAGCTGGCGTACCAGCGGCTCCCCGGCGTGGCGCGCACGGAGGTGGGCTACTCGCAGGGCCACCTCGACGGGCCGACCTACCGCGACGTCTGCGGCGGCGGCACCGGCCACTCCGAGGTGGTGCGCGTGCACTACGACCCCAAGGAGTGCCCCTACGCCGTGCTCCTCGACGTCTTCTGGGCCAAGCACAACCCCACCACGCTCAACAAGCAGGTACGCGATGCGACGGCTCCGCCGCTGCTCTCGCCGTAGGTTGGAGCGCGTGGTGTGCCGGCGGCGGCCGTTGGGTACTTTCGGCGCCGATCTCGTCGCCGGTGTTGCAAGGTTCAATGAACCTGGCAAGTTATTGGTTTGGGGGGCTGACTTATTCTCGGTTATTGCCTTATTGGTTTGGGGGGCTGACTTATTCTCATCAGTTAACTTAATACAGACGTGCGAATATTCTCTCTTCAGTAGTCAATGCTCCCGGTGGCTATTATCTGTTCTTCTTGTGGTGATATAATGGATCATTGTATTGCCTCGGCGGATAGGAAAATTCGATACACATTTCATTACAAACTTTTCAATGTGATGGATCCATAGTCCTCTGAGATTTCTGATGCATTGTCCACATTAATATCTCCTTTCATAAACTGTACGCACGGTATGCACAAATTCTGATAGTTCCCTCAAGTTGTTGATATGAGGTACTAGCACGGTTCAAGATATCCCCGATATGCCGATTAATCGGACGATTTATTGCTTACCATTGTCTGACCGATAGGATAAATTGGGGGTAAATTGGCCGATATGCTGATAAACAGAACGATTTACCCGTTATCCGGGGTCAACCGATAAGTTCCCGATAAGCGATATCCCCAACATTGGGTACTAGCTACAAAAATCTTCAGCGTCCAAAAGTCGAGCCTATCATCAAAATGTATGCAGGTAGCACGATCACGACATACTATCACACAAGTAAGGTGTCGTCACTTGTCACTAGACTCACATTGCGGCGTTTGGAGTAAATTGCAAAAACCACCACAATTGTGCAAAAGTCATCAAACACCCACCCAAATGCATTTTTTCGTGGTTTTTTTGTGAAGCATTAATACCTTCGACCCAATCGTGATGGTTTTTTGCAATTTACTCTTTTGCTATTGTTTTACATGTTAGCAGCATTTGGCCTCCGCACATCGTTTGCAAACTAATTTCTCGTTGCATTGCACGTCAGGGCAACGACGTCGGGACGCAGTACCGGTCGGGCATCTACTACTACACGGCGGAGCAGGAGCGGCAGGCGCGGGAGTCGCTGGCGGAGAAGCAGCGGGAGTGGAAGGAGAAGATCGTGACGGAGGTGCTCCCGGCGAGGAGGTTCTACCCTGCCGAGGACTACCACCAGCAGTACCTCGAGAAGGGCGGACAGTCCGCCAAGAAGCGCTGCTCCGACCCCATCCGCTGCTACGGCTGAAACCGCTGCACCCCGTCCCCGCCCGCCATTGCAGCTACCTATGCGTCGCCATTAGCTTCATAATGGACACCATCTGCCTGCCTGACTGTAATAAATAAACCCATTGGTGCAGCGTGTAAACCTTTAAGTCCGGCACTTTGTTTGCTCGATGATCTACTATTATTTTGATGTTTGCCGTGTACAAGTTCTGCAAGCGGGCATAATCACTAGCTACCGTTCATGCTTCGCTCATCATGGATGAAGATAGGAGCATCGTTCGGCGATACTGGGCTCATCCGCCGTCTCCGATCCAAACATTGCAAGAGAGCCGGCGATCTTATTACACGCCGAGGGCAATGGGAAACAGAAAACGAAACTAAAATGCAAAGACACAAGGAGGATTTTGGGGGGGGGGGGGGGGGGCAGATCATGGCCCCTGGGGTTGTTCATCGCCTGAACCATCTGCTTCAATCACGACGTTGGCCATGCCCCAATCCACTTGGGCTGTTGGGCAGTTGGGTGGGCTAGCAGATTGCCACTAGCATGGATTCTGTTATTATGTTTCCCTTTCGACGTTTGGTTCTGGCCAAGCGGAAATCCATTATATAACGCTGACAGCGGGGCCGCCAAAAGAAAAAAAATTGAGCTAATTATCGTGCTTCCATGTCCCAACCAAACCTGGCCAAATGGGCCGGCCTAGGCGTGCCAGCCCGATAGCCCGCGTGCCTGACCCGTCATGGGCCGGCCCGGCACGTGGTTTAACGGGCCGTGCCCGGCACGTGGCCCGGCTAGGGCCGTGCCTGGGCTGGCTAGCCAGGCACGCGTGCCGGCCCGGCACGGCACGCCTAAGGGCGAGGAGCGACTAGCACGGAAAGTTCGCTAAAAAAAGGAAGGAGCGGCACGAGCGCACGAAATCGGGAGGAGCGGCATGAGCGCACGTGGCGAGGAGTCTCGCTGGAAAGAGCCGTTCGCGGGAGGGACCGGGAAGTGCGTCACGCTCGTACGAGACGTGGCTCGATGCCTCGATGTGCCTCCTTTTTTTTAAGTTGGCCTCGATGTGCCTCCTGGCACTAGTGCACGAGACGTACACGAGACGTACGTGCCTCGATCTGACTCGGGCCGCCGTGCTGGCGTGCCAAACGGGCCGCCGTGCCGGCCCATGTAGCGAGGGGGCCGTGCCTGGGCCAGGAAGGACAGCACGCATGCCGGCCCGGCACGGCCCGTGTACTTAGCGTGCCTGGTCAGGCCGTGCCGTGCCTGGCCCGTTTAAGCCAGGCCGGGCCGGGCCGTGCCGTGCCGGCCCATTTGGCCAGGTATGGTCCCAACTGAGCTTACACTGTTGACTCGAAGAAGACCACCACGAATTCCCCGACCTCACGCGCGCTCCTGGATCTTGTAGCAGTACACCTCTACAAGGAGGTGGCGCGGGTAACTTCCGGCGTCCGTCACATCTGGGCCGACGACCATCAAGAATGGCCGGCGGCGACCTGCGCAGCCTGGTGGCGGTCTCGGCCGCGGTGACCGCGGCGATGTGCTACGTCCGCTTCGTGTCCGGGCGCCTCCGCCCGGGCCTGCCACGCCTCGCCGCGTTCCTCCCGGTGCTCGCCGTCCTCCCGTTCCTCCCCTTCGCCTTCCGCGCCGTCCACCCGCGCGCTATCTCCGGGTTCTTCCTCGCCTGGCTGGCCGAGTTCAAGCTCCTCCGCCTCGCCGCCGGCCAGGGGCCGCTCCACCCGTCCCTCCCGCTCCCCGCCTTCGTCGCCGTCGCCTCGGGCCCCGTCAGGCCCCGCGGCGACGGGCCCGACAAGGCTCAAGGCGCGTCGTCGGGGCTGGACCTCGTGTCCTCCGCCGTCATGGCCGCGCTGCTCGCCGTCATCGTGTCGCTGTACCGGTACCAGCAGCTGATGAACCAGTACGTCCTGCTCACCCTCTACGCGTTCCACGTGTACTTGGCCCTGGAGCTGGTCCTGGCGTCGGCGGCCGCGGCGGCGCGCGCGCTACTGGGCATGGATCTGGAGCCGCAGTTCGACCGGCCGTACCTGTCGGCGTCGCTGCGGGACTTCTGGGGCCGGCGCTGGAACCTGTCGGTGCCCGCCGTGCTCCGGCCGTGCGTGTACCGCCCCGTGCGCGCGCGCCTGGGCACGGCCGCGGGGGTGCTCGCGACGTTCCTGGTGTCCGGGCTGGTGCACGAGCTCATGTTCTACTACATCACGCTGCGGCCGCCCACCGGCGAGGCGACGGCCTTCTTCGCGCTGCACGGCGCGTGCGCGGTGGCGGAGGCGTGGTGGGCGAGGCACGAGGGGTGGTGGCGGCCGCCGCGGCTGGTGGCCACCCCGCTGACGCTGGCGTTCGTGCTCGTGACGGCGTTCTGGCTCTTCTTCCCGCCGATCACGAGGCCCGGGGCCGACAAGGTGGTGATCGCCGAGTGCGAGGCGGCCGTCGCGTTCGTACGGGACGCCGGGGCCTGGGCGGCCGGCTCCGTCCCGTCGGTCTGGACTGGGCGCTCGTAGTAGGGAGACGGCCGGTGCGTCACGCCTGATGCGCCCGCGAAGATTGGCTCGTTGCTCAAGCGGCAGTTTGTTTGTGTGCGCCTGTGTCTATCGATTTGTTACGAAAATGTACCGAAACAAATCCGAGGGCGGCGGGCGAAATTTGTATTTTCAGGCAACTTTCAGATAGAGGGCCCCTCGTTTATTACTCGCTTCTCACACCAAATAACTGATGATGATTGGCAGTACCAATGGCACACCAAAACAACGGAGCATCAGATCACAACACTAGCATATAAATGTACCAATCAGATTTGTTTCAAATCCATATAAACGTCCCAATCAAATTTGCTTCGAATCCATGTATTTAAAAAAGTTATTTATATAGCCTTCGGGTGCAGGCCGTGCAGCCTCTTTTCCTATCGTTCCTCAGCACGAAACTGCTGCCGAAATGTTCCATAACCTGAACATGTACATACTCCTCATCTTTTCAAATTACAGTACATCACAGTTCAAATTTCCCAACATGGGCAAACAAGCATCTGTGTGTTCCCGGGATGCAAAACTAGGTATCACGCCCTGGCGCTCAAAACACCACTTCTCAGTCCGTCGCCCCTGATCGCTCTCGCCAGGGCGAGGACAATGAATGCTTGATCTCATGGCCTCGGCCTCTTAATGTCTCTCTCAGCGCTGCGGTCATTGCTCCTGTGCTCGTGCACGTCCTTCCTCTTCCGGATGTCGGGGCCAG
Source organism: Elymus sibiricus (assembly GCA_039707655.1). Classification (NCBI taxonomy): domain Eukaryota; kingdom Viridiplantae; phylum Streptophyta; class Magnoliopsida; order Poales; family Poaceae; genus Elymus; species Elymus sibiricus. The sequence goes on from CM077665.1 coordinate 363,485,484, forward strand.
GGGAGCGGTGTTCCTGGCTGTCCAGGGACAGCTCACCCTCTTCCGTGTTCTCCACCTTGCGAACCGTGTTCTGATGATCCTCCCGGTGCGCGGGGTGGGGCCAGCTCTGCCTTCTGTCGTGTTTCTTCTCGTCTTCGGCAGCCAATTCCACGCCATGTTCCAGCTCCCTCTCAATTAGGTCATCATCATCCATGACGTCAACTTTCCTACCAGCATCGCCTTTCGATTTCCTCCGTTTCTCCAGCGCAGCTTTCACCTTATCCTTGTCTATTTTTTTCATCGCATCCATCATTGATGATGACATATTGGTGCCTTCATTGCTGTTGGCAGTGCCATCCCTTGCTTCGCTCTTGGGTATTCTCTGGTTTGAGTTCTGCTTTTCAGGCTGAGGGTGGTCATACCCGTGACGGCCAGGTACACTCGACTGTCTAGGTGCTTGATGAGTTTCATGGGCAGGAGGCTCCTCAGCTTTCACAGGAGCACGTTGATTAACCACACTTGCAGAGCTGCCTTCGGTATCATTCCCTTGTGAAGGTGGTGGCCCGACACGGTTCTGCTCGTAGAGCTCCAACATTTGGTTGCTAACCTCTGAAAACAAATGTCACAAAAATATAAGAATGGTTCTTTGGTATGCATGTTACTTCTCAACAAAGAGCATAAAAACTTCAAAGGTAACCATCACCATGGCAGAAAATGGAGTAAAAGGAGCATCAGTTCTATAAAAATAGATATAATAACAGGCAATACTGCTCAGTACAGTTAGAAAATCAACGAGCTAGAAAATGCAATCTGCTGCTTCACAGGTGGTCCCAGGCCCCACATGCCATCCACATGTTAGATGATCATTTCCAGATTATACCTCATTGTGATGCTACTAAGCAAATTTTCGGAATAACAGAAATGACAACAGACAAGGGCCACCAGAAAAGTTGTCCTCAAAGGCAACACCAACAAAAATACCTCAAGTTCTATTAATAAGGCTACCAAATACAAGTTCATAACAATGCGTTTCTGTCATGGCATTCCCTTGTGTATCCCAGAACAATAATACTCCGTTTAAAAAAGGAGCATACCTTAACAACAACTCGCATACCAAGGAGTTAAGATGGGTTGTTTATTAGGCTAAATGCATTTGCTCATGGAGCCGCTAGTGATATGTATATAATCCTACGTTCATTGGCTCGCGGCACCTCAGTTTCCTAATACACGCTGTAATGTGAAAAAGACGTAAAAACTAAGACGTGCTTGCTCAAATTATGAAAAGGAGGGAGCACCCTGTGCACATCACGAAACACCTTGTGTCTCTGACCTAACCAACCTAGTTCCAGTATCATTTCTGAATGAAGATGGTGATGAAATTTTGGCCATCCAATCTCATAAGTGCCTAAAGCATGTGAACAATTGCTGCTTGCTTGCCAAAACATTTAAACTACTATCCTTACGATAATGAATAGTAAAATTATGCAAATATTCACTACTGACTTTGTATCTAGAGACCAACCTTCCAACTGCCATGGAGTTACGTCAAACTCTTGCCACCAGACCTTTTCCCCGTCTGCTGGAAGCTTGACTTTGAGGAACTTTGCAGCAAGGAAGATTGCACCGGCCGCAATATGATGGGGTTTAAATTGCAGGCACAGCGAAGTGCGTAGCCTGTACACCCCTTTTAAGGTATAGTAAATAGGCATAATGAGGGAATACTATTTTCGTAAGGATAAGGGTAATTTCAGCATACCCATCATTGACAAAATTCCAGGCAACTTGAGCAAGTGCATTTTGAGCAACCTTGAATTTTTTTATTGCTTCAACCAAAGGCTTGTAAGGGTGGTGCACATTCATGTCAAAACCAAGTGTTACAAGCACAAGGCGCTCCCCGATCAAAAGAAGTTCCTTCTGTTGTTCATACACTTCCTACACACAACAAAAATATCCTCAGCTACCATTCTTGTCACAGTACTCAGGAAATAAAAATGCACCGGCTATAGAAGAGTTGCAGCTTTATGTTGTGAGGGAGAACAAGGATAGCTCAGGCAACTAGATGAGAATATTAAGAGAATGCTCGCAATAATAATCTCACCTTCTGCTTAATTCGAGCGACTGCAGCAGGATCCTTTTTGTGGATGATCTCATAAGAGATGAGTACGACATCCTTCAGGGGTCTGGGTGTTTCTTCAACTTTACCCGCCAAGAACATGCAAACTGTTGCTATTGTCTGCAGATTATAATGAACTTACATTGACAATTTGCAACGTTAAGTTGATTATAAGAAATATACTACCCCTAACAAATACTGCCTCCGTTCCTAAATATAAGGTGTATTAGTTTAAAAAAAAAGTAAAACCATGTCTATGTTTGACCAACTTTATAGAAAAATACATAATGATTTACAATAATAAATATATAACATATAAAAATATATTTCATGATGAATGTAGTGGTAATTATTTGGTATTCTGGACCTTGATATTTTTGTCTACAAACTTGGTCAAAGTTAGAGATTTTTGACTTTTGAAAAAAATAATACACCTTATATTTAGGAACGGAGGGAGTAACATATTGCAAGCAGCATGCTCTATATTGTACGCTATCCAAGAAAAAAAATGCTTAGGGCCGCTTTGATTCGCAGGAATTCTAAAGCAAAGGAATAAGAATAACACAGCAAGAGAGCGTCATGTCATCTTGAATACCCAAAAAGCATAGGATTCCTCATAAGAGGTTGGAGTAGATGTAAATTTTCCTTCGAAACCTAATGCAAATGGATCAAGGGAAATCCATGTAGATTGCAATCTACGAACGATGATACACGAGATAGAGTTGGGGTAGCACCGATTGAAGAGAAGCTTGCCCAACATCGTCTGAGTTGGTTTAGGCATATTCAACGCAGGCCTCCAGAAGCTTCAGTGCATAGCGGACGGCTAAAGCGTGCTGATAATGCCAAGAGAGGTCGGGGTAGACCAACCTTTACATGGGAGGAGTCCATAAAGAGAGATCTTAAGGACTGGTGTATCACCAAAGGACTAGCCATGGACAGGGGTGCGTGGAAGCTTGTTATCCATGTGCCAGAACCATGAGTTGGTTGCGAGACCTTATGGGTTTTAGCTCTAGCCTACCCCAACTTGTTTGGGACTAAAGGCTTTGCTGTTGTTTGTTGTTGTTGTATTGCAGTCCTACGAATTAAACGGCCCACGTAGACACAATTCCTAAGGATTAGAATCGTCTAAAATTCATTAAGAAATCATTTGAATCAAAGATGACCTATAATGTTAAGTTGTTAACATGTATGTCTTTCCTGCAGAGCCAAACTAAATTTACCATATCATGGAATCCAATAAGATACATGTTCTATAGGCGACAGCAAATCATTTGTTCTTCTCTTTAACAATATGAGTGGCGAGCATCAATGTTTGAATACATGTTAGCATACTGCCTACCATGCATAGAAAGTGATTTACAGATAAACTAGAAAATATGTTGTTTGATAACAGATATATAAGCTCATAAAAAATCAGCAAGGCTTACCTGTCTATCATTTTTGGCATGAGATTGACGAAGGAAAAAACGATGACAGAATACTATAGCTGTAGCAATTGTTACTTGGGGCCTACACAATGAAGCAAATCATCAATAAGGAAGAAAATAACATATACAACTATCGACCAACCCAAGAGAGCACAATTCATGCAGTAATACAAAGGGGTCTTTACTGATTCATAAAGATTCATGGCTCAAATGTTCCTAAGGGCACATAAAGGCCTATAAAACACTAAATAGGGTTGAATATTTACTGTTCTACCTAAACAAGGATGTCATCGGCCATTGTTGCATGCCCGATAAAAATGAGTGGGCTAAAAATAACAAATCAATGAACATAACACTGGGGTAAGGGCCCATATGTTAAGAATTCTCTAGAGTAAAAATTAATGAATATATAGAGGGACTATATGTTAAGAACTTGTTCCTTAAAATGTTGTGTGCTGATGAAGAAAACATCAACCCTTTTTAAAGGGAAAAGGTGAGTAACAATATGATAATAACTTATTCCTAAAATGCCATGTGCTGATGAAGAAGACATTTTTAAAGGTAAAACCTTAGTAGTGTTGTCACAGGCATATCTAGCAACTTCCAAACATAAATATCAGATTCACAAGCATGTGATAGCAAATCTCTCAGCTGAAACCAAATAACACATGGCTAGATAATTGAGAGCTTTACCATCAAATTATTCAAATCAAATAGTGCTAAATTATCTCGGAATGTTGTCACAGAAAATAAAGTTAAGATACAAAGCTAACAAGCATGGAGTGCACATGATGCTCAAAAATGCTTAGGCAGAAGAAAAACTGAACAGGTCAACGATCAGATAATTATCAAATATCTAACATAGTACATACTCCCTCCGTTTCTTTTTAGTCCGCATATAAGATTTGGTCAAAGTCAAACTTTGTAAACTTTGACTAACTTTATAAAATAAAATATCAACATTCATAATATGAAATCAATATTACTAGATGCACCATGATATTAGTTTTCATAGCATATAAGTTTAGTATTGTAGAAGTTGATATCTTTTGCGATATATTTGGTCAAACTTTGCATCGCTTGACTTTGACCAAATCTTATATGCAGACTAAAAAGAAACGGAGGGAGTATATCACATGATTAAATAAAAACATTTAGTCCATATAATCAAGTAAAATGCCAGGAAAGAGCAGACAAGTTTTTCTGGATGAGGAAATGATTAAACTGGCACTTGAGCAGTCAGCATGCTTGGCAACCTATCATGTAAGGACACTGTTTATTTAAAACTTATGCATCATGTTCCCTCGATCACCAGAGGTAAAGCTTGTGTGATCTTCTGAATAACATCTGCATCCCTAACATCTTGTGTTTTTAACAAAAGTACCTCACAGTGTATGCTTTAGCTATTCCTCCCATCAAAGATTACCATTAAATGTATGTTGATTCGCAGCCTAAGAGTGTCTGAGCATGTCAGACACTTGCCTAACTAGGTCAAACTCGCCTTAACGGTGTGTGACAAAGTGTGTCAGGGTTTGGCTTCCAACTAAACAGACCCTGACAATCTGTCCGTAAAGGGTATAGAACATAGTCATGCACAGTAGAATACAAGAACTGCCATCAAAAGAATGCAGTCATTTATGATGTAAGCGTGCACTGGACTTTCCTCGGATTTGGAAAATAAAATGAGGATGACACCAATCATAAAGTATCTCAGATATCCTTCACGGGGAATGAGAAAGAAACAGAAGTTGCTTGAAAGAAATTAAGCCATGGGAAAACATCCGGTTGTCTACAGAAACTTGAAAAGAACTTTCAAGATTCAAATAATACTGCTAAAACATCAGGTATATTACTCAGTAAAAGATTTAACAATAAAATATCCATGGTACAATATATTCTTACACTTTAAGCCTCATCCCGAAATCCTGAAGGAAAGTGCAGTATGACTTGCGAAGGTAAGACTCCTTCTTTAAATCAATACCATCTCTCCTTGAAAGGGAATTCTCTTCTATTTCTTTTCTACTAAAATACCACGAAGCACCAAGTTGGTCACCTTCCACACGTCTCTCATAGGGAGTTGTATAAGGGCTGTTCTCTACAATTCCATGATGTGAAGAGTCACTAGTCTGCATGATATCCATCTATGATTTTCTTCTTTTCTTGCGAAAAAACCTGGCAAAGAGAGAGATATAATGTCACCATTGCAAAGGATGGGTGCTATACTGCTATATAATAACAATGAATCCATACAGCTTTGATTAACTGCTTGTCCTGTCCTTCATGGAAACCCAGTAATTCAAACAAATTTGTGACATATGGAATATAACGAACGGAAGGGGTTTCTTAATTACAGCATGTCAACACCTTACCTACATTTACAAGGATAACAAGTTAACAACATGAAGATCATGGGCGATGAACCAAGGCCAGGACGACCGCGTGAAGGTGCCAGAACTCGGCTTGCGCCGGGGGCTCGGGGCAGAGGCAGGAGACGCTGGCGGCGGTGGCGGTGTGTCAGCGCTAGGCTTAGGTCGCTATGGGCAAGAGGAGACGGGTCAAGGCGATTTTTTCCATCCGGGTCAGCCAAGTCCAGTGGTATTTGCGGGTAATTCTGAGCAACTCGGCATTTGGCTAGATCTGGAATCCTGGAATCCCTCGCTCCAGAAATTTGCATATGCCTAGCCCAGATCTACCAATTCAGCTCATAGAGTTATACTGTTCGGGGCAGCTGCATGTGCTCCGTCTGCAGAGATGGGAGCTGGAAGGCTACCGAACGGGGCCTTAATCACCCCCACAAATCATTTTTTTGTACAATAAACAACCCATATTTCCAAAATTAAGTTCATTAAAGTTCATGATTGGTAAAATCAACTTCAAAAGCAATAAATACTGCAACACAAAGTGTGCTCCTGCCAAATACGACATGTAACAAAATGCAATAACCATGGTTCAGATTCTTTTGATGATCATGAAAGCCAAATATCAAATCCTTCGACAAACTTGTTACAAGCAGATAATGGTAGAGAAAAGGTATCTTCATAGTTATTGAGTAGGTAACCCAACGTGAAACCTACTGGAGAGTTCAGTTTCCAAGTATGTATTGTGTTCTCAGGGTGTTTTCCCAGCTACCGATCAAAACACAGCTAGTTAGTGGCTTTACAGAATGTTGGAACTCAATACAAGAGCAAAATTTGACCGCCTAACTGACATTGTGCAGAAGGGATTAAACTAGATTATAAAGCTAATAAGTTCAAACAGAACCAATCCCGCTCCACCCCAACACAAAAGTAACCCAACTATCTAAATAGTAACACAACACTAAGCTGCACATTTTTTTTTGGCAACTGCAGGAAACTCCAAAACTCTCAATTTATTACTTACAAACCTTTTTTTACAGTATATGTCTGGTTTCGTGATGATTTCCCTGGCTTCGATCTGATCCGAACATCCTAATGGCCTAATCTTATTCCCTGACTCTTATTTTGCATGCCTCACGGAAAAATATCTCTTTTTACAGGATCTCACATAATAACCTTAGTATGATATGCATCCCAATTTGCCTTGTCCAACTATTACATTCCAAATTAATCAATACACGCTATAAAGGAAACCGAATCTGCCACCGAATTGATACAGAATCGGCAGGATTACAGGCATTTATCTAAAGTAATGGGTACATACCTTGCTCGGGAGAGGTGAAACCGGCGGGGATGAGAGGTTGCTGGAGGGGCCGGCTGGCGGGCAGCTTCCGGAGGTCGTCGGGGAGAAGCAGATGTGGCCTCCGGCCGCCGTCGCCGAGGGGTCGCGGAGGAGGCGTGGAGGGTGTGTGAGTGGGGGGCTGGGAGGCGAGGGAGATAAGAAATCAGGCGGCGGCGTGATATTGCCTGTGGCCGGCGACGGAGGGGGAGAGGACGGGGCGGCGGCACAAACCCTAACACCGCCGCATCGCCTCTGAGGTCGCGTGCGACGGGGAAACGAGGGGAGGGATGGGATTACGGGAGGTGTTTTTCTTTTCTTTGACGGGACGGGAGGGAGTAGTTAGGAACGATAAGCGACGGTGCTGGCAAATAAGCCGGAAAAAATCTGCTGGTTTTTTCATTCCAATCTACTTTGTACATACAGTCAAAAAAAAATTTAAATGCAAAAAATTATCATACTATACATTCAGATAAGGGAGCTGCTACGAATCATCCAACTGATTTCCCAGGAAATCAGTCGGGTCGTCCTCGGCCGTCAGATCAAAGCCCTCACAAGCTTTGGATTGGTCAACTTAGGTCGCATCTCTCTCGCGCAAAACAACGCCGTGCGTGGCCTCGTCTTCCTCGCGTCACAGCCAATGCCAAAATTCCCCCCACACACACATGGGATGCCTGAGATAGAGCGGTGAGCTCCAGCGAGCAGCCCTGAACTAGCTCACATTCGCAGCCGTCATGCCACGCCCGCTCGTAGCACCAGGCTCGGCCCCAGCGACGTTCCTCGCCTTGCAGCAAAGCCGCTGGGCGCGTGGTAGCGGCACTCGCGGATTGCCGCTCTAGAGAAGACACATGCTGAAACGCATCATCGTCGCCGGTCTTGCAACGGCGTCGACTCCAGGCGTGGCAGCAGCGCTTCATTGCAGCATTGGGCTCCCCCTCCCCCCCCCCCCCCAAGTGCCATTGGCGACGCAGCATCGAGCCCCCGGCAAGCACTTCATTGCAGCTCCGCAGCCGGCGACTTGTAGCTCCATTGCAGCTCCGCAGCCGGTGACTTGCAGCTCCCCCGCCTGCGACGAGCGCTCCATTGCAGCTCCGCCTTCGGCGCCGAGCGCTCTATTGCAGCTTCATCGCTGGTGACGAGCGCTCCATTGCAGCTTCGTCGCCATCGCGCGAGTGCTGCCTCGAAATGCGAGGTTGCCTCGCAGCGTAGACGAGGTTGCAACGCAGCGCGACGGCCGTGGATGCGTTGATGCGTTGCAGCACCGGTGTTTGTCGTCGTTTCGTATCACCGGTGGTACCTCCTGGTTCCCCCGCTAATGTGGTGGTGCTCGCCATGGACTCCAGGGACGCTACTGTGCAGCTATGCCGCTCCCCACCAAGCTGTTGTGGGCTACTGTGCAGCTGTGCCGCTCCCTGCCAAGCTGTTGTGGTGGTGCTTGACGTGGCTAATATCCTCCGGTGATGAGATGTAAAGGGGAGAAAGAAGAAAGAAATGAGTGGAGGGGGAGGATCAGCTTCGTTAGGGATAAGATAGCGGTGGGCAGCCTGACGCAGGCACGTGGAGCGTGGAGGAGGAGGCTTACAAGAGAGAAAGATCGGTCGGATGATTTTTAACGTTTTCCTTCGGATAAACAGTGAAATACATATGTGAAATTATCATTTATCAAGACCATGTGTCTCAATTTTTTGTGAAAACCGTGTCTAAACTCATTGTCCTTATGCTAGCATATCGACGAAAGCACCATTAAGGGGTTGTTTGGATAAACAAAATTAATGTCTGATTCTAACAAACACGTTTTAGTAGGATTTTTAGGAATATCATATTTACTAATAATTCGGATATAGATAAGTCTGCACAAAATTTTGTTTGGATGGTAAAAACATGTTTAAGCTCAAGAGACTGCGTTGTCGCCCACGGCTGCCACGGTGTCGTACTCCCCGGTTGGGGTTCATCATTTGGTTGACCTTGAGACATAGTAGCGCTTCTGTCGGAATCGGGGCTCCGGGGACCCAAGAGAGGTTCGAACTCTAGGGTGCGCCGGCTCTCCAACCTTGCTCTCTCTTGCTAACCTACGGCAATGCTCCGGCGTGCTTGAGTTTGGGGGGAAGAACAATGAACACGGCGGTTTACCCAGGTTCAGGCCACCTCACGATGTAAAACCCTACACCTGCCTGTCTGGATTGCTTAGAGGGTGAGAGTGAATACAACGGGGGTCAATCCTCCCTATCGTTGCTACCTTGCCCCTTTTATCCTGGCTTTGGTCCTCTTCCCCCGAAAATATCAGGCGGGAAGGGTTGTCACAAGCGTCGGTTTGAAGGAGGACAACATTGCACGCTAACCTGACAAAAGTGGTCTTCGCCTGCAAAAGGCTCCCTTCGTGACGCGCTGGTAGGCTCGGGGGTGACCTCCGTCCTGGCGAGCCCCCAGCCTTAGCTCCCTTACACCAAACGGGAAACCTTTGGGGCGCTGTGTTGGGAACCGGCGCGCTGGCCCTGCTCCCCTAGCACCAAAGGGGAAAGACCTCTTAGCTACGCCTCCTTTCATGGCTCTGAACGCCGCTAGGCGGGGCACACAATGCCCTCACGACGGGGTGGGCCGCGCGACCCCGCTGAATCACCCCTGATCTACGCGACCCCCGGAGCCCCCGTGGGCAGCCTGATACGTCTCCAACGTATCTATAATTTTTGATTGTGCCATGCTGATATATTATCATTCTAGGATACTTTTTGGGTCTTTATTTACCAATTTATAATATTTTTGAGCACTAACCTATTGACCCAGTGCCCAGTGCCAGTTGTTGTTTTCTGCGTGTTTTTCTCTTTTCAGGTTTACAGTACCAAACGAAGTCCAATTGCCATGAAACTTTTTGATGATTTTTTCTGGACCAAAAGAAGATCTGGAAGCTTCGAAAGGAGGTCGGGGGCCGCACGAGGGCCGCACAAGCCAACAGGGCGCGCCCCAGGGGGGGGGCGCTCTGATGGCTTGTGCCTCCCTCGGGCATCTCCCGACGCCCCTCTCTGGCTTATAAATTCTCATATACCCTAAAAAACACCAGAGGCAGTCCCAAAACCCTTTTTCCGCCGCCGCAAGTCTCTGTTCCATCGCGAGGCCATCTGGAGCTCCGTTCCGGCACCCTGCCGGAGGGAGGATCGATCACGGAGGGCCTCTGCATCAACCTTGCTGCCCTCATGATGATGTGTGAGTAGTTCACCATAGACCTACGAGTCCATAGCTAGTACCTATATGGCAACCTCTCTATCTCTTGATCTTCAATACAATGATCATCGCATCTTCGCTTTGATTTATCCGATGTAATCCTATTGTGCGATGTGTTTATTGGGATCCGATGAATTATGGGTTTATGTTCAGATTATTCATGAAAAGTATTTGAGTCACCTCTGAATATTAAGATTCTTATTTGCATGATCATTATAGCTTCGTAATGCTCTCCGATTTATCGATGTGCTTTGGCCAAGTAGATTGATCTATCTTCAGTGGGAGTGGTGCGTTGTGGTAGGTTCAACCTGACGAGTTTCTATATCCCAGTGACAAAGTAGGGGACAAGATGCGTCTTTGTGTTGTTGCTACAAAGGATAACACGATGGGGTTCATTCATATTGCTTGAGTTTACTTTGTCTACATCATGTCATCGTTCTCCATGCATTACTCTGTTTGTCATGAACTTAATACGTAGAGAGGCAAGCATAGAAGCGCTCTTGAAGTGGAGTAATAGTAATAGGTGCAGGCAGGAGTCGGCCTATTTGTTTATGGACGTGATGCCTATATACACATGATCATTGCCGTGAAAATCGCATAACTATCCGCTTTTCTATGAATTGCCCAACAGTAATTTGTTACCCACCGTATGCTGCCTACATGAGAGATGCCACTAGGGAAAACTATGGCCCCCGAGTCTATTCACTTATAAATTTACAAACGCTACTATTACCTTGTGAAAGTGCGTTATATCGACTAGAGGGGGTGAATAGGCGATTTTTTACAAATTCGTCACTGATGAATTACTAGTTGAGGAATTTGCTAAGTGACGAACTACGAGTAACGGAATAAGTACTCAGGTGCATGCGAAACATAGCAGTAGCATAGTCATCATGATGAAATGAAACATACACAAAGCATAAATAGCATGAATAGGATAAGCATGCAATAGACAAAGTGACTGAAGAATTTGAGATGAAGAAATTGAGAAAGTTTTCAGTCAAATTCTTCAAACAGTAACGATCAGTTTCATCAGCAAGTACTTCGTGGAAATAGGACGGATGAGGAAATAGAACCAGGAGCTCGATGAATACAATGATTTGATGACCTAGTTCCAACTGTTGTGACAGTCGTACGTCTGGTTCGGAGCGGCTTGGTATTTAAACCAAAGGACACACAGTCCTTACCGTATTCTCCTTGAGCTAAGGTCACACAGACCTCACCCAACACTCGTGGTAAGTCTTCAGGGTTGACTTCCAAACCCTCACAAACTCGGCCACCCGACAATCCACAATTTCCTCTTGGATGCTCTAGACCATGACGCCTAACCGTCTGGAAGATGCACAATCTTCAAAGGTAAAAAGCGTCGGTTCCACACAGGAACAATCTCTTTAGTGATGCTCGATCACTTTGGGTTTTGGGTTTTTCCTCACTGATGATTTTCTTTCAAAGTCCTCAGAGCATGGGTTGCTCTCAAATGATACTTATCAATCTTTCTTTGAGCAGCCAACCGGCTAGTGGTTGTGGGGGGGCGGCTATTTATAGCCAGGGTGCAACCCAACATGATATGACATAAATGCCCCTAATGATATGACCGTTATGTGGATAGGATATCTGGACAGCTGGCGCGAGGCACAACAACGGTCGGATATTTGAACTCTCAAATTCCTTAGGACTATAATGTTCCTCACGGTAGGCAATTCGCACTGGCGAAATCCTAACTCCTCAGTCAGAACAAATTCCTCAAAGACCAGAAGAACTTCGTCTCTGTCACTCAAGAAATTGATTGAACTGTAAGAGATTTCCAAAGGCTTCACTCGAAGGTTTTGGGTATGAGTAGGTTTTGAGATGAGCACCACTTGGAATTTTTTTCTTAGTATTACCTCGACTCCCTTTAACCGTACGGTGTTTCCTATGACTCAAAGTAAGGAAATGAAACTACGAAAACAAAAGTCTTCACACTTCATAGTCCTCGTATCAATATCTTCGAGGTCACACTAAATTCTTCATTTTCAAAGTCTTCAAGAAAGCATCAAAGTCTGCAGTTGAAGACATTCATTTTTAGGGGTCGACTTTCACCGAATCTATCAAACTCCTCAGCGATTTATAGAGCATGTGTACACTCACACACATATTAGTCCCTTAACCTATAAGTCTTCAATACACCAAAATCACTAAGGGGCACTAGATGCACTTACAATCTCCCCCTTTTGGTGATTGATGACAAATAGGTTAAGTTTTCAATGGGGATAAACATATGAAGTGTACGTACCGAGTTTGAGGAATTTGATTGCAAGATATAGAGGAACTCCCCCTGAAGATGTGCATATTTGAGGAATTTGCTTTGGACCGCAGATGCACATGGCAGGATATGATCTTGGAGATCTCCCCCTATATCTTGTAATCCATACATGCATTTAACATATATCATGAGGAAATTGAAATGCATGATGGAAAATGGTGTCTGACGAAATTCAGCATGCGTGCATTAAGGTACTTGAGGAAATAGGCATGTAGAAAGTAGTTTAAAAGAGTCAGACCACCATCGGACTTAAGTTTACAACCCATTCAGCAAACACTTCAGAAGAGCGAGAGTTGTAACTTAAACAAAAAACAGCCCATATAGAGACCCGCTTGAAGACTAACTCAAATTTCTCTCCCTTTGTCATCAAGTAACCAAAAGGGACGAAATTGAGGACTAATGATGTCTACTACACAACCTTCTTCTTGTAGACTCGTGTTGGGCCTCCAAGCGCAGAGTTTTGTAGGACAGTAGCAAATTTCCCTCAAGTGGATGACCTAAGGTTTATCAATCCGTGGGAGGCATAGGATGAAGATGGTCTCTCTCAAGCAACCCTGCAATCAAATAACAAAGAGTCTCTTGTGTCCCCAACACACCCAATACAATGGTAAATTGTATAGGTGCACTAGTTCGGCGAAGAGATGGTGATACAAGTGTAATATGGATGGTAGATATAGGTTTTTGTAATCTGAAAATATAAAAACAGCAAGGTAACTAATGATAAAAGTGAGCACAAACGGTATTGCAATGCTTAGAAACAAGGCCTAGGGTTCATACTTTCACTAGTGCAAGTTCTCTCAACAATACTGACATAGTTGAATCATATGTAAATCCCTCACGTGCGACAAAGAGTTCACTCCAAAGTCACAAATAGCGGAGAACAAACGAAGAAATTATTGTAGGGTATGAAACCACCTCAAAGTTATCTTTTCTGATCAATCGTATGAGCTATCCCTATAAGCGTCACGAACAGCCCTAGAGTTCGTACTAAAATAACACCTTAAGATACACATCAACCAAAACCCTAATGTCACCTAGATACTCCAATGTCACCACGAGTACCCATGGGCTTGATTATACGATATGCATCACACAATTTCAGATTCATCATGTTCAATCCAACACAAAGAACTTCAAAGAGTGCCCCAAAGTTTCTACCGGAGAGTCAAGACGAAAACGTGTGCCAACCCCTATGCATAGATTCCCAAGGTCACGGAACCCGCAAGTTGATCACCAAAACATACATCAAGTGGATCAATAGAACATCCCATTGTCACCACGGATATCCCATCGCAAGACATACATCAAGTGTTCTCAAATCCTTAAAGACTCAATCCGATAAGAAGACTTCAAAGGGAAAACTCAATTCATCACAAGAAGATAGAGAGGGGAAAACTCCATATGATTCATCTATATTAATAAAGCTCGCGGTACATCAAGATCGTGTCATCTCAAGAACACGAGAGAGAGAGAGAGATCAAACACATAGCTACTGGTACATACCCTCAGCCCCGAGGGTGAACTACTCCCTCCTCGTCATGGAGACAGCCGGGATGATGAAGATGGCCTCCGGTGATGGTTTCCCCCTCTGGCAGGGTGCCGGAACGGGCTCCCGATTGGTTTTTCGTGGCTACAGAGGCTTGCGGCGACGGAACTCCCGATCTAGGTTTCTTTTCAGAAGTTTCTGTATTTATAAGAATATTTGGCGTTGGAATCACGTCAAGGGGGTGCTCGAGGAGTCCACAAGCCAGGGGGGCGCGCCCCTAGGGGGGGCGCCCCCCAGGCTTGTGACCTCCTCGGTCACTTCCTGGCCCAGCTCCGGTGCTTCGGGGGTCTCTTTTGATCCATAAAAAATCACTGTAAATTTTCAGCCCATTCCGAGAACTTTTATTTCTGCACAAAAAAACGACACCATGGTAGTTCTGCTGAAAACAACGTCAGTCCGGGTTAGTTCTAATAAAATCATACCAAAATCATATAAAATTATTGTAAACATGGCATGAATACTTCATAAATTATAGATACGTTGGAGACGTATCAACTAACGCCCTTGAAGAATTTCATCGTGAAGGTGGTGGAGTAGTGCCAACGTTGTTGTCGGGGTCGTTTGTCGTTAAAGGGCCCACAGCAGTGTCGTCAAGAACCTCAGCTTCATCCGTCTTGCGCGATGAAGAAAATGAACTGGTCACCAGCTGAGGAACTTGAACCTTCTTGAATTTCTTCTTGGGCGGATACGACCAGTCAAAATCCTACTGAAATTCCATCTCTACAAGTTCTTCAGGAGTGTTGAGATGAGACAGAATGGCCCATGTGTGGTCGAAGACTTCATGCAGATAGTAGTGATTTTTCCTCACTGAGTTATGTGTGACAGTCATGTCACGAAGAATTGAAGCAAACTGACATTTGACCCATTTGTGGTTCCGATCGACCTTCTGATGAAGACTGAGAAGAAGTTCCTGATCGGTCATCACTCTAGGGGCAGTTTCTTGAGGATTTTGTGATGTGGCTCTTGCTGCAGAGTCTTGAGATGTTGTATCATCATTTGTAGAGTATGAAGCAGCTTGACGAAATTGACCATTCAGAGGGCGAGATCCTTCATCAATAACAGTTTTTCCCTTTCCTTCAACTGAGGAAAATGTATTCTTGAGGACTTCAATCGGGGGCAGGAAACTGAAATGATTTTGAAAATCATCTTGATAGGGGATTGATGATCTTGCCCTGATGAATTTCATTATCCAAGGCGCATATGGCTTCAGTTCAAACGGAGATAAGGCAATGTTGGCCAAAGTCCTCATGAAGAAATCATGAAGATTGATTGGAATCCCATGAATGATATTGAATAGCAGATTCTTCATGATGCCAACCACATCTTCTTCTTAAGAATTATGACCTTTGATAGGGTTGAGGGTTTTGGTCAAGATGCGATACACCGTTCGTGGCACATAGAGCAAATCCTTCACCAGAAAAGTGGTTCTAGGAGCTTGGCCTGGCGCCAAAGGCTTCATCAGTACTTGCATGAGATGATTTGGAAGCTTAGGTTCTTCATAGAGGCATCTTGCTCCTTCTTAGGGAATACTGATTGGGACCACACGAAGTAATTCAGTTGCTGGAGCAGTGTAATGTGTGTCACCAGTCATCCAGTCAAGTACCCATGTGTTGACATCTTGTGCATCACCTCAGATGTGTAGTGTAGCATAAAATTGAAGAATGAGTTATTCATTCCAGTCACAAATATCAACACAGAATGGCAGCAATCTGACTTCATGAAGAACATTCAGGACTGGGGAGAAGCATGGAATGTTCTCCATATCTGCATGAGGAATTTGACGGTGCCGGAAAATTTTGTCCTTATCAAATAGCACAACACCGTAGAAGTTAGCCTGGGTGGTAGTCCAGAAGCACTTGCGTCTAATCCTCGGAGAGTCATATGGATTTGTACATGTGAAGAATTGATGTTCATCATAAAAATTCTCCTTGAGGAATTTGGGTCGCTTTGAGCTTTTGGAGGGCAATGAGGGCTTAGGCTGAAGATTTGGCTTGTAGCGTCCCCCAATCTCCCTTGGCATAACAACAACTTCTCCAGACTGAGGAACTTGTACAACAGTTTCTTCAGCAGCAGTCTGGGTTTGAACTTCTTCAGCTGATGCAGCATGAATTTCTTCAGTCTGAGGAATGGGACGACTCTTTGACCCTATTGCAATTTCTTCAGTCTAAGCAGGCGACTGAGGAGCTTGAGTAAGAGGGGTGGTAATTGGTGAATTGGGGTGTGCAGCTTCCCAATATTCATCATTGATGACCGGAGTTGTACTACCAATGTCCACATCCTCGTCAATTTCTTCAACACCCGCCTCTTCAACGGTGAACTGAGGCGGGGGCGATGATACCAGCGGAGTTGAAGTGAAGTCTTCAACAACAATTTCTTCATCAATCTGCTCTGTGGAAGCAGTAGAGTGATCTTCTTCAGCTTCATCATTTGGAATTTCACAATCTTCACCAAATGACACTATTTCATAGGCTGGGACAACTGAGATAGGAGTTGCATCAATAGGTTTAGTTGAAGTACTTGGCAAAATCTTCAATCTTTTTGCAGCTGAGGATTCTGCAGATGTTGATGCTTTTCTTTTTAGTGCAGCTTCCTTCTCTGCAGCCTTTGTTTTCTTCACTTCTGATGTAGAAGGAAGAGTCACTTTCTTCACCTTTGAGGAATTGGTTGGGGGAGCTTGAGGTGAAGGTGGAGCGGTTTCTTCAGGCGCAACTAATGCAGTCGCCCTGGCATATTCATCAGGCGCAATAGCTTCTTCAGCTGGCCTGGCAATTTCTTAAGGCACAACATTGGAAGTTGCCATGGGAATTTCTTCAGCAGCCTGAATTTCTTCAGCTGCACCTGTGGTTTCTTCAGCAGGCTGAGCGGAAGAGTTAGCCTAAGGATTCTGTGGTTGTGAGCGAGCAGCAACCCTGGCATTGTGGTCTTTGATGACTTTGTCAGCCATAGTGACAAACCTGACCTTGGCGCCTTTCCAATCAGCATAGTAGCGGTCAAATTCATCACTGGGGCCTTTGATGTCCTTTTGGACAGAGACAAGTTGGTCAGGCGTCAGATTTAGAACACTGTTCTTCATGAAGCGTTCTTTCTTGTACTGAGCCTTCTTGGCCTTTCTGGCCTTTTCATACTTCCATTTTTCTTCACCAATGAAAGCAGTGAGTACATGACTAGGACCAGGAGGCAGTTTCAAGTCATCAATTGGAGTTTTAGGATCGTTGTGCCAGATATCAATGAAATCTAGCACATTTCTTGGATCGAGCAGAAGAGGAATTTGAGTGCCCTTTGCCTGAGCCACTCTCTCTTGTTTGTTTCTGACGATTTCAGCAAGTTCATCGTCATCAGCTTCATCATCCTCAGATTCTGAGGGAACTTGGAATATCACTTTCTTCTGATGAGGACTTGGCCTCTTGCCTCGTCCGGCAGTAGCTTTCACTTTCAGCAAAGTGGGACTGCTTGAAGAATGTGCTTGGGCAGAGGAAGTTGCAGATGCCCCTGAAGCAATAGAAAAACCAGTAGTCCTCTGACATGTTGCAAGATGCACTGGTGTTGAGGACTTTGCAGCTGCAGCTGAAGATTGTGCAGCCAAATAGGGCATTGTAGGAGCCCTGGATGAAGTTGCCTGAGGAATTTGCTGTGAAGAAGTTGGCCGTGATGGCATTTGGCTTGAAGACTTTGGCTTCATAGCAGATTTCTTCTTCAAGATTTTCTTCGAGGCAGTTTCACTGGCAGAGGCCCCAGCAGATGCAGCAGCAACAGAGTCCTCATTGAATTTCCTCACAGCTTCTTTGGCAGTTTTCACCAATTTGGCTTGACGCTTGGCCCATTCCTGGGGAAAGTCTTCATCACTCATGAGGCTAGTGGGGTCAGCTTTGTAAGTGCATCTAGTGCCCCTTAGTGATTTTGGTGTATTGAAGACTTATAGGTTAAGGGACTAATATGTTTGTGAGTGTACACAGGTTCTATAAGTCGATGAGGAGTTTGGTATATTCGAAGAATGTCGACCCCTAAAAATGAATGTCTTCAGCTGAAGACTTTGGTGAAGACTTTGAAGCTGAAGAATTCGGTGTAACCTTGAAGATATTGACGAGGACTATGAAGCATGAAGACTTTAGTTCTTATTGTTTCATTTCCTTCCTTGAGTCATAGGAAACACCATACTATTAAAGGGGGCCGAGGTAATACTAAGGAAAAATTCCCATCTGATGCTCAACTCAAAAGCCTCAACACAACCCAATCCTTCGAGTGAAGCCTTTGGAAATCTCTTACAGTTCAGTCAAGTTCTTCAGTGACAGAGACGATGTTCTTCTGGTCTCTGAGGAAATTGGTCTGACTGAGGAGTTAGGATTTCGCCAGTGCGAATTGCCTACAAGTGAAGAATATGATAAGCCCTGAGGAACTTGACAATTCAAATTCTGACCGTTGTTGTGCCTTGCGCCAGCTGTCCATATATTCTATCCACCTAACGGTCATATCATTGGGGGCATTTATGTCTTATCATGTCGGGTTGCACCCTGGCTATAAATAGCCGCCCCCACAACTAATAGATGGTTGGCTGCTCCGAGAGAGAACTTGACACTTGTCATTTGAGAGCAACCCATTCCTCGAGGACTTTGAGAGTAACTCATCAGTGAGGAAAAACCCCAAAACCCAAACCACCAAAACCCAAAGTGATTGAGCATCACTGAAGAGATTGTTCCTGTGTGGAACCGACGCTTTTTACCTTTGAAGACTGTGTATCTTCCAGACGGTTAGGCATCATGGTCTAGAGCATCCAGCAGTCAATTGTGGATCGCCGGGTGACCGAGTTTGTGAGGGTTTGGAAGTCTACCCTGAAGACTTTGTTGGGGAACGTTGCATGGGAAACAAAAAATTTCCTACGCACACACAAGATCTATCCATGGTGATGAGCATCTACGAGAGGGAGAGTGAATCTACATACCCTTGTAGATCGCTAAGCGGAAGCGTTGAGAAACGCGGTTGATGTAGTCGAACGTCTACGCGATCCAAATCGCAAGTCGTCCCTCGATCCGATCACGAACTAGCGCCGAACGGACGGCACCTCCGCGTTCAACACACGTACGGCTTGATGACGCCTTCACCTCCTCGATCCAGCGAGCGATGGTGAAGTAGTGGTTGAGTTCCAGCAGCACGACGGCGTGGTGATGGTGGTAAGGAACAATCTCTGTAGGGCTTCGCCAAGCGCTACGGAGATTATGACGAAGGAACTAGAGGGTTAGGGTTGCCGCACACGGCTTGGGGAAATCTTGATGTGTCCCGTGTGCTAGCCCTGCCCCTCTATTTATATGTTGAGCCTTGGGGTCTAAACTTGGAGTAAAAGCCTCCTCCAGGTCGGTTTTGCCCGCACAAGGTCGGTTTGGCCCGCAGGGAAAGAGTCCAACTCGGATCCCTGCAGTACCGCGCACAAGCGGTAGTACCGCTTCACACAAGCGGTAGTACCGCTTGGGCGGTAGTACCGCTTCACACAAGCGGTAGTACCGCTTACGCGGCAGCAAAACTACTTTTTGCACTTTCCAATACCTCGTGGGCTTTATCCCTTTGGCCCATATAAAGTGTTGCTGCACCCGAACACTTCGGTAAACATCCGGAACCCATTCCGGTGAACTCCGGAACTCTTCCGGAGATCAAAACACTA
Source organism: Elymus sibiricus (assembly GCA_039707655.1). NCBI lineage: Eukaryota > Viridiplantae > Streptophyta > Magnoliopsida > Poales > Poaceae > Elymus > Elymus sibiricus. Next base: position 363,505,413 of record CM077665.1, read on the forward strand.
TTATCACATATATCAATCTTTACCTCCGGACTATTCCGGAGATCCTCGTCATGTCCGGGATCTTATCCGGGATTCCGAACAACCTTCGGTCACCAACATAATAACTCAATTATACTAATCGTCACCAAACGTTAAGTGTGTAGACCCTGCGGGTTCGAGAACTATGTAGACATGACCGAGACACTTCTACGATCAATAACCAATAGCGGGACCTGGATGCCCATATTGGCTCCTACATATTCTACGAAGATCTTTATCGGTCGAACCTCTATGTCAAGGATTCAGTTAATCCCGTATGCTGTTCCCTTTGTTCTTCGGTATGTTACTTGCCCGAGATTCGATCGTCGGTATCTCTATACCTAGTTCAATCTCGTTACCGGCAAGTCTCTTTACTCGTTCCGTAATACAAGATCTCGTGGCTAACACTTTAGTCACATTGCTTGCAAGGCTCATTGTGATGTTGTATTACCGAGTGGGCCCTGAGATACCTCTCCGTCACACAGAGTAACAAATCCCAGTCTTGATCCATGCCAACCCAACAGACACCCTCGGAGATACCTGTAGAGCACCTTTATAGTCACCCAGTTACGTTGCGACGTTTGATACACACAAGGTACTCCTCCGATGTCAGGGAGTTGCATGATCTCATGGTCATAGGAACAGATACTTGACATGCAGAAAACAATAGCAATAAACTGACACGATCAAATGCTACGTTCTTAGTTTGGGTCTTGTCCATCACATCATTCTCCTAATGATGTGATCCCGTTATCAAATGACATCTCATGTCAATGGCTAGGAAACCTTAACCATCTTTGATCAACGAGCTAGTCAACTAGAGGCTTACTAGGGACACAGTGTTGTCTATGTACCCACACATGTATTTGAGTTTCCAATCAATACAATTATAGCATGGATAATAAACGATTATCATGAACAAGAAAATATAATAATAACCAATTTATTATTGCCTCTAGGGCATATTTCCAATAGTCTCCCACTTGCACAAGAGTCAATAATCTAGTTCACATTACTATGTGATTTACATTGTAATGAATCGAACACCCATGCAGTTCTGGTGTTGTTCATGTTTAGCCCTTGGAAGAGGTTTAGTCATCGGATCTGCAACATTTAGATCCGTGTGTACTTTGCAAATATTTATGTCGTCCTCCTTGATGTAATCGCGGATGGAATTGAAACGTCGCTTTATGTGTCTGGTCCTCTTGTGAAATCTTGGTTCCTTGGCTAGAGCAATGGCACCAGTATTATCACAAAACAGAGTCATTGGGTTAAGCGCACTAGGCACTACTCCAAGATCTGTCATGAACTCCTTCATCCAGACACCTTCCTTCGCCGCCTCCGAGGCAGCGATGTACTCCGCTTCGCATGTAGAATCTGCTACCACGCTTTGCTTGGAACTGCACCAGCTAACCGCACCCCCATTAAGAATAAATACGTATCCGGTTTGCGACTTAGAGTCATCCGGATCAGTGTCAAAGCTTGCATCGACGTAACCCTTTACGACGAGCTCTTGATCACCTCCATAAACGAGAAACATGTCCTTAGTCCTTTTCAGGTACTTCAGGATATTCTTGACCGCCGTCCAGTGTTCCATTCCTGGATCACTTTGAAACCTTCCGACCATACTTATGGCAAGGCTGACATCGGGTCTTGTGCACAGCATTGCATACATGATAGAGCCTATGGCCGAAGCATAGGGGATGACACTCATCTTTTCTCTATCTTCTGCAGTCACTGGGCATTGAGTCTTACTCAACTTCACACCTTGCAATACAGGCAAGAACCCCTTCTTGGACTGATCCATTTTGAACTTCTTCAAAACTTTGTCAAGGTATGTGCTTTGTGAAAGTCCTATCAAACGTCTCGATCTATCTCTATAGATCTTGATGCCTAATATGAAAGCAGCTTCTCCTAGGTCCTTCATTGAAAAACTCTTGTTCAAATATTCCTTTATGCTTTCCAGCATTTCTATATTGTTTCCAATCAGTAATATGTCATCCACATATAATATTAGAAACGCTATAGAGCTCCCACTCACTTTCTTGTAAATACAAGCTTCTCCGTAAACTTGTATAAACTCGAACGCTTTGATCACCTCATCAAAACGAAGATTCCAACTCCGAGATGCTTGCACCAGTCCATAAATGGATCGCTGGAGTTTGCAAACTTTGTCAGCATTCTCTGGATCGACAAAACCTACTGGTTGCATCATATACAACTCTTCCTTAAGGTAACCGTTAAGGAACGCTGTTTTGACATCCATCTGCCAAATTTCATAATCGAAAAAGGCAGCTATTGCTAACATGATTCTGACGGACTTAAGCATCGCTACGGGTGAGAAGGTCTCATCGTAGTCAACTCCTTGAACTTGTGAAAAACCCTTTGCCACAAGTCGAGCTTTATAGACGGTGACATTACCGTCCGCGTCCGTCTTCCTCTTAAAGATCCATTTGTTCTGAATGGCCTTACGCCCTTCAGGTAATACTTCCAAAGTCCATACTTTGTTTTCATACATGGATCCCATCTCGGATTTCATGGCCTCTAACCACTTCTCGGAATCCGGGCCCATCATCGCTTCTCCATAGCTCGTAGGTTCATCGTTGTCTAACAACATGACCTCTAAGACAGGGTTGCCGTACCACTCGGGAGCAGTACGCGTCCTTGTCGACCTACGAGGTTCGATAGCAACTTGATCCAAAGCTTCATGATCATCATCATTAACTTCCTCTTCAGCTAATGTAGGCTCCACAGAAACATCTTTCTGCGCTGCGCTACTCTCAGGTTGAAGTAAAGGTTCAACAACCTCATCAAGTTCTATCTTCCTCCCACTCAATTCTTTCGAGAGAAACTCTTTCTCAAGAAATGTTCCGTTTTTAGCGACAAACACTTTGCCTTCGGATCTGAGGTAGAAGGTATACCCAACTGTCTCTTTTGGGTATCCTATGAAGACGCATTTCTCCGCTTTGGGTTCCAGCTTTTCAGGATGAAGCTTTTTGACATAAGCATCACATCCCCAAACTTTAAGAAACGACAGCTTTGGCTTCTTGCCAAACCAAAGTTCATATGGCGTCGTCTCAACGGATTTCGATGGTGCCCTATTTAAAGTGAATGCAGCTGTCTCTAATGCATAACCCCAAAACGATAGTGGCAAATCGGCAAGAGACATCATAGATCGCACCATATCCAATAAGGTTCGATTACGACGTTCGGACACACCATTACGCTGTGGTGTTCCAGGCGGTGTCAGTTGTGAAACAATTCCACATTGTCTTAAGTGACTGCCAAACTCATAACTCAGATATTCTCCTCCTCGATCAGATCGTAGGAATTTAATCTTCTTGTTACGATGATTCTCAACTTCACTCTGAAATTGTTTGAACTTTTCAAATGTTTCAGACTTGTGTTTCATTAAGTAAATATACCCATATCTACTTAAGTCATCAGTGAAGGTGAGAAAGTAACGATAACCACCGCGCGCCTCAATACTCATCGGACCGCACACATCAGTATGTATGATTTCCAACAAGTCACTTGCCCGTTCCATTGTTCCAGAGAACGGTGTTTTAGTCATCTTGCCCATGAGGCATGGCTCACATGTGTCAAGTGATTCAAAATCAAGTGACTCCAAAAGTCCATCAGCATGGAGCTTCCTCATGCGTTTTACGCCAATATGACCTAAACGGCAGTGCCACAAGAAAGTGGTATTATCATTATCAATTCTACATCTTTTGGCATCAATGTTATGAACATGTGTATCATTACTATCGAGATTCAATAAGAATAAACCCCTCACATTGGGTGCATGACCATAAAAGATATTACTCATATAAATAGAACAACCATTATTCTCTGATTTAAATGAGTAACCGTCTCGCAATAAACAAGATCCAGATATAATGTTCATGCTTAACGCAGGCACCAAATAACACTTATTTAGGTTCATCACTAATCCCGACGGTAATCGAAGAGCGAGCGTGCCGACGGCGATCACATCAACCTTGGAACCATTTCCCACACGCATCGTCACTTCGTCCTTTGCCAGCCTCCGTCTATTCCGCAGTTCCTGTTTAGAGTTGCAAATATGAGCAACCGCACCGGTATCAAATACCCAGGCACTACAACGAGGGTTGGCAAGGAACATATCAATAACATGTATATCATATATACCTTGTTTGTTGTTGGCCGCCTTCTTGTCAGCCAAATACTTGGGGCAGTTCCGCTTCCAGTGTCCAGTTCCCTTTCAATGAAAGCACTCAGTTTCTGGTTTGGGTCCAGCCTTGGGTTTCTTCACAGGAGCAGCAACTGCTTTGCCACCCTTCTTAGATTTACCCTTCTTACCCTTGCCATTTTTCTTGAAACTAGTGGTTTTATTGATCATCAACACTTGATGCTCCTTCTGAATTTCAGACTCAGCGGCTTTCAGCATCGCAAACAGCTCGGCGACTGACTTGTTCATCCCGTGCATGTTATAGTTCAACACAAAGCTCTTGTAGCTAGGTGGCAATGATTGAAGAACTCTGTCAGTGATAGCCTCTGGCGGAAGGGGCATCCCTAATTCAGCCAGACGGGTGGAGTACCCAGACATTCTGAGCACGTGATCACAGATAGACCCGTTCTCCTCCATCTTGCAAGTATAGAACTTATCGGAGATCTCATATCTCTCGATCCGGGCATTCTTCTGAAAGATAAACTTCAACTCCTGGAACATCTCATATGCTCCATGACGTTCAAAACGTCTTTGAAGTCCCGGTTCTAAGCCATACAACATTGCACATTGAACTATTGAGTAATCATCAGAACGAGCCTGCCAGGCGTTCACAACGTCTAGAGACTCAACTGGAGCGGGTGGATCACCAAGCGGTGCATCAAGGACACAAGCCTTCTGGGAAGCCGTAAGGATAATCCTTAGATTACGGGCCCAGTCCACAAAGTTACTTCCATCATCTTTCAACTTAGCTTTCTCTAGGAACGCATTAAAATTCAGGGGTGCTACTGCGCGAGCCATGATCTACAACATAAATATAGCAAAGACAACTTAGACTATTGTTCAAGATAATGAGTTTAATTAATCATATTACTTAAAAACTCCCACTCAAATTGACATCCCTCCGGTCATTCGAGTGTAACATGATCCAAATCCACCAACTCAAGTCCGATCATCACGTGAGTCGAGGTGGTTTCAATGGTGAACATCTTCATGTTGATCATATCTACTATATGACTCATGTTCGACCTTTCGGTCTCTTGTGTTTCGAGGCCATGTCTGTACATGCTAGGCTCGTCAAGTTTAACCCGAGTGTTCCGCGTGTGCAACATGGCTTGCACCCGTTGTATGTGAACGTGGAGTCTATCACACCCGATCATCACGGCGTGTCTCGAAACGACGAACTTTCGCAACGGTGCACACTCGGGGAGAACACAATTTATCTTGAAATTTAAGTGAGGGATCACCTTATAATGCTACCGTCGTCCTAAGCAAAATAAGATGCATAAAAGGATTAACATCACATGCAAATCATAAGTGACATGATATGGCCATGAACTTGTGCTTTTGATCTCCATCTCCAAAGCACCGGCATGATCTCCATCGTCACCGGCATGACACCATGATCTTCATCATCTTGATCTCCATCAACGTGTCGCCATAAGGTTGTCGCGCCGACTGTTGCTTCCACGACTATTGCTAACGTTTAGCGATAAAGTAAAGCATTACATAGCGCTTAATGATTGACACGCAGGTCATACAATAATTAAAGACAACTCTATGGCTCCTGCCAGTTGCCGTACTCATCGACATGCAAGTCGTGATATTCTATACAACACATGATCATCTCATACATCACATATATCTCATCATGTAATTGGCCATATCACATCACAACATACCCTGCAAAAACAAGTTAGACGTCCTCTAATTGTTGTTGCAAATTTTACGTGGCTGCTACGGGTTTGCAAGAACCGTTCTTACCTACGCAAAACCACAACGTGGTGTAGTGATTGCTTTTTGATCTTCTAAAAGAACCCTCTTCATTGAAATCGATTCAACTAAAGTGAGAGAGACAGACACCCGCTAGCCATCTTTATGCACAAGCGGTAGTACCGCTTCACACAAGCGGTAGTACCGCTTGGGCGGTAGTACCGCTTCACAAAACGGTAGTACCGCTTACGCGGCAGCAAAACTACTTTTTGCACTTTCCAATACCTCGTGGGCTTTATCCCTTTGGCCCATATAAAGTGTTGCTGCACCCGAACACTTCGGTAAACATCCGGAACCCATTCCGGTGAACTCCGGAACTCTTCCGGAGATCAAAACACTATTATCACATATATCAATCTTTACCTCCGGACTATTCCGGAGATCCTCGTCATGTCCGGGATCTTATCCGGGATTCCGAACAACCTTCGGTCACCAACATAATAACTCAATTATACTAATCGTCACCAAACGTTAAGTGTGTAGACCCTGCGGGTTCGAGAACTATGTAGACATGACCGAGACACTTCTACGATCAATAACCAATAGCGGGACCTGGATGCCCATATTGGCTCCTACATATTCTACGAAGATCTTTATCGGTCGAACCTCTATGTCAAGGATTCAGTTAATCCCGTATGCTGTTCCCTTTGTTCTTCGGTATGTTACTTGCCCGAGATTCGATCGTCGGTATCTCTATACCTAGTTCAATCTCGTTACCGGCAAGTCTCTTTACTCGTTCCGTAATACAAGATCTCGTGGCTAACACTTTAGTCACATTGCTTGCAAGGCTCATTGTGATGTTGTATTACCGAGTGGGCCCTGAGATACCTCTCCGTCACACAGAGTAACAAATCCCAGTCTTGATCCATGCCAACCCAACAGACACCCTCGGAGATACCTGTAGAGCACCTTTATAGTCACCCAGTTACGTTGCGACGTTTGATACACACAAGGTACTCCTCCGATGTCAGGGAGTTGCATGATCTCATGGTCATAGGAACAGATACTTGACATGCAGAAAACAATAGCAATAAACTGACACGATCAAATGCTACGTTCTTAGTTTGGGTCTTGTCCATCACATCATTCTCCTAATGATGTGATCCCGTTATCAAATGACATCTCATGTCAATGGCTAGGAAACCTTAACCATCTTTGATCAACGAGCTAGTCAACTAGAGGCTTACTAGGGACACAGTGTTGTCTATGTACCCACACATGTATTTGAGTTTCCAATCAATACAATTATAGCATGGATAATAAACGATTATCATGAACAAGGAAATATAATAATAACCAATTTATTATTGCCTCTAGGGCATATTTCCAACAGACTTACCACGAGTGTTGGGCGAGGTCTGTGTGACCTTAGCTCAAGGAGAATACGGTAAGGACTGTGTGTCCTGGTACTGTGTGTCCTTTGGTTTAAATACCAAGCCGCTCCGAACCAGACGTACGACTGTCACAGCAGTTGGAACTGGGTCATCAAATCACTGTCTTCACCGAGCACCTGGTTCTATTTCCTCAACCCCTTCATTTCCTCAAAGTACTTGTTGATGAATCTGATCGTTATTGTGTGAAGAATTTGACTGAAGACTTTCTCAATTTCCTCATCTCAAATTCTTCAGTCACTTTATCTTCTGCCTGCTTATCCTGTTCACGCTGCTTATGCTTTGTGTATGTTTCATTTCATCATGATGACTATGCTACTGTTATATTTCGCATGCACTTGAGTACTTATTCCGCTGCAAGTATTTCGTCACTTAGCAAATTCCTCAACTAGTAATTCCTCAGTGACGAATTTGTAAAAATCGCCTATTCACCCCCCTCTAGTCGATATAAGGCACTTTCAATTGGTATCAGAGCAAGGTACTCCCTTGTTCTGTGTGATTTTGGTTTAACCACCTAGAGTTTTAGTTATGTCGACTGCAGGCATGATCAAGGGCTCAGCTGGGTGTCCTACCTTCGATGGGACGGACTACCCCTACTGGAAGAACAAGATGCGCATGCATCTTGAGGCAATTGACAATGATCTCTGGTATGTTGTGGAAAATGGTGTTCCCTTTGTCACCCCCACTATCAACGTTGCTGATGTGAAGAGATTCAAGCAACTCGACTCTCAAGCGAAGAATATCATATGTGGCCATCTGAGCAAGGGTCAGTATGGTAGAGTGAGTGCTTTGGAGACTGGTAAGCTTATCCGGGATAGGCTGTCCAAAGTCAATGAAGGCATTTCAACTCAACGTGACTCTCGAGTTGATGTTCTTCGCAATCTCTTCAACCGCTTCAAAAGACTCGACAACGAAAATGTTCAGCAAACTTTCGATCGCCTCACTGATATCTCCAATGAGCTACAGGCTCTTGGTGCCACTGACATCACCGACCATGAGGTGGTGAAGAAACTACTAAGATCTCTTGATTCCTCATTTGATACACTTGCTTTGATGATCCAAGAACGTGGAGACTACAAGTCACTAGATCCTGCTGATATTCTTGAGAGACTCAATACTCATGAATTCCAACAAGCTGAGAAGAGAGATCTCTACGGGCCAAGTTATGGAAGATCTCGTGCTTTGAAGGCCAAGGCAATTTCCTCATTTGAAGACGAAGAATCTGATAGTAGCCTTGGTGATCCTGAAGAACTGAGTCAGGAGCTAGCAATGCTCGTGAGAAAATTCCAGAAGTTCTCAAGGAGAGGTCGGTTCGGAAAATCATCAAGAAGTGGCATGAAGAACTCAGAATCTTCATCAAGCGACTACAAGAAGAGAACCTATCACAAATGCAAGAAATCTGGCCACTATATTGCTGACCGTCCTCTCTGGGAAAAAGAATCAAAGAAGAAGAAATACAAGGATGATAGTTCTGATGACTCGAAGAAAAAGAAGAAATCTTCAAAGTCCTCAAAGTCATCATCTTCAAAGTCCTCATCGCACAGGAAGAATAACTTAAGAAAGGCTCGGGCACTCATTGGCAAGGAAATGGATTCTGAAGAAGAATCTGAAGAATATGAAGAAGAAGAGGAATCTGAAGTGGAATCTGACTCTGGTGTGGCTAGTCTAGCCCTCGCTACTGCCTTCGTCAGCAAGTCAATCTTCAACACTGAGGAAAGTGATGATGACTCCAACCTTGACAACGATGACTATGCTCCCACCTATTGCTTCATGGCAAGTAGGGCCCAGGCAACCACAGTATGCCCTGTCTTTGATGGAACTGACTATCCCAAATGGAAAGTCCTCATGCGGAAGCACCTCATATCAAAGAACAGCGAGCTATGGACCGTTACTGAGCTTGGACTGACAGATCTCTGCAAGATGGCAAATGCTGATGACATTCATAAGTACACACAGCTGGACGCTCATGCGATGAATATAATCTGCTCCAGCTTGTCGAAGGTCATGTTCAAGAGCATCTACTATCTTCAGAATGCAAAGCTCATTTGGGATAGGCTCTCTGATTTTCATGAAGGCTATCGCACTCGTCAAGATCCCATGTTCATCGAATACAAGAACTTCCTCAAAACGCTGAAGACTGATCCAACTTCATCTTCCTCATCTATGTGCCTCATGGCAAAAGGTTCAAAGGTACTCACACACCATTCCTCCTCTGAATCAAGTGATGGTGAATCTGAGGATTACATGAAACCTAGCTATTCCAAGCTTGCTAATATTGCTACTAAACAACAAAGTGCCATTGAAAAGCTTCAGAAACTGCTAGACAAAAGCGATGACCTGTTGAATGAGGAAGTGGATCATACTCAAACTTTGACTAAGGACCTTCAAAGTCTTCAGTCCAAGTATAATAACCTTCAAAGTCGTCATGAGGCTCTCTTACTCGATCATGAGAAGCTTTCTTATGAATTTCTTCAAAGAAAGCAAGATCTTGAGAAACTAAGGGTGTCTCATGAAGATCTTCAAAGGGATAATGACTCCTTGCTTGCTCAACAGATCAATACCGCTCAGGAAGATTTTGTTCCACCTTGTTTGAAATGCATCGAACGTGAAACTGCTCATTCTTCACCTGAAAGTTCAAATGCTTCTATTGCTGCAAATCCTTCAACTACTTCCGTGGTCACAAATTCCTCATCCGAGGATACCACAAGTATCACTGACAAAAATGCAGGGTTGAAGGAATTGTATGCGACAAGCATATACAAAAGTCTCAAAGGTCATCAAACCCTTTGCGATGTGCTTAAAAAGCAGATTCTGAACAAGAACCCGAGAAAAGAGGGTATTGCATTTGAGAGGAAACTCAATGTTGATGGATCTTACTGGAAACCTGAGCAGTACCCCAAAACCTCATGGGTTGCTGCAAAAGGACCTCTTGTAGATCCATCTAGTTTATCTGGCTTTACTTGTGAAACCTCATATTCCTCTGATGAGTCAATTGACTCCAACTATAAACTATTCAAAAATCAGAATGGTGAAGTATTTGCTAGATATGTTGGAACTAACTACAGGAATGGTCCCCCTCTGAGGAAAATCTGGGTTCCCAAGAGCTGCTTGGAAAGTCTTCAGGTGAATGTCCTCATGACACCACCCCCGAAGAAAAGGAACCCCAGATCAAATTCCTCATATGGACCAAATTCCTCATATGGTCAAAAATCATATCATTCTCGTGCTAATGCTTCTGTTTCGCAGGGAAAATCTAAGAGTCAAGAATATGTGCATAATTCCTCAAATCATTATAGTCATAAGTCCTCGAAGAATTTCTCTGCATATTCATATGAGTACTCTAACCCCCGTCCTGTGAAACGAAGTGCAATTGCTTCTATGCCACCCTTCTCATATGGAGCTTGCAGAATGATGAACTCTTTGCCACCCCTCCAGATGTGGGTGGTGAAGAAATTGAACTAATCTCTTATGCAGGGTCAGGTCTCCAGACGAACTTGAACGTCTGATGATTTTGCTGGAGACCTGAGGAAATGCTTAAAGGGACGCAAGCTATTCATTAAGAAATGAATCATTCATTTCTCACGTCATCATATTACTTTGCTTACTATACTATGTGATGAAATTCAATCTGATGAATTTGAAGTCATATTCTTCACTCCGAAGCATATGCGGTTGTAAGCTGTACTAATTCATCTGCAGGATGAAACTCCCAAAACAACTGAGTGGGTCCTCGACAATGGATGCACCAACCACATGACTGGTGACAAGAACCTATTGATGAACATCCCACTGGCTCCCTCTCATCTGAAGCATATCACCTACGCAGACAAAGGAAAAAATCAAGGTATTGGGTCTAGGTAAGGTTGCAATCTCGAAGGATCGACACATGGATAAGGTGATGCTCGTCAAGTCCCTTGGATTCAACCTCATGTCTGTCTTAATGCTTTGTGATCTCGATATGGTTGTCATCTTTGGCAAATATCGTTGTGTTGTCATCATGGAATCTGACAAATCCAAAGTCTTTGAAGGCTTTAGGAGAGGAGACTTGTATATTGTTGATTTCTCTACAGGTCCACAGCCGACCACATGTCTACTTGCAAAAGCTTCAGAAGGCTGGCTATGGCATCGACGACTTGGACATGCTGGCATGAGGAACTTGCACACGCTCGTGAAGAAAAAGCACGTCATTGGTATTGAGGGTGTCAAATTCCTCAAGGATCACTTGTGTGGGGCTTGTGAGTCTAGAAAGATGACCAGATCCAAGCATCCATCCAAGACCATCATGACTACCACTCGTCCTTTTGAATTGCTTCATATGGATCTCTTTGGCCCCACTCACTATGCCACACTAACAAATACTCCATTCTTATATGGTTTTGTCATTGTTGATGATTTCTCTCGTTATACTTGGGTGCACATTATCCTGTACAAATCTGAAGTGCAGAATGTCTTCAAACGATTTTCTTCAAGGGCCTCGACGAACATCGGCGTCAAAATCAAGCATATCAGGAGTGATAATGGGACTGAGTTCAAGAACACTGGTCTTGATGATTATCTTGATGAACTTGGTATTACTCATGAGCTATCTGCCCCTTATACTCCTCAGCAGAATGGCGTTGTGGAGCGCAAGAACAGGACTCTTGTAGAGATGGCTCGCACCATGCTTGATGAATACAAGACCCCTCGTCGCTTCTGGCCTGAGGCAATCAATACTGCTTGCCACATCATCAACAGGGTATATCTTCACAAATTCCTCAAGAAGACTTCATATGAACTCCTCACTGACAAGAAACCCAATGTGAGTTATTTCAAAGTCTTCGGTGCAAAATGCTGGATTAGAGATCCTCACCACAGTTCTAAATTTGCACCAAAAGCACATGAAGGTTTTATGCTTGGCTACGGAAAGGACTCGCACACCTACAGAGTCTTCAACACCTATCACAACAAGGTTGTTGAAACTATAGATGCGCGGTTCGATGAAACTAAGGGCTCGCAAAGAGAGCACCTGCCTCCTGTGCTAGATGAAATGCCTCCTGAGGAATCCATTAGGTTCAAGGCCACTGAAGATGTGATCCCTACTAAAGAACAACTACTCTCTGAAGAAGTTGTACCCAACGCTGAAGAAATTCATGCTGATGCACCTGAAGACAATGGTGCTGAAGAAAATGCTCAGCCTCAACAAAGTCTTCAACCTGCTCATCCACGACTTGCGAATGAAGTGCAGATCGAGAAAATCCTCGACAGCATCAATGCACCAGGTCCTCTCACTCGCTCAAGAGCCTCTCATTTTTCTAACTTTTGTGGGCACTTTGCTTTTGTCTCTATCACAGAGCCCACCAAAGTTGATGAAGCATTCTTGGAGCCTGAGTGGATTCAAGCGATGCAAGAGGAATTGCATCAATTCAAGCTCAACAACGTGTGGGAACTCGTCAAACGCCCAGATCCTCGCAAGCACAATGTCATAGGTACCAAGTGGATCTACCGCAACAAACAAGATGAACTTGGTCAGGTAGTGAGGAATAAGGCCCGTCTTGTGGCACAGGGCTACACAGGTTGAGGGAATTGACTTTGATGAAACTTTTGCACCTGTTGCTAGACTTGAAGCTATTCACATATTGCTTGCTTATGCTAACCATCACAATATCATCTTATATCAAATGGATGTGAAAAGTGCATTCCTCAATGGTAAGCTTGAGGAAGAAGTATATGTTGCTCAACCCCTAGGTTTTGAAGATCCTAAGTATCCTCACAAAGTCTTCAGACTCAACGAGGCCCTCTATGGCCTCAAGCAAGCCCCTCGGGCGTGGTATGACACACTGAAGGAATTCCTCATGAAGAAAGGCTTCAAACCCGGTTCACTTGACCCAACTCTTTTCACAAAATCATATGATGATGAATTATTTGTGTGCCAAATATATGTGGATGATATTATCTTTGGATGTACTGACAAACGTTACAGTGACGAATTTGCCTATATGATGGGTGAAGAATATCAAATGTCTATGATGGGAGAGCTCAAATTCTTCTTAGGGCTTCAAATTCGCCAACAACGCAATGGCATCTTCCTATCTCAAGAGAAATACCTTAAGGATGTCCTGAAGAAATTCGGCATGCAGGATTGCAAAGGCGTTAAGATTCCTATGCCCACATCGGCTCAACTCTGCACTGACAAAAGTGGTAAAGATTTCGATCAGAAGGTATATCGCTCCATGATTGGTTCTTTATTGTATCTATGTGCATCTAGGCCAGATATTATGCTTAGTGTTTGCATGTGTGCCCGATTTCAAGCCAAACCGAAGGAATCACACCACAAGGTTGTGAAACATATTCTTTGATATCTAGCTCACACTCCAACACTAGGATTATGGTACCCCAAGGGCTCAGATCTTGACCTCATTGGATATTCTGATTCTGATTATGCTGGTGATCATGTGGACCGCAAGTCAACGTCATGCACTTGTCATTTCCTCGGACGATCCTTAGTCTGTTGGTCCTCGAAGAAGCAGAACTGCGTGTCACTATCCACTGCTGAAGCTGAGTACATTGCTGCTAGTTCTTGCTGTGCTCAATTGCTATGGATGAAGCAAACCCTCAAGGACTACGGCATCAATGTGAAGAATGTTCCCCTCTACTGCGACAATGAGAGTGCCATCAAGATTGCTCACAACCCAGTTCAGCACTCAAAGACCAAGCACATCCAGATTCGTCATCATTTTCTTCGTGACCATGTGATGAAGGGCGATATCTTCCTCGACCACGTGAAGACTGAAGAACAACTCGCTGATATCTTCACAAAGCCCTTGGATGAGAAGAGATTTTGCAAGTTGCGGTGTGAGCTAAATATCTTAGAATCTTCGAATGTTCTTTGAAAGGACACACATCCTAACATTTATGCAAAATTGATGACTTTGATGTGCAACACACAAAGTAACATTTTTCTTCAATCAATGAAGACTAACACTCTAAGTGTGAAGAAATTAATGAAGAATCTGATTCTCAGAACCCTACGACAATTGTACGCGGTGTCTGAAATCATCATTCTTATACGGTGGGTCACACCACCAACCACAGTTGAAATTCTTCATGTTTGAGTTTTTCCTCATTTTGCCAATTCTTCAAATTTTCAAATTCTTCAAGTTTGCAAAATCCTCAAAAAATTTCAAATTCTTCAAACTTTTAACTTGAGTTCTTCATTGACAATATATATATATATATTTGAGCTTTTTCAATGTCCTCAACAGCATTCACTTATAGCTAATTCTTCAAGTTGATTTTCTTCTAAGTGAATGTGATCGGACCCGTTCCCCCTCTATGCTAAGCTCAACCTAGTCTGTTCACAAATTCTTCATATGCGTTCTACTTTGAAACCCGTTCAAAGTCTTCACCATGTCCTTGACAGCTGAAGAATTTGCGAACGAAACTTTAAAATATTCAATCTCAATTTTTGGCGATTACCGCTCAAACCGTTCCGATTCCCACGACTGGATAACCCACGATCCCCCACTATCTCCACTACACAGTACGTGGGTGACACATGTCGCGTGAATAGCAAGGGTCAGGGGCATACTGGTCCAAAATCTTTGGACCAGTTGGTTTTTACTGCCGCTATAAATACCCCCTCCCTTCCACTTGCTCGGGTTACTCCTCACTCCCATCTCTCCCGAGCTCCATACCTAGCGTCGCCGCTAACCTCATCGTCGCCGGAGAGGAAGAGCTTCACTGCCTCGACCTCGCCGTTGTCGTACTCGCATCGGCCATGAAAGTCTTCACCCTGCCGCCACTGTAGCTGTCTCCCTCTGCCAAGCTAGGGCATGGGAGATCTGGACTGACGAACTCCTTCTCTTCACTTCTCTGTTCGTCGTGTTCATCTCATATGGTAAATAAAAACTAGTTTTATTGCCATTTTGGATCCCGATGATTTTCACAAAATCCTCAAAAGGTGTTATTCTTCAACAAACCATATCTAAATCTCCAAACAAACTTCTTCTCTTGATTTATTTCGCTAAGTTATGATTTTCTTCAAGATTCCTCAATTGTGTGGATCTTCAAAACTACACAACTCTGGAACCTAAGTCAAGAACATTTAGTGAAATTCTTCAAGGCATCTATGTTCAAATTCCTCAACTTGGTTTATTTAGCAAAATTTCTGAGAACACGTATGACCTCTTCAAATTCTTCGCACCTATACTCTGTTCACAGGTACAAAATGTCTGCTGATGAATCACTAGGTTCTCATCAACTTAACTCATTTGCAGCATATCTTGAATAAAAATTGCATACTTCCTCAGAGTCTTCAAGAGTTCAGATTCCTCAGAAGCAGAAAATGTCTGAAGAGAGAAAGCCTCAGAAACAAGGAAAGAAGAGAGAAAGTCACACTGCTTTTGAGATCCCTGATGAACTCTATGCTGGATACTGCACTCCTGATGAAGCTATTCATGGGAAGGAAACAAAAGAGCAGACGAAAATCAAGATTCAGAGGATTGAGAGGAGGTGGGTACATGAATGGAAGGAATATCGTTATGTCACAGACAAGTACATGAGGAAATTCGCCATAAAACCACCGTGCAAGAGAGGTCCTTCTGCTCCCAATCAAGATGTTGATCCCACCAGCATTGCACGAGGTGAGGACTTCCCTGAAGAATGGGCCAAGTACCAAAGAAAGCTTCAGAGGACTACCAAAGAGGTGATGTCTACTACGCAACTTTATTCTTGTAGACTCGTGTTGGGACTCCAAGCGCAGAGTTTTGTAGGACAATAGAAATTTTCCCTTAAGTGGATGACCTAAGGTTTATCAATCTGTGGGAGGTGTAGGATGAAGATGATCTCTCTCAAACAACCCTGCAATCAAATACAAGAAATCTCTTGTGTCCCCAACACACCCAATACAATGGCAAATTGTATAGGTGCACTAGTTCGGCGAAGAGATGGTGATACAAGTGCAATAATGATAGTAGATATTGATTTTTGTAATATGGAAATATAAAAACAGCAAGGTAGCAAGTGACAAAAGTGAGCACAAACGGTATTGCAATGCTTGAAAACAAGGCCTAAGGTCCGTACTTTCGCTAGTGCAATCTCTCAACAATGCTAATATAATTGGATCACATAACCATCCCTCAACGTGCAACGAAGAATCACTCCAAAGTTCTTATCTAGCGGAGAACATAAGAAGCAATTGTTTGTAGGGTATGAAACCACCTTAAAATTATCCTTTCCGATCGATCTATTCAAGAGTTCGTACTAAGATAACATCAAGTTATCCTTTCCGTTCGATCTATCTAAGAGTTCGTACTAGAATAACACCATATGATACGCATCAACCGACTCTAATGTCACCTAGATACTCCAATGTCACCACAAGTATCCATGAGTTAATTATATGATACTGAAAGAACATTTGCTCCCTTGGTGGTTTTGGTAATTAATAACAACATATAAGTCATTGAACTAATGTTTCCACTAAGCATATTTCAGGAAAAGTTCAATGATAGGGATGGCAAAAGGATTGTGGATAACCCCAAGATGCAAGGAAATGGATTGGCAAAGCTTCAAGCAAGAGGACTCTACATTTTACTTTGTGAGAAATCACTTTGAGTCCATAGGAAAGCCAATACTATTAAAAGGGTGTAAGGTACTGTTGGTGAACAAGATGCTCATACGTGCACAAGTGATAGTCACCAAAAACACCCACAAGCTCTTCCACAAAAGTCTGTCCAAAGTCAAATATCCAAAATCGGTGCAACCAACACTTTCCACTCGGTGCCACCGATTCCCAAACACAGACAGACCCATGCCAAACCCTAGCACATCGGTGCAACCGATCCCACTTCGGTGCCACCGAGTTTGGGTTGCCAACTTTCTGTTGCCTCGATTCACAAAATTGGTACCACCGAGTTTGTTGGATCGGCGTCACCGAGTTTGCGCAATCTGACCGTTGGTCACCTGATCGGTACCACCGAGATTTATATATCGGTCTCACCGAGATTCAAAAGTTGCTACCTTTGGAGCAACTCGGTACCACCGAGTTTTACACTTCGGTGTCACCGAGTTGGTCACTTTAGGTGTAACGGTTGGATTTTTGGAGATGCCTATATATACCCCTTCACCACCACCCACTCAAAAAAAAGAAGCACTCAGAACTATTCCATACTTGCCCCATCCAATTTTCTAAGAGAGAGCCACCTACTCATGTGTTGATATCATGCCATTCTATTCCAACCATATGAATCTTGATCTCTAGCCTCCCCAAGTTGCTTTCCACCAAATCAATCTCTTCCACCATAGCCAAATCTATGAGAGAGTGATTGTGTGTTGAGGAGTCTATCATCTTGAAGCACAAGAGCAAGGAGTTCATCGACATTGCCGAGCCTATTACCTTTTGGAGGGTGGTGCCTCCTAGATTGGTTAGGTGTCGCTTGGGAGCCTCCTACTTCATGTTGTGGAGTGAACCAAGAAGTTTGTAAGGGCAAGGAGATCGCCTACTTCGTGAAGATCTACCCATAGTGAGGCTAGTCCTTCGTGGACGGAAGCCGTTATGGAATAGTCAAGGTTGCTACTTCGTGGACCCTTCGTGGGTGGAGCCCTCCATGGACTCTCATGACCGTTACCCTCCGTGGGTTGAAGACTCCATAAATGTGGACGTACGATAGCACCACCTATCGGAACCATGGGAAAAATCTTCGTGTCTACAAATTGAGTTTGATCTTCCTACCCTTCCTTTACTACTCATGCTTGCTGTTACTTTCCGCTGCTATACTCTTAGACATGCATGTGTAGGGTGTGCTTGACTTGCTATGAATGCTAAAATCTGCCAACACTTAAAATTGGGAAAAAGTAGATTTTTATTTGGTCAAGTAGTCTAATCACCCCCCCTCTAGACATACTTTCGGTCCTACAGATACGCATCAAACAATTTCAGATTCATAATACTCAATCCAACACAAAGAACCTCAAAGAGTACCCCAAGATTTCTATCGGAGAAAGTAGGACAAGAACGTGTATCAATCCCTATGCATAGATTACCCCAATGTCACCGCGGGAATCCGCAAGTTGAGTACCAAAACATATATCAAGTGAATCAATAGAACACCCCATTGTCACCACGGGTATCCACATGCAAGACATATATCAAGTGTTCTCAAATCCAATATTCAATCCAACATAACGATATCTCAAAGGGAAAGATTCAGTTCATCACAACAAGATAGAGAGGGAATAACATCATGTGATTCGACTATATTAAGAAAGCCCACGATACATCAAGATCGTGACATCTCAAGAACACGAGAGAGAGAGATTGAACACATAGCTACTGGTACATACCCTCAGCCCCGAGGGTGGACTACTCCCTCCTCATCATGGCCTCCGCCGGGATGATGAAGATGGCCACCGGAGATGGATTCCCCTCTCCGGCAGGGTACTAGAACGTCTCCAAATTGGTTTTTCGTCAATACAGAGAGTTGCGACGGCGGAGCGGAGAGTCTAGGGTTATTTTTTGGGGTTTCCGAATATTTGGGAATTTATAGGCATCAGAGGCTGTGGAGAGGGGCCCCGAGGAGGGCACAACCCATCAGGGCACGCCGGGGCCCCCCTGGCGCGCCCTGGTGGGTTGTGGTCTCCACGGCCCACCTCTCCGGCACTTCTTTGGCCCACTGGGTGTCTTCTGGTCCAGAAAAAATCTCCAAAAAATTTCGTCGCGATTGGACTCCGTTTGGTATTGATTTTCTGCGAAGTAAAAAACAAGCAAAAACAGCAACTGGCACTATGTCAATAGGTTAGTCCCAAAAAATGATATAAAGTTGCTATAAAATGATTGTAAAACATCCAAGAATGATAATATAACAACATGGAACAAGCAAAATTTATAGATACGTTGGAGACGTATCAGCGTCCCCAAGCTTAATTCCTACTTGTCCTCGAGTAGGTAAATGATAAAAACAGAATTTTTGATGTGGAATGTTGCCTAACATGTTCATCACATTCTTTTATTTTGTATAGCATGGACATTTGGACTTATAATGATTCAAAGCAATAGTCTAGTTTTAACATAATGACTTCAATACTCAAGCATGTCAACAAGCAACCATGTCTTTCAAAATATCAACACTAAAGAAAGTTATCCCTAGCCCATCATGCTCGATCATTGATCCATTCGTGAGACACACTCAAATATTAACTATGCCCAATGCTCAAGTACGATCATAGTGCCCCCTAGTTGGTGCTTATAAGAGAAGATGGAGACTCAAAGCAAAAATAAAAATTGCATAAAGTAAATTGATAGGCCCTTCGCAGAGGGAAGTAGGGATTTGAAGAGGTGCCAGAGCTCAAGGTTTAAATTGAGAGAGAAAGATATTTTGGGTGGCATGCTTTTCCTATCAACGAAAACGACAAAGTAGCTCACAATACTTTCCATGCTAGATATATCATCGGCGGTTCCCAAACAGAAAATAAAGTTTATTCCTTTTTCCACCAAACTTTCACTTTCCATGGCGGGCCGTATCCACAGTTGCCTTCCATACCAATACTTTCCAAGGAATTTATTATTTGACAACATAAAGTAAATATTTTTATTTTTTATTTCGAGAATGGGCATCCCTATTACCACCGCACTCTCGTGCAATGACAAGTGAATAAACACTCATCTTGAGAATAACACATCTAGCATGGAAAAATATTGGACACTCCCCACCGTTTCAATAGCGGTACGGGCACACAAAAGAGAAAATTTATTTTGAAAATTTAGAGATGGCACATACAAATTTGCTTGGAACGGCATGGAAATACCGCATATAGGTAGATATGGTGGACTCATAAGACAAAACTTGGTTTAAGGATTTTGGATGCACAAGTAGTATTTCTACTTAGTACAAATGGAGGCTAGCAAATAGATTGGGAAGCAACCAAACCAAAAAACAAAAATTCACATAAGTGAGCATTGAGCATAACTAACACCGAATAATGCACCATAAGTAGGATGTAATTTCATTGCATAACTATTGATTTTCGTACTTGCATAGGGAATCACAAACCTTAACACCAATATTCCTACTAAAGCATAATTACTCACCAACATGACTCACATATTACTAGCATCATGTTTCAAAACTATTACAAGGAATCAAGTTTAATTTGCCCAATGATCTTCATGAAAGTTTTTATTATATCCTCCTTGGATATCTATCACTTTGGGACTAGTTTCATATATTGCCATTGCTTTTTTGACAAGGTCAAACAAATTTAAGTGAAGCACATGAGCATAAATATTTCATCCCTCAAAAAGGTATAAGTGAAGCATGAGAGGAAATGACAAGCTACTCTCAAAAGATATAAGTGAAGATCAATGAGTAGTCAAACAATTAAGTAGCTATGTGAGGACTCTCTCTCTCTCTCAATCAATATTTTCAGATCTGAGTATTTATTCAAACAAAAAACTAAACAAAAATATAACTCCAAGAATAGCACGTATCATGTGAACGAATAAAAATTTAGGCTCAACATAGGCTAACCGATAATTGTTGATGAAGAGAGGTGGGATGCGTAGCATCCCCAAGCTTAGATGCTTGAGACTTCTTGAAATATTTACTTGGGGTGCCTTGGGCATCCCCAAGCTTTAGCTTTTGTATCTCGTTCAATCCTCTCATATCACGGTTTCACCTATTCTCAAAAACTTCATCCACACAAAACTCGAAAAGAACTCGTGAGATAGGTTAGTACACATAAGAATAAATCAACACTTCATGTACTGCCAAGACAAGTTGCACAATAATTTTCAAACATCATCTACTATTTACTATCATTTCCACAATTTATATCTACCAATATAGGCTATGGAAACTATAGGATACGTAGATAACAAAACTATGACAGCAATCTGTCCAAACAGAATAGTCTGTAGCAATCTATTAAACCAGTGTACTTCTGTAACTCAAAAAATTATCAAAATTTAGTAAAGGCTAAATAATTTATATGAAAACACTGTGTAAAAATTTCAGAAACTTTCCACGTTCCAGTAAAATATGAAAATTCCTGTACTGGAGTCAAAAGTTTCTGTTTTGGTTCAGCATCAATTCTACTCATCTTGTGAGTCATCCCAAAGGCTTTACTTGGCACTTTATTGAAATAAAAGACACAAAACATGATTACTACAGTAGCTTAATCATGTGAACACACAAAAACAGAAATGAAAAGTGTTGGATTGTCTCCCAACAAGCGCTTTTCTTTAAAGCCTTTTAGCTAGGCATGATGATTTCAATGATGCTCACATAGGAATATTATTTGAAACATGCAAAAGAGCATCATGGATGACATGACAAGCACATTTAAGTCTAACCCTCTTCCTATGCATAGGGATTTTGTGAGCAAACAATTTATGGGAGCAAGAATCAACTAGCATAGGAAGGCAAAACAAGCATATCTTCAAGATTTTCAATATATAGAGAGGGAACTTGATATTATTGCAATTCCTACAAGCATATGTTCTTCCCTCATAATAAATTTCAGTAGCATCATGAAGGAATTCAACAATATAACTATCACATAAAGCATTATTTTCATGATCCACAAGCATAGAAATTTTATTACTCTCCACATAAGCAATTTTCTTTTCATTCATAAAAGTGGGAGCATCAAATGAAACTCGAATACTATAACTTGTTTCCACATTAAAAGAGTAATTTTCAGTAAAAGGATATCCAAAATCATGACAATAATTATCACTACTTTTTATAACATAAGTATCATCACAATAATCATCATAAGTAGCAACTTTGTTCTCATCATAGTCAAGTGAAACCTCTTCCGAAATAGTGGAATCATTACTAAATAAAGTCATGACCACTCCGAATCCACTTTTATCATTAAAATAAAATTCAACACCCTCCAAAATAGCGGGATAATAATTATCTAAATTTGACACTCTTCCAAACCCACTTTCATAAATATCGAATCATCATAAATAGGAGGCATGCAATCATCATAACAAATTTGATCATTCAAAGTAGGGGAACTAAAAAGATCAAGCATAACATCCCCAAGCTTGTGGCTTGGCATATCATAAGCATAATCACTCTCATCATTATTAGTATGAATAGCATCAATGGCTTAACAATTATTATCATCATAATTTACCAAGTTGGTGCCAAAAAGATTTTCAAGATTATAAGAAGTATCATTATCTTCCCAATCATAGTCATCACAACAAGCAATAGGCATAACAAAATAATCATCAAGTGTATCATCTTCCACAATTATTTTTGATTCATCATCGTGAGGCACAACAATAATAGGAGCAACATCATTTGGAAGAGATACCATTTTACCTCTACTCTTTCTTCTTTTCTTCTTCTTCAGCACATCATGTGTGGGTTTAATTAATTTTTTCGAGCTTCTTATTGATGAGATTGGTTGAATAGGGAGCTCCTCCTCATCACCTATTACATCATGAGAAACAATAGGAGGAAAAGTGGAATTCTTTACCCTTTCATTAGTATTCCTTTTATTTCTATTGGTTTCCCCATCTTTCTATAGTTGGCAATATAAGCATTCTCATTGCAATTTACCATGCAAAACATATAGATATTTTTTAGATTAGTTTCAATGTCGTCCGTGAGAATGAATACTTCAAACCAACTTTTTTTATGTGTCAATTCTTCACTCCCCAAAAATAGAGAAAGCTCATCATAAAGTTCAAGGGTGATCAAGTCATTACAATATTTGGCCATGATTTGATCATGAAAAAGTTTGCATTGGAAATTAAGATGACCAACTTTATTGCAAAGTTCACAAGTAATAGGACAAAGAGAACATAATTTTGTAGCAAATTCATCTATCACTTTGAGCAAAGAATGGGTTCTATCATGTTTATGCCTCTTACAAAATCTATCATCCCTATAAGGCACGTCTTCACAAACTTTATGCACTCCACAAAAATTGACATGCTTATAGGAAACATTTTTATCATGACTAGTGTAATCTTCATTAGTATTTTGGATATTCATAGAATTCATACTAACAACATTGCAATCATGCTCATCATTCAAGGAATTCTCATTAAGGATTTTCATAGTTTCATCCTCTACCAATTGAGCACAATTTTCTGAATCCTTATTTTCACGAAAGACATTATAAAGACGAAACAAATGATGCAACCTAAACTCCATTTTTTTGTAGTTTTCTTTTATAAAACCAAACTAGTGAAAAACAAGAAACGAAAAGATTTAATTGCAAGGTCTAAAGATATACCTTCAAGCACTCACTTCCCCGGCAATAGCGCCAGAAAAGAGCTTGATGTCTACTACGCAACTTTATTCTTGTAGACTCGTGTTGGGCCTCCAAGCGCAGAGTTTTGTAGGACAGTGGCAATTTTCCCTCAAGTGGATGACCTAAGGTTTATCAATCCGTGGGAGGTGTAGGATGAAGATGGTCTCTCTCAAACAACCCTGCAATCAAATACAAGAAATCTCTTGTGTCCCCAACACACCCAATACAATGGCAAATTGTATAGGTGCACTAGTTCGGCGAAGAGATGGTGATACAAGTGCAATAATGATAGTAGATATTGATTTTTGTAATCTGAAAATATAAAAACAGCAAGGTAGCAAGTGAAAAAAGTGAGCACAAACGGTATTGCAATGCTTGAAAACAAGGCCTAGGGTCCGTACTTTCACTAGTGCAATCTCTCAACAATGCTAATATAATAACCATCCCTCAACGTGCAACGACGAATCACTCCAAAGTTCTTATCTAGCGGAGAACATAAGAAATTGTTTGTAGGGTACGAAACCACCTTAAAGTATCCTTTCCGATCGATCTATTCAAGAGTTCGTACTAAGATAACATCAAGTTATCCTTTCCATTCGATCTATCTAAGAGTTCGTACTAGAATAACACCATATGATACGCATCAACCAACTCTAATGTCACCTAGATACTCCAATGTCACCACAAGTATCCATGAGTTAATTATATGATACACATCAAACAATTTCAGATTCATAATACTCAATCCAACACAAAGAACCTCAAAGAGTACCCCAAGATTTCTATCGGAGAAAGTAGGACAAGAACGTGTATCAACCCCTATGCATAGATTACCCTAATGTCACCGCGGGAATCCGCAAGTTTAGTACCAAAACATATATCAAGTGAATCAATAGAACACCCCATTGTCACCATGGGTATCCACATGCAAGACATATATCAAGTGTTCTCAAATCCAATATTCAATCCAACATAACGACATCTCAAAGGGAAAGATTCAGTTCATCACAACAAGATAGAGAGGGAATAACATCATGTGATCCGACTATATTAACAAAGCCCGTGATACATCAAGATCGTGACATCTTAAGAACACGAGAGAGAGAGAGAGAGATTGAACACATAGCTACTGGTACATACCCTCAGCCCCGAGGGTGGACTACTCCCTCCTCATCATGGCCTCCGCCGGGATGATGAAGATGGCCACCGGAGATGGATTCCCCTCTCCGGCAGGGTACTGGAACGTCTCCAAATTGGTTTTTTGTCGATACAGAGAGTTGCGGCGGCGGAGCGGAGAGTCTAGGGTTATTTTTGGGGGTTTCCGAATATTTGGGAATTTATAGGCACCGGAGGCGGTGGAGAGGGGCCCCGAGGAGGGCACAACCCATCAGGGCGCCCCGGGCCCCCCTGGCGTGCCCTGGTGGGTTGTGGTCTCCACGGCCCACCTCTCCGGCACTTCTTTGGCCCACTGGGTGTCTTCTGGTCCAGAAAAAATCTCCAAAAAGTTACGTCGCGATTGGACTCCGTTTGGTATTGATTTTCTGCGAAGTAAAAAACAAGCAAAAACAGCAACAGGCACTTTGGCACTATGTCAATAGGTTAGTCCCAAAAAATGATATAAAGTTGCTATAAAATGATTGTAAAACATCCAAGAATGATAATATAACAGCATGGAACAAGCAAAAATTATAGATACGTTGGAGACGTATCAAGAGGCAGTGAAGAAATTCAACGAGGACTCTGCTGCTGCTGCAACTGCAGCATCTGCTGGTGAATCTGTGGCAAAGAAGGCTCTGCCCAAGAAATCTGCCAACAAGCCAAAGTCCTCTAGGCCAAGTTCCTCAAGTGCACAAAATCCTCACGGAACGTCTTCAAAGGCCACCGTGGCTGCACAGTCCTCTGCTGCGGCTGCAAAATCCTCAACTCCAGTTCATCTTGCCACATGTCAGAGAACTGAGGGCTTTGCAATTGCGTCAGCAAAAACTTCAACCTCCACTGCTCGACCAAGTTCTTCAACAAGCCCAACTCTGTTGAAGATGAAGAGAACTGCTGGACGAGGTCAGCGACCAAGTCCTCACAACAGACAAGTTGTTGTGCATGTCCCCTCAAGATCTGAGGATGATGAAGCTGATGATGAAGAACTTGAAGATCTCATCAGGGAGATGCAACAGAGGGCTGCAATTGCAAAAGGCAGCTCTGTTCCTCTCATGCTGGATCCAAAGCTGATCCTCAACTTCATCGACATATGGCATGAGGATCCCAGCACTCCACTTTCCTCACTGAACTTACCTCTTGGTGTGGATCATGTCCTCACCCACTTCATTGCTGAGGAAAAATGGAAGAGGGAACAAGCTCAGAGAGCCAAAAGGAGTAGGACCAGGAAAGAAAAGTTTCTGAAGAACAATGTGATGAATCTGACTCCAAACCAGCTCATCACAGTTCAATCTGAAATCCGATGCCTCGCTGAAGAACAAGAAAGATATGATGCCGAATGGAAAGGCACAAAAGTGAGGTTTGTCAAGGCAGCTCAAGCTGCAGTCAAGGACCACAACAAAAGGGTTGCTGCAAGTTTAGCGGCTCAAATTCCTTGGGCTGAATCATCTGCTCAGCCTGCTGATGAATCTGCCAGGGCTGATGATTTCGCTCCTATGCTTGAAGAAACTGCCAGGGCAACTTCCAATGGTGCGCCTGTAGAAACTCATAGGCCAGCTGAAGATTTTGCTGAGCCTGAAGAACCTGAGAGGGCAACTGCTTCAGTTGTGCCCGAAGAAACAGCACCACCTTCCTCATCAGCCAAGACTGCAAAGTCCTCAAAAGTGAAGAATCTCACTCTTCCTTCTGCATCAGAAGCGAAGAAGACTAAGGCTGCTGAGAAGGAAGCTGCAGAGAAAAGAAAAGCATCAACTCCACCAAAGTCTTTAGAACCCAAACGTGCGAAGACTTTGCAAAAGTCCTCAACTGAGCCAATTGATGCTGTTCCAATTTCATCAATGCCATCATTCGAAGTTGTTCCATTTGGTGTAGACTACGTCTTGCCAAATGAAGAATCTGATGATACCCACTCTGCTGCTTCCACAGAGAAGGTGGACGAAGAAATAGTAGTTGAAGACTTTGCTTCAACTCCTCAGACAGCATCGCCCTAGCCTCAGCTCACTGCTGAAGAGGCTGGAGTTGAAGAAATTGAAGAAGATGTGGACATTGGCAACACAACGCCGTTGATAAATGATGAATATTGGGAGACTCAACACCCAAATTCACCAATGGCCACACCCCTTACTCAGATTCCTCAGTCCCCAGCCCAGACTGAAGAAATTGTGACTGGATCTGAAGAAAAGGCTGAACATGAAGAACTTCAAACTGCATCAGCTGAAGAAAGACCTGTTGAGGAAGTTCTAAAATCTTCCCATGAAATTGTGGCTCATATTCCTCAGGCTGAGGAAACTGCTGTTGTGTCAACAGAAGTCTTCAAACCAACTGCTATGCAAATTCAGCCTAAGCCAAGAACTCCTTACTTGAAGAATCTCAAATTCAACAAGGACAGATTCTTCGCTGAGCATCATTTCTTCACAACTGAAAATCCTTATGACAGGCCCAGAATCAGATGTCAGAGGTTTTGGACTCATGCTCAGATGAACTTCTATGCATCAGTCTTATTCGACAAGGAGTAAGTCTTCGAGCACATGCATATTCCTCATGTGGACATGGAGTGTTGGGTAACGTTGCATGGGAAACAAAAATTTTCCTACGCACACGCAAGATCTATCCATGGTGATGAGCATCTACGAGAGGGAGAGTGGATCTACATACCCTTGTAGATCGCTAAGCGGGAAGCGTTAAGAAACGCGGTTGATGTAGTCGAACGTCTTCGCGATCCAAATCGCCGAGCGTCCCGCGATCCCATCACGATCCATCTCGCGATCCAATCATAATCTGTCCCGCGATCCCATCACGATCCGTCCCGCGATCCTAATCACGGTCCTTCCGATCTAGCGCCTAACGGACGGCACCTCCGCGTTCAGCACACATACAGCTCGATGATGATCTCCGCCTTCTTGATCCAGCAAGAGGGAGCGGAGAGGTAGATGAGTTCTCCGGCAGCGCGACGGCACGGCGGCGGTGGTGGTGGAACTATTCCGGCAGGGCTTCGCCTAAACACTGCCGAAACTAGACTAGAGGAGAAAACGATCTAGAGGAAGTAGAGGGAGCACGTGATAATTAGGGTTAGCTCTCCCCTCTAAATCCTCTAGTATATATAGGAGGGAGGGATGGGAGGAGGCAGCCTCAAACCCTCAAGGGTTGGCCGAAATTGGAGGTGGAGGAGTCCTACTCCAATCCTACTAGGAGTAGGATTCCTCCTCTCCACTTCGAAACCCTTTCCACCTTTCCACCTTTGGGTTTTCCCACCCCTAGCCGCATGGGTCTTAGTGGGGGGTTCGGCCATCCCACTAGGGGCTGGTTTCACTCCTCCCACAGCCCATGAGGTCCTTTGGGTCGAGACACCCCTCCCGGTAGTCCCCCGGTACCCTCCCGGCACTCCCGGTACACTACCGAAGTACCCGAAACTTTTCCGGTGACCAAAACAGGACTTCCTATATATCAATCTTTACCTCCAGACCATTCCGGAGCTCCTCGTGACGTCCAGGATCTCATCCGGGACTCCGAACAACCTTCGGTCACCACCATACATAACTCAACTATACCGAAACGTCACCGAACCTTAAGTGTGCAGACCCTGCGGGTTCGAGAACTATGTAGACATGACCGAGACACCTCTACGGTCAATAACCAATAGCGGGACCTGGATGCCCATATTGGTTCCTACATATTCTACGAAGATCTTTATCGGTTGAACCTCTATGTCAAGGATTCAGTAAATCCCGTATGATGTTCCCTTTGTTCTTCGGTATGTTACCTTCCCGAGATTCGATCGTCGGTATCTCTATACCTAGTTCAATCTCATTACCGGCAAGTCTCTTTACTCGTTCCGTAATACAAGATCCCGTGGCTAACACTTAGTCACATTGCTTGCAAGGCTTATTGTGATGTTGTATTACCGAGTGGGCCCTGAGATACCTCTCCGTCACACGGAGTAACAAATCCCAGTCTTGATCCATGCCCACTCAACAGACACCCTCGGAGATACGTGTAGAGCATCTTTATAGTCACCCAGTTATGTTGTGACGTTTGATACACACAAGGTATTCCTCCGGTGTCAGTGAGTTGCATGATCTCATGGTCATAGGAACAGATACTTGACATGCAGAAAACTATAGCAATAAACTGACACGATCATATGCTATGTTTATAGTTTGGGTCTTGTCCATCACATCATTCTCCTAATGATGTGATCCCGTTATCAATTGACATCTCATGTCTATGGCCAGGAAATCTTGACCATCTTTGATCAACGAACTAGTTAACTAGAGGCATACTAGGGACACAGTGTTGTCTATGTACCCACACATGTATTTGAGTTTCCAATCAATACAATTATAGCATGGATAATAAACGATTATCATGAACAAGGAAATATAATAATAACCAATTTATTATTGCCTCTAGGGCATATTTCCAACATGGAGTCCCTTCCATGCTTCTCTCCTATGCTGGCTGTTCTTCATGATGCATGCCTTCTTCCTTTGTGCTGTGAAATCTGCAATTGGAATGAAGAGCTCATTCTTCAGTTCTATGCGACTCTGCACATCTCAGGGAATGCTGAAGACATCAACACTTGGGTTCTTGACTAGATGATTGAAAACACTCATCTCACTGCACCTGCCATAGAATTGCTCAGAGAGCTTCCAATTAGTCCTCCTTCCCCTGATGCAAGGATGATCCATGATGAACCTGAGCTTCAAAATCATCTGATGCAAGTGCTGATGAAGCCACTGAAGCCTGGCCAAGCTCCACGAACAACCTTCCTTGTGAAGGATTTGCTTTATGTGCCAAGGACACTCTTCAGGATTCTGAGGAAAACACTCTGCCCCATCAAAGGCCACAATTCTGAAGAAGAAGAAGTTATGGGTATCATGAAGAATGTGCTATTCAATCTGATCCATGGCATTCCTATCAACTACCATGATTTCTTCATGAGGACTTTGGGCAACATTGCTATGTCCCCGTTTGAACTGAAGCCCTATGCTCCTTGGATTATGAAATTCATCAGGACAAGGTCTTCAATTGCTTATGAGGCAGACCTTATCAATCACCTCAGTTATCTGCCCCCTCTTGAAGTCATCAAAAGGCAGATTTCCTCGTCCGAGGGCAAAGGCAAAGATCCTATTATGGATGAAGGAACTCGTCCATTGGATGGTCAAGTTCGTCAGCCTGGCTCTTACTCCACAAACGATGACACTGCCAGCCAAGACACCGCAGCAAAGCCCTCAGGTCAAATTCCTCAGGCCTCTGCCCCTCGTGTGATGACCGATCGTGAGCTTCTAATAAGTCTTCATCAGAAGGTTGATCGCAATCACAAGTGGGTCAAGCATCAATTTGGTTCACTTCTTCGCGACATGACTGTCACGCACAACGCTGTGAGGAAAAACCACTATTATCTTCATGAAGTCTTTGATCGCACCTGGGCCATTCTGTCTCACCTTAAGACTCCTGAAGAACTCAGGGAGATGGAATTTCAGCAGGACTTTGACTGGTCTTACCCTCCCAAGAAGAAATGGAAGAAAGTTCAAGTTCCTCAGCTGGTTACAAGGTCATGTCAGTGACGTTTGATACACACAAGGTATTCCTCCGGTGTCAGTGAGTTGCATGATCTCATGGTCATAGGAACAGATACTTGACATGCAGAAAACTATAGCAATAAACTGACACGATCATATGCTATGTTTATAGTTTGGGTCTTGTCCATCACATCATTCTCCTAATGATGTGATCCCGTTATCAAATGACATCTCATGTCTATGGCCAGGAAACCTTGACCATCTTTGATCAACGAACTAGTTAACTAGAGGCATACTAGGGACACAGTGTTGTCTATGTACCCACACATGTATTTGAGTTTCCAATCAATACAATTATAGCATGGATAATAAACGATTATCACGAACAAGGAAATATAATAATAACCAATTTATTATTGCCTCTAGGGCATATTTTCAACAGTCTCCCACTTGCACTAGAGTCAATAATCAAGTTCACATCACCATGTGATTTACATTGTTATGAATCTAACACCCAATGAGTTCTGGGGTTCGATCATGCTTTGCATGTGAGAGAGGTCTTTAGTCAACGGTCTGCAACATTCAGATCCGTGTGTTCTTTGCAAATCTATATGTCATACTGCGGATGCTACCACGCTCCACTTGGAGCTATTCCAAATGGTTGCTCCACTATACGTATCCTGCCTGCTACTCAGAGTCGTCCGGATAGGTGTCAAAGCTTGCATCGACGTAACCCTTTACGACGAACTCTTTATCACCTCCATAATCGAGAAATATTTCCTTAGTCCTCTAGTTACTAAGGATAATCTTGACCGCTGTCCAGTGATCCACTCCTGGACCACTCGTGTACCCCTTGACGGACTCATGGCAAGGCACACACCAGGTGCGGTACACAGCATGGCATACTATACAAAGCCTATGGATAAGGCATAGGGGACGACCTTCGTCCTTTCTCTTTCTTCTGCCATGGTCGAGCTTTGAGTCTCACTCAACTCCACACCTTACAAATCAGGCAAGAACTCTTTCTTTGACTGATCCATTTTGAACTCTTTCAAAATCTTGTCAAGGTATGTACTCATAGAAAGTCTTATCAGACGTCTTGATCTATCCCTATAGATCCTGATGCCCAATATTTAAGTAGCTTCTATCCAAGTTTTCCTTTGAAAAACTCCTTTTCAAATAGCCCTTTATGCTTTCCAGAAATTCTACATCATTTCAGATCAACAATATGTCATCCACATATACTTATCAGAATTCTATAGTGCTCCCACTCACTTTATTATAAATACAAGTTTCTCATAAACTTTGTATAGACTCAAAAACTTTGATCACCTCATCAAAGCGTATATTCCAACTCCGAGATGCTTGCTCCAGTCGATAGAAGGATCGCTGGAGCTTGCATACATTTTAGCATCCTCAAGACTAACAAAACCTTCCGGTTGTATCACATACAACCTTTCCTCACGGATACCGTTAAGGAAATGATGTTTTGACATCCATCTGCCAGATTTCTTAATCGAAAAACGCAGCAACTGCTAACATAATTCCAACAGACTTTAGCATCGCTACGGGTGAGAAAGTCTCATCGTAGTCAACTCCTTGAACTTGTGAAAAACCCTTTGCCACAAGTCGAGCTTTATAGACGGTGACATTACCGTCCGCGTCCGTCTTCCTTTTAAAGATCCATTTGTTCTAAATGGCCTATCGCCCTTCAGGTAATACTTCCAAAGCCCATACTTTGTTTTCATACATGGATCTCATCTCGGATTTCATGGCCTCTAACCATTTCTCGGAATCCGGGCCCATCATCGCTTCTCCATAGCTCGTAGGTTCATCGTTGTCCAACAACATGACCTGTAAGACAGGGTTGCCGTACCACTCATGAGCAGTATGCGTCCTTGTCGACCTACGAGGTTTGATAGTAACTTGATCCGAAGCTTCATGATCATCATCATTAACTTCCTCTTCAACTAACGTAGGCTCCACAGAAACAACTTTCTGCGCTGCGTTACTCTCTGGTTGAAACTAAGGTTCAACAACCTCATCAAGTTCTATCTTCCTCCCACTCAATTCTTTCGAGAGAAACTCTTTCTCGAGAAAGGACCCGTTTTAGCAACAAACACTTTGTGCTTGGATCTAAGATAGAAGGTTTACCCAACTGTTACGTTAGGGTATTCTATGAAGATGCATTTGTCCGCTTTGGGTTCAAGCTCATTAAGTGAAAACCCTTTTTCACATAAGCGTCACAGCCCCAAACATTAAGAAATGACAGCTTAGGTTTCGGCCAAACCAAAATTCATACGGTGTCATCTCAACGGACTTAGATGGTCCCCCTTTTAAAGTGAATGTGGTTGTCTCTAATGCATAACCCTAAAACGATAGTGGTAAATCGATATGAGACATCATAGTTCGCACCATATCCAATAGAGCATGACTACGACGTTCGGACACACCATCACACTATGGTGTTCCAGGTGGCGTGAGTTGTGAAACAACTTCCACATTGTCTTAAGTTGTATACCAAACTCGTAACTCAGATATTCACCTCCACAATCATATCGTAGACATTTTATCTTCTTGTCACGATGATCTCAAACTTCACTCTGATTTTGTTTGAACTTTTCAAACGTTACAGACTTGTGTTTCATTAAGTAAATATCCCCATATCTACTCAAATCATCAGTGAAGGTAGGAAAATAACGATATCCACCGCACGCTACAACACTCGTTGGACCGAATACATCAACATGTATTATTTCCAATAAGTTACTTGCCCGCTCCATCATACCGGAAAACGGGGTCTTAGTCATCTTGCCCATGAGGCATGGTCCGCATGTCTCAACCGATTCGAAATCGAATGAGTCCAAAGATCCATCAGCATGGAGTTTCTTCATGCGTTTTACACCAATATGACATTTAGCAGCAGTGCCACAAGTATGTGGTACTATCATTATTAACTTTGTATCTTTTGGCATCAATATTATGAACATGTGTATCACTACGATCAAGATTCAATAAACCATTCTCATTGGGTGCATGACCATTGAAGGTTTTATTCATTTAAACAGAATAACCATTATTCTCTAACTTAAATGAATAACCGTATTGCAATAAACATGATCTAATCACGTTTATGCTCAACGCAAACACCAAATAACATTTATTTAGGTTCATCACTAATTCCGAAGGTAGAGAGAGCGTGCGATGGTGATCACATCAACCTTGGAAACACTTCCAACACTCATCGTCACCTCACCGTTAGCTAGCCTCCGTTTATTCCGTAGCTTTTATTTCGAGTTACTAACATTTAGCAACCGAACTAGTATCTAATACCCAGGTGCTACTAGGAGTACTAGTAAGGTACACATCAATAACACGTATATAAAATATACTTCTGTCGACGTTGCCAGCCTTCTTATCTACCAAGTATCTAGGGCAGTTCCGCTTCAGTGACCGTTCTCCTCATAATAGAAGCACTCAGTCTCGGGTTTGGGTTCAACCTTGGGTTTCTTTACTGGAGCAACAACTGGCTTGCCATCCAGGAAGTATCCCTCCTTGCCCTTGCCCTTCTCGAAACTAGTGGTTTTACTAACCATTAACACTTGATGCTCCTTCTTGATTTATACCTTCGCAGTGTCAAACATCGCGAATAGCTCCGGGATCATTATTTCCATCCCTGGCATTTTATAGTTCATCACAAAGTTCTAGTAGCTTTGTGGCAGTGACTTGGAGATCTATATCAACCACTATCTTATCTGGAAGATTAACTCCCACTCGATTCAAGTGATTGTAGCACGCAGACAATCTGAGTTCATGCTCACCGATTGAGCTATTCTCCTTCATCTTGCAGGCAAAGAATCTTGTTGGAGGTCTCATACCTCTCAACATGGGCACGAGCCTGAGATCCCAATTTCAGCTCTTAGAACATCTCATATGTTCCATGACATTCAAAATGTTTTGGAGCCTCAATTCTAAGCCGGAACGCATGACGCACTGAACTATCAAGTAGTCATCAAAACGTGCCTGTCAGGTGTTCACAACATCTACAAACGATGCTTGAGGGGGTGGCGCACCGAGCGGTGCATTAAGGACATAAGCCTTCTGTGCAGCAATGAGGACAATCCTCAGATCACGGACCCAGTCCACATTATTGCTACCATCATCTTTCAACTCTATTTCTCTAGGAACATATAAAAAAATTCAAGGGAGCTACAACGCGAGCTAGTAATCTACACCATAATTTGCAAAGACATTTTGACTATGTTCATGATAATGAGTTTAGTTAATCATATTACTTAAAAACTCCCACTCAAATTGACATCCCTCCGGTCATTCGAGTGTCACATGATGCAAATCCACCAACTCAAGTCCGATCATCACGTGAGTTGAGGTGGTTTCGATGGTGAACATCTTCATGTTGATCATATCTACTATATGACTCATGTTCGACCTTTCGGTCTCTTGTGTTCCGAGGCCATGTCTGTACATGCTAGGCTCGTCAAGTTTAACCCGAGTGTTCCGCACGTGCAACACTGGCTTGCACCCGTTGTATGCGAACGTAGAGTCTATCACACCCGATCATCACGTGGTGTCTTGAAACGACGAACTTTCACAACGGTGCACACTCGGGAAGAACACAATTTATCTTGAAATTTAAGTGAGGGATCACCTTATAATGCTACCGTCGTCCTAAGCAAAATAAGATGCATAAAAAGATTAACATCACATGCAAATCATAAGTGACATGATATGGCCATGAACTTGTGCTTTTGATCTCCATCTTCAAAGCACCAGCATGATCTCCATCGTCACCGGCATAACACCATGATCTCCATCATCTTGATCTCCATCAATGTGTCGCCATGAGGTTGTCGCGCCGACTGTTGCTTCCACGACTATTGCTAACTCATAGTGATAAAGTAAAGCAAAAACGGCGAAAATAATTAAAGACAACCCTATGGCTCCTGCCGGTTGCCGTACTCATCGACATGCAAGTCGTGATATTCTATACAATACATGATCATCTCATACATCACATATATCTGATCATGTAATTGGCCATATCACATCACAACATACCCTGCAAAAACAAGTTAGATGTCCTCTAATTGTTGTTGCAAGTTTTACGTGGCTGCTACGGGTATCTAGCAAGAACAATTCTTACCTACGCAAAAACCACAACGGTGATACAAAAATTGTTATTCAAGCTTCTCAAGGACCGCCTTTGTCAAATCCGATCCGACTAAAGTGGGAGAAACAGACACCCGCCAGCCATCTTTATGCAACGAAGTTACATGTCAGTTGATGGAACCGGTCTCTCGTAAGCGTATGAGTAATGTTGGTCCGGGCCGCTTCATCCCACAATACCGCCGAATCAAGAAAAGACCAAGGGAGGAAGCAATCTGAATATCAACGCCCACAAACTCCTTTGTGTTCTACTCGAGATCTCATCTACACATAAACCTAGCTCTGATACCACTGTTGGGTAACGTTGCATGGGAAACAAAAAATTTCCTATGCACACGCAAGATCTATCCATGGTGATGAGCATCTACGAGAGGGAGAGTGGATCTACATACCCTTGTAGATCGCTAAGCGGGAAGCGTTAAGAAACGCGGTTGATGTAGTCGAACGTCTTCGCGATCCAAATCGCCGAGCGTCCCGCGATCCCATCACGATCCATCTCGCGATCCAATCACGATCCGTCCCGCGATCCCATCACGATCCGTCCCGCGATCCTAATCACGGTCCTTCCGATCTAGCGCCGAACGGACGGCACCTCCGCGTTCAGCACACGTACAGCTCGATGATGATCTCCGCATTCTTGATCCAGCAAGAGTGAGCGGAGAGGTAGATGAGTTCTCCGGTAGCGTGATGGCGCGGCGGCGGTGGTGGTGGAACTATTCCGGCAGGGCTTCGCCTAAACACTGCCGAAACTAGACTAGAGGAGAAAACGATCTAGAGGAAGTAGAGGGAGCACGTGGCAATTAGGGTTAGCTCTCCCCTATAAATCCTCTAGTATATATAGGAGGGAGGGAGGGGAGGAGGCAGCCTCAAACCCTCAAGGGTTGGCCGAAATTGGAGGTGGAGGAGTCCTACTCCAATCCTACTAGGAGTAGGATTCCTCCTCTCCACTTGGAAACCCTTTCCACCTTTCCACCTTTGGGTTTTTCCCACCCCTAGCCGCATGGGCCTTAGTGGGGGGTTCGGCCAGCCCACTAGGGGCTGATTTGACTCCTCCCACAGCCCATGAGGTCCTTTGGGTCGAGACACCCCTCCCGGTAGTCCCCCGGTACCCTCCCGGCACTCCCAGTACACTACCGAAGTACCCGAAACTTTTCCGGTGACCAAAACAGGACTTCCTATATATCAATCTTTACCTCCGGACCATTCCGGCGCTCCTCGTGACGTCCAGGATCTCATCCGGGACTCCGAACAACCTTCGGTCACCACCATACATAACTCAACTATACTGAAACGTCACTGAACCTTAAGTGTGCAGACCCTGCGGGTTCGAGAACTATGTAGACATGACCGAGACACCTCTACGGTCA
Organism: Elymus sibiricus; assembly: GCA_039707655.1. Lineage (NCBI taxonomy): Eukaryota > Viridiplantae > Streptophyta > Magnoliopsida > Poales > Poaceae > Elymus > Elymus sibiricus. The sequence goes on from CM077665.1 coordinate 363,542,287, forward strand.
ATAACCAATAGCGGGACCTAGATGCCCGTATTGGTTCCTACATATTCTATGAAGATCTTTATCGGTTGAACCTCTATGTCAAGGATTCAGTTAATCCCGTATGCTGTTCCCTTTGTTCTTCGGTATGTTACTTGCCCGAGATTCGATCGTCGATATCTCTATACCTAGTTCAATCTCATTACCGGCAAGTCTCTTTACTCGTTCCGTAATACAAGATCATGTGGCTAACACTTAGTCACATTGCTTGCAAGGCTTATTGTGATGTTGTATTACCGAGTGGGCCCTGAGATACCTCTCCGTCACACGGAGTAACAAATCCCAGTCTTGATCCATGCCCACTCAACAGACACCCTCGGAGATACGTGTAGAGCATCTTTATAGTTTGGGTCTTGTCCATCACATCATTCTCCTAATGATGTGATCCCGTTATCAATTGACATCTCATGTCTATGGCCAGGAAACCTTGACCATCTTTGATCAACGAGCTAGTTAACTAGAGGCATACTAGGGACACAGTGTTGTCTATGTACCCACACATGTATTTGAGTTTCCAATCAATACAATTATAGCATGGATAATAAATGATTATCATGAACAAGGAAATATAATAATAACCAATTTATTATTGCCTCTAGGGCATATTTCCAACATGGAGTCCCTTCCATGCTTCTCTCCTGTGCTGGCTGTTCTTCATGATGCATGCCTTCTTCCTGTGTGCTGTGAAATCTGCAATTGGAATGAAGAGCTCATTCTTCAGTTCTATGCGACTCTACGCATCTCAGGGAATGCTGAAGACATCAACACTTGGGTTCTTGACTGGATGATTGAAAACACTCATCTCACTGCACCTGCCATAGAATTGCTCAGAGCGCTTCCAATTAGTCCTCCTTCCCCTGATGCAAGGATGATCTATGATGAACCCGAGCTTCAAAATCATCTGATGCAAGTGCTGATGAAGCCACTGAAGCCTGGCCAAGCTCCATGAACAACCTTCCTTGTGAAGGATTTGCTTTATGTGCCAAGGACACTCTTCAGGATTCTGAGGAAAACACTCTGCCCCATCAAAGGCCACAATTCTGAAGAAGAAGAAGTTATGGCTATCATGAAGAATGTGCTATTCAATCTGATCCATGGCATTCCTATCAACTACCATGATTTCTTCATGAGGACTTTGGGCAACATTGCTATGTCCCCATTTGAACTGAAGCCCTATGCTCCTTGGATTATGAAATTCATCAGGACAAGGTCTTCAATTGCTTATGAGGCAGACCTTATCAATCACCTCAGTTATATGCCCCCTCTTGAAGTCATCAAAAGGTAGATTTCCTTGTCTGAGGGAAAAGGCAAAGATCCTATTATGGATGAAGGAACTCATCCATTGGATGGTCAAGTTTGTCAGCCTGGCTCTTACTCCACAAATGATGACACTGCCAGCCAAGACACTGCAGCAAAGCCTTCAGCTCAAATTCCTCAGGCCTCTGCCCCTCGTGTGATGACCGATCGTGAGCTTCTAATAAGTCTTCATCAGAAGGTTGATCGCAATCACAAGTGGGTCAAGCGTCAATTTGGTTCACTTCTTCGCGACATGACTGTCACGCACAACGCCGTGAGGAAAAACCACTATTATCTTCATGAAGTCTTTGATCGCACCTGGGCCATTCTGTCTCACCTTAAGACTCCTGAAGAACTCAGGGAGATGGAATTTCAGCAGGACTTTGACTGGTCTTACCCTCCCAAGAAGAAATGGAAGAAAGTTCAAGTTCCTCAGCTGGTTACAAGCTCATTTTCTTCATCGCGCGCGACTGATGAAGCTGGAGACATTGTAGGCACTGCTGAAGGCCCTACCCCACCAACCGACCCCAACAAAGGTGGCGCTCTTCCACCACCTTCAAGATGAAATTCTTCAGGGGCGTTAGTGCTCAATTTTGTCCCTTTTGGTCACTTGATGACAAAGGGGGAGAAATTTGAGTTAGTCTTCAAGCGGGTCTCTCTTTATATGGGCTGTTTTTGTTTAAGTTACAACTCTCGCTCTTCTGAAGCTTTTGTTGATTAAGTTGTAAACTTAAGTCCGATGGTGGTCTGATACTTTTGAACTGCCTTCTGCATGCTTATTTCCTCAAGTATCTTAATGCACGCATGCTGAATTTCCTCAGACCCCATTTTCCATCATGCATTTCAATTTCCTCATGATATATATTAAATGCGTGTATGGATTACAAGATATAGGGGGAGATCTCCAAGATTTTATCCTGCCATGTGCATTTGCAGTCCAAAGCAAATTCCTCAAATATGCACATCTTCAGGGGGAGTTCCTCTATATCTTGCAATTAAATTCCTCAAACTCTGTACTTACTCTTCATATGTTTATCCCCGTTGAAAACTTAACCTATTTGTCATCAATCACCAAAAAGAGGGAGATTGTAAGTGCATCTAGTGCCCCTTAGTGATTTTGGTGTATTGAAGACTTATAGGTTATGGGACTAATTTGTTTGTGAGTGTACATAGGTTCTATAAGTCGATGAGGAGTTTGGTATATTCAAAGAATATCGACCCCTAAAAATGAATGTCTTCAGCTGAAGACTTTGGTGAAGACTTTGAAGCTAAAGAATTCGGTGTAACCTTGAATATATTGACGAGGACTATGAAGCATGAAGACTTTAGTTCTTATTGTTTCATTTCCTTCCTTGAGTCATAGGAAACACCGTGCTATTAAAGGGGGCCGAGGTAATACTAAGGAAAAATTTCCATCTGATGCTCAACTCAAAAGCCTCAACACAACCCAATCCTTCGAGTGAAGCCTTTGGAAATCTCTTACAGTTCAGTCAAGTTCTTCAGTGACAGAGACGATGTTCTTCTGGTCTCTGAGGAAATTGGTCTCACTTAGGAGTTAGAATTTCGCCAGTGCGAATTGCCTACAAGTGAGGAATATGATAAGCCCTGAGGAATTTGACAATTCAAATTCTGACCGTTGTTGTGCCTTGCGCCAGCTGTCCAGATATTCTATCCACCTAACGGTCATATCATTGGGGGGCATTTATGTCTTATCATGTCGGGTTGCACCCTGGCTATAAATAGCCCCCCCATAACCAATAGATGGTTGGCTGCTCCGAGAGAGAAGGTGACACTTGTCATTTGAGAGCAACCCATTCCTCGAGGACTTTGAGAGTAAATCATCAGTGAGGAAAAACCCCAAACCACCAAAACCCAAAGTGATTGAGCATCACTGAAGAGATTGTTCCTATGTGGAACCGACGCTTTTTACCTTTGAAGACTGTGTATCTTCCAGACGGTTAGGCGTCATGGTCTAGAGCATCTAGCAGTCAATTGTGGATCGCCGGGTGACCGAGTTTGTGAGGGTTTGGAAGTCTACCCTGAACACTTACCACGAGTGTTGGGCGAGGTCTGTGTGACCTTAGCTCAAGGAGAATACGGTAAGGACTGTGTGTCCTTTGGTTTAAATACCAAGCCGCTCCGAACCAGACGTACGACTGTCACAACATTTGGAACTGGGTCATCAAATCACTATCTTCATCGAGCACCTGGTTCTATTTCCTCAACCCCTTCATTTCCTCAAAGTACTTGTTGATGAATCTGATCGTTACTGTCTGAAGAATTTGACTGAAGACTTTCTCAATTTCCTCATCTCAAATTCTTCAGTCACTTTATCTTCTGCCTGCTTATCCTGTTCACGCTACTTATGCTCCGTGTATGTTTCATTTCATCATGATGACTATGCTACTTCTATATTTCGCATGCACTTGAGTACTTATTCCGCTGCAAGTATTTCATCACTTAGCAAATTCCTCAACTAGTAATTCCTCAGTGACGAATTTGTAAAAATTGCCTATTCACCCCCCCTCTAGTCGATATAACGCACTTTCAAGCTTCCTGGCCTTCAGCCAATGGTGGTCTTCGGCAGGGAGGGTTAAGAGCGAATTTCTTCTTGTATTTAGGTGTAACATAGCGATATTCTCTCCACTCCCTTGCCCATCTCCGCTCAATCTTTTGAATGTGAATCTTTCGCTTGTCTTTGGTTTCCTTGCCATACGTTGCTTCATCAGGTGTACAATACTCAAGGTATATTTCCTCGGAATCTCAAAGGCAGTATTGGATTCTGGCTTCTTTCCTCCTTTCTGTGGTCTTTTCCCATCTGCCATTTTCTTTGACTGAGGAATTTGAACTTTTGATGATTCTAAGGAAGTATGCAATTTTTCTTCGAGGAACGCTGCAGATGAGTTAGGTTGATGAGAACCTAGAGCTTCATCAGCGGACATTTTGTACCTGTGAACAGAGTATAGGTGCGAAGAGTTTGAAGAGGTGATATGCTTTCTCAGAAATTTTGCATATATTATCAAGTTTGAGGAATTTGACCATAGATGTCTTTGAAGAATTTCACTAAGTGTTCTTGACTTAGGTTCCAGAGTTGTGCAGATTTGAAGATCCACACAATTGAGGAATCTTGAAGAAAATCATAACTTAGAGAAATAAATCCAGAGAAAGAGTTCGTTTGGTGCTTAAGAGATGGATTGCTGAAGAATAAACACCTTTTGAGGATTTTGTGGAAATCATAAGGATCAAAATAGGGCAGTAAAATTAGATTTTAATTACCTTGGTGAAGAACACGACGAACTGGGAGTAGGAACTGAGAAGTTCGTCAGTTTAGATGTCCCACGCCCTAACTTGGCGGTGGAAGACAGCTACAGCGGCAGCGAAGTGAAGATTTCTGCGGCCGATGCGAGTACGATGGCGAGGAGGTTGAGGCAGTGAAGCTCTTCCTCTCCGACGACGATGAGGTTTAGAGGCGGCGCTAGGTCTGAGCTCGAGAGCGACGGGGTGACAGCAAGAGGAGTAACTTTGAGCAGTGAATGGGGAGGGGTATTTATAGTGGAGGTGAAAAACTGAACGTCCGAAGATTTTGGACATTCTTACCCCTGACCCTTGCTATCCTAGCGACATGTGTCACCCGCGTACTGAGAGGTGGAGATAGTGGAGGATCTTGGGTTATCCAATCGTGGGAATCGGAATCGGTTTCAACGGCAACCGCCAAAAATTGAAATTGAATATTTTAAAGTTTCGTTCACAAATTCTTCAGCTGACAAGAACATAGTGAAGATTTTGAACGGGTTTCAAATAAAATGCATATGAAGAATTTGTGAACAAACTGGGTTGAGTTTAGCATAGAGGGGGAGTGGGTCCGATCACATTCACTTAGAAGAAAATCAACTTGAAGAATTGGCTATAAGTGAATGCTGTTGAGGACATTAAAAACTCATATATATATATATATATATATATATATATATATATATATATAGTCAATGAAGAAACTCAGATGAAGAACACTAGTTGAAAAGTTTGAAGAATTTGAAATTTTGAGGAATTTGCAAACGTGGAGAATTTGCAAATTTGAAGAATTTGCAAAATGATGAAAAACTCAAATTCAACTTGGGTGGTGGCATGACCCACCGTGTAAGAATGATGATTTCAGACACCGCATACAATTATCGTAGGGTTCTAAGAATCAAATTCTTCATTAATTTCTTCACTTTTAGAGAGTTAGTCTTTATTGATTGAAGAAAAACGTTACTTCGTGTGTTGCGCATCAAAGTCATCAATTTTGCATAAATGTTAGGATGTGTGTCCTTTCAAAGAACATTCGAAGATTCTAAGATATTTAGCTCACACCGCAACTTGCAAAATCTCTTCTCATCCAAGGGCTTTGTGAAGATATCAGCGAGTTGTTCTTCAGTCTTCACGTGGTCGAGGAAGATATCGCCCTTCATCACATGGTCACGAAGAAAATGATGACGAATCTGGATGTGCTTGGTCTTTGAGTGCTGAACTGGGTTGTGAGCAATCTTGATGGCACTCTCATTGTCGCAGTAGAGGGGAACATTCTTCACATTGATGCCGTAGTCCTTGAGGGTTTGCTTCATCCATAGCAATTGAGCACAGCAAGAACCAGCAGCAATGTACTCAGCTTCAGCAGTGGATAGTGACACGCAGTTCTGCTTCTTCGAGGACCAACAGACTAAGGATCGTCCGAGGAAATGACAAGTGCATGACGTTGACTTGCAGTCCACATGATCACCAGCATAATCAGAATCAGAATATCCAATGAGGTCAAGATCTGAGCCCTTGGGGTACCATAATCCTAGTGTTGGAGTGTGAGCTAGATATCAAAGAATATGTTTCACAACCTTGTGGTGTGATTCCTTTGGTTTGGCTTGAAATCGGGCACACATGCAAACACTAAGCATAATATCTGGCCTAGATGCACATAGATACAATAAAGAACCAATCATGGAGCTAGATGTCTTCGTCGGCTTCACGCAAGGAATCAGCCTTTCGGATGAGCCGGCCTCCAGCGGCAACACCCTCATCAACTTGGACGACGGATCATGCACAGGAGATACAGAGTCAATCTGTCCTCTTTATGATGGCGGGCTTGGGGGTCATTGGAAATCGAGGCCCCTGGGGAATACGACGAGTCGCCACGCCAAGTCGCCGTCTACATGGCAGGAGCTACGACGGTTCCAGATCCGGCCGCAGCTGGAGGTTCTGGCGGGACAACTAAAACGCCGGCTCAAGCCATGACTGATCTCATGGCCGAGATGGCAAAACTCGTGGACACCCCAGTTACTGCAGAAAATCAGGAAGAGCGCAATGTGGAGCTAACCAAATTGCGTAGTCAGATAGTTGAGGTACAGAAGGAAATTGATGCTGAAAACGCACGAATGGCGGAGTTGCAGGCTCGCATACATCAAGAGACGGAACGCCTTAAGGCCGAGGCCTGGCGGTTAGGAGTTCAGAGGGAGGCATCAGAGGCAGTTTACGAGAGAAGACTCCACCACGGGCTCCCTCCGAACCTTGAGCCACAACAGCTTTTTAATACCCCACAACAGACACCAGGAACTGTTCAACAACCCGGGAATTGGCAAGAGGAACCGGCTCAACCCCCGCCGGCTCACTCCCCGCCTCTATGATTCCAGACTCCACGGGGCCACTTTTCCAATCCTGTTGACAACATGTTGGCAGCAACCCGGAATTTGGAAGCACTGCCTATTAACGGAAACTCCCCTGTTGACGTTGAGGCTAGAAACGCTATTGAGATGCTGAAAACAGATGTGGTACAACAGGCACAATACTCATACAGTCGGGATCGGATGCATTCCACTCCCTACGCTAGCAAGGGCCGTCATGTGGAGTCCCCAGCCGTTTCCAGCAGTGGATGAAGGCAACAGCCTCAGGTCTCCCCAACCCGTCCCATGCCGTCAGACGCCCAGGCAGTTGTTGATGCAGCGAGAGGCGCACGCCAAGCAGAAGCGGAAGCGACAACACGGGCGATTCAACAGCTTCATCCTCAATTGGCGAGTTTGGGGGCTGGGTCCAACAGTAGGACAATTGGTATACGATGCTTATCCCCGGCACTCCACGCCGAGCGCATGCCCAAAGACTTCAAGGGGCCTCGTAAGGTGCTAAATTACACGACATATCTTGAGCCGGCGTCTTGGATCGAAAGTTATGAGTTGGCGATGGATATGCTGGATGTCAGTGACGCCGTGTGTGCCAAGTACTTAACCATGATGTTGGAAGGACCGGCTCGGACGTGGCTAAATTTTTTGCCACCTAACTCCATCAACACATGGGCCGAGCTGAAAGAGCGGTTCATCAAGAATTGCCAAGGAACCTGCAAGAAGCCTATGACAATAGTAGACCTACAACATTGTGTTCAATGAGTGGACGAGTCGTCCCACCATTGGACTCGCCGGGTCGCGGAAATTATCCACTCATCAGATAGCATCACGACGGCTCAAGCAGTCCTAATATTGGAAAAGAACTGTCACTTCCAGCCTTTGGTTCAGAAGCTCGGACAGCTCAAGCGAAAAGTACAAGACATGGGCGACTTGATGGATGTCCTCACCAGATATGCCGAGTCAGATAGCACGAAGGATCCCGGCTCAGATGAGGACAAGACTACCAAAGGCAAAAAGGCTGAAGGAGGGAAAGGTCAGCATGGTCACGGTGGTAACCAGGGGGCTCAAAATAATAAGTGGAAGCAGCCTGATGGCGGGTCAAACTTTGTGGCCAATACTAACACATGCTTCAAGAATCAGCGCCGCAACGGTCGACCCGGAGGGGCTTATAATGGGAACAAACCTCACAATTATGAGGAGGCGCTTAAAGCACCTTGCCCTCAGCACAACACTCAGGATAAGCTGGCTACCCACTCATGGGAGAATTGTTATATCATTCAAGAGTTTCGTAACCAGGCTTTCCAGAATAATCCAGGTGGTAATGGTGGAGGACACCCGGGTCAACACGGACCTGGCGGGTCGCAAGGTGGCCTGGGGGCTGGTTTTCAACATCAGGGAAATCATGGCAATGGGCGGCATCCTGGCCAGGGCAATCAGCATAATAACCAAGGAGGATTCCAAAGTAATCCCAAGCAGTTGAATAATGGTCAGTGCCACTAGCACCTGAATCCCTGAATAAAATTCATGCTCTGGAGGGTCTCAAAGAAGAAATTTTATGTTTCCGAGAGGGAAACAAGCCAGCCCTGGAACACCAGTGGCCTTATTATACTTAGCTCCGCCGACTCCTTTTTTGTAATTTCTTCCCCCCCTTGCAAAATTATGTATATACTTCTTTATGTTTCGAGTATGAATAAAGCTGGCGTATTTTGTCGTTTCAACCTACAAATTGAGTTTGAGTCTTTATTTTTTGAAACAAAGGGCACCTGGGGGCTTCCAACTCATCGAGTTTACCTTTCTCACCCTTGTGACCCGGCATAATAATGCCACAATACAAATGGCATTTGGGGGCTTCCAGCCCATCGGGCTTAGCTTTCTCACCCTCTTGACCTGGCAAAAATAAACGCCATATATGGTTAAACCTGCATGTATGCTTGATGCGACTCCGATCAGATGACCCCGTGTACTCATGACAAGTCAATCCTTTTTGGACCCTGAACTTGTTAAGGTTAAAACACCGGCTTGAGTCATGAGAAAGCCGGCATACAGAAAGCTAGGATAAACCATTGGTTATCATACCAGCTTCATTGAAGCAAGACTCGAGCCTCAAAAGCCGGTCTTTCCCTGTCGAGCCTCGAAAGCCGACGGATTATCTTGACATTATGAGCATATGTTATTACATCCTTCGCATCGTCATCACGTCATGCTTAAGCGGAAAGTTGATTTTCAGATCAGAATATACCATAAGATATTTTGTGAATGCATATGAAGCCTTTTTTAGCCGACCGATTATTGGAAATATGCCCTAGAGGCAATAATAATTTAGTTATTACCATATTTCCTTGTTCATGATAATCGTTTATTATCCATGCTATAATTGTATTGATTGGAAACTCAAATACATGTGTGGGTACATAGACAACACTGTGTCCCTAGTATGCCTCTAGTAGACTAGCTCGTTGATCAAAGATGGTCAAGGTTTCCTAGCCATAGACATGAGATGTCATTTGATAACGGGATCACATCATTAGGAGAATGATGTGATGGACAAGACCCAAACTATAAACGTAGCATATGATCATGTCAGTTTATTGCTATAGTTTTCTGCATGTCAAGTATCTGTTCCTATGACCATGAGATCATGCAACTCACTGACACCGTAGGAGTGCCTTGTGTGTATCAAATGTCACAATGTAACTGGGTGATTATAAAGATGCTCTATAGGTATCTCCGAGGGTGTCTGTTGAGTTGGCATGGATCGAGACTGGGATTTGTTACTTCGTGTGATGGAGAGGTATCTCAGGGCCCACTCGGTAATACAACATCACAATGAGGCTTGCAAGCAAAGTGACTAAAGATTTAGCCACAGGATCTTGTATTACGGATAGAGTAAAGAGACTTGCCGGTAACGAGATTGAACTAGGTATGGAGATACCGACGATCGAATCTCGGGCAAGTAACATACCGATAAACAAAGGGAACAGCATACGGGATTAACTGAATCCTTGACATAGAGGTTCAACCGATAAAGATGTTCGTAGAATATGTAGGAACCAATATGGGCATCCAGGTCCCGCTATTGGTTATTGACCGTAGAGGTGTCTCGGTCATGTCTGCATAGTTCTCGAACCCGCAGGGTCTACACACTTAACATTTGGTGACAATATAAGTATAGTTGAGTTATTATCTTGGTGACCGAAAGTTGTTCGGAGTCCCGGATGAGATCCCGGACATGACGAGGAGCTCCGGAATAGTCCGGAGGTAAAGATTGATATATGGGATAATAGTGTTTGCTCTCCGGAAGGGTTCCGGAATTCACCGGAAGGGGTTTCAGATGTTTCCCGAAATGTTCGGGTACGAGAACACTTTATTTGGGCCAAGGGGTAAAGCCCACGAGGCTTTAAGGAAGGTGCAAAAGGAGTTTTGCGGAGGCCAGTGGCCAGACGCCAGGAACCCTGGCGTCTGGGGCCATACGCCGAGGACCCTGGCGTCTGGTCCTGGAGTCCGAGGAGGACTCTTGCCTTGCGGGCCAAACCGACTTTGAGGAGGCTGTTTCTCCAAGTTTCGACCCTAGGGCTCAACATATAAATAGAGGGGCAGGGCTAGCACCCGGAACACATCAAGAATTCCCCAAGCCGTGTGCCGGCAACCCCGTCCCCTCTAGTTTATCCTTCGTCATAGTTTCCGTTGTGCTTGGCGAAGCCCTGCGGAGATTGTTCTTCACCACCACCGTCACCACGCCGTCGTGCTGCCGGAACTCATCTACTACTTCACCATCGCTCGCTGGATCGAGGAGGTGAAGGCGTCATCAAGCTATACGTGTGTTGAACGCGTAGGTGCTGTCCGTTCGGCGCTAGATCGTGATTGGATCGCGGGACGACTTGTGATTGGGATCGCGAAGACGTTCGACTACTTCAACCGCGTTTCTTAACGCTTCCGCTTAGCGATCTACAAGGGTATGTGGATCCGATCTCTCCTCTCGTAGATGCTCATCTCCTAGATTGATCTTGGTGAAGGATAGGAAATTTTTTGTTTCCCATGCAACGTTCCCCAACAGTGGTATCAGAGCTAGGTCTATGTGTAGATGAGGTCACGAGTAGAACACAAAGGAGTTTGTGGGCGTTGATATTCAGATTGCTTCCTCCCTTGGTATTTTCTTGATTCAGCGGTATTGTGGGATGAAGCGGCCCAGACCAACATTACTCGTACGCTTACGAGAGACCGGTTCCATCAACTGATATGTAACCTTGTTGCATAAAGATGGCTGGCGGGTGTCTGTCTCTCCCACTTTAGTTGGATCGGATTCGACAAAGGCGGTCCTTGAGAAGGTTGAATAGCAATTTGTGTATCATAGTTGTGGTTTTTGCGTAGGTAAGAATCGTTCTTGCTAGATACCCGTAGTAGCCACGTAAAACATGGAACAACAATTAGAAGACGTCTAACTTGTTTTTGCAGGGTATGTTGTGATGTGATATGGCCAATTATATGATGAGATATATGTGATGTATGAGATGATCATGTATTGTATAGAATATCATGACTTGCATGTCGATGAGTACGGAAACCGGCAGGAGCCATAGGGTTGTCTTTAATTTATTTTCACCGTTTCGCTTTACTTTATCGCTATGAGTTAGCAATAGTCGTAGAAGCAACAGTTGGCGTGACAACCTCATGGCGACACGTTGATGGAGATCAAGATGATGGAGATCATGGTGTCATGCCGGTGACGATGGAGATCATGCCGGTGCTTTGGAGATGGAGATCAAAAGCACAAGTTCATGGCCATATCATGTCACTTATGATTTGCATGTGATGTTAATCCTTTTATGCATCTTATTTTGCTTAGGACGACGGTAGCATTATAAGGTGATCCCTCACTAAAATTTCAAGATAAAATTGTGTTCTCCCCGAGTGTGCACCGTTGCGAAAGTTCGTCGTTTCGAGACACCACGTGATGATCGGGTGTGATAGACTCTACGTTCACATACAATGGGTGCAAGCCAGTGTTGCACGTGCGGAACACTCGGGTTAAACTTGACGAGCCTAGCATGTACAGACATGGCCTCGGAACACAAGAGACCGAAAAGTCAAACATGAGTCATATAGTAGATATGATCAACATGAAGATGTTCACCATTGAAACCACCTCATCTCACGTGATGATCGGACTTGAGTTGGTGGATTTGGATCATGTGACACTCGAATGACCGGAGGGATGTCAATTTGAGTGGGAGTTTTTTTAAGTAATATGATTAACTAAACTCATTATCATGAACATAGTCTAAAGTTGTCTTTGCTAAATTATGTTGTAGATCAATAGCTCGCGCTGTAGCTCCCCTGTGTTTTTTATACTCTCCTAGAGAAAATAGAGTTGAAAGATGATGGTAGCAATAATCCGGACTGGGTCCGTGATCTGAGGATTGCACTTATTGCTGCACAGAAGGCTTATGTCCTTAATGCACCGCTCGGTGCGCCACCCCCTCAAGTGTCGTCTGTAGATGTTGTGAACATCTGACAGGCACGTTCTGATGACTACTTGATAGTTTAGTGCGTCATGCATTACGGCTTAGAATTGAGGCTCCAAAATGTTTTGAACGTCACGGAACATATGAGATGTTCTAAGAGCTGAAATTGGGATCTCAGGCTCGTGCCCGTGTTGAGAGGTATGAGACCTCCAACTAGATTCTTTGCCTGCAAGATGAAGGAGAATAGCTCAATCGGTGAGCATGTGCTCAGATTATCTGGGTGCTACAATCGCTTGAATCGAGTGGGAGTTGATCTTCCAAATAAGATAGTGATTGATATAGTTCTCCAAGTCAATGTCACTAAGCTACTAGAGCTTCGTGATTAACTATAAAATGCCAGCGATGGAAATAATGATCCCTGAGTTATTCGTGATGTTTTGACACCGCGAAGGTAGAAATCAAGAAGGAGCATCAAGTGTTGATGGCTAGTGAAACCAGTAGTTTCGAGAAGGGAAAGGGCAAGGAGGGAAACTTAAAGGATGGCAAGCCAGTTGCTGCTCCAGTGAAGAAACCCAAGGTTGAATCCAAACCCGAGACTAAGTGGTTCTATTATGGGGAGAACGGTCGCTGAAGTGGAACAACCCTAGATACTTGGCAGATAAGAAGGCTGGCAACGTCGACAGAAGTATATTTGTTATACGTATTATTGATGTGTACCTTACTAGTACTCCTAGTAGCACCTGAGTATTGGATACCGGTTCGGTTGCTAAATGTTAGTAACTCGAAATAAAAGCTACGGAATAAACGGAGGCTAGCTAAGGGTGAGGTGGCGATGAGTGTTGGATGTGTTTCCAAGGTTGATGTGATCACCATCGCACGCTCTCTCTACCTTCGGGATTAGTGATGAACCTAAATAAAAGTTATTTGGTGTTTGCGTTGAGCATGAACGTGATTAGATCATCTTTATTGCAATACGGTTATTCATTTAAGTTAGAGAATAATGGTTATTCTGTTTACATGAATAACACCTTCAATGGTCATGCGCCCAATGAGAATGGTTTATTGAATCTTGATCGTAGTGATACACATGTTCATAATATTGATGCCAAAAGATACAAAGTTAATAATGATAGTACCACATACTTGTGGCACTGCCGCCAAGGTCATATTGGTGTAAAGCGCATGAAGAAACTCCATGCTGATGGATCTTTTGACTCACTCGATTTCGAATCGGTTGAGACATGTGGACCATGCCTCATGGGCAAGATGACCAAGACCCCGTTTTCCGGTATGATGGAGGGGGCAAGTGACTTATTGGAAATGATACATGTTGATGTATGCGGTCCAATGAGTGTTGAAGCGTGCGGTGGATATCGCTATTTTCTTACCTTCACTGATGATTTGAGTAGATATGGGGATATTTACTTAATGAAACACAAGTTTGAAATGTTTGAAAAGTTCAAACAAATTCAGAGTGAAGTTTGAGATCATCGTGACAAGAAGATAAAATGTCTACGATATGATCGTGGAGGTAAATATCTGAGTTACGAGTTTGGTATACAACTTAATACAATGTGGAAGTTGTTTCACAACTCACTCCACCTGGAACACCATTGTGTGATGGTGTGTCCGAACATCGTAGTCGTGCTCTATTGGATATGGTGCGTACTATGATGTCTCTTATCGATTTGCCACTATCGTTTTGGGGTTATGCATTAGAGACAACTACATTCTTTAAAATAGGGCACCATCTAAGTCCGTTGAGATGACACCGTATGAATTTTGGTTGGTAGAAACCTAAGCTGTCATTTCTTAATGTTTGGGGCTGCGACGCTTATGTGAAAAAGTGTTTCAACCTGATGAGCTCGAACCCAAAGCGGACAAATGCATCTTCATAGAATACCCTAACGTAACAGTTGGGTAAACCTTCTATCTCAGATCCAAGCACAAAGTATTTGTTGCTAAAACGGGTCCTTTCTCGAGAAAGAGTTTCTCTCGAAAGAATTGAGTGGGAGGAAGATCGAGCTTGATGAGGTTGTTGAACCTTTGTTTTAACCAGCGAGTAGCGCAGCGCAGAAAGTTGTTTCTGTGGAGCCTACGTTAGTTGAAGAGGAAGTTAATGATGATGATCATGAAGCTTCGGATCAAGTTACTATTGAACCTCGTAGGTCGACAAGGACGCATACTGCTCCTGAGTGGTACGGCAACCCTGTCTTAGAGGTCATGTTGTTGGACAAAGATGAACCTACGAGCTATGGAGAAGCGATGATGGGCCCGGATTCCGAGAAATGGTTAGAGGCCATGAAATCCGGGATGGGATCCATGTATGAAAACAAAATATGGGCCTTGGAAGTATTACCTGAAGGGCAAAAGGCCATTCAGAACAAATGGATCTTTAAGAAGAAGAAGGACGCGGATGGTAATGTCACCGTCTATAAAGCTCGACTTGTGGCAAAGGGTTTTTCACAAGTTCAAGGAGTTGACTACGATGAGACTTTCTCACCCGTAGCGATGCTAAAGTCTGTTGGAATTATGTTAGCAGTTGCTGCATTTTTCGATTATGAAATCTGGCAGATGGATGTCAAAACATCGTTTCCTTAACGGTTTCCTTGAGGAAAGGTTGTATGTGATACAACCGGAAGGTTTTGTCAGTCCTAAGGATGCTAAAATGTATGCAAGGTCCATTGATCCTTCTATGAACTGGAGCAAGCATCTCGGAGTTGGAATATACACTTTGATGAGGTGATCAAAGTTTTTTGGTCTATACAAATTTTATGAGAAACTTGTATTTACAATAAAGTGAGTGGGAGCACTATAGAATTTCTGATAAGTATATGTGGATGACATATTGTTAATCAGAAATGATGTAGAATTTCTGGAAAGCATGAGGGGTTGTTTGAAATGAGTTTTTCAAAGGAAGACCTGGAAAAAAGGCTACTTAAATATTGGGCATCAGGATCTATAGAGATAGATCAAGACGTCTGATAAGACTTTCATTGAGTACATACCTTGACAAGATTTTGGAAGAGTTCAAAATGGATCAGTCAAAGAAAGAGTTCTTACCTGATTTGTGAGGTGTGAAGTTGAGTAAGACTCAAAAGCTCGACCACGGCAGAAGAAAGAGAAAGGACGAAGGTCGTCCCCTATGCCTTATCCATAGGCTCTGTATAGTATGCCATGCTGTGTACCGCACCTGGTGTGTGCCTTGCCATGAGTCTGTCAAGGGGTACAAGAGTGGTCCAGGAGTGGATCACTAGACAATGGTCAAGATTATCCTTAGTAACTAGAGGACTAAGGAAATGTTTCTCGATTATGGAGGTGATAAAGAGTTCGTCGTAAAGGGTTACGTCGATGCAAGCTTTGACACCTATCCGGATGACTCTGAGTAGCAATCCGGATACGTATAGTGGAGCAACCATTTGGAATAGCTCCAAGTGGAGTGTGGTAGCATCTGCAGTATGCCATATAGATTTGCAAAGAACACACGGATCTAAATGTTGTAGACCGTTGACTAGAACCTCTCTTACATGCAATACATGATCGAACGCCAGAACTCATTGGGTGTTAGATTCATTATAATGTTAATCACATGGTGATGTGAGCTAGATTATTGACTCTAGTGGAAGTGGGAGACTGTTGGAAATATGCCCTAGAGGCAATAAAAATTTAGTTATTATCATATTTCCTTGTTCATGATAATCGTTTATTATCCATGCTATAATTGTATTGATTGGAAACTCAAATACATGTGTGGGTACATAGACAACACTGTGTCCCTAGTATGCCTCTAGTAGACTAGCTCGTTGATCAAAGATGGTCAAGGTTTCCTAGCCATAGACATGAGATGTCATTTGATAACGGGATCACATCATTAGGAGAATGATGTGATGGACAAGACCCAAACTATAAACGTAGCATATGACCGTGTCAGTTTATTGCTATAGTTTTCTGCATGTCAAGTATCTGTTCCTATGACCATGAGATCATGCAACTCACTGACACCGTAGGAGTGCCTTGTGTGTATCAAACGGCACAACGTAACTGGGTGATTATAAAGATGCTCTACAGGTATCTCCAAGGGTGTCTGTTGAGTTGGCATGGATCGAGACTGGGATTTGTTACTCCGTGTGACAGAGAGGCATCTCAGGGCCCACTCGGTAATACAACATCACAATGAGCCTTGCAAGCAAAGTGACTAAAGAGTTAGCCACAGGATCTTGTATTACGGAACGAGTAAAGAGACTTGCCGGTAACGAGATTGAACTAGGTATGGAGATACCGACGATCGAATCTCGGGCAAGTAACATACCGATAAACAAAGGGAACAGCGTACGGGATTAACTGAATCCTTGACATAGAGGTTCAACCGATAAAGATGTTCGTAGAATATGTAGGAACCAATATGGGCATCCAGGTCCCGCTATTGGTTATTGACCGTAGAGGTGTCTCGGTCATGTCTGCATAGTTCTCGAACCCGCAGGGTCTACACACTTAACGTTTGGTGACGATATAAGTATAGTTGAGTTATTATGTTGGTGACCGAAAGTTGTTCGGAGTCCCGGATGAGATCCCGGACATGACGAGGAGCTCCGGAATAGTCCGGAGGTAAAGATTGATATATGGGATAATAGTGTTTGGTCTCTGGAAGGGTTCCGGAATTCACCGGAAGGGGTTTCGGATGTTTCCCAAAATGTTCGGGTACGAGAACACTTTATTTGGGCCAAGGGGTAAAGCCCACGAGGCTTTAAGGAAGGTGCAAAAGGAGTTTTGCGGAGGCCAGGGGCAAGACGCCAGGAACCCTGGTGTCTGGGGCCAGATGCCGAGGACCCTGGCGTCTGGTCCTGGAGTCCGAGGAGGACTCTTGCCTTGCGGGCTAAACCGACTTTGAGGAGGCTCTTTCACCAAGTTTCGACCCCAGGGCTCAACATATAAATAGAGGGGCAGGGCTAGCACCCGGAACACATCAAGAATTCCCCAAGCCGTGTGCCGGCAACCCCGTCCCCTCTAGTTTATCATCCGTCATAGTTTCCGTTGTGCTTGGCGAAGCCCTGCGGAGATTGTTCTTCACCACCACCGTCACCACGCCATCGTGCTACCGGAACTCATCTACTACTTCACCATCGCTCACTGGATCGAGGAGGTGAAGGCGTCATCAAGCTGGACGTGTGTTGAACGCGGAGGTGCCGTCCGTTCGGCGCTAGATCGTGATTGGATCGCGGGACGACTTGCGATTGGGATCGCGAAGATGTTCGACTACTTCAACCGCATTTCTTAACGCTTCCGCTTAGCGATCTACAAGGGTATGTGGATCCGATCTCTCCTCTTGTAGATGGTCATCTCCTAGATTGATCTTGTGAAGCGTAGGAAATTTTTTGTTTCCCATGCAACGTTCCCCAACACCGACATCTCGGTTAGACTAACCGGGATCGTGCGGTTAAAACCTTCAAAGCTGTTTTCAAAAGGGGTTGCCTTATATTTCTAAGCTTCGAAAGCCAGTTCATAAAACGGTACTATGTTCTGTGATTCATCACATAAAATGTTTTGGGCACGCCCTATTTTCATTACCGGTTTATACATTAAATAACCGGGTTATCAGCTGCATGACCAGCATAAAAATATTATTGAAAGGCTAAAAGGGCCTTACATTTTATCAGTTTTTGCCAGGTCTCATCGAGCCGACTTGTCAATATTGCCCTATTTGGCTTTGTTCATTACAACAAGTTTCAGGTTCACGTTTATTACCGGTTTACGCTTGAAAGACCGAGTTGAACAATTGAGTTTGCATAAGCAACCAATTGACAAGGCATACAAATCTTCAACATTGTTGAAGGAGAAATAGATTGTTAAAATCTAGAAGATCAAGACCTTCTACCGGCTCATTTTTCCCAGATCTATCTTGCCAAAAGCGCTCATCAATAGAAGGATTATGTGAATAACAGGGCGGTGAAATAGCAGAAAAGGGATCAAGCCCAGAAAAATAAGTATCTTGTGTCAACAAAGGCGCAAACATGCATGATGGCACGACAACAATTTTCGGCTATCCCTATTACAAGCTCAAGGAAGCCACAAATTGTTTTTTCACCCATACTTGTGGGCTTAAGTTGACAAAGTGATGATTGATAAAGCTCGAATCGTCGACCACATCATCCGGGTCAGTGGCGGCTAATCTTGCGCGTGAGACGCCTCCGGGTTATCCACCATTTGGTCTTCTGGTTCCTGTATCTGAAGGTTATCCACGTCCCAGTTGCAGCGGGATAAGGCTTGGAACACAGCCTCGTCATCAAAGATAGGTGGCGGGTCAACTTCAGAGGCAAAGATGTGCTCATGCCATTGAGGAGCCAAATTCATTGATATTAAATCGGGTGGAGGAATCCGGGTATGGTTGGCGTCATAAGCCGCCTGATAATTCCTCAGTTTCATCTCAGATACCAACTGAGTGGATAATATTTGAGCATCTTTGACACAGGCAACATAATCCTCCTGAGAAAATTCTGACCCGTCATTCTTGAACTCGGGGAAGCCCTTTGCTAACTCAGCTGGGTCAAGCTCTTCTCCATAAGCTAAGGCACGACTCAATGCATATATTGCACTAGATCGGGCGGCTGACCTCTTTAGCTCTGGAATGTGTTGTGGGATGGTTGAAAGACACTCCAACACATTCTTAATAAACTTTAAAGGCTGCTTATCCCCCATTGTTGCCTTGATTGCAAGATCACTCCCAACGTAGAGTTGCTCTGTCAGGGAATAAACAACTTTAAGCATCAGCAGGCTATTATCATAAAAGCTGCTAGTCCGGGGGCCCACAAAATAAAGTCAATACATGAGTCGCCGGGCGCTTTATATCTATATCTCAAAGAGACAAGAGGTTATATACACTTACTGAAAATAGCTTGGGTCATCTGGGCAATATGCCGCTTTAACCCGGACAACTCCTCGGTGATGAGTTTGAGCCAGCCCTCAGCATCCTCTGCACGCTTCAACATCGTTGCCTTTTCATCTACAAAGGATTTCTTCTCCTTCAAAAAGCCTGCCTTGGCGTTTTCCAGCTCGATCAACGAGAGGCAAAGTTTTTCTTCAACTTCTGCTTGGGAGGTTTGCCCTTTTTCCAGGTCTTTTTTCAAGCTGGCTACGCTGGATTCGGCTGTCCTCAAAGCTTCCTACATCATAAATAAATCTATGTCAAGTCCCAAGCAAATTGCAAGCAATATATTCGGCACTTGGGGGCTAATGTATATCAATTCTTTTGACATTAAAAATGTGAACAAGACCCGGCTCATCTCAAGGAGAAGAGCCGGCCCTTGGGGGCTACAGGTCGAAGTTCTTCAAGTTATTAAAAGACCCGGCTCATCTCAAGGAGATGAGTGTTGGAGAACGTTGCATGGGAAACAAAAAATTTCCTACGCACACGCAAGATCTATCCGTGGTGATGAGCATCTACGAGAGGGAGAGTGGATCTGCATACCCTTGTAGATCGCTAAGCGGAAGCGTTAAGAAACACGGTTGATGTAGTCGAACGTCTTCGCGATTCAAATCGCCGAGCGTCCCGCGATCCCATCACGATCCGTCTCGCGATTCAATCACGATCCGTCCCGCGATCCCTTCATGATTCGTCCCGCGATCAAATCACGAACCGTCTCACGATCTTGATCACGGTCCTTCCGATCTAGCGCCGAACGGACGGCACCTCCGCGTTCAACACACGTACAGCTTAATGACGCCTTCACCTCCTCGATCCAGCGAGCAATGGTGAAGTAGTAGACGAGTTCCGGCAGCACGACGGCGTGATGACGGTGGTGGTGAAGAACAATCTCCGCAGGGCTTCGCCAAGCACTACGGAAACTATGACGGAGGATAAACTAGAGGGGCGGGGTTGCCGGCACATGGCTTGGGGAATTCTTGATGTGTCCCGTGTGCTAGCCCTGCCCCTCTATTTATATGTTGAGCCCTGGGGTCTAAACTTGGAGAGAAAGCCTCCACAAGGTCGGTTTTGCCCGCACAAGGTCGGTTTGGCCCGCACGGAAAGAGTCCCACTCGGATTCCAGCAGTACCGCGCACAAGCGGTAGTACCGCTCGAGCGGTAGTACCTCTTCACACAAGCGGTAGTACCGCTTACGCGGTAGTACTGCCTTACCAGCGGTAGTACCGCTTAAGGCAGCAGCAAAACTTCCTTTTGCACTTTCCAATACCTCGTGGGTTTTACCCCTTTAGCCCATATAAAGTGTTGCTGCACCCGAACACTTCGGTAAACATCCGGAACCCCTTCCGTTGAATTCCGGAACCCTTCCGGAGATCAAAACACTATTATCACATATATCAATCTTTACCTCCGGACTCTTCCGGAGATCCTCGTCATGTCCGGGATCTTATCCGAGACTCGGAACAACCTTCGGTCACCAACACAATCACTCAACTATACTAATCGTCACCAAACGTTAAGTGTGTAGACCCTGCGGGTTCGAGAACTATGTAGACATGACCGAGACACCTCTACGGTCAATAACCAATAGCGGGACCTGGATGCCCATATTGGTTCCTACATATTCTACGAAGATCTATATCGGTCGAACCTCTATGTCAAGGATTCAGTTAATCTCGTATGCTGTTCCCTTTGTTCTTCGGTATGTTACTTGCTCGAGATTCGATCGTCGGTATCCCTATACCTAGTTCAATCTCGTTACCGGCAAGTCTCTTTACTCATTCCGTAATACAAGATCCCGTGGCTAACTCTTTAGTCACTTTGCTTGCAAGGATTATTGTGATGTTGTATTACCGAGTGGGCCCTGAGATACCTCTCCGTCACACGGAGTAACAAATCCCAGTCTTGATCCATGCCAACCCTACAGACACCCTTGGAGATACCTGTAGAGCACCTTTATAGTCACCCAGTTACGTTGTGATGTTTGACACACACAAGGTATTCCTCCGGTGTCAGTGAGTTACATGATCTCTTGGTCATAGGAACAGATACTTGACATGCAGAAAACTATAGCAATAAAATGACACAATCAAATGCTATGTTTATAGTTTGGGTCTTGTCCATCACATCATTCTCCTAATGATGTGATCCCGTTATCAAATGACATCTCATGTCTATGGCCAGGAAACCTTGACCATCTTTGATCAACGAGCTAGTTAACTAGAGGCATACTAGGGACACAGTGTTGTCTATGTACCCACACATGTATTTGAGTTTCCAATCAATACAATTATAGCATGGATAATAAACGATTATCACGAACAAGGAAATATAATAATAACCAATTTATTATTGCCTCTAGGGCATATTTCCAACAGTCTCCCACTTGCACTAGAGTCAATAATCTAGTTCACATCACCATGTGATTTACATTGTTATGAATCTAACACCCAATGAGTTCTGGGGTTCGATCATGCTTTGCATGTGAGAGAGGTCTTTAGTCAACGGGTCTGCGACATTCAGATCCGTGTGTACTTTGCAAATCTCTATGTCATACTGTAGACACTGCTACCACACTCCACTTGGATCTATTCCAAATGTCAGCTCCACTATACGTATCCGGATTGCTACTCAGAGTCATCCGGATTGGTGTTAAAGCTTGCATCGACGTAACCCTTTACGACGAACTCTTTATCACCACCATAATCGAGAAATATTTCCTTAGTCCTCTAGTTACTAAGGATAATCTTGACCGCTGTCCAGTGATCCACTCCTGGATCACTCTTGTACCCCTTGACAGACTCATGGCAAGGCACACACAGGTGCGGTACACAGCATGGCATACTATACAGAGCCTATGGATAAGGCATAGGGGACGACCTTCGTCCTTTCTCTTTCTTCTGCCGTGGTCGAGCTTTGAGTCTCACTCAACTCAACACCTTACAAATCAGGCAAGAACTCTTTCTTTGACTGATCCATTTTGAACTCTTTCAAAATCTTGTCAAGGTATGTACTCATTGAAAGTTTTATCAGACGTCTTGATCTATCTCTATAGATCCTGATGCCCGATATTTAAGTAGCTTCATTCCAGCTGTTCCTTTGAAAAACTCCTTTTCAAACAACCCTTTATGCTTTCCAGAAATTCTACATCATTTCCGATCAACAATATGTCATCCACATGTACTTATCAGAAATTCTATAGTGCTCCCACTCACTTTATTGTAAATACAAGTTTCTCATAAACTTTGTATAGACTCAAAAACTTTGATCACCTCATCAAAGCGTATATTCCAACTCCGAGATGCTTGCTCCAGTCCAGAGAAGGATCGCTGGAGTTTGCATACATTCTAGCATCCTTAGGACTGACAAAACCTTCCGGTTGTATCATATACAACCTTTCCTCACGGATACCGTTAAGGAAACGATGTTTTGACATCCATCTGCCAGATTTCATAATTGAAAAAATGCAGCAACTGCTAACATAATTCCAACAGACTTTAGCATCGCTACGGGTGAGAAAGTCTCATCGTAGTCAACTTCTTGAACTTGTGAAAAACCCTTTGCCACAAGTCGAGCTTTATAGATGGTGAAATCACCGTCTGTGTCCGTCTTTCTTTTAAAGATCCATTTGTTCTGAATGGCCTTTCGCCCTTCAGGTAATACTTCCAAAGCCCATACTTTGTTTTCTTACATGGATCCCATCTCGGATTGCATGGCCTCTAACCATTTCTCGGAACCCGGGCCCATCACCGCTTCTCCATAGCTCGTAGGTTCATCGTTGTCCAACAACATGACCTCTAAGACAGGGTTGCCGTACCACTCTGGAGCAGTACGCGTCCTTGTCGACCTACGAGGTTCGATAGTAACTTGATCCGAAGCTTCATGATCATCATCATTAACTTCCTCTTCAACTAACGTAGGCTCCACAGAAACAACTTTCTGTGTTGCGCTACTCTCTGGTTGAAACAAAGGTTCAACAACAATATCAAGTTCTATCTTCCTCCCACTCAATTCTTTCGAGAGAAACTCTTTCTCGAGAAAGGACCCGTTTTAGCAACAAACACTTTGCAATTGGGTCTGAGATAGAAGGTACACCCAACTGTTATGTTAGGGTATTCTATGAAGATGCATTTGTCCGCTTTGGGTTCGAGCTCATTAGGTGAAAACCCTTTTTCACATAAGCGTCGCAGCCACAAACATTAAGAAATGACAGCTTAGGTTTCCGCCAAACCAAAATTCATACGGTGTCATCTCAACGGACTTAGATGGTGCCCCTTTTAAAGTGAATGTAGTTGTCTCTAAATCCATAACCCTAAAACGATAGTGGTAAATCGATAAGTGACATCATAGTTCGCACCATATCCAATAGAGCATGACTACGACGTTCGGACACACCATCACACTATGGTGTTCCAGGTGGCGTGAGTTGTGAAACATCTTCCACATTGTCTTAAGTTGTATACCAAACTCATAACTCGGATATTCACCTCCACGATCATATCGTAGACATTTTATCTTCTTGTCACGATGATCTCAAACTTCACTCTGAATTTGTTTGAACTTTTCAAACATTTCAGACTTGTGTTTCATTATACAAATATCCCCATATCTACTCAAATCATCAGTGAAGGTAGGAAAATAACGATATCCACCGCCTGCTACAACACTCATTGGATTGTATACATCAACATGTATCATTCCAATAAGTCACTTGCCCGTTCCATCATACAGGAAAACGGGGTCTTAGTCATCTTGCCCAAGAGGCGTGGTCCGCATGTCTCAACCGATTCAAAATCGAATGAGTCTAAAGATCCATCAGCATGGAGTTTCTTCATGCGCTTTACACCAATATGACATTTAGCGGCAGTGTCACAAGTATGTGATACTATCATTATCTAACTTTGTATCTTTTGGCATCAATATTATGAACATGTGTATCACTACGATCAAGATTCAATAAACCATTCTCATTGGGTGCATGACCATTGAAGGTATTATTCATGTAAACGGAATAACCATTATTCTCTAACTTGAATGAATAACCGTATTGCAATAAACATGATCTAATCACGTTCATGCTCAACGCAAACACCAAATAACATTTATTTAGGTTCATCACTAATCCCGAAGGTAGAGAGAGCGTGCGATGGTGATCACATCAACCTTTGGAAACATTTCCAACACTCATCGTCACCTCACCCTTAGCTAGCCTCCGTTTATTCTGTAGCTTTTATTTCGAGTTACTAACATTTAGCAACCGAACCGGTATCCAATACCCAGGTGCTACTAGGAGTACTAGCAAGGTACACATCAATAACACGTATATCAAATATACTTCTATCGACGTTGCCAGCCTTCTTATCTACCAAGTATCTAGGGTTGTACCGCTTCAGCGACCGTTCTCCTCATCGTAGAAGCACCTAGTCTCGGGTTTGGGTTCAACCTTGGGTTTCTTTACTGGAGTAGCAACTGGCTTGCCATCCATGAAGTACCCCTCCTTGCCCTTGCCCTTCTCGAAACTAGTGGTTTTACTAACCATCAACACTTGACGCTCCTTGATTTCTACCTTCGCGGTGTCAAACATCGCGAATAGCTCAGGGATCATTATTTCCATCTCTGGCCTTTTATAGTTCATCACGAAGCTTTAGTAGCTTAGTGACAGTGACTTGGAGAACTATATAAATCACTATCTTATCTGGAAGATCAACTCCCACTCGATTCAAGCGATTGTAGCACCTAGACAATCTGAGCACATGCTCAACGATTGAGCTATTCTCCATCATCTTGCAGGCCAAGAATCTTGTTGGAGGTCTCATACCTCTCAACACGGGCACGAGCCTGAGATCCTAATTTCAGCTCTTAGAACATCTCATATGTTCCGTGACGTTCAAAACGTTTTGGAGCCTCAATTCTAAGCCGTAATGCATGACGCACTGAACTATCAAGTAGTCACCAGAACGTACCTGTCAGATGTTCACAACATCTACAGACGACGCTTGAGGGGGTGGCACACCGAGCGGTGCATTAAGGACATAAGCCTTCTATGCAGCAATGA
Organism: Elymus sibiricus; assembly: GCA_039707655.1. NCBI lineage: Eukaryota > Viridiplantae > Streptophyta > Magnoliopsida > Poales > Poaceae > Elymus > Elymus sibiricus. The sequence continues at coordinate 363,567,697 of CM077665.1, forward strand.
GGACAATCCTCAGATCACGAACCCAGTCCGCATTATTGCTACCATCATCTTTCAACTCTATTTCTCTAGGAACATATAAAAATTCAAGGGAGCTACAATGCGAGCTAGTAATCTACAACATAATTTGCAAAGACATTTTGACTATGTTCATGATAATGAGTTTAGTTAATCATATTACCTAAAAACTCCCACTCAAATTGACATCCCTCCGGTCATTCGAGTGACACATGATCCAAATCCACCAACTCAAGTCCGATCATCACGTTAGTTGAGGTGGTTTCAATGGTGAACATCTTCATGTTGATCATATCTACTATATGACTCATGTTCGACCTTTCGGTCTCTTGTATTTCGAGGCCATGTCTGTACATGCTAGGCTCGTCAAGTTTAACCCGAGTGTTCCGCACGTGCAACACTGGCTTGCACCCGTTGTATGCGAACGTAGAGTCTATCACACCCGATCATCACGTGGTGTCTCGAAACCACGAACTTTCGCAACGGTGCACACTCGGGGAGAACACAATTTTATCTTGAAATTTAAGTGAGGGATCACCTTATAATGCTACCGTCGTCCTCAGCAAAATAAGATGCATAAAAGGATTAACATCACATGCAAATCATAAGTGACATGATATGGCCATGAACTTGTGCTTTTGATCTCCATCCACAAAGCACCGGCATGATCTCCATCGTCACCGGCATGACACCATGATCTCCATCATCTTGATCTCCATCAACGTGTCGCCATGAGGTTGTCGTGCCGACTGTTGCTTCCACGACTATTGCTAACTCATAGCGATAAAGTAAAGCAAAACGGCGAAAATAATTAAAGACAACTCTATGGCTCCTGCCAGTTGCCGTACTCATCGACATGCAAGTCGTGATATTCTATACAACACATGATCATCTCATACATCACATATATCTCATCATGTAATTGGCCATATCACATCACAACATACCCTGCAAAAACAAGTTAGACGTCCTCTAATTGTTGTTGGAAGTTTTACGTGGCTGCTACGGGTATCTAGCAAGAACGATTCTTACCTACGCAAAAACCACAACGGTGATATAAAAAATTGCTATTCAACCTTCTCAAGGACCGCCTTTGTCAAATCCGATCCGACTAAAGTGGGAGAAACAGACACCCGCTAGCCATCTTTATGCAATGAAGTTACATGTCAGTTGAAGGAACCGGTCTCTCGTAAGCGTACGAGTAATGTTGGTCCGAGCCGCTTCATCCCACAATACCGCCGAAACAAGAAAAGACCAAGGGAGGAAGCAATCTGAATATCAACGCCCACAAAACCCTTTTGTGTTCTACTCGAGATCTCATCTACGCATAGACCTAGCTCAGATGCCACTGTTGGAGAACGTTGCATGGGAAACAAAATTTTTCCTACGCACACGCAAGATCTATCCATGGTGATAAGTATCTACGAGAGGGAGAGTGGATCTACATACCCTTGTAGATCGCTAAGCGGAAGCGTTAAGAAACGCGGTTGATGTAGTCGAACGTCTTCGCGATTCAAATCGCCGAGCATCCCGCGATCCCATCACGATCCGTCTCGCGATTCAATCACGATCCGTCCCGCGATCCCTTCATGATTCGTCCCGCGATCAAATCACGAACCGTCTCGCGATCTTGATCACGGTCCTTCCGATCTAGCGCCGAACGGACGGCACCTCCGCGTTCAACACACGTACAACTTGATGACGCCTTCACATCCTCGATCCAGCGAGCAATGGTGAAGTAGTAGACGAGTTCCGGCAGCACGACGGCGTGATGACGGTGGTGGTGAAGAACAATCTCCGCAGGGCTTCGCCAAGCACTACGGAAACTATGATGGAGGATAAACTAGAGGGGCGGGGTTGCCGGCACACGGCTTGGGGAATTCTTGATGTGTCCCGTGTGCTAGCCCTGCCCCTCTATTTATATGTTGAGCCCTGGGGTCTAAACTTGGAGAGAAAGTCTCCACAAGGTCGGTTTTGCCCGCACAAGGTCGGTTTGGCCCGCACGGAAAGAGTCCCACTCGGATTCCAGCAGTACCGCGCACAAGCGGTAGTACCGCTCGTGAGCGGTAGTACCGCTTGAGCGGTAGTACCGCTTCACACAAGCGGTAGTACCGCTTACGCGGTAGTACTGCCTTACCAGCGGTAGTACCGCTTAAGGCAGCAGCAAAACTTCCTTTTGCACTTTCCAATACCTCGTGGGTTTTACCCCTTTAGCCCATATAAAGTGTTGCTGCACCCGAACACTTCGGTAAACATCCGGAACCCCTTCCGGTGAATTCCGGAACCCTTCCGGAGATCAAAACACTATTATCACATATATCAATCTTTACCTCCGGACTCTTCCGGAGATCCTCGTCATGTCCGGGATCTTATCCGAGACTCCGAACAACCTTCGGTCACCAACACAATCACTCAACTATACTAATCGTCACCAAACGTTAAGTGTGTAGACCCTGCGGGTTCGAGAACTATGTAGACATGACCGAGACACCTCTACGGTCAATAACCAATAGCGGGACCTGGATGCCCATATTGGTTCCTACATATTCTACGAAGATCTTTATCGGTCGAACCTCTATGTCAAGGATTCAGTTAATCCCATATGCTGTTCCCTTTGTTCTTCGGTATGTTACTTGCTCGAGATTTGATCGTCGGTATCCCTATACCTAGTTCAATCTCGTTACCGGCAAGTCTCTTTACTCGTTCCGTAATACAAGATCCCGTGGCTAACTCTTTAGTCACTTTGCTTGCAAGGCTTATTGTGATGTTGTATTACCGAGTTGGCCCTGAGATACCTCTCCGTCACACGGAGTAACAAATCCCGGTCTTGATCCATGCCAACCCAACAGACACCCTCGGAGATACCTGTAGAGCACCTTTATAGTCACCCAGTTATGTTGTGATGTTTGACACACACAAGGTATTCCTCCGGTGTCAGTGAGTTACATGATCTCATGGTCATAGGAACAGATACTTGACATGCAGAAAACTATAGCAATAAACTGACACGATCAAATGCTATGTTTATAGTTTGGGTCTTGTCCATCACATCATTCTCCTAATGATGTGATCCCGTTATCAAATGACATCTCATGTCTATGGCCAGGAAACCTTGACCATCTTTGATCAACGAGCTAGTTAACTAGAGACATACTAGGGACACAGTGTTGTCTATGTACCTACACATGTATTTGAGTTTCCAATCAATACAATTATAGCATGGATAATAAACGATTATCACGAACAAGGAAATATAATAATAACCAATTTATTATTGCCTCTAGGGCATATTTCCAACAATGAGCCGGCCCTTGGGGGCTACAGGTCGAAGTTCTTCAAGTTATTAAAAGACCTGGCTCATCTCAAGGAGATGAGCCGGCCCTTGGGGGCTACAGGTCGAAGTTATTCAAGTTATTAAAATACCCGGCTCATCTCAAGGAGATGAGCCGGCCCTGGGGGCTACAGGTCGAAGTTCTTCAAGTTATTAAAAGACCCGGCTCATCTCAAGGAGATGAGCCGGCCCTTGGGGGCTACGGGTCGAAGTTCTTCAAGTTATTAAAAGACCCGGCTCATCTCAAGAAGATGAGCCGGCCCTTGGGGGCTACAGGTTGAGTCAGTCATAGCATTCGCAAGGCCCGGCTTATCTTAGAAAGACAAAGCTAGGCCTTGGGGGCTACAAAAGGATATATGATGTGAACATATAAAGGAGAACATACCTCGTATTTATTCTTCATCATGCTAACAAGGCCGATTTCCATTTCACGGCTCGTAGTCAGGTGGTCCAAACAGGCAGCATGGAGATCTTCAACACTAAAGTTCTCATAATTTGGAAGCTTCAGTTTGGTCTTCCCTTTTTCTTGCAGTAACGCTTCATCCTTAGCAATAACCTTTGTTAACACCCTGGAAATCTCAGGAGCGGTATAACCCGTCCCAGTAATAACAACCTCAGGGGCATCTTTGTTTGTTACTGAAGGATTGGGCGGGTCAAGGTTAACTGCTGATGTAGCTTTAACAGTTACGGCGTCAGTACTGGCTGGTTCAGATGGAGGAGGTAAATCGGCTTGGATCTCCTGAGGGTCTTCAGGTTGATCAACATGAACTTCAGGAGCCGCCGGATTAGGAATCTTCGGCTCAGGGGCCTCAGGGTTAACAGAAGACCCGTCAGTTTTCCTTTTCTTGGCTTTGGCCCTGCCAAGTTAAAGAGTATAGTATGAAGTGTGGGAAGAGACAATAGTCTACTCTAACAGGCAAAATGTTGAGGAATTTACCCATGATTGATAACAAAGGGTGTCAGTTTGGATGCAGTTGAGTCATCCGACGAAGGTGGCGACTCCTGATAAACCAAGGCATAGGAATCAAAAGTTGTCATATCAAGTCAGAACTTCCTTGGAAGATTGGAATGTTAAATACCTTGGCTGGTCATTTCCGGTCGGATGTTTTATCAGGTAAACCCTCAACAAGATCACCACTCCCACTTCGGGTCTGACGCCTAGACTGGTGCTGAGTTTTCTTCAAAACAAAGTGAGGGTCCAGATGAGCATCCGGGTGACAAAATCCTACCTTCCGAACAACTCGCCTTGTTTTCAACGGGGGCAAAGGTTCTGAGTCGGAAGAGATGGAAATTACCTCAACATCGCCTGCACGGCTTGTTTCAACATCGCCCTAAGAAGAAGAGGCGTCAGATAGATTCAATGAAATACAAACAAAAGATTAAATTTACCTCTGATCGGGTATCAGTGGCGGCTGCTTCGTCCATGTGAGACGTCCCTTGTACAGCCGCCTTATTCTTTTTCTTACTTGGGGTGGCTTTGGGCTTGTTAGCTGCGGTCTTGCCGCGTTTCCTATTCCAGAAAGGAGATGTAGCCTGCAAAATTAAACAATCAAAGCAAGCAGGCAAAAGGCTCAAAGTTTGTTCGAAAAGCCGGATTAGGATATTAAAGGTTTTATACCGGAGGAGCTGGGTTAAGGGCGTAGAAAGGTTTCAACCCGTCCTTGCTGCAAGTCTCTTAGTTTTCACCCAGCAGTTTCTTCACAATCCGGTTTATTTCGTCGGCCTCCAAGGAAAAATTGCTGTACCGTTGGGCGTCATTCAAGTCGCCAGAGTAAGCACACATAAGGTCATTGCGCAGACTTAAGGGCAGAATTCTCCAAGATACCCAACACCGGGTTAAGTCGACCCCAGTCAGCCCGTTGGCTAGTAGAGCCCTCAACTTCGGATAAACATGGGCGTGTTGGGAACGTTCCTCTTGAGGAGCCCAACCAGGAAGCTCAAAATCCATGTGGAGGCAATTGGGTCTATAACCCGGCAAGGGATTTTCGTCAGCAGGAGCCGTATTCCGACAATAAAACCAAGTCTCGTTAAGCCCTTTGGGATGGCTTGGTAGGGTGGCAGCAGGAAAAAGGACGTCTTTCCGCCTATGGATTGAAACCCCGCCAAGTTCTAAGCTAGGACCGTCCGCACACTCTGTCTGCCGGTTCAAATAGAAGAATTCCCTGAAGAGGGAGACAGTGGGTTCCGTTTGAAGATACACCTCGCAAAATACTTGGAACTGACAAAGGTTCGATATGGAGTTAGGACCCAGGTCTTGAGGATGAACACGGAAAAAGTGTAAGACGTCACGAAAGAATTTTGACCCGGGAGGTGAAAAAACCCTCTGAAGGTGATCCAAGAATATCACCACTTCTCCCTCCTCTGGGTTTGGGATTTCCTCTCCAAGAATGACCCGCCAACCAACCACATTTTGAGGCGGCAGAAACCCAAGTTCCTCATAATCTTTCAAGTGAACATCAGAAACTTGAGTGGCCACCCAGTTGCAGGCTTTTGACTCCGACATAATGAGTCGCCTGGATAAAGCAAAAGAGGGTGGCTTAAGTAAAAGGTTCAAATAAAATGATCTAATTATCTACGATGGAAAGGCTGCTTTGTAAAGAGCCGGAGCCTTTATACAGTAGCTTAACGCATGACGAGTTACAATTATTGAGCCGGTAGGAGTAAGGGCGACTTGTGCTAAGGACCAAAGTTTTCTGAAGTTTTGCTAAGTGTAAGACAAACAAGTTTCTCCCAGAACAACAATAATTTTGGATGTAAGAATAGCTCAAAAATACGAAGTATTTGTTAGCCCTAGCGGAGGAGCCGAGAAGCAATGGCAGTACAGTTCATCTAATGCTGAGGAGGATTAAAGCATGACATACACGAAACGAGATCAGTGATTCTACTGTTCTACTTTTGTGATTGCGCTTGCAGGATCTACTCACGAAACTAACGACGGTGATGAACTGGAGAAAAACTATCGAAGAACTCGGGAACGTCAGTATACTGCCATGGATCTAGGTCAGAAGAAAATGACTTACTTGAGTGATCACCGGCGGCGGCGGAGGCACGCGGAGGCTTGACTGATGAGGAAGAAATACCGCAGCGACCTCAAAAGTGGTTGCCGGAGATGAGGAAACAGCGACGGCAGCACGAGGAGTCTTCGGACTCGAGGAAGAAGAAGAAGCAAGAGGCGAAGTGGAAAGTGAATCAGGGACCCTTTGGTAAATATTTAAAGGGAAGGATCCCGAAGAGGTAACTGACAGGCACGACAATCGAGGGAATGCAGTAATTTTCGGGAAACAAAAACGCCTCGATTTTCGGGATAAACAAATATGACCAGATTCGCCATGATGTCATTATTGTCTTTCCGAATTGACGATAGATGACGTCACAATAAATGAACGCTGAAGAAATGACAAGTGTGGAAGTAGTACAAGCCGCCGTTATGAGATTCATGGAAGGTACAAGTCAAATAATGAGCCGCCAAAGGAAGAAATGAGAAATTGACATGAACGGATTCAAATCAATCTGGGGCCTAATGTCGGGGATATAACTCCACGGTGTAACCCGCCCTACTAGGCCGGGTTAACATATTTGACAACCTTATGACCAAGTTCAAGATGGGCCGTGTCATTAAGACGAGGCAAGCGAGGCGGTGGTTGACTAGAGTCGTCAGGCGGCCCAACACTTGAAGATGGCGGCTCAAGGCCCACGAAGCTGAAGACGCCGGCCGGATTTAAGTAAGACACAAGGCAAGTTAGAGACATTGTAGGTTACGGGACACGATATGACATGGATTCTATTGTAAACCCTAGGGCTTGACCTGTATATAAAGGCAGGCCCCTAGGACCGGAAGACTCAAGTTACAATCTCTCGATAGCTAGGTTAGTGATTCCGCACCCTTGTAATCGAGATCTATCCATCAAATACACACAAAGCAGGACGTAGGCTATTACCTCCATCGGAGGGGCCGAACCTGGGTAAACCCGACTCTCTCTCTCTCTCTCGTTCAATCCCTTTGAGTCGCCACCTAGCGATGATGGCCTCACACCTAAGTCCTTCTACGAGGACATCTACCGGGTTGATAAAACCACGACACTGCAGGTGGACAAGGAGTGGTGCACTCGGGCGGCGCTCGGGCGGGCTCGCCAGAGGGAAGACGACGGCGCGGGAGGAGGGGGTTGACCCGGTAGCTTGTCATGGACGCCAAGACTGTCACGGGGGACAACTTTCCAGGCGCCCTAGGTGGTCGGGGCCTCGGGATGGGCTGGCTACAGTGCGGTGGTGCACTGTAGCACGCTCCAGAGCGCCCAAATGGCATGCCATGGCATGCCTTTGGCATTTTGGTTGCGGCCACTTGTGCCGAGCAGCTCCGGAGAGGTTAAAACAAGGTGGGAATGCCCTTGGATGCCCTGGAAAGTCAAGGGAGGAGGAGAGAGGTAGAGGGGTAGAGAGAAAGGGGTTGTCCAGAGAGGAATCTTGGTGTTTTACCCCCATGAATGATTGAGTCTTGGCGAAATAAAATTACTGGGGGTGGACGGGCACTAGTAGGTGATGTGGTAAAAAGTTGAGGTGAAGGAGAAGATTAGAAGTGGTCAAAACAGGGGGTTTACCATTTCACCAGAAGGTGTTTGATGGCTGTTTGGGCAAGAAATTTTTACCCACTTACTGTGAGAATTAACAGGATTGAATGGTGGGTAAAAATGAGGATGATCACAAGGTTTGAGCATGTTTGAAGAAAGTTGACAATGCAAACTTTGCAAACCCTAGAAATGGACAAAAACTGATTTTCTTAGATCTATCCATGCAAATCTATTCTCCTTAATGCACCACTTGGTGTGATGGCATTATTTGGGGATTAGAGCATGTACACAAAGTTTGAGATCAATAGGAGACAGTTGACAATGTAGAGTTGCTCACATTTGGATCTGGACAGGAATGGTTTTGGGGCACTTTTGTGAACTAAACCTATTTATACTGGAATGAAACTTAGCAAGATCATCACATTAGGCATGTGTGATTTGCTAGAATTTTCCTGGATTTATTTGAGAATATTTCTTATAGAAATATTTCAATTACTTGAAATGAATAGAAATGGTTTTGGAGGGTTTTGTCAAATATTTTGAACATGACCATCTATTGAAACTCTTATATATGGAAAATATATGTCCACTGAGTTTCCCTAAATTTTCTCAAATATTTTGAAAGCATAAAAATAATTTTTCCCTATGAAAGACCATTTCTGTCCTTAAGAAAAAGCCTTTTAATAAAATAGGAAAATAATCTTTAAAAATAATATTTGGTGGTTTTGGGAAGTCATATATATGGTAGGTTTCAAATAAAGACTTTGGGGTAAAATATTCTCCCTAACTTGAGGACTTGTAGTTCAAACCTCAACTCAGGGGTTTTTGAAAACCTAAATTGAATAAATGCTTTTTGGACAAAATAATATTTGATAAAAATAGTTTTTAGTCCTATACACATGGCATGATCATTGGGCGGGGAGTTTGGATCAAGTATATGAGTATGGAGAGTAGAAGGAATAATATGGTTGGTGGCACAATCAAACAAGCAAGCAATCAAGCAAATAGCAATCAAGTCACTCATCACAAGCACTCAAAAAGTTTTAATTGGGACCAATTTTTATAAAATCATAGCATAGCAAAGTGGTACAAACACAGGGTGTGACAGACCTACCCCCTTACAATAATCACGTCCCCGAGATTTCTAGGCTAGGCACTAAAAAGATAAGGGAACTCGGATCTAAGATAGTCTTCATGCTCCCAGGTTGCTTCTGCTTCGGTGTGGTTGCTCCATTGGACCTTGAAGTACTTGATGGTGTGGCTTCGGGTGCAACACTCAGCTTCATCCAAAATGCGAACTGGCCTCTCACGATAAGTGAGGTCTGGCTGAAGGTCGATGGCTTGATGATTGATGTCCCTGTACAGGTCGGGGCAGTTGGGAACTTGGAGACACTTCCGGAGCTATGACACGTGGAAAACGTTGTGCATATCTGATAGCTCGGAAGCTAGCTCTAGCTGGTAGGCAACTTCTCATCTTGCAGTGATCTTGAAGGGGCTGATGTATCTTGGTGCGAGCTTTCCTTTGACATGGAAGCGCTTGGTTCCCTTGAGAGGCGTGACTCGGAGACAGACATGGTCTCCGACATTGAGGTTCACTTTTCGGCAGTGGGAGTCGGCGTAACTTTTCTATCTTGATTTAGCGGTCTCTAGGCGTTCTCTAACAAGTTGAACTTGCTCTTCTACTTCACAAAGGATATCTGGTCCAAAGACTAGTCCTTCTCCGGTTTCCGACCAATTGAGGGGAGGCACTTGCATCCATACAACACCTCAAATGGTGCCATCTGAAGACTCGACTGATAGCTGTTGTTGTAGGAAAACTTGACGAATGGTAGGCATTCTTCCCACTTGGCTCCATATGCCAAAACACAAGCATGAAGCATGTCTTCGAGTATTTGATTTACTCGCTCCACTTGTCCTCCAGTCTGGGGTGAAAAGCAGTGCTGAAGGAGAGCTTGGTTCCCATTGCTTCTTGAAACTTCTTCCAGAATCTCGAGGTAAACTGGGTAACTCGGTCTGACACAATCTCCTTTGGAACTCCGTGAAGGCTCACGACACGGTTGATGTAGAGGTTGGCTAGCTGGCTTCCGTCATAGGTGGTCTTGACGGGAATGAAGTGGGCTACCTTCGTCAGATGATCGAAAATGACCCAAATAGAATCATGTGCCTTGCTTGACCTAGGCAAACCGTCGATGAAGTCCATCCCGACCTTGTCCCACTTCCATTCAGGCACTTTGAGAGGTTGTAACAATCCAGCGGGTCGCTGATGCTCAGCTTTGACTCTCTGGCATATGTCACACTATCTCTCATTTCATGCCATGCCACTAGAATCTTGCTTTGAGGTCTTGGTACATCTTGGTTCCTCCAGGGTGGATGGAATACGGATTGTCATGGGCTTCTTGTAATATCAAATTCTTGAGCTCAACTTTGTTGGGCACGCAGATGCGAGTCCCAAACCATACAACTCCTTGCTCATCCACTGAGAATCCTGGGGCCTTTCCTTTCTTAATCTTCCTCTTGATGCCTTCAATGCTGTCATGATCCTTCTGGGCTTCCTTAATATCATCCATCAAGGTAGGTTTTGCTTCGAGGTTGGCTAGGAATCCATGTGCAACTAGTTCCAGGCCAAAGCTTTCAAGCTCTTCATACAAGGCATGTAGCCTTTCCTTAATTATAGCATTCAAGGAACAAGCCTTTCTGCTTAAGGCGTCTGCTACCACATTAGCCTTCCCAGGGTGGTATTTGATGTCTACTACGCAACCTTCTTCTTGTAGACTTGTGTTGGGCCTCCAAGCGCAGAGTTTTGCAGGACAGTAGCAAATTTCCCTCAAGTGGATGACCTAAGGTTTATCAATCCGTGGGAGGCGTAGGATGAAGATGGTCTCTCTCAAATAACCCTTCAACCAAATAACAAAGAGTCTCTTGTGTCCCCAACACACCCAATACAATGGTAAATTGTATAGGTGCACTAGTTCGGTGAAGAGATGGTGATACAAGTGTAATATGGATGGTAGATATAGGTTTTTGTAATCTGAAAATATAAAAACAGCAAGGTAACTAATGATAAAAGTGAGCACAAACGGTATTGCAATGCTTAGAAACAAGGCCTAGGGTTCATACTTTCACTAGTGCAAGTTCTCTCAACAATACTGACATAGTTGAATCATATGTAAATCCCTCACGTGCGACAAAGAGTTCACTCCAAAGTCACAAATAGCGGAGAACAAACGAAGAAATTATTGTAGGGTACGAAACCACCTCAAAGTTATCTTTTCCGATCAATCTTATGAGCTATCCCTATAAGTGTCACGAACAGCCCTAGAGTTCGTACTAAAATAACACCTTAAGATACACATCAACCAAAACCCTAATGTCACCTAGATACTCCAATGTCACCACAAGTACCCATGGGCTTGATTATACGATATGCATCACACAATTTCAGATTCATCATGTTCAATCCAACACAAAGAACTTTAAAGAGTGCCCCAAAGTTTCTACCGGAGAGTCAAGACGAAAACATGTGCCAACCACTATGCATAGATTCCCAAGGTCACGAAACCCGCAAGTTGATCACCAAAACATACATCAAGTGGATCAATAGAACATCCCATTGTCACCACGGATATCCCATCGCAAGACATACATCAAGTGTTCTCAAATCCTTTAAAGACTCAATCCGATAAGAAAACTTCAAAGGGAAAACTCAATTCATCACAAGAAGATAGAGAGGGGAAAACTCCATATGATTCATCTATATTAATAAAGCTCGCGGTACATCAAGATCGTGTCATCTCAAGAACACGAGAGAGAGAGATCAAACACATAGCTACTGGTACATACCCTTAGCCCTGAGGGTGAACTACTCCCTCCTCGTCATGGAGACCGCCGGGATGATGAAGATGGCCTCCGGTGATGGTTTGCCCCTCCGGCAGGGTGCCGGAACGGGCTCCTGATTGGTTTTTCGTGGCTACAGAGGCTTGCGGCGACGGAACTCCCGATCTAGGTTTCTTTCTGGGGGTTTTGGTATTTATGGGAATTTTTGGCATCGGTCTCACATTAAGGGGACTCCCGAGGGGCCCACAAGCCAGGGGGCGCGCCCTAGGGGGGGCGCCCCCTAGGCTTGTGACTGCCTCGGGACTCCTCTCCGGTATCTTTTTGCTCTAGTACTTTTTATATCTTCCAAAAATATTCTCCGTTAATTTTCAGCCCATTCCGAGAACTTTTATTTCTGCACAAAAAACGACACCATGGTAGTTCTGCTGAAAACAGCGTCAGTCCGGGTTAGTTCTAATAAAATCATATAAAATTATTGTAAACATGGCATGAATACTTCATAAATTATAGATACGTTGGAGACGTGTCAGTATTAAACTCTAAGGTCGTAATCCTTGATCAACTCCAACCATCTTCGTTGCCTCATGTTCAACTCCCTTTGAGTGAAAATATACTTCAAACTCTTATGGTCTGTGTATATCTCACATCGCTTTCCCAGAAGGTAATGTCGCCATGTCTTCAAGGCATGAACTATAGCTGCCAATTCAAGATCATGGGTAGCGTAGTTCTCTTCATGAGGACGTAGCTGTCTGGATAGATATGCCATGACTCTACCTTCTTGCATCAGACACCACCAAGCCCGGTTCTTGATGCATCACAATATATCACAAACTCCTTGTGAATATCGGGGGTGGGCAACATTGGGGCTGTTGTCAACCTCTTCTTGAGCTCTTGGAAGCTTTCTTCGCACTTCGGCGTCCATTCGAACTTCTTGTCCATCTTCAAGAGCTGAGTCATGGGTCTAGCAATGCTGGAGAACCCTTTGACGAACTTGCGATAATATCCCGTGAGTCCGAGGAAGCTTCTGACCTCCTTCACATTGCTTGGGGATTGCCATTCAGTCACGGCTTCCATCTTGGCAGGATCCACTGACAACCCTTCGGCAGTCAGCACATGACCCAAGAATCCAACTTCATGCAGCCAAAATTCACATTTCCTGAACTTGGCATAAAGCTGGTGCTCTCGAAGCTTGTTTAGGACCAATCTCAAGTGTTGCTCATGCTCTTCTTCAGACTTAGAGAAGACAAGTATGTCGTCGATGAAGACAACGACAAAGTTGTCCAAATACTCCATGAAGACTTTGTTCATGAGGTACATGAAGTAGGCATGGGCATTGGTCAGTGACGTGGCTTGAGACTGCGTCGGTATTTCCCCAAAGAGGAAGGGATGATGCAACACAACGATGGTAAGTATTTTCATCAGTTATGAAACCAAGGTATCAAACGAGTAGGAGGATCACCAACACTATGTAAACAACACGTGCACACAAAGAACAAATACTTGCAACCCGACGTGAAAGAGAAGTTGTCAATCTCTCCACGATAAAAAGATAGATTAGGATATGATAGATTGGATAGATAAATCTCGCAAGAACACAAAATAAAAAGAGGCAAATAAAAAGTGCAGCAAAGTATTTTTGGGTTTTTGGAATAAAAGATCTGAAAACAAAAGCGGCAAAAAGATAGATCGGAAAGCAATATGTTGGAAAAGTAGACCCGGGGCCGTAGGATTCACTAGTGGCTTCTCTCATGAGTATAGCACACGGTGGGTGAACAAATTACTGTTGGGAAATTGATAGAAGATCAAATAATCATGACGATATCCAAGGCGATGATCATTATATAGGCATCACATCCAAGATTAATAGACCGAAACGATTCTGCATCTACTACTATTACTCCACCATCGACCGCTATCCAGCATGCATCTAGTGTATTAAGTTCATGAAAAAATAGAGTAATGCAATAAGAACGGTGACATGATGTAGACAAGATCTATTCATGTAGGAATAGACCCCAACTTGTTATCCTTAATAGCAACGATACATGCGTGCCTCGCTGCCCCTTCTGTCGCTGGGAGAGGACACCGCAAGATCGAACCCATCACAAAGCACCTCTTCCCATGGCAAGAAAAATCGATATAGTTGGCCTAACTAAACCAAAGATTCGAAGAAGAAACACTAGGCTATAAGTAATCATGCCTATAAGAGATCAAAGAAGACTCAAATAATATTCATGGATAGAAACTGATCATGAACTCAAAATTCATCGGATCCCAACAAACACACCGCAAAAAGTTTACATCAAATAGATCTCCAAGAGACCATTGTATTGAGAATTAAAAGAGATTGAGTAAGCCATCTAGCTACTGCCTACGGACCCGTAGGTCTATGGTGGACTACTCACGCATCATCGGAGAGGCACCAATGAGGATGATGAACCCCTCCGTGATGGTGTTAGATTGGATCTCGCGGTTCTGGAACTTGCGGCGGTTGGATGTATTTTTCGTCGACTCCCCTAGGGTTTTTAGAATATTTGGGTATTTATAGAGCTCAGAGGCGGTGGAGGGGTTTCCCGAGGCGGCCACAACCCATCAGGGCGCGCCCGTGGTCCCTGGCGCGCCCTGGTGGGTTGTGGGCGGCCTGGGCTCCCTCCTGGTTACTTCTCTGGCCCACTGGCCTTCTTCTGGTCCAAAAAATTCTCCAAAAAGTTTCTTCGCAATTGGACTCCGTTTGGTACTGATATTCTGCGAAGTAAAAAATAAGCAAAAACAGCAACTGGCACTTTGGCACTATGTCAATAGGTTATTCCCAAAAAATGATATAAAGTTGCTATAAAATGATTTTAAAACATCCAAGATTGATAATATAATAGCATGGAACAAGCAAAAATTATAGATACGTTGGAGACGTATCAGCACCCCCAAGCTTAATTCCTACTAGTCCTCGAGTAGGTAAATGATAAAATCAGATTTTTTGATGTGGAATGCTGCCTAACATGTTCATCACATATTCTTTTCTTTTGTAGTATGGACATTTGGAATTTTAGATGGTTCAAAGCAATAGTCTAGCTTTGACATACAGACTTTAATACTCAAGCATGGCAACAAGCAACCATGTCTTTCAAAATATCAATACTAAAGAAAGTTATCCCTAGCCCATCATGCTCAATCATTGATCCATTCATGAAACACACTCAAATATTAGCTACACCCAGTGCTCAAGTATGATCATAGTGCCCCCTAGTTGGTGCTTTATAAGAGAAGATGGAGACTCAAATAAAAAATAAAAAATTGCATAAAGTAAATAGATAGGCCCTTCGCAGAGGGAAGTAGGGATTTGTAGAGGTGCCAGAGCTCAAAGTTTAAAGTGAGAGAGAAATATATTTTGAGTGGCATGCCTTTCTTGTCAACGAAAATGACAAAGTAGTTCGCAATACTTTCCATGCTAGATATATCATAGGCGGTTCCCAAACATTAAATAAAGTTTATCCCTTTTTCCACCATTCTTTCACAATCCATGGCTGGCCGTATCCACGGTTGCCTTCCATACCAACACTTTCCAAGGAATTTATTATTTGACAACATAAAGTAAATTTCTTTTTTCATTTCGGGTCTGGGTATCCCTATTACCGCCATACTCTCGTGCAATGACAAGTGAATAAACACTCAACTTGAGAATAACACATTTAGCATGGAAAAATATTGGACACCCCTACCGTTTCATGAGCAGTACGAGCACACAAAAAGGAAATTTATTTTGGAGATTAGAGATAGCACATACAAATTTGCTTAGAACGGCATGGAAATACCGCATATAGGTAGGTATGGTGGACTCATAAGGCAAAACTGGGTTTAAGGATTTTGGATGCACAAGTAGTATTTCTACTTAGTACAAGTGGAGGCTAGCAAATAGATTGAGAAGCAACCAACCAAGAAACGAAAATTCACATAAACGGGCATTGAGCATAGCTAACACAGGATAATGCACCATAAGTAGGATGTAATTTCATTGTATAACTATTAGCTTTCCTGCTTGCATAGGGAATCACAAACCTTAACACCAATATTCTTACTAAACCATAATTACTCACTAACATGACTCACATATCACTATCATCATGTCTCAAAACTATTACAAGGAATCAAGTTTAATTTTTCCAATGATCTTCATGAAAGTTTTTATTATATTCTCCTTGAATATCTATCACTTTGGGAATAGTTTCATATATTGCCATTGCTTTTGGCAAGCTCAAACAAATTTAAGTGAAGCACATGAGCATAAAAGTTTCATCTCTCGAAATAATATAAGTGAAGCATGAGAGGATTTCTTCAAAATTTACTAACTCTCAAATTAATCTAAGTGAAGCATGAGAGTATTTCTTCAAAATTTCAAAGCATACCATGCTCAAAAAAGATATAAGTGAAGCACTAGAGTAATTCCATAGCTCAAAAAATTTAAGTGAAGCATGTAGAGCAATTCTAACAAATCATAGCATAATTTTGGCTCTCTAAAATAGGTGTGTCCAACAAGGATACTAGTGACAAACTAAAAAGCAAAGCAAGCAAAGACTCAAATGATACAAGACGCTCCAAGCAAAACTCATGATATGTGACGAATAAAAATATAGCTCCAAGTAAAATACCGATGGTCGTTAGAAGAAAGAGGGGATGTCACTCGGGGCATCCCCAAGATTAGTTGCTTGTTTCTCTTTGGATATATCTTGGGGTGGTTTTAGCATCCCCAAGCTTAGGATCTTTTCACTCCTTATTCCTTCATCCATCGTGATCTCACCCAAAACTTGAAAACTTCAATCACACAAAACTCAACAAAATCATCGTGAGATCCGTTAGTATAATAAAGCAAATCACCACTTTAAGTACTGTTGTAAATCCATTCACATTTCATTATTGCATTATAACTACTGTATTTTAACTTTACCATTGCTTATACCCTTCAATACAAACCATAGATTCATCAAAACAAGCACACAATGCAACGAAAACAGAATCTGTCTAAAACAGAACAGTCTGTAGTAATCTGTACTCTAACCATACTTAAGTAACTCTAAAATTCTGAACAATTAGGACAACGTAAAGAATTTGTATATAAATACTGTGCTAAAATTTCAGCTCATTATCACAATCCAGTAAAAAATGAAAATTCGTGCACTGTAGGCAAAGTTTCTGTTTCAGATTCAGCATTGTTTCTACTCATCTTATGAATCATCCTAAAGGCTTTACTTGGCACAAACACTAAATAAAACACAAAAAACACAATCATAACAGAGGCATAATTGTGTCAACACTCAAAAACATAAATAAAAATAAGAAAATAAATTTATTCATTGGGTTGCCTCCCAACAAGCGCTATCGTTTTACGCCCCTAGCTAGGCATAATGCATAGATTCAAGTATTGTCATCTTTGGTTTTTGTAGAGGTATTTTTATCAAGAGGTTTTGCAAATAAAACTTGAAACACATCATCCATAGAAACCTTAGCACTATCAAGTTGTCCATCTACGTACCCTCTTTGATTCCCGGCCACAATCCAAGAATATTGTTGATTAACATCATTGAAAACTTGTTGGATCATATCTAAAACGGGGACTTACTTTTTAAGATTCTCATAAAAAAATTGATTATTTCCAAGCATATGTCTCAACATGTAATAACTATTGTAAAGGATCTCTCCTATTACCAGTTTTTCACGGCTCATACCAAAGAAATCGAAAATCTCCCTAGCTTCTCGTACTATGTGATCAAATTCATTTATGAGAACAAGGGTGGCTAACTTCTTAGCTTTGGGATCCTTTATGATGGGTAGCTCATAAAACAATCTTTGCAAGGTAGGATGGGTATGAATAAACCTATTTTCAAGTTTCAGAACTAGCGCTAAAACAGATTCCGCATAAGTTTTAGTTCTTTTCAGTATAGGAGTATCATTGAGAGTCAAATTTCCAACGCAATTGAAAAATTCTTGGATAGTTTCTTTTCCTATAATGTTCCCTTGCCCCAAAACAAAAGTTTTAGCATCCAGATTACCAGAAAGTCCAATAATAGGAGTCCTGCCATCATCTGTTTCTGCCATACCAAAATCACTCATGATGACAAGCAAACAAGAGATCTGACGAGAAAAAGGCAAACGAAAAAGAGGGCGAATAAAACGGCAAATTTGGTGAAGTGGGGGAGAGGAAAACGAGAGGCAAATGGCAAATAATGTAATTGCAAGGAGATGAGATTTGTGATTAGGAACCTGATAGATGTTGATGGTGTCTCCTCAGCGCTAGAGATTGGCACATAGAAGAGACCGCTTCCTCCCCGGCAACGGCGCCAGAAATTCCTTTGACGTGGCTTGAGACTGCGCCGGTATTTCCCCAAAGAGGAAGGGATGATGCAGCACAACGACAGTAAGTATTTCCCTCAGTTATAAAACCAAGGTATCGAACTAGTAGGAGGATCACCAACACTATGTAAACAACACCTGCACACAACGAACAAATACTTGCAACCCGACGCGAAAGAGAGGTTGTCAATCTCTCCATGGTAAAAAGATAGATTAGGATATGATAGATTGGATAGATAGATCTAGCTGAACAGAAAATAAAAAGTGCAGCAAAGTATTTTTGGGTTTTTGGAATAATAGATCTGAAAACAAAAGCAGCAAAAAGATAGATTGGAAAGCAATATGTTGGAAAAATAGACCCGGGGGCCGTAGGATTCACTAGTGGCTTCTCTCATGAGAATAACACACGGTGGGTGACAAATTACTGTTGGGTAATTGATAGAAGATCAAATAATCATGACGATATCCAAGGCGATGATCATTATATAGGCATCACGTCCAAGATTAGTAGACCGAAACGATTCTGCATCTACTACTATTACTCCACACATCGAACGCTATCCAGCATGCATGTAGTGTATTAAGTTCATGAAAAAATGGAGTAATGCAATAAGAACGGTGACATGATGTAGACAAGATCTATTCATGTAGGAATAGACCCCATCTTGGTATCCTTAATAGCAACGATACATGCGTGCCTCGCTGCCCCTTCTGTCACTGGGAGAGGACAGCGCAAGATCGAACCCATCACAGCACCTCTTCCCATGGCAAGAAAAATCGATCTAGTTGGCCTAACTAAACCAAAGATTCGAAGAAGAAATACGAGGCTATAAGTAATCATGCATATAAGAGATCAAAGAAGACTCAAATAATATTCATGGATAGAAACTGATCATGAACTCAAAATTCATCGGATCCCAACAAACACACCGCAAAAGTTTACATCAAATAGATCTCCAAGAGACCATTGTATTGAGAATCAAAAGAGAGAGTGGAAGCCATCTTGCTACTGCCTACGGACCCGTAGGTCTATGGTGGACTACTCACGCATCATCGAAGAGGCACCAATGAGGATGATGAACCCCTCTGTGATGGTGTTAGATTGGATCTCGAGGTTCTGGAACTTGCGGCGGCTGGATGTATTTTTTGTTGACTCCCTAGGGTTTCTGGAATGTTTGGGAATTTATAGGCATCAGAGGCGGTGGAGAGGGGCCCCGAGGAGGGCACAACCCATCAGGGCGTTCCCGGGGCCTCTGGCGTGCCCAGGTGGGTTGTGGTCTCCTCGACCCTCCCCTCTGGCACTTCTTTGACCCACTGGATGTCTTCTGGCCCAAAAAAAATCTCCAAAAAGTTTCGTCGTGATTGGACTCCGTTTGGTACTGATTTCTGCGAAGTAAAAAACAAGCAAAACATCTACTAGCACTTTGGCACTATGTCAATAGGTTAGTCCCAAAAAATGATACAAAGTTGTTATAAAATGATTATAAAACATCCAAGAATGATAATATAACAGCATGGAACAAGCAAAAATTATAGATACGTTGGAGATGTATCAGTTAGCCCAAACGACATGACCGTGTACTCGTACAGGCCATACCGGGTCACAAATGCCGTGTTCGGAATGTATTGGGGTCCGATCTTCAACTGGTAGTACCCGAACCTGAGATCAATCTTGGAAAACACCTTGGCACCATTTAGCTGATCGAACAGGTCTTCAATCTTGGGAAGTGGGTACTTGTTCTTTATTGTGATCTCATTGAGAGAATGGTAATCGAGACAGAGTCGGATAGTTCTATCCCTCTTTGACACAAATAGAACAGGTGATCCCCAAGGTGTGGCACTAGGGAAAATAAATCCTTTTCTGAGCCGCTCTGCTGGTTGCTTCTTCAATTTAGCCAACTCTTTGGATCCCATTCTATAGGGCTTCTTATAGATGGCTCCTTCTCCGAGCATTAGCTCAATGATGAACTCAATGTCGCGGTCAGGAGGCATTTCGGGCAGCTCATCAAGAAATACATCTGGGTACTCAAATACCACTGGCATTTGATCCAACCCAATTCCCGACAGACAATTAACCTGAGGGGCTTGAGTGGAGGCAGGGTTGGGGACATACTTGACTTCAACTCCTTGGCTATTGGTCATGGTAATATGTTCGCTTGGCACAGTCTAGGAAGCCTTGGTGTTTGGTGAACCAGTTCATGCCAAGGATCACATCCAAGCATGGCAAATCTAAAACTATGAAGTCTGCTAGGAAGTCTACCCCATTAATGCTGACCCCGACTCCTTTACATCCTATCTTGGACCTCATAACTGAACCCGGGGTTTGTATCAACATATGACTACCCAGGGGTGTAGGCTTCATACCACTCTCTAGTGCAAACTTTTGGGTAACAAAAGAATGCAAAGCTCCACAATCAAACAGAAAGGTTCCTGGAGTTGAGTTGACGAGGAACGTACCCAGTATGACGTCCGGGTCTTCCTGGGTTTCCTCAGCAGTGACGTGATTCACACGACCCTTGCCATTGTTGGGCTGGTTGCGGGGAGCTTGGTTCCTTGGTGGCGCTCCACAGCCTTGACCTTGGTTTGGCGCATCGGGTCGCGGTGCATCTGGCTTCTTGTTGGGGCATATCTTAGAGATGTGTCTAGGTTGACCACATCCAAAGCATGTGATCTGTCCAGAGTTGTTGTTGTTCCTGTCGCCATTGTTGTTATTGGGGTTGTTATAGGCTGGCCTGGGATTGGCGTACTACTGAGGCTGGTAGCTCGGATGAGGTGCAGAAGGTCTAGCTTGCTGAGGTTGATAGGCTGGCTTGGCTGGGGTTGGATGCCAGGGGCGAGGCTTCTGGTTGCTGGAACTACCGTTGTTGATCATATTGCGCTTGCGAGTGTCTTCCATGGCACGACACTTGTCTTCGAGCATGAGAGCCTTGTTTACCAGGTCAAAGAAAGTCCGACAGTCGCAGACAACGAGTTGATACCGCAGGGCTTGCTGGAGTCCTTCCATGAAGCGTTCCATCTTAGCGGCCTCAGTGTTGACATCTTCGGGGGCATACCTCGACAGGAGGTTGAACTTTTGCATGTACTCCTTGACAGAGCCACTTCCTTGCTTCAACGCTCGGAATTCTCTCTTCTTGATAGCCATGATCCCAAAAGGAATGTGAGCCGTGAGGAATCCTTCCTTGAAATCAGCCCAAGTGATCACATGGTCGCCTTGCATGACATTGAATCCATCCCACCAAGCTCTGGCGGTACCTCTGAGGCAGTGAGAGGCATAAAGCACCTTCTCACAATCCTCGTTGCAGTTCACCAGTGCAAGGAGGTCCTTGATGGTGCAGATCTAGTCATCGGCATCCAGAGGTTCAGCGGTCAAGGTGAAGGTTGGGGGCGAATTCCTCATGAACTCAGACAGAGTGGGGTGGCCATTGTCATTCCTGCCTTGCTGCTGATTGTTCACAAGGACTTGAGCCATCTGCTAGATAGAAGCAGTGTTGGCTTGGCGTTCCTCCCGAAGAACTTGGAGAAACTGAGCTATGGTCATGTTCTCTGATGGAGGTGGTGGAGGGGGAATGTCGCCTTGTGGCTGCTCCTGGTGTTCTCCATCCTGAGCAGTCCCACCAGCTCCCTGTTGCTGGCTGGAGTTGCCGGCTTCAAGGTTGGTGAAGGAGCTGTTGCGGGTTGCAGTCACCATCCTGTTTGGAGCAGCCAAGTCAAATAACTGGGATAGAAGGGGGGAACGCAACAATAGAGAAAACGCGCCTAAGGGGGTTGGTTCAGTGCAAGTGTGATCAAACATAGGTCGAAAGACCAAACACATTATATTAAGATAAGATAGGTGATGGAGTCGCTTACATGTTGCCTAAGGCAAAAGCGCGGCTTGCATCGGAGCACAAACAACAAAACAAACAACAAGCACACATGGTTTCATATGAACCATTACACGGACTCGACTTTGCATGAGGGGTACATGACTGATACTTGTGATCTGCATTGGGTTTTCCGTGAAGAGGAACGGGTAATTGCAGCACAAAGTGGGTAAGTATTTCCCTTAGTTATGAAAGTAAGGTTTATCGAACCAATAGGAATATCAATCCTCAACCGTCTTCAACGGCTGCACACAAATGGACAAATGACTTGCACCCAACGCAGGCAAGAGGGTTGTCAATCCCCTTGATCTCGTTTTTTGCAAGCAAATGAATTGTGTAGATAATTGTTGATAAATATAAATTGCAAAATAAATACAAAGTAAATAAAGGCAGCAAGGTAATTGTAGCGTTTGTAAATATATAAGTGAATAGGCCCGGGGGCCATATGTTCCCTAGCGGCATCTATCATGTAGGCAACATACGGTGGGTAACAAATTACTGTTGGGCAATTGATAGAAAAACGGATAGTTATGCGATTTTCACGGCAATGATCATGTGTATATAGGCATCACGTCCATAAGCAAATCGGCCGACTCCTACCTGCACCTATTACTATTACTCCACTCATCGACCGCTATCCAACATGCATCTAGAGTATTAAGTAAAACAGAGTAATGCTTGGAGAACGATGACATGATGTAGACAAAGTAAACTCAATCAATATGAATGAACCCCATCGTTTATCCTTAGTAGCAACAACACAAAGACGCATCTTGTCCCCTATTTTGTCACTGGGATATAGAAACTCGCCAGGTTGAACCTACCATAATGCACCACTCCCACCGATGAAATATCAATCTAGTTGGCCAAAGCACATGAATAGACCGGAGAGCATTACAAAGCTATAATGATCATGCAATTAATAGATAATATACATCAGAGGCATCCCAAATACTTTTCATGAATAATCTGAACATAAACCCACAATTCATCGGATCCCAACAAACACACCGCACAATAGGATTACATCGGATAGATCAATGCAAAGATGCGATGCCCATTGTATTGAAGATCATAAGAGAGAGAGATTGCCGTCTAGGTACTATCTATGGACCCGTAGGTCTGTGGTGAACTACTCACACATCATCATGAGGGCAGCGAGGTTGATGAAGAGGCCCTCCGTGATCGATCCCCCCTCCGGCAGGGTGCCGAAACGGAGCTCTAGATGGCCTCGCGATGGAACAGAGACTTGCGGCGGTGGAAAAAGGGTTTCGGGACTGCCCCCAGGTTTTTTTGCAATATTAGAGAATTTATAGGCCGAAGAGGGGCGTCGGGAGAGCCACGAGGGGGCCACCACATATCACGGCGCGACCCCAGCAGGGCGCGCCTTGATGTGTGGTGGGGCCCTTATGTGCCTCCCGACCTCCTTCCGAAGCTTCTAGGTCTTCTTATAGTCCAGAAAAACTCATCAAAAAGTTTCATGGCAATTGGACTTCGTTTGGTACTGTAAACCTGAAAAGGCAAAAACATGCAGAAAACAACATCTGGCACTGGGCACTGGGTCAGTAGGTTAGTGCTCAAAAATATTATAAATTGGTAAATAAAGACCCAAAAAGTATACTAGAATGATAATATATCAGCATGGAACAATCAAAAATTATAGATACGTTGGAGACGTATCAAGCATCCGCAAGCTTAATTCCTGCTCATCCTCGAGTAGGTAAATGATAAAAACAGAATTTTTGATGTGACATGATATCCACTATATAATCTTATGCAGGTATGCTCATTGAAAAAAGATGAATCAACAAATATTAACATAGAAATACTAAAGTGTAAGAAACAGAATTATCAATCCTTAAAAGTATACGATCCTTAAGAAATGTTTGCCCCCCATTCATCTTAATATATTAGCAAGGCATGGCTCCATCTTCACCACATTAATACAAATTTCAAGCACCACGGTGTCCAAGTCAGACAATTGGATCGTACTTTTTCAATATGCATCAACTTTTTATTCTTCACGCAATACATGAGCATGAGCCATTGGACATATCATTTAGGTGGAATAGAGTATGGTGGTAGATATCAAAGGGGTTGAAAGGTGGAGAAGATAGTATTGATGTCTACTATGCAACTTTATTCCTGTAGACTTTGTTGGACCTCCAAGTGCAGAGTTTTCTAGGACAGTAGGAATTTTCCCTCAAGTGGATGACCTAAGGTTTATCAATCCATGGGAGGTGCAGGATGAAGATGGTCTCTCTCGTGCAACCCTGCAATCAAATACAAGAAATCTCTTGTGTTCCCAACACACCCAATATGATGGCAAATTGTATAGGTGCACTAGTTCGGCAAAGACATGGTGATACAAGTGTAGTATGGATGGTAGATATAGGTTTTTGTAATCTGAAAATATAAAAACAGCAAGGTAACAAGTAGAAAATAGCGAGAAAAACAGTATATAAATGCTTGGAAACAAGGCCTAGGGTTCATACTTTCGCTAGTGCAATTTCCCAACAAAGCTAACATAGTTGAATCATATGATCATCCCTCAATGTGCAACAAAGAATCACTCCAAAGTTCCTATCTAGCGGAGAAAAATAAGATGAAATTGGTGTAGGTAGTAGAACCACCTCAAAGTTATTCTTTCCGATCAATCTTTTGGGCTATTCCTATAAGTGTCACAAACAGCCCTAGAGTTCGTACAAGAACAACACCAATGATACATATAAATCAACCCTAATGTCACCTAGATACTCCAATGTCACCTCAAGTATCCATGGGTAAATTATGCGACACGCATCAAAAAATTTCAGGTCTATCATATTCAATCTAACACAAAGAACTTCAATGAGCACCCCAAGATTTCTATCGGAGAATGTGGTATGAAAACGTGCAATCAACCCCTATGCATAGATCCCCAAGGTGATCGGAATCCGCAAGTTGATGCCTCAACATATATCAAGTGAATCAATAGAATACCCCAATGTCACTACAGGTATCCCACACAAGACGTACATCAAGTGTTCTCAAACCAAAATATTCAATCCAACATAACGAGATCTCATAGGTAAAGATTCAATTCATCACAACAAGGTAGCAAGGGAATAACATCATATGATCCGACTATACTAACAAAGCCCGTGATACATCAAGATCGTGCCATCTCAAGAACACGAGAGAGAGAGAGATTGAACACATAGCTACTGGTACATACCCTCAGCCCCGAGGGTGAACTATTCCCTCCTCGTCATGGCCTCCTCCGGGATGATGAAGATGGCCACCGGTGATGGTTTGCCCTCTCCGCCAAGGTACTGGAACGTCTCCAGATTGGTTTTTCATCGACACAGAGAGTTGCAGCGGCGGAGCGGAGAGTCTCTGTTTATTTCTGGTGTTTCTAGGATCTATAGGATTTTTCACCGTTGGAATCACGCGCAACGGAGCCACGTGGGCCCCACCACATACCAGGGCGCGGCCTAGGGGGTGCCGCGCCCTGTTGGCTTGTGCCCCACAGGTGGCTCCCCTCCGGTGGTTCTTCGCACCAGTATTTCTTATTTTCTCCAAAAAAAATCATAAAAAAGTTTTGAGCGATTCCGAGAACTTTCATTTTCTGCACAAAAACAACACCACGGTGATTCTGCTGAAAACAGCGTCAGTCTGGGTTAGTTCTAAATAAATCATATAAAGTGCATCAAAAGCATATAAAAGTATAGTAAACGTAGTCAATCATGGCATGAATACTTCATAAATTATCGATACGTTGGAGACGTAGCAGCATCCCCAAGTTGAATTCCTGCTCGTCCTCGAGTAGGTAAATGATAAAAGAACTAATTTATGAAGTGTGAATGCTAGCATAATATATAAGTTTGATCATTGATAATTTCAGTCACTTTTCTAGCATCATAACCAGCAACTTTTTCTCATAAAAATCATCATGATAGAGTAGCAATCAATTCACATGTCATGGTTCAAACAATTCATTCACTTGAAACTTAACAATCTATGTTCTTGGTAACCAAACAATTTCAATGCATCATCAAGTCTAGTAAGAGCTCCACATACTCAATTATCATATAGTTTTTTATGATTGCTAATACTCAAGACATATTTTTAGAACAAACAACATCCATCGAACACATAGAAAGATAGGGGCTTAATGTTTCGCCTCCCAACATACTTATCATGAAGATAATTGTCAACAATAATGAATCATGATCAAATATATTTGAATGGATATATATGTTTGGATCTTTCCCCACCACATGATGCTTGCCAACTAATAGACTCAGGTTGGAATAAGAAGTTGACTCAACATGAATAGGAAATAGAATGAAAGTAAATAGATTGTCCCTTCGCAGAGGGAAGCAGGGATTTGCATAGGTGCCAGAGTTCATTGTTTAAAAACAGAGATGAATAAGTAATTTTGAGTGGTGCGCCTTTCCTGTCAATGTCACAACAAAGTTTTCAATATCTTCCATGCTAATCACATTATTGGCGGTTCCCAAACAGAATTGAATTTTTTTACTCCCCCTCCACCATTCAAACACATTCCATGGCTGGCCGAATCCACGGCTGCACTCCAAACAATCAACTTTCCAGGGGAGTTTTTGTTTATTTATTTTTGTATTATGCAGGACTGGGCATCCTTTTTACCAGCCTCTCTCATGCAATGACAAGTGAATAAACACTCATCTTGAGAATAACTCGCTTAGTATGGAAGATAATGACCGCCCCGTCACTCCATGAGCGGTACGAGTACACAAACGGATGTTTATTTGAAGGTTTTAGAGGTGGCACATACAAATTTACTTGGAATGGCAGTGAAATACCATATATAGGTAGGTATGGTGGATTCTCATGGAAAAAACTTGGCTCAAGGATTTGGATGCACAAGTAGTATCTCTACTTAGTACGAAGTTTTGGCTAGCAAAAGGTTCTAAACAAGCACCACATGTTAGAGGATCCATAACAATATAACTTCTATGCAAATATACCCAAACATAACCATTACGTTGTCTTCCTTGTCCAACTTCAACTATTTGATCAAGTTTGAAAATAATTAATGGATTATTCACAATCATAAAAGATGTCCAAGATAATATATTTGTATGTGAAAGTTCTCTTTCTTATACTAATCATTCATGAATTGCTCATATGACCAATACAATGGTTGTTAAACTTCAATGGATTTTACTTTCTAAACCAAATGTGAACTTGCTACTAAGAATATAGCACATTGATAATTTCATATTTATGATATTTCATTCATTCATAGTTTACTCTTAGGATATAAGTGAAGCACAAGAGTAAACATCAAACTACTCTCAAAAGATATAAGTGAATATCAATGAGTAGTCAAACAATTAAGTAGCTATGTGAGCACTCTCTCTCAATAAAGATTTTCAGATCTGAGTATTTTATTCAAACAACAAACTAAATAAAAATTCATTCCAAGAATAGCACATATCAAATAAAAATTTAGGCTCGACATATGCTAACCGATATTTGTTTGATGAAGAGAGGTGGGATGCGTAGCATCCCCAAGCTTAGATGCTTGAGACTTCTTGAAATATTTACTTGGGGTGCCTTGGGCATCCCCAAGCTTGAGCTTTTGTATCTCGTTCAATCCTCTCATATCCCGGTTTCACCCAGGTCTCAGAAACTTCATCCACACAAAACTTGAAAAGAACTCGTGAGAAAGGTTAGTGAACATAAGAATAAATCAACACTTTATGTACTGCCAAGACAAGTTGCACAATAATTTTCAAACATTATCTACTGTATACTATCATTTACACAATTTATATCTACCAATATAAGTCGTGAAAACTATAAGAGATGTAGATAACAAAACTATGACAGCAATCTGTCTAAACAGGACAGTATGTAGCAATTAATTTACAAAGTTCACTTATGTATCACTAAAAATTATTAAAATTTAGGACATGATAAATAATTTATATTACAATACTGTGTAGAAATTTCAGAAACTTTCCACGTTCCAGTAAAATATGAAAATTCAAACACTACAGAAAAAGTTTCTGTTTTTACACAGCACACATCAAACATGCAATTCAAGCATCCTAAAAGCAATTCTTGGAATTTTTTATTGAAAAACAAGATTATAAATAACATATAACATATAACAACAAAATAAAATGATGCTCCAAGAAAAACACATATTATGTGACGAATAAAAATATAGATCTAAGTAAGATATACCGATAGTGTTGAAGACGAAAGAGGGGATGCCTTCCGGGGCATCCCCAAGCTTAGGCGCTTGAGTATTCCTTGGATATTACCATGGGGGTGCCTTGGGAATCCCCAAGCTTAGGCTCTTACCACTCCTTATTCTCCTCATATCGGTGTCTCACCCAAAACTTGAAAACTTCAATCACACAAAACTTAACGGAACTTCGTGAGATGGGTTAGTATAATAAATAAAGATCATTCACTTAGGTACTGTCAAGACAAGATTAATAATTGTTCTCACATAATACCTACTGTATTCTACCATTCACATAATTTATATCACTGAATATAAGCTATGGGATAACTAAAACAAGCAAACTATGCATGCCAAACAGAATCTGTCAAAAACAGAACAGTCTGTGAAGACTGTAGTATAACCATACTTCCCTGTCTCTAAAAATTCTGAAAAATTAGGAAAACTTATAGAATTTTCATATAAATACTGTGTAAAAATATCAGAATTTTTTGACGCTCAAGTAAAATCAGAGAAATTCTTTACTGGAGGCAAAAGTTTCTGTTTTTGCACAGAATGAAACTAACAAGTATCCACACTATCCCAAAGGCTTTACTTGGCACTTTATTGCAATAAAATACACAAAACATGATTAATACAGTAGCTTAATCATGTGAACACACAAAAATAGAAAGTAAAAGTGTTGGGTTGTCTCCCAACAAACACTTTTCTTTAATGCCTTTTAGCTAGGCATGATGATTTCAATGATGCTCACATAGGAATAGTAATTGAAACATGCAAGAGAGCATCATGAATCTCATGAAAAGCACATTTAATTCTAACCCACTTCCTATGCATAGGGATTGTGTGAGCAAACAATTTATGGGAGAAAGAATCAACTAGCATAGGAAGGCAAAACAAGCATATCTTCAAGATTTTCAACACATAGAGAGGAAACTTGATATTATTGCAATTCCTACAAGCATATGTTCCTCCCTCATAATAAATTTCAGTAGCATCATAAATAAATTCAACAATATAGCTATCACATAAATCATTATTTTCATGATGCACAAGCATAGAATTTTCATTACTCTCCACATAAGCAAATTCCTTTTCATCTATGGTAGTGGGAGCAAACTCAACAAAATAACTATCATGAGACACTTGATTGACATAACCACATTCAATATTAAAATCATGATGACAAGTTTCATGGTTACTATCACTCTTTATAGCATACATGTCATCATCATAATCATCATAGATAGGAGGCATGCCATCATCATAATAAATTTGCCCATCAAAACTTGGGGGACTAAAAATATCATCTTCATCAAACATAGCATCCCCAAGCTTGTGGCTTTGCATATCATTAGCATCATGGATATTCAGAGAATTCATACTAGCAACATTGCAATCATGCTCATCATTCAAGGAATTCTCATTAAGTATTTTCATAAATTCTTCCTCTACCAATTGAGCACAATTTTCCGAACCATCATTTTCACGAAAGACATTAAAAAGACGAAGCAATTGAGGCAACCTAAACTCCATTTTTTTGTACTTTTCTTTTATAAAACCAAACTAGTGAAAAACAAGAAACTAAAAGATTTAATTGCAAGATCTAAAGAT
Organism: Elymus sibiricus; assembly: GCA_039707655.1. Lineage (NCBI taxonomy): Eukaryota > Viridiplantae > Streptophyta > Magnoliopsida > Poales > Poaceae > Elymus > Elymus sibiricus. The sequence continues at coordinate 363,597,487 of CM077665.1, forward strand.
ATACCTTCAAGCACTCACCTCCCTGGCAACAGCGCCAGAAAACGGCTTGATGTCTACTACGCAACTTTATTCTTGTAGACTTTGTTGGGCCTCCAAGCGCAGAGTTTTGTAGGGCAGTAGCAATTTTCCCTCCAGTGCATGACCTAAAGGTTTATCAATCCGTGGGAGGTGTAGGATGAAGATGGTCTCTCTCGTGCAACCCTGCAATCAAATACAAGAAATCTCTTGTGTCCCCAACACACTCAATACAATGGCAAATTGTATAGGTGCACTAGTTCGGCGAAGAGATGGTGATACAAGTGTAGTATGGATGGTAGATATAGGTTTTTGTAATCTGAAAATATAAAAACAGCAAGGTAACAAGTGGAAAAAGCGAGCAAAACGGTATATAAATTCTTGGCAACAAGGCCTAGGGTTCATACTTCCGCTAGTGAAATCTCCCAACAATGCTAACATAGTTGAATCATATGATCATCCCTCAACGTGCAAAAAAAAATCACTCCAAAGTTCCTATCTAGCGGAGAACAATAAGATGAAATTGGTGTAGGTAGTAGAACCACCTCAAAGTTATTCTTTCCGATCAATCTTTTGGGCTATTCCTATAAGTGTCACAAACAGCCCTAGAGTTCATACTAGAACAACACCAATGATACATATCAATCAACCCTAATGTCGCCTAGATACTCCAATGTCACCTCAAGTATCCGTGGGTAAATTATACGACATGCATCAAACAGTTTTAGGTCTATCATATTCAATCCAACACAAAGAACTTCAAGGAGCACCCCAAGATTTCTATCGAAGAACGTGGTATGAAAACGTGCAATCAAGCCCTATGCACAGAAACCCAAGGTTACCGGAATCCGCAAGTTGATGCCTCAACATATATCAAGTGAATCAATAGAATACCCCAATGTCACTACGGGTATCCCACGCAAGACGTACATCAAGTGTTCTCAAAAGAAAATATTCAATCCAACATAACGAGATCTCATAGGTAAAGATTCAATTCATCACAATGAGGTAGCAAGGGAATAACATCATATGATTTGACTATATTAACAAAGACCGTGATACATCAAGATCGTGCCATCTCAAGAACACGAGAGAGAGAGAGAGAATGAACACATAGCTACTGGTACATACCCTCAGCCCCGAGGGTGAACTACTCCCTCCTCATGGCCTCCGCCGGGATGATGAAGATGGCCACCGGTGATGGTTTGCCCTCTCCGGCAGGGTACTGGAACGTCTCCAGATTGATTTTTTGTCGATACAGAGAGTTGCGGCGGCGGAGCGGAGAGACTCTTTTTATTTCTGGTGCTTCTAGGATTTATAGGATTTTTCAGCATTGGAATCACGCACAACGGAGCCACATGGGCCCCACCACATATCAGGGCGCGACCTAGGGGGGCCGCGCCCTGTTGGCTTGTGCCCCACAGGTGGCTCCCCTCCAGTGGTTCTTCGCTCCAGTATTTCTTATTTTCTCTAGAAAAAATCATAAAAAAGTTTCGGGCGATTCCGAGAACTTTCATTTTCTGCACAAAAACAACACCACGGTAATTCTGCTGAAAACAACGCCAGTCTGGGTTAGTTCCAAACATAGGCAATCATGGCATGAATACTTCATAAATTATCGATACGTTAGAGCCGTATCAAGTCTCACATCAACTAGGCGTACCAACGGGCTATGGAGATGCCCATCGATAGATGTCAATGCAAGGAGTAGGGATTGCCATGCAAATAATGCACTAGAGCTATAAGTGTATGAAAGCTCAAATGAAGCTAAGTGGGGTGTGCATCCAACTTGCTTGCTCATGAAGACCTTGGGCATTTGAGGAAGCCCGTCATAGGAATATACAAGCCAAGTTTGTAATAATGAATAGGTAATTCCCCCTAGCATATGAAAGTGATTATCATGAGACTCTCTACATGAGGAACATGGTGCCACTTTGAGGCACAAGTGTGGTAAAAGATAGTAGCAAAGTCCCTTCTCTCATTTTCTCTCTTTTATTGAATGGATGGTGGGCTCATTTGGCCTCCCCCATCTTTATTTTCGCCCGGAGTCTCATCTCGGCTTATGGGAGAATCATCGTCTCCATATTTCTTTCCTCACTGGGACAATGCTCTAATAATGATGATCATCACACTTTTATTTACTTATAACTCAATATGGAGAACTGATATCAAGATACGACTCTATATGAATGCCTCTGGTAGTGTAGCAGGATGTGCAATGATCTAGCGTGACATGTATCAAAAATATGATGAACGGTGGCTTTACCACAAATACTATGCCAGCTCTATATGATCATGCAAAGCAATATGACGATGAACAAACTAGTCATGTAAAGTGACGATGGAATTTGCATGGCAATTAATCTCAGAATGGCTATGGAAGTGCCATGATAGGTAGGTGATACTTGTGATCTGCGTTGGGTTTTCCGTGAAGAGGAATTGGTAATTGCAGCACAAAGTGGGTAAGTATTTCCCTCAGTTTTGAAACCAAGGTTTATCGAACCAATAGGAATATCAATCCTCAACCGTCTTCAACGGCTGCACACAAATGAACAAACGACTTGCACCCAACACGGGCAAGAGGGTTGTCAATCCCCTTGATCTCGTTATTTGCAAGCAAATGAGTTGTGTAGATAATTGTTGATAAAAATATAAATTGAAAAATAAATAAAAAGTAAATAAAGGCAGCGAGGTAATTGTAGCGTTTGTAAATTTATAAGTGAATAGACCCGGGGGCCATAGTGTTCCCTAGCGACATCTCTCATGTAGGCAGCATACGGTGGGTAACAAATTACTGTTGGGCAATTGATAGAAAAGCGGATAGTTATGCGATTTTCACGACAATGATCATGTGTATATATGCATCACATCCATAAGCAAATAGGCCGACTCCTGCCTGCACCTATTACTATTACTCCACTCATTGACCGCTATCCAGCATGCATCTAGAGTATAAAGTAAACCAGAGTAATGCTTGGAGAACGATCACATGATGTAGAAAAAGTAAACTCAATCAATATGATTGAACCCCATCGTTTTATCCTTAGTAGCAACAACACAAAGACGCATCTTGTCCCCTACTTTGTCACTGGGATATAGAAACTTGCTAGGTTGAACCTACCACAACGCAGCACTCCCACCGATGAAATATCAGTCTACTTGGCTAAAGCACATCAATAAATTGGAGAGCATTACGAAGCTATAATGATCATGCAATTAAGAGATAATATATATATCAGAGGCATCTCAAATACTCTTCATGAATAATCTGAACATAAACCCACAATTCATCAGATCCCAACTAACACACCGCACAATAGGATTACATCAGATAGATCAAAGCGAAGATGCGATGACCATTGTATTGGAGATCATAAGATAGAGATCTTGCCATCTAGGTACTAGCTATGGACCCGTTGGTTTATGGTGAACTACTCACACATCATCACGAGGGCAGCAAGGTTGATGAAGAGGCCCTCCGTGATCGATCCCCCCTCTGGCAGGGTGCCGAAACGGAGCTCCAGATGGCCTCGCGACGGAACAGAGACTTGCGGCGGCAGAAAAAGGGTTTCGGGACTGCCTTCAGGGTTTTCACGATATTAGAGAATTTATAGGCCGAAGAGGGACGTCGGGAGGCAGCCGAGGGAGCCACCACATATTAGGGCGCCCCCTAGGGCGCGCCCTGATGTGTGGTGGGTCCCTCGTGCACCTCCCGACATCCTTCCGAAGCTTCTAGGTCTTCTTATAGTCCAGAAAAAATCATCAAAAAGTTTCGTAGAAATTGGACTTCGTTTGGTACTGTAAACCTGAAAAGGAAAAAACATAGAGAAAACAACAACTGGCACTGGGCACTGGGTCAATAGGTTAGTGCTCAAAAAATATTATAAACTGGTAAATAAAGACCCAAAAAGTATCCTAGAATGATAATATATCAGCATGGAACAATCAAAAATTATAGATGCGTTGGAGAGGTATCAAGCATCCCAAGCTTAATTCCTGCTCATCCTCGAGTAGGTAAATGATAAAAACAATTTTTTTGATGTGACATGCTTTCCACTATGTAATCTTATGCATGTATGTTCATTGAGAAAAGATGAATCAATAAATATTAACATAGCAATACTAAAGTGTAAGAAAGAGAATTATTAATCCTTAAAAGTATACGATCCTTAAGAAATGTGTACCCCCCATTCATCTTATTGTATTAGCAAGGCATGGCTCCATCTTCACCACATTAATACAAATGCTAAGCACCACGGTGTCCAAGTCAGGAAATTGGATCGTACTTTTTCAATATGCATCAACTTTTTATTCTTCATGCAATACATGAGCGTGAGCCATTGGACATAGCATTTAGGTGGAATAGAATATGGCGATAGATATCAAAGGGGTTAAAAAGTGGAGAAGATAGTCTCACATCAACTAGGCGTACCAACGGGCTATGGAGATGCCCATTGATAGATGTCAATGCAAGGAGTAGGGATTTCCATGCAAATGATGCACTAGAGCTCTAAATGTATGAAAGCTCAAATGAAACTAAGTGGGGTGTGCATCCAACTTGCTTGCTCATGAAGACCTCAGGCATTTGAGGAAGCCCGTCATAGGAATATATATATACAAGCCAAGTTTGTAATATTGAATAGGTAATTCCAACTAGCATATGAAAGTGATATATCATGAGACTCTCTACATGAGGAACATGGTGCCACTTTGAGGCACAAGTGTGGTAAAAGATAGTAGCAAAGTCCCTTCTCTCATTTTCTCTATTTTTTTGAATGGATGGTGGGCTCATTTGGCCTCCCCCATCTTTATTTTTCGTCCGGAATCTCATCTCGACTTACGGGAGAATCATTGTCTCCATCATTCTTTCCTCACTGGGACAATGCTCTAATAATGATGATCATCACACTTTTATTTACTTACAACTCAATATGGAGAACTGATATGAAGATATGACTCTATATGAATGCCTCTGGTAGTGTATTAGGATGTGCAATGATCTAGCGTGACATGTATCAAAAATATGATGAAAGGTGGCTTTGCCACAAATACTATGTCAGCTCTATATGATCATGCAAAGCAATATGACGATGAATGAACTAGTCATGTAAAGTGATGATGGAATTTGCATGGCAATATATCTCGGAATGGCTATGGAAATGCCATGATAGGTAGGTATGGTGGCTGTTTTCAGGAAGATATAATAAGGCTTATGTGCAACACAGCGTGTCATGTCACGGGATTTGGATGCACCGGCGAAAGTTGCACCGATCCTCGAGGTGAGAATGGGCTATGCACGGTACCGAAGAGGCTAGCAAATATGAGAAGGTGAGATTGCGTATGTCCATGGTTTCACATTAGTCATAAAGAACTTATATACTTATTGCAAAGTTTTATTAGTTTATCATAGATCAAAGTACTACTCGCAATGCCCCGAGGGAAGAGGTTGGTGTCGGAATCGGGGCTCTGCAAAACCTAACAAGGTTCGAACACTGGGGCGTGTGCGAAGATCTCAACCGGCTCGGATTCCCAACTTGTCACCCTACGGCCTAGCTACGTCGAGTAAGTTTCAGCGAGGAACAAGGTGGACACAGAGATTTACCGAGGTTCGGGCCACCTTGCGGTGTAAAACCCAGCTCCTGCTTGGTGGTGGATTGGCCTCACGAGGAGGCTGTGGATGAACTAGTACAGTGGTTGGGCGGCCTCGCGAGGGCTCTTGGTGGTGATGAACTTGGCCCGATTCAACCTGCCCTCTACGATGGGGGCTTGCCCCTATTTATAGCGGCCATGGTCCTCTTCCCCCGCCGAACAGGCGGGAAGGGATCCCACAATGGCCAAATTTGAAAGGGGAGAAGAGGTACATCCTATCCTGACTAAAGGTGGTCTTCGCCTGCAAAGCTTCTGGGCGTGATGAAGTGGTGGGATCGGCGATGACATCCGTCCTGCCGAGCTCGTGGTCTCGGTCCTCTTGCACCGGGAAGGAAACCTTTGGGGGGTTCCTTGGGAACCCGCGTACGTCCCCGTTTCCTTAGCACCAAAGAGGAAACTGTCCTCCCTCTGCGCCCGCTGGCGCCCGCCTGGCTAAGCCGTTAGAACCCACGTCATCCCGGCCTCACGAGGCCGGGTGCTTGCATAGGAATCTCCGCTCGTCGGGAGGCGGCCTGGAGGGGTGCCACTCCTCCGGAGGTCTTGGCATTGTCCTCCTCGCGAGGCGGGGGCTCTCGCGAGGGCCTTGACTTGGGTGGCTCGTTGCAGGGCCGTACTGGGCCTTCATGGTGGGCCACGCGCTGGGCCACAGGCAGGCAGGTCTGGGTACACCCGATTCGAGAACGCCGACAGTAGCCGCCGGGCCCAAGGCGTGCCAACCTTGGCTTCGAGACGAAGGCAAGGGGCGCATGGTGAAGGGCCGCGGGCCCCAAATCGCCTGTGGGCCATGCTCGACGCGTGGCGCGCGACGGGGAACAGACACCTCTGCCCTCAATCGCCCCGACAACTGTCCAGACTGACAAAAGCCTGGTGCCCTCTACAGAGCCATCATTGCTCTCCTTCCCCGCGCCTTGCTCTCTTGCTCAGATCCCCTTTCCTCCGTGAGAAACTCCTCCAGGTCTTGGTGCAGCATTGCTCTTCCTCTTGCTCTTCTGCCTTCAGGATTCTTCGGATGGCGCATGCCGGGAAGACGAAGCCCGAGGCTGCAGCCTCGGCCTCCTCTTCTCCCTCTCCAGTGCTCACGACATCCTCCATTGCCAATGAAGGGGATCTCGCCTCCGCGCTTCTGTTGACTGCGGGGGACTCCAACGAATGGGGGAGGACCCTGATCTGGTGCGGCTCAGCGGAGCGACGCACCCTGGCGAAGGCGGTCTATCCCTTCTTCCTTCACAGCATCTTCTGTGGGCTCGTCCCACCCTTCTCGGGGTTCTTGTCCGCCATCCTCCCGCACTATAGGATCCAACCTCTCCACCTTCAGCCCAACTCCATCTTGCTCCTGTCGATCTTTGCCTTCTACTGCGAGGCCTTCGTAGGCATGAAGCCTTCTGTGGCCCTCTTCCGCCACTACTTCAGCATGCGGCTCCATGACAGCGCGCAGCGGTCGGGGTGTGCTTCCTTCGTCGCGGTACAGAGCGGCAATGTGCTCCTGAAGTCCGGGAAGAAGGTGGAAGGCTACCGGCACCGCTTGGTCTTCTTGGATGTCCAGGGGGTCGATGCGCATCTGGATCTCCCGACGAGGCTGCCCGAGAAGACTCTCGGGTGGGCCTCTGTGAAGCTCACCGACCCCCGGGCGACGCCCGTCTTGAAGTGGATCTCCTCGGACATGGCCGCCGACTGACCGGGGCGATGATGGTGAAGGAGTTCGTGACGTAGCGCCTGGCGCTGCTCCAGCAGCACTCGAAGCCCATGTGGGAGTACGAGGGCATCGGAGATGCCATTAGGCTTGGATCCGCCAGCCTGGCAGGCGAGGAGCAGGACAAGGCCCTGAACACCTTGCTCTTCAACGATCCCGGGGACCTTCCCGAGGTCCACGCCCCGCTGTACCGCCATGGCGTTGGCAGGGCGCTGGCCGCTGCCATGCCCGATTTTGACGACCTGGGGCTCACACAGTCCTGGCTCCCCAATCCCACTGTGCTGGTGTCCTCCGGCGACACCATAGTGGAGAGGATTCGGAGGAGACCGTGGATAACAGGGAGGAGGCTGATGTCTACTACGCAACCTTCTTCTTGTAGACTCGTGTTGGGCCTCCAAGCGCAGAGTTTTGTAGGACAGTAGCAAATTTCCCTCAAGTGGATGACCTAAGGTTTATCAATCCGTGGGAGGCGTAGGATGAAGATGGTCTCTCTCAAACAACCCTGCAACCAAATAACAAAGAGTCTCTTGTGTCCCCAACACACCCAATACAATGGTAAATTGTATAGGTGCACTAGTTCGGCGAAGAGATGGTGATACAAGAGTAATATGGATGGTAGATATAAGTTTTTGTAATCTGAAAATATAAAAACAGCAAGGTAGCAAGTAACAAAAGTGAGCAAAAATGGTATTGCAATGCTTGAAAACAAGGCCTAGGGTTCACACTTTCACTAGTGCAAGTTCTCTCAACAATACTAACATAGTTGAATCATATGTAAATCCCTCACATGCGACAAAGAGTTCACTCCAAAGTCACAAATAGCGGAGAACAAACGAAGAAATTATTGTAGGGTACGAAACCACCTCAAAGTTATCTTTTCCGATCAATCTTATGAGCTATCCCTATAAGTGTCACGAACAGCCCTAGAGTTCGTACTAAAATTACACCTTAAAATACACATCAACCAAAACCCTAATGTCACCTAGATACCCCAATGTCACCACGAGTACCCATGGGCTTGATTATACGATATGCATCACACAATTTCAGATTCATCATGTTCAATCCAACACAAAGAACTTCAAAGAGTGCCCCAAAGTTTCTACAGGAGAGTCAAGACGAAAACGTGTGCCAACCCCTATGCATAGATTCCCAAGGTCACGGAACCCGCAAGTTGATCACCAAAACATACATCAAGTGGATCAATAGAACATCCCATTGTCACCACGGATATCCCATCGTAAGACATACATCAAGTGTTCTCAAATCCTTTAAAGACTCAACCCGATAAGAAAAGTTCAAAGGGAAAACTCAATTCATCAATAGAAGATAGAGAGGGGAAAACTCCATATGATTCATCTATATTAATAAAGCTCGCGGTACATCAAGATCGTGTCATCTCAAGAACACGAGAGAGAGAGAGAGATCAAACACATAGCTACTGGTACATACCCTCAGCCCCGAGGGTGAACTACTCCCTCCTCGTCATGGAGACCGCCGGGATGATGAAGATGGCCTCCGGTGATGGTTTCCCCCTCCGGCAGGGTGCCGGAACGGGCTCCCGATTGGTTTTTCGTGGCTACAGAGGCTTGCGGCGGCGGAACTCCCGATCTAGGTTTCTTTTCGGGGGTTTCTGTATTTATAAGAATATTTGGCGTTGGAATCACGTCAGGGGGATCCACGAGGCGACGACAAGCCAGGGGGGCGCCCCCTAGGCTCGTGGTGGCCTCGTGGCTCTTCTAGCCCAACTCCAATGCCCTGTGGGCTTCTTCTGGTCCATAAAAAAATCATCGTAAGTTTTTATTCCGTTTGGACTCCGTTTGATAATCCTTTTCTGTAAAACTCAAAAACAAGGAAAAAACAGAAACTGGCACTGGGCACTAGGTCAATAGGTTAGTCCCAAAAATAATATAAAATAGCATATTAATGCATATAAAACATCCAAAACCGATAATATAATAGCATGGAACAATCAAAAATTATAGATACGTTGGAGACGTATCAAGCATCCCCAAGCTTAATTCCTGCTCGTCCTCGAGTAGGTAAATTATAAAAACAGAATTTTTGATGTGGAATGCTACCTAACATATTCATCCATGTAATTTTCTTTATTATGGCAAGAATGTTCAGATCCATAAGATTCAAAACAAGAGTTTAATATTGACATAATACTTCAAGCATACTAATAAAGCAATCATGTCTTCTCAAAATAACATGGCCAAAGAAAGTTATCCCTACAAAATCATATAGTCTGGCTATGCTCCATCTTCATCACACAAAGTATTAAATCATGCACAACCCCGGTTTTAGCCAAGCAATTGTTTCATACTTTAGTATTCTCAAACTTTTTCAACTTTCACGCAATACATGAGCGTGAGCCATGGACATAGCACTATAGGTGGAATAGAATATGGTGGTTGTGGAGAAGACAAAAAGAAGGAGATAGTCTCACACCAACTAGGCGTATCAACGGGCTATGGATATGCCCATCAATAGATATCAATGTGAGTGAGTAGGGATTGCCATGCAACGGATGCACTAGAGCTATAAGTGTATGAAAGCTCAAAAAAAGAAACTAAGTGGGTGTGCATCCAACTTGCTTGCTCATGAAGACCTAGGGCAATTTGAGGAAGCCAATCATTGGAATATACAAGCCAAGTTCTATAATGAAAAATTCCCACCAGTATATGAAAGTGTCAATATAGGAGACTCTCTATCATGAAGATCATGGTGCTACTTTGAAGCACAAGTGTGGAAAAAGGATGGTAGCATTGCCCCTTCTCTCTTTTCTCTCATTTTTTTTCTTTTGGTGGTCATCTTTGGCCTCTTTTTTTATTTGGGCTTCTCTGGCCTCTTTTATTTTTTGTAAAGTCCGGAGACTCATCCCAACTTGTGAGGGAATCATAGTCTCCATCATCCTTTCCTCACATGGGACAATGCTCTATAATGATGATCATCACACATTTATTTACTTACAACTCAAGAATTACAACTCGATACTAGAACAAAATATGACTCTATATGAATGCCTCCGGCGGTGTACCGGGATATGCAATGACTCAAGAGTGACATGTATAAAAAAATATGAACGGTGGTTTTGCCACAAATACGATGTCAACTACATGATCATGCAAAGCAATATGACAATGATCATGCGTGTCATAAACGGAACAGTGGAAGTTGCATGGCAATATATCTCGGAATGGCTATGGAAATGCCATAATAGGTAGGTATGGTGGCGTTTTTGAGGAAGGTATATGGTGGGTTTAATGCACCGGCGAAAGTTGCGTGGTACTAGAGAGGCTAGCAAGGCTGGAAGGGTGAGAGTGTGTATAATCCATGGACTCAACATTAGTCATAAAGAACTCACATACTTATTGTAAAAGTCTATTAGTCATTGAAACATAGTACTAGACGCATGCCCCTAGGGGAAGGGTTGGTAGGAGTTAACCATCACGCGATCCCGACCTCCACACAAAGGAAGGCAATCAATAAATAAATCATGCTCCGACTTCGTCACCTAACGGTTCACCATACGTGCATGCTACGGGAATCACAAACTTTAACACAAGTATTTCTACCAATCCACAATTACTCACTAGCATGTCTCTAATATTACCATCTTTATATCTCAAAACAATCATAAGGAATCAAACTTCTCATAATATTCAATGCACTTTATATGAAAGTTTTTATTATATCTCTCTTGGATGCCCATCATATTAGGACTAAATTCATAACCTAAGAAAATTACCATGCTGTTTAGAGACTCTCAAAATAATATAAGTGAAGCACGAGAGTTCGACAATTTCTATAAAATAAAACCACCGCCGTGCTCTAAAAAGATATAAGTGAAGTACTAGAGCAAATTGACAAACTACTCCAAAAAGATATAAGTGAAGATCAATGAGTAGTCAAAAATTTAAATAACTATGTGAAGACTCTCTCATCTAAGAATTTCAGATCTTAAGTACTTTATTCAAACAGCAAAACAAAAGAAAAATAGCACTCCAAGAATAGCACGCATCATGTGAACGAATAAAAATTTGGGCTCAACATAGGCTAACCGATAATTGTTGATGAAGAGAGGTGGGATGCGTAGCATCCCCAAGCTTAGATGCTTGAGACTTCTTGAAATATTTACTTGGGGTGCCTTGGGCATCCCCAAGCTTGAGCTTTTGTATCTCGTTCAATCCTCTCATATCATGGTTTCACCTATTCTCAAAAACTTCATCCACACAAAACTTGAAAAGAACTCGTGAGATAGGTTAGTGCACATAATAATAAATCAACTCTTTATGTACTGCCAAGACAAGTTGCACAATAATTTTCAAACATCATCTACTGTTTACTATCGTTTCCACAATTTATATCTACCAATATAGGCAATGGAAACTATAGGATAAGTAGATAACAAAACTATGACAGCAATCTGTCCAAACAGAACAGTCTGTAGAAATCTATTAAACCAGTGTACTTATGTAACTCAAAAAATTATGAAAATTTAGGACACAATATAAAATTTATATGAAAATACTTTGTAAAAATTTCAGAAACTTACCACGTTCCAGTAAAATATGAAAATTCAAACACCACAGCAAAAGTTTCTGTTTTTACACAGCACACATCAAACATGCAATGCAAGCATCCTAAGGCAATTCATGGATCTTTTTATTGAAAAACAAGATTATAAATGACACCTAACAGAGAACAAGAAAATAAAATGATGCTCCAAGCAAAACTCATATTATGTGACGAATAAAAATATAGCTCCAAGTAAGATATACCGATAGTGTTGAAGATGAAAGAGGGGATGCCTTCCGGGGCATCCCCAAGCTTAGGCGCTTAAGTATTCCTTGGATATTACCTTGGGGGTGCCTTGGGAATCCCCAAGCTTAGGTTCTTGTCACTCCTTGTTCTCCTCATAGCGGTGTCTCACCCAAAACTTGAAAACTTCAATCACACAAAACTTAACGGAACTTCGTGAGAAGGGTTAGTGTAATAAATAAAGATCATTCACTTAGGTACTGTCAAGACAAGATTCATAATTTTTCTCACATAATACATACTGTATTCTATCATTCCCATAATTTATATCACTGAATATAAGCATTGGGAACACTAAAACAAGCAAACTATGCATGCAAAACAGAATCTGTCAAAAACAGAACAGTCTGTGAAGATCTGTAGTGTAGACATACTTCCCTCTCTCTGAAAATTCTGAAAAATTAGGAAAACCTGAAGAATTTGTATATAAAGACTGTGTAAAAATTTCAGATCATTATCACGCTCCAGTGAATTTACAAAATTCCTGGACTGAGAGCAAAAGTTTCTGTTTTTGCACAGAATCAAGTCAACTATCATCCACACTATCCCGAAGGCTTTACTTGGCACTTTATTGAAACAAAAGCTATAAAACATGATTATACAGTAGCTTAATCATGTGGAAACACAAAAACAGTAGGTATAAATATTGGGTTGTCTCCCAACATGCGCTTTTCTTTAATGCCTTTTTAGCTAGGCATGATGATTTCAATGATGCTCACAAAAAAGATAAGAATTGAAACACAAAGAGAGCATCATGAAGAATATTACTAGCACATTTAAGCCTAACCCACTTCCTATGCATAGGGATTTTGTGAACAAACAATTTATGGGAGCAAGAATCAACTAGCATAGGAAGGCAAAACAAGCATAACTTCAAAACTTTGAACACATAGGGAGGAAACTTGATATTATTGCAATTCTTACAAGCATATGTTCCTCCCTCATAATAATTTTCAGTAGCATCATGAAGGAATTTCACAACATAACTATCACATAAAGCATTATCTTCATGATCCACAAGCATAGAAAATTTGTCACTCTCCACATAAGCAATTTTCTTCTCATTCATAATAGTGGGAGCAAACTCAACAAGATAACTATCATGAGACACTTGATTGACATAACCACATTCAATATTAAAATCATGATGACAAGTTTCATGGTTACTATCACTCTTTATAGCATACATGTCATCATCATAATCATCATAGATAGGAGGCATGCCATCATCATAATATATTTGCTCATCAAAACTTGGGGGACTAAAAATATCATCTTCATCAAACATAGCATCCCCAAGCTTGTGGCTTTGCATATCATTAGCATCATGGATATTCAGAGAATTCATACTAGCAATATTGCAATCATGCTCATCATTCAAGGAATTATCAATAAGTATTATCATAATTTCTTCCTCTACCAATTGAGCACAATTTTCTGAATCCTTATTTTCACGAAAGACATTATAAAGACGAAACAAATGATGCAACCTAAACTCCATTTTTTTGTAGTTTTCTTTTATAAAACCAAACTAGTGATAAAACAAGAAACTAAAAGATTTAATTGCAAGATCTAAAGATATACCTTCAAGCACTCACCTCCCCGGCAACGGCGCCAGAAAAGAGCTTGATGTCTACTACGCAACCTTCTTCTTGTTGACTCGTGTTGGGCCTCCAAGTGCAGAGTTTTGTAGGACAGTAGCAAATTTCCCTCAAGTGGATGACCTAAGGTTTATCAATCCGTGGGAGGCATAGGATGAAGATGGTCTCTCTCAAACAACCCTGCAACCAAATAACAAAGAGTCTCTTGTGTCCCCAACACACCCAATACAATGGTAAATTGTATAGGTGCACTAGTTCGGCGAAGAGATGGTGATACAAGTGTAATATGGATGGTAGATATAAGTTTTTGTAATCTGAAAATATAAAAACAGCAAGGTAGCAAGTAACAAAAGTGAGCAAAAACGGTATTGCAATGCTTGAAAACAAGGCCTAGGGTTCATACTTTCACTAGTGCAAGTTCTCTCAACAATACTAACATAGTTGAATCATATGTAAATCCCTCACGTGCGACAAAGAGTTCACTCCAAAGTCACAAATAGCGGAGAACAAACGAAGAAATTATTGTAGGGTACGAAACCACCTCAAAGTTATCTTTTCCGATCAATCTTATGAGCTATCCCTATAAGTGTCACGAACAGCCCTAGAGTTCGTACTAAAATAACACCTTAAAATACACATCAACAAAAACCCTAATGTCACCTAGATACTCCAATGTCACCACGAGTACCCATGGGCTTGATTATACGATATGCATCACACAATTTCAGATTCATCATGTTCAATCCAACACAAAGAACTTCAAAGAGTGCCCCAAAGTTTCTACCGGAGAGTCAAGACGAAAACGTGTGCCAACCGCTATGCATAGATTCCCAAGGTCACGGAACCCGTAAGTTGATCACCAAAACATACATCAAGTGGATCAATGGAACATCCCATTGTCACCACGGATATCCCATTGCAAGACATACATCAAGTGTTCTCAAATCCTTTAAAGAATCAATCCGATAAGAAAAGTTCAAAGAGAAAACTCAATTCATCACAAGAAGATAGAGAGGGGAAAACTCCATATGATTCATCTATATTAATAAAGCTTGCGGTACATCAAGATCGTGTCATCTCAAGAACACGAGAGAGAGAGATCAAACACATAGCTACCGGTACATACCCTCAGCCCCGAGGGTGAACTACTCCCTCCTCGTCATGGAGACCGCCGGGATGATGAAGATGGCCTCCGGTGATGGTTTCCCCCTCCGGCAGGGTGCCGGAACGGGCTCCCGATTGGTTTTTCGTGGCTACAGAGGCTTGCGGCGGCGGAACTCCTGATCTATGTTTCTTTTTGGGGTGTTTTCTATTTATAATAATAATTGGCGTTGGAATCACGTCAGGGGGATCCACGAGGCGGTGACAAGCCAGGGGGGCGCGCCCTTGGGGGGGCTCCCCCTAGGCTTGTGGTGGCCTCGTGGCTCTTCTGGCCCAACTCCAATGCCCTGTGGGCTTCTTCTGGTCCATAAAAAATCATCGTAAGTTTTTATTCCGTTTGGACTCCGTTTGATAATCCTTTTCTGTAAAACTCAAAAACAAGGAAAAAATAGAAACTGGCACTGGGCACTAGGTCAATAGGTTAGTCCCAAAAATAATATAAAATAGCATATTAATGCATATAAAACATCCAAAACCGATAATATAATAGCATGGAACAATCAAAAATTATAGATACGTTGGAGACGTATCAGAGGCGTCCCCTCCGTCGCAGAGCGTGCTCCTACACAGCCTTGATGATGATGATGACGATACTGACCAGCCCCCGGCCGCTGGCTCCCAGCGCTTCGCCCGGATGCACCGGGGGCCGAGGCCTTTCCTTCTAACCGCTCGGACGTCCAGCCGGACGACCCCGAAGAAACACGCGGCCGCGGTTCCTCAGGGCGCGCTCCGCACCCCTCCGGGTGACAGCACCACGCCGGGGGTCGGCGAGGAGCATCTCGCTCACCCTCTGGACGCGGCCAAGTCCGCGCCGAAAGGAAGCGGGGGCGTTCCGACCAGCGCCGAGGTGGAGAAGAAGAGGAAGTGGGTCGCGCGCGAGGAGTAAGTAACCCTCTTCGTCTCTGTTAGATCTTGAACTGTGCATGTGCTCACAGCCCTCCTCCTCTCATTGGCCAGGGTCGAGGTCATGCCGAAGAGGAAGAAGGCGAGCATTGAACCGAAGGAGCCCCCAGCCCTGGGGGCGCCATCGGCTTTGTGCCGCGATGGAAGCGAGCCGCGCCAGCCCAGCGCGCCGCTTGGAGGACCAGAGCCGGGAGTGAGGGGGATCTCGTGGCGGCGTCTCCCGCCGCAGCCGTGGTGGCCGCGAAGCTGATGGAGGGGGCGGCTCCTAGCCCCCTCCTGGTGGAGTCCGCTCCCGTGGTCGCAGAGATGCAGCCTCGGGAGGAGCCAGCCCCCACGGGCCAGCTAGTCGTGGGGTCGCCCGCACTTGCCGTGATGGCAGAGAAACTGGCGCCCCCGGCTCCCCAAGTTAGCCATGCTGCCGGTGCGCCGGTGCCGCCTCCTGTTTCGATTCTCACGCTTGCGCGCTGTGGCCCTCTGATCAGGTCCGGTGCCTTGGATGAAGCCTACACCAAGCTCGGCAGGCTCTGGGCCAACCTCCAAGATGTCGAAAGGTGCCTCGCAAAGGAGCGCCTGGGGCTCGTTTCTGGGTGGTCCCAGGCCGAGACGGCCACCCGGACGGCCTGGAGCCGAGCCAAGGCTGCCATCGCGAAGAGCGAGCAGGAAGCCGCCGAGGCCAAGGCAGCCCGAGACGCAGCATTGGACGAGGCGGAGTCTGCCAGGGCGCGCTGCGGCGAGGCGGAGGCCCACCTGAAGGTCTTACACGATGAGCAAGCCGCACTCATGCAACAACTCCGTGAGCAGGGGGAGGCCCTCAAGGCCCGCGAGGCGGAGCTCGCAGATCGCACCTCCGCACTGTCCGATGTGGCTGACGGCCAGGCCAAGGAAAGCGAGCGCCTAGCCAAGCTGAAGGAGGAGTTGGAAGTGGCTGAGGCGTCCCACGCCTGGCGTGTCTCCGAGGCGACGATCCAGCTGGAGGCCAGAGAGAAGACCCTCACCGTTGCCGAGGAGAAGGCGGCCGCGGAGCGCGACGCCTTCCCTTCCCTCGAACTCGAACTCCGCAAGTCGCTGCGCTCCATCTACAGGGGAGGATTCTGGGAGCCTTTGGTGACCCCTGAAGCCGGGTACGCAGGGCTCTCCCTGAAGCTTGCTGAGGTGCTCAAAGGCGCTTCCACCAGGGTGGAGACCATTTTGGAGGACGAGTGCCGCGACCTTCTCACCACACCCATGACGCGGGTCTTCAGCCAACTCTACCTCTTTGAGTTGGGCTTCAATTTCGATGCGGTGCTCGTCCCGGTTGCTCATGCGTCCCGCGCCGCTGCGGAAGCGGCTGTGAAGGGCCCGATGGATGCGTTGGTGGAGAAGTTCACCTGTATCGCCACCGCCAAGCCCCCGGCGGCGGAAGCGAGCGGTGGTGACTATGGCGGCAGTGACATAGACGATGAGGTCGCCACGGCCAGGACA
The DNA here is from genome assembly GCA_039707655.1 of Elymus sibiricus. NCBI lineage: Eukaryota > Viridiplantae > Streptophyta > Magnoliopsida > Poales > Poaceae > Elymus > Elymus sibiricus. Next base: position 363,614,794 of record CM077665.1, read on the forward strand.
GTTGGCGACGTCGGCCATGGCGGTGGCGGCCCTTCCTCCTAGATCTTACCCTGCAACATTCGCGGTGCCTCGCGGAGGCGTGAGACTTTTAATTCACAAGACATTCGGTGCCTGTAATAATTGCTTGAACTTTCCTTGAATTTCGTGATTTCCTTCGGTGCCTCGTTTCCTTCCCATTTGCTTTTGTGCTCTACGTCGGCGGGGCCCAATCCCGCGCATACCTCGACCGCCGTTGGGGCGTCCGGATCGCTAGGACGAGACCAAGGGGCGAGGGGTGATACGTCCATTTTGCATCATGATTTCCTACTGTTATTTACTTTGTTTTGTTGAATAATAATGCTTTGGGGAGTGATTCTAATGCCTTTTCTCTCATAATATGCACGGTTTACACAAGGAGGGAGAATACCGGCAGCTGGAATTCTGGACCCAAGAAAAGCACGTCAGAGATACCTATTCTGCACAACTCCAATGAAGCTGAAATTTTACGGCGATTATTTTTGCATTTAATAAAAAAATACTGGAGCTGAAAGCTACCGGAGGGGGCCTCCCAGGTGGGCACAACCCACCAGGGCGCGCCAGGCCCCCCTGGGCGCGCCCTGATGGGTTGTGCTCAGCCTGGCCCACCTCCGGTGCCCATCTTCTGGTATAAGGTCACTCTTGACCTAGAAAAAATCAGAGGAGGACTTTTGGGACGAAGCGCCGCCGCCTCGAGGCGGAACTTGGGCAGGAGCACTTTTGCCCTCCGACGGAGCGATTCCGCCGGGGGAACTTCCCTCCCGGAGGGGGAAATTGAAGCTATCGTCATCACCAACATCCCTCTCATCTTTGGGAGGCCAATCTTCATCAACATCTTCAACAACACCATCTCTTTTCAAACCCTAGTTCATCTCTTGTGTTCAATCTTTGTATCGGAACCTCAGATTGGTACCTGTGGGTGACTAGTAGTGTTGATTACCTTGCGTAGTTGATTACTATATGGTTTATTTGGTGGAAAATTATATGTTCAGATCCAATATGCTATTCAAAACCTCTCTGATCGTGAGCATGTTTATTACTTGTGAGTAGTTACCTTTATTCTTGAGGTCACGACAGAAGTCATGTTGCAAGTAATCATGTGAATTTGATATGTGTTCGATATTTTGATGATATGTATATTGTGATTCCCTTAGTGGTGTCATGTGAACGTCGACTACATGACACTTCACCATTCATGGGCCTAAGGGAAGGCATTGTGGAGTAGTTATTAGATGATGGGTTGCTAGAGTGACAGAAGCTTAAACCCTAGTTTATGCGCTACTTCGTAAGGGGCTGATTTGGATCCACATGTTTAATGCTATGGTTAGACTTTGTCTTAATACTTTTCTCATAGTTGCTGATGCTTGCGAGGGGGTTAATCATAAGTAGGTTGTTAGTTCAAGTAAGAACAGCACCTTAGCACCGGTCCCTCAAGAACACAAATCAAACCAACATGATAAAAGTGACTAGACAAAATTCCCGTGTACCCTCAAGAACACTTTGCCTATTACTAGTGATTGTACTGGCCTGTCCTTTGCCTCAAAAGGATTGGGCTACCTTGCTGCACCTTGTTTACCGTTACCGTTACTTGCTTGTTACCATTTATCTTGCTATCAAACTATCTCTTACCTACAATTTTAGTGCTTGCAGAAATTACCTTGCTGAAAACCGCTTTTTATTTCCTTTTGCTCCTCGTTGGGTTCGACACTCTTACTTATCGAAAGGACTACAATTGATCCCCTATACTTGTGGGTCATCAAGACTTTTTTCTGGCACCATTGTCGGGGAGTGAAGCACTCTTGGTAAGTGGAAATCGGTAAGGAAAAACTTATACTACGTGCTGAAATTTATTGCTACTTGCTACTATGGAGAACAATCCTTTGCGGGGTTTGTTCGGGGTATCTTCACCTCGACTGGAACCACAATTAGTTGCCCCTCAACCTACAACACCTACTGAAAATGTTACTTATGAAATTCCTTCGGGTATGCTAGAACAACTGCTTGCTAAACCTTATGCAGGAGACGGAACTGAACATCCTGATATGCACCTTTTATATGTGAATGTGATTTGTGGATTATTTAAGCTTGCAGGTTTACCCGGAGATGAAGTTAAGAAGAAGGTTTTCCCTTTATCTTTGGAGGGAAAGTAATTGACATCGTATAGGCTATGTGATGATCTTGGAGTTTTGCAGAGATATGAACAAACTAATCTCGTCTTGAATTGGGAGAAGTACCACTTTATGGTTAATGAAGGCATTGTCTCGGGGCATAAAATATCTGAACGAGGTATTGAGGTGGATAAAGCTAAAGTTGATGCAATTGAGAAAATGCCATGTCCTAAAGATATTAAAGGTATTCGAAGTTTCCTTGGTCATGCTGGTTTTTATAGGAGGTTCATTAAAGACTTCTCTAAAATTTCTAGGCCTCTTACTAATCTTTTGCAAAAGGATATTCCTTTTGTTTTTGATGATGATTGTGTGGAAGCCTTTGAAACACTCAAGAAAGCCTTAACCTCTGCACCTATCGTTCAACCACCTGATTGGAACTTGCCTTTTGAAATTATGTGTGATGCTAGTGATTATGTTGTTGGTGCTGTCCTAGGACAAAGAGTTGATAAGAAATTAAATGTTATCCATTATGCTAGTAAAACTCTGGACAGTGCCCAACGAGACTATGCTACTACTGAAAAAGAATTTTTAGCAGTTGTGTTTGCTTGTGATAAATTTAGATCCTATATTGTTGATTCCAAAGTCATTGTTCACACCGATCATGCTGCTATAAAATACCATATGGAAAAGAAAGATGGTAAACCTAGACTCATTAGGTGGGTTCTCTTGCTCCAAGAATTTGACTTACACATCGTTGATAGGAAAGGAGCCGAGAACCCCGTAGCTGATAACTTGTCCATGTTAGAAAATAGTCTTGATGACCCACTACCTATTGATGATAGTGTCGGTGCACGGATGCTCACGATCACCTATGGGACCAGAGGTCCCTTGTGATTTGGCAAGGGGGGTCATGTTGCACGAAGAGCGAAGATCATGAGACGGCGCAACGATCAGGGGTCTGGCATTTTACCCAGGTTCGGGCCGCTGCTAAGCGTAAAACCCTACGCCTGCTTTTTGGTGCATTGATTAGAGGAACACAAAGAACGCAAGGAGTCTAACCCTGGCAAGGGTTGTTGCCGGGGGAAGAGTGGCTGTGCGAGTACAAGTGTTCGGGGGTTCCAGTCGCTAACCTTGAGCTAGGTCGCCTTGGGCCTCCTTTTATAGTGCAAGGGGTTACCACAGTGGCAAAACAGACATTATCCATCGATTAGATAGCTAAGCAGAGCTATCATACCTAACTCTGGCATTTAGGACAAAATGCCATGATTACCTGCCTAGGTGGCGCTTGGGGGTGCATCCCCGGCAAGCCCTTGCCACTGCTTGGCCGGTCGTTGCTTGAGATCTTGACACGCCATAGGGCGGGTGTCAATCGGGCGTAACTTGCCTTCCGGAGTGTCGCCACGTGCTTAGCAAGAGCTGATTAGCCGCCTGAAGGCTCGACACCGCATCGATAAGTGACAGCCGTAGCGATGCGGTGGAGCGGTGGCTGGTTGGCTCGTGCCTGCCGGGGGTGGCTTGCCGGGTCATCTGGAAGGTGCATTCGTCTTGGTCCCCGGCAGCGTCGGGGACGTGCTTGGCGCGTCACAGCCCCGACTTGGGTTGCCGTGCCGAGCTTGCTGAAGTTTTGGTCTTGATTGCTGGCGGGGTAGCTTGGCGTCCCGTGGCTTGCCGCTGCCAGGCGTTGGTGACTGCCCGTCCGTGCACAAGTCAGGGGGAATAAACACCCCTGTTTGTTTTACCCCGACAGAAGCCCCCGGACCTGAGCCATACGTGCCGCTTGGCCCGTTGGGTTAGGTACCAAACAGTGCACGGACATGCGGCGGAGGGGTTCTGTCCTTCCACCCACGTCCACTCTGCGTAATTACCGTGGGTCGTGGGGTCGTGGATGAGGGCCGTTGGAGAATAAAAAAAGAACTGCCAGTAATAAAATGGCAGTTTTCTGAAAAGATTGCGAAGAGCCAGCCCCCGTGTGGCCCCCCCTTAAAATAAAAGGACGACACACAGGGGCGCTGCTCATTCACATCCTTTCCTCCAAACTTCATCTTCCTCCTCAAGCCAAAGAACTGCTCCCACCGTTACTCTCGGTTTACCGAGCACCGCCAGTTCATCCGTCGTCCCTGAAAGTTCCAAGGATGGGGCAAAAGAAGGCTGCTAACAAGGGGAAGTAGATGGTTGCATCCATGGACCTGACGGCCGTGGAAAGAAAGAAGAGAGCGGAAGAGCTCGAGAGGCGGTGGCAGGGAGATGTGGTTATCTCTCCGTCGAGCCTAGATGGCAACACTCTGATTGAGAGGTATGCCTACATGTGGGGGCGGCTGACAAAGGGGCACGGGGCGCCCCAAGTTTTGCCGGACAACCCCAAGGAGAGGAGGCCCTCAGATTCCTACCATTTCTTCTGTGCGTACTTCTTTTGCGGTCTTATCCCTCCCTTTTCTGATTTCTTCTGCGCCATGATGGCGGCATATGGGTTCCACCTTCTGGATTTTATGCCTAATGCAGTGTCTTGCATGGCGATATTTGCCCATCTGTGCGAGAACTTTATCAGAGTTGCCCCCAATGTGGATTTGTTCAGGCACGTCTTCCTCCCTCAGATTGAGGATAAATCCCACCGCTCGGGAAACATAAACTGGATTCCCCGGGATAAGAAGGAGTACCTTTCCGGGAACCTGCGTGGGAAGTGGGAAGAATGGCGGGGCGACTGGTGCTGGATCAAGGACGAAAAAGCTCCCAAGTTTTGCCGGGCGCGGACTGAATGCGTCACGCTCGGTAGCGACTGGGGGAAGCATGGCCCATCTGACAGCAAACTTCGCTTGGCGCTCAACAGGATCATCCGCCTCAAGGCTGCCGGATTGACCATTGAACATGTGGGGGCAGATTTCCTTCGCCGCCGCATTGCCCCTTTGCAGAAGAGGGACATGTTTGCTTGGGAGTTCAATGTCCCTGCTAATTGGATGCGCCTGTATCCTGGTCCCGCCAAAAATTTGACAGCCTACTGCCACGGCTGGCCGTGCGACCAGTTGTTTGGCCGTTTTGGGACACACCGCCTGCCGGAGAAAGTTATCCCGCTGCATCGCAATTCCGCCAGGAATCAAATTCTCCAATGGATGCCAGAATGTGATGCCTTTGGCGTTAAGTCCGACTGGGAGCTGCCCGCTCTGGAGAGCGAGCTGGAGTGGACCTCCGCCTTGGAGGAAAGAGCTATCAAACTGGAGGATAACTTGACCGCGCCTACCAGTGAAGCGGAGAGGGCCTTTATCTCCGGACGAATCGTGGAGGACAAGGCCGTCAGGACCGCCAGGAGAACAGCCTCCGAAGGAGAGGAGGAGGAGTCTGGAGACGACGGCTCTTCCGAAGAGGAGGAGGAAAATCTTGCTCTGGAGGAGCCTGCTGGACTGGAGCTTGCCGGGGCCAGTGGTTCCCAAACCGCGGCAACAGGGACCCAGGCGGAGGGTGCAGTGGAGGAGGTGAAGGCTCCGGAGGTGGTAGAGGAGGGGCTTGAAGAGGGGCCCCAGGCTCCGGAGCCAGGTCACCGCCTCCGCCTACGTGCCAGGCGGGAGTCGTCGGCCACTGCATCTTCGCGTGGTTCCTCGAAGGCGAAGAAGACGACTGCCAAGGGGAGCGGTCGCGAAGCAACGTGTCGCCAATCCTCGCGCCTTCTCCAGGCCAAGGCGTCCCCCGTCAAGCGACGGAAGGTGCAGGGGGTGGATCCCAGCCCCCCGCCGAGTCCAACTCCTCCGCCAAGCTCGCCTTTACCGGCAGTCCCGGCCGCTCCGTCAAGCCGTGCCCCCCCCCAACTTTGAAGAGGGGCCGGACGACTCCACCGCCTGCGTCGTATGAGCTGGGCTCAATGCTCCTGGCCTCAGAGTAAGTCTAGTTGATCTTAGCTCCCGTCAGAAGGCCCTTGATTACTTTTCCTGACTGATCTCACATGGCTGATCTTGGCAGGGATGAAGATGAGGAGGCTCTCGTGCACAGAGCCAAGAGGGTCAAATCCGTGGCAGGATCGGACCTCACCGTAGGCGGAGGCTCTGCGGGAGACGTGGGAGAGAAACCCGTGTCTAGCCCCCAACCCAGTCCTCCTCATGAAGCTCAAGTGCAGGCCTCATCTGTTGGCGGAGATGAGGAAGGACACCTCCCTTCACCCGCCAGGGAAATGGGAGAGGAAAACCAGAGGGAGGCTCGTCAAGAGGAACTTCCTCTCCAACATTCCCCGCCAACCATTGCCCGTGGGGAGAATTTGCCGGCAAGGGCCTCCACCGAGGAGCCTGCCCGTGCCAGGGTCATTGCCGAAGGGACGGCAACAGACCGTACGCCGGCAAGTGATGTTGCCGGGGAAGGAGAGGTCCTCCCACGGCAGTCTCCTTCGGGTATCCTTCTTGCCGGTGCTCTCGTTTCTTCTGTATCTTTTCTTTGTACGCCTTATTAATTCTTTATTTCCAAACTTTTGCTTTGTTGTTCTGTTTCGCAGTCCCACTTTTCGAAGAGACCGAACTGCTAGAGGAGGTCGCTGGTATTGGGAAGGATGCTGCCGAGGAAGCAATGAAGATTGCTGCCGCTGAGGCACATGGTTCGGCTGCTGGGGATATCCTGGGTCCTTTAGAAAGAACAGAACAAAACCCCGGTAGCGCGTCTGACTCGGGCCCAGTGGTCGAAGAGAAGATTCCTCTCCAAACCATGAAGCCCTCCTCGTCCAGTTACCCTTTGGCGTCGGCCCTACAGTCCCCACAGAGTCATCTGGCGCTGATCACTGCTCCGCTAAGCCACACAGCCCCCGGCTCGCCCTTCTCAGTGGGTGTAGACCTTGACGAAGAGATCAACAAGATCCTGGCGCCACTGTCCCAGAGGATCAAAGGGACTTGTATCACTTCTGACGCTGCTAAGGATTTGGCTTTCTTGGAGTCCATAGCAGCATGGCTTAAGGATGTGCAGAGCAGGTACAGTCTCCAATGGCAGGCGGCACAAGAGCAGCGTGACTCAACCGACCTCGTGAACCAGCAATTGAGGAGCAAAGGAAATGAGCTGCGGGATTGGTACAACCGTCAGATCCATTCTCTCAAGAGGCAACATGAAGCGCTATCCAAGGCTAACGAAGATGTCGCTGCCTGGAAGGTTCGCCTGACGGAGCGCAAAGCGCTACTGGACGTCAGAGAGGAGGGTATTTCCCTCCGGGAAGAGAACCTAGAGGCTACTCTTCGCGCCAAGGATGAGGAGCTGGAGAACTGTCCGGCAGTGTACCAAGGAGCTGGAAGATGGCCACAAGACTGCTCTTGACGCGTTATCCATGGAGTGTGCCGCTCGGCTGAAGGAGGTGACTGACGAGCTGGCTGTCACATCTGCTGATAAGGTCAAATTTGAAGCCCAATTGACCAAGCTGATAGAGGAGCTTGTCGGGAGTGCCAGAGAGGTCGAGGCCCTCAAAGAGGAGGTGCGAAAAGCAGCGGCAACTCTGGAAGAAACGCAATCACAACTTTCCTCCAAGGTTCAGGACCTCGATGCTACTAATGGCACCATCTCTGAAATCAAATCCAGGCTTGCCTCCTTGGAAAGAGACCTCAAATCAACTGGGGCTCGCGAGAAACTGCTGCTGACTGATGCGACTCGTGCACAGACCCTTCAGAAGGACGCCGAAAAGAAACTAGAGAACTTGGTTGAACAGCGTGACCTCTGGATCAAGAGCATGGTTGATATTGCCGAGCGCCTCACTGCCCAGATCGCCAAAATGGATATGAAGAGCTGGTCTTATTCTGTCAACAAACATTTAGTTCCAAGCATCAAGCTGACACTCTTCTTCGACGGCCTGATCGAGGGGCTGAAGACGTATGAGGAGGACAGGGCTGCTTCCTTTGCCGATGAATCCCGGAAGCTAGCACGCGATGCCCTCTTCCTGGTCTTGAGCAACCTCGCCTTCTTCCACCCAGAGCTTGACCTTTCCGATGGCTTCAAGAAGCTACCGTCAGGTGCCGACACCTTTGCCGCCATGAACAAGGCTGGCCCTCTCGCCGACAGGATCCTTAAAGTTTCAAGGACCCAGGGGAGCCACCGGAGTTAGCTTTATGCCTTCCTTATCGCCATGTTGCCCTGTACTTAAGACACAGTAGGTATCTCGTATTAGGGTGTGAACTTGCTTTATTTCATCATCTGCTGAACTGATGTTTTTATGCAATCATATACTATGCCCTTCGTTTCCCTTCTGGTGTTCGTATGACATTCACCAATGCGCGTTTCCAGTTACCCGCCAACGTCGTGCTGCCACGAACTGCTTTGAGGAACAGGTCTGTCGGATTTCGGGCTCCGCAAACCCCAAAGAAGTTCGAACACAGGGGCGTGTGCGAAGATCCCCTGCGGCTTCGCCCTACCTAGCTCACTACATGGTGGTTAGGATGATGAACTCGCACGATGACGAGGAAGAAGATGCACACAGTGATTTACCCAGGTTCGGGCCGCTGCGAAGCGTAATACCCTACTCCTGCTTTGGTGGATTGCCTCACGAGGAGGTGTGGTGGATGAACTAGTACAGTGGTGAGGAGCCTCGTGAGGGCGCTCGAGTGGTGTTCTTGGCTCTCTGCCTTGTCTATTGTCTCTCCCTTCCGTCCCCCTCTCTACGGTGGAACCTAGCCTCTATTTATAGCAGCGGCCCGGGTCCTCTTCCCTTATCGCAATGGCGGGACGGGATCCCACAACGGCCAAATTCGAGGGGGGACAGGAGTACATCCCCGCCCTGTCCAAAGGTGGTCTTCGCCTGCAAAGTAGCTGTCGATGATGCAGAGATGGGATCGGCGATGACATCCGTCCTGCTGGGCTCGTGGTCGTGGTCTTGTTGCACAGGAATGGAAACCTTTGGGGGGCGCTTTGGGAACCCGCGTACGTCCTTGATCCCTTTGCACCAAAGGGGAAACTGTACCGCCTGGCGCGCTGGCGCCCGCCTATCCTTCCTTGCGTCATCCTTGACTCCTGAGGCCGGGTTCTGCATAGAGATCTCCGCCGCTCCGGAGAGGGCCTGAGGAGGCCCGTCCTTCGCTGGTCTTGGAGCTGTTCTCCCTCACGAGCTTAGGGCCCTCGCGAGGGCCTTGTCTTGGGTGCGGTCCCGCCAGACCGTGCCTGGTTGACATAGCGGGCCAAGCCCTGGGCCGCAGGCTGGCAGGTCTGGGTACCCCCATTCCCAGAACGCCGACAGTAGCCCCCGGGCCCAAGGTGCCCCCGAGTTGGCTTCTAGGCGAAGCTGTTGAAGGCAGCCCGAAGCGCCGCGGGCCCCGATTGCATGGGGGCCAGGCTTGACACGTGGCAAACTCTGAGAGGCCGTTGCCTCCTTTTCTTCACGCCAGCTCGGCAATTGTCAGGTTTGTCAAATTGCCTGGCGGACGCCAACAAGCCGTCTTTGTTCCCCATTGATCTCGCCATCTGTTTTCCCCTCTTCCGCAGCTCTTGCCCTTTGCGCCAAATCCCCGCGCGCGCCGTCCCACCCCCTCGCCATGGCCCCCAAGAAGGGAGAGGGAGAGGGCTTGAGGGCGCCGATGACCACGCCGGCGCCTGAGCCCGCGTTGGGCCGGTCATTGGTGGTGAATCTGGAGGGGTTGGAGAAGGTTCAGCTGGCGGTCGCCGCCAGCTCCAACGAATGGGGGGCAACCAAGATCTGGCCGGGCTCGCGGCCTCGGAGCGAGCTCGAGGCCCCCGCCATCCCCCTTCATCTCCATGCCCTTCTCTCGGGCTTGCTGCCGCTGTTCTCGGGCTTCCTCTCCGCCGTGCTTTCGCATTACCGAATCCACGTGCTCCACCTTGACACCGGCTCCCTTGTCCTCCTCTCAGCCTTCGCGTTTCTGTGCGAGGCCTTCATTGGTGTCTTCCCCTCCGTGGCCTTGTTGCGCCACTTCTTCTCCCTCGAGTTGGTCTTGGGGGGACAATGCTCTGGGTGCGTGTCCCTAAGAGCAGCAAACGCATCGGCCGGGGGGGCTCTCGATGCCGGACTCTCTCCGGAGGCAGAAGGGTTCTGGCGGCAGTGGGTGTACGTCAATGCCGCTGAGGCTGGCCCCCTGTTTCAACCTCCGTTGGCCCCCGCAGTGTCGAATCACGGGTGGAGGCATGAGGAGCTGACCGACCCGCGGCTTGCGCTGGTCCTAGCCAGGCTGGCGAGGCTGAAGAGGGCGGGCGTGACGATGGCGATGGTGGTGCGGGAGTTCACACGCCGACGAATTGCTCCCCTTCAGCGCCATTCCCGCCCGATGTGGGCCTTCACAGGTCCTCACGATCCCATGAAGATCCAGGTCCCGTCTCTTTCTCCTGGCGTGCTGCGCGTGCTGCTTCGCCGCCTGACCGACGGTGAACCCGACGAGCTCCCCCGGGACGGCCTCCCCTTGTACAACTACATGGACCGGGAAGCCCTCGTCCTGAAGATGTCGCGTTTCGATGAGTGGGGGTTCCTTCCTTCGAAGGGAGCACGTCCCCAGGGTGCCCCCTCCTCGGGGGCCCTGATCCCCGGGAACCCTGAGGCCACTGCTCCTCCCGTGGCTGAGGTGGGGCACCCTTCGCCGCCCGCTCCCCCGGTTCCTGCTTCGGGTCAGCCCGGGGTCGAGGGTGACGCCCCGTCGATGATGGAGGCGCCGTCTCTGCCGCTGGGTGCCAGGTGCCGGTCGTCGGTTCATCGTCCTTCGGCCTCCGTGCCGGCCGGAAGAGGAAGGCGCCCCGGGGGCGGCCGCTCCTCGGCGCCATGGGCGCCGATGAAGAGGAAGTGGATTGCCGTGGATGAGTAAGTGCCCGCGTCCCTTCATCCTTCCCTTTTGCGCTCTCCTTCTGAGTTTCTGTTCCGCAGGCTCCCCACCGGCGAAGGAGGAGCCGAGTCGACGACGCCCACTTCTGGGGCCGCCGAGCCCCTTGCGGCCCCGTCTTCCGTCGGCTGCGGGGTTCTGGCCGCCAGGGCGCCCGTACCCGAGCCTGCTCGGCCTTCAGGGGGCCCCGAGCACGAGCCTCCTGTGATCTTCTTCGCCCGTGGCTTCCAGCTCCCTATGGTGGGGCCGTGCCCCCCGCTGGCGGCCTTCCCTGGGGCATACCGCGCTGCGTCTCTGGGCCCCCTTTGCTCGCTGACGTGGGGACTCAGGGGGCGCGTCCTTCTTCTGGGGCGGTCAGGCGGGAGCCCCCAGCCCCTAGGCATGCGTCTGGGCTGGGCGGCCCCTCGCATGCCTCCTCCGTTCATCCTGGGGAAGGCGGAGACCCTGGCTGGGCCCTTGAGCTCGCAAGTAACCGGAGCGCCGTGCGGTGGGGTTTGCTCCAAACTGCGGCGGAAGCGCTAGGACGCCTGGGGGTGGAGCTCGCCAACAACGATGCCCGCTTGGAGATGGAGCGCCAGTGCCTCGCGCAGGAATGGCATTGTCTTGAAGTCGCCATAAATTTCGGCCGCCTGCAGCGCGAGCGCACCCGTGCAAAGGCCCAGGAATCCCTTGCCGCGACGGTGGAGGCCCGCGAGCGCGCCTTTGCTGATGCTTAGGAAGCCGACTGCCGGCGCAGGGCCTCCGAGGAACGCCTCAAGGAACTTCAAGCCTTCAACGCCGCCCTTGAAAGGCAGATCCAGGTGCGGAGGGCCACACTTGACGGCCCGGCAATCGAGTTCCTCGCCGCCGGTGCAAACCCCCGCGTGCCCGTGGACGCGTTGGCGATGGAGGCGCTGGAGCAGAGCCTGGAGCAGGAGAGGCTGGAGGTGAGGGAGCGCCAGGTGTCACTTGCCGAGGAATCCCTCGCCACTCGCGAGGCACAGACTCAAGGGGAGGTCAACGACAAGGTGGCAGAGGTTCGGCGCTCCCTTCTCCAGGATTATCGCGCCAAGCTGAAGCTTCAGGAGTCTCGTTTCAACAGGCGACGCGACCAGCTGAGGGGCGAGGCGAACGACCTCAGGAGGAGGTTATCGGCGGCGGAGCGACGTCAAGAGGCCGCGGCGGAGGCCCAAGCGGCTGCCGAGGCCGAGCTGTCCTCCCTCTTCAAGCAGGTGAAGGGAGTGACCTCCCTTGTGGAGAGGGCTGCGGACGAGGCGAGTCGGGCCCGCGGCCTCCAGCACACGCGCTCCAAGATGTTCCAGTCCCTCGAGAGGAGGGCCCACCGGGCCTTGAGTGACATTTGTGGTGAGAGCGTCGCGAGCCCCCTCGTCCCCGACGACGCCGGGTACCTGAGCTTCTTCTCCAGGGTCGTGGAGTGCCTTGAGAGGGGCGTGATACGTCTCTGTCGTATCTATAATTTTTGATTGTTTCATGCCAATATTCTACAACTTTCATATACTTTTGGCAACTTTTTATACTACTTTTTGGGACTAACATATTGATCCAGTGCCCAGTGCTAGTTCTTGTTGGTTGCATGTTTTTTGTTTTGCAGAAAATCCATATCAAACGAACTCCAAACGGGATAAAAACTTACGGAGATTTTTTTTGGAATATATGTGAATTTTGGGAAGTCGAATCAACAGAAGGCGGTGCCCGAGGGGCCCACAAGCCATAGGGGCGCGCCCCAGGGGGTAGGGCGCGCCAGGGTGGCTTGTGGTCACCCCTTAATGCGGTTGGGACCCTTCTTTCGCCACAAGAAAGCTAATATCCGTATAAAAATCATGTTAAAATTTCATCCCATTCGGAGTTACGGATCTCCGGGAATTTAAGAAACGGTGGAAGGCCAGAATCTGAAAGGCAGAAACAGAAGGAAACAGAGAGAGAGATCCAATCTCGGAGGGGCTCTCGCCCCTCCGCCGCCATGGCTGCCATGGACGAGAGGGGAAACCCTTCTCCCATCTAGGGGGAAGGACAAGGAAGAAGAAGAAGGAGGGGGCTCTCTCCCCCTCTCCCCCGGTGGCGCCGGAACGCCGCCGGGGCCATCATCGTGACGGCGATCTACACCAACAACTTCGCCGCCGTCATCACCAACTCTCTCCCCCTCTATGCAGCGGTTCAACATCCCTTCTCCCCGCTGTAATCTCTACTTAAACATGGTGCTCAACGCTATATATTATTTCCCAATGATGTATGGCTATCCTATGATTATTGAGTAGATCCGTTTTGTCCTATGGGTTGATTGATGATCATGATTGGTTTGAGGTGCATGTTTTATTATTGGTGCTGTCCTATGGTGCTCTCCGTGTCGCGCAAGCGTGAGGGATCCCCGCTGTAGGGTTTGCAATATGTTTATGATTCGCTTATGGTGGGTGGCGTGAGTGACGGAAGCAGAGACCCGAGTAAGTAGGTTGTTTACGTATGGGAGTAAAGAGGACTTGATACTTAATGCTATGGTTGGGTTTTACCTTAATGATCTTTACTAGTTGCGGATGCTTGCTAGAGTTCCAATCATAAGTGCATATGATCCAAGTAGAGAAAGTATGTTAGCTTACGCCTCTCCCTCATATAAAATTGCAATAATGATTACCGGCCTAGTTATCGATTGCCTAGGGACAAATAACTTTCTTGTGACAAAAAGCTCTCTACTAAGACTAACTTAGTTGTTTCTTCATCTAAAGAGCCCCTAGATTTTATTTACGTGTTCTTTATTATCTTGCAAACCTATCATATCACACCTACAAAGTACTTCTAGTGTCATACTTGTTCTAGGTAAAGCGAACATTAAGCGTGCGTAGAGTTGTATCGGTGGTCGATAGAACTTGAGGGAATATTTGTTCTACCTTTAGCTCCTCGTTGGGTTCGACACTCTTACTTATCGAGAAAGGCTACAACTGATCCCCTATACTTGTGGGTTATCAGGGCGCGGAGAAGATCAATGATCTTGTGGAGGAGAAACGCCGTGATTCCCTTGCGCAGGCGGCCTCGCGCGTCTCCAGCCACCTCCTTCGCTTCGACCGACACTTCGACTTCGAGGCGGTGCTTGGTCTCGTACCTGAAGCAACTCGCGTTGCCCTTGCAGAGTGGGTCGAGGACCATGTGGAGGACTTGATAGCGGAGCTTTCTTCTGACGAAACCGAGGGCCATGCTGGATCCGGGGAGCACGAGGCCGACGATGGTGGTGATGGCGAGAGCGGTGGTGACCGCACGCCCCCTTGAGTAGCCTTCTTGTTTACCTGGTAGGGTTATGCATGTGGCCTAGTGGCAACTCTAATGTATTTTGAAAAATACCCTTGAATGTGCTCTTGAATGACGATGTGTGTCGCACCGCGCTTCCTTTTGCCCGGGGTCCCTGTCAATCCGATTGACACGCTCGCGGTAGGCTTCTGCGTCGGGGAGGTTTAGCAGTGGCGCTTGGGGGGGGGTCCGGACGTCCTAAGGGCTTCTTCTTCTTATGAGTGAGGCAAGTTGGGAGCCCTTTCGGCACTCTGCGTCTGCAGGCCCCAGTCCCGCACATTCCTTGACCACCGTAATGTACATCCAGATCACCAGGACGCAACTACGAGGTGAGGCCTCGACACCCTTGATGCCGACCGGATCGCCAGGACGACATCAAGGGGCGAGTGGCTATATGACCGGTAAGGTTCTTGAGGCGCGTTGCTCAAGAGCCCCCTTTGACGCTCAAGCAGCTCTATGTCGGCAGGCCCCAGTCCCGCACATTCCTTGACCACCATAATGTACGTCCGGATCACCAGGACGCAACTATGAGGTGAGGCCTCGACACCCTCGATGCCAACCGGATCACCAGGACGACATCAAGGGGCGAGTGGCTATATGACCGGTAAGGCTCCTGAGGCGCGTTGCTTAGGAGCCCCCCTTGACGCTCAAGCGGCTCCCAAAAATTTTTGTTTCCTGCCCCGGGAGGCACGCTGGCCTCGCGAGGCTCCGAGATGGCACGTCGGGCTGTGGGTGGAACCCCCGAGCGAGCGAAAAAATGGCAGGCGCCTGCTGACCCTCCCGGGAGCGCCGCGCGAAGATCCGGGCACCAAGGCCTTGGCGAGGTGCGGGCACCGTCCCCCCAGCCCCCGTTCGCGGGGTGCAAAGGGGGAGGGGAACATGCGAGTGCTTGCCCCGAAGAAAGCGAGGCGCAAAACGAGGATTTTATCAAAGAGAGCGACATCCCTTCCCTTCAGAAGAAAAATGCAAAAACACCAAATTCTACTCCAAAAGGCTGCAAGTTCGAGTACAAAAAGGATTCTCAAAGGCGGCAACTTTGAATACAAAAAGGAGCAAGAAACAGCCGCGTCCGGCTCTTAGGGTAGTCTTCGTCTTCGTCTTCCCCCAGCGCGGAGCATAGGGCATCCATGTTGCGTGGGCATAGCCATTGGAGGGCAGTGTCGTCCGCCAGCGCGGAGCATGGGGCTTCCACTTGGGCTTGGGAAGGAACCCCTCCGCGTCCTCGGGGGGCTCCGGGCATATACAACCCACAAATTATTACGTGAGAGTGTCACGGGTTGGTCCTGGGGGTGTACAGGGAGCTCCATGCCCCGCAGACATGAAGCCCACTCCCAGCCCCCAGGCTTGGCGCGGCGAAGTAGGGTCGGCTCCGGACGGGCCCTCGAGCGTAGGGGGAGCCCCCCGCGCCCTAGAGCCCGTGGTCGGGTGCCGTCGTCGTAGTGATGGCGCAACCCCCTGCGCCACGGGTCGGGCCCGGTGGAGCCCTTCCGTTGCGCGCGAGCCCTGCCCCCAGGCTGGGCGAGCTGGGCCTGGGGACATGGGCGAGTACGTGATCGCCCGCTGGTGATCGAACGAAACCCGACCCGGAGACATGGGCGTATGTTCCACCCTCCGTCTCCAAGCGGGCGTTGCGCGCCCCGGAGACATGGGTGTGTGTTCCACCCTCTGTCTCCAGGTTGGGATCATCTAGCCTGAAGACATGGGCATGTGTTCCACCCTCCGTCTCCAGGCTGGGGCCGTCCGACCCGGGGACATGGGCGTGCGTTCCACCCTCCGTTCCTAGGCAAGTGACCCCCGGTCCCCAGACCCAGATGCCTGCTCAAGGCAGCTCCCTACAAGAGGGTGCGCCTCGCGAAGGTGCCTATGCCGGGCATCCTCGCAAGGCCAACCTCGCAAGCCGCCCTCGCGAGGCTGTGCATGCCAGCCCGAACGAGGGTCGCTTGCGAGGTCGAGTATGCGCCTCCTGTCGCCGTGGTAGCCGGCGTTGCTTCCTTCGCGGCCCAGGCGCTCGTCAACATGGTCGTTGTAGAGTTGCTCGAGCCCCCGGGCGCTGGCGTAGTCGAGCCTCTAGTCCTCCTCCATGGTCCCCGTGGGCGTACTGAGGGGCGCGAGGCGACGCCCCTCTCGCGCGGCCAGCACCTCCCACCGGTCTCTGCCGGCGCCTGCGGCTAGCTCCTGCATCCCCGGCGACTCGGGCCAGGCCCAGTCGTTGCGGTGATCGTGCGCAGCGTGGTGGCACTGTAGCTCATGCGCCACGAGGAGCGCGGCATGTCTGCGCGTCGGGTCGTGGCAGACCCGGAAAGGCGGCGGCGCGGCCCGGATGCGGGGAAGGGCCAGGGCGGCAAGGGCGTGCCATGTGGTTGGTGAAGGCGGCAGCCCCCGGCGTCTGTGGAGGGCCCGGCAGGTGATGGCGCCCGCCGACGCGGAGGCAGAACGACGCGGGGTGCCGAAGCCCACCGGCGCCGCCCGCGCCACGCGGGCAGCCCACCGCTCAGCACGGGCTAGACGTCCTTTTGCCATGAGTGCGGCGAGCGGAGGCGAGGCGAGGCTTGCGCGTGGGTTCCGACACGCCCCCTACCTGGCACGCCAGATGTCGGATTTCGGGCTCCGCAAAACCCAAAGAAGTTCGAACACAGGGGCGTGTGCGAAGATCCCCTGCAGCCTCGCCCTAGCTAGCTCACTACACGGTGGTTAGGATGATGAACTCGCACGATGACGAGGAAGAAGATGCACATGGTGATTTACCCAGGTTCGGGCCACTGCGAAGCGTAATACCCTACTCCTGCTTTGGTGGATTACCTCACGAGGAGGTGTGGTGGATGAACTAGTATAGTGGTGAGGAGCCTCGTGAGGGTGCTCGAGTGGTGTTCTTCGCTCTCTGCCTTGTCTGTTGTCTCTCCCTTCCATCCCCCTCTCTACGGTGGAACCTAGCCTCTATTTATAGTAGTGGCCCGGGTCCTCTTCCCTTATCGCAATGGCGGGAAGGGTTCCCACAACGGCCAAATTCGAGGGGGGACAGGAGTACATCCCCGCCCTGTCCAAAGGTGGTCTTCGCCTGCAAAGTAGCTGTCGATGATGCAGAGATGGGCTCGGCGATGACATCCATCCTGCTGGGCTCGTGGTCGTGGTCTTGTTGCACCGGAATGGAAACCTTTGGGGGGCGCTTTGGGAACCCGCGTACGTCCTTGCTCCCTTTGCACCAAAGGGGAGACTGTACCGCCTGGCACGTTGGCGCTCGCCTGTCCTTCCTTGCGTCATCCTTGACTCCTGAGGCCGGGTTCTGCATAGAGATCTCCACCGCTCCGGAGAGGGCCTGAGGAGGCCCGTCCTTCGCTGGTCTTGGAGCTGTTCTCCCTCGCGAGCTTAGGGCCCTCGCGAGGGCCTTGTCTTGGGTGCGGTCCCGCCAGGCCGTGCCTGGTTGACATAGTGGGCCAAGCCCTGGGCCGCAGGCTGGCAGGTCTGGGTACCCCCGTTCCTAGAACGCCGACAAGGTCCTTAGCCTTCTGCTGGCAAAAACACGCCGCCAGTGGGTTACCTCTAACAGTGTTGATGCTGCCGCGTGTTTCGTTGAGCAGGCTCGAAACAAAACACGGGCGCGAACGAACACAGTAAGGTTAGGTTACACGCAAGGTTCGGCATTAGAAACCTTTTGGTTCGACGAAGGGGCATATGAACATATGTCTTAATGGAAATTGACTTATTGAGTCAACTTAGCTTTTGGTCTTTCGTGTCATCCAGGTGTCTTCTTTCTCTAGTGCCCCCTATGGTATGTGTGCAAGCAGATGCTCACTGCAGTCCTGAAAGATAAGGAACATAGAGAAGAGCGAAAACGGGGATGCTTGAAGATCCGTTAGTCTCGCATACGGCCCGCGGCAAGAGCTTGCCGGGCCGACGCAATATTCATGATTGATTCGAGAAATGGGAGAAGGGAAGTAGGTACGGCCACTCCTTCCCCCCTTTATCTTCGCAGCCAACGGTCCCGTGGCAACCCACGATGGGCGCACGGGACCTTGCCGTGGTTCGCCTGCCGGGAACGTCTATCAGCAGATATACTCTAGCATTTGGTTCAGGATTCATCCCTTGGCGGGACAAGTGCGAGGCCGAACCTCACGCGAGTTTATCGACGTTGACGGCGTCGTCGCCTGTACAGAGCTAACCATAGGCGGAAAAGGGGGAGAAAGAAGGACATGGCCAGGTACCTCTTTCGCCTCTTAACCTGCTGAATTACTTCATATCTCTCTGGGGTCGAGCGGCCCCGTTTCTTTCCGGCGTTCTCCTCCCCGGTTTCGGTTATGGAGAACGCGCCGGCGGCATCGCCTGCGTCGGCCGTGTTGATTGCGGCGTCTTCTCCACCTACAGTAGCCGCGTCGCCCGCCGCGCTCGTGGCTGCGCGTGGGAGTTCTTGAAAGATGCACGGCCATGCTGGATTTCTTCTTTGAAGCCATTGTCGAAGAAGATGGCGATGAAGACCGATCCGCCGTTCACGAACTTGGGTTCGCGCAAATGATGCACGCCCCCTACCTGGTGCGCCAAAGATGTCGGTGCATGGATGCTCACGATCACCTATGGGACCCGAGGTCCCTTGTGGTTCGGCAAGGGGGGTCACATTGCACGAAGAGCGAAGATCATGAGATGGCGCAACGATCAGGGTTCAGGCATTTTACCCAGGTTTAAGCCGCTGCTATGCGTAAAACCCTACTCCTGCTTTTTGGTGGATTGATTGGAGGAACACGAAGAACGCAAGGCGTCTAACACCGGCAAGGGTTGTTGCCGGGGGAAGAGTGGCTGTGCGAGTACAAGTGTTCGGGGGTTCCAGTCGCTAACCTTGAGCTAGGTTGCCTTGGGCCTCCTTTTATAGTGCAAGGGGTTACCACAGTGGCAAAACAGACATTATCCATCGATTAGATAGCTAAGCAAAGCTATCATACCTAACTCTAGCATTTAGGACAAAATGCCATGATTACCTGCCTAGGTGGCGCTTGGGGGTGCATCCCCGGCAAGCCCTTGCCACTGCTTGGCCGGTCGTTGCTTGAGATCTTGACACGCCGTAGGGCGGGTGTCAATCGGGCGTAACTTGCTTTCCGGAGTGTCGCCACATGCTTAGCGAGAGCTGATTAGCCGCCTGAAGGCTCGACACCGCATCGATAAGTGACAGTCGTAGCGATGCGGTGGAGCGGTGGCTGGTTGGCTCGTGCCTGCCGGGGGGTGGCTTGCCGGGTCATCTGGAAGGTGCATTCGTCTTGGTCCCCGGCAGCGTCGGGGACGTGCTTGGCACATCATATCCCAGGCTTGGGTTGCCGCGCCGAGCTTGCTGAACTTGGTCTTGATTGCTGGCGGGGTAACATGGCCTCCCGTGGCTTGCCGCTGTCGGGCGTTGGTGGCTGCCCGTCCATGCACAAATCAGGGGGAATAAACACCCCTGTTTGTTTTACCCCGACAGATAGTTTCCCTGATGAACAGCTAGCTGCAATAAGTGTCTGACAACACACACCTTGGTATGCTGATTAAGCTAATTACATTGTCGCTAAATATATACCACCTAGCTTTACTTATCAACAAAAGAGAAAAAATTCTATGACTTGAGACATTACTTTTGGGATGACCCACATCTTTATAAAGAAGGAGTAGATGGTATTATTAGACGTTGTGTACCTGAGCATGAACATGAACAAATCCTACGGAAATGTCATTCCAAAGCTTATGGAGGACATCATGCGGGAGATAGAACTGCTCATAAGGTATTGCAATCTGGTTTTTATTGGCCTACTCTCTTCAAGGATGCTCGTAAGTTTGTCTTGTCTTGTGATGAATGTCAAAGAATTGGTAATATCGGTAAGCGTCAGGAAATGCCTATGAATTATTCACTTGTTGTTGAACCATTTGACGTTTGGGGTTTTGATTATATGGGCCTTTTCCTTCCTCCAATGGGTACACTCATATTTTGGTTGCGGTTGATTATGTCACTAAGTGGGTAGAAGCTATTCCAACTAGTAGTGCCGATCACCACACCTCCATTAAAATGCTTAAAGAGGTTATCTTCCCGAGGTTTGGAGTCCCTAGATATTTAATGACCGATGGTGGTTCACATTTTATCCATGGTGCCTTCCGTAAGATGCTTTCTAAATATGATGTTAACCATAGAATTGCATCACCCTATCATCCTCAATCTAGTGGTCAAGTTGAACTTAGCAAGAGAGAAATAAAATTAATATTACAAAAAACTGTGAATAGGACTCATAAGAATTGGTCTAAGAAATTAGATGATGCACTTTGGGCCTATAGGACAGCTTATAAAAATCCTATGGGTATGTCTCCATATAAAATGGTATATGGGAAAGCTTGTCATTTGCCTTTAGAACTAGAACACAAAGCATTTTGGGCTATTAAAGAACTCAACTGTGATTTCAAACTTGCCGGTGAAAAGAGGCTATTTGACATTAGCTCACTAGATGAATGGAGAACCCAAGCCTATGAAAATGCCAAGCTATTCAAAGAAAAAGTAAAAAGATGGCATGACAAAAGGATCCAAAAGCGGGAATTCAAAATAGGAGATTATGTTCTTTTGTTCAACTCTCGTTTAAGATTTTTTGCAGGAAAGCTTCTCTCAAAATGGGAAGGACCATATATTATCGAAGATGTTTATCATTCTGGAGCTATCAAGATTA
This sequence comes from Elymus sibiricus, assembly GCA_039707655.1. NCBI lineage: Eukaryota > Viridiplantae > Streptophyta > Magnoliopsida > Poales > Poaceae > Elymus > Elymus sibiricus. The sequence goes on from CM077665.1 coordinate 363,635,614, forward strand.
ATAATGCCGAAGGTACTAACCCGAAGGTGGTCAATGGACAAAGAATTAAGCATTATATCTCAGGTACGCCTATTAACGTTGAAAGCAATGCTATCCAAACCATGACACCGGAGGAACACATAAAAGAAACCTTCCGGAGCACTCCAGAATATTTAAAAATAGGAGGTACGTGATACGGTAAGTAAACGGACTCCGAAAAATACGCAAAAATATTTTTTGTCAGTTTTGAAATATTTTAGAATTTTGGAAATAAAAAAATAAACCGGAAGGTGATCGAGGTGAGCACGATACACCAGGGCACGCCAGGCACCCCTGGGCGTGCCCTGGTGGGTTGTGCCCACCTCGGATGCCTTCCCGACTCCGTTTTCCTTCCATATACTTGTTTCCCAAGAATACAAATTATCTATATATACCCCCGACTGTTTTGACGACCGCATCGCAGAAAAATCATGTGTTCTTGTTTCTTGCTCTTTTCTCGTCAGATCTAGATCTCCATGGCTCCACCAAGCTCCTCCAAGGACAAGTTCTTCGAGAAGGTCATCAACCCGTAATTGCCGGAGGTGATGAAGCACCCTCAATCATTGAGATGCATGAGGGGGTGCTCCACATCTGCGATGTTCAGGGACCCAAGAAGACCGGAAGCGTGGAGGCTAGGCTCGAGATGGTGGAACAGGAAATCTTCAAGTGCCAGAAGATGGTGGAGCGTGGACTTAGTGCCAATCACTCCATGATCACGGAATTTACCCGTGGATGGCCGGTCTATGAAGGACACCATCTCCACCCTCAACGATCAAATTAATTTTCTGCAGAGCCAAGTTTATGATCTTCAAAACCAGGTCTTTGAATATGAGGCAAGGTTTAAAGGTATGAGTTTTGCTGCCAGTTGCAGGACTCGGGGGACTCTTGCGTCAACTTATGATGGGTAGCACTTGCCCTGGAAGCTGGAGGACAAGCATACTACACCATCACCACCAACTACTTCATCTCCACCACCTTCTTCATCACCACCACCAAAGGAGACTTAAGCACATGGGTATGGGCACTCCCCCTTGGCTTGAGCCAAGCTTGGGGGAGGTGACTCGGTATCGTATCACCACCACTTTCATTTACCTTTACCTATTCTAGTTCGATCTTTAGTTTCCCTTTGCTTTAGTTGAATAAAAGTTTAGCATGATCTGTTTTCGTGTGTTAGTTTTGTGGCCTATCTATCTATGTAATCGAGTGAAAGTTATATAATAAAGTTTAGTTTGAGTTTTTGCCTCTCTACTTTCTTGTTGCAATTGAATATAGGAAAAGAAACAAATGAAAAGAATCATATGCTAATATTATGGTGAGTGATGACATCACATAAGGAAAAGTATAAATAGTAAAATTTATTGGAGATTGACAAACATAGTATTGGTCAATGATGCAATTCATGAAATAATTAATAAAGAAAGAGAAGATTCACATTCAAATAGACTATCTTGGACATCTTTTATGATTGTGAGCCCCCATCAAATATTATATGTCAAAATTGTTGACGTTGGACGAGGAAGACAACGTAATAATTTATGTTAGTTCGTATCCACATAGAAGTTATATTGTCATAGATCCTTTAACATGTGGTGCTTGCCCAATATCTTTGCTAGCCAAAAATTTCGCACTAAGTAGAGATACTACTTGTGCATCCAAAAACCCAAACCAAACTCTTTCTTTGAGTGTCCACCATACCTACCTATGGATCGAGAAAGATCCTTCAAGTAAGTTGTCATCTGTGCAACAAGGCAATTAAAATTGCTTCGAAAAGTGTTTTGATCAATTATTGTAAGAGAAAATTGAGCGTTATACGAACTTATGATGGCAAAGTAATAAAAGCGACGGACTGCATAATAAAGGTTGCTATCATAGGGGGCAATATAGCGTGACGTTCTTTTACATTAAGGGATTGGGCATAGAAACCAATAAGCGCATGACAACCTCTGCTTCCCTCTGCGAAGGGCCTATCTTTTACTTTTATGCACTTACTTTTATGCAAGAGTCAAAGTATTCTTCCCTATTCCTTTTTACTTTTTCTTTTGCAAGCATCATGTGGTGAGGAAAGATCTAGGCACATATATCCAGTTGGATATGGGTGAGCATGAGTTATTATTGTTGACATCACCCTTGAGGTGAGTGAGTTGGGAGGCGAAACTATAAGCCCCTATCTTCCTACGTGTCCGGTTGAACTTTTTGTTCATGGGTATGCCATGAGCGTTAGCAATCATAGAAGACTAAATGATGGTTGAGTATGTGGACTTGCCAAAAGGCTCCGACATGAGACCCTTCCTGAAAATATGATGAATTGTAGTTGCAAAGTTGATTGAGAACATAGTTTGTTGGTTCCCAATAAGGTTTATGCTTCATACTTCTATGTTGTGATGAATTGTTACTTGTTCATGAGAAGCTTTATGATAAAAATGTATTGAAATAAGTTCTTATGTTAGAGTTTGTTGTTGTTATGTTAATAAGCATGATGCTTCTATGTCCGTATTTTGTTTTTATCGACACCTCTCTCTCAAACCATGTGGGCATGCTTTTCGATATCGGCTTTCGCTTGAGGACAAGCGAGGTCTAAACTTGGGGGAGTTGATACGTCCATTTTGCATCATGATTTCCTACTGTTATTTACTATGTTTTTTTGAATAATAATGCTTTGGGGAGTGATTCTAATGCCTTTTCTCTCATAATATGCAAGGTTTACACAAGGAGGGAGAATACCGGCAGCTGGAATTCTGGACCCAAGAAAAGCACGTCAGAGATACCTATTCTGCAAAACTCCAATGAAGCTGAAATTTTACGGAGATTATTTTTGCATTTAATAAAAAATACTGGAGCTGAAAACTACCGGAGGGGGCCTCCCAGGTGGTCACAACCCACCAGGGCACGCCAGGCCTGGGCGCGCCCTGATGGGTTGTGCTCATCCTGGCCCACCTCCGGTGCCCATCTTCTGGTATAAGGTCACTCTTGACCTAGAAAAAATCAGAGGGGGACTTTCGGAACGAAGCGCCGCCGCCTCGTGGCGGAACTTGGGCAGGAGCACTTTTGCTCTCCGGTGGAGCGATTCCGCTGGGGGAACTTCCCTCCCGGAGGGGGAAATCGAAGCTATCGTCATCACCAACATCCCTCTCATCTTTGGGAGGCCAATCTTCATCAACATCTTCAACAGCACCATCTCCTCTCAAACCCTAGTTCATCTCTTGTGTTCAATCTTTGTACCGGAACCTCAGATTGGTACCTGTGGGTGACTAGTAGTGTTGATTACCTTGCGTAGTTGATTACTATATGGTTTATTTGGTGGAAGATTATATTTTCAGATCCAATATGCTATTAAATACCTCTCCGATCTTGAGCATGTTTATTACTTGTGAGTAGTTACCTTTGTTCTTGAGGTCACGGGAGAAGTCATGTTGCAAGTAATCATGTGAATTTCATATGTGTTCGATATTTTGATGATATGTATGTTGTGATTCCCTTAGTGGTGTCATGTGAACGTCAAAACATGACACTTCACCATTCATGGGACTAAGGGAAGGCATTGTGGAGTAGTTATTAGATGATGGGTTGCTAGAGTGACAGAAGCTTAAACCCTAGTTTATGTGCTACTTCGTAAGGGGTTGATTTGGATCCACATGTTTAATGCTATGGTTAGACTTTGTCTTAATACTTTTCTCGTAGTTGCGGATGCTTGCGAGGGGGTTAATCATAAGTAGGTTGTTAGTTCAAGTAAGAACAACACCTTAGCACCAGTCCACCCACATATCAAATTATCAAAGTAGCGAACACGAATCAAACCAACATGATAAAAGTGAGTAGACGAAATTCCTGTGTACCCTCAAGAACACTTTGCCTATTACTAGTAATTGTACTGGCCTGTCCTTTGCCTCAAAAGGATTGGGCTACCTTGCTGCACCTTGTTTACCGTTACCGTTACTTGCTTGTTACCAATTATCTTGCTATCAAACTATCTGTTACCTACAATTTCAGTGCTTGCAGAAATTACCTTGCTGAAAACCGCTTGTCATTTCCTTCTGCTCCTCGTTGGGTTCGACACTCTTAATTATCGAAAGGACTATGATTGATCCCCTATTATTGTTGGTCATCAAGGGGCTACGTGACCAGTGAGGCCCCTGAGTCGCGATGCTCAGGGGTCCCCCTTGACGTGCATGCAACACCCACGAAGGAAACATGGCGACACCAGGATAGATTTGGGGGCGCCTTAGTGCTCTGCACCGGTAGGGCCCAACCCCGTGCATACCTCGACCGCCGTTGGGGCGTCCGGATCGCCAGGACGAGACCAAGGGGCGAGGGGCTACGTGACCAGTGAGGCCCCTGAGTCACGATGCTCAGGGGTCCCCCTTGATGTGCGAGCAACGCCCGTGAGGTGAATTCATACCTTTTTCGCCAGCTTTTACCTGGGAGGGACGTGAGAAGACCAGGTACCAGAACCTGGTGATGTGGCTCACGCCAGGCCTGTCCTGAGCGTAGCCCCCGGCCAGCCCCCTCGCACGTGCATCCTAGGGGAACGCTGCGTGACGGGGCTGTGCGAAGAGCCGGGAGGCCATCCTGAGGTTGGTGCAACCGCTAGGGCGCCATCAGCTGTTTATCCCCCAGCGCGGAGCATGGGGCTTCCACTGGGCGTGGGCATAGCCGCTGAGCGACAGTGTCGTCCGCCAGCGCGGAGCATGGGGCTTCCACTTGGGCGTGGGAATGGAGCTCTGTGTTAGAGTCTCCGGGCGTGTACAGCCCATTAAGTTCGCACTCGTGTCCTGCACGGCTGAACTGGGAGGTGTATCTGGGCACCCGTTAGCCAGCGCGGGACTCACGAGGCCCTACCTCAAAGGCGGGTTGCGCCTGAATTTTTATAGCGTGAGGCGCACTTGCAGGAGATGTGGGGGTGTGGGTAACCTGCGCCGAATGAACCTCCGAAGGCCATCGCATGAGAAGGCCAAGCACCAACGACCCCAGGAGGTGACGTGTGCGGGGCCAGGCCGCCACACAGAGCTCAGCCGTTGGGTTTATCGACGCTGCAGGGACGGACCCGAGCACAGACGCCGTGCCCAGACTTCTCATGCGATAAACCCAAGGAAGGACACCCGACGCGCGGCTCCCATGACAGTGAAGCGCCGAACAGCGGTTATTGGAACCGGGCCGCACGCCCTGACTCACCCACAGTCGATTAGCTCACACGAGGACAAGCACCAAGGGCCTCGGCGAGGTGACATGCGTGGGGCTGGCCCGCGAGACAGAGCTCAGCCGCTTGGATTTATCGACGCTGCAGGGATGGACCCGAGCACAGACGCCGTGCGAGCCCTTAATCATGAGGCGGTGGGAAGCGGGGTTGTAAGGGTGCGGCGACATTCATGGCGACGAAGCACCGTGCATGCAGTTGAAATACTTAGGAAATTCATTAAATGCAGAGGGAATTCATTAAATGCAGAATCAGTCTGGTGCATGCGCAAAACGGTACAACTGCGGGGATGGGCCCTAGCAGCTTGAGGATGGTGCAGCCCGAGGGGCGGCCTCAATTGAACAAACCAAAAGTCACCTGGCATCGACGCCGCTGAAGCGGTGGGGTAGTTGTTGAAGCTGGGTCGTCACGAGCTTGAGTGCTCTGGAGGCTCGGGGGGGGGGGGGGGGGGGGCGAGGGTCCGGGATCTCCGGGAGATCCTCGCGGCATCGGGCCTCATGAGACGCGAGGACGGCCTACATGAGGCGCTGGTGAGTAGCACCTGCATTCATGAGGCCAAAGGGCATGCGGATGTAGCTGCAGGGGGAGCCCCCGCATCGTCCAGCACGCGATGGCCAGAAGAGCTCCTACGACGAAGCCCTGTTGAGGTCCGGGAAGTTGACGCAGATGCGCAACCTGCCGTCAGGGACGGCTGCCACGCCGGGCGGCGCTGCGCGGTGCTCGGGTCCCTGATCGCGTTGGTGATGAACTCTCTTGCACCTGGCGCCTTGCTTCTTGCTTGCGGGGGGCGTACATTGAAGCACGCCTCCGAGTGGTGCCCGAGCACCCCCCTCGTCGCATCGGTCAGGTCGGTAGCTCTCCAGGTGGAAGCCCCCGAGCCTGCCCTGAGGGAGGCGCCGGGCGCGCCTTCCTATGCGAGAGGGAGTGGCGCCCCAATGGCGGACGTCGGGCTTGTAGCGCCAGCGGTGGAGGTCCCAGCCCCCTGGCCGCTTTTGGGGAGGAGCTGCTTCTGCTTCTTGCGGGTGTCCTCGGGAGGCGCGACGTTGCCCTCGTCGTTAGAGTTTTTGGCCGCCGCGGCCTGGTAGGCCTGCTCGAGGGAGCAGACTGCATCCTTCTCGTCGCAGGCGACCGTGATGACGCCGCTGCACCCTGACATCTTGAGGATGTTGTAGCCATGGTGGACTGCCACCATGAACTTGGCGAGGGCGGGGTACCCAAGGATGGCGTTGTACGGGAGGCCGATGTGAGCAACATCAAAGTCGATGAGCTCGGTGTGGTAGTTGTCGCGCCTTCCAAAGGTGACTCGGAGGCACACCTTGCGGCCGCGGCCCCACCTGGCAGCTCACCTCGTCTCGTGCGCGCCGGCGCCACGCGTGGCTGGTCACGAGGGCGCGCTTTGCGCCTGGGCTCGAGGTCGGCGCTTTGAAGGGACGGAGGAGGAGGCGCGCCATGGGCCATGTTGCCCACCTGGAAGGGCTAGGGACGAAGTGAGTGGGAGGGCGTCGGGGCTTCGCCGGCAGAGTCGACGAACTCGGCAATGCGGACAAGCCAGTCTTCGTAGCGGTTGTTGGTGGGGCGGTAGCGCAGCAGCTCGCGCGCCATGAGTAGCGCATTCGGCGCGTTCGTCGGCCCACGGCGGGAGTGGGAGGACGATTCTGTGGCGGGAACAGGGGATGGAGTGGCGGTGTAGCCGTCGCGCTGCACGAAGGGTGGCAACGACGAGTCCTGCTGCTCTTGCGCAGCCGGGCCGGTGGTAGCGTTGGCTGCCGGAGAGATGGAACGGCGCGGGGCACCACGACCCTCGGGCGTCGTCTGGGTGACGCGAGCGGCCCGGCGCTCGGCACCAACTCGGCGGGCGTCGGCCATGGGAGTGACGGAGCTGAGACGGGGTGGAACCGGAGGAAGATTTCGACACGCCCCTACCTGGCGCGCCAAATTTCGGAATCGGGGCTCCGCAAAACCCAACAAGGTTCGAACACTGGTGCGTGTGCGAAGATCTCAACCGGCTCAGAGTCCTAACTTGTCACCCTACGGCCTAGCTGCGTCGAGTAAGTTTCAGCGAGGAAGAAGGTGGACATAGAGATTTACCCAGGTTCGGGCCACCTTGCGGTGTAAAACCCTACTCCTGCTTGGTGGTGGATTGGCCTCACGAGGAGGCTGTGGATGAACTAGTACAGTGGTTGGGCGGCCTCGCGAGGGCTCTTGGTGGTGATGAACTTGGCCCGATTCAACCTGCCCTCTACGATGGGGGCTTGTCCCTATTTATAACGGCCACGGTCCTCTTCCCCCGCCGAGCGGGCAGGAAGGGATCCCACAACGGCCAAATTTGAAAGGGGACAAGAGGTACATCCTATCCTGACTAAAGGTGGTCTTCGCCTGCAAAGCTTCTGGCGTGACGCAGTGGTGGGCTCAGCGATGGCATCCGTCCTGCCGAGCTCGTGGTCTCGGTCGTCTTGCACTGGGAAGGAAACCTTTGGGGGGTTCCTTGGGAACCCGCGTACGTCCCCGTTTCCTTAGCACCAAAGAGGAAACTGTCCTCCCTCTGTGCCCGCTGGCGCCCGCCTGGCTAAGCCGTCAGAACCCACGTCATCCCGGCCTCACGAGGCCGGGTGCTTGCATAGGAATCTCCGCTCGTCGGGAGGCGGCCTGGAGGGGTGCCACTCCTCCAGAGGTCTTGGCATTGTCCTCCTCGCGGGACGGGGGCTCTCACGAGGGCCTTGACTTGGGTGGCTCGTTGCAGGGACGTACTGGGCCTTCGTGGTGGGCCACGCGCTGGGCCACAGGCAGGTAGGTCTAGGTACCCTCGATCCCAGAACGCTGACAGTTGGTGGGAGTTAACCATCGCGCGCTTCCGACCCGAAACAACACTAGGATTTCAACGAGGAATAGAAATGCTCACACATCATCACCATGCCTCTTTAATTTTTAGATGAACAAAAGGGTCAACCTTTCTTAATATCGACACTTCTATGATTTCAAAATTATGAACTTACACCTATTTCATATTACCACATCAATATCATTGACCCACAATTTCTCTATATGTGCTACATGATGGTTTTTATTATCATTCATTAAATACCTAATATTTTTGGACTAGTCTTATGGCCCATGCAAATTACCGTCACTATTTATTAACTCTCAAACAAATATAAGTGAAGAACGAGAGTGAAATCATTTCTCTAAAATCTACATGCCACCGTGCTCAAAAAGATATAAATGAAGTACTAGAGCAACTGCTAAGCTTAAAAGATATAAGTGAGGCACATAGAGTATTCTAACAAATTATGATGAAGGTGTGTCTCTCATAAATAAGTGTGTCCAGCAAACAATGATTGTGGCAAACTTAAAGTAAAAGCAAACAAAAGCAAACAACGCTCCAAGCAAAACTCATATCATGTGAAGAATAAAAATATAGCTTCAAGTGACATACCGATGGATTTGAGACGAAAGAGGGGATGCCTTCCGGGCATCCCCAAGCTTAGACGCTTGAGTCTCCTTTAAAATATTGCCTTGGGGTGCCTTGGGCATCCCCAAGATTAGGCTCTTGCTACTCCTTATTCCTTTGTCCATCATGATAACACCCAAAACTTGAAAACTTCAATCACACAAAACTCAACAAAACTTCGTGAGATCCGTTAGTATAAGAAACATATTGCATACTTTAAGTACTGTTATAAATTGATTAAAATTTCATAAATGCATAATAGGTACTGTATTCCAACTTCTCCATGGCTTATACCCCCCGATACAATCCATAGCATAATGAAAACAAGCTACTATGCAGGCAAAAAACAGAATCTGTTCAAAATAGAACAGTCTGTAGCGATCTGTAGAGGACCGATACTTCTTTAAATCTAAAAATTCTTAAACTTAGGACAACCTATAAAGTTTTTATATAAACACTGTGTAAAAATTTCAGATCATTATCACTCTCTTGTAAAAAATTAAAATTCCTGCACTGGAGTCAAAAGTTTCTGTTTTGTTTCAGCATCGATTCTACTCATCTTGTGAGTCATCCCAAAGGCTTTACTTGGCACAAACACTAATTTAAACACAAAAACATAATCATTACAGAGGAAATAATCATGTTATCAAAAACAAACAGAAAGTTTAAAGCAAAAATTTAAAGATAACCTTTGGGTTGCCTCCCAACAAGCGCTGTTGTTTTATGCCCCTAGCTAGGCATAATGCATAGTTTCAAGTATTGTCATCTTTGACACTGAGGGATCCACTCCCCTTCATGTCTTTCAAAACTATCTCTTCCAAAATCTTAACAAATCACCCTTTTCAAATTTAGTGGAGGGATTCAAGTGATCAAACGGATTTAGGATATCATCACTAACATCATCATCATCATAGGGATCTTCATACAAAACATGAATTTCATCATTGATAGTTTCCCTAATGGTGTTTTCATGCGAATCTTAGCTAAACACTTCATTTATTACTTTATCAATCCACTCAAATTCATCACATGTATGAAGGAATAAATCTTGCGTTAATTCTTCGGGAGAAACATTTCTCCTCATATTCTCACTAAAACCTTGTCAATTACTAGATTCCATCATACGCAAAACATCTTTATTATGCAAGATTGATGTCTACTACGCAACCTTCTTCTTGTAGACTCGTGTTGGGCCTCCAAGCGCAGAGTTTTGTAGGACAGTAGCAAATTTCCCTCAAGTGAATGACCTAAGGTTTATCAATCCGTGGGAGGTGTAGGATGAAGATGGTCTCTCTCAAGCAACCCTGCAATCAAATAACAAAGAGTCTCTTGTGTCCCCAACACACCCAATACAATTGTAGATTGTATAGGTGCACTAGTTCGGCGAAGAGATGGTGATACAAGTGCAATATGGATGGTAGATATAGGTTTTTGTAATCTGAAAATATAAAAACAGCAAGGTAGCAAGTAACAAAAGTGAGCAAAAACGGTATTGCAATGCTTAGAAACAAGGCCTAGGGTTCATACTTTCACTAGTGCAAGTTCTCTCAACAATACTAACATAGTTGAATCATATATAAATCCCTCACGTGCGACAAAGAGTTCACTCCAAAGTCACAAATAGCGGAGAACAAACGAAGAATTTATTGTAGGGTACGAAACCACCTCAAAGTTATCCTTTCCGATCAATCATATGAGCTATTCCTATAAGTGTCACAAACAACCCTAGAGTTCGTACTAAAATAACACCTTAAGATACATATCAACCAAAACCCTAATGTCACCTAGATACTCCAATGTCACCACAAATACCCATGGGCTTGATCATACGATATGCATCACATAATTTCAGATTCGTCATATTCAATCCAACACAAATAACTTCAAAGAGTGCCCCAAAGTTTCTACCGGAGAGTCAAGACAAGAACGTGTGCCAACCCTTATGCATAGATTCCCAAGGTCACGGAACCCACAAGTTGATCACCAAAACATACATCAAGTAGATCAATAGAACATCCCATTGTCACCACAGATATCCCATCGGAAGACATACATCAAGTGTTCTCAAATCCTTAAAGACTCAATCCGATATGTAAACTTTCAAAGGGAAAACTCAATTCATCACAACTAAATAGAGAGGGGAAACACTCCATATGATTCATCTATATTAACAAAGCTCGCGGTACATCAAGATCGTGCCATCTCAAGAACACGAGAGAGAGAGAGATCAAACACATAGCTACTGGTACATACCCTCAGCCCCGAGGGTGAACTACTCCCTCCTCGTCATGGAGAGCGTCGGGATGATGAACATGGCCTCCGGTGATGGTTTCCCCCTCCGGCAGGGTGCCGGAAAAGGCTCCCGATTGTTTTTTCGTGGCTCTGGAGGCTTGCGGCGGCGGAACTCCCGATCTAGGTTTGTTTCTGGGGGTTTCCCTATTTATAAGAATTTTTGGCGGCGGAAATAAGTCCGGGGGGCCACGAGGCGACGACAAGCTAGGAGGGCGCGCCCCCCTGGCTTGTGGTGGCCTCGTGGCTCTTCTGGCCCAACTCCAATGCTGCCTGGGCTTCTTCTGGTCCATAAAAAATCACCGTAAATTTTTGTTCCGTTTGGGCTCCGTTTGATATTCCTTTTTTGTAAAACCCAAAAACACGGAAAAAAACAGGAACTGGCACTGGGCTCTATGTTAATAGGTTAGTCCCAAAAATAATATTAAATTGTAGTAAAATGATTGTAAAACATCCAAGAATGATAATATAACAGCATGGAACAAGCAAAAATTATAGATACGTTGGAGACGTATCAGCATCCCCAAGCTTAATTCCTGCTCGTCCTCGAGTAGGTAAATGATAAAAACAGAATTTTTGATGTGGAATGCTGCCTAACATGTTCATCATATTCTTTTCTTCTATGTATAGCATGGACGTTTGGACTTGTAAATGATTCGAAACAATAGTCTAGTTTTAACATAATGACTTCAATACTCAAGCATGTCAACAAGCAACCATGTCTTTCAAAATATCAACACTAAAGAAAGTTATCCCTAGCCCATCATGCTCAATCATTGATCCATTCATGAAACACACTCAAATATTAGCTATGCCCAATGCTCAAGTATGATCATAGTGCCCCCTAGTTGGTGCTTATAAGAGAAGATGGAGACTCAAAGCAAAAATAATAATTGCATAAAGTAAATAGATAGGCCCTTCGCAGAGGGAAGTAGGGATTTGTAGAGGTGCCAGAGCTCAAGGTTTAAATTGAGAGAGAGAAATATTTTGAGCGGCATGCTTTTCCTGTCAACGAAAATGATGAAGTAGCTCACAATACTTTCCATGCTAGATACATTATAGGCGGTTCCCAAACAGAATAGTAAAGTTTTTACTCCCCCTCCACCAATCAATCACACTCCACGGCGAGCCGAATCCACGGGTAGCGTCCATTCCAACAACATTCCTGGGGGAGTTTTGTTTCATTATAATTTGATTTGATTTTTGAGCATGGGACTGGGCATCCCAAATACCAGCCATTTTCTTGTGAATGATAGTGAATCAACACATATCGTGAGAATAACACACCTAGCATGGAAAAATATTGGATACTCCCCACCGTTTGATGAGCGGTACGTGCACACAAAAGAGAAAATTTATTTTGAAAATTTAGAGATGGCACATACAAATTTACTTGGAACGGCATGGAAATACCGCATATAGGTAGGTATGGTGGCCTTATAAGGCAAAACTTGGTTTAAGGATTTTGGATGCACAAGTAGTATTTCTACTTAGTACAAATGGAGGCTAGCAAATAGATTGGGAAGCAACCAAACCGAGGAACGAAAAATCTCATAAGTGAGCATTGAGTCATAACTAACACTGAATAATGCACCACAAGTAGGATGTAACTTCATTGCATAACTATTGACTTTCGTGCATGCATAGGGAATCACAAACCTTAATACCAATATTCCTACTAAGCATAATTACTCACTAACATGACTCACATATTACTATCATCATGTTTCAAAACTATTACAAGGAATCAAGTTTAATTTGTCCAATGATCTTCATGAAAGTTTTTATTGTATCCTCCTTGGATATCTATTACTTTGGGACTAGTTTCATATATTGCCATTGCTTTTTGGCAAGCTCAAACAAATTTAAGTGAAGCACATGAGCAAATGACAAGCTACTCTCAAAAGATATAAGTGAAGATTAATGAGTAGTCAAACAATTAAGTAGCTATGTGAGGACTCTCTCTCCCTCAATAAATATTTTCAGATCTTAAGTACTTTATTAAACAGCAAGCAAAACAAAAATATCACTCCAAGAATAGCACGCATCATGTGAACGAATAAAAATTTAGGCTCAACATAGGCTAACCGATAATTGTCGATGAAGAGAGGTGGGATGCGTAGCATCCCCAAGCTTAGATGCTTGAGGCTTCTTGAATTATTTACTTGGGGTGCCTTGGGCATCCCCAAGCTTGAGCTTTTGTATCTCGTTCAATCCTCTCATATCATGGTTTCACCTATTCTCAAAAACATCTTCCACACAAAACTTGAAAAGAACTCGTGAGATAGGTTAGTACACATAATAATAAATCAACTCTTTATGTACTGCCAAGACAAGTTGCATAATAATTTTCAAACATTAGGTACTGTATCCTATCATTTCCATAATTTATATCTACCAATATAGGCTATGGAAACTATAGGATAAGTAGATAACAAAACTATGACAGCAATCTGTCCAAACAGAACAGTCTGTAGAAATTTATGAAAACAGTGTACTCCTGTAGGTCAAAAAATTATGAAAATTTAGGACATTCTATAAAATTTATATGAAATCACTGTGTAAAAATTTCAGAAACTTTCCACATTCCAGTAAAATATGAAAATTCAAACACTACAGCCAAAATTTCTGTTTTTACACAGCACTCATCAAAACATGCAATGCAAGCATCCTAAGGAAATTCTTGGAACTTTCTATTGAAAAACAAGATTATAAATAACACCTAACAGAGAACAACAAAATAGAATGATGCTCCAAGCAAAACTCATATTATGTGACGAATAAAAATATAGCTCCAAGTAAGATATACCGATAGTGTTGAAGACGAAAGAGGGGATGCTTCCGGGGCATCCCCAAACTTAGGCGCTTGAGTATTCCTTGGATATTGCCTTGGGGGTGCCTTGGGAATCCCCAATCTTAAGTTCTTGTCACTCCTTATTCTCCTCATATCGGTGTCTCACCCAAAACTTGAAAACTTCAATCACACAAAACTTAGCGGAAACTTCGTGAGATGGGTTAGTATAATAAACAAAGATCATTCACTTAGGTATTGTCAAGACAAGATTCATAATTGTTTCCACATGATACCTACTGTATTCTATCATTCCCATAATTTATACCACTAAATATAAGCTATGGAAACACTAAAACAAGCAAACTATGCATGCAAAACAGAATCTGTCAAAAACAGAACAGTCTGTGAAGATCTGTAGCGTAGCCATACTTTCCTGTCTCTAAAAATTCTAAAAAAATTAGGAAAATCTAGGAAATTTGTATATCAAGACTGTGTAAAAATTTGAGATCAAAATCACGTTCCAGTGAATTTACAAAATTCCTGGACTGAGAGAAAAAGTTTCTGTTTTTGCACAGAATCAAGTCAACTATCATCCACACTATCCCAAAGGCTTTACTTGGCACTTTATTGAAACAAAAGCTATAAAACATGATTATACAGTAGATTAATCATGTGAACACACTAAAACAGCAAGTAAAAGTGTTGGGTTGCGTCCCAACAAGCGCTTTTCTTTAATGCCTTTTAGCTAGGCATGATGATTTCAATGATGCTCACATAGGAATAATAATTATAACATGCAAAAGAGCATCATGAATCTCATGACAAGCACATTTAAGTCTAACCCACTTCCTATGCATAGGGATTTTGTGAGCAAACAATTTATGGGAGCAAGAATCAACTAGCATAGGAAGGCAAAACAGGCATGACTTCAAAACTTTCAACACATAGAGAGGAAACTTGATATTATTGAAATATGTAGGAGCATAAGATCCTCTCTCATAATAATTTTCAGTAGCATCATGAAGGAATTTCACAACATAACCAGCACATAAAGCATTCTTTTCATGATCTACAAGCATAGAAATTTCACTACTCTCCACACAAGAAAATTTCTTCTCATGACTAATAGTGGGAGTATCATATGAAGCTCGAATACTAAAAATTGTTTCCACATTAAGAGAGTAATGTTCAGTAAAAGGATATTCAAAAATATGACAATAATTATCACTACTCTTTATAGCATAAGTATCATCACAATAATCATCATAAGTAGCAACTTTGTTCTCATTATAGTCAATTGAAACCTCTTCCGAAATAGTGGAATCATTAATAAATAAAGTCGTGACCTCTTCAAATCCACTTTTATCATTATAATGAGATTCAACACCCTCCAAGATAGTGGGATAATTATTATTTAAAGTTGACACTCTTCCAAACCCACTTTCAAAAATATTGCAATCATCATAAATAGGGAGTATGCTGTCATCATAATAGTTTTGCTCATCAAAACTTGGGGGACTAAAAGCATCATCTTCATTAAACATAGCATCCCCAAGCTTGGGACAAACATTAATTGCAGCAAATAAATTCTCAAACATGTCATTCTCATCAAACATAGCATCCCCAAGCTTGTGGCTTTGCATAACATAAGCATAATCACTCTCATCATTAATAGTATGAATAGCACCAATCGTATAACAATTGTTATCACAATTTTCTAAGTTGGTGCCAAAAAGATTTTCAAGATTATAAGGGGTGTCATTATTTGGGAGAGATACCTCTTTACCTTTACTTTTCCTTCTTTTCTTCTTCTTCACCAAATGCTGTGTGGGTTTATTTAATTCCTCCAAGCTTCTTTTTGAAGAGATTGGTTGAATATGAAGCTCCTCCTCGTTACCTGATTCATCATAAGAAAAAATATGAGGATATTGGGAAACCTCTTCCCCTTCATTAGTATTCTCTTCATCTTCTATTTGTTTCCTTGTCTTTAAGTAATTGGCAATATAAGGATTCTCAATGCAATTTACCACGCAATACATATAGATTTCATTTAGATCAAAATCAATCACTTTCATGAGAGCCCATGCTGGAATATCCTTAGTTTTATGTTTTATTTCCTCATACCCCAAAAATAGACTAAGTTCATTATGATGCTCAAGGGTAATGAGGTTATCACAATTTTTGGACACAATTCGATCATGAAATAATTCACATTGGAAATTATAATGACCACGTTCATTGCAAAGTTCACAAGGACGGCGAGAAATATGAAGTGTTTCAGCACAAACATATAGCCTCTCTTGCAACCATTTAGTTTCTAAATACTTGTGACTCTTACAAAATCTATCTTCCCTTTTAGGCATGTCTACGCAAACTCTATGCACTCCACAAAAATTAACATGCTTATAAGAAATCTTTTTATCATGACTAGTGCAATCATCATTAGTACTATGGATATTCAAAGAATTCATACTAACAACATTGCAACCATGCTCATCACTCAAAGATTTAGTGCCAATCATTTTAATAACTTCTTCTTCTAACACTTGAGCACAATTTTCCTTTCCATCATTTTCACGAAAGACATTAAAAAGATGAAGCATATGAGGCAAACTCAATTCCATTTTTTTGTAGTTTTCTTTTATAAAACCAAACTAGTAATAAAACAAGAAACTAAAAGATTCAATTGCAAGATCTAAAGATATACCTTCAAGCACTCACCTCGCAGGCAACGGCGCCAGAAAAGAGCTTCGTTGACGGGATGTGAGTGCCGCTTACCTAGCCTCCTCGGCAACGGCGCTAGAAAAGAGCTTGATGTCTACTACGCAACCTTCTTCTTGTAGACTCGTGTTGGGCCTCCAAGCGCAGGGTTTTGTAGGACAGTAGCAAATTTCCCTCAAGTGAATGACCTAAGGTTTATCAATCCGTGGGAGGTGTAGGATGAAGATGGTCTCACTCAAGCAACCCTGCAATCAAATAACTAAGAGTCTCTTGTGTCCCCAACACACCCAATACAATTGTAGATTGTATAGGTGCACTAGTTCAGCGAAGAGATGGTGATACAAGTGCAATATGGATGGTAGATATAGGTTTTTGTAATCTGAAAATATAAAAACAGCAAGGTAGCAAGTAACAAAAGTGAGCAAAAACGGTATTGCAATGCTTAGAAACAAGGCCTAGGGTTCATACTTTCACTAGTGCAAGTTCTCTCAACAATACTAACATAGTTGAATCATATATAAATCCCTCACGTGCGACAAAGAGTTCACTCCAAAGTCACAAATAGCGGAGAACAAACGAAGAAATTATTGTAGGGTACGAAACCACCTCAAAGTTATCCTTTCCGATCAATCATATGAGCTATTCCTATAAGTGTCACAAACAACCCTAGAGTTCGTACTAAAATAACACCTTAAGATACATATCAACCAAAACCCTAATGTCACCTAGATAATCCAATGTCACCACAAATACCCATGGGCTTGATCATACGATATGCATCACATAATTTCAGATGCGTCATATTCAATCCAACACAAATAACTTCAAAGAGTGCCCCAAAGTTTCTACCGAAGAGTCAAGACAAGAACGTGTGCCAACCCTTATGCATAGATTCCCAAGGTCACGGAACCCACAAGTTGATCACCAAAACATACATCAAGTAGATCAATAGAACAACGCATTGTCACCACAGATATCCCATCGCAAGACATACATCAAGTGTTCTCAAATCCTTAAAGACTCAATCTGATAAGTAAACTTTCAAAGGGAAAACTCAATTCATCACAACTAAATAGAGAGGGGAAACACTCCATATGATTCATCTATATTAACAAAGCTCGCGGTACATCAAGATCGTGCCATCTGCAGAACATGAGAGAGAGAGAGATCAAACACATAGCTACTGGTACATACACTCAGCCCCGAGGGTGAACTACTCCCTCCTCGTCATGGAGAGCATCGAGATGATGAACATGGCCTCCGGTGATGGTTTCCCCCTCCGGCAGGGTGCCGGAAAAGGCTCCCGATTGGTTTTCGTGGCTCTGGAGGCTTGCGGTGGCGGAACTCCCGATCTAGGTTTGTTTCTGGGGGTTTCCCTATTTATAAGAATTTTTGGTGGCGGAAATAAGTCCTGGGGGGCCACAAGGCGATGACAAGCTAGGAGGGCGCGCCCTAGGGGGGCGCCCCCTGGCTTGTGGTGGCCTCGTGGCTCTTCTGGCCCAACTCCAATGCTGCCTGGGCTTCTTCTGGTCCATAAAAAATCACCGTAAATTTTTATTCCGTTTGGGCTCCGTTTGATATTCCTTTTCTGTAAAACCCAAAAACACGGAAAAAACAGGAACTGGCACTGGGCTCCATGTTAATTGGTTAGTCCCAAAAATAATATTAAATTGTAGTAAAATGATTGTAAAACATCCAAGAATGATAATATAACAGCATGGAACAAGCAAAAATTATAGATACGTTGGAGACGTATCAAAGATCACTTCTATAGGGAGAGCTTCAGATTTTATTCTATAAAAGAAAATATGTCTCTTGCTTGCCGCACTATATAACCAAATTCATCCATAAGGATGATGGTAACAATTTTCTTAATCTTAGGATTATGAATACTCGGAAATCCCAAAAATATCTTTTGGAGCATAGGATGGAGATGCACAAACTTTCTTTCTAGCTTCAATATTAACATTGTAATGGCATCCACATAACAACTTGTTTCTTCAAGTATGGTTTCTTTAGTAAAAGGGATAGCTCCCGAGCACTCAAAAATTACTTGTATAATATGTTTCCCAATGATGTTCCCACTACCTACTTCATAGATTTTTGATTTTAAAATCGTGTGGGTATTACTACTAGGGACTTGATTTTTAGTAGGTTCATGAATAGCATCATCAATAATTGGTCTCTCCTCTTTCGTGTCACTACCACTATCTTCACTAGCGCTCTCAACAATAACTTTCTCAAACTCACACATGATAGCAACTTCAAGCAAGCAAAGGAGTAAACTAGTAACAAGCAAAGATAAATATTTTTATATTTATGAATTTTATGCAACAAGCTAAATATAACAGAAAATAAAAATAAGAACAAGTGAATGAAAATTTGTGTGAAGTTACTTGGTAGTTGATGATGATATTCCCCGGCAACGACGCGAGAAATCCTTCCTGATACTTGTGATCTGCGTTGGGTTTTCTGTGAAGAGGAACGGGTAATTGCAGCACAAAGTGGGTAAGTATTTCCCTCAGTTATGAAACCAAGGTTTATCGAACCAATAGGAATATCAATCCTCAACCGTCTTCAGCGGCTGCACACAAATGAACAAACGACTTGCACCCAACGTGGGCAAGAGGGTTGTCAATCCCCTGGATCTCGTTATTTGCAACCAAATGAATTGTGTCGATAATTGTTGATAAATATAAATTGCAAAATAAATAAAAAGTAAATAAAGGCAGCAAGGTAATTGTAGCATTTGTAAATTTATAAGTGAATAGACCCGGGGGCCATAGTGTTCCCTAGTGGCATCTCTCATGTAGGCAACATACGGTGGGTAACAAATTACTGTTGGGCAATTGATAGAAAATCGGATAGTTATGCGATTTTCACGGCAATGATCATGTGTATACATGCATCACGTCCATAAGCAAATAGGCCGACTCCTTCTTGCACCTATTACTATTACTCCACTCATCAACCGCTATCCAGCATGCATCTAGAGTATTAAGTAAAACAGAGTAATGCTGGGAGAATGATGACATGATGTAGACAAAGTAAACTCAATCAATATGAATGAACCCCATCATTTTATCCTTAGTAGCAACAACACAAAGACGCATCTTGTCCCCTACTTTGTCACTGGGATATAGAAACTCGCCAGGTTGAACCTACCACAACGCACCACTCCCACCGATGAAATATCAATCTACTTGGCCAAAGCACATCAATAGATCGGAGAGCATTACGAAGCTATAATGATCATGCAATTAAGAGATAATATATATCAGAGGCATCTCAAATACTTTTCATGAACAATCTAAACATAAACCCACAATTCATCGGATCCCAACAAACACATCTCACAATAGGATTGCATCGGATAGATCAAAGCGAAGATGCGATGACCATTGTATTGAAGATCATAAGAGAGAGAGATTGCCATCTAGGTACTAGCTATGGACCCATAGGTCTGTGGTGAACTACTCACACATCATCATGAGGGCGACAAGGTTGATGAAGAGTCCTTCTGTGATCGATCCCCCCTCCGGTAGGGTGCCAGAACGGAGCTCCAGATGGCTTCACGACGGAACAGAGACTTGCGGCAGCGGAAAAGGTTTTCACGATATTAGAGAATTTATAGGTCTAAGAGGGACGTCGGGAGGCAGCCGAGGCGGCCACCACATATCAGGGCGCACCCCCCAGGGCACGCCCTGATGTGTGGTGGGTCCCTCATGCACCTCCGGGCCTCCTTCCGAAGCTTCTAGGTCTTCTTATAGTCCAGAAAACATCATCAAAAAGTTTTGTAGCAATTGGACTTCGTTTGGTACTGTAAACCTGAAAAGGCAAAAACATGCAGAAAACAGCAACTGGAACTAGGCACTAGGTCAATAGGTTAGTGCTCAAAAAATATTATAAATTGGTAAATAGAGACCCAAAAAGTATCCTAGAATGATAATATATCAGCATGGAACAATAAAACATTATAGATACGTTGGAGACGTATCAGTAGGTATGGTGGCTGTTTTGAGGAAGATATAATAAGGCTTATGTGCGACAGAGCGTGTCATGTCACGGGATTTGGATGCACCGCGAATGTTGCACCGATCCTCGAGGTGAGAACGGGCTATGCACGGTACCAAAGAGGCTAGCAAATATGAGAAGGCGAGATTGCGTATGTCCATGGTTTCACATTAGTCATAAAGAAATCATATACTTATTGCAAAGTTTTATTAGTTTATCATAAATCAAAGTACTACTCACATGCCCCGAGAGAATAGGTTGGTAGGAGTCAACCATCGCGCGCTTCCGACCCGAAACAACACTAGGATTTCAACGAGGAATTGAAATGCTCGCACATCATCACCATGCCTCTTTAATTTTTAGATGAACAAAAGGGTCAAACTATCTTAATATCGACACCTCTATGGTTTAACAATTATGAACTCACACCTATTTCATATGACCACATCAATATCATTGACCCACAATTTCTCTATTTGTGCTACATGATGGTTTTAATTATCATTCATTGAATACCTAATATTTTTGGAATAGTCTTATGACCCATTAAATTACCATCACTATTTATTAACTCTCAAAAAAAAGTGAAGAACGAGAGTGAAATCATTTCTATAAAATCTACACGCCACCGTGCTAAAAAAGATATAAGTGAAGTACTTGAGCAACTGCTAAGCTCAAAAGATATAAGTGAAGCACATAAAGTATTCTAATAAATTATGATTAAGGTGTGTCTCTCTTAAACAGGTGTGTCCAGCAAACAATGATTGTGGCAAACTGAAAGTAAAAGAAGACAAAAGCAAACGACGCTCCAAGCAAAACTCATATCATGTGACGAATAAAAATATAGCTTCAAGTGACATACTGATGGATTTGAGACGAAAGAGGGGATGCCTTCCGGGGCATCCCCGAGCTTAGACGCTTGATTCTCCTTTAAAATATTACCTTGGGGTGCCTTGGGCATCCCCAAGCTTAGGCTCTTGCTACTTCTTATTCCTTTGTCCATCATGAAAACACCCAAAACTTGAAAACTTCAATCACACAAAACTCAACAAAACTTCGTGAGATCCGTTAGTATAAGAAACATATTGCATACTTTAAGTAATGTTATAAATTGATTCAAATTTCATAATGGCATAATAGTTACTATATTATAACTTCTCCAGGGCTTATACCCCCCGATACAATCCATAGCATAATCGAAACAAGCAACTATGCAAGCAAAAAACAGAATCTGTCTAAAACAGAACAGTCTGTAGAAATCTGTAGAGAACCTATAATTCTATAACTATAAAAATTCTTAAAAATTAGGACAATCTAGAATTTTTTTATAGAAACACTGTGTGAAAATTTCAGATCATTATCACTTTCCAGTAAAAAAAATGAAAATGCCTGTACTGGAGTCAAAAGTTTCTGTTTTGTTTCAGCATCGATTCTACTCATCTTGTGAGTCATCCCAAAGGCTTTACTTGGCACAAACACTAATTTAAACAGAAAAACATAATCATTATAGAGGCAATAATAATTTTATAAAAAATAAACATAAAGTTTAAAGCCAAAATTTAAAGATAACCATTGGGTTGCCTCCCAACAAGCGCTATTGTTTTATGCCCCTAGCTAGGCATAACGCATAGTATCAAGTATTGGCATCTTTGACACTCCACCCTTAAGTAGCTCTCATGATTGATTCATAATGCGGTTTTATTATCTTTCTAGGGAAGTGTTCCATCCCTTTCTTTAATGGGAATTGGAACCTTATGTTTCCCTCTTTCATGTCAATGATTGCACCTATAGTTCGTAAGAAAGGTCTTTCAAGTATTATGGGACAAGAAGGATTGCAATCAATATCAAGCTCAATGAAATATACAGGCACATAATTTTTATTTGCAATAATAAGCACATCATTAATTCTACCTAGAGGTTTCTTAATGGTAGAGTCCGCAAGATGCAAGTTAAGGGAACAATCTTCAAAATTAGTGAGACCAAGCACATCATAAAGAGTTTTAGGAATAGTTGAAACACTATCTCCAAGGTCACACAAAGCATTGCATTCATATTTATTGATCTTTATTTTTATAGTAGGTTCCCACTCATCATGCAATTTTTTGGGGATAGAAACTTCAAGCTCAAGTTTCTCATCATAAGCTTTTATCACAACTTCTACTATATGTTCGGTAAAAGCTTTATTTTGTTCATAAGCATTGGGTGAGCTAATAAAGGTTTGCAACAAGGAAATACATTCTACTAAAGAGCAATTATCATAATTAAAGTCCTTGTAATCCAAAATAGTGGGCACATCACTAGTTAAAGTTTTTACCTCTCCAAACCCACATTTTTCAGTTTTAGCATCAAAATCATCACCCTTCAAGCAAACGGGACGCTTATCAACTATAGTTGACTCATCTCCAGTCCCTTTATAATTTATATTCAGAGAAGTAAATAAAGATTCAATAGGAGAAACACCAATCATTTTAAGATCTTCATCATGATTCTGTTAAAAACCGGGTGGAAGAGCCTTTTCTAAGAATTCCCGCTTAGCTCTCAACTTAGCGGTCCTCTCCTTAATTTCATTAATAGATATTTGGATAGATTTAATAGCATCATTAAAATCATGCTTGGGTGCCAAAGATTTATTTTTAAGAGTTTCCACATCAAGAGAAATTTTATCCATGTTTTTAGCCAAAGTGTCAACTACATGCAATTTTTCTTCTACCATACTATTGAAAACCTTTTGAGAATTAATAAATTATTTAATGTGTTCTCAAGATCAGAGGGTATCCTATTAGCATTTGTAGAAGAATTTCCATAAGAGTTTCCATAGTTGTTAGAGGAATTACCGGGGTACGGTCTAGAATTAAAGTTTCCTCTATAAGCATTGTTATTGAAATTATTTCGCGAGACAAAGTTCACATCAATATCATCATTATTTTGCTCAATCAAAGTAGACAATGGCATATAATTGGGATCAACATGAGCATTTTTACTAGCAACCATATTCATAAGAGCATCCACTTTTTCACTCAAAGTAGCGATTTCTTCAACAAAATTTACCTTCTTACCTGTTGGAGCCCTTTCGGTATGCCATTGATAATAATTTGTCACGATGTTGTCCAGAAGTTTTGTGTCCTCTCCGAAGGTCACATCCATAAAGGTACCACTTGCAGCAGAATCTAGAAGATTTCTAGACACAAAGTTTAGTCCAGCATAGAAGTTTTGGATAATCATCCACATATTTAAGCCATGAGTTGGACAATTTCTTAACATTAATTTCATTCTCTCCCAAGCTTGTGCAACATGCTCTTGATCTTGTTGTTTAAAATTCATTATTTGATTTCTAAGGGAGATGATCTTAGTAGGAGGAAAATACTTGGCAATAAAAGCATCTTTACACATATCCCATGTTCCAATACTATTACGCGGTAAAGATGAAAACCAAGATTTAGCTTTATCTCTTAGTGAAAAAGGAAATAATTTTAATTTCACAATATCATTATCTATATCCTTTTTCTTTTGCATGTCACATAATTTAACAAAGGTATTAAGATGTGACGCGGGATCCTCATTAGGACTTCCCAAAAATTGATCCTTCATGACAAGATTTAGCAATGCAGCATTAATATCAAAAGCCTCCGCACTAGTGGCGGGTGGTATAGGAGTACTAATAAAATCATTATTATTAATATTTGAGAAGTCACACAACTTAGTAGTATATTGAGCCATGGTGACCGAGCAAGCAAAGTAACAAGCAAGACAAGTAAACTAGCAAGCGAAGAAGTAAACTAGTAACAAGCAAAGATAAATATTTTTGTATTTTTGTTTTTTATGAGACAAGCTAAATAGAACAGAAAATAAAAAGAAGAACAAGTGAACGAAAATTTGTGTGAAGTTACTTGGTAGTTGATGATGATATTCCCCGGCAATGGCGCCAGAAATCCTTCCTGATACTTGTGATCTGCGTTGGGTTTTCCGTGAAGAGGAACGGGTAATTGCAGCACAAAGTGGGTAAGTATTTCCCTCAGTTATGAAACTAAGGTTTATCGAACCAATAGGAATATCAATCCTCAACCGTCTTCAGTGGCTGCACACAAATGAACAAACGACTTGCACCCAACGCGGGCAAGAGGGTTGTCAATCCCCTTGATCTCGTTATTTGCAACCAAATGAATTGTGTAGACAATTGTTGATAAATATAAATTGCAAAATAAATAAAAAGTAAATAAAGGCAGCGAGGTAATTGTAGCATTTGTAAATATATAAGTGAATAGACCCGGGGGCCATAGTGTTCCCTAGTGGCATCTCTCATGTAGGCAACATACGGTGGGTAACAAATTACTGTTGGGCAATTGATAGAAAATCGGATAGTTATGCGATTTTCACGGCAATGATCATGTGTATACATGCATCACGTCCATAAGCAAATAGGCCGACTCCTTCTTGCACCTATTACTATTACTCCACTCATCAACCGCTATCCAGCATGCATCTAGAGTATTAAGTAAAACAGAGTAATGCTGGGAGAATGATGACATGATGTAGACAAAGTAAACTCAATCAATATGAATGAACCCCATCATTTTATCCTTAGTAGCAACAACACAAAGACGCATCTTGTCCCCTACTTTGTCACTGGGATATAGAAACTCGCCAGGTTGAACCTACCACAACGCACCACTCCCACCGATGAAATATCAATCTACTTGGCCAAAGCACATCAATAGATCGGAGAGCATTACGAAGCTATAATGATCATGCAATTAAGAGATAATATATATCAGAGGCATCTCAAATACTTTTCATGAACAATCTAAACATAAACCCACAATTCATCGGATCCCAACAAACACATCGCACAATAGGATTGCATCGGATAGATCAAAGCGAAGATGCGATGACCATTGTATTGAAGATCATAAGAGAGAGAGATTGCCATCTAGGTACTAGCTATGGACCCGTAGGTCTATGGTGAACTACTCACACATCATCATGAGGACAACGAGGTTGATGAAGAGGCCCTCCGTGATCGATCCCCCTCCGGCAGGGAGCCGGAACGGACCTCCAGATGGCCTTGCGACGGAACAGAGACTTGCGGCGGCGGAAAAAGGGTTTCGGGACCGCCTCCAGGGTTTTTGCAATATTAGAGAATTTATAGGCCAAAGAGGGACGTCGGGAGAGCCACGAGGGGGCCACCACATATCAGGGCGCGCCCCCAAGGCGCGCCCTAATGTGTGGTGGGGCCCTCGTGCGCCTCCCGACCTCCTTCCAAAGCTTCTAGGTCTTCTTATAGTCCAGAAAAAATCATCAAAATGTTTCGTGGCAATTGGACTTCGTTTGGTACTGTAAACCTGAAAAGGCAAAATATGCAGAAAATAGCAACTAGCACTCGGCACTGGGTCAATAGGTTAGTGCTCAAAAATATTATAAATTGATAAATAAAGACCCAAAAAGTATCCTAGAATGATAATATATCAGCATGGAACAATCAAAAATTATAGATACGTTGGAGACGTATCAATGACTGATCCGACCCTAGGGGTTCTCGGACTCAAGTGGTGGAGTGCTCGGTCTCGTACTCTTGCTCCTCTAGATCTTCCTCCTGATCGTCATCCGTACGGGCGTCGTCTCCAGTCGAAGGGGTCGGAGGATGAGGAGGTGCACCCCGACGATGCTTCACCGGTGGGTCGGTGAAGAGTGCACGGTACTCCTTCGCACTCATGCGACAACGACATGTGGGTGCATATCTAGCTGGGGGTACTCCTCCTCAGTAAGCGATAGCTGGTCGTCCCTCGGGGGATCCATCCTTCTTGACCTTGTCGGGATTCACCTTGGCTTGACGAAGTAGCTCTCGGGTGTGGTGAAGTTCCTTGCGGAGATTCACGGACTCCTTAATTAGGTTGTGAGCCAGACTGTCGGCGGAGAGGCTGAAGTAGGTCTGGAACCTGAGTGGTGTGCCATCCTCCTTGGATGGGACCAATGTCCAACTCTCGCCAAGATCATCCTTCCTGAAAGGTAGCGACTAGCTGGCTCGTCAGCCATCTCTGAGATGATGTCTCGAAGGTGGATGAGTGCCTTGCGTGCAGCCGTCTCGACTACGAGCGCCAGACTCTCCATCTGTGGTCCCTCAAAGAACCAACTAGTCGAGGAGTCGAGAAGGCTGCACGACCACATCAACATCGTACTCCTTCGTGACGGCATCGACCCAGTACTCGTGGTAGAGGAAAATGGGTGGTCGGCGATATTGGCACTTCTCCAGGCTATCCTCAAGGAGTAGGGGAAAGTCGGATGCTAGGAGGTCTTCGGGTACGACGGCCATCTACAAAGGTTTTAAGGGGCGGGGAGTCAGTAATTGTTTTGAAAGTAGACTAGAAGAGGTAAGAAGTACAGAAACTCCTAAGTATAGGTACTAGGTATAGTTTTAAAAAGGGTTTTTGTCCTAACTAACGTCCATGCTAACTAAGGCTTCCTACAGTCAGGATGGCTCTGATACCAGATCTGTGGGGACCCCGACTCATAAGTCGAGATCACCGAATGCACGTGTACGGTGATCCCAAAGATCAATGCTCATTGAACACATAGAAGCTGAATAAAAAGTCTTACATCCATACATAGCGTCTTACACAAATAATGACCGTCATGGTCAAGTCTTACATAGATAGGGCCATGAAGGCCAAGCAACAAACATAAACTCGCAGCGGAATTCTTGAAAGATAGCATAGACCCATGCCATATGCCTTAACCCTACAGGCATTCTGACTGGGAAGCGTCCTAATTCGCATGTTCGTCACCAACGAAATCATCACCATATTCCTGCTCTTCCATGCCTGGCCAATTAAATAACCAGTGGCAAGCCAATGAGTACTTTGAATGTACTCGCAAGCAACCCATGTTTTGGATCAATGTATGACAATGCATGATATAGCACTAAGTAGGTAAGTTTGCAGAAAGCTAATTTTGAGTGCAATGACATGATCAATTAATTTGTAAAAGCATGCATCAACAGGTTGCAGATACCCATATGAACAAGTTACATATATCAATGTAATCAAGGTATGAGCATCCCATGCTCAAATCAACATGTCAAGTCACCTGACTTAACTCATGTATCTTCTTTATCACCCACACACACACCAGTTTAATAAAACACTGGACGTAGTTTAAGCAGCACCACCCAACTGTCCTTGACCGTTGACGCGGCTATTCGAATAGTTTTACACTCTCCAGAGGTTTCACACTTTACCCACAAGACTCGGGAAACTTCCGTGTCAAGCCACGACTCGCGGTATTGTTCATACCCGAGGTAAGTACCCGAACAATGCCTTTCCCCTGATGATACTAATAAAGAGTCCACTCGTTGGTGACATCCCTCATGATGTACATCACAAGTATCATCCACGAGGGCACACAACGGTGTGCCCGGTGTCTGTAAAAACAGCCCATGATCGTCCTTTCCGGCACGACCCCATCTCGAGAGTGACCACATCACTCCCGCCACTAGTAATGCGGGCTCTCTGCTAGAACCGACCAAAGTAATCAACAAAGCCCCGTCCCATAAGGGGTATCATGGTTGTACATGTAAGGTTGGGAACGGTCAACAAATCTTAAATCTAATACGTTTTCGGAAACACACACACTCACTTGCCTCGGTACACCACTTCTTTATCAAGTGGTTACCCAGCTCATCATCACCTTCCCCGGGCATTAGTGAAACCCGACGGGGTTTTCAAAAAGTCTTTGAAATCACTTTGCTTCCAACACCATGCATAATCCCGTCCCACTTGCGTAGCAACTACTTGGCATCCTAACTACGTCCCACCCGCACAACTCTAAGTAGAAAGTAGAGTCATGTCATGCAAGTATCAACGGGTAAAAGCCTCGAAGGAAACCCATAAAGGTGGTCACCATAACATCATGATCAACATATCAAAAGTAAAGTGCTATATGCCATGCAATAAAAATGGTTTCTTTAAACATGGTCAAGGGGCTGCTTGCCTGGCTCAACAAAGTCCTCGGGGTCTTCAAAGTCTTCTGGTCCAACTCTCTCGTCAAGAACATGATCTATCGTTGCGAAGTAACGGGGTATAATAAGGCAATATGACAAAACAGGGAAAATAAATCACTTAGAAAAATGTCAAACCACTTTTGTAAAATACTAGGTATAAAACTAAGAATACAAAAAATACTAGTTTCTGGTTTTGAAGTGTAAAAAGTAGTGAAAGCATTTTTAATAGAGTTATAAAAATGCTTTCGAGGGGTTTTAAATAAAGATAGTACAAAAACTATTTTCAAAAAGTTGCACAAGTGGCTTCATTAAATAGTAAACAATATTACAAGATTAGTGGAGTTGGAATTATTGGATTTGGAGAATTATATTGGGCTAGGGAATTTTTGCTAGATTCTGATAATTGGAAAAAGAATAAAGCCACTATTTACTACAGGCCGAAACTAAGGCCAGTCGAGCCGGCCCAGGGAGAAACGGCCTAGGGGCGAAGCGGTAGGCGAGTTGCAGCCGCTTTAAACCTGACCGGTGGGCCAGGCCGGTCAGTGAGGGGGGCACGGGCAAGGGAATGACAGGTGGGACCCACCTGTCATCCCTTACCTCGCGACAGAGGGCAGGGGATGCTCACCGGCGGTGCTACACGGCACGGCGGAGCGAATGAGGGGCACCGACGTGCTCGGGGTTGAGCCTCCGTTCGGGTCATGCAGGAGTTGGTCGCCGGAGCACGCGGAGTCGTCGGTGATGAGCAACTACAGCGGACAGGCGTCGGGAGGAGCTTGAACCGGTCACTCCGGCCTGCAAAATGACGCGTAAAAGAGGGAGAATTGATCAGGGGGCTAGGTAGGTTCCAGATCGGAGGAAAATGAGGCCAGAGGGGACTCTTACCGCGCGGATGCTGGCGGCCCGAGGCGGCGAGCTTCAGTTCGATCCAGGGCGTTCGAGCTCCAAAATGAAGGGGGCGAGGTGCGAGGGTGCAATTGGGAGGGCGAGAGGCGGAGAGGAGCCGAGAGGGGAGCCTGGGGTTGCTTTTATAGGGAGGATGGGGCTTGCCGTGGACAGAGCTCACGGGCTCTCGTCGGAGGAGCTCTGGTGGCCATGGGAGGGGCTCTGGGCCTCTGTGCGGTGTTCATGGGGGTGGAGCAGGATGCTGGGGAGCGAGAAGGGGAGCAAGGCGTGCTCGGGGCGGGCCCTGCAGGTGGACAGGGAGTGGTGCACTCGGGCGGCGCACGGGCGGGCTCGCCAGAGGAAAGACGACGGCGTGGGAGGAGGGGGTCGACCCGGTGGCTTGTCACGGAAGCCAAGACTGACATGGGGGACAACTTTCCCGGCGCCCTAGGTGGCCGGCGCCCTGGAAAGTCAAGGGAGGAGGAGAGAGGTAGAGGGGTAGAGAGAAAGGGGCTGTCCAGAGAGGAATCTTGGTGTTTTACCCCCATGAATGATTGAGTCTTGGCCAAATAAAATTACTGGGGGTGGATGGGCACTATTAGGTGATGTGGTAAAAAGTTGAGGTGAAGGAGAAGAGTAGAAGTGGTCAAAACAGGGGGTTTACCATTTCACCAGAAGGTGTTTGATGGCTGTTTAGGCATGAAAATTTTACCCACTTACTGTGAGAATTAACAGGATTGAATGGTGGGTAAAAATGAGGATGATCACAAGGTTTGAGCATGTTTGAAGAATGTTGACAATGCAAACTTTGCAAACCCTAGAAATGGGCAGAAACTGATTTTCTTAGATCTATCCATGCAAATCTATTCTCCTTAATGCACCACTTTGTGTGATGGCATTATTTGGGGATTAGAGCATGTACACAAAGTTTGAGATCAATAGGAGACAGTTGGCAATGTAGAGTTGCTCAAATTTGGATCTAGACAGGAATGGTTTTGGGGCACTTTTGTGAACCAAACCTATTTAGATTGGAATGAAACTTGGCAAGATCATCACATTAGGGATATGTGATTTTCTAGAATTTTCCTGGATTTATTTGATAATATTTCTTATAGAAATATTTCAAATGTTCGAAATGAATAGAATTTGTTTTGGAGGGTTTTGTCCAATATTTTGAACATGACCATGTGTTGAAACTCTTATATATGGAAAATATATGTCCATCGAGTTTCCGTAAATTTTCTCAAATATTTCAAAAGCATAAAAATATTTTTTCCCTATGAAAGACCATTTCTGGCCTTAAGAAAAAGCCTTTTAATAAAATAGGAAAATAATCTTTAAAAATAATATTTGGTGGTTTTGGGAAGTCATATATATCGTAGGTTTTAATTAAAGACTTTGGGGTAAAATATTCTCCCTGACTTGAGGACTTGTAGTTCAAACCTCAACTCAGGGGTTTTTGAAAACCTAAATTGAATAAATGCTTTTTGGCCAAAATAATATTAGATAAAAATAGTTTTTAGTCCTATACACATGGCATGATCATTGGGCAGGGAGTTTGGATCAAGTAGATGAGTATGGAGAGTAGGAGGAATAAAATGTTTGGTGGCACAATCAAACAAGCAAGCAATCAAGCAAATAGCAATCAAGTCACTCATCACAAGCAGTCAAAAAGTTTTAATTGGGACCAATTTTTATAAAATCATAGCATAGCAAAGTAGTAAAAACACAGGGTGTGACAATGTACTAACTACGGACCCTTAGGTCTGTGGTGAACTACTCACACATCATCATGAGGGCAGCAAGGTTGATGAAGAAGCCCTCCGTGATCGATCCCCCCTCCGGCAGGGCACCGGAATGGAGCTCCAGATGGGGATCGCGACGGAACAGAGACTTGCGGCGGTGGATTTTTTTTAAGAATGCCCCTAGGATTTTTGGAATATATGTAAATTTATAGGCCAGAAAACGGGGGTAGGAGGGCCACCAGGGAGGGACAAGCCATCAGGGCGCGCCTACCCCCCTGGGCACGCCCTGTTGGCTTGTGCCTCCCTCGTGCAGCCTCCGGTCTCCTCCTGAAGCTTCCAGGTCTTCTTTTGGTCCAGAAAAAACATAAAAAAGTTTCGGGGCAATTGGACTTCGTTTGGTACTGTAAACGTGAAAAACCAAAAACATGCAGAAAATAGCAACTGGCACTGGGCACTGGATCAATAGGTTAGTGCTCAAAAATAATATAAATTGGTAAATAAATACTCAAAAAGTATCCTAGAATGATAATATAATAGCATGAAACAATAAAAAATTATAGATACGTTGGAGACGTATCAGCATCCCCAAACTTAATTCCTGCTCGTCCTCGAGTAGGTAAATGATAAAAACAGAATTTTTAATGTGACATGCTACCCAATTTGCAATCTTTTGCATGTATGCTCGCTGAGAAACGATGAATTAAAAACATCAACATAGTAATATTTATAGGCACAAGCAACATAATGATCAATATTTCAAAATATACGATCCTCAAAGAATGTTTACCCCCATTCATTTTATCATATTAGTAAGGCATGGCTCCGTCTTCACCACATTAATACAAATGTCAAGCACCACGGTGTCCAAGTCAGGCAATTGGATCGTACTTTTTCAATGTGCATCAACTTTTTATTCTTCACGCAATACATGAGCGTGAACCATGGACATATCATAAAGGTGGTAGATATCAAAGGGGTAAAAAGTGGAGAAGAAAGTCTCACATCAACTAGGTGTATCAACGAGCTATGGAGATGCCCATTGATAGATATCAATGTGGGGAGTAGGGATTGTCATGCAAATGATGCACTAGAGCTATAAGTGTATGAAAGCTCAACTGAAACTAAGTGGAGTGTGCATCCAACTTGCTTCCTCATGAAGACCTCGAGCATTTGAGGATGTCCGTCATTGGGATATACAAGCCAAGTTTTTAATAATGAAAATAATTCCCACTAGCATATGAAAATGACATAACATGAGACTCTCTATATGAAGAACAAGGTGCCACTTTGAGGCACAAGTGTGGTAAAGGATAGTAGCAAACTCCCTTCTCTCTTTTTCTCACATTTTTTTCATTTTTTATTATGGTGGGCTCACTTGACCTCTCCCATTTTTATTTCCTCATCGGGACAATGCTCTAATGATGATCATCACACTTTTATTTACTTACAACTCAATATGAAAACTCGATACGAAGAACTATGAAACAATATGACTCAATATGAATGCCTCTGGCAGTGTACTAGGATGTGCAATGATCTAGAGTGACATGTATCAAAAAATCATGAACGGTGGCTTCACCAAAAATACTATGTCAGCTCTATATGATCACGTAAAGCAATATGTTGATGAATGAACTAGTCATATGATGTAACATTAGAATTTGCATGGCAATATATCTCGGAATGGCTATGGGAATGCCATAATAGGTAGGTATGGTGGCTGTTTTGAGGAAGCTATATGAAGGTTTATGTGTGACAGAGTGTATCATGTCATGGGGTTTGGATGCACCGGCAAAGTTCGCACCGGTCCTCAAGGTGAGAATGGGCAATGCACGGTACTGAAGAGGCTAGCAAAATATGAGGTGGTGAGATTGCGTATGTCCACGGGTTCACATCAGTCATGAAGAACTCATATACTTATTGCAAAGTTTTATTAGTTTTATCACAAATTGAAGTACTACTCGCATGCCCTGGGAGAGAAGTTTGGGAGGAGTTCACCAACGCGCGCCTCCGACCCGAAACAACACTAGGATTTCAACGAGGAATAGAAATGCTCACACATCCCCACCATGCCTTTTTCTAATATTTAGACAAACGGAAAATTAACACCTCTTAATACCGATACTTCCATGAACCGACAACCATGCA
This sequence comes from Elymus sibiricus, assembly GCA_039707655.1. Lineage (NCBI taxonomy): Eukaryota > Viridiplantae > Streptophyta > Magnoliopsida > Poales > Poaceae > Elymus > Elymus sibiricus. The sequence continues at coordinate 363,668,857 of CM077665.1, forward strand.
CTCACACCCTTTCACATTACCACATCAATATAATTAACCCAAGATTTCTCTTTAATGTGCTACACGATGGTTTTGATTATCACTCATTTAATAACTATTATTTTTGGACTAGTCTTATGACCCATGCAAATTACCGTCACTATTTATTAACTCTCAAACAAATATAAGTGAGGATACAGAGTGTAATTATTTCAATAAAATCTATATGCCACCGTGCTCAACAAAATATAAGTGAAGTACTAAAGAAACTGCTAAGCTCAAAAGATATAAGTGAAGCACATAGAGTATTCTAATAAATTATGATGAAGGTGTGTCTCTCTCAAATAGGTGTGTCCAGCAAAACAATGATTGTGGAAAACTAAAAACAAAAGCAAAAAACAAACAAAAGCAAATAACGCTCCAAGCAAAACTCATATCATGCGACGAATAAAAGAGGTGATGCCTTCTGGGGAATCCCCAAGCCTAGACGCTTGAGTCTTCCTAGAATATTACCTTAGGGTGCCTTGGGCATCCCCAAGCTTAGGCTTTTGCCGCTCCTTATTCCTACGTCCATCGTGATAACACCCAAAACTTGAAAACTTCAATCACACAAAACTCAACAAAACTTCGTGAGATCCGTTAGTATAAGCAACATATCAAATACTTTAGGTACTGTTATAAATTGATTCAGATTTCTTTATTGCATAACAGGTACTGTATTCTAACTTCTCCATGGCTTATACCCCCCGATACAATCCATAGCATCATCAAAACAAGCGAACTATGCAAGCAAAAACATAATCTGTCTAAAACAGAACAGTCTGTAAAGATCTGTAGATAACCTATACTTCTGTAACTCTAAAAATTATGAAAAAATAAAAAAAACCTGAAGAATTTGTATATAAATATTGTGTAAATAATTCAGATCAAAAATACATTCCAGTAAAATCAGAGAAATTCTGCACTGGACGCTAAAGTTTCTGTTTTTGCACCATGTCAATTCTACTCATCTCGTGAGTCATCCCAAAGGCTTTACTTTTCACAAACAATAATTAAAACATAAAAAAACAATCATTACAGAGGCAATAATCATTTTATCACACACAAACAGAAAGTAAAGAAGCAAAAATAAAGATAACTATTGGGTTGCCTCCCAACTAGCGCTATTGTTTTATGCCCCTAGCTAGGCATAATGCATAGTTCAAGTGTTGTCATAATCATAAGAACGATTCACCATGCTATAATCATATTCCCTTCTCTCGGTAGCAAGTTTTCTCATGGCAAGCAAAAATAATTGAAGGGACTAAACTTCACAACACAAGGATCCGTGAGATCTATCTCCGGAGGACAAGGAGGCTCCTCCTTAGACTTTTCATAGGTTATAGTTAATTCTTCATTGTATAGGTTCCAATAAAGATATTTCCTTAATTTTATCTCAAGCTCATAGTCCAATTTAAGATTTGTGACAATAATTTGGTCATTGAATTTGGAAATTTTATCAATCAAGACATTAGGTGGAACCTTTTTCCTAAGGTTTTCATTATAAGCAACATAGTCCGTTGATCTTAATCTCTTATTTCTTCCAACTCATAAAGGATTCCCTCTATTAGTGGGCACTCACTATTGATCCTATAATAAGCAAATATTTCTCTTGCTTGCTGCATAATGTGATTAAATTCATGAGCGAGAAATATTGTAGCCAACCGTTTAGAGCATGTTCAATATTAGAGAACTCTAGAAACAACCATTGTATGGATGGATGCATATGAATAAATTGTCTCTCCAACTCAACTATGAGCAAAGATATGGCATCCGCATAACTAGTGGTTCTAGCAAGAATAGATCCTCCTATCAAGGGTAGAGAGCCCGCACAAGTGAAAAAGTCTTGGATAATTTTTTTCCAATGATATTACCACTACCAATACGGAATTTCTTAGTTTGCATAATAGGTTGTACTTTAGAAGGATCATCATCCGCAAGGTTATCAAGTTTTTCCTTAGAAACTTCATCAAAATTTCTTTTATCATTATCGTTGGGAGGTGAAGTTGAATGTTCTAATGTTTCCGCACTAGGGGCGGGAACATCACTAGTTTCAAACTCAGAGATGATAGCAACTTTCAAGCAAGCAAAGAAGTAAACTAGTGACTAGCAAAGATAAACATTTTTGTATTTTTGTTTTTTATGAAGCAAACTAAATATAACAGCAAATAAAAAGAAGAACAAGTGAATGATAATTTGTGCGAAGTTACTTGATAGCTGGTTGATGATATTCCCCGGCAACGGCACCAGAAATCCTTCCTGATACTTGTGATCTGCGTTGGGTTTTCCGTGAAGAGGAACGGGTAATTGCAGCACAATACGGATAAGTATTTCCCTCAGTTAAGAACCAAGGTTTATCGAACCAATATGAACACCAATCAACAACCGTCTTCGATGACTACACACAAAAGAGCAAACACTTGCACCCAACGCGGGCAAGAGGGTTGTCAATCCCCTTGGACTCGTTATTTGCAAGCAAATGAAATCTGTAGATGATAGTAGATAATTGTGAATTGCAAAATAAAATAAAAAGTAAATAATGGCAGCAAGGTATTGATAGCTTTTAGAAATATATAAGTGAATAGACCCGGGGCTATAGTTTTCCCTAGCGGCATCTCTCATGTAGGAAACATACGGTGGGTAAACAAATTACTGTTGGGAAATTGATAGAAAAGCGCATAGTTATGTGATATTCACGGCAATGATCATGTATATATAGGCATCACGTCCATAAGAAAATAGGCCGACTCCTACCTGCGCCTATTACTATTACTCCACCAGTCGACCGCTATCCAACATGCATCTAGAATATTAAGTAAAACAGAGTAATGCTTGGAGAACAATGACATGATCTAGACAAAGAGAATTCAATTAATATGAACTAACCCCATCGTCTTATCCTTAGTGGAAACAATACAAAGACGTGTCTTGTCCCTTTCTGTCACTGGGATATAGAGCACCGCCAGATTAAACCCACCACAACGCACCCCTCTCACCGAAGAAATATCAATCTAGTTGGCCAAACTATTTCAATAGATCGGAGATATTTACAAAGCTATAATGATCATGCAATTAAGAATCATAATATATATCAGAGGTGACTCAAATACTTTTCATGAATAATCTGAACATAAACCCACAATTCATCGGATCCCAACAAACGCACCGTACAAAAGAATTACATGGGATAGATCATAGCGAAGATGCGATGATCATTGTATTGAAGGTCAAAAGAGAAAGAGAGAGCCATCTAGGTACTAACTACGGACCCGTAGGTCTTTGGTGAACTACTCACACATCATCATGAGGGTAGCAAACTTGATGAAGAAGCCCTCCGTGATCGATCCCCCCTCCGGCAGGGCACCGGAACGGAGCTCCAGATGGGATCGTAGCGGAACAGAGACTTACGGCGGCGGAAAAAGTATTTCGGGATGGCCCCCTAGGTTTTTTGGAATATATGTGAATTTATAGGCCATAGAACGGTGTAGGAGGGCCACCAGGGATGGACAAGCCATTAGGGCAAGCCTACCCCCTGGGCGCACCCTGTTGGCTTGTGCCTCTCTCGTGCGGCCTCCGGTCTCCTCCCGAAGCTTCCAGGTCTTCTTTTGGTCCAGAAAAAAACATAAAAAAGTTTCGGGGCAATTGGACTTCGTTTGGTACTGTAAACCTGAAAAACCAAAAACATGCATAAAACATCAACTAACACTGGGCACTGGATCAATAGGTTAGTGCTCAAAAATAATATAAATTGGTAAATAAATACTCAAAAAGTATCGTAGAATGATAATATAATATCATGGAACAATCAAAAATTACAGATACGTTTGAGACGTATCACTTTACTACATTGTGATCTTTGGACATCTCCTGTACCCAATACTTCTCGTTATCTATATTATCTTGTGATAGTTGATGATTACACTCATTACTTTTGGACGTTTCCCCTTCTAACAAAATCCGATGTCTATGTCATGTTTCTCACTTTTCATGCCTATGCACGCACTCAATTTAATCTACCTATTGTTGCCATCCAAAGTGACAATGGTCGTGAATTCGACAATACAAAGTTAGACTCTTTTTGTGCTTCCCAAGGCATCATCTTTCGTTTTTCTTGTCCCTATACCTCTCAACAAAATGGCAAAGATGAAAGAGCGATTTGCACCACCAATAATGTCATTCGCACACTTCTCATTCAAGACTCTCTCCCGCCATCCTTCTGGGCCGAAGATCTTCACACTGCCACCCTCCCCATCAATATTCGCCCCACTTCGTCTACCAATTTTCTCACCCCATATACTCTCCTCTTAGGTACTACACCACCATACAACGACCTCCATGTCTACTATCACCGCTTCCATGGCTCATGAGTTTGCCATGAAGGATCTTGGCCCCCTTCATCACTTTCTCGGTATCTCTGTTACTCGTTCAGCCTCTAGTCTTCATCTCTCTCAACATCAATATATCCTTGACATCTTATCTCGTGCTGGCATGTGCGATTGTCACCCCGTTAGTGCCCCTATTGATACTTCCGCCAAACTCCCTTCATCAACTGGTTCCCCAGTACAGGATCCTTCTCTCTACCGTAGCCTCACTGGTGCCCTTCGATATGCTACTCTCACTCGCCCAGACATTGCTTACACTTTCCAGCAAGTAAGTCTCCACAGGCATGATCCTCATGACCCTCACTTTTCTCTCATGCATTCTTAGCTATCTTAATGGCACCCTTGATCATGGTCTATCTTTACACAGTTCTTCTACACATTCACTTACCACCTACTCAGGTGCCGACTGGGCTGGATGCCCGGATACCCGCCGCTCTACTTCCGGTTTTTGCATATATCTTGGCGATAATCTCATTTCCTGGTCCGTGTGACGCCATACTACACTTTCTCAGTCCAGTGCGGAGGCCGAATACATGGTTGTTGTTGCGGCCGTTGCCGAGTCCTGCTGGGTTCATCAGTTGTTGCAGGAGCTTCACCGACCAATCTCGACTACTACTACCGTATATTGTGACAACGCCAGCGCCGTCTACTTGTGAGCTAACTCGGTCCAGCATCGCCGCACAAAGCATATCGAGTTAGACATTCATTTCATTTGGGAGAAGGTTGCCCTCGGAGCAGTTCGAGCTATTCATGTTCCGTCAGCCCTGCAATTTGTGGATATCTTCACCAAGGGTTTGCGAACAGCTCTCTTCCGCGATTTTCGGTCCGGTCTTCAGGTCACTCCCATTCCCTGTTCATCCTGCGGGGGGCGTGTTAGAGACCAACAGTGCTACGTCTCATAGCCGACTTGGAGTCCAAGTCCGGCTCTCTCCACATCGATAGTTTCCATCTGGGACTCATTGTAATTGTAAAACTTCTGTGATATATATATGAACAGGGTGCGCCGAGGCAAGGCAATCAAGCCACCTGGTATTCTCAATCTTTACACGTGCGACCGGTGCCACACGGCCCCTCCAGGCGGAGGGCTTCGTGGGAGGCTGCCTCGCGAGGCTGCTCGTAGCTTGTGGACAAGTGCCCTAGGGGGACCTTCTTGGAGAGAGAAAGGAGCCTCGTGGTACCAGCGCCTCGTGGGCTGTATTGAGCCTGCGGAGCCCTAAAGTGGGCTGCTTCATGAGTTGGGCCTTCTCCGCATTGCTGACTGGGCTGCCAGCAAATGGGTCGTGGTACCCTGGTTCCACTGGACCGATAGGACTGATTTGGATCCATATGTTTCATGTTATTATTAGATTTATCTTAATTCTTATTTTGTAGTTGTGTATGCTTGCGAGAGGGGGTAATCATAAGAGGGTTGTTTGTTGAAGTAAGAATAGCACCCTAGCACCGGTCCACCCACATATCAAATTATCAAAGTACCAAACGTGAATCAACTAAACATGATAACGTGACTAGACAACAATTCCCATGTGTCCTCGAGAGCGCTTTACTTCATATAAGAGAACTTTCAGGCTTGTCCTTTGGTACAAAAAGTATTGGGCCACCCTACTGCACCTTAGTTACAATTACTAATTGTTACTTGTTACGAATTACACTACTATAAAACTATATGTTACTGCTACTCTCAGTGCTGCAGAAATTAGCTTATTGAAAACTACTTGTCATTTTGTTCTGCTCCTTGTTGGATTCAACACTCTTAGTTATTTAAAGGACTATGATTGATCCCCTATACTTGTGGGTCATCAAGGACTTTGATATGTGTCCAATGTATATACTATTCATCACTCTTTTGCCCTTGTTTTGGACTCTAATTTGCATGATTTGAATGGAACTAACCCGGACTGACGCTGTTTTCAGCAGAACTACCATTGTGTTATTTTGTGCAGAAATAAAAGTTCTCGGAATGAAATGAAACTTTTTGGAGATTTATTTCAGAATAAATAAGAATTATTGGAGCCAAAATACACCGCAGAGGGGGGCCAGGGTGCGCCAGGCCCCCTAGGCGCGCCCTGGTGGGTTGTACCCACCTCGTGGCCCCACTTGCCCTAACTCCGCCACTATAAATTCCTAAATTCGGAGAAAAAAATCAGAGAGAAAGAATTATCGCGTTTCATGAGACGGAGCCACCGCCACCTCCTGTTCTTCATCGGGAGGCCAGATCTGGAGCCCGTTTGGGGCTCCGGAGAGGGGAATCTTCGGTCTTCGTCATCACCAACCGTTCTCCATCGCTAATTCCATGATGCTCCCCATCGGGAGTGAGTAATTCCTTCGTAGGCTTGCTGGTCAGTGAGGAGTTGGATGAGATTCATCATGTAATCGAGTTAGTTTTGTTAGGGCTTGATCACTAGTATCCATTATGTTCTGAGATTGATGTTGCTATGACTTTGCTATGCCTAATGCTTGTCACTAGGGCCCGAGTGCCATGATTTCAGATCTGAACCGTTTATGTTATCATCTCTATATCTATGTTCTTGATCCGATCTTGCCTAGTCATATGCACCTATTACGTGTTATAATCTGCCAACCCCATAGTGACACTATTTGGGATACTTCGCGGTGATGACCGTAGTTTGAGGACTTCATGTATTCACCATGTGTTAATGCTTTGTTCCGGTTCTCTATTAAAAGGAGGCCTTAATATCCCTTAGTTTCCTTATGGACCCCGCTGCCACGCGAGGGTAGGACAAAAGATGTCATGCAAGTTCTTTTCCATAAGCACGTATGACTATTTACGGAATACGTGCCTACATTACATTGATGAAATGAGTGTATCGCCCTAGGTTACGACTGTTACATGACAAATATCATCCAACGAGTTACCGATCCAGTGCCTACGACCTTTTCACTTATTTTTCTTGCTAAGTTACTATTGTTGTTGCTGGTGTTCCAACTGCTACAAAACTACTACTACTACTGTTACCGCTACTGTTACCGTCACTACTGCTATCAAACTATCATATTACTATGCTACTGATCACTCTGCTGCAGATATTTAATCTCCAGGTGTGGTTGAATTGACAACTCAACTGCTAATACTCTAAAGTATTCTTTGGCTCCCCTTGTGTCGAATCTATAAATTTGGGTTGAATACTCTACCCTCGAAAACTGTTACGATCCCCTATACTTGTGGGTTATCAAGACCTTTTTCTGGCGCCGTTTCCGGGGAGCATAGCAATATTTGTTGAGTCACTTGGGATTTATATCAATCTATCACTATGAAGAATCTGAAGGATACTAAGACCAAGATTTTTCCCTCTACTACGAGGCGAGGTAAGGAACTGCCATCACACTCTGCACTTGATTCACCTTCTGTTATGAGTAAGCTTGCAACACCACCACATGCTAGTAATCCTGATATGTCGCAAGTTGTTGATGATGCTACCTCTGCTATGAATGATGCTTATGATGGACTAACCGATACTTCTAGGGACTTCCTAGATAGTTGTGCTGGTTGTGTTTTTAGGGAACAAACTGTTGAACAAGCTGAGGAATTATTGAATAACATATTGAAGAATTATGATGATTGGACTCTTTCTGAACCACCGCCTAAACCCACTCCAAAGAAGAGGGTATCTTATTTCTCAGTCCTGAAGATATGCAAGAGGCAAAGAAATCTATGAAGGAAAAAGGTATTAAAGCTGAGGATGTTAAGAATTTGCCACCTATTGAAGAAATACATGGCCTTGACACACCACCACCTCCACGGGTGGTAGAGGTAAATTCTTTATTAAAGTTCAATGAAAGTGACATCCCTCACAATAAACATCCTAGTCAATGCTTATATGAGTTTGACAACTATATTATGAAGCAAGATCATTTCAATGCTCATGTTCTGAAACAATTGAAATACAATTCTGATATGATTGCTCGCTTGAGTGACTTGCTATTTAGAATCAGTAATGATGTTAGAGGTGTTGGAACACATGCCTCTATGGTTCAAACTCAGTTACAACAAGTTGCTAAGTCTCAAAAAGAATTGCTTGATGAAATGAATAATAATATGCATGATTTTGCTGCTAGAGTAGTAACTAGAGGAGGTAGAATGACACAAGAACCACTTTATCCTAAGGGTCATCCTAAAAGAATTGAACAAGACTCTCAGAACATTAATCATGATGCACCTAGTCCTTCTAAGAAGAAAAAGAAAAAGAAAAATGATAGGACTTTGCATACCGCTAGTGAACCCGAGACACAAAAACCTCCTGATAATAATGATGTCTCTATTTCCGATGCTGAAACTCAGTCTGGTAATGAACATTCACCTAGTGATAATGAAAATGATAATGATGATGCTCATGATGACGCTCAACCTAGTAATGATGTAGAACCAGATAATGATGTTGAAATAGAGCCTGCTCCTGATCTTGATAACCCACAACCTAAAAATAAACGATATGATAAAAGAGACTTTGTGGCTAGGAAACATGGTAAAGAAAGAGAAACCATGGGTTCAGAAACCTATGCCATTTCCACCTAAGCCATCTAAGAAAAAGGATGAAGAAGAATTTGAGCGCTTTTCTGAAATGATTAGGCCAGTCTTTTTGCATACCCGCTTAACCGATATTTTAAAGATGGCCCCTTATGCTAAGTATATGAAAGATATCATCACAAATAAAATAAAGATACCGGAAGCTGAAATGTCCACCATGCTTGCTAACTATTCTTTTAAGGATGGAGTACCTAAAAAACTTGGAGATCCTGGAATACCAACTATACCTTGCTCCATTAAAAGAAACTATGTCAAAACTGCTTTGTGTGATTTGGGAGCCGGTGTTAGTGTTATGCCTTTCTCCTTATATAAAAGACTTGATTTGAATAAACTCACACCTACTGAGATATCATTGCAAATGGCTGACAAGTCAACAGCCATACCTATCGGTATTTGTGAGGATGTGCCCGTTGTTGTTTCAAATGTTACTATCTTAACGGACTTTGTTATTCTTGAGATGCCCGAAGACAACAACATGTCGATTATCCTTGGTAGACCCTTTTTGAATACTGCAGGAGCTGTTATTGATTGCAATAAAAGCAAAGTCACTTTTCATATAAATGGTAATGAGCACACGGTGCACTTTCCGAAGAAACAATTCCAAGTGAATGGTATAAATGTTATTGAAGAATCTCCGACCATCACTATTGGAAGTTTTCAATTACCTCTACCTACTGCCAAAAGAAATATGATATGCTTATTGTCGGGGATATGCACATCCCCATTGAGGTAACTTAGTGTTTTACGAAAGTTCTTCGGTTTCATGCTAATTGAAAGTGGTTGTTAATAAGACTTGATCAACCTTATTAATGGATCATTTTTGAGAGGTATGAAGTTGAGGAATCTAGTAAGCACAACTCTCTGCTCCCATCTTTTATTTTCTGTTTTAGTTAGTTAAATTAAATAAAATGCCATGATTATCCTCTTTTCTGTTTTCTCCGTGCAATAAAAAATGACCCAAAAATAAAAATTCTCAGAATGCCCTGAAAATTTAACACGATTTTTTCCGAATATTTATGAATTTTTGGTGCAAATAACATCAGAGGGGGGTGCACCTGGTGCCCACAAGACACTAGGGCGCGCTAGCACCCCCAGGCGCGTCCTGGTGGGTTGTGGCCCCCACGTGGCCCCCCTCACTTATCTCTTTAGCCCACATCATCACCTACCTCCAGAAAAAAATCGCCACAGCCACCATTTTCGTGTTCTTGCTCTCAAACCCGCAGATTTCGATCTCTTTGTTCAAAGCTCCGTTTCCGAAACTGTTTGGAGGGATTGCTTCTTGGTATGTGACTCCTCCATTGCTCCAATTAGTTTTTGTTTTAGTGGGTTATTTTTAGAATAATTAGCTACTCTTGGTGCTACTGTCACTACTGGAATCAGCTTCTTTGCCGTCTGCCATAGCAGACGGCAAAGGCATGCTTGGCGGACGGCAAAGGCTTTGCCGTCAGCCAGCAGACGGCAAACACTCCGGCCGAACGGCTGCCGGCAAAGGCGGCTTTGCCGTCTGCTGGCAGACGGCAAAGGACTTTCCTTCTTTGCCGTCTGCCAGCAGACGGCAAAGAGCGTGGATGGCACAGAAAAGGTTCCATCCCCGTTAGGTGGCTAACGGCGCTCTTTGCCGTCTGCCAGCAGACGGCAAAGAGCTGTAGATGACGTCAGCTGACGTCAGGCTTCAGCTGGGCCAGGCAGGCTCTTTGCCGTCTGCTGGCAGATGGCAAAGAACTTTCCTTCTTTGCCGTCTGCCAGCAGACGGCAAAGAGGCCACATAGGCCAGCCCAGTTTGTACAGGCTGCTGCCACGTGGCCTCTTTGCCGTCTGCCAGCAGACGGCAAAGAGCTTTGCCGTCTGCTAGCAGACGGCAAAGTGGCTATATAGCCCCTGTTTTTTCTGTTTTTTGTTATATCAATTCATTTTCACAGAAATTCAAACACATATATATATATATATTCAGAATCACATAGTTTCAAACATCAAACATCATACATCAAACGTAGTTTCAAACATCAAACATAGTTTCACCATCGTCATCAAACATCACACATCCAATTCATATATACATAGTTTCACAAACATCTAATATGTAAACAGTAGCATTCTGCCCTTCCATGAAGTGAATCAAACCTGCAAAAATGGGAGTAAGAAATTAGAAGAAGAAGAAGAAGACTAGAAGAAGAGGAAGAAAAAGAAGAAGAAGAAGAAGAAGAAGAAGAAGAAGAAGAAGACTAGAAGAAGAAGAAGAAAAAGAAGAAAAAGAAGAAAAAGAAGAAGAAGAAGAAGAAGAAGAGGAAGAAGAAGAAGAAGGAGAAGAAGGAGAAGGAGAAGGAGAAGGAGAAGGAGAAGGAGAAGGAGAAGGAGAAGGAGAAGGAGAAGGAGAAGAGGAAGAAGAAGAAGAGGAGAAGAAGGAGAAGGAGAAGACTAGAAGAAGAAGAAGAAGAGGAGAAGAAGAGGAAGAAAAAGAAGAAGAAGGAGAAGAAGAAGAGGAAGAAGAAGAAGACTAGAAGAAGAAGAAGAAAAAGAAGAAAAAGAAGAAAAAGAAGAAGAAGAAGGAGAAGAAGAAGAAGGAGAAGGAGAAGGAGAAGGAGAAGGAGAAGAAGGAGGAGGAGGAGAAGGAGAAGGAGAAGGAGAAGAGGAAGAGGAAGAAGAAGAGGAGGAAGAAGAAGAAGAAGAAGAAGAAGAAGAAGAAGAAGAAGAAGAAGAAGAAGAAGAAGGAGAAGGAGAAGGAGAAGGAGAAGGAGAAGGAGAAGGAGAAGGAGAAGGAGAAGGAGAAGGAGAAGGAGAAGAAGAGGAAGAAGAAGGAGGAGAAGGAGGAGGAGGAGGAGGAGGAGGAGGAGGAGGAGGAGGAGAAGAGGAAGAAGAGGAAGAGGAAGAGGAAGAGGAAGAAGAAGAAGAAGAAGAAGGAGAAGAAGAAAGAAGAAGAAGAAGAAGAAGGAGAAGAAGAAAGAAGAAGAAGAAGAAGAAGAAGAAGAAGGAATAGAGGAGAAGAAGAAGAAGAAGAAGAAGAAGAAGGAGAAGAAGGAGAAGAAGGAGAAGAAGAAGGAGAAGAAGGAGAAGAAGAAGGAGAAGGAGGAGCTAAATAGGTCATATTAAGTCATTTTGGAGCTAAATAGGTCATTTTGGAGCATATTAAGTCATTTTGGAGCTAAATAGGTCATTTTGGAGCTAATTAAGGTTGTTATGTTCTTTTTGAGCTAGCTAAGCATATTAAGTCATTTTGGAGGAATAAATGCTAAGTATACGTCATTTTAGAGCTATCCTAGGTTAAATGGGTCATTTGAGAGCTAATTAAGGTTATTATGTCATTTTTGAGCTAGCTAAGCATATAAATCCATTTTTGGAGAAATAAATGCTAAGTATACGTCATTTTAGAGCTATCCTAGGTTAAATAGGTCATTTTGGAGCTAATTAATGTTGTTATGTCATTTTTTAGCTAGCTAAGCATATTGAGTCATTTTGTTAAGCTAAACACTTGGGAAAACTTACCGTCATCACTTAGATGTAGGTGAAGGACCGGTCGCGCCAGTGGCAGACGGAGAAGCATCGGTCGATGCTTGTCGGGAGTTATGCTGCACCAAAGATCATTTGCAGTGTATCGTTAGCATGATGCAACTCAAATGTGAAGACTAGTAACTAATGACCATTCAAATGAAACTCACCGTGCCCGCCGGAGCAATGACTGGCATCGGCGGAGGGGTCGTGCCATTCTTTTCGCACATGCTCTGCACATTTGGTTTTCTCGAGTCAGTCATATTAGTTAGTAATGAAAGGAACATTACGTGCATGATTTGGCTAATATGCAGAAGAAACTTACCACGAAGAGCTCGTATAGGGCCCGTTGACCCGCCTCGTTCCGGTTCCTCTCCTCCTCCAATAGCTTAGCCGTCCTCTCCTCCGCCTCCCTCTCCCTCGCCGCCGCCTGCCGTCTCTCTTCCTCTAGAAGCGCTTGGGTCCTCGCTTCTGCTTCCTCAAGAGTAGCCTGGGTCTTCGCTCTCTCTGCCTCAATAGCAGCCTGCAACACCACTCGTTAGCATTGTAATCATCGACGGCCGCACACACAATGTAATGGAGGAAAGGTATCTGAGTCCGTATAACTAACCTGGAATTCGAGCTCCATTGGCCGTGCACGAGGCCTTATCTCAGGATCGGAGCTGGTCTGGCGCTTCTTGATCTGCGGGAGAGTGCTAGTACAACGTATCAGTCCATCCCCAATGGCTAACAAGCCATGGTGCCTCCCGCCACCAGATATCATCACCAGCTCTGGATCAAGAGGTTGCTGGCTCGGGTTAAACTCCGGCCCTTTCCTCGCCTTCCCCTCGTCTCTGTACCTCACAAGCTTGTTGTGGGAGGCGCGGTTGCTGAATTTCTCTGGATCATCGAGGTCAGACTCAGAGAATGCCTTGGCCTTCTTGTACGAGGCAGTATTGGACATGGCATAGAGGTCGAACAGCTCTGGCACTGGAGCCTTGTTGTGCCGCGCCTAAAAGAGAGGAACAGAGTATTAGTTAAGGGCTCAAGCTAGCATGAAGAATGAATTTGCATGAATCATGAAGCAAACCACATACCCAGTTTTCCCCGAACCCACGTAGGTTGACGCTGCCTAGATGGTGTGGGACACCTTTCATTTGGGCACGCTTCTCCTTTGCACCGTCGTGGACGTTGCGCCATTGGGGAGTGCACCACTCATCCACCAACGCCTCCCAACAGTCCATCCTATCCGCACACCATCTCGGGGGCACCTAAGTTAAGCAAGAGAAATTTGAGCGCTACGCATACGAATCAAATCAAGGAACTAAGTACAAGGCCTTAAGAATAGGTAATTACCTTCATGTACTTCTCCTTACTCAGATAGTTGAGGCGGCACTTCTCTTTTTTCCTCCGAATACCAGTCGAGGCGTAGTAGTCTCGAATAGCCTGCGTCCGAGCCTCGTGCCGAAAGTTTTGAAGTAGGCGCCTGCACTCGTTGCCGATAACCCGAGCCGCGGCCTCCTCCTGTCCCTCAGCACACCTGTAGAAGGTCTGCAATCAAACAAGAAAACACGGATTAGTACAATCACTAGGGTTGCCAATCAAAGAAGAAAACACAACGTAGACGGCAAAGGAGAAATTACCCAAAACGTCTGGATCACAATGTCGGCGACCGTGTGGCACTCGACATCGCCGATCCTATGCCCCGGCGGGGCCGGGGCAGCCAAGTAGTGCTCCCAGGTCATTCCTAGCTCTCGAACCCGGCCCTCACCGGGCAACGTGACCCACCCCGGGAAGCTCTGGCGACAAATCACGCCAAGGACACTGTTGGGCTTGCGGCAACCAGGCCCGTGTGTCCAAGACCTGCAGTATGACAAGGCCAACGCATTAGATATTCGAAGAAACGTGAAGACAAAAGGTTAAAAAAGAGTAAATGCACTTACTTCTCCCCCTGCGGCGCAATCAACCACCTCTGGTCGGGGGTCGCCGGGGTGGGCGGGAGCTTTGTACCACCACGCTGGTAGACTTTGCGCCCCTCAACCCACTCACTCTCGCTATAGCTATCAGAACTATAGCCACCCTCAGCACGGCCACTCGACGAGCCCGCACCTGGGTTCTGCTGCGACTCAGCGTGATCCCCAGTCTCGTGGGACGAAGGCTCGGCGGCCCGACGCTCGTCGGCCCCAGGCTCGTCGGCCGTAGGCGTGTCTGTCGTAGCCTCGTCTGTCGTAGGCTCGTCGGCCTGAGGCTCGTGGACCGGAGTCCGAGACGGCTGCACCTCAGGCTGCTCCATCTCAGACGGAGCACTCCTGTGGTCGGGTGCCTTGGATCTGCCGCTTTGTCCTTATGTAAAGCATCGAAGTGCTTCCACGCAAAAGCGTCTGAAGTGTGTCCCAACATCGGATTCCCATCTGCATCTAGTTCGGTTCTTTTGCCCAATTTATGCTACGTCATCTGTCTGGCCGTCTCTTCGACCATGAAAAGACGTTGAAGTCTTGGTATGATTGGCATATACCGAAGAACATTAACTGGGATTTTGGTCTGACTCTTCTCACCCATACCGTTGTCTACCACAACATACCTGGAAGACTTGCAAATGGGACAATAGTTGAAGCCCGCATACTCAAGCCTAAATAAGGCACATCCATTCTCACAGGCATCTATCTTCTCATAGGGCATCTTAAGCGCACGTAGGATTTTGTCCGACTGGTACAGGTTTGCTGGCAATACATGGCCTTTGGGTAGAAAGCGTCCAAATATCGTCATCATCGCGTCGTAGCATTCTCTGCCCAGGTTGAACTGAGCCTTGAGAGCCATTACTTGCGCGATGACATCCAGCTGACAAAGCTCAGTGTGCTCGTGGAGAGGACGTTTTGAAGACTCCAACATTTCATAGAAGGCCTTTGCAGATTCCTCCATCTCATCATCCGAATCCCGAGCATCATCAAAGTCTTGCACCATGTCTTCGATCCCGGTACCATGCTCGTCGGTGCGACGACGAACCACCTCAGCTCTGGCACGTTGGGCAGACTCACCATGAAATCTCCACACCGTATAATCAGTCGTAAAACCCCACTTCTGCAAGTGTTTACCCATTTCATCCCGTGTCCACTTTTTATGGTTGTCGCACCGGACACAAGGGCACCAGTTTGTTTCCTGTCCATTTGCAAATGCGGCTCTCACAAACCCCTTGGTTTTTCTTAGCCATTCATGGGTCATGTCTTTCTGACTAGTGTGACCGGTGTACATCCACGCACGATCACTCATCTTGCCTAGCTACTGGACACACAAGAAATATATACATAATTCAGCAAACCATATTCATCAGTTAATAGAGTTTGTCAGTTTTATTACGTCCATGCAACCTAGACGCTAGTAGGTAAAGATAGGTCCTAATCCCACCCGAGTATGTGTAGATTGGGTTCGTTTTCCCATGCTCTGCTCCGGATCCGACGCAAAATTTCGGCAGCACCTCCCCGCTGTTCTCCTGATACACGTCTCGGCAATAAGCAGAGAGGATGTGTACCCGGAGAACAACAGGGAGGCACTGACGAAATTCTGCATCGGATCCGGAGCAGAGCATATGGGAAAACGAACCCAATCTACACATACTCGGGCTGTCCATGGATAACGTTGGACAATTCGAAAGAATCACGGTTATAAATATGCAAATGCATGCATATTTATAGATGTAACCCTTTCGAACGAGAGACGCATAGTGGTCACGCATACTGATGATTGACACCTATAGCTAGCAAGTTTCATCGGCACGAAGACCGGAACAGAGCAAATGAAGGGGGGAGGAGGAGATGTCATTTGTGCTCACCCACGAACGCAGGGGCGGAGCTCGTCGAACGCACGGGGAGGTCGTCGAACACCAGACCCTCGCAGCCCCGAAAGAACTGCACATTTAAATCCACCCGATCAACACAAATATATATGATGTTTTTCTTAACAAAATCGGGAAATATACTTCCTAACTCATAATTCACAAATATATGACCCCGTCGGCCTCTGGAAGGCCGAAGAGCACCTTTTTGGTCAACAGGAGGCCGAAGATGTGTCGGGGGTCAGGGCTGTCGTGTCTGGGTGGCGTGGTGTCGGGGTGTCGTGGTGTCGGGGTGTCGTGTCGGGGTCGGGGTGTCGGGGGGTGTCGTGTCTGGGTGTCGTGGTGTCGGGTTGTCGGGGTCGGGGTGTCGTGTCGGTGTCGGGGTGTCGGGGGGTGTCGTGTCTGGGTGTCGTGGTGTCGGGGTGTTAGGGGTGTCGGGGTCGGGGTGTCGT
Organism: Elymus sibiricus; assembly: GCA_039707655.1. Taxonomy (NCBI): domain Eukaryota; kingdom Viridiplantae; phylum Streptophyta; class Magnoliopsida; order Poales; family Poaceae; genus Elymus; species Elymus sibiricus. The sequence goes on from CM077665.1 coordinate 363,685,543, forward strand.
GTCGGGGTCGGGGTGCCGTGTCGGTGTCGGGGTGTCGGGTCGGGGTCGGGGTGCCGTGTCGGGGTCGGGATCGAGGTCGGGGTGTCGGGGTCGGCGTGTCGGGTCGTTGTCGGGTTGGGGTCGGGGTCGAGGTGCCGTGTCGGGGTCGGGATCGAGGTCGGGGTGTCGGGGTCGGCGTGTCGGGTCGTTGTCGGGTTGGGGTCGGGGTCGAGGTGCCGTGTCGGGGTCGGGGTTTTTCCTCTTTTTTTCTTTTCTTCTTCTTCCTCTTCTTCCTCTTCTTTCTTTTCTTCCTTTTCTTCCTTTTTTTTCCTTCTTCTTCTTCTTCTTCCTCCTTTCCTTTTTCCTCTTCTTCTTCTCCTCCTCTCCTCTTTTTTCTTCTTCTTCTTCCTCTTCTTCTTTTTTCTTCTCCTCCTCCTCCTCTTCTTCTTCTTCCTTTCCTTTTTTCCTCTTCTTCTTCTCCTCCTCTCCTCTTTTTTTCTTCTTCTTCTTCTTCTTTTTTCTTCTCCTCCTCCTCTTCTTCTGTTTCTTCTTATTATTATTATTTTTTGTTCTTTTTCTTTTTTCTTTTTCCTTTTTTTTCTTCTTCTTTTCTTCTTTTTTTTCTTCTAGGTTTTTTCTTTTCTTCTTTTCTATCTAAGTTTTTTCTACCTAATAAAAACTAACTAATATGAACTAATAACTAACTAATATAAACTAACTAAATGAACTAATAAAAACAGAAAAAAAAAACAGGAAAAAAACAAAAAAGGGGGGGAATGGTGGAGCTCACCGGAGGGTGGTCGAGGCGGCGGCGCTGGGGAGGAGGGGGGCGGCGGCGTTCGGCGGGGAGGAGGGGGCAGCGGCGGTCGGCGGGGAGGAGGGGGTCGGCGGGGAGGAGGGGGTCGGCGGGGAGGGGCGGCGGCGGTGCTGTGGAGGAGGGAAGGGGGCGGCGGCGGCACTGTGGAGGAGGGGAGGGGGCGGCGGCGGCGCTGTGGAGGAGGGGAGGGGGCGGCGGCGGGGAGGAGGGGGCGGCGGGGGTCGGCGGGGAGGAGGGGGTCGGCGGGGAGGGGGCGGCGGCGGCGCGCAGAGAGAGAGAGAGAGAGATGTGAGAGAGAGAGAGGGGGTTTGGGCGCGGGGGGCGAAAATTAAGCCCCCCTCTTTGCCGTCTGCTGGCAGACGGCAAAGAATTCTTTGCCGTCTGCCAGCAGACGGCAAAGAGGGGGGCCGTTAGCCCGTCCCCGCCGTTACACTGTGGGCCCCCCTCACCTCTTTGCCGTCTGCCAGCAGACGGCAAAGAAGTTGTGGGCCCCCCTCACCTCTTTGCCGTCTGCTGGCAGACGGCAAAGAGTTCTTTGCCGTCTGCCAGCAGACGGCAAAGAAGTGGCCCGTGTGACCTAGCCAACGCAGGGCCCCGTGGGCCCCACTTTGGTCTTTGCCGTCTGCTGGCAGACGGCAAAGAACTCTTTGCCATCTGCCAGCAGACGGCAAAGAAGTGCAGATGGCAAAGAGCCAGTTTGCCATCAGTAAGTTCTTTGCCGTCTGCTTTATAAAAGCGGACGGCAAAGAGCCTCTTTGCCATCTGCCAGCAGACGGCAAAGAGCTGGCAGATGGCAAAGTCCCTGATTCCAGTAGTGTGTAGATGAGCTTGCATGTTGAATTCTTAGAGTTCTAAGTAGTTTGAATGCTCAATATGGCCTCTATGCATGCTTGGGAGTAGTTGCTAACAATTTTACAAAGTTTTGTTGACAAAATTTTTGTGGACTAAATTTTTTCAGAATTTTTATAGGAATAAAATGCAAATCTTTAGGAAGTTTTCCTCCAAGAAAAATGCCAAGGGAGTCATTGGGGAATCATCGGATAATGACCTTCACACCCCAAGAAAGGTGGAGGTGCGGCCGTGTGAATGGCCGCATGATGCCTTCATGGAGGAGGCCGGGTTCCATCAAGAGTTCGCTCAGTTCGTCGCAAACGCTGGGTTAACCGAGTTCCTCGCAGCTAAGTGTGACCAATATCACATCCGTACAAATTCCTTCGTGCAAAGCTTTAATTATCTAGGAAGAAACAATCCTCCTGAAGTGGAGTTTAATCTTTATGCTGAAACTTACAGAATGTCGCTGACCGACTTCTGTGATATATGCTTGATTCCTTCTGATGGGGACTTGAGGGAACCTAGGCCATCTGAGTTTGAGGATTTTCTCCTCGCGTTAACCCTGGGGGAGGATAGAGGCGTGTCGAGCGCCACTGCTACTAGTTTACAGTGTCCCTGACCTCGTAGGGAGAAGGTCGGTGCACTTAGTGCTCCTGACCTTGCTATTTTACGTCGTGCACTTTATGATGATCACACCTTTAGTATGGGAGCTATTATCGCTCGACGCTTACATCTTAACAAAACTAAGGGAAAGATACATGGTGGTATTTATGCTACTCGTTTAGCGGACCACTTTAGAATCCCATTTCGCCCACATGATTATCTCTTATCCCGAGTTTACTTTGATCATAAGACACTGCAGGCTCACCAATTTCTTGATGTAACTGACTCTCCACGTGATATTCATTATAACCTAGTATTTAGCAAGGAAACATGTGATGTTATTCCGTTGCCTGCACCTGCTTTGTTTGATCCTATTGCCAGGAATGGATACAGGATTATGCCAGATGACATTATAGCTTACCGAAACAACCTAGCAGCTACCGAGGAGGAGCACCAGGGGTGGGATGCTTAGGTGCCGCCTCCGCCTCACTACGACTTGGGACCGGATGGCTACTACAGATGGTGATTACCAAGCTAGGCCAAAAGCCTAAGCTTGGGGGAGTACGTATCTCCACCGACATTACATTCATGTTCACGCATTTCATTCCAGTTGTCGGTGTTCACACATTTTCATTGTATTATCCATGCTAGATTTGTTTTCTCGCTTTCTCTTGTGTCTTTGAAAAACTTTGAGAAAACCCAAAAATATTTCCTACTTCTTTTTAGTTTTTCTTTCTAGCTTAGTTTAATTGTAGCATCAAAAGTAAACCCAAAAAGATTTCTCGCTTCTTCTTTTACTTGTTGGGAGTTTTCACGTGTAAATAGTTTTTCTTGTTTTTGTTTTTCTTCTTTAAATTGCTTTCTTCATGAAAAACCAAAAACTCCAAAAATATTTCAGTGTGTTTCTCTGAAATTCTTTTCTGTTTATTTGAGTCGTACCAAGGAGAAGACCACAATGAAATCGTTGAGTGGTTCTCATATGCATTATCGTTTATCTAACAAAGAGCCCATGCTACTTTGTCTTCTCCTTTTGAATAAAATGTTTGCAGATTCCAGCTTAGTCCACAGCACTCTTGCAGTATTATTATCTTCTTATCGTTCGATCGTGCAAGTGAAAGGCAATAATGACGACATTCGATGAATTGACTGTGGCAGAGAAAAGCGGGTATGAACTCAACTTGTTTTTGTTTTTGTAAATATGTTTAACCTAGTATGCCTTGATTCAGCTCATTATGATCAAACATGTTTGCAATGACCATTAGAGATTATAGTTTTTCATGCCATGCTTAAGTAGCTAGGAGTGGATAATGATTTATCTTGGGTGTCAACATGCATTAAAATGGTTGTGATGCGGTATGATGATATGGTATCCTCCTCTGAATGTTTCAAGTGGCTTGACTTGGCACATGTTCACACATGTAGTTGAATCAAAACCAACATAGCCTTCATGATATTTATGTTCATGGTGTCCATATCCTACTCATGCTGGTATTCAATGTTGATTATATGTAATGCATGTTCATGACCGTCTTCGCTCTCTAGCTGGCCACTTCTCAATCTAATTGCTAGCCTTTGCCTGTACTAAGCGGAAATACTGCTTGTGCATCAAAACCCTTAAACCAAGTTATGCCAGATGAGTCCACCATATCTACTTATATGCGGTATTACCATGTCGTTCCAAAGTAAATTTGCATCTGCTACCTCTAAAAATTCAAATGAACATATGTTTTGTGTGCCTGTACCGCTCATGAAGCGACAAGGGGCGGTCAGTATCTTCCATGCTAAGCGGGTTATTCTCATGATGAGTGTTTATTCACTTGTCCTTACACGAGAGGGGCGGTAATAGGGATTCCCAGTCCCGAAATCAAAAATCAAAAATAATTAAACAAAACTCCCCCAGGAATGTTGTTGGTTTGGGGGCTACATCGAGCATTACCCCGAGTCAGAATATCATGAGCCGGAGGAATATGAGACGCCGAACTGTGCTGCCGTCTTCATGGCGGGTTCAGCGCTAGCCCCGGGTAGCACAGTCGCCGGTGCAACCGGGTCTGGAACTGGCAGGCCGCCGGCTCAAGTTCTTCTGGATCTGATGAATGAGCTTACAACCCTGATGGCGACTGAGGTCACTGCTGAAAACCAAGCGGCCCGTAATGCGGAGATCGCGAGGTTGAAGAACCAGATGACCGGAGTCCAACAGGAAATCAATGCGCTGAATGCTCAGATGGATGCTGAGGCGGAGCGCCTTAGGGCGGACGCTTTCCGTTTTGAGTTAGAGCAGCAGTCTGCGGCGGCGGTTCAGCGGATGAGGCATCAATCCCGCTTGCCGGATCAGTATGAAGCCAGAAATCTTTTCAACACGCCAGGGACGGGACGGAACGTACCTTTGACCGTGACCCGGACGGCGGAAGTACCTGGAAGCCGGGCGGCGGTTCAGCATCAGTGGCCAGACCCGCCCCGCCAGAACCCGACCCCACCACAGCCTTTTCCGACGCCGCCGGGTCATTATTCTAACCCGGCGGAGAACATGGTGGCGGCGGCCACTAGGCTTGATACAATTCCCATCCCCGACGAGGCGCCTTTTGCAGAGGAGGTGCGGAACGCTATTGGATATTTGCGGACGGTGGTGGCCCAGCAGGAGAAGTATACTTACAGCCGGAGCCGCGTGCATTCAACCCCCATCCCCAGCCGTAGCTACAGCCAGCGTTATGAGTCGCCGGCGGTTTCTAGCAGTGAACGACATCGAAACCCGCCGCGAGTCGACCGGGCGGCTCTGGATGCTCAGGCGCTGGTGGATCGGGCAAGAGCACAGCGAGAAGCGGCGGCTCTGGCGGAAGCGGCGGCTCATCAAGAACCCACAGTTGCACCTTCTGTCTCAGTAGGGGCAGGATTAACCTCCAGGGCTGTGGGAGTGCCGTGTTTAGCGCCGGCTCTACGAAACGAGCGTCTGTCGAAGGATTTCAAGGGCCCTCGCAAGGTGCCCAATTATACTGCTGACCTACCTCCAGAGGCTTGGATCGGAAGCTATGAGCTGGCCATGGAGATGTTAGACGTCAGTGATGCAGTATGTGCCAAATATTTCATCATGATCCTGGAAGGGCCGGCTCGCACGTGGTTGAAGGGCTTGCCACCCAACACCATTAATTCCTGGTCTGAGTTAAAGGCGAAATTCATCAAAAATTTCCAAGGAACGTGCAAGCAGCCCATGACGATTGTGGATCTGGACCATTGCGTGCAGCGTGATGACGAGTCGGCTCATCACTGGGTCCGGCGGGTCTCAACCATCATCCACTCTTCAGAACAGATTACGGCGGCTCAAGCAGTTTTGCTTCTAGAAAAGAATTGCCATTTCACACCTTTGAAGCAGAAGCTTGGCCGGCTCAAGCGCACGTGCCAGGATATGGGGGAGCTCATGGCGGCTGTTGGGGATATAACCCCGTGGTAAGACCCGCCCAGGAGGGGCCGGGTCATACCTGGCAGCTCATAAGCCAAGACCTATAAGGCGGGCCGGAAGATGAAGGCCAGGCCGCATGGCGGTTTACCTGACGGGCCAAGACGAAGGCCCAGAGACAGAAGATGGTGTGAAGACCCGGGCGATTAAGCCGCCCGGAGAAGGCTTGCCCAAGATGGCAAGGCGGCTTTGAGACAGGATTGAATACGTTGTGTGAGTCGGTTTGAGACTCGTGTAACCCAGGGCCTTGACCTCCTATATAAAGGTGAGACCTTGGGGCGGCTTAGACGGAAACCAATCTATCGAGAACTAGGTCAAGCGAATCCGCTCCCTTGTAATCGATACTCCAATCAATACAACACAAGCAGGACGTAGGCTTTACCTCTTCTTGAGGGGCTGAACCTGGGTAAACTCGTGTCCCTCGTCTCGATCAACCCCTTTTGAGTCCACCGCCTTAGCGATGGCCTCGAACCTAAGTCTTCGGACATCTGCCGTGACAAAACCACGACAGTTGGTGCCCACCGTGGGGCTAGCGCTCGGTGGTGTTGAGTTCTCAAAGGGCTCTCTCCCAGGGATCGAGGAGTACGCTGTTGGCAGGATGACCAAGAGTCGCCGTGGCCGGCTCTACATCGACGACGCCGGCTGGGGCCCCGAGGCTGACTCAATTGAGTACGGTTTCCGGGTCCCCTTCGGCAGAATCCACGTCTTCATCGGCAAGATCGGCGGATCTGAACCCGGGCCGGACATCTGCACCGACATCGTCGAGGCGGCCCGGCGCGAGCAACCCGCCCGACGCGTGCGATCCGCCCGTGCTAGCCCGGGCAGGAAGCATGTCTTCGTCGGCTTCACCCAGGGCATGGAGCTTGAAGGTTCTATGTTGCGGGAAGATAGCCTCATCTGCTCAGATGATGGATCCTCGAGCGGAGAGACGGAGTCAATCTATCAGCTTCACAATGGTGGGCTTGGGGGCTACATCGAGCATTACCCCGAGTCAGAATATCATGAGCCGGAGGAATACGAGCCGCCGAACTGCGCTGCCGACTTCATGGCGGGTTCAGCGCCGGCCCCCAGTAGCACAGTCGTCGGTGCAACCGGGTCTGGAGCTGGCAGGCCGCCGGCTCAAGTTCTTCTGGATCTGATGAATGAGCTTACAACCCTGATGGCGACTGAGGTCACTGTTGAAAACCAAGCGGCCCGTAATGCGGAGATCGCGAGGTTGAAGAACCAGATGACCGGAGTCCAACAGGAAATCAATGCGCTGAAGGCTCAGATGGATGCTGAGGCGGAGCGCCTTAGGGCGGACGCTTTCCGTCTGGAGTAAGGCGGCGGGTGAGGCGTTCGAGGCACTCAAGAAGCAATTGACTGAGCCACCAATCTTGGCCGCTCCGGCTGAGAAGGAACCTTTGCTCCTCTACGTGGCGGCTAACAACATGGCAGTCAGCGCTGCGGTTGTTGTGGAGCGTAAGGAGGCAGGAAAAGAATACCCGGTTCAGAGGCCGGTTTACTACCTCAGTGAAGTCCTAATAGAGTCAAAGCAAAAATACCCTCATTGGCAGAAACTGATTTATGGGGTGTTCACGGCGAATCGTAAGCTGAAGCACTACTTCTTGGGACACCAGATCACTGTGGTTAGTTCTGCCCCGTTGGGAGACATAATTCAAAACAGAGAAGCCACTGGCAGGATCGCTAAGTGGGCGTTGGAGCTTGGGCCTCTTAATCTGAAATATGTGCCTCGCACGGCTGTCAAGTCTCAAGCCTTGGTGGACTTTATAAATGACTGGACAGAGTGCCAGTCGCCCGAGGAGAAGCCGAATAACACATACTGGACGATTCACTTTGATGGATCCAGGCAGTTGGAAGGATCAGGGGCTGGAGTTGTTTTAACTTCCCCTAGAGGTGACAAGTTTTGTTATGTGCTAAGGCTGATGTTTCCTTGTACTAACAATGCAGTTGAATATGAGGCTTTACTTCATGGCCTCCGTGTGGCTAAGGAGATGAACCTGAGCCGGGTTAGATGCCTTGGCGACTCAGACCTCGTGGCTTAGCCAGTTTCAGGCACGTGGGATTCCAAAGACCCACGTATGGCGGCTTATCGTCAGGCGGTGGATATCATTGCTGGACACTTCAAGGGTTATCAGGTGGATCATATTGACCGTCGCAAGAACGAGGAGGCTGATGCGTTGTCAAGACTGGGCTCTCAGCGTAAGCCGGTGCCGCCTAACGTTTTCTTGGATGTGTTATATCACCCGTCAGTTAAGCTACTTTCGGAGGAGGATCTGGCTATACCTGACCCGGAGGGGCAGCTGGTGGCGGCTCCGCATGCTATCCCTGATTGGACGCTGCCTTACTTAGCATACTTGACTCACGGCGAGTTACCTGAGGACGAGACTTGGGCAAGACAGATCATCAGGCGATCTAAATCCATGACGATCATCAATGGCGAGTTATATAAGCGCAGCGTAACCGGCGTTTTTCAACGCTGTGTGTCACCTGAGGAAGGTAAGGAAATCTTAAATGAGATTCATGCTGGCGATTGTGGTCATCACGCCGGCTCAAAATCTCTGGTGGCCAAGGCTTTTCGGCATGGTTTCTTCTGGCTGACGGCTCATAAGGACGCAGAAGACTTGGTTCTCAAGTGCGATGGATGCTAGAAGTTCGGACGACGTGCTCACGTGCCGGCTCAGGAGTTGCGGATGATTCCAATTACCTGGCCGTTTGCGGTTTGGGGGCTTGATATGGTCGGACCCTTCAAAAGATCTAAAGACAAGAAGACCCACCTTTTGGTGGCGGTGGATAAGTTTACCAAGTGGGTGGAGGCTGAGCCGGTCGGCAAGTATGACGCGGCTACGGCGGTTCAGTTTGTCAAAAAATTGATCTACCGCTTTGGTTACCCTCATAGTATCATCACAGATAATGGCACAAAACTATCCAAGGGGGCTATGCAGGCGTTCTGTGAAAGTGAGCACATCCGGCTTGACGTTTCTGTTGTTGCTCATCCACAATCCAATGGTCAGGCGGAGCGAGCTAACCAGGAGATCTTGAGAGGTATCAAACCCCGGCTTATGGTTCCTCTGCAGCGAACGTCGGGTTGTTGGGTAGAAGAGTTGCCATCAGTCTTATGGAGCATCAGAACTACTCCCAACAGGTCAACAGGCTATACGCCTTTCTTCATGGTTTATGGCGCAGAGGCCGTGTTACCAAGTGATATATGTCATGACTCGCCGAGGGTGGCGGCTTACATTGAGGCAGACAATGAGACCGCGCGTCAGGATGCGTTAGATGCTTTGGATGAAGAGTGTGATCTGGCGGCGGCTCGATCGGCGATTTATCAACAAGACCTGCGTCGCTATCACAGCCGCAGAGTTAAAAACCCGAACGTTTCAAGAAGGCGACTTGGTGTTACGTCTAATTCAAGATCAGACGGATGTGCACAAGTTATCTCCTCCATGGGAAGGACCTTTTCTGGTTAGTAGAAACCTCAACAATGGGTCATACTATCTCATTGACGTACGGGACGAGTCACGCACTTCTGGGCAGGAGACCCACCGGCTGTGGAATATCGCTCATCTGCGGCCTTATTATACTTGAGTCATCGACTCCCCCCATTGTACATCATCATTGTATATATCACTTATATATATATATATATATATATATATATAATAAAGTTGGCATCCCTGCAAGCCAGGGCCTCTGCCGTTTTACATATCTCAGATCGTGCAAAGATGGATACAACCACAAGGTCATTTGGGGGCTTCTAACCCGCCATGGTTCAGCTTACACACCCTCTTGATCGGCTCTTCAGCCACTGTAAGGCCGGGTTATATACCCAAAAAGTTGACTCCGTCAACAAGGTCATTTGGGGGCTTCCAACCCGCCGGGTTTAGCTTACACACCCTCTTGATCGGCTCTTCAGCCACCGCAAGTTTGAGTTAAACCTGCCTGTAAGTTGCTACTGCTCCGCCAGGTGACCCGCCGAACTCTTACCAGTTAATCTCGACTAGAGACCCTGAGCTGTTCAAAACATATTTGACAGTCACTCTCGCTAGAGACCCTGTACTGGTCAAGGTTAAACCGGCGGCTCTTGTCACGTGAGGGCCGGCTTACGGAAAGCGAGGATAAAGTCACCCATCTGCTGCCGACTCTCCGCTATGTGGCCCATTCGTACTCTTAAACAGTTACTCTTTTTAAGACCCTGCACTGTTTAAGGTTCAAACGACGGATTTATGTCACGTGAGAGGTAGCTTCTGGGCCCTAAGGGTACTCATGCCCTGCTGCGTCTCTCTCTGGTTCGTTGCGCTCTTATCAGTTAATCTCACCTAGAGACCCTGAGTCGTTCAAAGAATTGACGGTCACTCTCGCTAGAGACCCTGTACTGTTACGAGTTCAAGTAACGAGTCCACCCAGAAGAACCGGCTTATGAGTTTTCGAAAAAGCAAGGTCATGAAAGATTTAAACATCTCCGGGTTGTGCTTTTTCAAGGCGGTACTTGGGGGCTACACATGGCGCTCAAGTATACAATGAAGTTCCGGCTCATCTTCATAAAGATAAGCCGGCACTTGGGGACTACAATTGGCGCTCTCCAGATTTACAGTGATGTTCCAGCTCATCATTTTTATACTGACCCGGACTTGGGGGCTACCATTGCTCTACTTTTCTAGCTGAGTACCGGCCTAATATGTATATTAACCCGATACTTGGGGGCTACAGGCTAAGCTATTCTAGCTATGACAAGGATTGGAAGACCTGGTCTACCATTTGCAATACTAAACCAGCACTTGGGGGCTACTTAAGGGTATAAGGAAACAGCAAGAGAAGAGTACCTCATATTTTTTCTTCATCAGACCGACAAGTTTGAGCTCCATGTTCCGGCTTGTGGAGAGGCGGTTTAGATAACCAGCATGTAACTCATCTGCGGTTAACTTCTCCAACAAAGGGAATTCAAAATCAAACTTCTCAGGCGAAGAAGCTTCAGCCTTGCTGATATGTCTTGTCAATACATGAGGCTCGGGAGATTGATGACCCATCCCAGTGATGATAACGTCTGGAAGAACTGTGTCTTCGACGACTGTTGAAGGGCTGGGTGGCTTAGGATCATCCCTTGGAGGACTGTCAGTTGCCATGTCATGATCAGCCGGCTCAGAGGGCTGATGAGTGGCTTCAGGTGCATCTTTCATAATTTCAGTGGACTCCACATGAGTTGCAGGGGAGTCCGGCTTAGCGATTTCCGGCTCTTGGGCGGTAGGAGCAGCGGTAGACCCGCCGGTTTTCCTTCGTTTTGCTTGAGCTCTGAAAAACAAAAGAATTGTTGCATAAATAACAAGGATGATAGAAAGGGATGATGCAGATACAAAGGTACGCACTCCGGGTTGATCTTCAGAGGAGGCAACTTAGTTGCAGTGGAATCACCGGACGAAGGGAGTGTTTCCTGAAAGCAGTTAAGACAATACAAAGCAGAGTAAGGTTACAATGCAAGATTGTTAAAACGGACCTTAGTTAAAAGAGTACCTCAGCCGGCCGTTTCCGCGGAGCCGGAGAATTCGATAACCCGACCACAAGATCTTCAGAGCCAGCGCTCCGGGTCTGACGTCGGGAGTTGTGCTGTTGCTTTTTCAAAAGAAAATTGGGGTCTAAATGAGCAAGAGGATGAGAAAAGGGGACTTTTCGGATGACCCGCCATATTTTCTCTGGTGGAAGATTTTCTGAGTCAGAGGAAATGTAGGTTACCTTAGGGGCGTCTGCATGGCTTGTTTCCGTTTCCTCCTGTGGATAATTGTTGTTAATAAGTTGCATAAAGAGACGACCAAGGGAGTCAAGTTCTACCTCTGAGTCGTCAAGTTCAGGCGGCTCCTGAGCGACAGGTTTCTTCTTACGGCCACGGGCTTTCACCTTGGGTTTCCTTACAGGAGGGTTAAATTTCTTCTTCTAGAAAGGAGAGCCGGCCTGTGCATAAGCCGCCAAATAAGATTAAAAGGTGCAAGGTAAAAGGTTAGGACAAGAATGACCAATTTTGTAGAAAAGAATTTCTTACAGCTGGAGCCGGGTTCTTGGCGCAAAAGGGCTTCAACCCGGTCTTGTTGCAAATCTCTTGTTTCTCGCCAAGAAGTGATTTGACGGAAGTATTGATGTCTTGTTCTGTCAGAGGGGTAGCATTGAAGCAGAGAGAGTCATTGGGTTCACCCGTAAATTCATGCATGAGTCGGTCACGCCGGCTCAGTGGCAAGATTTTCCAAGAAACCCAGCAGCGGGTTAGGTCGACGCCAGTTAAGCCGTTCGCCAGTAGGGCCCTGATCTTCGCGAAGGCCGGAGCATACTTCGCTCGTTCTGCGGTGGACATCCGGTCTGTGAGTTCGGTGTAGCAAAGCCGGGTGGCACGATAACCCGGCAGTGGATTTTCTTCTTCAGGAGAAGTGTCCTTGCAGTAGAACCAGGTCTTGTTCCAGTCTTTGGGGTGACTTGGTAAGAGAGTTGCTGGATAGGGTAAATCTCTCCGTCGCTGGATAGACACGCCGCCAAGCTCCAAGCTTGGCCCAGCCGCCACTTCAGTTTGGCGATTGACGTAGTAGTAGTCACGGAAGAGGTCGACAGACGGCTCTTCTTGCAAGTAAACTTCACATAACACTTGGAACTAACACATGTTGGTGACAGAGTTTGGACCTATATCTTGAGGATGAAGCTTGATGAAATGGAGAACGTCTCGGAATTTTTTGACCCGGGTGGGCTAAATCCACGAAGGAGATGATCAGTGAACACAATAACTTCTCCTTCCTGAGGAGTCGGTCTGATTTCTAGCCCTGGAACCTGCCAGTGTATAACGTTCTGAGTCGGCAAAATACCCGACTCTACGAAGTCAAGTAGAAGCTGTTCGGTGACTCCAGAGCCGACCCAATCACAAGACGAAGGTGCTCTTGACATAATGGCGGGTTAAGCTGTGAAGGCACGAAGTACGGCAGGTTAGAAAAAAACGTCAAGTAATTAAAGTAGCTGTGGTCAGTATAATGATGAGGTGTTAAGCCACCGAAGTGTTTTTATCAGAGAGCCGCCAATGCAATGGCGGGTTAGATGGACAAGGCGATCCTGGAAAATACGGCTAAGTGCGGACAAATAGGTTTCACATATTGTTTCTATAGCTGCAAGATCTACGGGCGAAGGTAAAATGAAACATATTCAAAAACCTAAAAAGACAGAAGAAGAACAGGCGGACAGCACGCGGTGGAGATTGCTCTACAGATCCAAATCAAGCGGGCATTGGCGTTAAAAGGATAACCACATCGGATGGACAGTATTATGGGATGCAGAGTGATGCTTGGTGATCTATACTATGAAGAACACTGACGAACAGCGATGAACATTAGAGAAACCCGATGAACTCGGGAGATCTTAATGAGGACAACTACAGATTCAACAAGGGCTGAAAATGATACCTTGCGAATGCGGACAGGCCGGCAAAAATCTGGTCCGATTCAGGTTGATGCAGCGGCCGGCGTTGAGGGCAACAGTGAGATCCAGTCGGGGGCGGCGGAGCTCTGGAGGCGAAGCTGACTGAAGGAGGAAGAAGACAGAGGAGGCGGAGAAAGGAAGGAACACACCACGTGTCCCTATTTATGAGATGGGAGGGCAACAGTGCGCGCGAAAATCGAGGAGGCACAGTGATGATTAACCGAAGAGGGCGCCTCGATTTTCGGGCCGACCCTTCAATGAAAGGATCTATTGCAAACGTCACAGAATCTTTTCAGAATATTCAATATGATGTCACGGCGGGTTATCAGTTTTCTTTTCAGGTGATAGAAATATGAGACTCGCCGCCAAGTGAGATTGACATGAGCAGGCTCAAATCAACCTGGGGCCTAATGTTGGGGATATAACCCCGTGGTAAGACCCGCCCAGGAGGGGCCGGGTCATACCTGGCGGCTCATAAGCCAAGACCTATAAGGTGGGTCGGAAGATGAAGGCCAGGCCGCATGGCGGTTTACCTGACGGGCCAAGACGAAGGCCCAAAGACAGAAGATGGTGTGAAGATCCGGGCAGTTAAGCCGCCCGGAGACGGCTTACCCAAGATGGCAAGGCGGCTTAGAGACAGGATTGAATACGTTGTGTGAGTCGGTTTGGGACTCGTGTAACCCAGGGCCTTGACCTCCTATATAAAGGTGAGACCCTGGGGCGGCTTAGACGGAAACCAATATATCGAGAACTAGGTCAAGCGAATCCGCTCCCTTGTAATCGATACTCCAATCAATACAACACAAGCAGGACGTAGGCTTTACCTCTTCTTGAGGGGCTGAACCTGGGTAAACTCGTGTCCCTCGTCTCAATCAACCCCTTTTGAGTCCACCGCCTTAGCGATGGCCTCAAACCTAAGTCTTCGGACATCTGCCGTGACAAAACCATGACAGCGGCTCTCACCAAGTATGCAGACTCCGATAACACGAAGGACCCTAGCCCCGATGATGAGAAATCGGGTCAGGGTAAGAAAAACAACAATGGCAAGGGTCAACAGCAAAGCACGGCCGGAAATAGCAACCCGGGCAAGCGGAAGAACCCGGACGGCGGGTCAGAATTGGTGGCGAACACCAGTGCTGGGAACAATCGTGCTAAGGGCAATGGGAATTTCAGGCCACCCTTTAACAAGGGCAAAGCTCCTTTCAACTTGGAAGAGATGCTCAATAAACCTTGTCCAGAGCACAGCCGGCCTGATAAGCCGGCAGGCCATACATGGAGGGATTGCAGTATTATGCGGCAGTTTTCGGATTACAGCCTTCAACAGCATCGTAATAACGGTAGTGGTCCGTCAGGCGGCTCAGGGCCGGGCGGATCAAGAGCCGGCTTTGGTGCTGGCGGCTCAGGATCCGGGTACCAGGGTCAAGGCAATCAAGGAGGTCATCATCAGCAGTCTGGCGGTGGAGGCCAGCAGCAGAATAACCAATCGGGGTACCAGACTAACCCGAAACAGCTTAGTGGGGGTCAGTATCATGTTTTTACAACCAGCCTTGACAAGCGAGACCGAAAGGTACGCAAGCGGGCGGTTAATGCAGTCATGCCAGCTCTCCCGCAGTATTTGAAGTGGTCTGAGTATGACATAACTTGGAGCCGGGCGGATCACCCGCCGCGTGTTGATAACCCGGGGCAACTGGCTTTGGTAGTTGCCCCCCAAGTAGGAGGATATGTGTTCACTAAGGTACTTATGGATGGTGGCAGCAGTATCAACATCCTGTATTATGACACTTTCAGCCGGATGGGTCTGCTTGATAAGGATCTTAAGCCCTCTTCAACAGTTTTTAATGGTGTGGTGCCTGGCAAGTCGGCTTATCCAGTGGGGAAGATTTCTTTGGAAGTAGCTTTTGGAGAAGAATTCAACTACAGGGTGGAGTCTTTGTGGTTTGAAGTTGTTAAAATCAAAAGCCCATATCATGCTCTGTTTGGACGGCCGGCTTACGCCAAGTTCATGGCTAGGCCTTGCTATGTTTACTTACAGCTCAAGATGCCTGGGTTGAATGGGACGATTACCGTGCATGGTGATCAGAAAACGGCTCTTGAGTGTGAGGAGGGAGACGCAGCTTACGCAGAGTTAAGTTGTGCTGAGGCAGAGCTCAAATTCTATAAAGAAAATGTTGACCCGGAAGACATGACTCCACTCAAGAAGCCTAACACGGAATCTGAGCCGCCCCTCAAGTTTGCGGCGGATGATACCAAGCTGGTGGATTTCACTCCGGGCGACTCATCACAGCAGTTCACTATCGGGGCTAACATGGACCCCGCATAGGAAAGCGCGCTCATCGAATTCATCCGTGAGAATCGGGACATCTTCACATGGAAGCCGTCTGACATGCCGGGTGTACCGAGAGAATTCGCTGAGCACCACCTTAATGTGGATCCTAAGTTCAAGCCGATCAAGCAGTTCCTTCGCCGTTTCAATGAAGAGCGGCGTAAAGCAATTGGGGAAGAGGTGGCCCGGCTCTTAGCAGCAGGGTTCATCGTGGAGGTTTTTCACCCGGAGTGGTTAGCTAACCCGGTTTTGGTGCTTAAGAAGAACGGCACGTGGCGTATGTGTGTGGATTACACGGATCTTAACAAGGTTTGTCCAGTTGACCCGTTTGCTCTCCCCCAGATCGACCAGATTATTGACGCAACGGCGGGTTGTGAGAGCTTATGCTTCCTGGACGCTTATTCAGGTTATCACCAGATCAAGATGGCAGTCAAAGACCAAGAGAAGACGGCTTTCATTACGCCTTTTGGTGCTTTCTGCTATGTGTCTATGCCTTTTGGGCTCAAGAGTGCCCAGGCGACTTACCAGCGTTGTGTGCAGAACTGTCTTCATAGTCAAATTGGGCGCAACGTTCATGCTTATGTGGATGATATTGTGGTCAAGTCAAGAAAGAAGGAGACTCTACTTGACGACCTGAAGGAAACGTTCGATAATTTACGGGTCTACAAGATGATGCTTAACCCGGCTAAGTGTGTCTTTGGAGTTCCTGCAGGCAAGCTCTTGGGATTTCTAGTCTCTGAGCGTGGCATTGAAGCTAACCCGGACAAGATAAAGGCTATCACCTCCCTGTCTGAGCCGGCATGCATCAACGACGTTCAGCGCCTGGCGGGTCGAGTCGCTGCTTTAAGCTGGTTCATAAGCCGCCTGGGTGAGAAAGCTATTCCTCTGTATCAGATGATGAAGAAGACAGACAATTTTGTCTGGAGTAAGGCGGCGGGTGAAGCGTTCGAGGCGCTCAAGAAGCAGCTGGCTGAGCCACCGGTCTTGGCCGCTCCGGCTGAGAAGGAACCTTTACTCCTCTATGTGGCGGCTAACAACAGGGCAGTCAGCGCCACGATTTTTGTGGAGCGTAAGGAAGCAGGGAAAGAATACCCGGTTCAGAGGCCGGTTTACTACGTCAGTGAAGTCTTGATAGAGTCAAAGCAAAGGTACCCACATTGGCAGAAGCTGATATATGGGGTGTTCATGGCGAATCGTAAGTTGAAGCATTACTTCCTGGGACACCAGATCACTGTGGTTAGTTTTGCCCCGTTGGGTGACATAATTCAAAATAGAGAAGCCACTGGCAGGATTGCAAAGTGGGCGTTGGAGCTTGGGCCTCTAAATCTCAAATATGTGCCCCGCACGGCTGTCAAGTCTCAAGCCTTGGTGGACTTTATAAACGACTGGACAGAGTGTCAGTCGCCCGAGGAGAAGCCGGATAACACATACTGGACAATTCACTTTGATGGATCCAGGCAATTGGAAGGATCAGGGGCTGGAGTTGTCTTAACTTCCCCTAGAGGTGACAAGTTTTGTTATGTGTTAAGGTTGATGTTTCCCTGTACTAACAATGCAGCTGAGTATGAGGCTTTACTTCATGGCCTCCGTGTGGCTAAGGAGATGAACCTAAGCCGGGTTAGGTGTCTTGGCGACTCGGACCTCGTGGCTCAGCAAGTGTCAGGCACGTGGGATTCCAAGGACCCACGGATGGCGGCTTACCGTCAGGCGGTGGACATCATTGCTGGTCATTTCAAGGGTTATCAAGTAGATCATATTGACCATCGCAAGAACGAGGCGGCTGACGCGTTGTCAAGGCTGGTCTCTCAGCGTAAGCCGGTGCCGCCTAATGTTTTCTTGGATGTGTTATATCACCCGTCAGTTAAGCTACCTTCAGAGGAGGATCTGGCTATACTTGACCCGGAGGGGCAGCTGGTGGCGGCTCTGCATGCTATCCCTGATTGGACGTTGCCTTACCTGGCGTACTTGACTCGCGGCGAGTTACCTGAGGACGAGACTTTGGCACGACAAATTATCAGGCGATCTAAGTCCATGACGATCATCAATGGCGAGTTACATAAGCGCAGTGTCACCGGCGTTTTTCAACGTTGTGTTTCACCTGAAGAAGGTAAGGAAATCTTAAATGAGATTCACGCTGGCGATTGCGGTCATCACGCCGGCTCAAAATCTCTGGTGGCCAAGGCTTTCTGGCATGGTTTCTTCTGGCTGACGGCTCATAAGGACGCAGAAGACTTGGTTCTCAAGTGCGATGGATGTCAGAAGTTCGGGCGACGTGCTCACGTGCCGGCTCAGGAATTGCGTATGATTCCAATTACCTGGCCGTTTGCGGTCTGGGGGCTTGATATGGTCGGGCCTTTCAAGAGATCTAAAGACAAGAAGACCCACCTTTTGGTGGCGGTGGATAAGTTTACCAAGTGGGTGGAGGCTGAGCCGGTCGGCAAGTGTGACGCAACTATGGCGGTTCAGTTTGTCAAAAAATTGATCTACCGTTTTGGTTACCCTCATAGTATCATCACAGATAATGGCACAGACCTATCCAAGGGGGCTATGCAGGCATTCTGTGAAAGTGAGCACATTCGGCTTGACGTCTCTGCTGTTGCTCATCCACAATCCAATGGTCAGGCGGAGCGAGCTAACCAGGAGATCTTGAGAGGTATCAAGCCCCGGCTTATGATTCCTCTGCAGCGGACGCCGGGTTGTTGGGTAGAAGAGTTGCCATCAGTTTTATGGAGCATCAGAACTACTCCCAACAGGTCAACAGGCTATACGCCTTTCTTCATGGTTTATGGTGCAGAAGCCGTGTTACCAAGTGATATACGTCATGACTCGCCGCGGGTGGCGGCTTACATTGAGACAGATAATGAGACAGCGCGTCAGGACGCGTTAGATGCTTTGGATTAAGAGCGTCATCTGGCGGCGGCTCGATCAGCGATTTATCAACAAGACCTGCGTCGCTATCATAGCCGCAGGGTTAAGACCCGGACGTTTCAAGAAGGCGACTTGGTGTTACGTCTAATTCAAGATCAGACGGATGCGCACAAGCTATCTCCTCCATGGGAAGGACCTTTTGTGGTTAGCAGAAACCTCAGCAATGGGTCATACTATCTCATTGACGTACGAGACGAGTCACGTACTATCTCATTGTCCCTATTTATGAGATGGGAGGGCAACATTGCGTGCGAAAATCGAGGAGGCACAGTGATGATTGACCGAAGAGGGCGCCTCGATTTTCGGGCCGACCCTTCAATGAGAGGATCCGTTGCAAACGTCACAAAATCTTTTCAGAATATTCGATATGACGTCACGGCGGGTTATCAGTTTTCTTTTCAAGTGACAGAAATGTGAGACTCGCCGCCAAGTGAGTTTGAAGAGTGACATGAGCAGGCTCAAATCAACCTTGGGCCTAATGTTGGGGATATAACCCCGTGGTAAGACCCACCCAGGAGGGGCCGGGTCATACCTGGCGGCTCATGGCCCAGATCTTTAAAGTGGGCCGGAAGATGAATGCCAGGCCGCGTGGCGACTTACCAGGCGGGCCAAGACGAAGGCCCAGAGACAGAAGATGGAGTAAAGACCCGGGCGGTTAAGCCGCCCGGAGGGCTTGCCCAAGACGGCAAGGCGGCTTAGAGACAGGATTGAATACGTTGTATGAGTCGGTGTGAGACTCGTGTAACCCAGGGCCTTGACCTCCTATATAAAGGTGAGACCCTGGGGCGGCTTAGACAGAAACCGATCAATCGAGAACTAGGTCAAGCGAATCCGCTCCCTTGTAATCGATACTCCAATCAATACAACACAAGCAGGACGTAGGCTTTTACCTCCATCGGAGGGGCCGAACCTGGGTAAACTCGTGTCCCTCGTCTCGACCAACCCCTTTGAGTCCACCGCCTTAGCGATGGCCTCGAACCTAAGTCTTCGGACATCTGCCGTGACAAACCCACGACAGTACCCGTGGATGCGGCTTGCCGTGGAGTGTGATTGTTGGTGGAGGGGGAGTAAACCTTTACTTTTACCGCTTGGGAACCACCGCTAATTTGTTTAGCATGGAAGATATTGATAACTCTTGGTCGTGACGTTGACAGGAAGGGTGTACCTCTCAAAATTATATCTATCTCTGTTTTAAACTTTGAGCTCTGGCACCGCTGCAAATCCATGCTTCCCTCTGCGAAGGGACTATCTATTTACTTTTATGTTGAGTCGTCACCTTCTCAAATAAGCTCCAGACCTGAGAGCACTATTGTCATCCTCATGCATTGTGTATAGTTGATGTTGGGTGCAGCATGACTGGATGTTTCCTACCATGAATTACAATGTTTAGTCGCTGCTTGAACTTTGGAGCTGCTCTGCATTTATGTTTTGCGGTCTCAGAAAGGGCTAGCGAGATACCTCTATTGTCATATTGTATCATGATTGTTTTAACAAAGTGTTGGCGCTTGAGATATCTTATTATTGCTCGCTAGTTGCTTATGTTATTGTTATGAGTAAATATAATTTCTAAGAGTTATTGTTGACATGGTTAGTCATAATCTTTGCTCAAAACATGGGTACTACTTAAGCATATATATGTAAACAAGAACAAAAGAGTTCATAAAAGCTTTATCACTTTCAGTTTGTCAACTGAATTGCTTGAGGACAAGCAAAGGTTTAAGCTTGGGGGAGTTGATACGTCTCCAACGTATCTACTTTTCCTCACTCTTTTGCCCTTGTTTTGGACTCTAATTTGCATGATTTGAATGGAACTAACCCGGACTGACGCTGTTTTCAGCAGAACTACCATGGTGTTGTTTTTGTGCAGAAATAAAAGTTATTGGAATGGAACGAAACTTTTTGGAGATTTATTTCAGAATAAATAAGCATTATTGGAGCCAAAATACACCGCAGAGGGGGGCCAGGGTGAGCATCACCCACCAGAGCGTGCCAGGCCCCCTGGGCGCGCCCTGATGGGTTGTGCCCACCTCGTGGCCCCACTTGCCCTAACTCCGCCACTATAAATTCCTAAATTCGGAGAAAAAATCAGAGAGAAAGAATTATCGCGTTTCACGAGACAGAGCCGCCGCCACCTCCTGTTCTTCATCGGGAGGCCAGATCTGGAGCCCGTTTGGGGCTCCGGAGAGGGGAATCTTCGGTCTTCGTCATCACCAACCTTTCTCCATCGCCAATTCCATGATGCTCCCCACCAGGAGTGAGTAATTCCTTCATAGGCTTGCTGGTCGGTGAGGAGTTGGATGAGATTCATCATGTAATCGAGTTAGTTTTGTTAGGGCTTGATCACTAGTATCCATTATGTTCTGAGATTGATGTTGCTATGACTT
The DNA here is from genome assembly GCA_039707655.1 of Elymus sibiricus. Classification (NCBI taxonomy): domain Eukaryota; kingdom Viridiplantae; phylum Streptophyta; class Magnoliopsida; order Poales; family Poaceae; genus Elymus; species Elymus sibiricus. The sequence continues at coordinate 363,706,296 of CM077665.1, forward strand.
TGCTATGCCTAATGCTTGTCACTAGGGCCCGAGTGCCATGATTTCAGATCGGAACCGTTTATGTTATCATCTCTATATCAATGTTCTTGATCCGATCTTGCCTAGTCATATGCACCTATTACGTGTTATGATCCGTCAACCCCATAGTGACACTATTTGGGATACTTCGCGGTGATGACCGTAGTTTGAGGAGTTCATGTATTCACCATTCAAGATGGCAATGGGGACCCGAAACCCGCGTCCCCGTGGGTTTTTACCCTATTAGGGGATAGGGATGGGCTCCTTTTTAAACCCGCGGGGCTGCTATTGGGTAAAGTATAAAACCCGACACGTTTTGCGGGTTCAAACCCATTTCAGTAATACCCGAACCCGAAACCCGCCATCCCCGTCAAAATACTACACTGAGCGTATTGGGCCATTCAGCCTCGACTACACACCTGCCCACCTAGCGTCCCAGCTCCAGTGTCCCAGACCCCAACTCCAAATCCACACCCAGCCCCAGCCTCGCTAGTTTTTTGCCTCACAGTCACTCCCGAAGCCTTCCTCTCGCACACCTAAACCTTGCAATCCCATCGCCGACGCCCGATCTCACCTCCCGCAGCCTCCGTCTTGCGATTTTGTGTTGCTACAATGTTTGCTTCAATGTGTCCGTTTCCCCGTGGGTTCCCCGTGGGTTTAGAAAACCCAATGGGTTTAGGGGACGGGCAAAAAGCTAGCCGCACGCACGTTGACGGGGACAGGGACGGGCTTGCGATTTTCTCGTGGGGATGGGTTTGAGAAGGCAAAACCCGGTGGGTTTCGTCCCCATTGCCATCTTGATTCACCATGTGTTAATGCTTTGTTCCGGTTCTCTATTAAAAGGAGGCCTTAATATCCCTTAGTTTCCTTATGGACCCCGCTGCCACGGGAGGGTAGGACAAAAGATGTCATGCAAGTTCTTTTCCATAAGCACGTATGACTATTTACGGAATACATGCCTACATTACATTGATGAACTGAGCTAGTTCTGTATCGTCCTAGGTTATGACTGTTACATGACGAATATCATCCAACGAGTTACCGATCTAGTGCCTACAACCTTTTCACTTATTGTTCTTGCTAAGTTACTATTGCTGTTGCTGCTGTTCCAACTGCTACAAAACTACTACTACTACTGTTACCGCTACTGTTACCGTCACTACTGCTATCAAACTATCATATTACTGTGCTACTGATCACTCTGCTACAGATATTTAATCTCCAGGTGTGGTTGAATTGACAACTCAACTGCTAATACTCTCAAGTATTCTTTGGCTCCCCTTGTGTCGAATCTATAAATTTGGGTTGAATACTCTACCCTTGAAAACTGTTACGATCCCCTATACTTGTGGGTTATCAGACTTCAAGTTTTCGAGCTTAGAACTCATCCATACAATCTCGAGGTAAATCATAATATACTTTATATCCCATCAACAATAAATTTAACAAGAGCAAGACGTAGAGTTTTACCTCTTCGAGAGTACTGCTACGTCCATTTTACATCATGTTTTCCCATTGATATTTATTATGTTTTGAATGATTATTTCACTTTATGATGCAATCCTAATATATCTTCTCTCTTATTTTACAAGATTTATACAAAGAGGGAAATTACCGCAAGATGGAATTCTGGACCGGAAAGGGCTATAGAAGAGTTGGATATTTTCTAGAACTCCAAATGAACTAAAAAATTATGAAGAATTATTTTTTAATATATAAAAATTATTGGCGAAAGAATCACCGGAGGGGGCCCACCGGGTGGCCACAAGCCTTGTGGGCATGCCCTACCCCCCAAGGCACGCCCATCGAGCTTGTGGCCCCCCTTGCAGCCCTCTGGAGCCCATCTTCTCCTATATGATGCCATTTACCCTAGAAAAAAATCATCAAATTGATTTTGGGATGAAGCCCCGCCGTCTCCAGGCGGAACCTGGGCAGGAGCACTTTTGCCCTCTGGTGGAGCGATTTTGCTGGGGAAACTTCCCTCCGGGAGGGGGAAATCAAAGCCATCGTCATCATCAATGCTTCCTCCATCGTGGGAGGACCCATCTCCATCAACATCTTCTCCAACACCATCTCATCTCAAACCCTACTTCAGCTCTTGTATCCAATCTTTGTCTCAAAACTTCAGATTGGTACCTGTGGGTTGCTAGTAGTGTTAATTACACCTTGTAGTTGATGCTAGTTGGTTTGTTTAGTGAAAGATCATATGTTCAGATGCTTAATCATATTCATTACACCTCTGATCTTGAACATGGTGATGATTTGTGAGTAGTTACTTTCGTTCTTGAGAACATGGGATAAGTCTTGTTATAAGTAATCATGTAATGTTAGTATTTGTTCGATATTTTGATGATGTATATGTTGCTCTTTCTTTAGTGGTATCATGTGAACGTCGACTATATGACACTTCACCATACTTGGGACTAAGGGAAAACATTGGGGAGTAATAAGTAGATGATGGGTTGCGAGAGTGACAGATGCTTAAACCCTAGTTTATGCGTTATTCCCTAAGGGGTTGATGTGGATCCATATGTTTCATGCTATGGTTAGATTTATCTTAATTCTTCTTTCGTAGTTACAGATGCTTGCGAGAGGGGGTAATCATAAGAGGGTTGTTTGTTCAAGTAAGACCGGCACTCTAGCACCGGTCCACCCACATATCAAATTATCAAAGTACCAACCGCGAATCAGCTAAACATGATGAACGGGACTAGACAACAATTCCCATGTGTCCTTGAGGGCGCTTTACTCTATATAGGAGAACTTTCAGGCTTGTCCTTTGCTACAAAAAGGATTGGTCCATCTTGCTGCACCTTTGTTACAATTTTTACTTGTTACTTTTTATGAATTACACTACTATAAAACTATATGTTACTGCCATTCTTAGTGCTTGCAGGAATCACCTTGCTGAAACCACTTGTCATTTCCTTCTGCTCCTCGTTGGGTTTGGCACTCTTACTTATCGAAAGGACTACACTTGATCCCCTATACTTGTTGGTCATCAAGGACCTGGGTAAATATCGTGTCCCTATTCTTCCTGTTACCATTTTGCTCCGATCACTAGCTCGGGACCCTCTACCCGAGATCCGCCGATTTTAGCACCGACATTGGTGGCCCATTAAGGTCCCGTTGTTTGGTCGCAAGAGTTTGATGTCGAATCTAACCCACATAAAACGGCCGGAAGTGTAGAGCACAAATTAGGAGGAACCAGAGGTTCTTTCTCGTGAGTCCGGATGAACTCACAAGAGCAAACGTAGTAAAGATCTCTCAGATCTCTAGCGGTCTTGCTGCATAAGCTTGTAGCTGAATGGTTTGACAAAAGGTCTGTAGAAGGATGGGGGAGATGGGGTTTTATAGCAGGGGCAACCCCTCTTAGCTAGGTGTGATTTTTTTTCAAAAGTATGCAACTTTGCATGGCTTCCTTGGGGGAATAACTAGTCAACTTTGGAAGTTGTTGGAGAGCTCCTCATAAATTCGCGAAGCCTTGACAACCTGAACACCTTCCACGAGAATGACTAAAACTTTTGACTCGAAAATCCAAATAATGTGACATCTTTTGTATTGGAAACTAAATTTGATTTAAATTCTGGTTATGTACTGATACGTCTCCAACGTATCTATAATTTTTGATTGTTCCATGCTATTATATTATCATTTTAGGATACTTTTTAAGCATTTCTTGCTGATTTATATTATTTTTGAGCACCAACCTATTAACCCAGTGCCCAGTGCCAGTTGCTGTTTTCTGCTTGTTTTTGGCCTTTCAGGAACACTGTACCAAACGAATTTCAAATACCCTGAAACTTTTTGATGATTTTTTCTGGACAAAAATAAGACCTGGAAGCTTCGGAGGGAGACCGAAGGCCACACAGGGTGGCGCCAAGCCAACAAGGTGCGCCCAAGGGGGTGGCCGCGCCCTAATGGCTTGGGGCCACCTCCCACGACCCCTGGCCCTTATCTCTAGCCTATAAATTCTCTAGTATTCCAAAAACCCTAGAGAGCCACCCGAAACACTTTTTCCGCCGCCGCAAGTCTCTGTTCCGCCGTGTGCCCATCTGGAGCCCTGTACCGGTACCACTAAGGGTAAAACGATGGGGTTCATTCATATTAATTGGATTTACTTTGTCTACATCATGTCATCCTCCTCCAAGCATTACTCTGTTTTTACTTAATACTCTAGATGCATGCTGGATAGCGGTCGATGGGTGGAGTAATAGTAGTAGATGCAAGGTAAAACGATGGGGTTCATTCATATTAATTGGATTTACTTTGTCTACATCATGTCATCATCCTACTATTACTCCACCCATCGACCGCATCTACTACTATTGCTGCCACTAAGGGTGAAACGATGGGGTTCATTCATATTAATTGGATTTACTTTGTCTACATCATGTCATCATCCTCCAAGCATTACTCTGTTTTTTACTTAATACTCTAGATGCATGCTGGATAGGGGTCGATGGGTGGAGTAATAGTAGTAGATGCAGGAAGGAGTCTGTCTACTTGTTTATGGACGTGATGCCTATATACATGATCATTAACGTGAATAAATATTACATAACTATGCGCATTTCTATCAATTGCCCAACAGTAATTTGTCTACCCACCGTATGCTTTCTTCGAGAGATAAGCCTCTAGCGAACACTATGGCACCCGGGTCTCTTCGCAAATATTATTGCAAAAACTCCCAAAATATTGCTGCCATTATTTACTTTCCTTTTATTTACAATTTATATTTATCAATTTATCTATCGATCACTACTTATCACTTGCAAGTAACGAGTTCAAGGGGACTAGTAACCGTCTTGCCCGCGTTGGGTGCAAGTGTGTGCTCTTTTGTGTGTAGGCGCTGAAGACGGGAATTTGCGTGGTTCTCCTATTGGTTCGATAACCTTGGTTCTCACTAAGGGAAATACTTATCTCTACTATGCTGCATCTTGTCTCCTCTTCGGAGAAAAACCCAACGCATTTTACAAGTAGCATGTACCCATATGGCCCCGTCTCGCCTCCAATGGGAGTGACAGAACGAAACATCAGAGGTAAAAATTCACATCATCAACTTCACTTGCAACTTGTTTTCTCCAAACCGGTTGCTTCAAGATCTCATAGGTTGTTGGATTTCTTCCATGCAATACAAAAGTTCAACCAACAATAATGGGGATGAAAGCATAGTTGTGTCAAGGTTACAAGGTAAACTTAGGTTAGCGTTCACCTGGTCACTTATCAGTTTAGCGCGACTTCTTGTGATTGGGCCTATAATTGTTGAAGACTCATCGATGGTTGTGGTGTCCTCATCATATAAGGCCACTTTCACATCAGTTCATACAAGGAGAGGGGAGGTAGTGGCGCCATGACATGGTGGTCCCTTTACAAAGAGGGTCCTTGAATCGTGAGATCAAGGGAGGGTAATCGATGATAATGTTCCTAAAAGTAGTGGAAGACAAATGAAACTCGTCACGGTATTCCAAAGGATGTCTAGGAGCAGAGTGGGCCAGATGTTGGCGTCGAGGTCTGATAAAGAAGTACATGTCGATGAAGGTAGGGACCCGCATGTCAAGTAGGCACCAGGCCCGAGAAGCCTCGGGGCAGAGTATGAAGATATGCAATGCATCCTTGAAGTAGTGGTCGCATCGAGATCAGATGGAGTCCACGAAGATGGATTCGGGGAATAGGTTCACCTTGGAGTTCAACCTATCTTTAAAAAGAAGCCATCCAAAGATCTTGACCTTGATGAGTACAGAGAAATCCAAATGTTGTCGGCATTGATGTCGAGGTTAGGGCCAGGGGAGAGGACTGAGTAGGTTTTCCTGGAGGAGAACAAAGACCCGCAGTCGAGGAACCGCTCATTTGCGACATCATTAGTGATGAAATCCTACAACAAAGACAACATAGCAGTGAGCTCAGCAACAGTGGTTAGGTGACCTCGTAAGTTAGTTAGTAAACCATCTTGCAAGACTTGAGAAACTAGGACGGAGGGGGAGGTGGAGTGGGAGTAAATGTGTGGGAATTTTATGGCGAGTGGTTTGCTAAATGACCAAGTGGCATGCAAGAAAAATGTGGAACTGCCATTACCTATTACGACAAATGAGATTTGATGGAGGGAGGGAGGTGGTCATTCACCATTTTCCAATGGAAGGAGGGGTAGGAGGGTATTAACCAAATACACCCTTAGAGTACCGGTGGCGGTACCATTGTACCTGAGTATGTCAGTTTTTCTTGGAGTATTTTATAGACAAAATTCATAAGCAAACAATTATTTCGAAGCAATAAGTTTTGTATGCCTAGACAATTATTTTTTGGTTTGCAAATATTTTCCAAGCAATTAAATAGTTAGCATCGGAGAAAGATTCCTCTGCAACCCAGAAGAAGGATCTGTGAATGGCGTTGATGATTTTGATAAAAAAAATTGGGAGGCAAAAAACTGCCATGAAACAGGTAAAAAGGGAGTTAGAGCATCTACAGCCGCACCTCTCAAACCCGCCTCAAACGCCCGGGCAGGCCGCCCGGTCACTGACATGTCACGAAAAAGAGACCCATATAGGCGCCCTAAATGGGCCTCAAACGCCCGGGTTGACCGGCACCCCACACATACAACCCATGCCCGGGCTTGCCCGTCACGTCGGTCTGACAGCGTGGACCCACGCGGAATCACCTGGAAACCCGGCGGTCCGACCTACGCTCCTCTGGTGGGCATGTGTGAACGCCACGTGGCACCGGTCCGGCGGGCCATGTAGTCCCTAGCCCGACTATTTAAGCTGACCGTCGGCACCGAAACCCTACCCCTCCACATTTTCCTCGCCCCGTCCGCCGCAGCCGCCACTTTCTACTCCCCGTCCTTCGCAGCTATACCTAAGCATAGGTTGGGCTGGGCCTAAAAATCCCGATGCTGAAAACCCAGGTCCGAGTCCGGCCCGGCCCGACAATTGTGCCTAATATATCGGGCCCGAGCCCGGCCTGACAATGCCCGGTCGGCTCGGCCCGACTACGGCTTAAATTTGGTTTTCCGTTGGCCCGAGCCTGGCCCGACCCGACCGCCGGGCTCAATTCCCAGGCTCGAGGCCGGCCCGATGGCACTATTAGGCCCGACCTGACCTGAGTTTTCCAGGCCGGGTCGGGTCGGGCCATCCGGGCAGGCTGCCCATGGCCAGGTATAGTCGCAGTAAGCCATGCCCCCACGCCGCCGCCACTTTCTAACGTCGGAGGCCGGCCACAGCTCCTATAGCAGATCCGGATCCGAAGGGCCACGGGGCTACCTCCGGATGCAGTGGATCCGGAGGAGGAGGAGGGGAGATGGAGGAGGAGGGGAGATGGAGGAGGAGGAGGAGGAGATGGAGGAGGAGGAGGAGGAGGAGGAGCCGACAGAGGATGTGGGGGACGTTGTGGACGCGGATTTGCAGGCGGAGCAGCAGGCCATCCTCGATTCCATCCGCTCGGAGTTCGATGCGAAGGCCGGACGCTATCATCGGCAAGAGATGGAGGCGGAGCAGGCCGCGGAGGAGGCGGAGATGTTGGCCTATTTGGATGAGGTCGAGGAGGAGGCGGTGCAGCCGGAGCCCTCCTGCGCGGCCGTCTACCCGGCGTCCGGCACCTAAGTCGTGGACATCTCCGACGATAGCTAGGGCAATACGTAGTATGCAGCACATATGATTTCTTTTGCATGCTTTAAATGTATATAGGGATTGAAATATGAAAGACTCAGATGCAGAATAGCAAATTTGAGACGTGCTTGGGCACTGTCCACGGACGCGCCCGAGCGCGTCCGCGGACATATAAACGGGCCGGATTTGTAGATGCTCTTAAGGGTTGATGAGAGTAGAGTGAGTCTAGCACCACGAGACAGAGAGAGACCAGCCTAGCCACCCAGCCGGTAATCTTAAAATAAATCGAGTTTTTGGATTGCATGTGTGTATTATTTTCTCCGTCTTTAAATATAAGTCTTTATAGAGATTTTACTATGGACTATATACAGAGCAAATTGAGTTAATCTACACTTTAAAGTATGTTTATATATATTTGTATATAGTTCGTAGTGGAATTTTTAAAAAGATTTATATTTAGAAACGAGGAGTAGGTTGCATGCGTGTTTACAGCTTCATGCTGTATCGCTTTCCTGCATTTTGCTGAACCATGCATCTAAATGCACTCTCTTTTTTTTTTTTTTGAATCTAAATGCACTCTCAAACTGACACTTGACCATATACATGGATTAGCAGAAGTATCGAGTGGCGCTCTTACATAAACCACGTCCGAGGTCTTTATTGTCGACAGATATCACGTTCGAGACTCACAGTCTTTATTCTTCACCAAGCCATGCATGCCCCAGAAGCACCGGTATTGTTGTGCAAAAGAGGCACGGATCATCATGGCAGTCCCATGGCCGATTCATCAACCTCTATTTCCTAGCTCAGAAAAAATAAACCTCTAACAAAATGCACACAAAGAAAACTACTAGCGACAATACATGGTTACATACAATGCCTCTTGCGATGCACCACAACGTCATGACGTGGACATCATTCAACTGGGAGATTTTGCGTGCGACACAATTTCATACTTGTGGGGGCACAACCATCGGCCTGGCCTTTTGCGAAATAAACGCCCTTGTGGCTTTTGGCATTTATCAAGCATAAATTTTGGAAATGTGTAAATGAAGAAGCAGAGTGGCGACTATTTGGTGTTCCCCTTCTGCAAGCAGTAGCGTCCCCGTCTGTTGCGTCTCCTCTCTTGTATCCATGTAATTTATGTCTCCACTCTCTATATCTACCGCATTTATGTCGTCTGGTTTTTGGGTACCAAGCAATAGCCAGTAGGACACGAGTACAACAGACATAGACTGTGTAGTATACGTACTCAGCACGCTTCATTCAAGCCACACCAGACTCCCGAAAAGGCAACAGCATTCAAGCCACACTCCGGCCGATACGAAAATGAAGTTTCACCATGGCCTCAAAAAAAAAAAAAATCACCATGGATTTCCACACTTCCACCGTAGAGTGTTGTAGGGTGAAGGAGTAAAATGCACATAACCACAACTTCGGACTGTAGCATAACAGAAAACTACAACCTCAGTTTTTTTTTGAAACAATAGTTGAAGCTCTGTGATGTCCATTTATGTGGTAGTGGTAGTAGTACTTCGTAAGTTACACCATGATCTTAGTGTGAGATAAACCCACTTAGAGCATCTACAATCGGATCTAACAAATCTGATCCCTTAAACGCCCGCGGACGCGCCCGCGGACCAAAATATAGGGGCTCAAAACGGACACGCCCGGTCACTTGCACATGATTGATGGAGAAGAAGAGAGAGAAAGAAAATAATGAATAAGAAAAGAAAAAAAAAAGGTGGTCCGGAGTAGGGTCGCGTCCTACGTGGCGGACTGACCGGGCGTGCCCGGGCGCGTCCGCGAGCCCTCATATCGTCCTCATATTTGAGATGGATATGAGGGGTGCCGGTCAGTCCGGACGTTTGAGACGGATATGAGGGGTCCGGTTTTGTGCCCGGTCAGTGACCTGAAAGGGTGTTCTGGGCATTTGAGGAGCATATAGAGGGTCCGGCTGTAGATGCTCTTATTATGCATATTCTCCTGCCCTTACTGGAGAGTTGGAAAGTAATACTATAAGATACCCGGTCGATGGATCGAGGCAGACCGCAACCAAGCTTCCACCCTATCGATGAAAGACGCTCGTCAGAATTTGGACGGCTGATAGATTGGCCAAGCGTGGGTGGCCAAACTGCGGGCTGTGCCCCTTCTGCAAGCTTGTGCGGGAATGCGGGACACACCTGCTATTCAAGTGTCGCTATTCCCTGAGGCTTTGGAAGATGGTCATCCAGAGGTTCAATATTGACGACCTCGACACGAGAGCATGGGCTTTGATGGGCTCCATTGAGGAGTGGTGGGCGAGCACTTGTGACATCTGCACCACCGACAGGAAGGCCAAGGCGTCGATCACCATGCTAGTGTCTTGGGTATTTATGGAATGAGAGAAACGCAAGAGTATTCCGACAAAAGAGCGCACCGCCGCCGATCCTCCTCAACATTATTGTGGACGAGGTGAACCTGTGGGTGACCGCTGGGGCAAGTAAATTAGGATCTTTTATTTTGCGAGAGTAATTGCCACGTCGATCTAAGGGTGTGTGTTGTATAAACTCTATTCTCTCCTTAGTTATATAAGGCAAAGCTTTTGCCTCCGTCTAAAAAAAAAGCGCTCGTCGACTTTCCAAAAACCTTTACCCTACGGATGTATTTCTGCCTTGTTTTTACGACAGCCGTGGCTATAGAGACGACAAGAAGTTCATGGGAGCAAAGCAATACAAATTCCACGTCGATCTCTACGGAGCGCCAATGAACATCAGCCTATTTAACAGTAGAAACATGAGCTACTGATTTTCGTTGAAGGAAAAACAAATGAGCTAGCTTTTCCGGTGCCCTCGCTGCTAGACAGCCTACGTACATGGTAGGGGCAGGGCCATTGCTCCACATCCATCAACCAGCTGACAAGTGGTGATGACAAATGTTGTACTGGACCGGAGGCAGATTGCCTAGTTCGTTCATACATATATTGACGTGCTCTGCACTCTGCGCAGATTGCCTAGTTCGTTCATGCATATATTGAATTGCTCGGCACCCTGACGTGCCTATCGTCCAAAGTTGCACTGTTGTTACGACCGGGGCTGATCATAGTCCCCCAAGCCAAGCAACCCACCGCTAGCATCTTTGAATGCGTCACAAGAGCAATGATACGAAGTGAATGCATGTACAGGGAAAAAGTAATGGAAAACATACACAACTTCACATCCCCCATATAACTCACCGGCTTCAGTGCTCCCTCATACAAAGAGCACCTACATCCTCTGTACTCTGTAGTGGTGCGGTGCCTCCCATCCTCGCCGCTTGTTTCCCCATCCCCATGGCGAACCAGCTGCCGGTGCAGGAGCAGGTCGAGGCGCTTGGACATGAACATCTCAACCAGCAGCGAATGTGCGCCCCGCGGCAGCAAAACCTCGGCGTAAGTTTCTACCTCCCTGCAGAAAACCATGGTGGAGCACGTATTTTCTAGCTATCGCTTCCTATGTGTCGCCTGCTTCCTCTTGTCTTGGCTCCGAGCACGCGGTCGGCGTTTGGTCCTCCTCGGTCGGCCGGCCGGCTTCCAGCTGCTCGGCTCGGACGACCTGTGTAGCAGATCCTTCCCACACGTCCGGTGGGCAGCGCGCCTGAAACTCAATGCGCATGCCCAGCACCACATCATGCCGGGATCTCTCTCCGTTTCTCTTTACCATGTCACGTTTTCAAAGCAAAAAAGAATACATATTCACGTTTATTTTTGGGCGTGGTTTGAGCTTGTTGGAGTTGTGAGCATTTTTTTTAGGGGAAAGTTGTGACTTGTGAGCATCTTCATTATGTAGAGACCGGATTTGTACTTTACCGTGTGTTTCGGAGTATCGTTTCGGGTCAATATTCCGTTGGTCGAAAAAATGCACGTACGCCGTCCTAGACGTAAGGCACCACCGCGTGGTCCACTCCGTTCTTCTCGCCGCGTACAGCTACAGCATTCCAGCCAGCATTAGAACTTTTCGGAAGTAGAACTACCGCTTAGCGTGGTAGTTAGTTCTAGTTCACGCTAGAGGCAGGCGACGAGGATGTCCAGCACGGCCACTGTTACCCTCCTCCTCCGGCACAAACCGCGTCGGCGTAGATCCTGCAAGCGGCGCGGTGGCGATGGTCATGGGGTCACAACCCCAGACTTTGAGCAGGATGGAGCCCTTCGGCACCACGACGCCGTCCGCGGCGGTCTCGTACGTGGCGGTGGAGCGGGGTAGACGGACCTTCTCGTTTGCCATGCACCTCACATCTGATGAAAGTCCTGGCTCCTGCGCACGGATCTGTGGCCGTTTTGCATCTCGTCGACTCCTGAACTTGCCGGTCACAGTTTTTCTCTACGGCCGGCGAACCAGTCGAGACCACCTTGGCGAGGAATGCGAGCATGTCGTCCACACCATGTCGGCGACCTCGTACTCGGTGCTCGTCCGTTCTGCTCCTCATGTTTTTTTTTTTGAAGCGAGGGGTGCTTTCCACCGATCCTGGTTTTAGGAACCTTCGTTTTTCTTCTGTTTCTTTCTTTTTTCTTTTCCGAATTTCATTTTTTAGTTTTTTTTCTTTTTTTCCTTTTTATTTCTTTTTCAAGTTTGTTTTTATTTTAAAAAAAAATTAGAAATTCTAAAAACGTTCGCGTTTTATTTCATTTTTCACAAATTACAACAATTTTTGGGAATTTAAAAAATGTTCCCATTTTCCAATTTTTCTTCACAAATTTTAATAATGTTCATGTTTTGACAATTTATTTGGAAATTCAAAAAAAGTTTGGGAACTTCATAAAATTATCACAATTTCTAATTTTGTTCACGAATTTGAAAATTGTTCATGTTTTGAAATTTAAATTTTTTTGGGAACTTAAAAAATGTTCGCATTTTTTTGTTCACAAATCTAGAAAATGTTTGGGAATTCAAATAATGTTCTAGATTTCCTAAAAAATATCACAAATTCAAAAAATGTTCATGTTTTCAAAATTTGTTCACAAATTCAAAAAATGTTCAAGTTATGAAATAATTGTTTGTAATTTTGAGAAATGTTCTCGCTTTTAATTATTTTTCCTGTTTCCCAAAAATGCTTACGTTTTTTACAAAATTGTTTGTAATTTCAAAAAATGTTCTCGTTTGCCATTTCTTTCATTTTTTTGGAAGAAAATGTTTGAAAAACCCAAATAATGTTCCTGTGATCGAGGTTTGATTTTTTTTCACAATTTTGAAAATGTTCTCGTTTCACAAAATATTTACTTTTGCAAAAAGAAATCACGTTCGAAATTTCAAAAATGCTTAAACCAGTAGCAGCTTATAGTTCATATACACCGGGCTGCCATTTTAGACACAAATTCCCAGGAATTATAGTTGCTAGCGACCTGGTTCCCTAGCAGGAGGTGCTCGTTTTGATCCCTCGGTGGGACTTTAGTTTTTATAAGATTTTAAGCAAACGTTAAGTTTTATCGCTGTCATTTGTTCATTCAGTGTTGCACTGCACCAAACACAGGAGCTATTCGGCCATAGCTGCTATCTAAGAGCAGGCAACACCGTGACGTCACGGGTTCGAATTGCAGCGCCAGCTTGTTTCTTTTTTGCGTTTTTTCATCTCGCGAAATCCAAAAAGGCCGACCCAGGTGTGCCACCGCTGTGCGAAATGTCGACTCTTCGACGCGAGCGTCACATATGAGCTCCCGTTGGCGGCCTCGCCACGGCGCTCTTCTCGAACCAGCGCACACGTACTCATCGAGGGCGGGTATCCACGACCAACTAGCTCAACCCACGACTCTCTGCACCTGCTGCAACTTTGAGTGGCTTTTCATTGAATTTAATATCGGATTGAAAATGTGTTCTAATCAATAGACTTCCATGGCTCATATTGTTTTCTAATTCTGTCATGGCCAGAACGTTCCTGTCATCGTGCTCGACATTGGGCGTCCACCGCATGGAGAAGAAGACGACCTGGCCCAGCGCTATCAAGACTTCGTGGAAAAAATCATCCGCCGGTTAAGAAAGATATGCCCTGCAACGTATTACGGAAAGCCAATTACCCCATACCCAAATCCAGTGAACAATCCCCATGATCCTAATAAGGGTCATAGCTACTTCCGCGTCGTGTTCATTTCAAGCACCAATGCTTATGCGAGAGTGGAATTTCTGATAAGGGATTTTGACCTCTATCTACTGGGATTTAGAAGGGAGCTGGATGGTGAGTGGTCGCCTTGGTTCCGTTTTACACCTTCTCTGGGGTGGCCGTCATTCCCGATGGGCGAAGTTGAAAATTATAGGTTTGATGGGGGACATGAGCACAAGTAAGTTTTCTCCCTTTTTTCAATATGTTTTGTTTATTTCACCACTGTTTCATGTTGTACTCGTGTATTGAAAGTACTATTAGCATTTTAGGAATACTTGTGGATACCATACATATAATACAAATGACCTACTACTTTGGAGATAGTTTATGTCGATTGAAGTGTCGTATAGTTTTAAATTCTCACTTTTCCTGTTCAAATCCATATAACATATTTAAATCCCCAACTCATTTAGTTATAACATTTTATATTGATTTTATCTCTTGTGTACTAAGGCTACTAGTACTATATGTTACAGGGTTGACATGGGTGGTCGCAAAACTCTAGAGTTTATCTTCCACACAATTTGGACGTGGCACCCGAGTGATGTGAGAAGCTCAAATCTGAAGCTGGCGCTTGAAAAAGCATTTACGCTTCTTTGCGAAGCACTACGATTCCGGTATGTTTTTGATGAGCTAGTAAGGAGGATCCAATATGGAGAGGAACCAACCGCCCTGGATACTGAAGAGCTGCCTAGCTGGAGAGTCTGGAAACGCATTGGCAGCTGGGGGGTGATGTGTGAAGTTGCCTTAGAAGCAGGCCTCAATGGTGGCCTGCTAAGAACCAGAGATAAGATGAGGGATTATGACCAAATCTACGGCATCAACGGCTTCATGGATATGATGAATGGGCTCAGAGTTCTGAAGAGGGTCGAGAAATTTCATCTGATCCCGGAGGTGCATCAGCGAACCCCGGCCTATGGAATGCTTGTTCTTGAACCGGGTTTCATACCGCTGAACCAAGTGTATCCCGCGGATAATTGGTGACCAGTCACTCCGGCCCGTCGTCAGCAAGGATGATGGATGGCTCCTTGTACTCCTATTGGGCTTAACCCTTGCTACTATTTATGTATATTTTGGATTTGGTGGCTGTGTATGCTGGCCACGTGTAAGTGTGTTTAGGGCAATTTGATAGCTCGGCCGTGCGCAGGGATGGCTGTGCACGCCGGCTGTATGCTCTGTTTGTCAGCTGTATGTTGTAGTATTAAGACTTGACAGCTAGGCCGTGGGCAGGGATGGCTGTGCACGCCGGCTCTTTGTCAGTTGTGTTGAACTCGTATTCAGACTATTTTATCTTTTTTTTTTTTGAAACGGAGGCAAAAGATTTGCCTCATATATTAAATAAGGAGGGCCTCATTTGCGGCAGATGCTATCCTGTGGATGTACCCGCTTAGAAATTGGTGTTCAGAGTACATATGAGGATGTTGCACGTGACACAAACAGAGGCCACACTGTAGCTGCTGTTGCTGATTGTTTTTCATTAGCAAAAGATGCTGGTTTTAAGGTTATTGCTCACCGGCCCTCTAAGTCCTTTTGTTCAATTAATTTCCTTGTTTCTTGAATGGTAGCTTCATTTAAGAAAATGAGGTGTCTTCTAGCTTGGGTTATGACTCGCGCAGTTGTCTTAATACATGATGATTTACATGTTGATAGGTGGTTGCGCACATGATGCCAGATCTACCTAATGTTGGAGTTGAGAGAGATATGGAAAGTTTCAGAGAATTTTTTGAAAATCCTGCATTCCGAGCAGATGGTCTAAAGATCTATCCAACTCTTGTGATTCGTGGAACTGGTCTTTATGAGCTATGGAAAACTGGAAGGTACTATTTTATCTCTTTGATTTCTGTCTACATCATCATGTGTTTCTTTCCCAATGAATGATCGTATTTGTGCCGGAGGTACTCTAGACAGAAACCGGCGCGTTGGAGGAGATCAGGACGGGCGGCGGCGAGGAGATGGTCAAGGTGAACGTCAAGTCATCAGCCAAACTTTGACACCGAGGCTTGCCACGCATGTTTTGGAGTCCCGTGTTTGGTACCAAACACAAGCAGCATGTTTTGAGTATACTACCAAACACAACATCATGTTTGGTAGCATTCTCAATTTAGCATGGTTGTTTTTCTATGACAGTCGTAGTCATCAGGCTCTTCAATTCTCAGCGTTGTAGCCTCGGGGTCAAACACATGGAGATGTGCCAGACCAACATGGTCCCATCGGCCCAGGTCACCGCCGCGCACATTATCAGGCACTCAGGTCCCACCGCTCAGGTAATATGTTAGCTTATCCACACACTACTAGATAATTAATGATGCGCTACCCGTCCATATTTACAATATCTACTATTAAAGGGGACTAGTTAAGTGCATGTGCGTTGCCACGGGACATAAATTTACACGTCGCTCACCATCGTTATTCGTCGCCAATGCTGATCTAACCTTGCTTGTTGTCTCGATGTTATCAACCAGCCCATGATAAGCCCTCTTGTGGCCCTAACAACACCTCCTGCTCAAAGCGCTCATCCCTGTATAATGCCTTCTTCCCAATACAATGTACTACTAAATCAATACATGTGACTCAAATTTGAATTCCAGCAATACATATTTATCATCACGAGTTAAAAAAATAGTATCCCCATGTTCTTAATCAAATCGCATATAGCTTGAGGGATATTGGACACCAAGAGAAAAATGTCAGCATAGAGATTTTGAGTTGTAGGCATAGTTATAAAAAATGTCTTGTACTCCATGAGGATGTGTCCGCAGAAAAATCAAGAATTTTTGTGTCGTATGTTGCCTATTACTATATTGCGACAAATATCAAATCACCAAACCAGCGGAAATAATGAACTTTCAGAAGCTTGAATCAAAGTATCTCAACTGTAGTAATGCAACAGATATATTTGCCCTGATGCTTCCTCGATAGTCTTGTTTGAAGACAAATTTCTCTCTAAAATCTACCAACATAGCCTGTACAGGCAAGCAAGAAGCAAGTAGGCAAACATTATAAAAAAGAACACATTATCCCCATCAAAGGAAGAATAACTGCGTCCGCATAACTAAATAAGCAACCTATCAAGCAGGCATATCTGATATGTCCATCTTCAATCTATATTTTCTTCCAACTAAATAGCCACTATGACAAACTCATATTTCTCGGCATTTTCTGAGTAAGACCTATATCCTTCATGGTCATTTTGATGTATGCCATGTATATATATAACACAAATGCTCTAACCATTTGCTCACTGAAAAGACTGAAATAGCATGCGACGTTAATGACCTTACACTACAGAATGAAGAAAGCATGTAAAATTAGATTATACAGTATTAGTGACAATATCGGGTCATTTTTTTTTGAAAAGGAGGAACACAACCCCCGGCCTCTGCATCAATCGATGCATACAGCCATATTATTAACAAAATCCAAGAGTGTAGTCATAAGTTCAAAAAGAGTTCATGATCTGAGCATAAACACAAATGCTAGGAAATTTTTTAAAAACTGCCACAGCCGGCGAAACCAATAATAGACTACGATGCCTATACACCTAGCCTATTAGTAGCTCGCCATCGAAACCGGCCGAAGATAACCCGTGCGACCATCTCCCACCGGTTGCACCCAATAGCCATACGCTCCCTGGAGTCCGCATGTGTTAGCAATGACCACGTACGGATCCAAGCCGTAGCTCTGTAAATGACCTGCAAAAAATTGTTGAAATTCTTGCCATTAAAAATCATATCGTTTCTAGTGTTCCAAATAGCCCAAAATAATGCACTTATCCCAATCCGGATAAGATTCGCTATAGGTACGTCTACTCCATTGAGCCACGTCCCAAATAGCGTGTTGATGCATGCTGGAGGATTAATGTTGAAAGCAATCTGAACTGTGCACCAAAGCAATTTTGCTAATGGACAATCTAGAAAGAGGTGTCTTATAGATTCATTTTGATGACAATAGCAACATGTGGGGCTTCCTATCCATCTTCGTTTTATCAAATTATCTTTGGTTAATACCACACCCTTGCGTACAAACCACATAAAAATCTTGATTCTAAGAGACACTTTAATCTTCCAAATATGTAAAGACCTGGAGAGACGCCCAGAGTTAATTAAGTCCAAATACATCGACTTCACTGAAAAAGTATCGTTCGTACCTAGCTTCCAATGAATTTTATCTGGTTGGTCAGAGAGTTGAACATCCATCAATCGTCTGACTAGATGCAACCAAGAATTCCAACGTTCTCCCACTAGAGATCGCCTGAATTGGATATTAAGAGGTACCGACTGTAATACTGTGGCAACATAGTCTTCCATACGTTGTACAATATTATATAAGGTAGGATATTGCATAACTAGAGGTATATCCCCAAGCCACGTGTCCTCCCAGAATCTTGTATTAGTACCATTGCACACTAAGAACTTCACCCGTTGGAAGAAGGTTACCTTTATCTTCATTAACCCTTTCTGAAAAGGTGAGTCATTCGGTCTCGCATTAACCTGGGCCAAAGTCTTAGATTGTAGGTACTTTATTCCTTAATATTTGTACCCACATTCCTTCTGTCTCCGTGGATAGCCTGTATAACCATTTGCTAAGCAGGCATTTATTATTCACTTCTAAATTCTCAATGCCTAGACCCATTTGTTCTTTGAGTCTGCAGATAATATCCCATCTTGCTAATCTGTATTTTTTCTTAGCCTCATCACTTTGCCAGAAGAAACAAGATTGATAAAAATCTAATCTTTTCCGTACACCTATCGGTACTTCAAAGAAAGATAGGAGGAACATCGACATGCTTGTCAAAACCGAATTTATTAAGACCAGCCGCCCTCCATACGACATAAGTTTGCCCTTCACTACAGGAATCAGGTACTTTGCCGTCTGCCATGGCAGACGACAAAGGATAGGTTCACGGATGGCAAATACCTTTGCCGTCTGCCAGTAGACGTCCCCACTTCCAGCACAGAAAACCACGATAAAGGGCTACTTTGCCGTGTGCATAAGTAAAGAGGACGACAAACAACTTTGCCGTCTGCCATATGTTGACACACGAACACGTCACGTGTACCCTCGACGCCGGGGGTGATGCACCACAGCTCACGTCGAAGGAGACCCGACAGACAGCGCGATACACAAGACAGTCGGCGGGCGCTTTTGAAGACCCGAAACCCCACGCGCCCGGGAGGGACCCCGTCTGGACGCACGGCGGCTATGGGCTGCCCTAGGTCGGTTCGCCCGTCCCTAGAGCCTCGAGGATCGCTTCCCTTCAACGCGAAGAACGAACGAAGAACGAAAGAGAAAGAACAAAGGAGAGATGTAAAAGCTAGGGTAAAAAGTAGTAGATTGATTTGTTCGATCGTGTGTTATTCAATCGGCTGTCACCTCTCATCTATTTATGAGGCGGCTGGACTTCCCGTACAAGAAAAGGACTCCAAATCACGTCCAAATCTTTCCAAAATTAACCGAACTCGGATTTAGGTATGTCTGGGACATTTGTTCGGTTTTTAGGTCCCACGGGCCACAAACGACCTCGGATGAAGATGATCCCAAAAACAAATTTGACCGCTTCGACGAGACGAACAACTTTCATGTTGAACATTTTTCGATTCGAAGCCATCTTGAGGGCCGAATCTCTTACGCAAAACAGCTGATTGGTGGCGCTACCCATCAGACACGTGTCTGGTGGGGCGCGCCATATTTTGCCTCCTGGCAGGGCTGCATTCCGATAGCTCTAACTTTTGCATATGAACTCGGATTGAGACGATTTTTATATCAAAATCGACCGTTTCGACGAGACGAAGACAATCCCTGTAGAAACTTTTCTCATATGAGGCCGTCTTGGGGGCGTAATCATCCGAATAGTGTTCTGCATACAAAATCTCAGTACTTCGAACACAACTTCGGCCTTAGAGATGAGATCGGATGGCTATGGCCCAAATATCAAAGTTTCTCCTTTCAATGATATGGAACTTTCTCACTTTTCCATTTGAGGCCTTCTTAATTATGTTTTGACCATGCCAAAATCGGGCGTCAACACATGCCCCCCTGTTTTTCGGCGAAGCTTGCGTGCCGAAAAATAACTTGTTTAGAGTTTGTTCTAAGGACGATGTCAACACTCCATCGGCCATTTATATGCTTAGGGCGATAATTCTATATCGGCCATTGACTTCAAATTTTTGTTTACATCATACCTTGGAACCGATTACCACCAATCGACTTTAAAGAGATGGGAATGAACCCGTTCCTTGTAGCACTAAGGAAATCAAACTCTGAGAGGTCACGCCCTGTTAAGCAGGTAACATCGGGATGATTCCAATCCACTGATGCATCGGCCAAAGCAACACAAGCCGAAATATCCGCGTGAACGACTTCTACTTCATCATCGACCCATTGTATTAAGAGTTGATTTATGGTAGATGGCACACACTGATTAGCATGAACCCAATCATGACCTAATATAACATTATAGTTACGTTGCACCTCAGCGATGAAGAATGTGGTGGCCAAAGTTTTTCTTCCCATAGTGAGTTCCATGCACATCACACCTTTGGCCTCTGTCTTTTCTTTACCCTCAAATCCGTTAAGTACCATATTGGTCTTCATCAATGCATCATCATGTAACCCCAACTTCTTGAAGACCGAATAGGGCATAAGATTTACCACAGCACCACCATCTACGAGCATCCTAGCAACCGGTGATCCGTTAATATGACCCTTGAGGTACAATGGCTTCAAGTGTTTCACCGGTTCTTTTGGCTTCTCGAAGATAGCGTTCTTAGAACCAAAATCTAGCTCGGCCACCTCCCCTTCTTCACCTATAGCACGAAACTCGGCAGGTAAGTAATACACCATATTAATATCCATACCTTCCCGAACCGGCGTAGATTCGTAATCCACCATCTCATCTTCATCTCCCAATGTGAATATTGGACTTGAAGTTTCCTCAATTGAAGGGGATGCTTCTGGTGGTGCGGACGATGTAATAGGGGTCACATCATCCTCTTTTGGTGGTGTAGGTGTGGTTGTAGCTAATGTAGAAGCATCTGCGTTTTGTTTCTGTTTAGGCCTCCACACTTGTTTTGTGAGTGGCATGGGCCGAATTTTATTGAATTATTCATCCCTTTGCTTCTCTTCTTTGCTCTCTACCTTCTCGTGATTCCTCATGCGTTGTAATCTCCTTTTCATGGTCTTAGTTAATCCCGGAGGACACCACCTAGGTTGAGCATATTTGGGATCCCTATGTTTGGCCTTGCTTGTGCTAGCCTCATGATCATTAGCCATGGAACCCTGCTGAACAATAACAATATCACCATTAGAACTAGCCAGATTACCAACAATGAGCTCTTTTATCTCTTTTTGCTTGTCGTATTCTGAAATTTCTGCATTAGATGACTTAATACGCCACACTTTTTTATTGACCTTGCTTGGAGAAATTTTCGTTGGCCGATTAGCACCATAGCTCAAATGGCCTTTTGTGGGATAATAAAGCCTCTCGCGAGTAAGCCTTCTAGGCGCTGCCCACCTCATATGAAAAGTATAAGGAGGCATTGGGGGTTGCCCCCATCCTCCATTGAAGTCTCCTATGAAATATCGCGCATAGGGGGGTGGTGACATCCACGGTGTTGATGCCCATGACCCATATGGCCTTGCATAGCTTCGAAATTCTTGCTTCGGAGGTGATCTTGAATGCTTTAAATGTGATGGACGATTAGAGCTAGAACCGGCCGCTTGATTGGCATATTTGGATAGCAACATATCAAAAGTTGGCTTGACTCGCTTGCCCTCAGCTTCATTCTTTTTCCACTTGCCAACTTCTGGATTCATGGGCTTGATAGTTTTAGCATGAGTATCCTCTTGTACTTGCGGTTGCCCCCCGGGTGCAGGATTTTTCATGGTGATCTTCAATACTTCCTTGCCATCGGGTTGCTTCTCAAGCACAACCTCTCTTCCCAAGACTTTGCCACCCTCCTTGCCTTTCCTGGGTTCACCAATAACAATATTATCTTTATTAGCAGATTCGGCTATGTTAGGCCGAATTAACATTTTCTTCCCTTCCAAATCCATGGTGTTTATCGGGAAGGGTTGTTTATCAACTTGCATCTTTGAAAAATTCAATCGTCCGTCATTAATGGCCGATTATATCTGTCGTCGAAAAACATTGCAATCGTTAGTAGCATGAGAAAATGAATTATAGTACTTGCAATAAGCACGCCGTTTTAGCTCCTCAAACGGCGGAATGGTGTGTGGTATTCTGATCATCTTATCTTGCAATAGAACATCAAATATTTTATCACACTTAGATATATCAACAGTAAACTTCATCTCCTCATCACGATTCTTGCGAATCGGCTTAAGAGCGTTGCAGGTATAGGGTTTGGCCTTTGAGGACCAAACAAATTCAGTAGTAAAGACATCAACCTCATCGTCCGAGTTATCATCACCATACTCAACCATATGCATTCTAGGACGATCGGCTGTAGACCTATGAACCTCTTTACTTTGACTCTCTTGAGCCAAAGCCTTTTGTAGGACTTGGTTAATACTTAAAAACTCATAACTTTCTAGCCTCTCTTTAATGTGAGTTTTCAAACCACTGAGAACAAGATCCGCCAAGTCTCTTTCGGTTATCACTAAGCTATAACATCGGTTTTTTATATCTCTAAATCTCTTGACATAATCGGTGACCGATTCATCATGTTTTTGCCTAACCGATGTAAGATGTGACAACTTAAGCACCAAACCATGAAAATACGGTGCCGGTTAAAGATAAGGGAAATAAACGCACTTTCAATTCCTCTATGGAACCTGCTTCACCCAACTGTGCTAGATATTGACTGACATGCTCCCAAGTTGTTTTCGTGCCCTCTCCACTAAATTCAACAAAATCAGGAACCTTGTAACCTTGAGGGTACAAAACTGCATCAAAGTGTTTAGGATAAGGCTTTTGGTACACACGACTCTTTACTTTCAGCTCGTTTCCGAAAGTTTCTTGAAACATCTTATGCAAATCCTCCCTCAATTTGGCTAAAATTGGATCCGAGGTGGATGAAGATGCCTGTGGCTATAACATAGGATCAACTTGGGTACTAGCTAGTGGTGCAACTTGTGGGATGGGTGCCGAACCATAATTCGGCGGAAGACCAAACATGCTTGTACCTATGGATGGTGTGACAAAGTGATTCGGCGTTGACGCCGAATTGGGCACACTCATAATAGGATTAGGATATGTAGGTGTAGCCACAAGCTGGTTGGTTTGACTAGGGTAAAAATTCAACGGCATATTATATTGTTGTTGCATAGGAGGTGCCGATGAAATAGGTAAAGTTGGACTAGGGTTTTCAGATATACTAACAGTACCAATAGATGACGGAGGCATATTTTTTTGAGCATTAGCACTTGCTATGAAAGAATTGTACGTCATCACATTACCCTTACTAACAAGACTTTCAATCACAGCCACTTGCTATGGAGAAAAAACTTTACTCACAGCGATTTCATCTTGTTCCTCAATGAGAGGAGGGAAATTAACTTTTCCAACCGGAGTGATGTTGCCTTGACGGTCCTTCTTGAAACTTGCAAGAAACGCCTGCAAATCTTCCTCCTCACACTTTTTCTTGAGCGCCTCAAAAGCCTCTTCGCGCTGTTTCTTGTGTGCTTAGTAGGCTTGAAGATGTTCCTCCGATAGTTCATCAAGACTGGGCTTAATGATGTTATCGGCGTTAACTTCTGAGGGCTGGGGGAGATTAGACATGGTTGATGATGATTTCTTGATCTTTCTTCCCCAGCGGAGTCGCCAAAAAGTGTGTTGACACACGAACACGTCACGTGTACCCTCGACGCCGGGGGTGATGCACCACAGCTCACGTCGAAGGAGACCCGACCGACAGCGCGATACGCAAGACAGTCGGCGGGCGCTTTTGAAGACCCGAAACCCCACGCGCCCGGGAGGGACCCCGTCTGGACGCACGGTGGCTATGGGCTGCCCTAGGTCGGTTCGCCCGCCCCTAGAGCCTCGAGGATCGCTGTCCTTCAACACAAAGAACGAACGAAGAACGAGAGAGAAAGAACAAGGGAGAGATGTAAAAGCTAGGGTAAAAAGTAGTAGATTGATTTGTTCGATTGTGTGTTGTTCAATCGGCCGCCACCTCTCATCTATTTATGAGGCGGCTGGACTTCCCATACAAGAAAAGGACTCCAAATCACGTCCAAATCTTTCCAAAATTAACCGAACTCGGATTTAGGTATGTCTAGGACATTAGTTCGGTTTTTAGGTCCCACAGGCCACAAACGTCCTAGGATGAAGATGATCCCAAAAGCAAATTTGACCGCTTCGACGAGACGAACAACTTTCGTGTTGAACGTTTTTCGATTCGAAGCCATCTTGAGGGCCGAATCTCTTACGCAAAACAGCTGATTGGTGGCGCTATCCATTAGACACGTGTCTGGTGGGACGCGCCATATTTTGCCTCCTGGTAGGGCTGCATTCCGATAGCCCTAAATTTTGCATACGAACTCGTATTGAGATGGTTTTTATATCAAAATCGACCGTTTCGACGAGACGAAGACAATCCCTGTAGAAACTTTTCTCATATGAGGCCGTCTTGGGGGCGTAATCAGCCGAATAGTGTTCTGCATACAAAATCTCAGTACTTCGAACACAACTTCGGCCTTAGAGATGAGATCGGATGGCTATGGCCCAAATATCAAAGTTTCTCCTTTCAACGATACGGAACTTTCTCACTTTGAGCACTTTTCCATTTGAGGCGTTCTTAATTATGTTTTCGACCATGCC
This sequence comes from Elymus sibiricus, assembly GCA_039707655.1. Classification (NCBI taxonomy): domain Eukaryota; kingdom Viridiplantae; phylum Streptophyta; class Magnoliopsida; order Poales; family Poaceae; genus Elymus; species Elymus sibiricus. The sequence goes on from CM077665.1 coordinate 363,730,806, forward strand.
AAAATCGGGTGTCAACACCATATAGGCCCTGCAGAACGGCAAAGTGAGTGGACGGCATAGCATTGAGGTTAGCCCTGTTAGATGGCTAACGGCAGCCTTTGCTGTCTGCCCGCAGACGGCAAAGAGACAAGCTCCTTTGCCCTTCTGCCAGAGACGGCAAAGTGACCAAATGGGTCAGCGGGCCTTAGGTGGCTACTGGCATACTTTGCCATCTGCTAGCCGACGGCAAAGTGTCATACTTTGTCGTCTGCCAGCCTACGACAAAGTGACCAAATGGATCAGACCTAGTACTCCCAGGTTGCTGCCATGTGTCACCTTTGCTGTCTGTGGCAGATGGCAAAGCGCCCTTTGCCGTCGGTGGCAGACGGCAAAGTGCCTGTACTGCCCCTTTTTATTCTATTTTTTTTGTTATATCCAAGCATTTTCACAGGCAAATATATGATATATATATATATATATATATTTCACAGGGCAAACAATGCGTGCAAGTTTCACAGCAAATATATGATATCCAACACATAAGAAACTATATCCCTGCCATATGGATATGATCATCCAACAGACATACCAAATCAAAACATATGTGCAAGTTTCACCATATTACAATAGTTTCATCCATACATACATAGTTTCATCCATATTACAATAGTTTCATCCATAGGTAGCAAGTTTCACATTGTTCATCGATACAAAAGCAAAACAAAAAGTAAACACAAGCACTCCATCAATGCAAGCTTCCGTGAAGTGAATCAAATCTGCAAAATGGGAAATAAGAAAGTTAGAAGAAGAAGACTAGAAGAAGAAGAAGAGTTTTTCTTCTCTTTCCTTTTCTCCTCTTGTTTTTCTTCTTCTTATTGCTTATTTGTGTCATTTTAGAGCTAGCCTGGGTAATTATGCTATTTTTGACCTAACTAAGCTTAGTGTGTCATTTTGGAAGAAAATAAGCTAAGTATATGACATTTATGTGGTTACCAAGGTTATTATGCCATTTTGAACTAAGTAAGCTAATTATGCCATTTTTGACATAAGTAAGCTAAGTACAGGTCATTATTGAGCTAACCTAGGTAATTATGCCATTTTTGAGTTAACTAAGCTTATTATGTCATTGTGGAGGAAACAAAGCTAAGTATAGGTCATTATAGAGCTAACTTAGGTAAAATAGGTCATTTTGGAGCTAAGTAAGCTTATTATGTCATTTTGGAGGAAACAAAGGCAAGTATAGGTCATTTTAGAGCTAACTTTGGTAAAATACATCATTTTGGAGCTAAGTAAGCTTATTATGTCATTTTGGAGGAAAATAAGCTAAGTATATGACATTTATGAGCTAACCAAGGTTATTATGCATTTTTTGATATAAGTAAGCTAATTATGTCATATATGAACTAAATAAGCTAAGTATAGGTCATTATGCATTTGTTAAGCAAGACACCAGAGAAAACTTACCGTCATCATGGAGGTGAAGCACCGGTGTTGCTCGTGCCGGTTACACCTGGAGAAGTTTCGTGCGATGCTTGTCTGGAGTTATGCTGCACCAATGATCATTTGCAATGTCTCGTTAGCATGATGACACTCAAATGTTAAGACTAGTAACTAATGACCATTCAAATGAAACTCACCGTGGTCGTCGGAGCAATGATTGGCATCGACGGAGGAGTCTGGCCGGTCTTGTCGCACACAGACTACACATTTGGTTTTGACGAGTCAGTCATATTAGTTAGTAATGAAACGAACATTATGTGCATGATTTGGCTAACATGCAGAAGAAACTTACCACGAGGATCTCGTACATGGCCCGGTGAGCCGCGTGATACGTCTCTGTCGTATCTACTTTTCCTCACACTTTTGCCCTTGTTTTGGACTCTAATTTGCATGATTTGAATGAAACTAACCCGGACTGACGCTGTTTCCAGCAGAACTACCATGGTGTTGTTTTTGTGCAGAAATAAAAGTTCTCGGAACTGGACGAAACTTGTTGGAGATTTATTTTAGAATAAATAAAAAATACTGGAGCCAAGAACCACCGGAGGGGGCCCCTGGCTGGGCACGATACACGAGGGCGCGCCAGCCCCCCAGGCGCGCCCTGGTGGGTTGTGCCCACCGCGTGGCCCCACTGACCCTAATTCTGACGCTATAAAATCCTATTTTTGGAGAAAAAAAATCAAATAGAAAGTTTCATCGCGTTTTACGATACGGAGCCGCCGCCACCTCCTGTTCTTCATCGGGAGGCCAGATCTGGTGCCCGTTTGGGACTCCGGAGAGGGGAATCTTCGGTCTTCGTCATCATCAACCCTTCTCCATCGCCAATTCCATGATGCTCCCCACCGGGAGTGAGTAATTCCTTCGTAGGCTTTATGGTCGGTGCGGATTTGGATGAGATTCATCATGTAATCGAGTTAGTTTTGTTAGGGCTTGATCCCTACTATCCACTATGTTCTGAGATTGATGTTGCTATGACTTTGCCATGCTTAATGCTTGTCACTAGGGCCCGAGTGCCATGATTTCAGATCTGAACCGTTTATGTTATCACCATTATATCTATGTTGTTGATCCGATCTTGCCAGTCATACGCACCTATTACGTGTTATGATCCGTAAACCCCGGAGTGACAATAGTCGGGATACTTTCTGGTGATGACCGTAGTTTGAGGAGTTCATGTATTCACCATGTGTTAATGCTTTGTTCCGGTTCTCTATTAAAAGGAGGCCTTAATATCCCTTAGTTTTCTTATGGACCCCACTACCACGGGAGGGTTGGACAAAAGATGTCATGCAAGTTATTTTCCATAAGCACGTATGACTATTTACGGAATACATGCCTACATTACATTTATGAACTGGAGCTAGTTCTGTGTCGCCCTAGGTTATGATTGTTATATGATGAATATCATCCAACGAGTTCACTGATCTAGTGCCTACGAGTTTTCCACATATTGTTCTTGCTAAGTTACTATATATTGCTACTGCTACTGTTCCAACTGCTACAAAACTACTGCTATCACTGTTACCATTACCGTTACTACTGCTACTGCTATCAAAACTATCATTGTACTGTGCTACTGATCACTCTGCTATAGATATTTAATCTCTAGGTGTGGTTGAATTGACAACTCAGATGCTAATAATCGCAAATATTCTTTGGCTCCCCTTGTGTCGAATCTATAAATTTGGGTTGAATACTCTACCCTCGAAAACTATTGCGATCCCCTATACTTGTGCCCCTATACTTGTGGGTTATCAAGACCTTTTTCTGGTGCCGTTGCCGGGGAGCATAGCTATATTGCTTGAGTCACTTGGGATTTATATCAATTGATCACTATGAAGAATCTGAAGGATCCAACGACCAATAGTTGTGCTAGTTGTATTTTCAGGGAACGAACTGTTGAACAAGCTGAAGAATTATTAAATAACATATTGAAGAAATATGATGATTGGAGTCTTCCTGAACCACCGAAGAAGAGGGGTATCTTATTTCTCAGTCCTGAAGATATGCAAGAGGCAAAGAAATCTATGAAAGAAAAAGGTATTAAAGCTGAGGATGTTAAGAATTTACCACCTATTGAAGAAATACATGGCCTTGACACACCACCACCTCCACAGGTGGTATAGGTAAATTCTTTATTAAAGTTTGATGAAGGTGATATCCCTTACAATAAACATCCTAGTCAGTGCTTATATGAGTTTGACAACTATATTATGAAGCAAGATCATTTCAATGCACATGTCCTGAAACTATTGAAATATAACTCTGATATGATTGCTCGCTTGAGTGACTTGCTATTTAGAATCAGTAATGATGTTAGAGGTGTAGGAAAGCATGCCTCTATGGTTCAAACTCAGTTAGAACAAGTTGCTAAGTCTCAAAAAGAATTGCTTGATGAAATGAATAATAATATGAATGATTTTGCCGCTAGAGTAATAACTAGAGGAGGTAGAATGACCCAAGAACCTCTTTATCCTGAAGGTCATCCTAAAAGAATTGAACAAGACTCTCAGAGAATTAATACTGATGCACCTAGTCCTTCTAGAAAGAAAAAGAAAAATGATAGGACTTTGCATACCTCTAGTGAACCTGAGATACAAAAACCTCCTAATAATAATGATGTCTCTGTTTCGATGCTGAAACTCAGTCTGGTAATGAACATTCACCTAGTGATAATGAAAATGAAAATGATGATGTTCACGAAGATGCTCAACCTAATAATGATAAAGAACTAGATAATGATGTTGAAATAGATCCTGCTGCTGATCTTGATAACCCACAACCTAAAAATAAACGTTATGATAAAAGAGACTTTGTGGCTAGGAAACATGGTAAAGAAAGAGAGCCATGGGTTCAGAAACTCACGCCCTTTCCTCCTAAACCATCTGAGAAAAAGGATGATGAAGAATTTGAACGCTTTGCTGAAATGATTAGGCCAGTCTTTATGCATACCCGCTTAACTGATATCCTGAAGATGGCCCCTTATGCAAAGTACATGAAAGACATCATCACTAATAAAAGAAAGATACATGAAGCTGAAATCTCCACCATGCTTGCTAATTATTCTTTTAAGGATGGAGTGCCTAAAAAACTTGGAGATCCGGGAATACCAACTATACCTTGCTCCATTAAAAGAAACTATGTCAAAACTGCTTTGTGTGACTTGGGAGCCGGTGTTAGTGTTATTCCTTTCTCCTTATATAAGAGACTTGATTTGAATAAACTCACACCTACTGAAATATCATTGCAAATGGCTGACAAATCAACTGCCATACCTATCGGTATTTGTGAGGATGTGCATGTTGTTGTTGCAAATGTTACTATCTTAACAGACTTTGTTATTCTTGAGATGCCCGAGGATGACAACATGTCGATTATCCTCGGTAGACCCTTTTTGAATACTGCAGTGGCTGTTATTGATTGTAATAAAAGCAAAGTCACTTTTCATATCAATGGTAATGAGCATACGGTGCACTTTCCGAAGAAACAATTCCAAGTGAATGGTATAAATGTTATTGAAGAATCTCCGACACTCACTATTGGAAGTTTTCAATTACCTCTACCTACTACCAAAAAGTAATATGATATACTTATTGTTGGGGATATGCACATCCCCATTGAGGTAACTTAGTGTTTTATGAAAGTTCTTCGGTTTCATGCTAATCGGAAGTGGTTGTTAATAAGACTTGATCAACCTTATTAATGGATCATTTTTGAGAGGTATGAAGTTGATGAATCTAGTAAGCACAACTCTCTGCTCCCACAATTTATTTTTTGTTTTAGTTAGTTAAATAAAATAAAATTCCATGATTATCCTGTTTTCTGTTTTCTCCGTGTAATAAAAAATGATCCAAAAATAAAAGTCCTCAGAATGTTCTAAAAATTTGATATGATTTTTTTCCGAATATTTCTGAATTTCTGGTGCAAATAATACCAGAGGGGGTGCACCTGGTGCCCACAAGACACCAGGGCGCGCCAGCCCCCCCAGGCGCACCCTAGTGGGTTGTGGCCCCCACGTGGGCCCCCTCACTTATTCCTTTAGCCCACGTCATCCCCTACCTTCAGAAAAAATCACCATAGCCACCATTCCCGTGTTCTTGCTCTCAAACCCGCGGATTTCGATCTCTTTGCTCGAAACTTCGTTTCCAAAACTGTTTGGAGGGATTGCTACTTGGTATGTGACTCCTCCATTGCTCCAATTAGTTTTTGATTTAGTGAGTTATTTTTAGATTAATTAGCTACTCTTGGTGCTGCTGTAGATGAGCTTGCATGTTGAATTCTTAGAGTTCTAAGTATTTTGAATGCTTAATATGGCCTCTATGCAAGGAGTAGTTGCTATCAATCTTACAAAGTTTTGTTGAGAAAAAAATTTGTGTCTCAAAATTATTTCAGAATTTTGTTCGCAAATAAAAATGCAATTCTTTAGGAGTTCTTCGAGGAGGAGATCCTCGGAGGCCTCATCAAGTGGAAGCTCGGTTCGACAATCTTATGTTGAGCCAAGCGAAAGCTCGATGCGAGATGCCGTCACCAAATCATGCTTGTGGCCGTGCGATGAGTTCATGGAAGATGCAGGTATTAAGGGGGAATTTGAACAATTTATCCACAATACAGAGCTTGCTCCCTTCATCGCAGATAAGTGCCCTCAACATCTTGAACTCACAAAAACATTCACAAAGAAATTTAAATACTTTCCTTGTGAGTCTAGAGTTTCATTCAACCTTTATGACCGTTCCTTCACCATGCCTTTAGAATTGTTCAGTGAAACATGCAAACTTCCATATTGGGATTCCCTTGATGAACCAACAAAATCTGAGTACGAGTCATTTTTGGTTAATCTTTGCTATGGTGAAGATAGGGGAGTAATACAAGGAAGAATTAAAAGTATCCATTTCCCATCAATACACTATTTCGCACTCTTCAATGGCAAATGTATCGTAGGCAAACAAGATTGTAGCACACTGTGTACTCCTGATTTGAGTCTCATACACACTGCCATAACAGGAAATAAATGTTATAATCTCGGAGCAATTGTTGCACGGAGATTGCAGCACAATGCTGCTAGTGGTAATTTTTATGGAGGAATTTATGCCTCCCGTGTAGCAGAGAGACTAAACGTATCACCTTGGCCTAATGACCCCATCTTACCTATTCAGTATTTTGACTTTGAGGCCATGAAGCGTCATAAGTTCCTTACAGGCACGGCTACTAACTACACCTATAACTTGAGATTTAATAAAAAAAACGTTGTGCTTGTCATTTTGCCTGCTCCTGCTCTCTTTGATTTTCACAGTAGGGGAAGATACTATGTTCTTGAGAGCGAGGCCCATGCGTACAATGCGGAGGTTGAAGCTGCCAGGAGAGCCGAGGAGTTTGCACCAAGGGTCTCGGTGAGCCATCGCTCAGACTATTATCCATGCGGATGGTGATTTCCAAGCTAGGCCAAAAGCCTAAGCTTGGGGGAGTACGTATTTCCACCGACATTACATTCATGTTCACACATTTCATTTCAGTTGTTGGTGTTCATACTTTTTCATTGTAATATCCATGCTAGATTTGTTTTCTCGTTTTCTTCTTGTGTGTTTGAAAAACTTTGAGAAAATCCAAAAATATTTCCTACTTCTTTTCGGTTTTTCTTTCTAGCCTAGTTTAATTGTAGTATCAAAAGAAAACCCAAAAAGATTTCTCGTTTCTTCTTTTGCATGTTGGGAGCTCTCCCGTGTAAATAGTTTTTCCCGTTTTTGTTTTTTCCCTCTTTAATTTGCTTTCTTCAAGAAAAAACAAAAACTCCAAAAATATTTTCAGCATGTTTCTCTGAAATTCTTTTCCTTTTATTTGAGTCGTACTAAGGAGAAGAGCACGATGAAAATGTTGAGTGGCTCTCATATGCACTATTGTTATTTAACAAAGAGCCCATGTTACCTTGTATTCTCCTCTTGAATAAAATGTTGCAGATTCCACCTTAGTCCACGACACTCTTGCACTATTATTATTTTCTTATCATTCGGCCATGCAAGTGAAAGGCAATAATGACGATATTTGATGAATTGACTATGGCAGAGAAAAGCGGGTACGAACTCAACTTGTTTTTGTTTTTGTAAATATGTTTAACCTAGTATCCTTGATTCAGCATATTATGATCAAACATGTTTGCAATGACCATTAGAGATTATAGTTGTTCATGCCATGCTTAAGTATCTAGGAGTGGATAATGATTTATCTTGGATGTCAACATGCATTCAAATGGTTGTGATGTGGTATGATGATATGGTATCCTCCTCTGAATGTTTCAAGTGGCTTGACTTGGCACATATTCATGCATGTAGTTGAATCAAAACCAACATAGCCTTCATGATATTTATGTTCATGGTGTCCATATCCTACTCATGCTAGTAGTCAATGTTTATTATATGTAATGCATGTTCATGACCGTTTTCGCTCTCTAGCTGGCCGCTTCTCAATCTATTTGCTAGCCTTCGCATGTACTAAGCGGGAATACTGCTTGTGCATAAAAATCCTTAAACCAAAGTTATTCCAAATGAGTCCATTATATCTACCTATATGCGGTATTACCCTGCCATTCCAAAGTAAATTTGCATGTGCCATCTCTAAAAATTCAAATGAACATCTATTTTGTGTGCCTGGACCGCTCATGGAGCGACAGGGGGCAGTCAATATCTTCCATGTTAAGCGGGTTATTCTCATGATGAGTGTTTATTCACTCGTCCTTACACGAGAGGGGCGGTAATAGGGATTACCAGTCCCGAAATCAAAAATTACAAATAATTAAACAAAACTCCCCTAGGAATGTTGTTGGTTTGGACGATACCCGTGAATGCGGCTAGCCATGGAGTGTGATTGTTGGTGGAGGGGGAGTAAACCTTTACTTTTACCGCTTGGGAACCGCCGCAAATTTTAGCATGGAAGATATTGATAACTCTTGGTCGTAACGTTGATAGGAAGGGTGTACCTCCCAAAATTATATATATCTCTGTTTTAAGCTTTGAGCTCTGGCACCTCTGCAAATCCATGCTTCCCTCTGTGAAGGGACTATCTATTTACTTTTATGTTGAGTCATCACCTTCTCAAATACGCGTCAGACCTGGGAGCACTAGTTGCTTATGTCATTGATATGAGTTAATATAATTTCTAAGAGGTATTGTTGTCATGGTTAGTCATAATCTTTGCTGAAAACCCGGGTGCTACTTAAGCATATATATGTAAATAAGAACAAAATAGTTCGTAAAACTTTTTGTTTATCACTTTCAGTTTGTCAACTGGATTGCTTGAGGACAAGCAATGGGTTAAGCTTGGGGGAGTTGAAACGTCTCTATCGTATCTACTTTTCCTCACACTTTTGCCCTTGTTTTGGACTCTAATTTGCATGATTTGAATGAAACTAACCCGGACTGACGTTGTTTTCAGCAGAACTACCATGGTGTTGTTTTTGTGCAGAAATAAAAGTTCTCAGAACTGGACGAAAATTGTTGGAGATTTATTTTAGAATAAATAAAAAATACTGGAGCCAAGAACTGCTGGAGGGCGGCCCCTGGCTAGGCACGATACACCAGGGCGCGCCAGCCCCCCAAGCATGCCTTGGTGGGTTGTGCCCACCTCGTCGCCCCACTGACCCTAATTCTGACGCTATAAAATCCTATTTTTGGAGAAAAAAATCAAATAGAAAGTTTCATCACGTTTTACGATACGGAGCCGCCGCCACCTCCTGTTCTTCATCGGGAGGCCAGATCTGTTGCCCGTTTGGGGCTCCGGAGAGGGGAATCTTCGGTCTTCATCATCATCAACCCTTCTCCATCGCCAATTCCATGATGCTCCCCACCGGGAGTGAGTAATTCCTTCGTAGGCTTGCTGGTCGGTGAAGAGTTGGATGAGATTCATCATGTAATCAAGTTAGTTTTGTTAGGGCTTGATCCCTAGTATCCACTATGTTCTCAGATTGATGTTGCTATGACTTTGCCATGCTTAATGCTTGTCACTAGGGCCCGAGTGCCATGATTTCAGATCTAAACCGTTTATGATATCACCATTATATCTATGTTCTTAATCCAATCTTGTTAGTCATATGCACCTATTACGTGTTCTGATCCGCAAACCCCGGAGTGACAATAGTCAGGATACTTTCCGGTGATGACCGTAGTTTGAGGAGTTCATGTATTCACCGTGTGTTAATGCTTTGTTCCGGTTCTCTATTAAAAGGAGGCCTTAATATCCCTTAGTTTTCTTATGGACCCCCCTGCCACGGGAGGGTAGGACAAAAGATGTCATGCAAGTTCTTTTCCATAAGCACGTATGACTATTTACGGAATACATGCCTACATTACATTTATAAACTGGAGCTAGTTCTGTGTCGCCCTAGGTTATGACTGTTATATGATGAATATCATCCAACGAGTTCACCGATCCAGTGCCTACGAGTTTTCCACATATTGTTCTTGCTAAGTTACTATATATTGCTACTGCTACTATTCCAACTGCTACAAAACTACTGCTATCACTGTTACCGTTACCGTTACTACTGCTACTGCTATCAAAACTATCATACTATTGTGCTACTGATCACTCTGCTGCAGATATTTAATCTCCAGGTGTGGTTGAATTGACAACTTAGCTGCTAATACTCGCAAATATTCTTTGGCTCCCCTTGTGTCGAATCTATAAATTTGGGTTGAATACTCTACCCTCGAAAACTGTTGCGATCCCCTATACTTGTGGGTTATCACCGCGTCATTCCGTGCCCTCTCCTCCTCCAACAACCTAGCCGTCCTCTCCTCCAACTCCCTCTCCTTCTCCGCCGCCTACCGGTCCCTGTCCTCCAGAATTGCCTGGGTTGCCTCTCTCTCTTTCTGAAGAGCAGCCTACAACACCACTCCTCGTTAGCATTGTAATCATCGATGGCCGCACACACAATGTAATGGAGGAAAGATATCTGAGTCCGTATAACTAACCTCAATGGCGAGCTCGACTGGCCGTGGCCAAGGCCTTATCTCGGGACAGGAGCTCCTTTGGCGCGCCTTGATCTCCCTGAGAGTGCGAGGACAACGTATAAGTCCATCTCCAATGGCTATCGAGCCATGGGGCCTCCCGCCACCAGCTATCATCACCAGCTCTGGATCAACAGGATGTTGGCTCGTGTTAAAGTCCTCCCCTTTCCTCGCCTTCCCCTCATCTCTGTACCTCATGAGCTTGTGGTGGGAGGAGATGTTGGCGAAGTTCTCGGGATGATCGAGGTCAGACTCAGAGAATGCCTTGGCCTTCTTGTACGAGGCAGTATGGGCCATGGCATAGAGGTCGTACACCTCTGGCACCTCCGTGTTATTGTGTTGCGCCTAAAAGAGAGGAACAAAGTATTAGTAAAGGGCTCAAGCTAGCATCAAGAATGAATTGCATGAATCATGAAGCAAACCACATACCCAGTTTCGCCCGAACTGATATAAGTTGGCACTGCCCTGATGGTGTGGCACACCAACCATTTTGGCATGCCGGTCCTTGGCATTGTTGTGGACGGCTAGCCATTCGTCTGAGCACCACTCATCCACCAACGCCTCCCAACAATCCATCTTATCCGCACACCATCTCGGGGGCACCTAAGTTAGTAAAGTGAAATTTGAGCGCTACGCCTATGAATCAAATCAAGGAAACTAAGTACAAGGCCTTAAGAATAGGTAATTACCTTCATGTACTACTCCTTCTTCAGAAACTTTTTGCGGCACGACGACTTGTCCTTCTTAACACCATGCGAGGCATAGTAGTCTCGAACAGCCTGCGGTCGAGCCTCGTGTCGTAAGTTCTGTAGTAGGCGCTTGCACTCGGCATCGATAACCTGTGCCGCGGCCTCCTCGTATCCCTCCTCACACCTGTAGAAGGTCTGCAATCAAACGAGACAACACTGATTAGTACAATAACTAGCTATTGTTGATTTTAATTGTGTAAAGGAGAAATTACCCAAAACTTTCTAATCACCATGTCGGCCCTCGTGTGGCACAAGACACCATCGATCGTCTCCTCCTGCAGGTCCGGAGAAGCCAAGTAGTGCTCCTAGCTCAATCCTAGCTCTGGAAGCTGACCCTCACCGGGCAACGTGACAAACCCCGGGAAGTTTTGCCAGCAAATCACACCAAGGACTTGGTTGGGCCTACGGACATCCTTGGCGTGTTGCCAACCCCTGCAGTATGACAAGGCCAACGCATTAGATATTTGAAGAAACGTGAAGGCAAAAGGTTAAAAAAGAGTAAATGCACTTACTTCTGCCCATCAGGCCTAATCGACCACCTCTGCTCGCGGGTCACTGGCACGGGCGGGATCCGTGTACTACCACGCTGGTGGACGGTGGCCCCCTCAACCACCCCGCCCTCGCTATCAGAAAACCGATCCCCGCCACCATCAGCATGGCACTCGGCTCCTGCTGACGCAAATCCAGCCAGGTATCCCATCGGGTCTGCTGTCACGTAGCCTGATCCCTGCTCTGCTCCGGAGTCTCGTGGGACGAAGCGTCTGGGACAGGAGTCTCGTGGGTCGTAGGCTCGTCAACCCAAGGCTTGTGGACAGGAGTCCGCGTAGCCTCCACCTCAGACGGGTCCACCCTAGCAGTCCTGTGCTCGGGTGAATCAGCTGGGGGTGGCGGCGAGGAAGGCGTAGCAGCCTGCGTACCTCTCCCGCGACCACGTGTACCTCTACTAGCTCTCTTCTTCCCCTGACCTCCTCTCCCGGTGGGCAACGACGCCGACGAAGAAGCGCCCGCCTGTGTCTGCATACTATTGAGCAACGCTCTCCGGAGAGACTGGGGTGGAATGGAAGTACCCCTCCCACCACGTGCCGACGAAGAAGGAGCCGCGGAGCGCTCTGGACCCGCGCCCACCATCTTTCAACACCTGCCATGACAAAGAGTAAACGAAATTAGTACAACATAAAAAAATTGAATACCGACATGAATAATAATATGTATATAGTTTAAGTGTATCATCATCATGTATATAATAAAAATTGAATACCTGACATGAACTAATAATAATCTTGATCGTCTATATATGCTCCGGAATCAATAAATGCATCATCATCGTCACTATCATGAATGATGTGCTCATCGGGAACATCGAGAACAACATGTGGAAGGTCTCCTTTATGTAATCGGTCAAGCATTGACAGGTCATCCCACTAGTGCAGGCGCCTGCTATACAAACGGTTTTTAACCCCTTTCCGTGACGTAGTCTCAAACCGCCGCCTTGCATGTGTGGGCGATAGGGGGCTATCCCACATGACACGAAAAACCCGTCGGCGATGGCTGCGCCCGGTCACAGACGATGAGCAAAAATATGTCGTGTGCGATTGGAGGGGCCATCACAAACAAATATTTTTGGGAAGTCGTGTGAGATGTGCTTAGCATCCCACACAGTGAATCCCAAACGTACGTTTCCATTCGCATTCTACATCACACACAATTTTTAGCATCATATCGTCTGTGTTAGGGGTTGCCATCACACACGGTTCCTAGAAGAAACTGTTTGGCATAGGGCTGTCCATCACACACACGTTTTACGTGAAAACATTTACAAATCTGTCTTCTAACGCACACAGTTTATGGCCGGAAGTCGTGTCTGATTTTTCACTGATCCAACACGCCAAATTTCCAGGAACCGTGTGGGTTTGGTGAGGTAATCGCCCACGGTGTTCTATGACAAACTGTCTGCAATATGAAACCACAATAATCAGGCTAATTGCTCTATTATTTATAATCCAGCTAGTAAACAAATTGACACTTCATATCAAGCACACAATATATTTCATTTCGTATTACGGCAACCAGGATTTCATAATTGGAATACATCAGAGTACAACATCATATAGGCATATACTACCTAGCTACCCAATTACACGACAGGACCGTGTTTCACATGCAACATCTAAAACCTTTGGAAAATAGCATCATATACGGTAAATAGACAGATGAATCTCGTCTAGAAAACTGTTGAAGCAGAAGGCAAATATTGAGCCTTCGCTGATGTCGAAGGTCCTTGCAACTTTATGCCAGTGCATGTGGATGGTTGCCCGCCCATCCTTCATCCTCTTGAGGAAGACTTCAAGATTATACCGTGGGTGCTGTATGAATACCTTCCTCGCCTCTTGACCATACAGGTGGTTTGAGACGTACTCATCAATGAACTGCTTTGGAAAGGACTACAAACAAAGATATGCATAAATTTCGTTTCGAAAAATTGTAATGTCACAAAGGGAAAAAAAGATAAGGTAAAAGCGATAGTACCATCCTATAGTTCACTGATGTCTTCTTCATTGTGCAGACAAACAGCTTGTTGTTTTTCGTCGCAAGTTTCTTTATCTTAACAATCTTTCTGAGTTTCTTAATTTGACTGATATTCATGAACACATCATTTCCCCACATGCAAAATTGGTCAAACAGTGGGTCTAAACCTCTTACAGCAGGACCTACATGTGCATGACCAAATTATTATTAGAAACCTAAATATTAGAATGGTTCCTGCAATTGCACAATAATGTACTATTAGCCAAAGGATCAAGAAAGTGCAAACCTCGATGGTAAACTTTAGTGTCTCCCATTGTTCCCCCTGTAACACATTTAAGATAGATATTGATCAGGTTTTAAGTGAGATTTGGCGTGCTATCAGTAAAATATCTTAATGAAAAATAAATGCATTGCAGATCCAACATATTAATTCAAGCCACATGAAAAAGCCAAGCGTGCTAAGAACTATGAAATGTAGCAATTGTATGTTTCGCATGCATACCAATACAAAATTGTACCAACAATAATCGAACATCACATTGCAGATGATCACCAAAACAAATGAACCAAACAGTTAACTGAGCATCACATTGGACAATGGACCATACTAGAAGGTCAGATTGCATAGTAGCATTACTTTCATATTTCACTAGAATTTCTTAAGGAAAGGCAGGAGCAGTACATGCAACAGGTAAAGCAAACACGCTTAACAGGAGTAGCTACATGAACACGGGTCATTAGTAATTAAGCTAAAAAACAAGCTATTCCTCATTGTCAGAGATATCGATAACGATGGGCTTGCAAGAGGTTGAGGCCTCCACATCGTGGGTGCCCTCCTCGTAGTGGTGAGTGGCCTCGGCCTGTCCAGGCACCAACCTGCCGGCTCTGGAGTTGAGGAAAGCACGGGCACACTGAGAAAACAACTTGTAGTCCTTGTCGAAGGCAAAAGCGGATCTCTCGAGATAACACACCAAGTTGTTGTTCAAAGCAGACAACCGCGTGGCGGCGTCCGCGCGCGAGGCGTTGACGGTGGCCTCGATGGCGATGTGCTGCTCCAAGATCTGAGGGTCGGCACGCATGGCAGCCATGGCGGCCTCATCCGCGCGTGCGGTCGCGATTTGCTTCTCCGCTGCCAGGTGCTCCTTGAGATCCTGGCTATACTGCGTGCACCATGTCATTCGGCGGCGATTATGTGGGGGGTGGGCCGGTGATTTTGGTGGAATGTGTCGTGCCGGCGGTCGGGGCATGTGGAGATATTCAACAACACAAACGAATCCTATAGTTGATCCCGTGTGTGATGAGACTGAACGTGGAAATTTTGGTCTCCAAGCTTCCGGTGTAAGATATCAGATACTACATTGCACACGGTACTTGCACTTCATTTTCATTTGGAAGAGAAAATGGGGATACGGTGGCAAATTTGGTCCGAATTTCCCTTGTTACATTGGTCATCGACGTCATTTCTTAATTTAACAACACTTGAAAATTTGAGTACTACACAAAAGAGCCTACAACACTGCCTGCACTTACTTAATCGATCAACTAATAAACATTAGTTAGTTGACCTAAACATTACTCTAACAAAAGACCATCGCGCTAGATAGAGACTAATATTCCGCCTGGCATTCGTCGATCTCCGCCGCCTCCTCGATGACCGGCTCCCACTCGACGACCTCCGGGGTAAGGAGATCCATGGGATCCATCGCCACATACTCCAGCACCTCGTAGTCTTCCTCCACCATCTCTTTGGATAAGTCCGCCATGAGCCGGGCGTGGGCGGCCTTGCTCCGGGCATGGACAATCACAATCTTGGCTAGGGAAGCCGCCGATGAACGGACGCCTGCTCGAGCACACTCAGCGATTACCAACTCATCGGACGTGGGTTGTCGACCGGTGCCGGAGAAGGCAGATGTGATTTGTGCAGTGACCGACACGAGATGGGCGTGGGCGGCCTCGAGATGGGACTGGGCGTCCGCCATCACGGCTACGGAGACCGTCGAGAAACTGACAGCTGATGTGCCGTTCTCGCCATTTGCTCCCGTCGCGGTTGTTGCTGCCGCCCTCTCAGGTGCAGCAGCTGCCCTTTCGGTTGCTGCAGCCGCCCTGTCGGAGGTAGCGGCCGCGTTCAAGCATCTTGAGAGCGCGCTCATGGCTGATGCGGCCGCGCTCGGGCTGGACTGGGTTGCCGAAGTTGCCCTCACGATGAGGATACATGTCCCCATCTTTCACCGGCGACGATTGAAAATTAAAATGATCTGGGGAGTCCGTGCGGTAAACTGGTCAGTGGTGTAGTGTAGCCGACGAAGCTTCCGTCCTAAGCCATGCATTTTGAGTTTATGAGGATTGGCCCAAGATGTTTTGTACTACATCACACACGATTCATGAACTTGAACTGTTTGTGAAAGACTTGATTTTGAAAATGTTTTAAAACAAAAAATGAGGTTACTTCGACAAAGGACGGTGTTTGGATTGCAATAAGATTTATCTACAGTGAACATTTACCAATAGCTGGGTCGTGCTAAAATATGGAATTATTCAGGGTCCGTTTGGCATTTTTATGCATTAATTGAGTTTTCTAGGCATTTAATGTGTATAATTCAAATTTGAACTATCGTCCCAATGTCCGGTGCGTCAAAATGGGATGAAAATCATATTAGTGTCCATGGCTTCATCTTTAGGTCACGGGCAAGAAATGGGAATAAATTTCAAACATATCGGGGTCTTGGCTCGGCCTCAAACGATGAGAAACTTGGTTTTTAAATTATTGTAAATCCAAAACACGTCAGAAATTCTAATAACTTGGCATGTTGTAATGACATGGCACATAGGTGCCATTGAAAAAAAATTGTCCAACTTCGGACAATTATAGGCACAAGTCCCTTACAAACTGGAGCTTCTCACTGCAAGCTTTGTGGTTCCGATCAGGAACACATCACCTTAATTACGTGGGCAAAACGACATCCGATCATCTTCTCACCTTGAACTTTTGTTAGAGGCAACAAAGACCAGTAAGAGTGTCTTGCTAAAATATGGAATTATTTAGGGTTCTTTTTGCATTTTTATACGTTAATTGAGTTCTCTAGGCATTTAATGTGGATAATTAAAATTTGAACAAAATCACAAGGTCTGGTGCATCAAAATGGGTTGAAAAAACATAGAAGTGTCCATGGCTACTTTGGGCCCCATGCAAGATATGTGAATGGATTTCAAACATCTCAGGGTCTTGGCTCGGCCACATACATTGAGAAGCTTGGTTTTACATTCATGTATAAATCAAAAACTCGTCATAATTTCAAGAAACTTGGCATGGCGTCATGACATGGCCCATACGCGCCCTGGTGAAAAAAATGTCTGTTTGGGACAAGTTTTGCAACAAGCCCCTTACAAACCTCAGCTTCTCACTGGAAGCTTTTGTGGTTTTGATATGGAACGCGTCATATTATGTGGGCGAATCGACATTCGTTGCATCTTCTCGTCTTGAACTATACATTTCTAGAGGCAACATATACCAAAATGAGTGTCGTTCCAAAAATATGAAAAATATACATGGTCCGTTTGGCCTTTTTATACATTAATTGACTTTTATATGCATTATTTAACGTGCATAATTCAAATTTGAACTACAATCACAAGGCCTGGTGCATCAAAATGGGTTGAAAATAATATAAGTGTACATGCATCTTTAGGATCCCATGCAAGATATGGGAATGAATTTCAAACATCTCACACGGTCTTGGCTCGGGCACACATACATTGAGAAACTCGGGTTTTAAATCATGTATAAATCAAAAAGTCGTGAGAAAAGTCATGAAACTTGGAATGGTGTCATGACATGCATGGCTCATATGTGCCCTAGTAAAATAATATCCAATTTGGGACAAGTTTTGGTACAAGCCTCTAACAAACCTAAGATTCTCACGAGAAGCTTTTGTGGTTTCGATATGGAACACGTCACCTTTTGTGGGCGAATCGACATCCGCTGCACCTTCTCATCTTGAACTATATATTTCCAGAGGCAACATATACCAAAATGAGTGTCGTGCCAAAATATGAAATTATACATGGTTCGTTTGGACTTTTTATACATTAATTGACTTGTATATGCATTATTTAATATGCATAATTCAAATTTGAACTACTAACACAAAGTCCAATGCATCAAAATGGTTAGAAAACCATATTAGTGTGCATGCATCTTTAGGTCCCATGCAAGATATGGGAATGAATTTCAATCATCTCGGGGTCTTGGCTAGGCGAGAGAAACATTGAGAAACTCGGGTTTTAAATCATGTAAATCAAAAAACCGGTCAGAAGATTCATGAAACTTGGCTTGCTGTCATGAACATGGCACATAAAGGCGTCATATCATTTTGTTTTCCTATTTGAGACTCATTTTTTAATATATATTTTCTTTTAGAGCCAACATTGAGAATATTACGTTAAATCCTAGTAAATCTAGAACTGACACAAAATTCAAGATATTGGGCACGGCGTCATGATATAGCACAAATATGATGTGGTATTTTTCGTGTCCATTTTGGAAAAAGATGGACACATTAATAGCTAACAAAAGCATTTTGGAACAAAGAACTGTCACGTTTCCACGGAAACGGTTGCATTATTTTCAAACCGTGGGCGTTCTACTTCCCTTACTTGCTGCCAAGCATCGCACTCTTCTATTGGCTGGGGCTTAGGAGGTGTCATGCAAGGAGCTGCTAGAGTTGACAGGAGGCGTGCGAGCTGGCCTCCGCTGCGCAGGCTCACCGGGAGGCGTGCGGGATGTACGCCGCAGGCTCACCGGGAAGCGAGCCCTTTGACCACCGTATCCGCCCTCCTCGCTTCCAACCTTTCCATCAATGGCGCCCGAGCCGCTGTTTAATAGGCGGCTTTACTGCCCACTCACTCACAATCCTCTCTACATCTTCGCCTCCCATTCCCCTCCATCATTCAGACCTTCATGGCGACCTACGCCATGGTGCACAAGGATCATATGCCACTAGTCTTCCAGTTTGGTGAAGTTGACACCGAGCCAGAAGAGATAGAACATAAAGACGAATGGGACACCATGGACATGGCCCTGGAAGAGCTGCATGCCACAGCGGATGCTGCCCCGACGCACTCGACAGCAAGCATCCCTGTTGCTTTGACGGGCTGGTCGCCGAGCATCATCGCAGCGCTGGAAACCGTGGGTGTCAGGGAGGTCCCCGCGGTCCCGCGCGATCTCGTGTACGTGCAAGCGCCAGCGCCTCCTCCCTTGCCCGTGCTCATGCGCGCCCCTGCACACGCCACACCGGTACCAGTGCGCATGCCCGCACCCACGGCGCCCGACCCCGTGTGCGCGTCTGCACCCGTCACGGGCCCCTCAGCGGATTGGGATGCCGCCGTCGACAGCTTCCTCGCAACACCGCTAGTCGTCGCCCCTCGGCCCCGCGCCCGTCGATCGCGCGACGACCGGCTCTTTGATTGTGAATTCCATAACATTCTGGTCTCGTTTGAAGAACTGTACAACTTTGCCCCGGAGCACGAGAACGTCACCGCCGCCACAACTAGTTTTCTTTATATTGTATCTCGATTGTATGAATGTAAAGTCAAAGCTTGACTGAATGAAATCTATGGTTTGATGAACTAAGTATTTATCTCTGAATTCACATAGCAAACAAAAAACCATCATCGTTTTCTCTGAATAAACACTCGTCACAAACGGTTCAGGTTGAATACCCGTATACAGATCGACATGTATCTTTCCTTCGCCCGTAAGCCAAGTGAAAATATTGGCGCGCATGATTGGTGCAATGCGTCATCGCAAACGTTTCTCTAATATGACTCGTGTGCCTAGTACAGACAATCCAGGAAGATTTGCATCTATCATATGGGTAAATTGCCATGTGTCAAATCGGAATCATTGGCATCTGTCGATCTAGTAACATTGGCATTTGTCAACATTGTAGCACTGGCATTTGTCGAATTTCGCAGGAACAAAATCACTATTACGATGCACTTTTGCAACTGAAATTCAGCAAACATGGATTTCATTCATAGATTAACCATTGGTCTTTGTACAAAATAGTTCAACTCGACAGCTGAATTGAACAAACTTTTCCCCAATTGTTGCCAACCACGTACTGAAATAGCTAGTTCAACTATATATACTAGCTAATTTAAAGTACGTGGTACAGTTCAACCATATCTATAGTTAGATGAACTGAACAAAATAGCCCCTAAATACTAGTACTACGGAGGGGCTTTGTACCACTTCCAGCAGAATCGAGCGCGCTCAGTAAGAGCATGTGGAGGAGGAGCCTGCTAACGAGTTACTGGAGTCGTGTCAATTGCCTGCCAGTGCTGCCCTCCGGCGCACAAGACGCCCATCCTCGAAGCGACGGGACTCGGCATAGATCTCCGCATTCCGCGCCTCCGTTGCGGCTTCTCCTGCGGCCACGGCGTCGGTGAGCTTCTTCGCGTGCGCGACCTGGCGCTCCACCTCCTTCTCTAGGAAGTAGATGTAGCATGCAAGGGTTGCGACATAGAAGCCCGGCGGCGGGCCTTTGGTGGCCTCCACCTCCCGCATTCGAGCCTTGGTGGCGGAGCGGGTGATGACCCCGCCGCATGACGGCGGGGTCGTGGCAAAGACGGACATTGGTGGGGTGGCAGCCCCGGCGGCTGCCGGCGTGTTGGCGGCCACGGCAGCCACCGGCAGCAGCTGCCTGATACGTCTCCATCATATCTACTTTTCCAAACTCTTTTGCCATTGTTTTGGACTCTAATTTGCATGATTTGAATGGAACTAACCCGGACTGACGATGTTTTCAGCAGAATTGCCTTGGTGTTATTTTTGTGCAAAAATAAAAGTTCTCGGATTGACCTGAAAATTTACGGAGAATATTTTTGGAATTAATAAAAAATACTGGCGAAAGAATCAACCGGAGGGGGTCCACCCATTGGCCACAAGCCCGGGGGCGCCCCCCTAGGGCGCGCCCTGGTGGCTTGTGGGCCCCCTGCAGCTCCTCCGACCTCAACTCCAACTCCATATAACCCTATTCGGGGAGAAAAAATCAGAGAGAAGAGTTCATCGCATTTCACGATACGGAGCCGCCGCCACCTCCTGTTCTTCCTCGGGAGGGCAGATCTGGGGTCCGTTTTGGGCTCCGAAGAGGGGAAATCGACGTCGTCGTCATCACCAACCATCCTTCATCACCAATTTCATGATGCTCTCTGTTGTTCGTGAGTAATTCCATCATAGGCTTGCTGGACGGTGATGGGGTGGATGAGATTTACCATGTAATCGAGTTAGTTTTGTTAGGGTTTGATCCCTAGTATCCACTGTGTTCTGAGATTGATGTTGGTATGACTTTGCTATGATTAATGCTTGTCACTAGGGCCCGAGTGCCATGATTTCAGATCTGAACCTATTATGTTTTCATGAATATATATGTGTTCTTGATCCTATCTTGCGAGTTGTAGACACCTATTATGAGTTATGATCCGCATACCCCAAGGTGACAATAATTGGGATTCTTTCCGGTGATTACCGTAGTTTGAGGAGTTCATGTATTCACTAAGTGCTAATGCTTTAGTCCGGTTCTCTATTAAAAGGAGGCCTTAATATCCCTTAGTTTCCATTAGGACCCCGCTGCCACAGGAGGGTAGGACAGTAGATGTCATGCAAGTTCTTTTCCATAAACACGTATGACTATATATGGAATACATGCCTACATTATATTGATGAATTGGAGCTAGTTCTGTGTCACCCTATGTTATAACCGTTGCATGATGAATGCCATCCGACATAATTATCCATCACTGATCCATTGCCTACGAGCTTTTCACATATTGATCTTTGCTAAGTTACTTTTCCGTTGCCACTGTTACAATCACTACACAACCGCTACTGTTACTTTTGCCACCGTTACCGTTACTTCCACACTACTTTGCTACTAAATACTTTGCTGCAGATATTAAGTCTTTCAGGTGTGCTTGAATTGACAACTCAGCTGCTAATACTCGAGAATATTCTTTGGCTTCCCTTTTGTCGAATCAATAAATTTGGGTTCAATACTCTACCCTCGAAAACTGTTGCGATCCCCTATACTTGTGGGTTATCACTACCTTCGGGCAGCGGTGGTTGAGCATGTAGTTGGTGGCGTGCGCACACCCACCAGGGACGCCACGTGCACCATACGCTTCAGAGGATTGCCGCGCCGATGCGGTGAAGCCTCCCAGCTGGAGTTGTCCTCTGGCGGAGTGGCTGGGCGACGACGAACGGCCGGTGCCATTCGCGATTGGGGGAGAATCAAACTAGACAAGCTACGGGGAGGGAGGGGATGAAGGCAATGTGGAGTCGCCGGTCGTGAGGGTTTATATAGCAGGCCGGCAAGCATTGGGGATTTCAACGAGCCGGGCGGGAAGCTAGAGCCGTAGGACGGTTTTGTGCGTGGGAACCTGCGCGGGAACGGGCTCATCAAGCGGACGGGTGGCCAAAAGTGGTGCCGAAGCGTGCACTGGAATCCTCGGGCGGCAACGCGGTGACAAGACGCGACAGAGGAGGATGGGGTGAGGCGCAGGCACACGGGTCATAATTATAAACGTCTGCGATATTAATACAGGCAAATGACATTTCCCAATGAAGCATCGGTAATGATTTCATCCATCGCTGACAATTGTTTGGCAACAACCGTCTGCCAACAACCCACACAGCTTGTCAGTATGAATCGTTTGGGTTATTATTGGTCTTCCCACACAATTCTGATGAATGAACTGTTTGCCTGGTATCACACACACCTTGTTATGGTAACTCGTTTGTGTTCTAGCTCGATCAACGCAAACAGTTTGTCTGAATGAACTGTATGCCGTACTTCACACACATATGTATTTTGAGAACCGTTTGTGTTATCTTGTCTAATCACAAACAATTCATAAGCACCAACTGTATGCCCAGCATCACACACGCAACTATTTTCTGAATCGTATTTGATGGATCCGCCATCGCACATAGTTCGTGTCATTAGCGACGGATCTTGAACTATACCGTTTGCGATTTATGGATCACACACAGTTTCCACGAAGGGTCTCTGATTGATGTGTCGTCTTTGGACCATTCTGTAGTAGTGTCCGCAGCAGTAACCTCTTCTTGTTCCGGCTCTTCTTGTTCCGGCTCAGGGGTGAAGTCGGATTCACTGTCGCTGTCTACTTCAATGTTCTGGGGTGAAGTAGAGCAGTTCTTGAAACATTTTTTGTAAAGACGTGTTTCTTGGAAGAATTCTCCTTCATATGTGTCTGGGTTAATGTGAGGTTCATAATCCTCTTCATTGGGGGGAGGTGGTCTAGCACGTGGCGACACTTCATAAACGACATCCCAACCATTCAGATTTGGATCGGTTTGGTAGGTCCACAGTAGATAGAAAACTTGGGTCGCCTGTAAAGCCGTAATATAGACATCGGGAACATCTAAATGGGTGCTTTGTTTGATTTCGACTAGCCCTATATGTTCATGAGTCTTTCTAGTCTCCTTCGGCTGGAACCAATAACATTTGAAGACTACGACGTTCAGTGGGTTTTCACCATAGAATAGAAGTTCATAAATTGCTTCAACTCTTCCATAATACTCGGTACCTCCTTCGCCGATAGCAGAGACACAACAATTTGTAGAATTTTGGTCGGCCATAGATAGCTCTTTGCCAAAGGTACGAAAGTGATACCCGTTGATGTCATATTTGTCAAATGAACGGACCTTATAGTCAAAACCATTAGCTATGGCTCTTTTGACGGCTGAGGTGACTTGGTTACGGTGGTTAGTTCAGGATTTTGGTGTTTCTGTCACTACACCTACTCCGCTATTATGTGACAGTACAGGTGCTATTAGCATTGCGCACGATCCTGTGAAGCATGAGCTCACCAAACATATTGGTGTTGATGCTTTCTATGTGCGCGTTGGTGTGCAGGATCAGGTTATTGCTCTTCAGTATGTGCCCTCCGAGTTACAGTAGGCGGATTTTGCTGACGAAGGCCCAGACTAGAGCGCAACATGGCTTCTATCTCTCCAAACTCAGTGTTGTTAATCCACCATGAGTTTGAGGGGGGGGAGTTAGAGTACTATTTATATAGCTATGTAGCCTTTCGTATTTACCCCATTGTATAAGGGGTTTCCTGCATATTCTACACATGTACATGTATATATATTGCCCTTTGGCCTCCTGGAAATACAGGTTGCATATTTCCTAACACTACTCTCCTTCCTCCTTCCAGTTCTTGTTCACTCCCTTCCTCTGCTCTTTCTTTTTTGCATGCACGATGTTGTTAAGTGTCAACTGAGGGGGAAATACGAGGGATAGTAAGGAGAAAGTGGGAGACTGGGAGGAAAATGTTGAAGCTGGCCAAACGAAATTAAGAATGGCCCTCCTCAATGTGTAAGACATAGAACATGTGTTTTATATTGTTAGTACCATTAGTCTAGCAACCAATGTTTAGTTTTACTATCATCGGCCAGCTTGGGAATCCGAGCTCATCTTTTTTGGTGTCTCTGACTTTGAACTTTTGGTTTTGATATCTAGCCAAATTATAAACTGACTACTATTCAACAGAAGTTACATCTTTGTGAGATAATTTTCTATAATGCATAACTGTAAGAATAATCCTAGAACCATCTTTACAATCTGATGTTACTTCATAATAAATAATGAGTTGCGGATTTAAATGCTTAGATTTTCATGCCTTGGTTATGAATTGATGTATGATTTCAAGGCTCGTGCTAGCTTTTCCTTACCCTACCTTTTCTCATAGGCTACAGAGAAAGCATTCAAGATAGTTTGATAGTTATGTCAATGTTCATGCACCCAAAAAAATCATGGTAGAAAACCAACGGGTGCAAAAAAAACGTTCCCACACACGCTCGTCTCTGCTTTCCCAAGCCCCTATCCCCAGGTTAAAGAAAAACCTATTCCTCAAGATATCCCATGATGCTCACTCATGTGCATTAGCCTCCATGGCGGCATAGTGCACGGCAGGGAAGGCAGGCATGCCAAGCAGCGCAAGGAGCACGAGCGCGCCGACGGCCGCTGCCATGGGGTGTGGTTGCTGCCAAGGGCCGTCGCCGTGGGGTGTGGTTACAAAGGCTGGTGAAGATCCTCTGGTGCTACGAGTATGATGTCACAAGAGGGGGTGGGAGAGGCAGCATGAGGAGGGTTCCAAAGAGCTGCTAACCGGGAGTACTCACCGACAGGGAGGGTTCCGAAGAGCAGGGACGAATCAAAAGTTATTTTCCTTGTTGTGAGTAGGGTCAATCAAACGAGTCTCACACTTTCTCAGGAACAACAGAAGTTTTTCACTGTAAGAAATTTTTAATAGGTGGATTTGTTCCAATGATTTTGCGACTGTCAAGGATGTGATGATTTTCCATCAAATTATTTTATAGTTTATTTGTTTGGTGTCAACTTCAACTATGTGTGGTAGTAATCTGCACTGCTACTAAGTGCCGATTAAGGACTAGGACAAACATCAGTTATGTAAATTATCGATCAATCTGGTTTTGTAAGTCGTTGACTCGTAGTAGCTGTGTAGGATTCCTAATGGACGCTATCATGAATCATGTTCTGTTGCATTTGCTTACTTGTCACTCTTAAGGCAAGAGGACCTTTTAAATATATTCCAGTATTGCTGAGCCTCTTCTATTTTTCCTTTTGCCATGGACAAGGATTCACCTTGAATACTATTATGTAGAGTACCTATCTGTAGTTAGTGTGGAGCCATAGACTCATCTGCCATCTGAACTTGTTGTTTCATATGGTTTTATCAACAGTAAAAATTTTGTCATTACAATTACAGTGGTTAACTTGGAATAAGTATGCTTTATGACCCAATATATGTTCGGTTGTGAAATGTGATCATTGCCGTTTACTTACCTAGGAATTCCCATTCATCATAGACATTTGACGAATAAGGAATGGAAATGTATTGAAGACAGATTCGAAAAAAGACTAAGTTGTTGGAAGCACTACTGGAATCAGAGAATTTGCCGTCTGCCAGTTCTTTGTCGTCTGCTAGTAGAGGGGAAAGAAGGTCTTTGCCGACAGCTTCCAAAAAGCAGACGACAAAGAACAGCCTGATGGCAAAAAATTTGTTTGCCATTAGGCAGCTCTTTGCCGTCAGCTGGCAGACGGCAAAGAGCCCACCTGGGCCCCACTGGCCCGTGGGGTTGCTTAGGTCAACTGGGTCATCTGCCAGCTCTTTGTTGTCTGCCTAGAGGCTCTTTGTCATTCGCCAGCAGATGGCAAAGCGGCTGGGTACTAACGGCCGTTGGCCTGACCCCCCCACCCACCCTCTCTCTCTCTCTCTTTCTCTCTCTCTCTCTCTCTCTCTCTCTCTCTCTCTCTCTCTCTCTCTTTCTTTCTTTCTTTCTTTCTCTCTCTCTCTCGCCCCCGAGCCCTCTGCCCCCATGCCACCCCTCTGCCCTCGCCTCGCTGCCAGGCTGCCCCGCCGCCGGCCGCCCCCACCGCTCGGGCACCTGCCCCCGACCGCCCCGCCGCCAGGTGCCCCCGACCGCCCCGCCGCCAGGCGCCCCCGACCGCCCTGCCGCCAGGTGCCCCCGGCCCCGCACGACCGCCACCGCCGCTAGGGCGCCCGCCACCCCGACCCCTGCCGCCCCGGCGCCCCCCCACCTTCGGTGAGAAGCCCGGCTGCCCCCCACCTTTTTTTTCTTTTTTGTTCTTTTTTTCTGTTAGGTTAGTTAGGTTAGTTAATTAGTTTAGAAAAAAGAGAAAAGGAAAAGAAGAAGAAGAAGAAGAAGAAGAAGAAGAAGAAAATTAGAAGGAAAAGAAGAAAAGAAGAAAAGTAGAAGAAAAAAAGAAGAAAAGAAGAAGGGAAAAAAGGAAAAAGGGGAAAGGAAAAGAAGAAAAGAAGAAGAAGAAGAAAAAGAAGAAGAAGGAGAAGAAGGAAAAGAAGAAGAAGAAGAAGAGGAGGAGGAGGAGGAGGAGGAGAAGAAAGAAGAAGAAGAAGAAAACGACACCCCGACACCCCGACATGACGCCCCGACACGACACCCCGACATGACACCCCGGCGATGCCCCTTCGGTGAGCCCCCCTGCACGACACCCCCGGTGACGCCCCTTCGATGAGCCCCCTGCACGACACCCCGACGACACCACAGCATGACACCCCGGCGACACCAGGTACCTGCACCTGCGTGTGGCGACGGGAAGATGTCACCGATAGATTGCCATTACAATCCCCCGTGCGGCTGTTAATACGCCGCCCCCGACGCCACTCACCCCCGACCCCCGACACCTCTTCGGCCTCCTGTTGACCGAAAAGGTGCTCTTCGGCCTTCCAGAGGCCGACAGGGTCATAGTTTTGTAAATTGTGAGTTAGGTCATATATTTTCCGATTTTGTTATAAAAAACATCGTATTTGTGTTTATCGGGTGGATTTAAATGTGCAGTTGTTTCGTCGCTGCGAGGGTCTGGTGTTTGACGACCTCCTCGTGCGTTCGACGAGCTCCGTCCCTACGTGCGTGGGTGAGCACAAATTACATCTCCTCCTCCCCCCTTCATTTGCTCTGTTCCGGTCTTTGTGCCGATGAAACTTGCTAGCTATAGGTAGATTAAATCATCAGAATGCGTGACCAGTATGCATCTCCCGTTCGAAAGGGTTACAGTTATAAATATGCATGCATTTGCATATTTATAACCGTGATTCTTTCGAATTGTCCAACGTTATCCATGGACAGCCCGAGTATGTGTAGATTGGGTCGTTTTCCCATATGCTCTGCTTCGGATCCGATGCATAATTTCGTCAGTGCCTCCCTGTTGTTCTCCGGGTACACATCCTCTCTGTTTATTGCCGAGACTTGTATCAGGAGAACAACGGGGAGGAGCTGCTAAAATTTTGCGTCGGATCCGGAGCAGAGTATGGGAAAACGAACCCAATCTACACATACTCGGGTGGGATTAGGACCTATATTTACCTATTAGCGTGTAGGTTGCATGGACATAATAAAACTGACGAAATTATAGATGACGTGCTTTTTCTTCCGGAGCGTGTGCAAGTTCCTCATGCCAGCGTGTCCAAGTCGTCGATGCCATAGCCAGCCTTCTGAAGCTTTTGCAGGTAGACATGTGGCCGGCTGTGGACCTATAGAGAAATCAACAGTATACAAGTCTCCTCTCCTAAAGCCTTCGAAGACTTTGGATTTGTCAGATTCCATGATGACAACACAACGATATTTGCCAAAGATGACAACCATATCAAGATCACAAAGCATTGAGACAGACATGAGGTTGAATCCGAGGGATTCAACAAGCATCACCTTATCCATGTGTCGATCCTTTGAGATTGCAACCTTACCTAGACCCAATACCTTTCTTATTCCTTTGTCAGTGTAGGTGATATGCTTCAGATGAGATGGAGCAAGTGGAATGCCCATCAATAGATTCTTGTCACCGGTCATGTGGTTGGTGCAACCACTGTTGAGGACCCACTCAGTTGCCTTAGGTGACTCATCCTACAGATGAATTAGTACAACTTACGAACTCATATACTTCAGAGTGAAGAATATGACATCAATTTTGTCAGGCAGAATTTCATCACACAGTATAGTAAGCAAAATAATGTGAGGACATGAGAAATGAATGATTCATTTCTTTGTGATTAGCTTGCATCCTTTCAAGCATTTCCTCAGGTCTCAAGCAATTTCATTAGACGTTTAAGTTCGTCTGGAGACCTGACCCTGCATAAGAGATTAGTTCAATTTCTTCACCACCCACATCTGGAGGGGTGGTAAAGAGTTCATCATTCTGCGAGCTCCATATGAGAAGGGTGGCAATGAAGCAAGTGAACTTCGTTTCATAGGAGGGGGGTTAGAGTACTCATATGAATAAGCAGAGAAATTCTTCGAGGACTTATGAACATAATGATTTGAAGAATGATGCACATATTCATGACCCTTAGATTTTCCCTGCGAAACAGAAGCATTAGCACGAGAATGATATGACCTTTGACCATATGAGGAATTTGGTCCATGTGAGGACTTTGGTCCTTGTGAAGATTTCGGTCCAAATGAAGAATTTTATCTGGGGTTCCCGTTCTTCACTGGTGGTGTCATGATGACATTCACTTGAAGATTTTCAAGGTACCTTTTGGGGACCCAGATTTTCTTCATTGGAGGACTGTACCTGCAGTTAGTACCAACATATCTAGCAAATGCTTCACCATCCTAGTTTTTGAACAGTTTATAGTTGGAGTCAAATGAATCATCAAAGGAATATGAAGATTCACAAGTTAAACCAGATAAGGTGGATGGATCTACAGGAGGTCCTTTTGCAGCAACCCATGAGGTCTTGGGGTACTGCTCAGGTTTCCAGTAAGATCCATCAACATTGAGTTTCCTTTCAAAGGCAATACCCTCTTTCATGGCGTTCCTGTTGAGAATCTGCTTTTTAAGCACATCACAAAGGGTTTGATGCCCTTTGAGGCTTTTGTATATGGTTGTCACATACAATTCCTTCAACCCTGCATTTTCATCAGTGACACTTGTGGTATCCTCAGATGAGGAATTTGTGACCACGGAAATAGTTGAAGAATTTGCAGCAATAGAAGCATTTGAACTTTGATGAGAAGAATTAGCAGTTTCACACTCGATGCATTTCAAACAAGGTGGAACAAAATCTTCCTGAGCGGTACTGATCTATTGAGCAATCAAAGAATCGTTATCCCTTTGAAGATCTTCATGAGACACCCTTAGTTTTTCAAGATCTTACTTTCTTTGAAGAAATTCATAAGAAAGCTTCTCATGATTGACTGAGAGAGCTTCATGACGACTTTGAAGGTTATCATACATAGACTGACGACTTTGAAGGTCATCAATCAGAGTTTGAGCACGATCCATTTCCTCATTCACCAGGTCATCGCTTTTGTCTAGCAATTTCTGAACCCTTTCCAAAGCAGTTTGTTGTTTAGTGGCAATATTAGCAAGTTTGGAATAGCTAGGTTTGAGGTTTTCATCAGATTCACATTCACTAGATTCAGATGAGGAATGATATTTGAGTACCTTGGAGCCTTTTGCCATGAGCCACATAGATGAGGAAGAAGAAACTGGATCTGTTTCCTGAGATTTGAGGAAATTCTTGTATTCAATGAACATTTAATCTTGACGAGTGTGATAGCCTTCATTGACGTCAGAGATCCTATCCCAGATGAGCTTTGCATTTTGGAGATGACAAATGCTCTTGAACATGTCCTTTGATAGACTAGAGCAGATGATATTCCTTGCCTGAGCATCCAGCTGAGTGGACTTACAAATCTCATCAGCGTTGTTCATCAATAGGAGGTGCTTCCGCATCAGGACTTTCCACTTGGGATAGTCTATGCCATCAAAGATGGGGCACGCTGTGGATACCTTGGCACCTTTTGCCAGGATGCAATAGGTGGGAGCAAAGTCATCGTGGCCAAGGTCGGAGTCGTCATCACTTTCCTCGGTGTTGAAGATGGACTTGTTGACGAAAGCAGTAGCGAGAGCTAGGCTCGCCACAACATAGTACGAATCCTCCTCAGTCTCTCCTCTTCCTCATATTCTTCAAATTCTTCTTTAGAATCCATTTCCTTGCCAATAAGTGCCCGAGCCTTTCTGGAACTGTTCTTCTTGTGCGATGAGGACTTTGAAGATTTCTTCTTTTTCTTCGAGTCATCAGAACTATCATCTTTTTATTTTTTCTTCTTTGATTCTTTTTCCCAGAGAGGACAGTCAGCGATGTAGTGGCCAGACTTCTTGCATTTGTGGCAAGTTCTCTTCTTGTAGTCGCTTGATGAAGATTCTGACTTCTTTAGTCCACTTCTTGAAGATTTTCCATATCGGCACCTTCTTGAGAACTTCTGGAATTTCCTCACGAGCATTGCTAGCTCCTGACTCAGTTCTTCAGGATCGCCAAGGCTACTGTCAGATTCTTCGCCTTCAGATGAGGAAATTGCTTTTGCCTTCAATGCACGAGTTCTTCCATAGCTTGGTCCATAGAGGTCTCTCTTTTCAGCTTGTTAGAATTCATGAGTATTGAGTCTCTCAAGAATATCAGCAGGATCTAGTGACTTGTAGTCTCCACGTTCTTGAATCATCAAAGCAAGTGTATCGAATGAGGAATTAAGAGATCTTAGCAGTTTCTTCACCACCTCATGGTCGGTGATGTCAGTGGCACCAAGAGCTTGAAGCTCATTGGAGATATCAGTGAGACGATCGAAAGTTTGCTGGACATTTTTGTTGTCAAGTATTTTGAAGCGGTTGAAGAGATTGCGAAGAACATCAACTCAGGAGTCACGTTGAGTTGAAACACCTTCGTTGACTTTGGACAGCCTATCCCATATAAGGTTAGTAGTCTCCAAAGCACGCACTCTGCCATACTGACCTTTGCTCAGATGGCCACAAATGATATTCTTCGCTTGAGAGTCGAGTTGCTTGAATCTCTTCACATCTGCAGTGGTGATAGCTTCAGTAACAGAGGGAACACCATTTTCCACAACATACCAGAGATCGTTGTCAATTGCCTCAAGATGCATGCGCATCTTGTTCTTCCAATAGGGGTAGTCCGTCCCATCGAAGGTAGGACACCCAGCTGAGACCTTGATCATGCCTGCAGTCAACATAGCTAAAACTCCAGGTGGTTAAACCAAAATCACATAGAACAAGGGAGTACCTTGCTCTTATACCAATTGAAAGTGCGTTATATCGACTAGAGGGGGGTAAACAGGCAATTTTTACAAATTCGTCACTGAGGAATTACTAGATGAGGAATTTGCTAAGTGATAAAATACTAGCAGCAGAATAAGTACTCAAGTGCATGCAAAAACATAGCAGTAGCATAGTCATCATGATGAAATGAAACATACACAAAGCACAAGTAGCGTGAACACAGGATAAGCAGGCGATAGACAAAGTGACTGAAGAATTTGAGATGAGGAAATTGAGTAAGTCTTCAGTCAAAGTCTTCAAACAGTAACGATCAATTTCATCAACAAGTTAACAAGGAAATGAAAGGGTTGAGGAAATAGAACCAGGAGCTCGGTGAAGACAATGATTTGATGACCTAGTTCCAAATGATGTGGCAGTCGTACTTCTGGTTTGGAGCGGCTTGGTATTTAAACCAAAGGACAAACATTCCAAGGACACACAGTCCTTACCGTATTCTCCTTGAGCTAAGGTCACACAGACCTTGCCCAACACTCGTGGTAAGTCTTCATGGTAGACTTCCAAACCCTCACAGACTCGGTCACCCGGCAATCCACAATTTCCTCTTGGATGCTCTAGACCATGACGCCTAACCGCTGGAAGATGCACAATCTTCAACGGTAACAAGCATCGGTTCCACACAGAAACAATCTCTTCAGTGATGCTCAATCACTTTGGGTTTTGGTGGTTTGGGTTTTGGGTTTTTACTCACTGATGATTTTCACTCAAAGTCCTCAGAGGATGGGTTGCTCTCAAATGACACTTGTCAATCTCTCTCGGAGCAGCCAACCAGCTAGTGGTTGGGGGGCGGCTATTTATAGCTAGGGTGCAACCCGACATGATATGAAATAAATGCCCCGAATGATATGACCGTTATAAGGATAAGATATCTGGACAGCTGGCGCAAGGCACAACAACAGTTGGAGATTTGAACTCTCAAATTCCGCAGGGCTATCATATTCCTCATGGTAGGCAATTCGCACTGGCGAAATCCTAACTCCTCAGTCAGAACAAATTCCTCAAAGACCAGAAAGACTTCATCTCTGTCACTGAAGAAATTGACTGAACTGCAAGAGATTTCCAAAGGCTTCACTCGAAGGTTTGGGTATGTGTAGGCTTTGAGATGAGCACCACTTGGAAATTTTTCCTTAGTATTACCTCGACCCCGTTTAACAGTATGGTGTTTCCTATGACTCAAAGAAAATAAATGAAACTACGAAAACAAAGGTCTTCACGCTTCATAGTCCTCGTATCAATATCTTCAAGGTCGCACCAAATTCTTCATTTTCAAAGTATTTAGTTGAAGACATTCATTTTTAAGGGTCGACTTTCTTCGAATATATCAAACTCCTCAGCGACTTATAGAACCTATGTATACTCACAAACATATTAGTCCCTTAACCTATAAGTCTTCGATACGCCAAAATCACTAAGGAGCACTAGATGCACTTACAATCCTGACACCAACCAGATCTGAATCTCAGGCAGACATGATGGTTGCAATGTTTCCCAAGAATTATAATATTGTTCTCTCTTTAACTTGATAACCCACAAGTATAGGGGATCACAACAATCTTCGTGGGTAGTATTTCACCCTGATTTATTGATTCGACATAAGGGGAGCCAAAGAATATTTATTCGCCTTAGCAGTTCAGTTGTCAATTCAACCACACCTGGGATATCTCTCTGCAGCAAGGATTTAGTAGCACGACAAGTAATAGTAGTAACGATAACAGTGGCAGCAACAATTTTGTAGCAGTTGTGACGGTAGCAGCAATAGTAACTTAAGAAGTTTTGGTATATGTAAAGCGTAGGCACGTGGATAGGTGATGGATAATGATTTAGATGACATCAATCATGTAACAGTTACACACTAGGGCGACACAGAACTGGCTCCAATTCAGTAATGTAGGCATGTATTCCGTATATAGTCATACATGCTTGCGATAAGAACTTGTATGTTATCTTTTGTCCTACCCTCCCGTGGCAGCGGGGTCCTAATGGAAACTAAGTGATATTAAGGCCTCCTTTTAATAGAGAATGGGAATAAAGCATTAACACATGGTGAATACATGAACTCCTCAAACTACGGCAATCACCGGAAAGAATCCCAATTATTGTCACCTTGGGGTATGCGGATCATGACACGTAATAGGTGCATAGAACTTGCAAGATCGGATCAAAATCACTCTAATATTCATGAAAACATAATAGGTTCAGATCTGAAATCATGGCACTCGGCCCAAGTGACAAGCATTAAGCATAGCAAAGTCATAGCAACATCAATCTCAGAACATAGTGGACACTAGGGATCAAGCCCTATCAAATTAACTCGATTACATGATCAATCTCGTCCAGTCCCATCACCGTCCAGCAAGCCTACAAAGGAATTACTAACTCCCGGTGGTGAGAATGATGGCGGTGTTGATGAAGAAGGGTTGGTGATGACGACGGCGACGAATCCCCCTCTTTGGAGCCCTAAACGGACTCCAGATCAGCCCTCCCGATGAAGAACACACTACTGCAGGAAGGTCCAAAGACGACACAGCAATCAGAGACCCTTCGACGAAACTGTGTGCGATGCATGAATCGGAAACGGTATAGTTCAAGCTCCGTAACCAATGACACGAACTGTGTGCGATGGTGGATCCATCAAATATGATTTAGAAAATAGTTACGCGTGCGATCTACGAAAGACAGTTGACTTTTACGAACTGTTTGTGATGGGGCGAAAAGGCACAGACGGTTAACCAAACAGAGATGTGTGTGATGTACGGCATACAGTTCAAAGTGCAGAACTGTTTGCGAAGACATATATAACGCAAACGGTTACGTAGATCCGGATTCGTGCATTGTACGGCATGCAGGTTCCTCAGATCAACTGTTTGCAATGGGATGGAAGAACAAAAACGGTTTGGTGTATCAAGATATGTGTGATACGCTACAAATAGTTTGATAATCAGACTTGTGTGCTATAATTCTGGACAGCACATACGATTTGTTGTTCTGAATTGTGTGCTCGACAGGGCACACAATTCAAGAAACCAATTGTGTGTGATTTTGGGAATGATCACTGTCGAATCTGTATTCTTAACCGTTTGCGAGGATATCGACAGTGTAGACAGAGTTAAGGAATAAATATGAGCAAACGACAACAGAGTTAAGGTGTACAGTATGTTTTACTTCTTCTTGTTGTTGTTGGATGGCCCCGCGCCATCGTCTTGACGTGGATGCTTCTTGCCGCTGGCCGGTGGCTTTTCATCGCCATCGTCGTCACCATAGTCATTGATGTCCTCGTCGGCATTCTCGTCATGATCTTTGTTGTTCGACCATTCCTCCTCCTTCTCATCATCGTCGTCTTCTTCGTCCTTCGGCGGCTCCTCGTCGTCTTCCTCCTTGTTCGACCATTCCTCCTCCTCATCATCATCATCGTCTTCTTCGTCCTTCGGCAGCTCCTTGTCGTCGTCCTCCTTGTTTGACCATTCCTCCTCCTCCTCATCATTGTCGTCTTCTTCGTCCTTCGGGGGCTCCTCGTCCGTCTGGTCATCGTCCGATGACTCCGGCGGCGGCGTCCCTTCCATGAGCCGGATAAAATGGAGGTCAGGGCTCGACACCGGACTCATGCTAGAAGACGAGCGCGATGATTCTGAGGTTGACCCCAGATCAGGGGCCAGACTGGCGAAACTGTCGTCCTCGCTTTCGCTCGACATTGCTGCACTATCTAAACAACCAGCGAGAAAGCGAGATTACAGAGTGTGTGGAAGTGTAGCATGGCCGGCCGGGACAATGAAGATGGTGGCAACTGAAGCGTGGTGTGAAGAAAAGAGGAATGGCAATTGAAGCGGGGGATTGACAGATTCTATTGGTGCCTTGGCAGGCGGTTAGAATTCCGATATAATCAATCGCAATTGTGTGTACCCGACCGTCGATCTAAATTCCCGCTATTGTGCAGTTCTCAATGTGATAATTATGCGCACGGATTGGAGCATCCAAATGTGTGCAATATGCCAACTGTTTCACATGTGTACATTTTAGTAGTTCACACGGTTCGCTAGATGCATTGTTTAACTACCCAGATGCTTATATGAAACACAACGGGTGTGAAACAAGCATTTAACATAGGACAGTTGGTAAGCAATAGATGAGCTCTTTTGACTGATGTAGCCATTAATAATAAAACGAAACCCCTAATGATCATTGCAAACATCGCATAGAAGATGGCTAATGCGGCAACTACAACTACACATGCTAGTTCCTTCTTGTCTCTTGCTTTCATCTGTTTCCTATGATTGATTCTTTCTTGCTTCATCGTAGTGATTGTACACTCCAGATTAGTCAGTTTCTTCTTCAGCTTTACGTTATCTTCTGCAAGCTTGGTGATAACACTCTGAGCCCTGCCATGCCATTCATCATCCAACCAATTAACAAAGGCACAAGCATCATATCCCTGCGAATGTTAAATAATCAGGATGAGTGGGGGCATTAACTGAACTTAAGGGATGAACTTATCACTAACCTCTAAGGGGCAACCGAGAAACCGTCTGCCAATGCCGAATCCCTTCGTGCATACACGTCGAGCGGGAGTGTATCCATGCACACAACTCAGCTTTTGGTACTTCTCGGTGGCACAAAACTCGGAATCGAACTCATGTTGCGGGAGTGTGCTGGAGTCATACTCTGGATCCGACATTTGATCGATTTCCTATTTGTGTATGGGTGGGGGGGTCCAATTCAGGATGGACTGAGTGAGCTGCTTGCTTTGGACATGCTAAAAAGATGAGGAATGATTGCGACCTGACAAGACAATTCGGATCTGTAGTACACCGGCCTCCTGGTGAACTTAGGCAAGTGCTCGGCAGTGACCGCTGTCATGACGGCGCTGCCAAGAGCGACTGTACGAACTGGTGTAGCCGCACTGAAACCATCAGCACCACTCGTCCGCATTCCCCCAATGTCAGCGCCACGCTAGGGAATTTGGGCGCTAGGGATTTGGAAGCTATTTAGGAATTTGGAGAAGACGGGGAAACTATGGGGATCTGATGATAACGGGTGGGGAACTATTTATCGCATTCTGTTGTATACGACACACAGTTCTCGTAACATGGCCGTTTGTGATGTGCTTCCCGGTACATATGGGTGCG
The DNA here is from genome assembly GCA_039707655.1 of Elymus sibiricus. Lineage (NCBI taxonomy): Eukaryota > Viridiplantae > Streptophyta > Magnoliopsida > Poales > Poaceae > Elymus > Elymus sibiricus. The sequence continues at coordinate 363,767,398 of CM077665.1, forward strand.
GTAAACAGCCGCTCTTCGGAAATGCAAAAAAACGTTATGTCGATAGAGATGTCAGCAGCGACCGAGGCAGCGGCTATCGGATAGGAGGTCAATCCCCGGTCGGTTGGCGGTGTCGATGTTATAGGAAGTCCATCCTCGGTCGGTCGGCGGTGGTGGCGTGATAGGAGGTCAATCCTTGGTCGTCGGCGGGAGATATAGGAGGAGCTCATGTTGGGGAACGTTGCATGGGAAACAAAAAATTTCCTACGCACACGCAACATCTATCCATGGTGATGAGCATCTACGAGAGGGAGAGTGGATCTACATACCCTTGTAGATCGCTAAGCGGGAAGCGTTAAGAAACGCGGTTGATGTAGTCGAACATCTTCGCCATCCAAATCGCCGAGCGTCCCGCGATCCAATCACGATCTAGTGCCGAACGGACGGCACCTTCGCGTTCAGCACACGTACAGCTCGATGACGATCTCCGCCTTCTTGATCCAGCAAGAGGGAGCGGAGAGGTAGGTGAGTTCTCCGCAGCGCGACGGCGCGGCGGCGGCGGTGGTGGAACTATTCTAGCAGGGCTTCGCCTAAGCACTGCTGAAACTAGAGGACTTGATCTATCGGGGAGAGAGGGCTGCACCGTGGCTAAAGTTTGTTGTGCTGCTGCCCTCTCTCCCCTCTAGTATATAAAGGAGGGAGGGGAGGGGCTGGCCGGCCGTGGGCTCCTCCTAGGAGTCGGCCGCTGGAGGAGGAGGTGGAGGAGTCCACCTCCAATCCTACTCCTAGTAGGATTCCTTCCCTTCCCCACTTGGAATTTCCCTTTTCCTCAAGCCCAGCCGCATAGGCCTTCTTGGGCCGGCCGCCCAGCCCACCAGGGGCTGGTGCGCCACCCTCAGGTCCATGTGACCCACTTGGGGTGTGGTGGGCCCACTTGGTGGACCCCCGGAACCCATTCGTCACTCCCGGTACACTGCCGGAAATGCCCGAAACTTTTCCGGAGTTCAAACACCAACTTCCTATATATCAATCTTTACCTCCGGACCATTCCGAAGCTCCTCGTGATGTCCGGGATCTCATCCGGAACTCCAAACAACCTTCGGTCACCACCATACATAACTCTATACTACTGAAACGTCACCGAACCTTAAGTGTGCAGACCCTGTGTGTTCGAGCACTATGTATACATGACCGAGACAACTCTACGGTCAATAACCAATAGCGGGACCTAGATGCCCATATTGGTTCCTACATATTCTACGAGGATCTTCATCGGTTGAACCTCTATGTCAAGGATTCAGTTAATCCCGTACGCTGTTCCCTTTGTTCTTCGGTATGTTACTTGCCCGAGATTCGATCGTCGGTATCTCTATACCTAGTTCAATCTTGTTACCGGCAAGTCTCTTTACTCGTTCCGTAATACAATATCCCGTGGCTAACTCCTTAGTCACATTGCTTGCAAGGCTTAGTGTGATGTTGTATTACTGAGTGGGCCTCGAGATACCTCTCCATCACACGGAGTAACAAATCCGAGTCTTGATCCATGCCCACTCAACAGACACCCTCGGAGATACCTGTAGAGCATCTTTATTGTCACCCAGTTACGTTGCGACGTTTGATACACACAAGGTACTCCTCCGGTGTCAGTGAGTTGCATGATCTCATGGTCATAGGAACGGATACTTGACATGTAGAAAACAATAGCAATAAACTGACACGATCATATGCTACGTTCATAGTTTGGGTCTTGTCCATCACATCATTCTCCTAATGATGTGATCCTGTTATCAAATGACATCTCATGTCTATGGCTAGGAAACCTTGACCATCTTTGATCAACAAGCTAGTCTACTAGAGGCATACTAGGGACACAGTGTTGTCTATGTATCCACACATGTATTAGTGTTTCCAATTAATACAATTATAGCATGGATAATAAACGATTATCATGAACAAGGCAATATAATAATAACTACTTTTATTATTGCCTCTAGAGCATATTTCCAACAGTCTCCCACTTGCACTAGAGTCAATAATCTAGCTCACATCACTATGTGATTTACATTGTAATGAATCTAACACCCATGCAGTTCTGGTGTTGAACATGTTTAGCCCTTGGAAGAGGTTTAGTCATCTGATCTGCAACATTCAGATCCGTGTGCACTTTGCAAATATTTATGTCGTCCTCCTTGATGTAATCGCGGATGGAATTGAAACGTCGCTTTATGTGTCTGGTCCTCTTGTGAAACCTTGGTTCCTTGGCTAGAGCAATGGCACCAGTGTTGTCACAGAACAGAGTCATTGGGTTTAGTGCACTAGGCACTACTCCAAGATCTGTCATGAACTCCTTCATCCAGACACCTTCCTTCGCCGCCTGGAGGCAGTGATGTGCTCTGCTTTGCATGTAGAATCAGCTACCACGCTTTGCTTGGAACTGCACCAGCTTACCGCACCCCCATTGAGAATAAATATGTATCCGGTTTACGACTTAGAGTCATCCGGATCAGTGTCAAAGCTTGCATCGACGTAACCCTTTACGACGAGCTCTTGATCACCTCCATAAACGAGAAACATGTCCTTAGTCCTTTTCAGGTACTTCAGGATATTCTTGACCACCGTCCAGTGTTCCATTCCTGGATCACTTTGAAACCTTCCGGCCATACTTATGGCAAGGCTGACATCGGGTCTTGTGCACAGCATTGCATACATGATAGAGCCTATGGCTGAAGCATAGGGGACGACACTCATCTTTTCTCTATCTTCTGCAGTCACTGGGCATTGAGTCTTACTCAACTTCACACCTTGCAACACAGGCAAGAACCCCTTCTTGGACTGATCCATTTTGAACTTCTTCTAAACATTGTCAAGGTATGTGCTCTGTGAAAGTCCTATTAAGTGTCTCGATCTATCTCTATAGATCTTGATGCCTAATATGAAAGCAGCTTCTCCTAGGTCCTTCATTGAAAAACTCTTGTTCAAATATTCCTTCACGCTTTCCAACATTTCTATATTGTTTCCAATCAGCAATATGTCATCCACATATAATATTAGAAACGTTATAGAGCTCCCACTCACTTTCTTGTAAATACAAGCTTCTCCGTAAACTTGTATAAACCCGAACGCTTTGATCACCTCATCAAAGCGAAGATTCCAACTCCGAGATGCTTGCACCAGTCCATAAATGGATTGCTGGAGTTTGCAAACTTTGTCACCATTCTCTGGATCGACAAAACCTTCTGGTTGCATCATATACAACTCTTCCTTAAGGAACTGTTAAGGAACGCTGTTTTGACATCCATCTACCAAATTTCATAATCGAAAAAGGCAGCTATAGCTAACATGATTCTGACGGACTTAAGCATCGCTACGGGTGAGAAGGTCTCATCGTAGTCAACTCCTTGAACTTGTGAAAAACCCTTTGCCACAAGTCGAGCTTTATAGACGGTGACATTACCGTTCGCGTCCGTCTTCCTCTTAAAGATCCATTTGTTCTGAATGGCCTTACGCCCTTCAGGTAATACTTCCAAAGTCCATATTTTGTTTTCATACATGGATCCCATCTCGGATTTTATGGCCTCTAACCATTTCTTGGAATCCGGGCCCATCATCGCTTCTCCATAGCTCGTAGGTTCATCGTTGTCCAACAACATGACCTCTAAGACAGGGTTGCTGTACCACTCTGGAGCAGTACGCGTCCTTGTCGACCTACGAGGTTCGATAGCAACTTGATCCGAAGCTTCATGATCATCATCATTAACTTTCTCTTCAACTGATGTAGGCTCTACAGAAACATCTTTCTGCGCTGCGCTATTCTCTGGTTGAAGTAAAGGTTCAACAACCTCATCAAGTTCTATCTTCCTCCCACTCAATTCTTTTGAGAGCAACTCTTTCTCAAGAAATGTTCCGTTTTTAGCGACAAACACTTTGCCTTCGGATCTGAGATAGAAGGTATACCCAACTGTCTCTTTTGGGTATCCTATGAAGACGCATTTCTCCGCTTTGGGTTCCAGCTTTTCAGGCTGAAGCTTTCTGACATAAGCATCACATCCCCAAACTTTAAGGAACGACAACCTTGGCTTCTTGCCAAACCACAGTTCATATGGCGTCGTCTCAACGGATTTCGATGGTGCCCTATTTAAAGTGAATGCAGCTGTCTCTAATGCATAACCCCAAAACGATAGTGGCAAATCGGCAAGAGACATCATAGATCGCACCATATCCAATAAGGTTCGATTACGACGTTCGGACACACCATTACGCTGTGGTGTTCCAGGCGGTGTCAATTGTGAAACAATTCCACACTGTCTTAAGTGACTGCCAAACTCATAACTCAGATATTCTCCTCCTCGATCAGATCGTAGGAATTTAATCTTCTTGTTACGATGATTCTCAACTTCACTCTGAAATTGCTTGAACTTTTCAAACGTTTCAGACTTGTGTTTCATTAAGTAAATATACCCATATCTACTTAAGTCATCAGTGAATGTGAGAAAGTAACGATAACCACCGCGCGCCTCAATGCTCATCGGACCGCACACATCAGTATGTATGATTTCCAACAAGTCACTTGCCCGTTCCATTGTTCCAGAGAACGGCGTCTTAGTCATCTTGCCCAAGAGGCATGGCTCACATGTGTCAAGTGATTCAAAATCAAGTGACTCCAAAAGTCCATCAGCATGGAGCTTCTTCATGCGTTTTACACCAATATGACCTAAACGGTAGTGCCACAAGAAAGTGGTATTATCATTATCAATTCTACATCTTTTGGAATCAATGTTATGAACCTGTGTATCATCACTATCAAGATTCAATAAGAATAAACCCCTCACATTGGGTGCATGACCATAAAAGATATTACTCATATAAATACAACAACCATTATTCTCTGATTTAAATGAGTAACCGTCTCGCAATAAACAAGATCCAGATATAATGTTCATGCTTAACGCAGGCACTAAATAACAATTATTCAGGTTCATCACTAATCCCGATGGTAATCGAAGAGCGAGCGTGCCGACGGCGATCACATCAACCTTGGAACCATTTCCCACACGCATCGTCACTTCGTCCTTTGCCAGCCTCCGTCTATTCCGCAGTTCTTGTTTTGAGTTGCAAATGTGAGCAACCGCACCGGTATCAAATACCCAGGCACTACAATGAGAGTTGGTAAGGTACACATCAATAACATGTATATCATATATACTTTGTTTGTTGTTGGCCGCCTTCTTGTCAACCAAATACTTGGGGCAGTTCCGCTTCCAGTGATCAGTTCCCTTGCAATGAAAGCACTCAGTTTTTGGCTTGGGTCCAGTCTTGGGTTTCTTCACAGGAGGGGAAACTGCTTTGCCACTCTTCTTGGAGTTACCCTTCTTACCCTTGCCATTCTTCTTGAAACTAGTGGTTTTATTGACCATCAACACTTGATGCTCCTTCTGAATCTCAGACTCAGTGACTTTCAACATCGCAAACAGCTCGGCGACTGACTTGTTCATCCCGTGCATGTTATAGTTCAACACGAAGCTCTTGTAGCTAGGTGGCAATGATTGAAGAACTCTGTCAGTGATCGCCTTTGCTGGAAGGGGCATCCCCAATTCAGCTAGACGTGTGGAATACCCAGACATTTTGAGTATATGTTCACTGACAGACCCGTTCTCCTCCATCTTGCAGGCATAGAACTTATCGAAGGTCTCATACCTCTCGATCCGGGCATTCTTCTGAAAGATAAACTTCAACTCTAGGAACATATCATATGCACCATGACGTTCAAAACGTCTTTGAAGTCCTGGTTCTAAGCCATACAACATTGCACATTGAACCATTGAGTAATCATTAGAACGAGCTTGCCAGGCTTTCACAACGTCTGGAGAATCAACAAGAGCGGGTGGATCACCAAGCGGTGCATCAAGGAGATAACCCTTTTGGGAAGTCGTAAGGATAATCCTTATATTACAGGCCCAGTCCACAAAGTTACTTCCATCATCTTTCAACTTAGCTTTCTCTAGGAACGCATTAAAATTCAGGGGAGCTACTGCGCGAGCCATGTGAGGGAGTCCTGGATTGAGGGGTCCTCGGGAGGCCAGCCTATGTCTTATGGGCCGGACTGTATGGGCCACTTGCCGAATACTGGTAGGATTGAAGATCTCGCCTCCAAGAAGGAAGCTTCGAGAATCGTGGATTGTCCTTCAGGTTTAAAGTAGTAAATAGGCATGTTTATCCCTTCGACGTGTAACCAACCATGTGTAACCTTAGACATCCTCGGCGTCTATATAAGCCGGAGGGTTTTAGGGTGTAGGACAACATAACTCATCTAGGGTTTAGTTACTCGATCTCGTGGTAGATCAACTCTGTAATCCCCATACAATCAATATAATCAAGCAGGACGTAGGGTATTACCTCCATAGGAGTACCCGAACCTGGGTAAAACCTTGCCCCTTTGTCTCCTGTTACCATCGATCCAAGTATCACAGTTCGGGACCCCCTACCCGAGATCCGCCGGTTTTGACACCGACATTGGTGCTTTCATTGAGAGTTCCGCTGTGATCGCCAGAAGGAATCGATGGCTCGCCTAGTCATCAACGAAGAGGTCCGCAATCCGGGCAATTTTGTCCCCGGACAGATCTTCGCTTTCGGCAGCGTTGTGCTGCACGCCGACCCGGCCGGCCATCTAGGCCGCGTCGGAAGTTTTGCCCCTGATCAAGAGGTCAGATTCGGGAACCTAGAGTTCTTCGTAGACTCTCAAGGTGATCTGTCACTAACCGGGCCTGCAGTCTTGCCTGCCATGCCCGAAGACTCTGAGGCCTCAACCCCAGACCCATCTTTCGGCTCCGCCCATGGGATCTACCCCGGCGAGGGCCCGACCTTCAGTCCGGATCAGGTTATAGTACCCGACGTCCGGACATCGGCTCTTGCCGAACACACTCCCTGCACGGACGCGTCGGAGGTTCACTCCAGAAGCTCCGGGCAGACCGGTCCGATCGAGCTCTCGATACTCGGCGAGGCTCTAGATCGGATCTCGTCGATGAAGATCAACGACGACCCGATCCCGATCTATTCTCAGATCGGGCCTCAGACAGGTCAGGACAGATTTTTCATCCCACCCACCACCCATTTGAGAGCCACTGTCGAGGATTTAACCGACATGCTAGACTACACTTCCGAGGAAGCAGAGTACATGGACGAGGAAGATCACTCCCTCACCACCGCTAAGACCGGGCAGTGGACTGCCACCTCTACATACGACGTCTACATGGTGGACACTCCGAAAAACAACGGTGATAAATCGGATGAAGCGCCGTCAAGACGCCGAAAGCCGCATAAACGGTCAAAAGGAAAAAAGGGGCGAAAGTCTACCGATGGCACCGGGGACGGAGATACCCCGGAAGACATCGGCGGCACCGAAATCCCCGAACACCCGTTAGAGGGTCAGGAGAGGCCCAAAGACCGTCGCAACCCCGATGATCCTGATGATCCTGATGACGACGACTACCTCCGCTCTATTGAGGGGGAGGACAATGCGGAAGCCGATGACTTTGCCATCCCTGACAATCCTGCGGATCAGGAACTATTCAGGCAATGGCTCATATCCATGGCTCGCAGCCTGAAAGCAAAAGAGCGGCAGCTCAAAGACGAACAGGACGACCTCAATGACCGATGGACGAGAGTCCTCTCAGCCGAGGAAGGATACGGCACCGGTCTATCGGACTAGCCTAAGAGCTATCCTCGCAGACGGTTGCTGCCACAATTCGACGACGAGCTTACTGATACACCGTCTCACAAGCACACCCCGTACGACAAGCCAGACCGCCCCCCTCGAGGACGAGACAGGACGGCTGACGATACCGGCTATAGGCCGACGATACCCCGAAGACGGGGAAAGGAGCCACTAGAACCCGATGACAGGTTCGACCTGCGACACGACCTGGACTATAGATCAGGCCGTACGCGATCCATTTATGGATCCAAAGGATACTCACCCGATAGACGGGACGGGTAGCGGCCTCGGTTCGACCGCGACACTGAAGATCGGGAACAGTACCGAACCCGGGCAGACGCCGATCATCGGCGCAACATAGCTCGGGTTAGAGGCGCTGCACACCCACTGTGCTTCACAGATGAGGTAATGCGGCATCAGTTCCCGGAAGGGTTTAAGCCCGTAAACATAGAGCAATACGATGGGACAACTGACCCAATAGTATGGATAGAGGATTTCCTCCTCCACATCCACATGGCACGAGGAGATGACCTCCACGCCATCAAGTACTTATCCCTGAAGCTCAAGGGGCCAGCTCGGCACTGGTTAAATAGCCTCCCCGAAAACTCCATTGGGTGTTGGGAGGACCTAGAAGAGGCATTTCGATCTAACTTCCAGGGCACTTATGTTCGGCCGCCGGACTCCTCCGATCTAAGCAATGTCGTTCAGAAGCCCGGAGAGTCCGCGCGGCTATTCTGGAACCGTTTCTTGACCAAGAAGAACCAGATCGTAGACTGCCCGGACGCCGAAGCTATAGCCTCCTTTAGGCATAATATTCGGGATGAATGGCTGGCTCGACAGCTCGGCCAGGATAAACCAAGGACAATGTCCACCCTCACATCACTCATGACCCGCTTTTGCGCGGGCAAGGATAATTGGCTAGCTAGATGTAGCCATAACCCCGACGACCCCGGAACCTCTGAAGTTCGGGATGGAAACGGGAAACCGAAGCGCAACAAGAACAAGCGCCGGCACAATAATAGTGATGCCGATGACACGGCTGTCAATGCCGGCGTCCGCAATTACCGTCCTGGGCAGCCGAAGAAGCCTCCTAAAGGCAAACACGACGGACCCACCCCGCTGGACAAAATCCTAGAGAGGCCTTGCCAGATCCACGGCACTCAAGAGAAGCCCGCCAATCACACCAACCGTAACTGTTGGGTCTTCAAACAGGTCGGCAAACTCGCAACTGAGGACCAAGGCAAGAGCCCATGCAGCGAGGACGAGGATGATCGTGGTCCGATCGGTGGCGGTCAAAAGAAATTCCCTCCAGAGGTAAAAACAGTAAACATGATCTACGCCACTCATATACCCAAAAAGGAGAGGAAGCGCGCCCTTCGAGATGTCTACGCCATAGAGCCTGTAGCCCCGAAGTATAACCCATGGTCGGCACATCCGATCACCTTCGATCGACGCGACCATCCGACCAGTATCCGTCACGGGGGTTCGGCCGCACTCGTCCTAGACCCGATCATAGATGGGTACCACCTTACTAAAGTCCTTATGGACGGTGGAAGTAGCCTTAATCTGATTTACTTAGATACGGTGAAAAAGATGGGCATAGACCCTTCAAGGATCAAGCCCAGCAACACTACCTTCAAAGGAGTGATCCCAGGTGTTGAAGCCCGGTGCACAGGCTCTGTAAGCCTGGAGGTTGTGTTCGGCTCGCCCGATAACTTCTGAAGCGAGGACTTGATCTTCGACATTGTACCTTTCCGCAGCGGCTATCACGCCCTGCTCGGCCATACGGCGTTCGCTCGCTTTAACGCCGTCCCGCACTATGCATACCTCAAGCTCAAGATGCCCGGCCCTAGGGAGGTCATTACCGTAAATGGCAACACAGAGCGCTCCCTCCGCACTGAGGAACATGCGTTGGCCCTGGTAGCCGAATTCCATTACACCGATGATTGGCAATCGCCGACATCTGCCGTCAAGGCACCCAAGGCTGGGAAGAGAGCTCGGTCTCAATCCGAGGTACCAGAACCTTCTAATCCCCGTAAATAGGGACTCGCCCCCCATCGCACGGCCCTATTACCGGCAAAGTACGTGCCGAAGAGGCACAACTTCGCGCTCAAAATTCCATGGGCAGTGGTGGGGACAAACTATTAGAGGGTAGGTGTTCGGTTGGACCGAACTATTACCGTCAACACGTCTTCGGACACGCTACAGGTACCATAAAGTGCCTGTTGAAAGGCGTCAAGCTCATCCATACCTCGGCGACTTCTCAAGACCCTTTCTTCAAAGTCCGTTCGCCGAACTAGTAAAGCCCATAAAGGCATACGCCTCCTTAGGAGCCGCAGGAGCAGATAAGCGACAGAGCACATCAAGGACGTCAGGTCACCTATCGAAGGCCCTTGGTACAAACTCTCCTGTAAATTTTATATTTCATTTCTAAAATACCTGTAAACAGTTACATCGGCAATTTGAATAATAAGAGTTGTTGAGTAAAATACAGATATATCATTTTCTCTTTGATGTCCCTTTTCGGAACACTTTCTGTTTTCTCCCTCTTCTTGCGAACCTGTTTGGTATACTGTACGGTGCAACCGGCTAATAGACCGGGGGCTCGACCTTAAAAATCGCCCTAATCACAATTTTTTAAGTGTTCGGCGTCTTGGAATTTCGCTTTATATGCATTGGTTCCGAACTATGTCTTGGGTCAATAGTTGGGTCGCCCGGCTCCTATGCTTGCCCCTTTATGTTCCGCTAGTTCGGCTAAAAGGGCAAAGGGAGCGCCGCTGCGATTGCGCTTCCGGCTAGTCTGGTTAAGCGCCTCAGCGGAGAAAGCCGAAAACTGACTGTCATGGTATGCGAGAACCGGTCTGCGAATCTGAGCTTAACTGAAATCTCGTCAGAGGTTATTCCGTGTCATACGATGGGTTTTGTGTTAGTACAAGCCAGGTGATATAGGCTTTGGCCGCGGCTCATCCGAACATCCCAAACGCCTGGGGGCTAGTCATCAGCCCCCGCACTCCTTTCTCGCGCCCCTATGGCTAAGTGAAAGCAATAAAGCATTATGGTCCGGTTGCCTTGTCCGCCCCACACTACCGCCTTCGGGTACCGATAGTTTGGCTAAGGGTTACAGTGCGGTTGGAAGAGACACCTTGTGTAGTATCTACACGGGGGCTGAAGCCGACGACTCGCAGCTTTCAGGGTTAACGGCCACACAGGAGTTATAAAGGATGCAAACACATACAAGACATGATAAACCATGCAACTTTATATATAAACGCGTTCAAAGGTCTTCGGACATATTACATAAGCATTTACTCATACACAGTATCTCTCAAACACTGTGATTCTATAGCCCGGGCACCCTCCATAACTCCGGAGAAGTATAGCTCGGGGCGCCTATGACTCTTTCCAGGAGGCGGAGGAGCTGTGGCTACCTTCATCGGATCCAGCCCCGGCCAGTGCACCTTGGCCTTCGCGAAGGTCATCCTAGCTCCCTCGATGCAGGAGGACCGCCTCAATGCGTCGATCCGAGGGATGGCGCCGCTCAGCTTCTGCACCAGGCCGAAGTAGCTGCCCGGCAGTGGCTCATTGGGCCATAGCCGGATACAGAGATCTTTCATGGCCGGTTCCGCCATCCGGTGTAGCTCCATCAGCTGCTTCAGCTGCTCCACAAGGAGAGGAGAACGCTCGGGGGCTTCGAATTGCACCCAGAATAGCCGAGCTTCATCTCCTTCTCCCCGCAAAGCATAGAACTGCTTAGCATCCGCTACGCTTTTCTGGAGGTACAAGCAGGCGCCTGCGGAACGCCATACTTGGGTGAGCACTTTGAATTTGCCATCCCCGAAGATAAACTGCAATAAATATGGCTTACCATCCAGGATAGCCTTGGCTTGGCTGACTTCCTCTTCGTAGGACCGCCTATCCACCCGCTCCTTTTGGAGATCGGTTTTCAGGGTGGATAGTTCGGCGGCTTGCTCCTTCCCTTTCAGCTCAAGGACGTCGCACTTTTTGCTGGCGTCCTTGAGCTCCTGCTGAATTTCTTCCCCCCGAGCCTCATGCTTATCGCTGGTGGCTCTCAGGGCGGATAGAGCGGTGGCCGCTTCTTTGGCCGCCGCCTTCTCAACTAAAGCTTCCTGCTTCGCTTTCTCAAGCTCGGCTTTGAGCTTCTCTATCTCTTTCGCCGAGGCTGCGTAAGCATCGACTTATATTAAGAAACCGTGTCGATAGAGCGGTAAAGAAGAGTTTCGATACTCTAATTCGACTTACCTTGCGCCTTGTCGAATCTCTTGTTTAGAGCGTCAAGCTCGTCTTCGGAGCTCTTGAGCTTCCGATTTAGCTCTTCCAGCTCGGCAGCGTTATTGGCCGCTGCCGTCGACGAAGCCTGTAACACACACTCATATAACGTTACAGGGGCTTACAACCTCCGAACTGTCACTAAAATAATCCTGTGAACGGTCCTCTTAAGGGCTGACAGGACGATCCGAACATATATTGTCCTATGCATAGTTCGGATAAAGATCTATGATTTGACCCCCAGGTAAGTTTTTTCCAAACTCACCTAGGGCTCGGGGGCTGCCATGCATATAATCATAACTTACAGAAATTAATATTTCACAAAGTAGAGCATTACTTGGCTTACCTGAAAGCCCGTCAGGAGAACGTTGAAGGCCTCCTTCAGTCCGGAATCCACGGACTGAATGCTCTGCAGTACCGCACCCATAAGGGTGCGGTGCTCCCCGGAGATGGAGGCGCTCGATAGAGCCTCCCCCATGGCCTTCCACCCATTTGTCGGTGGCGCCGGTGGGGATCGGTTGACCCGATCTCCAACCGGAGATTGAATCGGTACCTCCGGAGGCATGGTACGCTCCGGAGACCGCCTTGAAGGTGACTGGACGCCTTCTGATCCGGTCTCCTCAGTATCCGGGAGGGGCCTCTCCCCCGGGTCTTCGACGGCCGAGGTATTGGCCTCGGCCATGATTTCGTCGCCCCTGCCTCTAGAGTCCGGCTCCAAAGGAGCCTGTTGGGAGGACGCCTCCGCGGTGTCCTTCGCGGCGCCCGGAGGAGAGGGGTGCGACATGGTCCCGCTCTCCGCTAGCTCGGCGGGTGGGGTCTCCCCATCCGAAACTTGATCGGTGGGGAGGACTTGCGGCAGGCTGCAAGTTGATGGGCACTCACATATCAATAAACATTCTAAATTAAGCACCGATGGTTCAATGGGTCTTCGGATCATTACCTTCGAGGTGGGGGCTTAACCCTGAGGGTCCTTCGTGGAACCCTTTTGAAGTCCTCGGACTCGGTGTCCGAGTCCGAACTATCATCAGACAAGACTACCTGTGCCCGGCGCGGTTTCTTCTGGGCGGGAGGAGCTACCTCCTCCGAGGCGTCCGATGACGCCGCCCTCTTTCCTGTGAGGGGGGAATCGCCTCCCCCCTCAGCCTCGTGCTCCTCCTCTTGGTTCGAGGAGGCATGAGTCTCTTCGGACACAGCGCCTGGCTGGTCCCTGTTGCGCAGGCCTGTTCGGCCTGGCTTCTTATTCTCCTTCTTCTCTGGCGCCTTGTAAGGCGCCACGACGAGCATCTCCAACAGCAGCGGGGACTTGGGGTCTTCGGGCTGTGGAGTCGGACACTTGATGCCCGTGGCTTTGCTGAACCATTCCTATGAAAGGTGATCGGTAAGTGCTTAAACTATCTTTGGGAAGATAGAGCCGGTGAAATGAAACTATGCTATACCTCGGGTGCAGGCTTGATGGCGCTCAAGCCTTTGTCCTCCTTCTTGCCCGGCCAGTTCTCCTGCGCCTTGAACAGCGCCTTCCATAGCTTCTCCCGCATAGTGCGGAAGAGTCGACGAACTGTAGGATCGCCGTCAGTCCGGTAATCCCACATAGGAGAGCTCCGGCGCTGGCAGGGGAGGATGTGCCGCCGGAGCATGACCTGGATCACGTTGGTCAGGCCGACTCCCTCCCTGAGTAGGGAGGCGATGCCCCTCTGCAGGTCCTCCACCTCTGTTTCCGACCCCCAGTCGAGACCCTTCCTGACCCATGAGGTCAATCTGGTCGGGGGGCCGGACCTGAATTCGGCAGGAACAATTCTGCATTCAGCAGGAACAGTTCTGCCCTCCTCCTCCTTTGGCTCAGTGATGTAAAACCACTCTCTCTGCCAAGTTTTGATGGTGTCGATGAAGGTGCCGGATGGCCACACTGCACGCGGAAGCTTGCCGATGACTGCCCCGCCACAGTCCGCATGTGCGCCGGCGACACACTTTGGCTTGATGTTGAAAATCTTGAGCCACAGTCCGAAGTGTGGCTGGACCCGCAGAAAAGCCTCACAGATGATGATGAAGGCCGATATATGTATGAAAGAGTTCGGCGGGAGGTCATGGAAGTCGATCCCATAGAAGAACATAAGACCCCTCACGAAGGGGTGAAGTGGGAAGCCTAACCCCCGGATGAAATGAGGGACGAAGACCACCCTCTCGCCTGATTTGGGGGTGGGGATCACCTGGTCCTCCTCTGCAGCACGATGGAAGACGTTGGCGGGGAGGTAGCCGGCGTCCTTGAGATCCCGGATGTCCTGTTCTGTGACCGTGGAAGCCTCCCACTTGCCGCTGGCCATGGCTGAACTCAAAGGGGGAAGAAGGGAAGACCTAGATCTGGGCTCAGGGAGCTCGGAAGGTTGGGGAAGCAGGGATGCGAATGGGAGATGCGGATAAGCCTTGGGGTTTTCTTCCCCTTTTATTAAAGATTATTGCCGGTTAGCCTCCCTTCGCGGCGCCGTGAATCCCTCCGCTTCCCGAGGTGTGCGTGCCATTGTACGCACATGATTAAACATATCCCGTGTAAAACGGGGCACGATCTGTGCATTAATGGATCGTGCTGGTGGAAACGGCCTCGAACCGCGAATCGAGTCTTCACGACTGGTTTAGAGGTCGTGGTGAGCCATGGCCTTTCATCTGAAAAGTTGTCAGAAGACACTATTGGTTCTCTGACGTTTGGCCTTTGAGGCCGGATTACTCATGGTATACGGACGATCTATGATCGGAAACATTACACGTCGACGGAGGCCAAACTATATCCTGGGCCGATCACTGTTTGGAGAAAGGAACTCGCCTCGCAAGCCGAAGTCTGATCACTCGAAGCAGCTGGAGCCTGGACCCTTGGCGTTGGAGGCTAGTTCGGGGGCTACTGAGGGAGTCCTGGATTGAGGGTTCCTCGGGAGGCCAGCCTATGTCTTATGGGCCGGACTGTATGGGCCACTTGCCGAATACTGGGAGGATTGAAGATCTCGCCTCCAAGAAGGAAGCTTCGAGAATCGTGGATTGTCCTTTAGGTTTAAAGTAGTAAATAGGCATGTTTATCCCTTCGACGTGTAACCGACCATGTGTAACCTTAGACATCCTCGGCGTCTATATAAGCTGGAGGGTTTTAGGGTGTAGGACAACATAACTCATCTAGGGTTTAGTTACTCGATCTCGTGGTAGATCAACTCTGTAATCCCCATACAATCAATATAATCAAGCAGGACGTAGGGTATTACCTCCATAGGAGGGCCCGAACCTGGGTAAAACCTTGCCCCCTTTGTCTCCTGTTACCATCGATCCAAGTATCACAGTTCGGGACCCCCTACCCGAGATCCGCCGGTTTTGACACCGACACCATGATCTACAACATAAATTTAGCAAAGACAACTTAGACTATTGTTCAAGATAATGAGTTTAGTTAATCATATTACTTAAAAAACTCCCACTCAAATTGACATCCCTCCGATCATTCGAGTGTCACATGATCCAAATCCACCAACTCAAGTCCGATCATCACGTGAGTTGAGGTGGTTTCAATGGTGAACATCTTCATGTTGATCATATCTACTATATGACTCATGTTCGACCTTTCGGTCTCTTGTGTTCCGAGGCCATGTCTGTACATGCTAGGATCGTCAAGTTTAACCCGAGTGTTCCGCACGTGCAACACTGGCTTGCACCCGTTGTATGCGAACGTAGAGTCTATCACACCTAATCATCACGTGGTGTCTCGAAACGACGAACTTTCACAACGGTGCACACTCGGGGAGAACACAATTTATCTTGAGATTTAAGTGAGGGATCACCTTATAATGCTACCGTCATCCTAAGCAAAATAAGATGCATAAAAGGATTAACATCACATGCAAATCATAAGTGACATGATAGGGCCATGAACTTGTGCTTTTGATCTCCATCTCCAAAGCACCGGCATGATCTCCATCGTCACCGGCATGACACCATGATCTCCATCATCTTGATCTCCGTCAACGTGTCGCCATGAGTTTGTCGCGCCGACTGATGCTTCCACGACTATTGCTAACTCATAGCGATAAAGTAAAGTAAAACGGCGAAAATAATTAAAGACAACCCTATGGCTCCTGCCGGTTGTCGTACTCAACGACATGCAAGTCGTGATATTTTATACAATAAATGATCATCTCATATATCACATATATCTCATCATGTAATTGGCCATATCACATCACAACATACCCTGCAAAAACAAGTTAGACGTCCTCTAATTGTTGTTGCAAGTTTTACGTGGCTGCTACGGGTATCTAGCAAGAAAAATTCTTACCTACGCAAAACCACAACGGTGATACAAAAATTGCTATTCAACCTTCTCAAGGACCGCCTTTGTCAAATCCGATGCGACTAAAGTGGGAGAAACAGACACCCGCCAGCCATCTTTATGCAACGAAGTTACATGTCAGGTGATGGAACCGGTCTCTCGTAAGCGTACGAGTAATGTTGGTCCGGGCCGCTTCATCCCACAATACCGCCGAATCAAGAAAAGACCAAGGGATGAAGCAATCTGAATATCAACGCCCACAAACTCCTTTGTGTTCTACTCGTGATCTCATCTACACATAGACCTAGCTCATGATGCCACTGTTGGGGAACGTTGCATGGGAAACAAAAAATTTCCTACGCACACGCAAGATCTATCCATGGTGATGAGCATCTACGAGAGGGAGAGTGGATCTACATACCCTTTTAGATCGCTAAGCGGGAAGCGTTAAGAAACGCGGTTGATGTAGTCGAACGACTTCGCGATCCAAATCGCCGAGCGTCCCGCGATCCAATCACGATCTAGTGCCGAACGGACGGCACCTCCGCGTTCAGCACATGTACATCTCGATGACGATCTCCGCCTTCTTGATCCAGCAAGAGGGAGCGGAGAGGTAGGTGAGTTCTCCGGCAGCGCGACGGCGCGGCGGCGGTGGTGGTGGAACTATTCCGACAGGGCTTCGCCTAGGCACTGCTGAAACTATAGGACTTGATCTATCGGGGAGAGAGGGCTGCACCATGGCTAAAGTTTCTTGTGATACTGCCCTCTCTCCCCTTTAGTATATAAAGGAGGGAGGGGAGGGGCTGGCCGGCCGCGGGCTCCTCCTAGGAGTCGGCCGCAGGAGGAGGAGGTGGAGGAGTCCACCTCCAATCCTACTCCTAGTAGGATTCCTTCCCTTCCCCACTTGGACTTTCCCTTTTCCTCAAGCCCAGTCGCATAGGCCTTCTTGGGCCGGCCGCCCAGCCCACCAGGGGCTGGTGCGCCACCCTCAGGTCCATGTGACCCACTTGGGGTGAGGTGGGGCCACTTGGTGGACCCCTGGAACCCATTCGTCGCTCCCGGTACACTGCCGGAAATGCCCGAAACTTTTCCGGAGTTCAAACACCAACTTCCTATATATCAATCTTTACCTCCGGACCATTCCGGAGCTCCTCGTGACGTCCGGGATCTCATCTGGGACTCTGAACAACCTTCGGTCACCACCATACATAACTCTATACTACCGAAACGTCACCGAACCTTAAGTGTGCAGACCCTGTGGGTTCGAGAACTATGTAGACATGACCGAGACACCTCTACAGTCAATAACCAATAGCGGGACCTGGATGCCCATATTGGTTCCTACATATTCTACGAAGAACTTCATCAGTTGAACCTCTATGTCAAGGATTCAGTTAATCCCGTACGATGTTCCCTTTGTTCTTCGGTATGTTACTTGCCCGAGATTCGATCGTCGGTATCTCTATACCTAGTTCAATCTCGTTACTGGCAAGTCTCTTTACTCGTTCCGTAATACAAGATCACGTGGCTAACTCTTTAGTCACATTGCTTGCAAGGCTTATTGTGATGTTGTATTACCGAGTGGGCCCCGAGATACCTCTCCGTCACACGGAGTAACAAATCCCAGTCTTGATCCATGCCCACTCAACAGACACCCTCGGAGATACCTATAGAGCATCTTTATAGTAACCCAATTACGTTGCGACGTTTGATACACACAAGGTACTCCTCCGGTGTCAGTGAGTTGCATGATCTCATGGTCATAGGAACAGATACTTGACATGCAGAAAACTATAGCAATAAACTGACACGATCATATGCTACGTTCATAGTTTGGGTCTTGTCCATCACATCATTCTCCTAATGATGTGATCCTGTTATCAAATGACATCTCATGTCTATGGCTAGGAAACCTTGACCATCTTTGATCAACAAGCTAGTCTACTAGAGGCACACTAGGGACACAGTGTTGTCTATGTATCCACACATGTATTAGTGTTTCCAATTAATACAATTATAGAATGGATAATAAACAATTATCATGAACAAGGAAATATAATAATAACTACTTTTATTATTGCCTCTAGGGCATATTTCCAACAGCTAAATCCTCGTGGTCTGCGCCGGCGTGACTGGAGCACCTCCCTCGTGGTCGTAGACGGGATAGTGGAGCCCGGACTTCAGGCAGGTGCCCCGCTAAGCTCTGCTCCTCGACCCTGCTGTCTCGCCATGACGCTGCTAATTAATTAAGGTGTTATTTTCCTTGAGTGGCCTAATTAAGGTATTAAATTTATATAAGGGCACTACTGATGATGCGTGTAACATTATGCAGCGCCCTCCAGAAATTTTGAAAATAAAATCTTGTGATTTATTCACCCATCTTTGTGCATCCATTAAGGATGCAACATGTGCAGATGGAACGATCTGAATGGATGGGGGATCGGACAAGCTCAAGGTATAGGGATGGCATGAAGGAGTTCATGGCTTTGGCTGAACAGACAAAGAAGAGAATTTCCAAAGAATATTACCTCCTCTGTCCATGCAAGGATTGTAGCAATACGATGTCATTTCCAATAGATGAGGTCGAGTTACACTTATACAAAAGGGGATTCATGGGTGGATACACAAGATGGACTAAACACGGTGAAGAGCCGGTTATGGATGAAGGTAATAACCTGCATGTCGGCGAGGTGCCAAACCCCGATCAGAGTCACATGGGTGTTGAATTTTACTTCGGGGTTGAGACGTCAAGCTACAGACAGAAGACTGGCATGCCAAAAAAACAAAGAAAAACCAAGAGTGTGAAGCAGAAAACACCGACCTTGCTGATATGCCAGATTTTGCTGCTATGATTGCCGATTTCCAGGGCCCAGATAAAGATCTAGTCAGTTACAAGGAGTTGCCAAGCATTGTTGCGGCCTCCAAGGAAGATTTGTATGCAGGTTGCAAAAATAAATATTCCAAGTTGAGTGTCACACTGGCACTTCTCGGATTTAAAGCACAAAGCGGTCCATCAAACAAGGCCTTCACAGAGTTGTTGAGTCTTTTAAAAGATATTCTTCCAGAAGATAATGTGCTCCCCAAAAGCACAAACGAAGCGAAGAAAGTTGTTTGTCCATTGGAACTTGAAGTCCAGAAGATACACGCTTGTGTGAATGATTGTATGTTGTACCACAGTGACTACAAAGATTTGCGTTCATGTCGCATATGCAAGCACGCACGATACAAGCGTAGGAGAGCAAAGGACAAGTACAAAATGGATGAAGAGATCGAGACAGGAAAGCCAATACTATTAAAAGGGGATGAGGTGTCTATGATGATCTAGTTGCTCAACTGCTTAGAGATTAGCCACCAAAAATACACATGAAATTCTCCCACAAATATTCTGTCCAAAACCTAAATATCCAAAATCGGTGCCACCAACAATTCCCATTCGGTCATCACCGAGATTTATATATCGGTACCACCGAAAAGCCTAAAGTTGCCACATTTTGCACTAGTCAGTGCAACCAAGTTTTTACTCCGGTTTCACCGAGTTGAGCAATACTGTTATAACGGTTGGATTTTTGGAGATGCCTATATCACCTCTCCATCACCTCTCACTCACAAGAGAAGCACTCAGAACATACCTACACTTGCCCTATCCATTTTCTGAGAGAGAACCACCTGCTCATGTGTTGAGATCAAGAACTTCCACTCCAACCATATGAATCTTGATTTCTTGCCTCCCCAAGTTGCTTTCCACCCAATCAACCTCTTCCACGAAGCCAAATCTGTGAGAGAGTCATTGTGTGTTGAGGAGACTATGTTTTGAACCACAAGAGCAAGGAGTTCATCATAGTTACCACATCTATTACCTTTTGGAGGGTGGTGCCTCCTAGATTGGTTAGGTGTCGCTTGGGAGCCTCCTTCTTCGTGTTGTGGAGTTGAACCAAGAAGTTTGTACGGGCAAGGAGATCACCTACTTCATGAAGATCTACCCATAGTGAGGTTAGTCCTTCGTGGACGGAAGTCGTGCTGGAATAGACGAGGTTGCTACTTTGTGGTCCCTAACGGGTGGAGCCCTCTGTGGACTCCCACGACCGCTACCCTCCGTGGGTTGAAGTCTCCATCAGCATGGATGTACGATAGAACCACCTATCGAAACCACGGGAAAAATCTTCGTGTCATCAATTGCGTTTGATTCTCCTCTCCCTACCTTTACTTTCATGTTCATGTCTTTACTTTCCGCTGCTATACTCTTAGACTTGCATGTGTAGGGTGTACTTGACTTGCTACAATTGCTAAAACTTGCCAAGACTTAAAATTGGGAAAAGGCTAGATTTTTATTTGGTCAAGTAGTCTAATCACCCCACCCCTCTAGACATACTTCGGATCCTACAAAGATGCGCCCTCACGCCACGTGAACCTCTCGCAGGCCGTGGCCGCCTCACGACGCGCCTCGAAAAGTTAAGTTAACCGTCCCCCGCGACTCGGTGATCTTTGGTAGTGTTCCTTCTTCACGTAACCTCGCTCCGGACGGAAGCCTCTTCTCTCATGTGAGCCGCTTGCGCGTCAAGGGGGACCTCCTGAGAATCGCGCCTCAGGAGATCTTACCGGACTTTGGGCCCCTCACCTCCTGGCCTGTCCCAGGCATCGCGACCTAACATACCAGTGACGGCTGAGTCCTGCTCGGGGGTTGGGTCCTAGCAACGCAGAGCATTAAGGCGATCACAGAGAAGGGGACTAGCCTAACGAGAAGCGCTAAGAACGAACTCATTTTTGACCAGAACAACATTAAACTTAAGGCGCGAGGGCCATAATTCTTCTTACACGCCCCCGCGGGGCCAGCATGGTTCATTATAGAAAATAAGCAAAAGAGGAAGGACCGGGCCCGAGCAGCGCCGCTTCCAAGGCTCCGACTCTGGCACTGCCTACGCCTAGTCAGAGTCTTCCTTCTTGACGCAGACGCCCGGGGAGTCGTCGGAGTCATCGTCGCTCACACTTCCCCCGGAGGAAGAGCTGTTGCTGCCGTCGTCGCCGGAGGAGTTGCCGCCGTCGCTGTTGTCGCTCTCCATGCAGCAGTGCAGGCGGTCGCAGGCTTCCCCGAAGATCTTCATGAAGAGCAATGATGGCCCTGTGCCGCGCGCAGGCTTTATGTCAGCTTGGGCAGTTGCCGAGGCGTCGTGGGGAAGTGGGGGCGTCTCGCGTCCCGTCGTGCGCCACACGTCATGCCTGACCCGCAGGCGGTTGGGGCCCGCACCGTTTCGCCCCTTTAACT
This sequence comes from Elymus sibiricus, assembly GCA_039707655.1. Taxonomy (NCBI): domain Eukaryota; kingdom Viridiplantae; phylum Streptophyta; class Magnoliopsida; order Poales; family Poaceae; genus Elymus; species Elymus sibiricus. The sequence continues at coordinate 363,788,932 of CM077665.1, forward strand.
GGCTGAATCGTGCACGCCGCAGGCCAGGGGCTACTGTCAGGCATGTGGGACTGGGGGTACCCAGGCCCGTCTTCCTACGGTCCAAGATGCGGCGCATGCCATGGGCCCAGCACGGCCCACCATTGGACTTCACGAGCAAGACCCTCGCGAGGGCCCCCGCCTCGCGAGGCGCACGTCAGCAAGCATTGTCAGGAGCCTCGCGAAGCCACCCTCGCGAGGTCGCCTCTCGAAGTGCGGGGTCGACTAATCAAGGGTGGCTCGACGGGGTCGCGCGGTCCTGCATCTTCACGTGGGTGACGCACGCCACGCCGAGCGGCGCCAGGAGCCATGCCAGCAAGCACAGATGAGGAGGCTTTCCCCTCTTCTGCTAAGGGAGCGAGGCCTGCTCGCCGGTTCCCAAAGCAATCCCTAAAGGTTTCCCTTTTGGTGCAAGAAGACCAAGGCTGGGGGCTCGCCAGGACGGAGGTCATCCCCGAGCCCACCAGCGCGTCACGACAGGAGGCTTTTGCAGGCGAAGACTACTTTTGTCAGGATAAGTTGCAGTCATGTCCCCCTTCAAACTGGCCATTGTGGCAACCCTTCCCGCCTTGTGTTTTCGGGGGAAGAGGACTGGGGTCAGTATAAGATAGGGCAGGCTGCCGCCGTAGAAGGGGATCGACGGGAAGCGAGCCGGATCGAACACAGTTGGCCAAAACCCACCTTTGTACTCGCTTTGATCCCCAAGCAATCCAGACAAGCAGGAGTAGGGTTTTACACCGCGAGGTGTCCTGAACCTGGGTAAACTGCCGTGTCCACCATCCTTCTTCCTTAGCTTGAGCACGCCGGAGAGTCGTCGTGAGGTTGCGGGGCTGAGTAGGGCAGGAGAGCCAGCGCACCCCAGAGTTCGAACCTCGTTGGGTCCCCGGAGCCCTGACAACAACCGTGGCTCACCCGCCATGCAGGGCATCAGATCCGTCGTCGCCCTCCCAGGAGCAGGACCACCAGACGCGGCACGAGCCACTGCGCCTAGCCAAGCACCATACCAGCAAGGCATAGAGGAACATCGCTCGGGCCAAGGACCACCACGGTTCCTGGCCGCAGCCACACACACCCGACGAAGACGACAGTCAACCAACCACCACCACGAGGACACCTCGTCACGCCTCCGCGGGCCTCCGAGCTGTTCCCAAGCGCGGGATCCGCCCTCCCTGGAGCCCATCCGCGCCCACGATGTGCCATGTGCGCTCTCGTTGCACCACCTTACGCGGCCACGCAACCGAACCTCCCCTATGGCCGCACCTCCACGTTGTCGTACCTACCTTCTGGCCGCACAACACGTCCCCACCTGCCAAGCCCGTGTCGCGCAGGACCAGACCAACCGAAGCACGGGCCACCATCCCACGGCGCCAGGGTCACTACCGCAGACCGGCCCCGCCCACAAACCACCAGACCCGGGCGTGAGGGCCCCGGATCCGCCACCCCCGTCGGAGGGGAGGTGCTCCAGCCCCGGGCATCTCGCGACGATCACACGTCGGTGCCGTACGAACCAGCCATGGGCCGCACACACCCTGGAGAAGAGTCCCCGTCGCCGCCTCTACCGCACAGGCTTTGTCCGACAGCGTGTCCGGCAGCGACGAGGGGGGAGTCGACGAGTGGGCGGCCACCGGCGGTGGCTTGGGTCGCCGCCTGCGTTGCTCCGCACGAGCGACGGGGGGGGCTGTGTTTTTTTGTTACCACGGCATGCAATCATATAATGAAGGGTCCCGATATTCATCACACGCGTGGCATATTAGACATCCGCCCACACACCGTGTGTGGCATACGCAGGAGGCAGCCCACACGGGTCATGTGTGGGCAAACATTAGAACTGCCCACACGTGCGGGCGTAGCTACTTCGTGCCACACGCCCAACAAGTACTACTCATCCCCACCCCGCGCGTGTGGCACGTACTGCCCACACGTCCTGACGCAGCTACGTTAGTTACCCGCGGGATGACACTTTACTTACCCCCGGGGATGGCAACTTTAGTTACCCGGAATGAAAAATATAGTTATAAAAGCATGGCAACTTTCTCTGTTTTGGTTAACTATAGTTACCCGCGGGATGACACTTTAGTTACCCAGGGATAGTTGCCATGTGTGTTTACCTAGTTGTCACGTGTGGTCCAACATAGCTGTCATGTATGGTTAATCATAGTTGCCATGTGTGTTTACCTGGTTGACACGTACGCGCAACTGCAGTTGCCATCTAGCAACGAATCATAGTTGCCATGTGTGTTTACCTAGTTGCCACGTACACGCAACTGCAGTTGCCATCTAGCAACGAATCATAGTTGCCATGTGTGTTTACCTAGTTGCCACGTACGCGCAACTGCATTTGCTATCTAGCAACGTACGACCGTCGTGTGGGCGAAGAGCAGTTCGCCCACACGCGCATGGACTAGGTGACTGTGTGGGCAGAAACTGGTTCGCCCACATGGCGCAACTGGCAACCGCGCGCTGCGAGTCGTGTGGGCGAACTCTCCAACGCCCACACACATCATGATGCCTACGTGGCACTGAAATTCCAACAAAAATCTTTAGGATTCGTGCAAAACATAATCAACGTGGATCGACGCGTGTGGGCAAAGTGCAAACATGTTACACGTGTGGGCGTTATCATTTGGGATAATTAAAGATAGGAGAATAATAAAAGCTTATAAATAATACTCCCTCTGTCTCAAAATGTAAGATGTTTTTAATAGTGTCAAAAAAGGTCTTACATTTTAAGACAGAGGGAGTAGTATATACGCAGATATTACAATTGTGGCAGGGTTTCTGTAAGATAAGTTGAACTCTGCTAGCATACATAGATACTGTTAGAATTAAGCCAACAACCACCGATGAAAATCAAACTTTATCCACACAGGCAACAATAAGAAATACATACTTTGTTTAGTATGGCACAAAATAGCACTTAAAAAGCGACAGCTGTTGCTTAAAGCAGATGGGCTCTAGTAGCAATAACCTTGCCAGGTAAGTTACAGCTGATAAGAGAAAAGGGACCAGCTCACAGTGACTTCCATTCTGCAAGAGCCAACTTTAAGCTCGGTATTGGAGCTTGTACCCGATCTCTTGGGTTCAAACACTACTTCATCACTCTTAACATCTTCTCTGCACTGACTCTCCACAACCTGATACCCATTAATACAATGTGCCATGACAGAAATCTTCAGCAATCCCTCAAGTCCAACAGAAACGACCTTGCATCTAAGCTTGATCTTGCCATCAGAATCAAGAGGCAATCTATCATCTCCACATTCCAGCAACTTGACTTTCAAGTCAGCTATGTTGTCGATGCTCGCACAAAATACACCACGAAAGCCATCTGGCCATGATCCATCAACGACTTTTACACTGATTGTGGCCTCCACAGATCGGACGATCTCTTCGAATGCCATCTCCAGAGTGCTAAGCTCACTAGGGAAACTTCTATCCACAAAACCTGTCCTATATGTCATAACTAGACGGCTTAAATATTTATCCTCAGATTCAGCACTGCCCTTCACTTTCAGCTCAATCTCAAAGTACGAAGGATCTGATGACACCACAACAGCACGGGTTGGACCTGTCAGTGCTAGATAGGGATCCTGCATCAGACAATTAATTAATTGTGTAAAGTTCATCAGTAATTAATAAGAAACATAACCAAACTATTATGTTCTTTGTTGGTAAAAAAACAGGTGGAACATAATTATGGTGACAATGTGACATGTGTTAGAAATCCAAAAGAGATAATTTGAGGAAGGTAACGATAATCAGAATATGTAAGAGGCAAGAGGCGACAATCACAGTTTGGCTAGTTAGCAACTTTATACCTTGGAAGCCCTTCAGATTAAACAAACCAGTCTAAACGAAAGTAAGTCCAAAATGCCAAAGTAAACATTGAGCAGCATGATGAAAACAAAGTTCACAAAATCATGCACTGAGTAGAAAATGCATAGCATAAAGAATGTGAGGTACATTACATTAATAACGGGACAAAAATATTAGATTAATACTCAAGTGACGGTAGAAAAATAATAGTATATTTGTTCAGTTGCACGTATATCCACACTAAGCATGTCCTGTTCAAAATTATTTGTTTGCTAATTCCTTGCATATTGCGCTAGAAGATCTTTCAAGCAAACTTTCAAAGGAGAACACAAGAAACTACTGACACAAAGAGACACCAAAGAGAACGGTAGTCCCAAACACAACTGAGGGACAGACGGACAATGGACTGTAGTGCGGGAGTTGGGAGCACAAGTTAGGGTTGTGGAGTTCTCAAGGGAACAATCAAGAGTTGGTTAAATGTTACATGCGTTCTTCCATATGACTTCTATATACCTGAAAAGATGCACTAATTTGATGCGCGGAATCATACTCAAATTCAAACTTGTGCATTAACAAAATGCCTGCTCTACTATTTTGATGAGGGAGTGCCGCAGGATAACAAATCTTATCAGCACTCACCACTTGCATATGCACTTCATGACAAGCACAAAATGATGGAATATGACCCCAGTTGTAGGCCTAATTCCCATCACAAGGCGTTCAATAAAGCCCTAAAAAGGACATCTGGCTGACCACAATCTAAACTTGAAGAGCTTTAACTTCAACCTATTATGAGATTATCCGTTGCATTCCAGTCTAGAGCCATTTATATGGAGAGAAAAGCATGATTATACACCTCCCAAACGCTCCTTGAAAATTACAAAGATAAAAAACCAACACTGGCATGAACCATTACATAAGGGCAGCATTTTATCTACATACACTTTTGAAATTAATTTGATAAGTTCAGAATAGTTATTAATATTGAGAGTAAACTATTAGTTGTTCTAACAAGACATTTTGGTCAGTAAAAAAACAATACAATTTTGTAGTGGCGATGGTGAATTGAACAAATTTAGAAAAATAAAGTTTCGCTTGCTGGAAGCTTTCATGTGACCTCGCAAAAAAAAAAAACTTTCATGTGACATGAGTTCCTTTGCTTATATGTTGGAAGTTCTCTTTTCCTTCATGAAGAGATGTCATAACTCATAACTCATAAGCATTTGGAACTGAAATTTAGTACAAACAAGAAACTACCACCAAACTTGCATATTTATTCTTATATGAACAACAAAGCCTTCAGATTGGAATTTTTTTAGAAGCATCTATAATTGGCATAACTGTAAGTACTTATAACCATTGTAGAAAGGATCAATGTGTTACATTCTTACCGATATAGCCCATCAAAAAGAATGATTTTGGGACAGATACCAATAGTGACGAACCTCTTGGCTGATGGTCTGGCAGTTATCCCTGTCGCAGGAGAAGATCATGTTGCGTTTGTGATCCACCACATCACGTACGGAAAAGAACCCATACACATCCAGCGGCCACTGTAAACTCTCGTCAATTTTTGCAACTTTGACTGAAAAGAACTGCAGTGTGTTCTTGGTTGAGCCATCGCCAGAGAAGGTGAAACGCATGGCGGGGATACTAGCTGCATCAGTGGCATGTCATAATGTCAGTAAGGACGGATGGGGAGGAAAATAACACTGTAAAATTAAATAAAACGCATGTAGGCAGGGATGTTACGCCACTAACTCTCATCCTCGAATTCACCAAAATAGCCGCCTTCGCCCCAAACACACGTCCAGAATCCACGAAACTGCTCCCACGGATCCTGTGGTTCCCCCCTTTTCTCTAACATCTTCCTCCCCGTCGCTTCAACAAATTCCTTCGCGGCCTTTATCATCGCCGCTTTCTTTGCCTTCTCCGCCTCCTCCTCCTTCTCCTTCTTTGCCATCCGCTCCTCCATCACCGCCTCACGTTTCTCCCTCTCCTCCATCCGCTTGTCACGCATCGCCTTCTCCACCGCCTCCATCTCGCCACCCGACGAATGCATCGCCCTCTTCGTAGCCCAGGTGGCAGGCGCCCTCGCCACCGCCGCCGCCGCCGCCGCCGCTCTCTTTCTGGTTGGTTTGGTGTGCGCGAGAAGGAACCGTAGACGACGATCGCGGGTTGGGTTGGGTTGGGTTTGCGAAGTTGGAAAAAAGGAGCACCACCCGAGGCCGAGAGAGAGATCGGGTGCGTTGGGCTTCTTTTCACGGCCCAACGACCAAAAGAAAAGCATTGGGGCCTGCTCGGCCTTTGGTTCTCTCTTTACAGAGGAAAAAATCGGTTGGCCTCAAAAAAAGGGGGGAAAATGGTTTTCTGTTTTCCGCTGCCATGAAAAAAATCATTATCTTTTCATTTGGTGAAACGCACTGTATGCAATTCTGAAAGTGTGAAAACGACTTTGGATGCTTACTGCTCGGCTTCTGGACAGATGGTGAGATTGATAAGCATTCTTTAGCCGAGGTACTAATGTTGAAGTGAAAGCATATGTTTGTTCTACGCTGCAAATTACGATGGAGACTTTAAATGATAAATAATTGGGTCTTGCAGCAACTCTTGGGGTTAGAAAAGAGTGACAGTTTTTCAATACCTAGTTGATCGTCTAGTTCTCACACGAAGTGGCTGGAAAGAGAGATGCTTGCCATGGGGAGGATTTTTTTTAAAGTAAATCGGTGGCTCAAGCTATATCAACTTATGCGATGTTGGTCTTTTAAATTCCTAAAAATGTAAGGAATCTCTGATGCGATCTCGCAGTTTTGGTAGGGTAATGATGCTAACCACAAACTTAGGCATTGGTTTGTTTGATGGAAGAGTCTGTGACAAAGGAAAAAGGAGGCATGAAATTCCGTGATTTGAATTGTTTCAATTTAGCATTACTTGCAAAACATCCTGGTGTCTAATTGATAATTTGGGCTCGTTGTGTGCTAATATTTTGAGAGCTAAATACTATCATGATGGTGATGTTCTCAACGTCACCATTAAGAAGGGGTCATCGTATAAATGGAAAATCATGATGGCATGGGTTAGCATAGTTAAAGGAGGGTAAGTGTGGCGAGTAGGTGATGGCCTGAATATAAATATTTGGACCGATGCTTGGATACAACATTCCCCCAATAGAAAGGTGGTCACCAGACGTGTTGGCCAGATGCTAACAAGAGTAGGTGACCTTATTGATCCTATTGCAGGTTGATCGGACTAACAATTAGTTCACCAAACCTTCTAGAGAGTACTTGCGGAAAGGAACTTAATTATCTCGTTATCCACACATGGAATGCCCGATTTCATTTCTTGGAGCTTCACAAAAATGGGTTCTTTTACTGTTCGGAGTGCTTACTATATGGAGTGGGAACACTAGTATAGCCATAAGCTAGTAGGAGATAATTTGTTGGGGGCATCAACAGTCAATGATATATGGGACATGATATGGAGACTATCTTGTTCATCAAAAGTCAATATCTTTCTATGAAGGAACCTCCATGGAGCCTTACCCTATATATCTATATTGGCGAATAGGCACCTCAAATTTCAACCACAATGTCCCAGATTTAATATGAGTGCAAAACTAGTAAACACTTTTTATTTCAATGCTCGAAGGCAAAAGAAGTGTGGAACGACCTAGGTGTTGGTGATGTTATCAGTAAAGCATGCAAGGTGGACCATGTTGTGGACACTGTTTTTGAGCATCTCCTGAATATACCTGACTACGAGACTGTTGTACGACGGTCTAGATTCAAGGAAGCTTTGGGTACAACATTGTGGAACCTTTAGTGGGAAAGAAGGAAGCTGGTGCACAGGGAACATGTCGGTGAGGGCCGTAGGCTCAAACTTTTGTATTGCAAACTCACCCAAAGCAAAGATAAAGCATGGTCGATGGACCAAACCGGTCAAGATCATGTTAAACTTAATGTAGATGTTGCATTTGATATTGATTCACTTAAAGGTGCAGTTAACGTTGTTATGAGAGATGACAAAGGTAACTTCACCGCGGCAGCAAATGATAAAATTGATACATGTGTTGATGCTTTTATGGTGGAGGCCCTGGCGCTTCTCTTTGGACTGAATTTATATCGTATGGTGGGATGCAATAGATTGGTGGTTAATTCAAACAACACAAACATGATATTTGCGATGAATAAGGGGGCTCATTTGCTAGTATTGCTGGGATAATCTTTGAGGATTGTTATTCCTTGATTTCTCTCATGTAAGAGCATCTCTAACCGATCCCTTAAAATTTAGGCCCTTCTATGGCCTCTTACCCTTTAGCTCCTTATATTTGCTCCTTTAAAAAAGTGTGCTTCCCAGTCGAACCCCTGAACTTAACTCACGAAAAAATCACCAAATCCTCCTAGTTTCAGTTTAGATACTCCATTTCAACTACATATTTGCACTCATATTAAATTCAAACATGATAATTAAGGTTTAGACAATTCACAAATATTACAAATTCAAAGTTTACTATCCAAGTTATTCAAAGTCAAGCACACAGAAGGGTTAAAACGAAGTAAAGAGCGTGATAAAAACATAAGTATGAAGAGTTGTGGAGCAGCCACTTATGCTCAACCATATCATATTGGAGATGGGTACGAACTTCTTGATTCTCGATGCTTTGATGCGATGCGAGGAATCTGTGTATCCTGTTTGCATCGTGCTCCTACTCAACAGAATCTCCATTGGAAATGTACCGAAAGCTCGTTGGCATGCATGTCTCATATTTAATGATCATGTTATGCAAGATGATGCACCATTTCATTATTTGCCATATGACCTATGGGTTCTAATACTCGACAGGTCCTCGAATTATACGAAAGCGCTTCTGAAGCACACCGAAAGCTCTCTCCACATCCTTCCTTGTTGACTCTTCTCTCATTGCAAAGTGATATCTCACGTTACCTTGAGGATGATGGATTATCTTGACAATTGTGGCCCATGGAAGATAGATGTCGTCTACAAGGTAGTAACACATCGTGTACTGGCGGCTATTGATAACATAGTTGCAAGGAGCAGTGTCTCTGGCAACAAGCCTTTAGAATAGTGGTGATCTTAACAACTCATTAATGTCATTATGAGAGCTTGGGAAATCCAAAACAATGAATGCCAAAATCATAGATCCTCCGATGCAACAACCTCAATAGTGATTGTTGGATCTTTGCAGTGACCTTTGTATTGGCTTTTTCCACCCCGCGAGATAATTCCTTCATGTCCAGTGCATGTAATCAATTGATCAAGCATCCCATGCATCCTTGTTCTTCACTCAATCCCAATAGCCTCTCGGTGTATTAATCGGTGGGTGGCCTTATCTTGACAATTGTGGCCCATGGAGGATAGATGCCATCCGCAAGGTAGTAACCCATCGTGTACTGGAGTCCATTGACAACATAGTTGCAAGGAGCGGCATCTCTGGCAACAAGCCTTGAGAATAGTGGTGATCTCGACAACAGAAACAGGTCATTATGATAGCTGGGCAATCCAAAACAATGAGTGCCAAATCCATAGATCCTCCGATGCAACAACCTCAATAGTGATTGTTGGATCTTTGCATTGGCATTTGTACTGACATTCCATCCCGCAAGACAATTCCTTCATGTCCATTGCATGTAACCAACTGATCAAGCATCCCATCCCATCCTCGTTCTTCATTCAATACCAAGAGCCTCTCGGTGTATTCATCGGTGGGTGCCTTAAGTACTCCGGCCCAAAGATCTCAATCACGGCTTGTGTGTGCCTTCGAACAGCCTCCAAGATTGTATCTTCCCTAATGCGTACACAGTCGTCAATTGAAAGCACATTTGCTCCGTTGGTGGTTTTGGTAATTAATAACAACATATATATCATTGAATTAAAATTTCTACTAAGCATATTTTAGGAAAGTTCAATGATGGGTTGGCAAAAGGATTGTGGAGAAACCCCTAGAAGCAAGGAAATGGATTGGCAAAGCTTCAAGCAAGAGGACTCTACATTTTACTTTGTGAGAAATCACTTTGAGTCCATAGGAAAGCCAATACTATTAAAAGGGGGTAAGGTACTGTTGGTGAACAAGATGCTCCACGTGCACAAGTGATAGTCACCAAAAACACCCACAAACCCTTCCACAAAAGTCTGTCCAAGTCTTTCTTGAAAATCGGTGCTACCAACAATTTCCACTCGGTCCCACCGATTCCCACCTCAGACAGACCCATGCCAAATCCTAGCACATCGGTGCAACCGATTCTGATTCGGTGCCACCGAGTTCAGCTTGCCAACTCTCTGTTACCTCGATTCCTAAAATCGGAAATTCCGAGTTTTTGGATCGATGTCACCGAGTTTTGGAAACTGACCGTTGGTCACCAAATCGGTACCACCGAGATTTCTGTGTCGGTCTCACCAAGATTCAAAAGTTGCTACCTTTGGAGCAACTCGGTACCATCGAGTTTTACACTTCGGTGTCACCGAGTTGGTCACTTTAGGTGTAACGGTTGGATTTTTGGGGATGCCTATATATACCCCTTCACCACCACCCACTCGAAAGAGAAGCACTCAGAACTATTCCATACTTGCCCCATCCAATTTTCTGAGAGAGATCCACCTACTCATGTGTTGAGATCAAGCCATTCCACTCCATCCATATGAATCTTGATCTCTAGCTTCCCCAAGTTGCTTTCCACCAAATCAATCTCTTCCACAGCCAAATCTGTGAGAGAGTGATTGTGTGTTGAGGAGTCTATCATTTTGAAGCACAAGAGCAAGGAGTTCATCGACATTACCGAGCCTATTACCTTTTGGAGGGTGGTGCCTCCTAGATTGGTTAGGTGTCGCTTGGGAGCCTCCTACTTCGTGTTGTGGAGTTGAACCAAGAAGTTTGTACGGACAAGGAGATCGCCTACTTCATGAAGATCTACCCATAGTGAGGCTAGTCCTTCGTGGACGGAAGCCGTTATGGAATAGTCAAGGTTGCTACTTCGTGGACCCTTATGGGTGGAGCCCTCCGTGGACTCTCGCAACCGTTACCCTCCGTGGATTGAAGACTCCATAAACGTGGAAGTACGATAGCACTGCCTATCGGAACCACGGGAAAAATCATCGTGTCTCCAAATTGCATTTGATCTTCCTCCCTACCCTCTACTACATATGCTTGTTGTTACTTTCCGCTGCTATACTCTTAGACATGCATGTGTAGGATGTACTTGAATTGCTATAATCGCTAAAATCTGCCAACACTTAAAATTGGGAAAAGGTAGAATTTTTATTTGCTCAAGTAGTCTAATCACCCCCCCCCCTCTAAACATACTTTCGATCCTACAAGTGGTATCAGACCTTTGGTCTCCATTGCATTGGTCTCACAACCTAGGAGAGTATGGCGTCTAGTGAGCAAAATTATCACCGTAGAGGTCCGTACTTTGATGGCACAAATTTTGCTAGTTGGAAGCACAAAATGAAAATGCATATTCTTGGTCATAACCCTGCCATTTGGGCTATTGTCCGTGTTGGCTTGCAAGGTGAATTCTTTCGTGATGGAAAGGAATCGAATCGTGAAGCGACCGCGAATGAATTAAAGATGTTGAAATACAACGCTCAAGCATGTAACATTCTCTTCAACTGCCTATGCCCCGAAGAATTCAACAAAATCAGTCGTCTTGAGAATGCCAAGGAAATTTGGGATACTTTTGTTGATATGCATGAAGGTACCGAATCTGTGAGAGAATCCAAGTTGGACGTTCTTCAAAGTCAGCTTGACAAGTTCAAGATGAAGGATGGTGAAGGAGTCGCTGAGATGTACTCTAGGCTAGCTCTCATCACAAATGAGATTGCCGGCCTAGGAAGCGAAGAATGTTGGTGAATGTTGCATGGGAAACAAAAAATTTCCTACGCACACGCAAGATCTATCCATGGTGATGAGCATCTACGAGAGGGAGAGTGGATCTACATACCCTTGTAGATCGCTAAGCGGGAAGCGTTAAGAAACGCGGTTGATGTAGTGGAACGCCTTCGCGATCCAAATCGCCAAACGTCCCGCGATCCCATCATGATCCATCTCGCGATCCAATCACGATCCGTCCCGCGATCCCATCACGATCCGTCCCGCGATCAAATCACGAATCGTCTCGCGATCCTGATCACGGTCCTTCCGATCTAGCGCCAAATGGACGACACCTCCGCGTTTAGCACACGTACAGCTCGATGACGATCTCCGCCTTCTTGATCCAGCAAGAGGGGGCAGAGAGGTAGATGAGTTCTCCGGCAGCGCGACGGCGCGGCGGCGGCGGTGGTGGAACTATTCCGGCAGGGCTTCGCCTAAGCACCACCGAAACTAGACTAAAGGAGAAAACGATCTAGAGGAAGTAGAGGGAGCACGTGGCAATTAGGGTTAGCTCTCCCCTCTAAATCCTCTAGTATATATAGGAGGGAGGGAGGGGAGGAGGCAGCCTAAAACCCTCAAGGGTTGGCCGAAATAGGAGGTGGAGGAGTCCTACTCCGATCCTACTAGGAGTAGGATTCCTCCTCTCCACTTGAAAACCCTTTCCACCTTTCCACCTTTGGGTTTTTCCCACCCCTAGCCGCATGGGCCTTAGTGGGGGGTTCAGCCAGCCAACTAGGGGCTGGTTCGACTCCTCCCACAGCCCATGAGGTCCTTTGGGTCGAGAGACCCCTCCCGATGGCCCCCGGTACCCTCCCGGCACTCCCGATACACTACCGAAGTACCCGAAACTTTTCCGGGGACCAAAACAGGACTTCCTATATATCAATCTTTATCTCCGGACCATTCCGGAGATCCTTGTGACGTCCAGGATCTCATCCGGGGCTCCGAACAACCTTCGGTCACCACCATACATAACTCTACTATACCGAAACGTCACCGAACCTTAAGTGTGCAGACCCTGCGGGTTCGAGAACTATGTAGACATGTCCGAGACACCTCCACGGTCAATAACCAATAGCAGGACCTGGATGCCCATATTGGTTCCTACATATTCTACGAAGATCTTTATCGGTTGAACCTCTATGTCAAGGATTCAGTTAATCCCGTACGCTGTTCCCTTTGTTCTTCGGTATGTTACTTGCCCGAGATTCGATCGTCGGTATCTCTATACCTAGTTCAATCTCGTTACCGGCAAGTCTCTTTACTCATTCCGTAATACAAGATCCCGTGGCTAACACTTAGTCACATTGCTTGCAAGGCTTATTGTGATGTTGTATTACCGAGTGGGCCCTGAGATACCTCTCCGTCACACGGAGTAACAAATCCCAGTCTTGATCCATGCCCACTCAACAGACACCCTCGGAGATACCTGTAGAGCATCTTTATAGTCACCCAGTTACGTTGTGACGTTTGATACACACAAGGTATTCCTCCGGTGTCAGTGAGTTGCATGATCTCATGGTCATCGGAACAGATACTTGACATGCAGAAAACTATAGCAATAAACTGACACGATCATATGCTATGTTTATAGTTTGGGTCTTGTCCATCACATCATTCTCCTAATGATGTGATCCCGTTATCAAATGACATCTCATGTCTATGGCCAGGAAACCTTGACCATCTTTGATCAACGAACTAGTTAACTAGAGGCATACTAGGGACACAGTGTTGTCTATGTACCCACACATGTATTTGAGTTTCCAATCAATACAATTATAGCATGGATAATAAACGATTATCACGAACAAGGAAATATAACAATAACCAATTTATTATTGCCTCTAGGGCATATTTCCAATAGGTATCTCTATACCTAGTTCAATCTCGTTACCGGCAAGTCTCTTTACTCGTTCCGTAATACAAGATCCCGTGGCTAACACTTTAGTGACAATGCTTGCAAGGCTTGTTGTGATGTTGTATTACTGAGTGGGCCCTGAGATACCTCTCCGTCACACGGAGTAACAAATCCCAGTCTTGATCCATGCCCACTCAACAGACACCCTCGGAGATACCTGTAGAGCATCTTTATAGTCACCTAGTTACGTTGTGATGTTTGATACACACAAGGTACTCCTCCGGTGTCAGTGAGTTGCATGATCTCATGATCATAGGAATAGATACTTGACATGCAGAAAACTATAGCAATAAACAGACACGATCATATGTTACGTTCATAGTTTGGGTCTTGTCCATCACATCATTCTCCTAATGATGTGATACTGTTATCAAATGACATCTCATGTCTATGGCTAGGAAACCTTGACCATCTTTGATCAACAAGCTAGCCTACTAGAGGCACACTAGGGACACAGTGTTGTCTATGTATCCACACATGTATCAGTGTTTCCAATTAATACAATTATAGCATGGATAATAAATGATTATCATGAACAAGGAAATATAATAATAACTACTTTTATTATTGCCTCTAGGGCATATTTCCAACAGTCTCCCACTTGCACTAGAGTCAATAATCTAGCTCACATCACTATGTGATTTACATTGTAATGAATCTAACACCCATACAGTTCTGGTGTTGATCATGTTTAGCCCTTGGAAGAGGTTTAGTCATCGGATCTGCAACATTCAGATCCGTGTGCACTTTGCAAATATTTATGACGTCCTCCTTGATGTAATCGCGGATGGAATTGAAATGTCACCTTATGTGTCTGGTCCTCTTGTGAAACCTTGGTTCCTTGGCTAGAGCAATGGCACCAGTGTTGTCACAGAACAGAGTCATTGGGTTTAGTGCACTAGGCACTACTCCAACATCTGTCATGAACTCCTTCATCCAGACACCTTCCTTCGCCGCCTCCGAGGCAGCGATGTACTCCGCTTCGCATGTAGAATCAGCTACGACGCTCTGCTTGGAACAGCACCAGCTTACCGCACCCTCATTGAGAATAAATATGTATCCGGTTTGCGACTTAGAGTCATCCGGATCAGTGTCAAAGCTTGCATCGACGTAACCCTTTACGACGAGCTCTTGATCACCTCCATAAACGAGAAACATGTCCTTAGTCTGTCGGTGTACTAAAGTATGGGTCTTTTTAGTACCCCTTACTTGTGCACGGGCAGTTGTAGCCGTACCGCGGCAAGCCTTGCCGGGGAATAGCTAGGAGTAATCACGAGACTAAGATGCCAAGGAGACGTTCAAGTCAACGACCAAACAGAAGACCAAAGGGTTGCGGAGGCCCGGCAAGACCCTTGCCGGTAAGGCCTCGCGCCCAGCAAGACCCTTGCCCGCAAGGCCTCGCGCCCGACAAGGCCTCGCGCCCGGCAAGACCCGGTGCCCCGGGCCCGGCAAGGATTCGGTCCCAGCAAGCCCCGGGCCCGGCAAGGATTCGGTCCCGGCAAGGCTCTGCACAGTGCAGCGCTATCGCTCCAGTGCAGCGGCCAGCCTTGTCGTTTAGGGCTTGTCCTCATGGTGATGTGGCGTAATGCTGGCCACGAGATGCTTAAGCGGTGCTGATGGGATGGCTGCTTTTGCCCATCCCCTGTAAAGCTTTTCCAAGCCCGAGACGCTAAGGGACACCTCGACGGACACCTCACGGTGCATTTAATGAGTTTGTCCTAAGCCGTCAGGGTTAGGTATGATAACACTGTAGCTACTTTCCACCTCATGCCTTATCTCGTACGCCACTGTGGTAGCCCCTTTTGACTTATATAAAAGGAGGCCCGAGGCGTACAGGAGGGGGACTTCGGAAGCCCATTCTGCATGCGTAGCTACTGAATACTGTAGCTCCCAGAACTTGGCCAAGGACATCCACAATAATACAATCAAAGCAGGAGTAGGGTTTTACGCATCCGTGCGGCCCGAACCTGGGTAAATCCCCGTGTGCTGTTCGTTAGTTCTGCTCTTTGTGCAATCCTCTCCCCTTGCCGAACCGTAAAGGGATCCGCTCGATAGCGATCCCATAGGTGTTCGTTTCCCATGACATCTTTGGCGCGCCAGGTAGGGGGATCGAGGTTGTGCGAACCTGATCTAGCGATCAGCGCGTCAGATCTTCGATCATCTTCACCACCATGGCTCCCAAGAAGAAGGGTTTCGTGGCGGTTGGTCCATCCGCATCCGTCGTGCCTGATGCTGCGCGCGCAGGCGACGGGGTAGACGCGGGTGGAGGAGGTGGAGGCTCCGAGCTTCCACGGCGTTCCGGCGATCCGAGCCGGACGAGCAACAGGTCCAAGGATGGAGCTGCGCACCCTGCGGGTGGTGCAGCGACTTCCAAGGATGGAGCGGCGCCTTCCAGGACGAATACGCCGGCGCATACACCGCGACCTTCTCAGGACGCGCGTGACGTGCGGCCTCAAGACGTTGGTGGTTCTAGGCGTCCGCATGGGAAGACCCCTGCGCATCACTCCCAGGGTGCGCAGGGCCAAGATCCGCGCCAGCACGCTGGTGGAAGCCGCGCGCGGGTGCAGAGTCGTGATGGTGCTCCTTCTAACCCTGTTAGGAGTTTGAGCACCTCACGTTCTTCGCACCTGTCGCCGCCGCCTACGCCAGCAGAGGCGTTGGCGCGAGCTCAGCTGCTCCTAGACTTCCCTCCCGCCGCGGAGAAGCTAGACGAGTGGCGAGCCGCTATCCAGAGCCTCATCGGCCTAGCCAACAACGACGTACCGCAGCAGGGTGAATCCTCGCGGCTGCAGTCGTCTAGGCTGGTGCGTGGCGATGGAGAGACCGGAGCTGGAACGACTACGTTGCGTTCCCCTCCACTGCGTCAAGAACGGTCGTTAACCCGACGGACCAGTGCCCGTGAGGATGGTTCCACGGCGTCATCTGACCCGCGGGTTCGCCGAGATCAACGTCACGTTCTTCGGGAACGGAAGAAGGAAGCGCGTCGCCAGTCTGACAAGCGCGCTGGGACTGCTGTTGACGAGCCCGCGCCAGGGTACCCTGACTGCCTACCCTACGAGGTGGGTTGTCCAGCGTTTACTCGTGAGCTGCGGCAAGTCCAATGGCCTAGCTCCCGCTCCTTCAAGCCGGAAATACCGGAGAAGTACGACGGCAAGACCCATCCGTTCGAGTTCTTGAGCATCTACACCATCGCGGTGCAGGCTGCCGGGGCTCGTGACGATAAGGTACTGGCCAACTACTTTCCGTTGGTGCTGAAGCCCAACGTGAGATCGTGGTTGATGCACCTGCCCGAGAATTCCATCTCTTCTTGGGCCGACCTGTGCCATCAGTTTGTTGGCGCCTTCACCGGCGGCCATCAAGCTCCTGGCCAGGAGAGTGATCTGCACATCATTCCCCAAAAGGAGGGCGAAACTTTGCGCAAGTATATCCAGAGGTTCAGCCGCATCCAACACAACATTCCTGACGTTCATCCCGCCGCCGTCATCAGCGCCTTTCATCAGAATGTGCGCAATCATAAGATGCGGGAGGAGCTGGCGATGAACAAAGTTAGGGATGTCGCCGAGCTCTACGCTTTGGCCGATAAATGTGCTCGGGCAGAAGAAGGAAAGAGGCTCCCCGGCGAGAACGCTGGCGCTGGAGTCGACTCCGATAGCGAAGACGCTCCTGCCCCGGCAAAGAAGGGGTGGCGGAAGAACAAGAAGCGCAAGGGCAAGGCCGTGCTTGCCATTGAAGGTTCCGGCAACACCGGCACCGCCAAGAAGTCCAAGACCGACGACCCCGGCAAGGAGGTTGCCGGGTGTGCGGCGTGTCAAGCCTTGGCGGCTGCCGACAAGCCAGAAGGATCCGGCAAGCAGTACTGCAAGATCCACCGCACCAAGGGCCATGATCTCCAAGACTGCCGACAAGTTGAGGAGCTTGCCGAGAAACAGCACGCCGAGTACGAAAGGCGCGACAAGAAGAGAGCCCAAGATGGTGCCGGAGGGTCTGGCAGGAAGCGCGGTCGAGGAGGTCGCCGCGGCAAGCCCAGGCAGCAGCAAGAGAAGCCTGCCCGGGGCCGCGCCAAAGAGCAAGGAGATGATGATGGTGATGCAGAGGGCGACGAGTCCAGCGAACACGAGTTCCAGAAGGCTACAGAGGCCATGTGCGTCGACGGGGGCGCTTCGTTGCATTTCTCTCACCGCCAACTCAAGCGGTGGGCACGTGAGATTAATGCAGCAGAACCCTCTATTGATGCATAGAAGCCACTGAAGTGGTCCCACACGCCTATCATTTTTTACGCCGAGGATCACCCTGATCGCACAACTGTGGCCGAGTGTTTGCCGTTATTGGTTTCACCAACGATCCGCAACCTCCAGGTGATGAAAATGTTAGTTGACGGTGGGGCCGGCCTGAACTTGATCTCGCCAGACGTCATCAAGAGGCTGCAGATTCCTGACGAGGACCTTGAGGAGACAGGTTCTTTCCAAGGGGTCAATTCGGGAAGGAACCAGCCGAAGGGCAAGATCACGCTACCGGTAACTTTCGGCAGCGAGCTGAACTTCAGGACGGAGAAGGTCGTCTTCGACGTCGCCAGGATTCCGTTGCCATATAATGGAATCCTCGGCCGCCCAGCGCTAGCTAAGTTCATGGCGGCCTCGCACTACGCCTACAACGTCTTGAAGATGCCTGGTCCAATGAGCGTCATCACTATCCACTCCGACAAGAAAGACGCGCTCATTTGCACCGACAAGCTTTACCGGGAAGCAGTTGCAGCGTCCGCCGCCAAGGCGCATGCTCCTGCCGCTCAAGATCCCGGCAAGAAGAAGAAGCCCGGCAAGACCTCTGGTACAAACTCCGGCAAGCGCGCCTCTCCGGAGTGCTGTGCTGCCGTCGAGGGTGCCCCAGAGAGCTCTGCCGGCCAGACCAAGAAATCCAAGGCTGCTCCGCCTGAGACCAAGAGGGTGCCCGCCAAGGAGGATGGGACGGGGGGAACTTTCACCATAAGTTCCACCCTTGACGACAAATAGGAAAGCGCGCTCGTTGCCTTCCTGCGGGCGAATGTCGATGTGTTTGCATGGCAACCATCTGACATCCCCGGTGTTCCCAGGGAGGTAATTGAGCACCACCTAGCTGTCTGTCCTCACGCGCGGCCCGTCAAGCAGAAGGTGCGGAAGCAAGCTTTGGAGCGGCAAGAATTTATTGCAGAAGAGATTAAGAAGCTTGAGGCGGCAGGCCTGGTTAGAGGAGTCCTCCATCCTACATGGTTGGCCAATCCAGTTGTTGTGCGCAAGGCGAACGGTAAATGGAGGCTATGTATTGACTTTACAGATATCAATAAAGCCTGTCCGAAAGATCCCTTTCCCTTGCCGTGCATCGACCAGATTGTGGATTCCACTGCCGGCTGCGATTTGCTGTCATTTCTTGACGCATACTCAGGCTACCACCAGATCTTCATGGCGAAGGAAGACGAAGAGAAGACCGCATTTATCACCCCGTGTGGCACATATTGCTTCTTGCGTATGCCTTTCGGGTTGAAAAGTGCTGGGTCGACCTTCGCAAGAGCTGTCCAGATTGGTTTCGGGGCCCAGCTGCATAGAAATATGGAAGCTTACATGGATGACATAGTGGTCAAAACCAAGGACAAGGCAACTCTCATTCAAGATCTGGAGGAGACTTTTGCAAATCTGCGCAGGATCAACCTGAAGCTCAATCCCGAGAAGTGCGTGTTTGGCGTCCCATCCGGCAAGCTTCTCGGGTTCTTCGTATCTCAGCGTGGAATTGAAGCCAATCCCGACAAGATCAAGGCAATTGAGCAGATTGAAGCGCCAAGACGAGTTAAGGATGTGCGCCGCCTTGCCGGCTGCGTCGCTGCTTTGAGTAGGTTCATCGCAAAGTCTGCTGAGCGCGCCCTGCCGTTTTTCAAAATTTTGAAGAAGGCAGGTCCGATGAAATGGACTCCAGAAGCGGAGGCAGCGCTACAGGATTTGAAGAAGTACCTCTCCTCTCCGCCAGTACTAGTTGCGCCTAGACCGCAAGAGCCGTTGCTGCTATATCTGGCGGCAACGAATCAAGTGGTTAGTGCTGCGCTGGTGGTAGAGAGAAAAGCAGAGGAGGATGCAGCGGCAATGGCAGGCCCGCCAAGTGACTTGCCGGGGCCGGCCCTGGCAGAGTCTGGTGCCGACAAGGAAAGATCCGCGCAGTCAAGTCAAGCAGTGCAGAAGAAGAAGATGGTGCAGCGCCCAGTCTATTTCGTCAGCTCCCTGTTGCAGGGGGCTAGGTCGAGATATTCTGGTGTGCAGAAGTTGCTCTTCGGCCTTCTCATGGCCTCGAGGAAGCTGCGCCATTATTTCCAAGCACATGACGTCACCGTCGTCACTCGCTTTCCGCTGCAACGGATTCTCCGGAACCCAGAAGCAACCGGCAGGTTCGTGGAGTGGGCGTTGGAGCTGTCATGCTTTGGTCTCAAGTTTGAAAGTTCTTCAATTATCCAGAGCAGAGCCTTGGCAGAGTTCATTGCAGAATGGACCCCAACGCCAGACGACGAAGTTCAAGAATCAGCGATTCCCGGCAAGGAAATAGATCGCGAATGGATCATGTACTTTGATGGAGCCTTTTCGCTGCAAGGCGCCGGTGCCGGCGTGCTGCTTGTCGCACCCACCGGAGAGCACCTCAAGTACGTCATCCAGATGCATTTTCCCCTTGAGAGATCGACCAATAACACGGCGGAGTATGAAGGACTGCTTGCCGGTCTCAGGATCGCGGCAGACCTTGGGATCAAGAAGCTTATCGTCAGAGGTGACTCCCAGCTCGTCGTGAGGCAGGTCAACAAAGATTATCAGAGCCCGTTAATGGAAGCATACGTCGATGAAGTGAGGAAGCTGGAGGAGCGCTTTGACGGTCTTTAGACAGAGCATGTTCCTCGATCGGAGAACAGCGTTGCCGACGACCTGTCGAAGCGTGCCGCACTCAAGCTGCCTGTGGAACCAGGGACTTTTGTGCTCCGCTTGACTCAACCATCCGTGTCACCATCGACAAGGCCTGATAAGAGAAGAAAGTTAAGTACCGGCGAGTACTTCCCGGCAGGGCTTCCCGAAGCCCCCGGCAAGGATCTTGCCGGGAACGACACGGTTGCCGGTGAGCAGCGGCTTCGCGCAGAACCTCAGGTTCTTGCCGCCGAAGCAAGCGCCCCTGCTGCCGAAGAAATACCGGTTGCCGGTGAGCAGCGGCTTCGCGCAGAACCTCAGGTTCTTGCCGCCGAAGCAAGCGCCCCTGCTACCGAAGAAATACCGGTTGCCGGTGAGCAGCGGCTTCGCGCAGAACCCCGGGTTCTTGCCGCCGAAGCAAGCGCCCCTGCCGCCGAAGAAATACCAGTTGCCGGTGAGCAGCTGCTCTGCCAAGAACCTCAGGTTCTTGCCATAGAAGCAAATGCTTCCGCAGCTGAAGAGTCGCCTTTTGTCCTTGTCGTCGAGCCACAAGCTCCAGCATGGGCACAGCAAATAGTCCATTTCCTTCAGACAGGAGAACTCCCTGAGGAGCAGGAAGAAGCTGAGAAAGTAGCCCGTCAGTCAAGTATGTACCAGTTCGTCGACGACGTCCTGTACAGAAAGAGACCCAACGGTGTGAAATTGAAGTGCATTCCTCGGGAGGATGGACTAGAGCTGTTGGCAGAGATTCATGGGGGCATATGTGGATCCCACATAGGCTCGAGAGCCCTTGTCGGCAAGGCATTCCGGCAAGGATTCTTCTGGCCTACTGCCCTCCAGGATGCAACGGCACTAGTAACCAAGTGTGAAGCGTGCCAATTTCATTCGAAGCAACTTCATCAACCAGCTCAAGCTCTCCAGACGATCCCTCTCTCTTGGCCCTTCTCGGTCTGGGGGCTCGACATACTGGGTCCTTTCCCCCGCGCTGCCGGGGGCTTCGAGTACTTGTACGTTGCTATCAACAAGTTCACGAAGTGGCCAGAAGTGGAAGCAGTGAGGAGGGTGACAGCACAGTCAGCAGTCAAGTTCTTCAAGGGGATTGTGTGCCGTTTTGGTGTGCCGAACAGGATCATCACCGACAACGGTACGCAGTTCACAAGTCGCACCTTCATGCAGTACGTCCAAGACCTTGGCGGCAAGATCTGTTTTGCCTCTGTTGCTCACCCGAGAAGCAATGGCCAAGCGGAAAGGGCGAACGCTGAAGTGTTGCGTGGTCTCCGGACCAGAACTTTCGACAAGCTGCACAAGCATGGAAGACGCTGGATTGATGAGCTGTCGGCGGTTCTTTGGTCGATCAGGACGACGCCGAATCGAGCCACCGGCCAGACGCCCTTCGCTCTGGTCTACGGAGCGGAAGCAGTTCTCCCCACGGAACTCATATACGGGTCACCTCGAGTGCTCGCTTATGATGAGCTTGAGCAAGAGCAGCTGCGGCAAGATGACGCGCTGCTCCTTGAGGAGAACCGTCTTCGGGCTGCTGTGCGAGCCGCTCGCTACCAGCAAGCTTTGCGCCGCTACCATAGCCGGAAGGTTCACGCCCGGAGTCTTGAGGAAGGCGACCTTGTTCTTCGGCGCGTTCAGTCGGCCAAGAATTCCAACAAGTTGATGCCGAAGTGGGAAGGCCCTTACCGGGTAGTGCGAGTCACCAGGCCTGGCGCTGTCTGCCTGGAGACCGAAGAGGGCTTGCCAGTGAGCAACTCCTGGAACATCGAGCACCTTCGCAAGTTCTACCCGTGAGGCGCAGTTGTTCGGGTTTCTTGCTGTGATAGCGATACGGCCAGCAGGCTCCTGACGACCCAAATCCAGCGCTCGCGGCAGCGTAACGCTCCGGCAAGATCCCGGCAACGCCATCCTGTACAAGTGTTGCCGCTGGCATGTAATCCTTTGTACAGAGCAGGCACATCCCTGTGCATATTTGATAAGATCTGTGTGCTTTATGTTTCTTGTTGATTTTCATGTCATTTTATATGCATGTGTTATCTGAGATGTGTATTGCACTCGATCCCGGTAAGAGCTAACGAACCGTCAAGGTTCCATACTTTTATTTTCTCTTCTTTCTTTTTCTCAAGAGACAGAAGATTCCCTCGCGCGCAAGTTTGCCGGGGGGGAAGGAGAATAGTGGTATGGATACCAGACGACGTTCAAGGTTGGCACCTTGCCGGAAGAAAAAGAATAGCGACGAAAAGCAGAGCTAAGTTGCTAAACCCCTTAAGCAGATTTTGATTTTTGTAAGGCTGTATTCCCTTGAACGATTTCGGCTTTGTATGGAAAACCTGCACGCGATGGAATCTTGTCGTGATCGGCTGCGCCCTTACTCTGTTTCGAGTCCGCTCAACAGTCTAGGTGGCCGCGCTGAGAGCGTCAAGATTTCTTGCCGTGAGCGGCACCACCCGCAAGCTGCTGACGACCCGAATCCAGCGCTCGCGACGGGGTTACGCTCCGGCAAGTTCCCAGCAAAGCGTAGGGCATACGCCATACAGAAAGAAATTGAACAAAGGGAATAGCATGCCATAATTCAAAGAGAGCAAGTTATATTACATCTAGTGCTTGCCGCGTTTCTGACATAAGACAAATTGTCTTTTACATATGACGCCGGCGGCAAGATGGAGAAGAGATGATGCGGATGTGGCTAGTCCCGACGATCGCCCTCGACCCTCTTCACCTGGCTCACCCGATCGACGATGGGCGCGACAAGCTCCTCGAGAGCCTTGACGTCCGCGTCCTTCGGCAAGCTCTTCGAGGCTTTGGAGAGGTCGATGCCATGGTTCCTGTACGCCACCTTCATCAACACCTTGCGGAGGACGAGCTGGCAGAGTTTCCGGGATTCGTCGGCCAGCTTGCTTGTCTGGTTCGCCTGGAGTAGCTTGAGGGCGTCGACGAGGTTGTCGAAGAACATGGTTAGCCTGGCGCTTGAGGATATGTTGTCGTCGACAGAGTATCCGAAGCCCGGCAAGTCCATGGCCTCCAGCTCCACGCCAAGCTTCTCGGCGACGTCCGCCAGCCTGGCAGTCCAGAGCTTCACGCTAGAAGTGTACTCGTTGTGGGTGGTGGCGGCGTTCTGGAGCAGCTCCTGTTCGTCATGGAGGTCTTTGATAAGAGTCCTCTCGCGAACTCGGGCGGCTTCAAGAGACTCCTCCAGCGTGGATAGCTTCAGCTCCAGATCTTCAATGGAGTCTTTGGCGGAGGAAAGCTGCTGGACCTTCTTGGACGCGGCAGCCTGCGTCTCCATCAGGCTATGGAGAGCCTTGTCTCTCTCGGCCTCGAGTGCTGAGACCTTCTTGCCGTGGTCCTCGAGAGCGGCCTCCAGCTGCTTCGTCTTCTCCTCCAGCAAGTTCTTGGCGGTCTCCGCAGCTCCGGCAGCGTCGAGGGCCTCTTTGAGCTTGCTAGCGTGGTCTTCAGTTAGAGCTCTGAGCGTCTTCAAGTGTTTCTGCTCAAGCTCCTGGACCCGCCGTGCGACAAGACTTTCGAACTCTTCATCCTTGTTGCGAAGCTTGGCGGCAAGCGCCGCCTCGCGCGCGGCAAGGTCCTCTTCTTGAGCGTCAAGGCTGATGCGGCGCTGCGTCAAGAGGGCTTCTGCCGCGGCGGCTTGCTGGGCGGCCTCCTCCTGCGCTTTCTCGATGTCTGATTGCTTCAGCAGGAGGATGTTCCGCTCTTCCGCCAGCTGCTCCCGGTAAATATTCAGCTCTTGGAGGGCCTCGCCGTACCAAGCCTGTGTCTCCGCGACGCGTTGTTGGAAGTCTCCTTCCGCGGCCTCGACGAGCGCTGCCCGGGAGTCCAGTTTCTCCTTCCGGGCACGGTAGAGCGTTTGGAGCTTCTGATAGTTGTCATTCATGGCTTGAAGTAGCTGCTCCTCCTTGAGCTCACTGGCGGCGGCGGCAGTGATTTCCCCGTCAAGATGTTCTCCTTCAACCAGCTCTTCGATGTTTGCCGACCCCGGCATGCTGACAACGTTTTTGCCGGCCCTGATGTATTGGCTTGAGGAAGGGGCCTGGGACGACGAGGGTTGGTCTTCGGCAGTTGAGGGCCCCGCGGCAGTAGAAGCGCCTGGCGCTCCTGCGGCGGAAGCGCCGTCAGTATGGCCGCGGGTCTCCTCGCCGGCTCCCTCGGCGGACATCTTGGCGGCCTCAGCGGCAGCGGCCTTGGCGGCCTCGGCGGCAGCGGCCTTGGCGGCCTCAACGGCAGCAGCCTCGGCGGCAGCAGCTTTGGCGGCCTCGGCGGCGGCATGCTTGGCGGCCTCCTCGGCGGCAACCTTGTTGGCTTCAGTGGCGGCATCCTTGGCAGTCTCTTCAATGACAACGTCAGTGTCCATGAGCTCTGTCAGAAGAAGATTGAAAGCCAAGGAATTGATTAAGATGAAGCTGGGAAGCAAGTTCAAGAAGACAAAAAGAAAAAAAAAACCAAAGCGACAAGAATTCTTTGGGGCAAGTAACTTTACCTGCGTCAAGGAAAGGGTTGCCAGAGCCTGCACTTGCCGGCCCCTCCCCTTCGTCGCGGTAGAGATTGCCCGAAGACTCGCCCCTGGGCGGTGTGGTCGACGGAGGTGGCATGGCAGAGGCAGCTCCCGCTGTTGCTTCTTGCTGTTGCTCCGCTCCTGCACGCCCGGAGATGTCAGCAGAGAAGATGCACACCCCGGCACGCGCCAGTGGGTAGTGAGTAGAAGACTCACGCTGGGGGCTGCGCCGGGGGCTGCGTCGAGGGCTGCATCGAGGGTTGCGTTCTGGGCTTGACTCCGAGCTGACGAGAACCGTTTCCGGCGCGCCCGAGGTGCTTGCCGGCGGCTCGACGCTTGTTGAGGTCTTGGCCCTCTTCGCCATCCTCTACGCCAGAGTCTCCATATCCCTGAGGAGGCAAAAACAGAGCAAGTTAATCAAGTAAAACTGGAAGGATAAGAATCAAGGCTGTGGTGGGACTCTTACTCTTCTTCTTCTTCCTCGGAGCTGATGGCGGAGAGGTCGAAGCCGACCCCCGCCGCAGTTCCTCACGGAGGAGGAGGAGGATTGGTCCTGGGCCGCTTGGCAGCGGCAGTTTGCGGTGCGACCTCACCGGCCGCCCCTTTGCCGGAAGCCTCGCTGCTTGAGGAAGGTTGGCGGGCTGGAGCGCCAGTGGCGTCCTTTCGGAGGACGCGCCTCTTCCTGTGTTGAAGAGCTGGGGGCTCTTCCTCCTCCTCTTCTTCCTCTTCGGCGGCGCCTCCGGCAGAAGAACTCCCGGCAGCAGCTCCACTCGGCTCCCCGGCAGCCTGACCTCGCCCGGCAAGATCTTCCCGTAGCAAGTCCTCGCCTTCGCTGGACTCAGTGCTGCCGGCTTCTTCGGCAAGGTTCGCCTCTTCCGCCCTGCTGGCGATGTAGGCGAGCTCCTCCTCCGTGGTGGCGCGGACAAGGTTCTCCCCGCGGATGGCCTTCTCCGTCAAGTTGTCAAAGAACGCCAGCGCCTGCTCCGCGGACGGCTCGATCCACCTCTCGTCGATGCTATGTGCATTGAGCACCGGCATCATGGCGATGATGGAGGTCAGCGACGAGTTGTTGCATAGTGGGACGACGCCTGCCGGCAAGTCTCCCACTACTCCAGATTTGAACAGCTGTTGGCAGAGGGCCGCATGCCCTTTGGCTGTCAGATCATTATCCAGCCCGGGCCGCACCCTCATGACGTCGGCGGCGTTCGCGTACTCCCAGGCAGGGCGCCCCTTGTTCTGCAGTGGGGCGATGCGCCGGCGAAGGAAATCTGAAGCAATCATCTCCAACTTCAGCCCGGCAGCCCTGAGGCGCAGTATCCTGGTGATGGCGATGGTGAGCTTGCTGTCATCAGGGTCCGCGGCGCCCCAATCCTTGCCGCGGACCACCTTCTGCTTTCGCACCTCGCAGAATGGTTTGGGCTCCTTTTCCCAAACCCAGCACCACTTGCCGCGCCACTCATCCCATCTCTCGCGGTAGAGCCCCTCTGGTACGTCTCCTTGGTTGCCGTCCTTGGAATCCAAGCGATGCTGCCGGAGAGGGCGTCGCCCTTTTGGATGCGGGGGTAGAAGTAGTGCCGGAAAAGTGCAGTGCTCGGGATGACCCCAACAAAATTCTCGCAAAGGTGCGCGAAGACGGACATACAAGTCACGGCATTCGGCGTGAAATCTAGCAGCTGGAAGCCGTAGGTGAGCATGATATCTACGAAGAAATCCGAGTACGGAGGATAGAGGCCGCACCAGAAGTAATCGGCAAAGAAGGGATAATCTTCTGGCTCTGCCTTACGAGAAGCTACACTCACTTTGGTGGCTGGATGCGCCGTGGTCTCAGTCGCCCATGCGAACTGGTACCTCTTCTTCAAGGTCTCCGCGTCAAGCGTCGAGGGGAAGACAGCGCGTTCCTTCCGCATCTTCGCCAACCTGCTCTCCGCGTCGGCCGCTTCCGCCGCCTTGCCCTTGCTCGGCTTAGGCGGCATGGTTGCTATGGAGGTGGGCGCTGAAGACGTCGAGAGCACGGTAGAGGAGGGTGGAGGGAGACAAGCTCTGCTTTGGGCGCGAGGAAGAAGACGACGGCGACGGTTCTGAGATTGAGATTGGAAAGGCGGAGGGGGGTAAATGAGCAGTGCCCTCTGCGATTCCCTTTTTATGGGGAAGGCGCGAGGCAGGCTCTTTACCACCCGCTTTTGCAGCGGAGTTTCCGCCCACGTCTCCCACGTCGCGCGATTAATGCGCATAGTGGAGGGGCGTGGTAAAAGAGATAATGATTACGAGCAATTATTCCCTGCCACGCATGCCCGTGCACTGTTTTGGGCCTAGCCCAACAGGCCTGGCACCCGTGTATGGCCTAGGCCCGGGGGCTCCTGTCGGTGTACTAAAGTATGGGTCTTTTTAGTACCCCTTACTTGTGCACGGGCAGTTGTAGCCGTACCGCGGCAAGCCTTGCCGGGGAATAGCTAGGAGTAATCACGAGACTAAGATGCCAAGGAGACGTTCAAGTCAACGACCAGACAGAAGACCAAAGGGTTGCGGAGGCCCGGCAAGACCCTTGCCGGCAAGGCCTCGCGCCCGGCAAGACCCGGTGCCCCGGGCCCGGCAAGGATTCGGTCCCGGCAAGCCCCGGGCCCGGCAAGGATTCCGTCCCGGCAAGCCCCGGGCCCGGCAAGGATTCGGTCCCGGCAAGGCTCTGCACAGTGCAGCGCTATCGCTCCAGTGCAGCGGCCAGCCTTGTCGTTTAGGGCTTGTCCTCATGGTGACGTGGCGTAATGCTGGCCACGAGATGCTTAAGCGGTGCTGATGGGATGGCTGCTTTTGCCCATCCCCTGTAAAGCTTTTCCAAGCCCGAGACGCTAAGGGACACCTCGACGGACACCTCACGGTGCATTTAATGAGTTTGTCCTAAGCCGTCAGGGTTAGGTATGATAACACTGTAGCTACTTTCCACCTCATGCCTTATCTCGTACGCCACTGTGGTAGCCCCTTTTGACTTATATAAAAGGAGGCCCGAGGCGTACAGGAGGGGGACTTCGGAAGCCCATTCTGCATGCGTAGCTACTGAATACTGTAGCTCCCAGAACTTGGCCAAGGACATCCACAATAATACAATCAAAGCAGGAGTAGGGTTTTACGCATCCGTGTGGCCCGAACCTGGGTAAATCCCCGTGTGCTGTTCGTTAGTTCTGCTCTTTGTGCAATCCTCTCCCCTTGCCGAACCGTAAAGGGATCCGCTCGATAGCGATCCCATAGGTGTTCGTTTCCCACGACATAGTCCTTTTCAGGTACTTCAGGATATTCTTGACCGCAGTCCAGTGTTCCATTCCTGGATCAATTTGAAACCTTCCGGCCATACTTATGGCAAGGCTGACATCGGGTCTTGTGCACAGCATTGCATACATGATAGAGCCTATGGCTGAAGCATAGGGGACGACACTCATCTTTTCTCTATCTTCTGCAGTCACTGGGCATTGAGTCTTACTCAACTTCACACCTTGCAATACAGGCAAGAACCCCTTCTTGGACTGATCCATTTTGAACTTCTTCAAAACTTTGTCAAGGTATGTGCTCTGTGAAAGTCCTATTAAGCGTCTCGATCTATCTCTATAGATCTTGATGCCTAATATGAAAGCAGCTTTCTCCTAGGTCCTTCATTGAAAAACTCTTGTTCAAATATTCCTTCACGCTTTCCAACATTTCTATATTGTTTCCAATCAGCAATATGCCATCCACATATAATATTAGAAACGCTATAGAGCTCCCACTCACTTTCTTGTAAATACAAGCTTCTCCGTAAACTTGTATAAACCCAAACGCTTTGATCACCTCATCAAAGCGAAGATTCCAACTCCGAGATGCTTGCACCAGTCCATAAATGGATCGCTGGAGTTTGCAAACTTTGTCAGCATTCTCTGGATCGACAAAACCTTCTGGTCGCATCATATACAACTCTTCCTTAAGGAAACCATTAAGGAACGCTGTTTTGACATCCATCTGCCAAATTTCATAATCGAAAAAGGCAGCTATTGCTAACATGATTCTGACGGACTTAAGCATCGCTACGGGTGAGAAGGTCTCATCGTAGTCAACTCCTTGAACTTGTGAAAAACCCTTTGCCACAAGTCGAGCTTTATAGACGGTGACATTACTGTCCGTCTTCCTCTTAAAGATCCATTTGTTCTGAATGGCCTTACGCCCTTCAGGTAATACTTCCAAAGCCCATACTTTGTTTTCATACATGGATCCCATCTCGGATTTCATGGCCTCTAACCATTTCTCGGAATCCGGGCCCATCATCACTTCTCCATAGCTCGTAGGTTCATCGTTGTCCAACAACATGACCTCTAAGACAGGGTTGCCGTACCACTCTGGAGCAGTACGCGTCCTTGTCGACCTATGAGGTTCGATAGCAACTTGATCCGAAGCTTCATGATCATCATCATTAACTTCCTCTTCAACCAATGTAGGCTCCACAGAAACATCTTTCTGCGTTGCGCTACTCTCAGGTTGAAGTAAAGGTTCAACAACCTCATCAAGTTCTATTTTCCTCCCACTCAATTCTTTCGAGAGAAACTCTTTCTCAAGAAATGTTCTGTTTTTGGCGACAAACACTTTGCCTTCGGATCTGAGATAGAAGGTATACCCAACTGTCTCTTTTGGGTATCCTATGAAGACGCATTTCTCTGCTTTGGGTTCCAGCTTTTCAGGTTGAAGCTTTTTGACATAAGCATCACATCCCCAAACTTTAAGAAACGACAACTTTGGCTTCTTGCCAAACCATAGTTCATATGGCGTCATCTCAACGGATTTCGATGGTGCCCTATTTAAAGTGAATGCAGCTGTCACTAATGCATAACCCCAAAACGATAGTGGCAAATCGGCAAGAGACATCATAGATCGCACCATATCCAATAAGGTTCGATTACGACGTTCGGACACACCATTACGCTGTGGTGTTCCAGGCGGTGTCAATTGTGAAACAATTCCACACAGTCTTAAGTGACTGCCAAACTCATAACTCAGATATTCTCCTCCTTGATCAGATCGCAGGAACTTGATCTTCTTGTTACGATGATTCTCAACTTCACTCTGAAATTGCTTGAACTTTTCAAACGTTTCAGACTTGTGTTTCATTAAGTAAATATACCCATATCTACTTAAGTCATCAGTGAAGGTGAGAAAATAACGATATCCTCCGCGCGCCTCAATGCTCATCGGACTGCACACATCAGTATGTATGATTTCCAATGAGTCACTTGCCCGTTCCATTGTTCCAGAGAACGGGATCTTAGTCATCTTGCCCATGAGGCATGGCTCACATGTGTCAAGTGATTCAAAATCAAGTGACTCCAAAAGTCCATCAGCATGGAGCTTTGTCATGCATCACCAATATGACCTAAACGGCAGTGCCACAAGAAAGTGGTACTATCATTATCAATTCTACATCTTTTGGCATCAATGTTATGAACATGTGTATCATCACTATCGAGATTCAATAAGAATAAACCCCTCACATTGGGTGCATGACCATAAAAGATATTACTCATATAAATAGAACAACCATTATTCTCTGATTTAAATGAGTAACCGTCTCGCAATAAACAAGATCCAGATATAATGTTCATGCTTAACGCAGGCACTAAATAACAATTATTTAGGTTCATCACTAATCCCGATGGTAATCGAAGAGCGAGCGTGCCGACGGCGATCACATCAACCTTGGAACCATTTCCCACGCGCATCGTCACTTCATCCTTTGCCAGCCTCCGTCTATTCCGCAGTTCTTGTTTTGAGTTGCAAATGTGAGCAACCGCACCGGTATCAAATACCCAGGCACTACAACGAGAGTTGGTAAGGTACACATCAATAACATGTATATCATATATACCTTGTTTGTTGTTGGCCGCCTTCTTGTCAGCCAAATACTTGGGGCAGTTCCGCTTCCAGTGACCAGTTCCCTTGCAATGAAAGCACTCAGTTTCTGGCTTGGGTCCAGCTTTGGGTTTCTTCACGGGAGGGGCAACTGCTTTGCCACTCTTCTTGGAGTTACCCTTCTTACCCTTGCCATTCTTCTTGAAACTAGTGGTTTTATTGACCATCAACACTTGATGCTCCTTCTGAATCTCAGACTCAGCGACTTTCAACATCGCAAACAGCTCGGCGACTGACTTGTTCATCCCGTGCATGTTATGGTTCAACACGAAGCTCTTGTAGCTAGGTGGCAATGATTGAAGAACTCTGTCAGTGATCGCCTCTGTTGGAAGGGGCATCCCCAATTCAGCTAGACGTGTGGAATACCCAGACATTTTGAGTATGTGTTCACTGACAGACCCGTTCTCCTCCATCTTGCAGGCATAGAACTTATTGGAGGTCTCATACCTCTCGATCCGGTCATTCTTCTGAAAGATAAACTTCAACTCCAACAACATATCATATGCTCCATGACGTTCAAAACGTCTTTGAAGTCCCGGTTGTAAGCCATACAACATTGCACATTGAACCATTGAGTAATCATCAGAACGAGCCTGCCAGGCGTTCACAACATCTGGAGACTCAACTGGAGCGGGTGGATCACCAAGCGGTGCATCAAGGACATAACCCTTTTGGGAAGCCGTAAGGATAATCCTTAGATTACGGGCCCAGTCCACAAAGTTACTTCCATCATCTTTCAACTTGGCTTTCTCTAGGAACGCATTAAAATTCAGGGGTGCTACTGCGCGAGCCATTGATCTACAACATAAATTTTGCAAAGACAACTTAGACTATTGTTCAAGATAATGAGTTTAGTTAATCATATTTAGAAAACTCCCACTCAAATTGACATCCCTCTGGTCATTCGAGTGTCACATGATCCAAATTCACCAACTCAAGTCCGATCATCACGTGAGTTGAGGTGGTTTCAATGGTGAACATCTTCATGTTGATCATATCTACTATATGACTCATGTTCAACCTTTCGGTCTCTTGTGTTCCGAGGCCATGTCTGTACATGCTAGGCTCGTCAAGTTTAACCCGAGTGTTCCGCACGTGCAACACTGGCTTGCACCCATTGTATGCGAACGTAGAGTCTATCACACCCGATCATCACGTGGTGTCTCGAAATGACGAACTTTTGCAATGGTGCACACTTGGGGAGAACACAATTTTATCTTGAAATTTTAGTGAGGGGTCACCTTATAATGCTACCGTCGTCCTAAGCAAAATTAGATGCATAAAAGGATTAACATCACATGCAAATCATAAGTGACATGATATGGCCATGAACTTGTGCTTTTGATCTCCATCTCCAAAGCACCGACATGATCTCCATCGTCACCGGCATGACACCATGATCTCCATCATCTTGATCTCCATCAACGTGTCACCATGAGGTTGTCGCGCCAACTGTTGCTTCCATGACTATTGCTAACTCAGCGATAAAGTAAAGCAAAACGGCGAAAATAATTAAAGACAACCCTATGGCTCCTGCCGGTTGCCGTACTCATCGACATGTGCTACTTCTTGAGATTGCGTTGGTTTTCCCTTGAAGAGGAAAGGGTGCTACAGCAAAGTAGATAAGTATTTCCCTTAGTTGTTGAGAACCAAGGTATCAATCCAGTAGGAGATACAAGCAAGTCCCCAATAGATGTACCTACACAAATAATCAAACACTTGCACCCAACGCTATAAAGGGGTTGTCAATCCCTTCACGGTTACTTGCAAGGATGAGATCTGATAGAGATAGATATAGAAGATTACCAAAACGAAAAGTAAAACAAAAGTAAAAAGATTGTAGCAAAGTATTTTTGGTATTTTTGATTTATAGATCTGAAAATATAATATGGAAAATAGACCCGGGGGCCATAGGTTTCACTAGAGGCTTCTCTCTTGAAGGAAAATAATATGGTGGGTGAACAAATTACTGTCGAGCAATTGATAGAAAAGCGCATAGTTATGACGATATCCAAGGCAATGATTATGCATATAGGCATCACGTCCGTGTCAACTAGACCGAAACGATTCTGCATCTACTACTATTACTCCACACATCGACCGACTCCTACCTGCATCTAGAGTATTAAGTTCATGAAGAACAGAGTAACGCATTAGGTAAGATGACATGATGTAGAGGGATAAACTCAAGCAATATGATGAAAACCCCATCTTTTTATCCTCGATGGCAACAATACAAATACGTGCCTTGCTACCCCTACTTTGTCACTGGGTGAGGACACCGCAAGATTGAACCCAAAACCAAGCACTTCTCCCATTGCAAGAATTACCAATCTAGTTGGCCAAACCAAACCAATAACTCGAAGAGACTTGCAAGGATATGAAATCATGCATATAAGAATTCAGAGAAGATTCAAATAATATTCATAGATAATCTGATCATAAACCCACAATTCATCGGATCTCGACAAACACACCGCAAAAGAGTATTACATCGGATAGATCTCCATGAAGATCATGAAGAACATGGTATTGAAGAACATAGAGAGAGAAGAAGCCATCTAGCTACTAGCTATGGACCCGAAGGTCTGAGGTGAACTACTCACGCATCATCGGAGGGGCAATGGAGTTGATGTAGATGCCCTCCGTGATCGAATCCCCCTCCGGCAGATTACCGGAAAAGGCTCCAAGATGGGATCTCACGGGAACAGAGGCTTCCGGCGGCGGAAAAGTATTTTCGTGGCTCTTTTTGGTATTGGGGGAATATTTGGGAATTTATCGGCCGAAGAATAGGGTTAGGAGACCTGCTGGGGGGCCACAAGCCAGGGGGGCGCCCCCCCTAGGGCGCGCCCAGGTGGCTTGTCGCCTCCCGAAAAGTCTCCTGCCTTCATCTCCAAGTCTGGCAGGTTTCTTCTGGTCCAAGAAAAATCATTCCGAAGATTTTATTCCGTTTGGACTCCATTTAATATTCCTTATCTGCAATACTCAAAAACAAGGAAAAAACAGAAACTGGCACTAGGCACTAGGTTAATAGGTTAGTCCCAAAAATAATATAAAATAGCATATTAATGCATATAAAACATCCAAAACAGATAATATAATAGCATGGAACAATAAAAAATTATAGATACGTTGGAGACGTATCAAGCATCCCCAAGCTTAATTCCTGCTCGTCCTCGAGTAGGTAAATGATAAAAACAGAATTTTTGATGTGGAATGCTACCTAACATATTTATCCATGTAATATTCTTTATTGTGGCATGAATGTTCAGATCCATAAGATTCAAAACAAAAGCTCAAT
This sequence comes from Elymus sibiricus, assembly GCA_039707655.1. Classification (NCBI taxonomy): domain Eukaryota; kingdom Viridiplantae; phylum Streptophyta; class Magnoliopsida; order Poales; family Poaceae; genus Elymus; species Elymus sibiricus. The sequence continues at coordinate 363,823,204 of CM077665.1, forward strand.
ATTGACATAAAACAGTAATACTTCAAGCATACTAACAAACAATTGTGTCCTTTCAAAATAACATGGCCTTAGAAGTTATCCCTATAAAATCATATAGTCTGGCTATGCTCCATCTTCACCACACAAAGTATATAAATCATGCACACCCCCGATGACAAGTCAAGCAATTGTTTCACACCTTTTATGTTCTCAAACCTTTTCAACTTTCACGCAATACATGAGCGTGAGCCATGGATATGGCACTATAGGTGGAATAGAATATGGTGGAGGTTGTATGGAAAAAGGAGAAGATAGTCTCACATAAACTAGGCGTATCAATGGGCTATGGAGATGCCCATCAATAGATATCAATGTGAGTGAGTAGGGATTGCCATGCAACGGATGCACTAGAGCTATAAGTGTATGAAAGCTCAAAAAGAAACTAAGTGGGTGTGCATCCAACTTGCTTGCTCACGAAGACCTAGGGCAATTTGAGGAAGCCCGTCATTGGAATATACAAGCCAAGTTATATAATGAAAAATTTCCACTAGTATATGAAAGTGACAAGAATAGGAGACTCTCTATCATGAAGATCAAGGTGCTACTTTGAAGCACAAGTGTGGAAAAAAAGATAGTAACATTGTCCCTTCTCTCTTTTCTCTCTTTTTTTTGGTGGGCATCTTTGGCCTCTCTTTTTTATTATTTGGGCTTCATTGGCCTCTTTTATTATTTGTAAAGTCGGGAGACTCATCCCTTCTTGTGAGGGAATCATAGCTTCCATCATCCTTTCCTCTCATGGGACAATGCTCTAATAATGATGATCATCACACTTTTATTTACTTACAACTCGATACCTACAACAAGATATGACTCTATATGAATGCTTCCCATGGTGTATCGGGATGTGCAACGATCTAGCATAGCAAATGACATCAAAAACGGACAAGCCATGAAAACATCATGCTAGCTGTCTTACGATCATGCAAAGCAATATGACAATGATGGTGCGTGTCATAAAAAACGGAACGGTGGAGGTTGCATGGCAATATATCTCGGAATGGCTATGGAAATGCCATAATAGGTAGGTATGGTGGCTGTTTTGAGGAAGGTATATGGTGGCTGTTTTGAGGAAGGTGGGTTTAATGCACCGGCGAAAGTTGCGCGGTACTAGAGAGGCTAGCAAAGCTGGAAGGGTGAGAGTGCGTATAATCCATGGACTCACATTAGTCATAAAGAACTCACATACTTATTGCAAAAATCTATTAGTTATCTAAGCAAAGTATTAGATGCATGCTCCTAGGGGAGAGGTTGGTAGGAGTAAACCATCGCACGCTCCCGACCCTCACACAAAGGATGACAATCATTAAACAAATCATGCTCCGACTTCGTTACATAACGGTTCGCCATACGTGCATGCTACGGGAGTCACAAACTTTAACACAAGTATTTTTACCATTCCACAATTACTCACTAGCATGACTCTAACATCACCATCTTTATATCTCAAAACTATATGCAAGGAATCCAACTTCTCATAGTATTCAATGCACTTTATATGAAAGTTTTTATTATATCCCTCTTGGATGCCCATTATATTAGGACTAAATTCATAACCTAAACCAATTACCATGCTGTTTAAAGACTCTCAAAATAATATAAGTGAGGTACGAGAGTTCAATTATTTCTATAAAATAAAGACACCACTGTGCTCTAAAAAGATATAAGTGAAGCACTAGAGCAACATTGCCTAGCTCAAAAGATATAAGTGAAGCACATAGAGTATTCTAATAAATTCACGATTAATGAATGTCCCTCTAAAAAGATGTGTGCAGCAAGGATGATTGTGGCAAACTAAAAAGCAAAGACTCATATCATACAAGACGCTCCAAGCAAAACACATATCATGTGGTGAATAAAAATATAGCCTCAAGTAAATTTACCGATGGATTGAAGACGGAAGAGGGGATGCCTTCCGGGGCATCCCCAAGCTTAGGCTCTTTGGTATCCTTGAATATGGCTTGGGGTGCCTTGGGCATCCCCAAGCTTAGGCTCTTGCCACTCCTTATTCCATAGTCCATCAAATCTTTACCCAAAACTTGAAAACTTCACAACACAAAACTCAACAGAAAACTCATGAGATCCGTTAGTATAAGAAAAATAAATCACCACTTTAGGTACTGTTGTGAACTCATTCTTTATTTATATTGGTGTAATATCTACTGTATTCTAACTTCTTCATGGTTCATACCCCCCGATACAACCCATAGATACATCAAAATAAGCAAACAACACAAAGAAAACAGAATCTGTCAAAAACAGAACAGTCTGTAGCAATCTGTAAACTTCGAATACTTCTGTAACTCCAAAAATTCTGAAAAATTAGTAAAATCAGGGAAATTTGTATATAAATCTTGTGTAAAAAATTGAGATCCAATTGACGCTCTGGTGAATTTATAAAATTCCTGGACTGAGTGCAAAAGTTTCTGTTTTTCAGCAAAACCGAATCAACAATCACCGTAAACCATCCCAAAGGTCTTACTTGGCACAAGCACTAATTAAAACAATAAAACACAATTACTACAGAGGTAATAATGTGAAAAACACTAAAGAACAGAAGCAAAAAACAGAAACATAAAATAAAATTGGGTTGCCTCCCAACAAGCGCTATTGTTTAACGCCCTTAGCTAGGCATAACGCAATAGATCTAGGTATTGTCATCTTTGGTATGCAATCCATAAGTAGTTCTCATAATAGATTCATAAGGTAATTTAATTTTCTTTCTAGGAAAGTGTTCCATGCCTTTCCTTAATGGAAATTGGAATATAATGTTTCCTTCTTTCATATCAATAATTGCACCGATCGTTCTAAGGAAAGGTCTACCAAGAATAATAGGGCATGTAGGATTGCAATCTATATCAAGAACAATGAAATATACGGGCACATAATTCCTATTTGCAACAATAAGAACATCATTAATCCTTCCCATAGGTTTCTTAATAGTGGAATCCGCTAGATGCAAATTTAAAGAGCAATCATCAAGATCATGGAAACCTAGCACATCACATAAAGTTTTCGGAATCGTGGAAACGCTAGCACCCAAATCACACAAAGCATGGCACTCATAATCTTTAATTTTAATCTTAATAGTAGTTTCCCACTCATCATTAATCTTTCTAGGTATGGAAACTTCCAACTCAAGTTTTTCTTCAAAAGATTTCATCATAGCATCAACGATGTGTTTAGTAAAAGCTTTATTTTGATTATAAGCATGCGGAGAATTCAACATGGATTGCAACAAGGAAATACAATCAATCAAAGAATAACTATCATAATTAAAGTCCTTGAAATCCAAAAGAGTGGGTTCATTGCTATTTAAAGTTTTGACCTCTTCAATCCCACTTTTATCAATCTTAGCATTAAGATCTATAAACTCCGAATCATTGGGACGACTTTTAACTAAAGTTGACTTATCTCCAGTCCCATCTTTATCAAGATTTTTATTAGAAAACAAATATTCAATAGGAGTCACATCAATCACTTTAAGATCTTCATCATTATTTTCACGAGAACACATCTTTTCAAGCCATTCACGCTTAGCACGCATTCTAGCGGTTCTTTCCTTACACTCGTCAATAGAAGTTCTCATAGCTTTTAAAGACTCATTAATATAACACTTAGGTGGAGTAGATCTAATTTTCAAAGAATCAATCTCAAGAGAAATTTTATCAACGTTCCTAGCCAAATCATCAATCTTGAGCAATTTTTCTTCAATCGTAGCATTGAAAACCTTTTGCGAACTAAAAAATTATTTAATATTATTCTCGAGATCAGAGGGCATATTATTATAATTTCCATAAGAATTGTTGTAGGAATTACCATAATTATTAGAGGAATTACTAGGAAACCGCCTAGGGTTGAAATTACCTCTATACGCGTTATTACCAAAATTGTTTCTACCAACAAAATTCACATCCATAGATTCATTATTATTTCCAATCAAAGAAGACAAAGGCATATAATTAGGATCAATAGGATCACTCTTACTAGCAAACAATTTCATTAATTCATCCATCTTTTCACTCAAAGTGTTTATTTCTTCAATAGCATGCACCTTTTTACTAGTAGGAGATCTTTCGGTATGCCATTGAGAGTAATTTGCCATAATATTATCTAGGAGTTTAGTAGCTTCTCCTAATGTGATTTCCATAAAAGTACCATTAGCGGCGGAATCTAAAAGATTTCTAGAAGCAAAATTCAATCCCGCATAAAAAATTTGTATAATCATCCATAAACTCAAACCATGTGCGGGGCAATTTCTAATCATTAGTTTCATCCTCTCCCAAGATTGTGCAACATGCTCATGATCAAGTTGCTTAAAATTCATTATATAGTTCCTAAGGGAGATGATCTTAGCGGGCGGAAAGTACTTGGAAATAAAAGCATCTTTACACTTATTCCATGAATCAATACTATTTTTAGGCAAATATGAAAACCAAGTTTTAGCACGATCTCGTAGTGAGAAACGAAATAGCTTTAATTTAACAATATCATTATCCACATCTTTCTTCTTTTGCATATCACACAACTCAACGAAAGTATTTAGATGGGATGCGGCATCTTCATTAGGAAGGCCAGAAAATTGTTCTTTCATAACAAGATTAAGCAAAGCGGCATTAATTTCATAAGATTCCGCACTAGTGGCGGGAGCAATCGGAGTACTAATAAAATCATTATTATTAGTATTGGAAAAGTCACACAACTTGGTATTCTCTTGAGTCATCGTGACAAAGCAAGCAATCTAGCACGCAAGCAAGCAAAAAGAAAACGAGAAGACGAACGGAAGAAGGGCGAATAAAAAGGCAAATTTTTTCTGAAAATCGTTTTAGAAGTGGGGGCGAGGAAAACAAGAGGCAAATGGCAAATAATGTAAATGCAAGAGATGAGTTTGTGATGGGTACTTGGTAGGCTTGATGTAGATCTCCCCGGCAACGGCACCAGAAATCCTTCTTGCTACTTCTTGAGCTTGCGTTGGTTTTCCCTTGAAGAGGAAAGGGTGATGCAGCAAAGTAGATAAGTATTTCCCTCAGTTGTTGAGAACCAAGGTATCAATCCAGTAGGAGATACAAGCAAGTCCCCAATATATGTACCTACACAAATAATCAAACACTTGCACCCAACGCTATAAAGGGGTTGTCAATCCCTTCACGGTTACTTGCAAGGATGAGATCTGATAGAGATAGATATAGAAGATTACTAAAACGAAAAGTAAAACAAAAGTAAAAAGATTGCAGCAAAGTATTTTTGGTATTTTTGGTTTATAGATCTGAAAATATAATATGGAAAATAGACCCGGGGGCCATAGGTTTCACTAGAGGCTTCTCTCTTGAAGGAAAATAATACGGTGGGTGAACAAATTACTGTCGAGCAATTGATAGAAAAGCACATAGTTATGACGATATCCAAGGCAATGATTATGCATATAGGCATCACGTCGGTGTCAAGTAGACCGAAACGATTCTGCATCTACTACTATTACTCCACACATCGACCGACTCATGCCTGCATCTAGAGTATTAAGTTCATGAAGAACAGAGTAACGCATTAGGTAAGATGACATGATGTAGAGGGATAAACTCAAGCGATATGATGAAAACCCCATCTTTTTATCCTCGATGGCAACAATACAAATACGTGCCTCGCTACCCCTACTTTGTCACTGGGTGAGGACACCGCAAGATTGAACCCAAAACCAAGCACTTCTCCCATTGCAAGAATTACCAATCTAGTTGGCCAAACCAAACCAATAACTCGAAGACACTTGCAAGGATATGAAATCATGCATATAAGAATTCAGAGAAGATTCAAATAATATTCATAGATAATCTGATCATAAACCCACAATTCATCGGATCTCGACAAACACACCGCAAAAGAGTATTACATCGGATAGATCTCCATGAAGATCATGAAGAACATGGTATTGAAGAACATAGAGAGAAAAGAAGCCATCTAGCTACTAGCTATGGACCCGAAGGTCTGAGGTGAACTACTCACGCATCATCGGAGGGGCAATAGAGTTGATGTAGATGCCCTCCGTGATCGAATCCCCCTCCGGCAGATTACCGGAAAAGGCTCCAAGATGGGATCTCACGGGAACAGAGGCTTTCGGCGGCGGAAAAGTATTTTCGTGGCTCTTTTTGGTATTGGGGGGATATTTGGGAATTTATAGGCCGAAGAATAGGGTTAGGAAGACCTGCTGGGGGGCACAAGCCAGGGGGGCGCCCCCCCCTAGGGCGCGCCCAGGTGGCTTGTCGCCTCCCGGAAAGTCTCCTGCCTTCATCTCCAAGTCTGGCAGGTTTCTTCTGGTCCAAGAAAAATCATTCCGGAGATTTTATTCCGTTTGGACTCCGTTTAATATTCCTTATCTGCAATACTCAAAAACAAGGAAAAAACAAAAACTGGCACTAGGCACTAGGTTAATAGGTTAGTCCCAAAAATAATATAAAATAGCATATTAATGCTTATAAAACATCCAAAACAGATAATATAATAGCATGGAACAATCAAAAATTATAGATACGTTGGAGACGTATCAACATGCAAGTCATGATATTCTATACAATTCATGATCATCTCATACATCACATATATCTCATCATGTAATTGGCCATATCACATCACAACATACCCTGCAAAAACAAGTTAGACGTCCTCTAATTGTTGTTGCAAGTTTTACGTGGCTGCTACGGGGTATCTAGCAAGAACAATTCTTGCCTACGCAAAACCACAACGGTGATATGCAAATTGCTATTCAACCTTCTCAAGGACTGCCTTTGTCAAATCCGATCCAACTAAAGTGGGAGAAATAGACACCCGCCAACCATCTTTATGCAACGAAGTTACATGTCAGTTGATGGAACCGGTCTCTCGTAAGCGTACGAGTAATGTTAGTCCGGGCCGCTTCATCCCACAATACCGCCGAATCAAGAAAAGAACAAGGGAGGAAGCAATCTGAATATCAACACCCACAAACTCCTTTGTGTTCTACTCATGATCTCATCTACACATAGACCTAGCTCAGATGCCACTGTTGGTGAACGTTGCATGGGAAACAAAAAATTTCCTACGCACACGCAAGATCTATCCATGGTGATGAGCATATACGAGAGGGAGAGTGGATCTACATACCCTTGTAGATCGCTAAGCGGGAAGCGTTAAGAAACGCGGTTGATGTAGTCAAACGTCTTCGCGATCCAAATCGCCGAGCGTCCCGCGATCCAATCACGATCCGTCCCGATATAGCGCCGAACGGACAACACCTCCGCGTTCAGCACACGTACAGCTCGATGACGATCTCTGCCATCTTGATCCAGCAAGAGGGAGCGGAGAGGTAGATGAGTTCTCCGGCAGCGCGACGGCGCGGCGGCGGCGGTGGTGGAACTATTCCAGCAGGGCTTCGCCTAAGCACTGTTGAAAACTAGAGGACTTGATCTATTGGGGAGAGAGGGCTGCACCGTGGCTTAGGGTTTTCTGGTGCGGCTGCCCTCTCTCCCCTCCAGTATATATAGGAGGAAGGGGAGGGAGGCCGGCGCCCCTAGGGCTTCCCCTAGGTGCGGCCGAAGTGGGAGAGGTGGAGGAGTCCTACTCCAATCCTACTAGGAGTAGGATTCCTCCTCCCCACTTGGAAACCCTTTCCACCTTTGGGTTTTCCCACCCCTAGCCGCATGGGCCTAAGTGGGGGGTTTGGCCAGCCCACTAGGGGCTGGTTCACCTCCTCCCACAGCCCATGAGGCCCTTTGGGTCGAGAGGCCCCTCCCGATGGTCCCCCGGTACCCTCCCGGCACTCCCGGTACACTATCGAAATACCCGAAACTTTTCCGGTGACCAAAACGGGACTTCCTATATATCAATCTTTACCTCCGGACCATTCCGGAGCTCCTCGTGATGTCCGGGATCTCATTCGAGACTTCGAACAACCTTCGGTCACCACCATACATAACTCTACTATACCGAAACATCACCGAACCTTAAGTGTGCACACCCTGCAGGTTCGAGAACTATGTAGACATGACCGAGACACCTCTACAGTCAATAACCAATAGCGGGACCTGGATGCCCATATTGGTTCCTACATATTCTACGAAGATCTTTATCGGTTGAACCTCTATGTCAAGGATTCAGTTAATCCCGTACGTTGTTCCCTTTGTTCTTCGGTATGTTACTTGCCCGAGATTCGATCGTCGGTATCTCTATACCTAGTTCAATCTCGTTACCGGCAAGTCTCTTTACTCATTCCGTAATACAAGATCCCGTGGCTAACACTTTAGTCACAATGCTTGCAAGGCTTGTTGTGATGTTGTATTACCGAGTGGGCCCTGAGATACCTCTCCGTCACACGGAGTAACAAATCCCAGTCTTGATCCATGCCCACTCAACAGACACCCTCGGAGATACCTGTAGAGCATCTTTATAGTCACCCAGTTACATTGTGACGTTTGATACACACAAGGTACTCCTTCAGTGTCAGTGAGTTGCATGATCTCATGGTCATAGGAACAGATACTTGACATGCAGAAAACTATAGCAATAAACTGACACGATCATATGCTACGTTCATAGTTTGGGTCTTGTCCATCACATCATTCTCCTAATGATGTGATCCCGTTATCAAATGACATCTCATATCTATGGCTAGGAAACCTTGACCATCTTTGATCAACAAGCTAGTCTACTAGAGGCACACTAGGGACATAGCGTTGTCTATGTATCCACACATGTATTAGTGTTTCCAATTAATACAATTATAGCATGGATAATAAACGATTATCATGAACAAGGAAATATAATAATAACTACTTTTATTATTGCCTCTAGGGCATATTTCCAACAAAGAAATGACCGACAAATTCATCATCAAGAAGATACTTCGAGCTTTGGATGAGAGATATGACATCGTGTGCACATTGATCCAAATGATGCCCAACTACAAAGATATCAAGCCTACGAAAGTCATTGGAAGGATTGTTGCTCATGAGATGACACTCAAGGACAAAGAAGAGCTTCACAAAAAGTCTAGCGGTTCTTACAAAGCCACAAGTGATGCTCCCGCAACCTCAAGCGACAACCTTGTCACCAATGAAGAGATAAGCCTCATGGTCAAGAAATTCAACAAGTTCCACAAGAATAGAGGCAAAGAACGAAGCTCCAACTCAAGATACGAAGAGAAGCGTTCGTCAAGTCGTGACCGAAACTGCTACAATTGTGGGAAGCCCAGACACTACTCCAATGAGTGCACGGCTCCCCACAAACGAAGAGAAGAGTCACCTAGAAGACGAAGCTCAAGGAATGAATCACCTCAAAGAGAGAGAAGGAGTAGAGATGATCGCTATGAACGAAGACCCTCAGGGAGAAGTAGGGACTCGGAGAAGAAGGACAAGTACACCAAGAGCTACTCAAGAAGAAGACATCAAGCTCATGTTGGTGAATGGGTTTTCGGCTCTGAATCCGACAACCACTCCGAGAGAAGCTATCACTCCAACTCTGACTATAGTCAAGATGAAGGTGTTGCCGGACTTGCACTAGTGACTACCAACTCCTATGATCTATTTGATTCACCAAATGAAGGGAGTGGAAGTTTCTTCATGGCTAAAGGCCCCAAGGTATCACACCCCGAGTATCTTGATTTCAATAGTGATGAAGATGATTTACTTGGTGATGATGACTTGCTCTTTGATAAAACTAGTGATGTTAGTCAAAATGAACTTGATAATTTTCATGCTAGTCAAGATAAGTCGGTTGATGATGATAAGATGAAAATAGAACAACTAACTAAAGAATTAAACACTCTTAAGTTAGCCCATGAATCTACTCTAGAAGATCATAGAGAGCTTGTAAGGACTCATGAGAAGCTACGCTTCGAGAAGCTCACCTTGGAGCAAGAACATGAGTTTCTTAAAGCTATCAATGACGATCTCCGAAAGAAGACTTCATCTTATCTAGCCAAATGATTACTCTTGTCTACATTCATGCCACAAGTTAAACCTAGACAAACTAGTAACAAAGGCAAGAAAGGTTCTTCATCTAGTAGCAACAATAAAAATGCTAAATCTAATGATGTTGCTTCGAGTAGTTCTATTGATTCCACTAATGATGATTCTCTTAGCCAAGTTACACTTGAGCAAGAAAACGATTTATTGAAAGGAATTATAGAGAAAGGTATCTACAAGAGTCTTGCCGGGTGTAAGCAATTTGAGGAAATTGTACGCATGCACGGAGGATACCGGAAGAACCATGACATTGGCTACTTCAACGCAAATGGAGTTGAATGGGAATATACCCCAATCACAAGTTTGTTCCTCAAAGGGAGAAGTGTGAACATACTCTTCCCAAGGGAACGAAAGCTCAAGATGACCTTCCACCACAAGACCACAAGCTCAAGGGCAAGGACAAGCTTCAAGAGGACATTGACTCATATGAAGATGAATCCCAAGCTTTGGTGGAGTGGGTTCCCAAGGCTACTTCAAGCTCAACTTCTACAAGTGCCACTTCAACACCAAGGATCCCCATCAAGTTGATGTGGATCCCTAAGAAGAAGAACTAGAGAAGTTCATGAGGGGTGACTCCGCCAATGAAATTCACTCACATTCATTATTGGCAAGAACTAGTTGCAATCAACGTCAACATCATGCAATAGTTCAAGGAGTCACACATTCCCTCAAAGGTAAGAAAGGGACAAGGTAATCAACAAATCCATGGACATCATCATGTATGCTTTGCACTCCATGTCCATAGATATCCTTGTATTTGTCTCTTGTGTGTTGGGACTAACCCATGTAGGTGAGAAGAGTAAGGAAACAACAAGGATGCTCCCAACTCTTGGTGATCTTCATCAACCTTGAGCATCCACCACTACATCACCCACATGAAGTCTTCTACGACAAACCCAAGGTTAGTTTATCCCTCCTATGGGGGGATGTCACATCAAGGGGGAGCTTTACTCTAAGACTTGAGTTAAAGCATCACTTAGAATGTGACAACATTAAATGCTTTATGTAAAAGTGGTAACCCCACTTGTGCTTAAACGATGAGTATGAACTATTATCAAGTATTCTTGCTTGGATCTGCTATGGCTTGAGACTGCGTCCGTATTTTCCCAAAGAGGAAGGGATGATGCAGCACAGCGACGGTAAGTATTTCCCTCAGTTATGAAACCAAGGTTATCAAAAAAGTAGGAGGATCACCAACACCCAATAAGCAGCACCTGCACACAAACAACAAATACTTGCAACCCGACGCGAAAGAGAGGTTGTCAATCTCTCTACGGTAATAAGATACTCCCTCTGTAAAGAAATATAAGAGCGTTTAGATCACTAAAGTAGGGATCTAAACACTCTTATATTTGTTTACGGAGGGAGTAGATTAGTTAGTGATAGATAGGAGAGATAGATATCTCAAGAACACAATAAAAAGAGTAGATATGCAGCAATATATTTTTGGGTTTTTGGTTTTATAGATCTGAAAACAAAGAGTGCAAAAAACGTAGATCGGAAAGCAATATGATGGAAAAGTAGACCCGAGGGCCGTAGGGTTCACTAGTGGCTTCTCTCATGAGTATAGCGCACGGTGGGTGAACAAATTACTGTTGGGCAATTGATAGAAAATAGAATAGTCATGATGATATCCAAGGCGATGATCATTATATAGGCATCACGTCCAAGATAAGTAGACCGACTCCTGCCTGCATCTACCACTATTACTCCACACATCGACCGCTATCCAGCATGCATCTAGTGTATTAAGTTCATGGAAAAATGGAGTAATGCAATAAGAACGATGACATGGTGTAGACAAGATCTATTCATGTAGGAATAGACCCCATCTTGTTATCCTTAATAGCAATGATACATGCGTGTCTTGTTGCCCCTTCTGTCACTGGGAAAGAACACCGCAAGATCGAACCCATTACAAAGCACCTCTTCCCATGGCAAGAAAAATCGATCTAGTTGGCCTAACTAAACCAAAGATTCGAAGAAGAAATACGAGGCTATAAGTAATCATGCATATAAGAGATCAAAGAAGACTCAAATAATATTCATGGATAGAAACTGATCATGAACTCAAAATTCATCAGATCCCAACAAACACACCGCAAAAGTTTACATCAAATAGATCTCCAAGAGACCATTGTATTGAGAATCATAAGAGATAAAGAGAGAAGAAGCCATCTAGCTACTGCCTACGGACCCGTAGGTCTATGGTGGACTACTCACGCATCATCGGAGAGGCACCTATGAGGAAGATGAACCCTCCGTGATGGTGTTTAGATTGGATCTCGCGATTCTGGAACTTGCGGCGGCTGGAATTGTGTTTCGTCGACCCCCTAGGGTTTTCCGAATATTTGAGAATTTATAGGCATCAGAGGCGGTTCAGAGGGGGCCCGAGGTGGGCACAACCCACCAGGCCACGCCAGGGGGCCTGATACGTCTCCAACGTATCTATAATTTTTGCTTGTTCCATGCTGTTATATTATCATTCTTGGATGTTTTACAATCATTTTACTACAATTTTATACTATTTTTGGGACTAACCTATTAACCTAGAGCCTAGTGCCATTTTCTGTTTTTTCCTTGTTTTTGAGTTTTACAGAAAAGGAATATCAAACGGAGTCCAAACGGAATAAAAATCTACGGTGAATTCTAATGGACCAGAAGAAGCCCAGGGAGCTTTGGAGTTGGGCTAGAAGAGCCACGAGGCCACCACAAGCCTGCCCCCCCCTAGGGCGCGCCCCCCTGGACTTGTTTCCGCCGCCAAAAATTCCTATAAATACAGAAACCCCAAGAAACAAACCTAGATCGGGAGTTCCGCCGCCGCAAGCCTCCAGAGCCACGAAAAACCAATCGGGAGCCCGTTCCGGCACCCTGCCGGAGGGGGAAACCATCACTGGAGGCCATCTTCATCATCCCGGCGGTCTCCATGACGAGGAGGGAGTAGTTCACCCTCGGGGCTGAGGGTATGTACCAGTAGCTATGTGTTTGATCTCTCTCTCTCTCTCTCGTGTTCTTGAGATGACACGATCTTGATGTACCGCGAGCTTTATTGATATAGATGAATCATATGGATTTTTCCCCTCTCTATCTTCTTGTGATGAGTTGAGTTTTCCCTTTGAAGTTTACTTATCGGATTGAGACTTTAAGGATTTGAGAACACTTGATGTATGTCTTGCGATGGGATATCCGTGGTGACAATGGGATGTTCTATTGATCCACTTGATGTATGTTTTGGTGATCAACTTGCGGGTTCCGTGAACTTGGGAATCTATGCATAGGGGTTGGCACATGTTTTCGTCTTGACTCTCCGGTAGAAACTTTGGGGCACTCTTTGAAGTTCTTTGTGTTGGATTGAACATGATGAATCTGAAATTATGTGATGCATATCGTATAATCAAGCCCATGAGTACTCGAGGTGACATTGGGGTATCTAGGTGACATTAGGGTTTTGGTTGATGTGTATCTTAAGGTGTTATTTTAGTACGAACTCTAGGGCTGTTCGTGACACTTATAGGGATAGCTCATAAGATTGATCAGAAAAGATAACTTTGAGGTGGTTTCGTACCCTACAATAATTTCTTCGTTTGTTCTCCACTATTTGTGACTTTGGAGTGAACTCTTTGTCGCACGTGAGGGATTTACATATGATTCAACTATGTCGGTATTGTTGAGAGAACTTGCACTAGTGAAAGTATGAACCCTAGGCCTTGTTTTCAAGCATTGCAATACTGTTTGTGCTCACTTTTGTTACTTGTTACCTTGCTGTATTTATATTTTCAGATTACAAAAACCTATATCTACCATCCATATTACACTTGTATCACCATCTCTTCGCCGAACTAGTGCACCTATACAATTTACCATTGTATTGGGTGTGTTGGGGACACAAGAGACTCTTTGTTATTTGATTGCAGGGTTGTTTGAGAGAGACCATCTTCATCCTACGCCTCCCACGGATTGATAAACCTTAGGTCATCCACTTGAGGGAAATTTGCTACTGTCCTACAAAACTCTGCGCTTGGAGGCCCAACACGAGTCTGCAAGAAGAAGGTTGCGTAGTAGACATCAGGGCCCCTGGCGCGCCCTGGTGTCTTGTGCCCCCCTCGGGCTTCTTCTCCGGTACTTCTTTGGCTCATCGGGTGTCTTCTGGTCCAGAAAAAATCTCCAAAAGGTTTCGTCACGATTGGACTCCGTTTGGTATTGATTTTCTGCGAAGTAAAAAACAAGCAAAAACAACAACTGGCACTTTGGCACAATGTCAATAGGTTAGTCCCAAAAATGATATAAAGTTGTTATAATATGATGGTAAAACATCCAAGAATGATAATATAACAGCATGGAACAAGCAAAAATTATAGATACATTGGAGACGTATCAGCATCCCCAAGCTTAATTCCTACTCGTCCTCGAGTAGGTAAATGATAAAAACAGACTTTTTGATGTGGAATGCGGCCTAACATGTTCATCACATTCTTTTCTTTTGTATAGCATGGATATTTGGACTTATAATGATTCAAAGCAATAGTCTAGTTTTAACATAATGACTTCAATACTCAAGCATGTCAACAAACAACCATGTCTTTCAAAATATCAACACTAAAGAAAGTTATCCCTAGCCCATCATGCTCAATCATTGATCCATTCATGAAACACACTCAAATATTAACTATGCCCAATGCTCAAGTACGATCATACTGCCCCCTAGTTGGTGCTTATAAGAGAAGATGGAGACTCAAAGTAATTTTTTTTTGCATAAAGTAAATAGATAGGCCCTTCGCAGAGGGAAGTAGGGATTTGTAGAGGTGCCAGAGCTCAAAGTTTAAATTGAGAGAGAGAAATATTTTGGGTGGCATGCTTTTTCTGTCAACCAAAATGACAAAGTAGCTCACAATGCTTTCCAAGCTAGATATATCATAGGCGGTTCCCAAACAGAAAATAAAGTTTATTCCTTTTTCCACCAAACTTTCACTTTCCATGGCGGGCCGTATCCACGATTGCCTTCCATACCAACACTTTCCAAGGAATTTATTATTTGACAACATAAAGTAAATATTTTTTTCTTTTTCTTCTTCATTTCGGGAATGGGCATCCCTATTACCGCCGCACTCTCGTGCAATGACAAGTGAATAAACACTCATTTTGAGAATAACACATATAGCATGGAAAAATATTGGACACTCCCCACCGTTTCATGAGCGGTACGGGCACACAAAAGAGAAAATTTATTTTGAAAATTTAGAGATGGCACATACAAATTTGCTTGGAACGGCATGGAAATACCGCATATAGGTAGGTATGGTGGACTCATAAGGCAAAACTTGGTTTAAGGATTTTGGATGCACAAGTAGTATTTCTACTTAGTACAAATGGAGGCTAGCAAATAGATTGGGAAGCAACCAAACAAAGAAACGAAAATTCACATAAGTGAGCATTGAACATAACTAACACCGAATAATGCACCACAAGTAGGATGTAACTTCATTGCAAAACTATTGACTTTCATGCATGCATAGGGAATCACAAACCTTAACACCAATATTCCTACTAAGCATAATTACTCATTAACATGACTCACATATTACTATCATCATGTTTCAAAACTATTACAAGGAATCAAGTTTAATTTGTCCAATGATCTTCATGAACGTTTTTATTATATCCTCCTTGGATATCTATCACTTTGGGACTAGTTTCATATATTTCCATTGCTTTTTGGCAAGCTCAAACAAATTTAAGTGAAGCACATGAGCATAAAGATTTCATCTCTCAAAAAGGTATAAGTGAAGCATGAGAGGATTTCTTCAAAATTTACTAACTCTCAAATTAATCTAAGTGAAGCATTAGAGGATTTCTTCAAAATTTTCCAAGCACACCGTGCTCAAAAAGATATAAGTGAAGCACTAGAGCAATTTCTATAGCTCAAAACGTTTAAGTGAAGCACATAGAGCAATTCTAACAAATCATAGCATGGTTTTGGCTTTCCAAAATAGGTGTGTCCAGCAAGGATACAAAGGAAAAACTAACAAACAAAGCAAGCAAAGATACAAGACGCTCCAAGCAAAACACATGATATGTGACGAATAAAAATATAGCTCCAAGTAAAATACCGATGGTCGTTAGAAGAAAGAGGGGATGCCACTCAGGGGCATCCCCAAGCTTAGTTGATTGTTTCTCTTTGGATATATCTTGGGGGTGCGGTAGCATCCCCAAGTTTGCCTTTTTCTACTACTTATTCCTTCATCCATCGTGATCTCACCCAAAACTTGAAAACTTCAATCACACAAAACTCAACAAAATCTTCGTGAGATCCGTTAGTATAAGAAAGCAAATCACTACTTTAGGTACTGTTGCAAACCCATTCATATTTTGTTATTGCATTATACCTACTGTATTTTAACTTTACCATGGCTTATACCCCCCAATACAAACCATAGATTCATCAAAACAAGCACACAATGCAACGAAAACTGAATCTGTCTTAAACAGAACAGTCTGTAGTAATCTGTACTCTACCCATACTTCTGTAACTCTAAAAATTCTGAAAAATTAGGAAAACGTATGTAATTTGTATATAACACTGTGTTAAAATTTCAGCTCAATATCACGTTCCAGCAAAAAATGAAAATTCATATACTGGACGCAAAGTTTCTGTTTTAGATTCAGCATCACTTCTACTCATCCTATGAATCATCCTAAAGGCTTTACTTGGCACGAACACTAAATAAACCATAAAAACACAATCATAATAGAGGCATAATTGTGTCAACACTCAAAACCAGAAAGGAAAAACCAAAAATTTATTTATTCATTGGGTTGCCTCCCAACAAGCGCTATCGTTTTACGCCCCTAGCTAGGCATAATGGATAGATTCAAGTATTGTCATCTTTGATTTTTGACTCTTCAATCACGCAACTAGATTTCTTCAAGGGTTTAGCATGCATATTCTTAACGATAACACTCCTAGGAAGAAAACCAAAAAATTCATTCTTGTAAATAGGATCTCTTATGATTTCAACAAAGTCGGGATGAATACTAATCATTTTAAGATCTCCCTTGTGGCCACTTGGTGTAGCAACTTTGTTCTTAGTGACTTGCGTGGTCTTGCCAATTTTTACGGGAGTTTTTTCAATAGTTTTGATAGAAGAAAAGGCAGAACCCAAATTACTAAAAATCTCTTCCAACTTATCAATACGGTAAGGACTTTCTTCTACCCTTTCGTTAACTACGGTTTCTTTTGCCTTTAGTAATTTAATGGCATCTCCCGCCTTAGCCCCAATTTTATTAGCAAGATTATGCAATTTCTTATCCAAATCTTCAAGATGTTCTTTAGTAATCATCTTCTTTTCAATAGCATCTAATCTCTCCATAACGTGTTCTAGAGTTAAAGTTGTTTCATTGATCATGATAGGTGGTGATCCCACTATACTTCCCAAAGCATTAAAAGCATCCAAAGATGGGCACATCAAGAAATTCCCACCGGTAATCGTATCAAGGATGAATCTATACCAAGTGGTGATGCCAACATAAAAACTGCGAAGAAGAACAACGGTAGATTGCTTATGGATAGATCTATTATGAGCATTGCGAATCCTATACCAAGCATGTTTCAGGTTCTCCCCTCCCCTTTGCTTAAAATTAAGAACCTCATTATCGGGGGTACACGCAATAAAGGAAGAACTAGCCATAGTGTCACGGCAAGAGATCCGGCGAGAAAAAGGCAAACGAAAAAGAGGGTGAATAAAACGGCAAATTGGTGAAGTGGGGGGGAGGAAAACGAGAGGCAAATGGCAAATAATGTAATTCAAGGAGATGAGATTTGTGATTAGGAACCTGGTAGATGATGATGGAGTCCCCTCGGCGCCTACGATAGGCACGTCGAAGATACTGCTTCCTCCCCGGCAACGGAGCCAGAAATTCCTTTGACGTGGCTTGAGACTGCGTCAGTATTTCCCCAAAGAAGAAGGGATGATGCAGCACAGTGACGGTAAGTATTTCCCTCAGTTATGAAACCAAGGTTATCGAACCAGTAGAAGGATCACCAACACCCAATAAGCAGCACCTGCACACAAACAACAAATATTGCAACCCGACGCGAAAGAGAGGTTGTCAATTTCTCTACGGTAATAAGATAGATTAGGTAGTGATAGATAGGAGAGATAGATCTCTCAAGAACACAAATAAAAAGAGTAGATATGCAGCAATATATTTTTGGGTTTTTGGTTTTGTAGATCTGAAAACAAAGAGTGCAAAAAACGTAGATCGGAAAGCAATATGATGGAAAAGTAGACCCGGGGGGCGTAGGGTTCACTAGTGGCTTCTCTCATGAGTATAGCGCACGGTGGGTGAACAAATTACTGTTGGGCAGTTGATAGAAAATCGAATAGTCATGATGATATCCAAGGCGATGATCATTATATAGGCATCACGTCCAAGATAAGTAGACCGACTCCTGCCTGCATTTACCACTATTACTCCACACATCGACCGCTATCCAGCATGCATCTAGTGTATTAAGTTCATGGAAAAACGGAGTAATGCAATTAGAACAATGACATGATGTAGACAATATCTATTCATGTAGGAATAGACCCCATCTTGTTATCCTTAATAGCAACGATACATGCGTGTCTTGCTGTCCCTTCTGTCACTGGGAAAGAACACCGCAAGATCGAACCCATTACAAAGCACCTCTTCCCATGGCAAGAAAAATCGATCTAGTTGGCCTAACTAAAACAAAGATTCAAAGAAGAAATACGAGGCTATAAGTAATCATGCATATAAGAGATCAAAGAAGACTCAAATAATATTCATGGATAGAAACTGATCATGAACTCAAAATTCATCGGATCCCAACAAACACACCGCAAAAGTTTACATCAAATAGATCTCCAAGAGACCATTGTATTGAGAATCATAAGAGAGAGAGAAGAAGCCATCTAGCTACTGCCTATGGACCCGTAGGTCTATGGTGGACTACTCACGCATCATCGGAGAGGCACCTATGAGGAAGATGAACCCCTCCGTGATGGTGTTTAGATTGGATCTCGCGGTTCTGGAACTTGCGGCGGCTGGAATTGTGTTTCGTCTACTCCCCTAGGGTTTTCCGAATGTTTGAGAATTTATAGGCATCAGAGGCGGTTCAGAGGGGGGCCCGAGGTGGGCACAACCCACCAGGCCGCGCCAGGGGCCCCCTGGCGCGCCCTGGTGTCTTGTGCCCCCCTCGGGCTTCTTCTCCAGTACTTCTTTGGCCCATCGGGTGTCTTCTGGTCCAGAAAAAATCTCCAAAAAGTTTTGTCGCGATTGGACTCCGTTTGGTATTGATTTTCTCCGAAGTAAAAAACAAGCAAAAACAACAACTGGCACTTTGGCACTATGTCAATAGGTTAGTCCCAAAAAATGATATAAAGTTGTTATAATATGATGGTAAAACATCCAAGAATGATAATATAATAGCATGGAACAAGCAAAAATTATAGATACGTTGGAGACGTATCAGGCTCCTAAGTCAATATACTCATATATAGATGACTCCGTCATCGCCAAAATGCTTGATAGATGCTAGTATGTATGTGCATGTTTGCCATGATTTCATTTGACATCTTATTGTGTGAGCATGTTGGTCTGCATTTCTTTATTCATTCGAGGACATCCAATTGTTGCTATTTGGACTTTGGTTTTTATTTTGCCAATTGGATGGACAAGAATGCCTAGGACCACTCTCTAGCTATCTATGCTTTCTCGTCTCATATTCCATTCTTGCTGCATCACAAAATTTGAACAAGTACTTTTCGATCTCTCTGTGTGAGGAGCACTCGGAGTTCCGTATCGACAAAGGACTGACCATTAAAACCTTCCAAGTGCATCTCGATGGAACCAATACCAAAATCTTGGTCTCACCGAATGCCTAGGGTTGATCTGGTTTTCACACTCGGTATCACCGATTTCATCTTCTCGGTTACACCGAGTTTCCCTGTCAGCTGACAGTAGAGGAACTCGGTGACACCAAAAAGTTAGAACCGGTATCACCGACAGCCACAGGTATATAAAGAGGCAGACCCAACTTTTGAAATTACTTTCTCAAATGTCATCCCCTCCAAAACCCTAGCTGCCGAACAAGGACCCCTGGTCATCTCCTTCGTCTTTCGGAGCACCTTCGCCGTTGGAAGTCCACGTCGTCGACGGAATCTTCACCGTCGTCGCCGCCGTAGTGAGATCGTCACCGAATTAGGGTACGGTTTCGACCCCTCGTGCGCTCCTCCCTCCAAATCTTGCGCATTAGGACTTTTCCATCGATAAGACAAACTTTGAGATTGATCTATCCACAAGAACTTCCATTAGAATAGCGAACAAAAGATTTTTTAGGGTTTGTCATCCGCAACTTGAATCCTGGTGAAACCGAAGCAAAAGAATCGGTAGCACAGATTCCCTTTTCTGGTCAACTGAGAACAACCTCGGTGAAACCGAGTGCCCATTTTCGGTGTTACCGAAAGTGGTGCCAAGTTTCTGTAATGCAGGTTGTTTGTCTCGGTGGTTCCGAAAAGTTTGCCTCGGTTGTACCGATATTCACTTGGCAGAATGCAAATCTTGAGAAATTTTAGTTCAAATCTTTGAGAAAATTGTCTGCATTTTGTGACGACTCAACCCTTCCACTCTTCTATACTCTTTTCACAGGGTCAGAGATGTCAGGTTCTGATGATAGCCAGAATGACTTCAGAGAGAAGAATGTTGACATGAGCTCAGGCACTAGTCCTGATGGGAGCTATGATGATGTACCTAGCTCACCAGATCTGCCCAAAGCTGCAACCAGGGCAAGAAGGAAGCTCAACTCAGATGAGGAGGATGAAGACTTTATACCTGAGGAGCTACCCAAGAAAGATGCTACTGCCAAGAGCACTGCTGCTGCCACTTCATCTAAGAAGAAGGCAATAAGGAAAGAATATGCCAGCTCAGGGTCAGTAAGAGCACCAGAGAGTGCGAGGGCAACATTGACTGTTGAGCCCTCAAAGAAGTCTATGCCTAAGAACGCAGGAGAGAAGAAAAGGGAAAGGACAAGATATGTCAAAGCTACAGTTCTTCCTTCTACTCCAGAGTACTTAGATGAAGAAGAAGAGGAGGAAGAGCCAGCTGCCAAGGCTCCTCCTAAGAAGAAGAAGAAGCTTAATTATGGCTGATGCTATGCCCAAGGATACATCATCCAAAGGCACCAAGACTGTCCCCAAGAAGGTTGTTGCTGTTTCGAAACCCAAGAGGTTCTCTTGAGACATCCCAGCTTCTAGCAAGAACAAGACTTCTACTTTCAGGGAAGCTGAGGATGATACACAGTTTGCTTTGATGAAGCTTAGACCACACCTTCCAGAGCATAATGCCAGCCATCCTGTTGCTGAAGACATGAAGAAGAGGAAGGACTCAGGCTTGAGAGAGTGGAGAGTTGTTGATCCTTACTCTCAGAGGAGAAGGACAGATGTAGATCACAGATTCTACACAAAGGAACAACAAGATTTCTATGAAACAGTTTTGCTTGATAAGAGCCCCACAGTGAGTGACATGAGATATGTGGATTGGAAGCACATCAAGGACAATGAAGACTACTTCCCAAGCATGCAAGATAACTTCCACTGCATTGGTCTTGATGAGTTTGTTGGTAAGGAGTTCACAGCTTGGAACGACGAGATGATCATGCAATTCTACTCCACTACACATTTCTATGAAGATGGTCGGATTGTATGGATGACAGAAGGCACCAGGTATGAATCCACAGTTGAGGAGTGGGCTGCCATCTTAGGAGCTCCACAGGTGGAAGATGGTGACCTAGATGTGTACTCCGAGTCCAAGGCAAATCATAATGCCATGAAGAACATGTACAATGAGATCCCTGCTGCAAACTTGCCATCTCACAAGCTTGGATCCATTTACTTCCTCGAGGCTGGTTTACGCACGATCAACACTATCTTAAGGCATACCTTGATGCCTAAGTCTGGAGATGAGAAGATGATAAGAGGCTACTCTATCAACATGCTGCTCCATCTTGATCAACATACCAGATTCAGAGTGATGGACTTGATAGTTGAAACAGTGAAGAGGACTGCAGCAGATCAGAAGAGGTCGTGTGGATACGCTCCTTATATACAGATGCTTATTAACTCCAAGTTGGAGAAGCACATATATGCACTTGATCGACCACATTTGCCACTCTTGCCAGAGCTAGAAGACAACGTTGTGGTGATGGACCCAGGTCATCCCACCTCAGCTACAACACGGGCATAGGCAGAGGCAGCCAAAGACTCCAGTTCTCTGGTGCCAAAGACTAGGAGTGAGCAGATGGATCTTCTACTTAGTTCTGTGCTCAGTATGCAGAAGGACATCGGGAACATTCTGAAGAACCAGGAGAGCATCTCGAGGATTGTTGACAACAAATTCCATATTCTCAACAACAAGGTGGATGAGCTCATAGTGACTGTGAAATGAGCTCAAGAAGGAAGTTGATGGCGTGTCTAGTCCCCACACTACTGATGATGAGGATAGTCCACATCTCAGGACAACCACTCAGTTTAGGACTCAGCCCAGATCTGCCACAGTGCCAGTTCCAGAGTCTAGACCTTCTTCATCAGCACCTGCCGTAGCTCCTTCAGCTCCTCCAGCACCTCCAGTTGCTACTCCAACTCCGTCCATGACGTCTGCAGAAGTCTTCGCTGATGCCGTTCTCTCGACTCCTTCATCAGCCACCGGAGGAGATCAGCCCCAAAAGAGCGCTTAGCTCTATACCTTTGAACTTTTTGGTAACTTGTTGCCAAAGGGGGAGAAGATGTATAGATCATTAGGGCTTCGAGAGAGAGAGAGAGAGAGAGAGAGAGAGTGTTGCTTTTTTTATCGCTTTTCAAAACATTGATATCTTTTGGTTGGTTTGCTTGTGTTAAACTTTGTTGGTGTTTGATCATACACTTGATGTGTATTGCTACTATTTCCTATCCTTGTGATGCTTATGAAATGATCATTCACCTTTGCTTGATTGTGTTGTGCTATGATATTCATTCATATTATTCTCGCACACCACCAAGTTGTATGTGACATGGAAGAGTGCCCCATTTACCTAATCGATTGTGCATTTGCATTCAAACGCAAATTCAAAATAATGCACAAATTTAGGGGGAGCTCTTGCTTATCACATACTTCTCAAAGCGACGATTATATTCATTGATTATATCATATGTCGAAGCTTTGATCTATATGTTGTCATCAATTACCAAAAAGGGGGAGATTGAAAGCACATTTGCTCCCTTGGTGGTTTTGGTAATTAATAACGACATATATATCATTGAACTAATATTTCCACTAAGCATATTTCAGGAAAGTTCAATGATGGGTTGGCAAAAGGATTGTGGAGAAACCCCTAGAAGCAAGGAAATGGATTGGCAAAGCTTCAAGCAAGAGGACTCTACATTTTACTTTGTGAGAAATCACTTTGAGTCCATAGGAAAGCCAATACTATTAAAAGGGGGTAAGGTACTGTTGGTGAACAAGATGCTCCACGTGCACAAGTGATAGTCACCAAAAACACCCACAAACTCTTCCACAAAAGTCTGTCCAAGCCTTTCTTGAAAATCGGTGCTACCAACAATTTCCACTCGGTCCCACCGATTCCCACCTCAGACAGACCCATGCCAAACCCTAGCACATCAGTGCAACCGATTCTGATTCAGTGCCACCGAGTTCAGCTTGCCAACTCTCTGTTACCTCGATTCCTAAGAGCATCTCCAGCCGTTGGCCCCCCAGGGGGGCGAAATAGCGCCGCCTGGGGCCGAGCCGACGCTAAAATCGGCCTGGGGGGCTCGGCTTCCCAGTCGCGGCCCCGGGGTCGCCCCCCAACCGCCGCTTTCGGCCCATTATCGGCGTAGAATCGGCCCAAATTCGGCCCAAATTCGGCGCTATTTCGGCATTACTTTGACAAACTCGGCGTCCTTTCAGCTTTAAAATCAACAAAATCGGTGCTCTTTTGGCATAAATTCAACAAAAAACTGAATGTTTCGTACCAAAGTTCATCATAGAAATTAATACAAAATCAAATAGTTCGATGAAGCAAGTTCAACATAAATTAAAACAAATCGAGCTAGGCGTTGCCCTTGAGCCTCCATAGGTGCTCCACCAGATCGTCTTGCAGTTCTTGATGCACTTGTGGGTCTCGGATCTCCTGGCGCATATTGAGGTAGGCAGCCCATGTTGCAGGTACCTGGTGATCAACAACTGCAAGAGGTCCCATCCCGTGATATGGTTCAGGATCAAACACTGGCTCTTCCTGCTCGCTCTCAATGATCATGTTGTGCAAGCAGACACATCAATTCATGATCTCCCACATCTGCCTTTTGGACCAGGTCATAGCGGGGTACCGGACAACAGCAAATCGCGATTGGAGCACACCAAATGCTTGCTCGACATCTTTCCTGCAAGCCTCCTGACACTTAGCAAAGTGTGCCTTCTTTGGCGCCACAGGTTTTGAGATAGTCTTCACAAATGTGGACCATCTCGGATAGATACCATCTGCTAGATAGTATCCCTTGTTGTAGTGGCGTCCATTGACCTCAAAGTTCACCGGAGGAGCATGACCTTCAACAAGCTTGGCGAAGACATTCGAGCACTGCAAGACGTTGATATCATTGTGAGTTCCTGGCATACCAAAGAAGGAGTGCCAAATCCATAGGTCATGTGTGGCTACTGCCTCAAGTACCACACTGGAACCACCTTTGGCCCCTTTGTACATCCCCTGCCAAGAAAATGGGCAGTTTTTCCATGACCAATGCATGCAGTCGATGCTTCCAAGCATCCCTGGAAATCCTCTTGCTGCATTCTGTGCTATAATTCGAGCAGTGTCTTCATCATTGGGTGATCGCAAATATTGTGGTCCAAACACTGCCACCACTGCCCTGCAGAACTTGTATAGACACTGAATGGTGGTGGACTCGGCCATTCGCCCATAGTCTTCTTATATGTCCGCGGGAGCTCCGTATGCAAGCATCCTCATAGCTTGGGTGCATTTCTAAAGTGAGGAGAATCCAATTGTGCCAGTGCAATCCTTCTTGCAAACGAAATAGCTGTCGAACTCCCGAACGGAATTAACAATCCTGAGGAAGAGCTTCCGGCTCATCCGGTAGCGACGCCGAAATACTTTCTCACCGTGCAATGGAGAGTCGGCGAAGTAGTCGGCGTAGAGCATGCAATACCCCTCCATCCGATGCCTCTGCTTGCTCTTGCGCCGGCCCGGCGCTGAGCCACCTCGCCGGGGCTTGTCATTGTTGACGAACAGGCCGGCCAGCGAGGCGAGTATCATGAGGTGCTCCTCGTCGGCGGTGTCGGCCTCGGCTTCTTCCTCCAACAGGGCCGCGAACGCCTCCTCGTCGTCCGAGTCCATGGCCGAGCAGGCAAAACGTCGAACACCTTGTCGGCGTGAACGGGCGAGCAGCCGCCGGCGTGGCTTGGGCCGGAGGACGGCGGTGGGCGAGGGTCGGGAAGCGAAATTCGGCGAGGGAGGGCGAAGCGGGGCCTTCTAGCGACGGTGCAGTGGCCGTGAACAGGCGAGGGGCGCCGTGGTCGGCATTGGGTAGGGGGTCGGCATTGGGGAGAACGCCGAGGGGAGTGGCTCGCCGCCAGGAAAAGGATGAGATTCGCCTAACAGTGGTGTCCCACACGCCGGTTTGTTACCGCCGGAGCCCCCCAAGAGGCCCCCAGCGCCCTGGGTTCGGCCTGGGTTCGCCGGCCCAAAAAAGGGCTCAAACCGGCGAGAAACGGGGTCCTGGGGGCGCGACTGGGCCGATTTTTCGGCGTCGGCGATGAAAAAGGGGCCTGGGGGGGTCCTTTGGGGCCGCGGCTGGAGATGCTCTAAAATCGGAAATTCTGAGTTTTTGGATCGGCGTCACCGAGTTTTGGAAACTGACTGTTGGTCACCAAATCGGTACCACCGAGATTTCTGTATCGGTCTCACCGAGATTCAAAAGTTGCTACCTTTGGAGCAACTCGGTACCATCGAGTTTTACACTTCGGTGTCACCGAGTTGGTCACTTTAGGTGTAACGGTTGGATTTTTGGGGATGCCTATATATACCCGTTCATCACCACCCACTCGAAAGAGAAGCACTCAGAACTATTCCATACTTGCCCCATCCAATTTTCTGAGAGAGAGCCACCTACTCATGTGTTGAGATCAAGCCATTCCACTCCATCCATATGAATCTTGATCTCTAGCCTCCCCAAGTTGCTTTCCACCAAATCAATCTCTTCCACCAAAGCCAAATCTGTGAGAGAGTGATTGTGTGTTGAGGAGTCTATCATCTTGAAGCACAAGAGCAAGGAGTTCATTGACATTACCGAGCCTATTACCTTTTGGAGGGTGGTGCCTCCTAGATTGGTTAGGTGTCGCTTGGGAGCCTCCTACTTCGTGTTGTGGAGTTGAACCAAGAAGTTTGTACGGGCAAGGAGATCGCCTACTTCGTGAAGATCTACCCATAGTGAGGCTAGTCCTTCGTGGACGGAAGCCGTTATGGAATAGTCAAGGTTGCTACTTCGTGGACCCTTATGGGTGGAGCCCTCCGTGGACTCTCGCGACCGTTACCCTCCGTGGGTTAAAGACTCCATAAACGTGGACGTACGATAGCACCACCTATCGGAACCACGGGAAAAATCATCGTGTCTCCAAATTGCGTTTGATCTTCCTCCCTACCCTCTACTACATATGCTTGTTGTTACTTTCCGCTGCTATACTCTTAGACATGCATGTGTAGGATGTACTTGAATTGCTATAATCGCTAAAATCTGCCAACACTTAAAATTGGGAAAAGGTAGAATTTTTATTTTCTCAAGTAGTCTAATCACCCTCCCCCCCCCCCCCTCTAGACATACTTTCGATCCTACATCAATGGCGTCGGCTGAACACCCATACACAAGCACTCGAACAGCCGTGATACATTTCATCAGTGGGCTTGCACCTATCTCCCCTGAAGCGTTCCTCCTTAACTTAAACCATGATCCCGATTCTCCACAACTTTTGCAATGGTGAGGAAGAAGCTTGTGTGTATCCGAAATCACCAGTGAAAATACTTCTCCCGATAGGTTGCATTGGGGTTGAAGTAATCGTTCATAATCTTGATATGGCTCTCCGCTCTATCTCGATTGATGTACACACAGTTGAATTGTGATCCTAATCTCGGCCATCAAAAATCGTTTTTGAAGATCATGGAAGCGGGCATTTCCAAGTCATCATCGTCTTCTTCTTCCTCCTCAGAGTAAGAGTCAAAGATCATCTCCCTCCACCTCTTTATCTACACTAGAATTGACTAGGTTCAATTCAATTGCCCAAAGAAAAACAACTTGAAAAAGCACAAAGAAACTCACCTAGGCAATCCGTCGGACACTTGAAGGACGTAGAAAGTGTCAAGGTCAGTCGCCAGCATTGAGCCGATGCCCAAGCTACTAGTGGTCTACAGGGCTTCGATATGGCTGAAAATTGATGAAGGGGCTTGGAGGACGAAGATGTGGTGATTGCTTTCAGCTACGGGATCCACGTGGCAGCGGCGTCGACGGTATAACTTGATTTCGGCAACGACAACAATCGATGAGCGTCTCATAGTGGGGCAGGTGGGCGACAAAGGCAGTAGGGAGTCGTGGAGGCATAGAGTGGTTGCAGGAGGCAACATTGTCGACGATGCGGTGCATGCCGGGGAGGGTGCCGATGCGGTGTGGAGGGATGAAGTCATACTCCACGGGTGGACATCCGAGTATATTCGAGATTCGGGGTGGCCAATGAATAAAATTTTGAACTAGGATATCCGGCAAATGTCAGATTATCGAATGTTTTTCATGGCAAATTATAATTGCCGGGGGTGGCAAGTTTAGTTCGCGAGAATGGAAAATCTGCCTCGGTTCATATTTTTGTCAGGAAAGTGTCGTCTTTGCAAACTAAACTTGTCATCCTCGGCCCAACATAAATTGCCATGAAAAACGTTCGACTTGCCATGTCTAAAATTTTGACGTCGGATTTTTAGCATTTTCGTAAAATTTTACTCTTGTAACAACGATAAGGGATCTGCTAGGTGCGATTTAGCCGCTTAAAACCGATATTTTACTGATGTAACGCCTTTTAAAGGATATGTTAGAGATACTCTAACCTATGAATCTTGTTCTAGAAAAACAAATGGAGTAGCCTACGGGCTAACTAGCTTAGCCAGAGCTTATCCCTAGTTGGAGTACTTGGTTTGATGATGCCCAGATGCTTTAACTCCTTTTCTTATCAAATTATACAACCATTGTGACAAATGAATGATTACAAAAAGAAAGAAAAAACCCTGCATGCAATGCTCTCTGAGATTACACCACAAGCGAGATGACCTGCATTGTGTCAGTTGCTTGCTGCACGCATCGGACTATGGCAGGGCGACGCCCCGTGCTGCAGCTTGATGAGGTTGTAGTACATCCCCGCGCGGCCGAGGGCGACGAGGTCGCGGTGCGTCCCTCTCTCTGCCACCCTCCCGTCCTTGACCACGGCGATCATGTCGGAGTTCTGCACCGTGGAGAGCCTGTGCGCCACCACCACGCACGTCCTCGTCCCCTGCAGCATCCTGTCCACGGCGTCCTGCACCAGCCGCTCCGACACCGTGTCCAGCGCGCTCGTCGCCTCGTCCAGCAGCAGGATCCTCGCGTTCTTCAGCACCGCCCTCGCCAGCGCGATCCGCTGCCTCTGCCCGCCCGACAGCTGCGCCCCGCGCTCCCCGATCTGCGTGTCGTACCCGCCCTCCATCCCGCTGATGAACTCGTGCGCGTTGGCCAGCGCGGCCGCGCTCCGAACCTCCTCCTCCGTCGCCTGCTCGTCGCCGTACATGATGTTGTCGCGGATCGTGCCGGAGAAGAGCGTCGGCTCCTGGCTCACCAGCGCCACGTGCGACCGGAGGTGCGTCAGGCCGTACCCCCGGATGTCCCTGCCGTCGATCAGGATCGAGCCGCTCCGCACGTCGTAGAACCGCTCGATCAGCCCGATCACCGTGGACTTGCCCGACCCGCTCGGCCCCACCAGCGCCACCGTCTTGCCCGCGCCGATCTCCAGGCTCAGCCCGGCGAGCACCGTCACCTCCGGCCGCGTCGGGTAGCTGAAGTGCACGTCCCTGAACTCGATGGCTCCCTTGATCCCCTTCTGCAGCTTCTCCCTGTCGTCGTCGGACTCGCTGGCACCGTCGCTGGTGCCGGCTTTGATCGCCGGTTCACGGTCCAGCGTGTCGATGATGGACCGCACCGCGTCCCCGCCTTGCGCCAAGTCCGACGTCAAGGTCCCGGCGTCGGCGATGACCCTTCCCATGCTCATGAGGATGAAAAACACCTGGAACACCTGCGTGGTGTTGATTTGTCCGCTGGCCATGAGCTTGCCGCCGTACCACAGTGCGAGCGCCGTGCTCGCCGCGGCGTTGAACTGGCACAGACACAGGCAGAAGCCCGAGAACCAGGACTGCGTCATGGTGTCCTTCCTCGGGCCCACCTGCGCGTCCTCGTACAGCTGGAGCATCCGCCGCTGCGACGAGAAGGCGGTGATCGTCCGGTGGTTCACCACGGCCTCGCTGGCGAGCTGGCTGCCCTGCACCTGCGCCTTCTTGGCCTTCCTGGAGCCGGCCGTCATGAGCACCTTCTTGAAGTAGAAGCTGGCGATCACCAGCGGCTGCATGGCCATCATCACCAACGCGAGGCGCCACGACACGTAGAGCGCCAGCGCGAATCCCAGGGACGCCGTGGCGCCCGCCTGCACCAGCAGGCACATCCGGTCCCCGACGAGGGACCGGACCTTGGTCGCCTGCGTCGCCAGCCGCGCGCACACGGCCGCGCTCGAGTTCTCGTCCTCGTCGAACCACCCGACCTCGAAGGAGAGGATCTTGGCCAGCATCTGGTCCCGGACGCGTTCCGTCAGGCGCTCGCCCATGATGGCGAAGTTGTAGTGCTCCACGATGTTCGCCGCGATGCAGACGATGGTGATCCCGAGGAAGATGAGGGAGTACGCCCTGGTCTTTGCGCGGATGAGGTCGTGGTCACTGAGGAAGTACACCCCCGGCAGCGAGCCCATGCTGTACGAGTACAGCGGCAGCACCGCGCCGAATACGATCGCGCCAGCGCACCCGAGCAGAGCCTGCTTCCACTCCGGGCGGTTCATCTTGAGCAGACGAAGATACAACGACTTTTGGGGGTGCGCCGCGTGCGCGACGGGGACCGCGGGCTGGCTGATTTCCACGGTGGGCTCGACAGACCGGAACGACGGCACCGGGCTAGGTCGGAGCTCGCCGGCCGGCGACGCGATCTCCACGCTATGAAAATTCTCCTCCTCCTCTACCACGCGGGGGTCTTCCACCCGCGCCACGGACGAGCCCTGCAGGTGCACCATCTTGGCGTACACGCCGCCTTCGCCGCCGTCCATGGCGACGAGCTCGTCGTGCGTGCCGAACTCCACCACGCGGCCCTCGTCGAGCACGGCGATCGTGTCGGCCTTGCGGAGCGTGGAGAGGCGGTGCGCCACGATGACGGCGGTCCGGCCCACGGACGCCCGGTCCAGCGCGTCCTGCACCGTCCGCTCCGACTCGGAATCCAGCGCGCTCGTCGCCTCGTCCAGCAGCAGGATCTTGGGGTCCCGGATGAGCGCGCGGGCAATGGCGATCCGCTGCTTCTGGCCTCCCGACATCTGCGTCCCGAACTGCCCCACCTGCGCCAAACACAACCCATGCCATTTTCAGTTCAGTCATCAGTATACTGAAGCAATGAACTGCGGCTAGCAAAAATGGTTACGGTGACATACATGCGTGTCGTATCCGTTGGGCAATTTGGTGATGAACTCGTGAGCGTTGGCCATCTTGGCCGCGTCGACGATCTGCTCCGCGGAAGCCGTCTCGTTGCCGAACAGTATGTTCTCCCTGATGGACGTGGCGAACAGCACGGGCTCTTGGCTCACCAGGCCGATCTTGCTCCGGAGCCACTCCGCGTTCAGCGAGCCGATGTCGTCGCCGTCGAGCAGTATCTCCCCGCTGTCCGGGCGGTAGAACCTCTGCAGCAACGCGATGACGGTGGACTTCCCGGACCCGCTGCCGCCGACGAGGCCGATGGTCGCGCCCTCGGACATGGTCAGGTTGACGCCGTTGAGCACCCGCGTGTCCGGCCTCGACGGGTACGTGAAGTGCACGTCCTTGAACACGATCTGCCCCCTGACGACGTCCTTGGTGGCGCCCTTCTTGCCGGCCTCCTTGAGAGGCGGGAGCTTCTCGATCATCCCCCGCATCCGGGCCGCCGCGGCCGAGGCGGCCACGAAGTAGCGTAGGTTCGGGAGCGCCGCCATGATGGAGCTGCAAAAGCAGAAGTGCAAAACGACATGATCGATCGAGCTGTTGCTCCAAGGTCGAACGGAAGGGGCTGCATTGTAGATTGGACGCTTACATTCCCGCCAAGACGATGCAGATGGCGGCGACGAAGACGTGGCCGCCCTGGGCGTGCTGGTGGATGACGAGGACGCCGGCGAGCCAGGACATGAAGGACCAGACGGCGTAGATGGCGCCCATGCTCCCGATGACGGCGCCCTTGATGAGGCCCTGCTTGATGCCCAGCGCCGTGCTCCGCGCCAGCGCGCTCCTGAACCGCTCCAGCGTCTGGCGCTCCCCGTTGTAGGACGCCACCGTCCGGATGGAGGAGACGGCCTGGTCGGCGATGCCGCCCGCGGCCTCGTACGCCGCGCGCGACTCCCCGGCCGCGGCGACCATGCGCTTGCCGAGGACCACGCTCGGCACGAAGAAGAGGAAGGTCAAGGGGAGGCCCGCCAGCGCCAGGCGCCAGGAGAACACGAAGCACACGGCCATGCAGCCGAAGAAGAGCGTCACGTTGGCCAGCACCATGGGAAGCTGAAATGCAAACGTGTCAAGAGAGTGCGACTGCGCGGAGGCGTGCCAACCGTGTCAAGGGGGCGGAGATTGGTGGCAGACCTTCTCGCTGAGGAAGTCCTGGATGGTGTCGGCGTCGTCGGAGATGGTGGTGATGATCCCGAAGGTGGTGGACTGCGAGGAGAGCGCGGCGTCGAAGAAGTGCACCTCCTGCCGCAGCACGGCCTCCAGGTACAGCCTCCTCATCCTCGACGCCTGTCGCTCCGCCGTTCTGGTCCAGCACACCCCCTCTGCTCAGGCGACATGGGTCAGGAGAACCACTCAGCCCGAGTAACCCCTCTGATTGTACACGTAAAATGGACGGTGCTTACCTAGGAAAGAGCATGCTCCCACTGCAACCGCGACATACAGCAACCGGAGCGCGAACTGAGACCACAACAAACAAACGAGAGTAAGCTCGACACACTGCGAGCCGTGACGGGAAACAAGACTGACAGAACTATATGCTGGCTGGTGGCCAGTGGAGTAGCAGTAGTATGTTTTGAGCACCTTGTCGACGTTGCTGGAGCTGAAGGCGCTCCCGGCGCTCCCGGCGGCGCCGTAGCTGTTGATGATGTCGCCGAGCACGAGCATGATGAGTGGCTGCATCATGCCGTCGCCGAAGCTCCCCAGCACGCCCAGCACCATGAAGCACAGGTCGCAGGTGTCCGCGTACCGGACCATCTCCATGAACGACGCCTTCCCTGCTGCCGCGTCCCCCATCGGTTGATCGATCGGTTCCAAATGATCAGAAGAAACTCAAGTTCTCGCAGGGGATGGTAGGAGTGGATCGAGTGGGAGCTTCAGCAGCTAGATCGATGGTCGATTACTCCGGCATTGTCCTCCGGTGATGTGGCGGGATGCAGCTACTTATCAGTAAATCGTAGTCAAAGTGGTTGCCGTCCTCCAATCAGATGGCACAGCTGGGCCGTGTTTCTCGTCACGTAGCCGAGCGCCGGATGGAGGTATTCCGAGGGAGGAATATGCTGACCGGTGGTCGACCGGAGTTGGACATTTGGTGGTGCGTCCGAATCTTGTCTGTACTCCGGAGAGATCGATGCGGCCAAATCGGGTTCACGGCAGCGCTGACGAGTGCGTACTTGTTCAATCGCCTGTACGTACGTACGCCGAGAGAACGTCACATTCTTGTCTTGTTTAGTAGGGGATGTCTGTGAATTTGAGCACGGGTGGTTGAGCAAAAATGCTACATGTACGTACAGCCCTACGTGATGTTACGTAATTTACCTTAATTAAACTCTCCACCGCCCCCTGATTCCAACCAGGTGGGGCCCCTTCCTTGAATTCCTCCAACCACAAACTGCCACCAAATCTCTTACGTTAATTACGTAGCAATTGTTACGTAGGTGTAGCATTGCTCGGTGGTTGAGTCTGCTGATCTTCTGTTGGTGGTTACTTCTCAAGTGGAGGTCATCTTAGACAAAGACAGCTTCGCATGATTGGGTTAGTACATGTATTTCCGTCCAAAATGGACCTAGTAGCATACATGCATGTACTCTCGTCAGACCTATCATGTACGTACTCTGCCGGCCTTGCTTGTCTTTTTCTTTGTGTCCCGCATGTCCCTACCAACGATCCCGTGGAATAGGAAAACAGTGAATGGCATCATCGATCCTCAATACACGCACGCAATTTGAGGGCTCCTTTGATTTAAAGGATTTTTATAGGGTTTTTGAAGGATTGAGATCCTTAGGAATTTTTCCTATATTGGTCCTTTGATTCATAGGATTGGATCCCATAAGATTGTTTCCTATGGAATCTTTTGTACTACATTTCATAGGAAATATAGCATCCACTCCAACCTCTTTTTACAATTCATTTGTTCTTCCTGTGACATCAAACGCTCCTTGCTAATCCTATAGGGTTCAAATGGACATGCCACTTTAACCCTATACTTTTCCTATTCCTGCGTTTTCAAAATCCTACGAATCAAAGAGGCCCTGAGAGTAATGCCACATCTAAAAAGTTACTTAATTTTTTTACAAAGAAGCTGAGGTGAGGGATTATGATTGATAATTGGGGGATAAAGGGGCCCGCCCCGGTTTAATTCGGGGGAGAAAACTATAATTTGAAAAGTTAAATAGACGTTTGTAATTTTTTATAGGTCTGGCATTATTGCGCAATTTGAATCGGATTATGAATCACAGTTATCATATTCCGCAATGTTGTCTTTCAATCTTTGATTAGGGGTCATTAGCCCAGTCTAACCCACATCCCTCCTAACCCTAGTCGCAGCCGCAGCCGGATCGCCGCTAGACAAAGGTTGGCGGTGACGAGACCATCCTCCATCATCGCTCTAGGGCGCGGCCGCGGAAGATTCTTGTGCGGGTGCCCCGGCCTACTTTCATGCGTTCAGTCTCCACCGCGGCGGCGAGTTGATCTAGTGGGGGTGCCTCGTCCCTACGCGTGACTTAGTGCTCCTTTGACTGTGGCGCACCGTGATGTGATGGGGTTGCTGCCCCCCATCCGTGCTCATGGAGGTCTTAGCCGACTATGGAGGTGTCGCGGCATCACGTCTGTCTCCGCCGAGTCCGGCCCATCGGTTGATCCCGATAGAGAGGGACGGGAGATGTGACTGCCGGCGAAGACTGAGTCGACCTCGATCATGACGGATGATGGCAGTGTTTTTGAGTCGTTGCCCTCATGAAGGCATCATCTTGCAGTTGTCGTCTCCTCATTTGGGATACTCCGGGGGAAACCCAAGATATGGATATTCCGGATCAGACGATGACGACGCGCAACGCCGTTTTCCCTCCCACAAGAATCGTCTTGGAGTAGGCATTGGAGGGGTAAGAAGGTGGAGCGGTGTGGTGTGACGCCCCCAATCATAATGGTGCATTAATCATACACACATCATGCACGACCACAAATGGTGACTCCACGTTCATATCACAATACAATTCTACAATAAAATTTTAAACATAAAACTTTATATTACAAACTAGAGTCACGAGGACCCATAATACATGAGTACAAATTGCAAGTTAAGTCAGGGTACAAACCAGTTAAACAAGTTTTGCCTTAAGAAGACCGAGCATAACAACGACACTAGACCGAAAAGGTGCAGGCCTCCTGCCTGGGACCTCCGAACTACTCTCTGACGCCGAACTCCACGTAGTAGCCATCCTCGGATAATATAACAGCATGAAACAATCAAAATTATAGATACGTTAGAGACGTATCAGTACTCTCATAAACATATTAGTCCCTCAACCACGTTTGTGTTCAATACTCCAAAACCATCAGCAGTGGCACTAGATGCACTTACATTATGAGGGATCGATGGAATGACTTTCAAATGACATCATGTATGTGTGAATTTTTTATAGAAAAGGCGTATGTGTGAAATAAAATTGCATCATAATTGTTTCTTGTATTTTTCTCGTTCTTTGACCTTGCAAGTACACATGTTCATGGAGTTCGATCAAGGACGAGGTTAGGAATAGGAGGACGCATAACGCTATTCTGAAAAGCAATAATAGAAAGGGTTATTATACTAAAGGAAAGCCAATCCTTGGGGATAAATGAGGTGTAGTCATCAAACGCCCAATCCTTTTGTCTGATTTATCTTAATAACCGAGGTAATCCCGCGTGACGGTAAGGGCCCACGGTTGGACAATTGAGTCTTCAAGCAAGCCGTGAAGCAATCAAAACGTAATTTGGACACATCTTCCACTTTGTCTCGTTGCAAGCACATCTTAACGAGTGTCTTCTTGAGCACAAATTAAGATCATGATAATCCCAATCAAAGATATATGATTGTAAGAATCAAGTCGTAATGCCCATGCATGTTTTAATTCCTGTGCTTACACTTGTAGGTGTTAACGATCGGGTCACTAAAAATTGGAATTTAATTCTCTTGCACATAGACCTCTGACGTGGGTTGAACGTTTTAGGCCCACTAGGAGTCCACACCTAATTTCCACTCAGATCCAATCTGAATGAGCTCCTACCCCTTAAGTGTGCGATCTTATAGGTTTCACGTACACATGAACATGACCCAGGCAGCGTCTCCTAGCAAAACGTGCCAACTCCCATGCGTGTGTAAAGTCCTTTGATGAACCTCGTCAATGTGTTGTATGCAACATTACCTTTGCCTCATGATATATTTTGCTGAGCTCAAGCCTGTTGGAAATATGAGCAATTTACCATATGATTTTATTAACAAAAATACTAGATAAATCATGACTATCATAGCATTTATAAGACTAGTCATGCAATCATACAGAGAGTATGCAAAAAGCATCTGAAGTGGTGAGTATGAACGGAACATATCTAGAACAGAAAGTAGAACAACGAACTGTGGCAAGAACTCAAACAAAATGAACATGAACACGTACTGAGTTGCAGCAGCAGCAAGATTGGCGTTGACGTCGTCACCGGCCATGTTGCCAAAGAGGTTGTTGACGTCGGGGAAGAAGTCGTCGTCTGGGAAGTGATCGTCGGCGTCCGTGGCGTCCGTGATGAAGAAGCCAGTAGTCGCGCAGAGCGCTCCCCAAAAACCTTATCACCCTTCTCCCGTACAGGACTCAAAGTGGTGGGGTTTCGGAGGCCTACTGTCCCGACCTGCGGTGCACGTCGCAAGCCGGGATGGGGAAGAACCTAGCAGCTCGGCGATTGGAACCCGATGGCGTGAGGAAGATGATGTTCTGGTGTGTCTCTCCGGAGAGGAGTGACCTCCCTTTTATAGGCACAGGAGAAGGAGGTGATCAGGCAACGACGGGAGGCGAAGCAAAAGAGGGAGACGAGACGAACAGGCAATAGCCGAAGGGTGTAGCGTTCGTAATTAATCTCCACTACAGCGAAACTTTTCAGCTCCCGAGTGACCTTTCGTATACCAGTCGTGTGTGGCAAAAATTTAGACATCGACTCGGCTCATTCCCACAACCCGCGGCGCGTCGTGATGAGGCGTGGCGTGGCGAGGCGGGCGGCGGAGGAGGAGCGCGCGTGTATGTCTCTCTTGTTCTCATGCTCATACATGTGGAGAAACATCCTCCCTTATAAGGAGGTCCAACTCCTACTAAACTAGCAATGTGGGACTAAACTTTTGTCCCACCTCTTGCCTTGCACGAATGGGCTTAGTGGGCCTCTAGGATTTATTAGGAATTCTGAAACTGCTATTGGGCTGGCCCATACATAGATCAAATTCCAGCAATCCCCCACCGGATCCCGAAGGCACACAAAACTTGCCTTTGGTTCCAAAACACTGTTTTATATACCGGTACTGTAGTGGAGACTGTTAAGTTGAACTTCCACCTAGAACTCTATGCTACACTAGTAAGCAACTTGAACAGTGGACTATGCCTTGAACTGCAAGTTTTCTGCGAATCTAGCTTCACACAAAGCCTTGACCGGTACTAGGCTACTGTGGGTATTCCCCGTGGGTGCAGCTTATGCGTCATACTCCGTGACCTTTCATGAGTTTACTAGAGAGCACCCTACTCTCATAGATTGCGACGTTTAACAATCATGCTCATATAGCTGTGTTCTTCAAGAGATATTCCGCAGGACAACATCTCTGCTTAAATAAGACACTTAGAACACATTAAGATATAAATCAACCTGCCATGCAGATTAGGAGAGTATTGCATCTTCATGGAGTGGTATTATTAATAGTAAGGATACTCTCCTCTCAGTTGACCAACAGCTTGTCTTCCACATCTAATTCACGGGATCTACGATCACATAGAATAGGTTACCACTGTGAACAACTCATATTGTGGGTCTCATACCCATCTCCTTCGATGCATTATCTATCACATTACGTGATAGACCTTTGGTAAAAGGATCTGCCAGATTTTTAGATGTTTGGATATAATCCAATGCAATAACTCCGGAGTTTCTCATTTTCCCGACAGACTTCAACCTTCTCTGAACATGTCTTGATGACTTCATGTTATCCTTTGAACTACTCACTTTGGCGATCACAGTTTGATTGTTGCAGTTCATAAGAACACCCGGCACAGGTTTCTCAACAACCGACAAGTCATTCAAGAGCCGACGAAGCCAATCTGCTTCAACCGTAGCTGTATCTAGTGTTGTGAGTTCTGCTTCCATTGTTGACCTTGTTAAGATGGTTTGCTTGCAAAGACTTCCAAGAAACAGCGCCACCACCATCAGTGAATACATATCCTCTCGTGGCCTTTATCTCATCAGCATCAGAGATCCAGTTTGAGTCACTATACCCTTCGACCACCTTTGGGTACCCAGTGTAGTGAATTCCATAACTCGTAGTGCCCTTCAAATAGTGCATGACTCTTTCTAGAGCTTTCCAATGATCATCTCCTGGTTTTGAGACAAACCGGCTCAGTTTTCTAACAGCAAAAGAGATGTCAGGTCTCGCGGCACTGGCTAAGTACATAAGTGAGCCAATAATCTGAGAGTATTTCAATTGATCTCTAGCAATTCTTCGATTCTTTCGAAGTAACACGCTAACATTATAAGGTGTTGGAGAGGGCTTGCAGTCACTATAACCAAAGCGACTCAAGACTTTTCCACATAGTGAGATTGAAACAATGTAATCCCACCATCATCATCTCTCAGCAACTTGATATTCAGAATAACATCAGCTACTCCTAAATCCTTCATCTCGAAACAACGAGATAGGAAATTCTTGACCTCCTTAATAACATTCAGATTTGTTCCGAAAATCAATATGTCATCAACATACAGCAAAGGATGACTCCCTCGCCCCCACCATGGCGATAGTACACACATTTGTCAGCTTCATTTACAACAAAGCCTGCGACTATTAAAGTTCTTTCAAACTTCTCATGCCACTGCTCGGGTGCTTGTTTAAGTCCATACAAAGATTTCAACAATTTGCACACCTTTCCTTCCCGGCCGTCCACTATAAACCCATCTGGTTGTTCCATGTAAATTTCCTTGTCCAACTCTCCATTTAGGAAAGCAGTCTTAACATCCATTTGATGAACGAGAAGACCATGTGAGGCAGCTAGTGAAAGTAGCACTCGAATAGTGGTCAGTCGAGCCACAGGTGAGTATGTATCAAAGAAGTCTTCACCTTCCTTTTGGGTATAACCCTTGGCCACGAGCCGTGCCTTGTACTTTTCAATAGTGCCATCAGTCCTAAGCTTCTTCTTGAATACCCATTTGCACCCTATAGGTTTGCACCCATAAGGACGATCAGTTATCTCCCAAGTTTCATTTGCCAAGATGGAATCCATCTCACTACGGACCGCTTCCTTCCAGTAGTCAGCATCTTCAGATGCATAGGCCTCTGAAATAGAACTAGGAGTGTCATCTATGAGATATACAAGAAAATCATCACCAAAGGACTTTGCAGTCCTCTGTCTCTTGCTCCTTTTAGGAGTCTCATTATTTTTCTCCACGGGATCTTCAAGATGTTGCGTCTGAATGGTAGGTTCAGAAACAGTAACTACATCTTGACTCGATGAATTAGGCAACTCCTGATTTGATGAGCTACCCATATCCTTCATGGGAAAGATATCTTCAAAGAATGTCGCATCATTTGACTCCATGATTGTACCGACGTGCATGTCAGATACCTCAGATTTTACAATCAAGAATCTATAACCAATGCTATGAAAAGCATAGCCTAGGAAATCACAATCCATAGTTTTTGGTCCAAGCTTTCACTTCTTTGGAATCGGTATATTGACTTTTGCCAAGCATCCCCAAGTTCGCAGCTAGAGAGTTTTAACCTTTTCTTCTCCCATTCTTCGAATGGAGTTATTGTTGGGGAACGTTGCATGGGAAACAAAAAATTTCCTACGCTCACCAAGATCGATCTAGGAGATGAACATGTACGAGAGGAGAGATCGGATCCACATACCCTTGTAGATCGCTAAGCGGGAAGCATTAAGAAACGCGGTTGATGTAGTCGAACGTCTTCACGATCCAAATCGCAAGCCGTCCCGCGATCCAATCATGATCTAGTGCCGAACGGACGGCACCTTCGCATTCAGCACACGTACAGCTCGATGACGTCTCTGCCTTCTTGATCTAGCAAGCGAGGGAGGAGAGGTAGATGAGTTCTCCGACAGCATGACGGCGTGGTGGCGGTGATGGTGGAGCTGTTCCGGCAGGGCTTCGCCAAGCACTACCGAAACCGATCTACAGGAAAAACGGATCTAGAGGGAGAAAGAGAGGCAGCACGTGGCTTTTTCAGGTGCGGCTGCCCTCCCTCTCCCTCTCTATTTATAGGAGGAGGAAACTTGGAGGAGGAGGAGGAATAGTGCCGCGTGAATAGTATCACGTGAATAGTACACGCGTGAACAATACCGTGTGAATAGTAGCACGTGAATAGTAATCCTCTTTCCCAAGTAATGCCTCTTATCTCCTATTTTAAAGGGATTTGATCTTATCACTTGGGACAACGCATGGGCCAAGTGGGCCTGCTACGCCTAGCCCATGAAGGGCTGGTGGCCCCATTTAGAGTTCATGTGGACCCTCTGTGTACTTCCGGACACCTCTGAAACCCTCCGGAACCTTCTGGAAGCTTCCCGGTACAATACCGAAAAAACCCCAAACTTTTTCCGGAACCCAAAATATGACTTCCCATATACAAATCTTTACCTCCGGACCATTCGGGAACTCCTCGTGACGTCCGGGATCTCATCCAGGACTCCGAACAACATTTGGTCACCAACATACATAACTCATTAATACCATATCGTCATCGAACGTTAAGCGTGCGGACCCTACGGGTTCGAGAATAATGTAGACATGATCGAGACACCTCTCCGGTCAATAACCAATAGCGGGACCTGGATGTCCATATTGGTTCCTACATATTCCACGAAGATCTTTATCGGTCGAACCACGATGTCAAGGATTCAATCAATCCCGTATCTAGTTCCCTTTGTCCATCGGTATGTTACTTGCCCGAGATTCGATCGTCGGTATCTCCATACCTAGTTCAATCTCGTTACCGGCAAGTCTCTTTACTCGTTCCGTAATACAAGATCCCGTGACTAACTCCTTAGTCACATTGCTTGCAAGCTTCTTGTGATGTTGTATTACCGAGTGGGCCCAGAGATACCTCTCCGTCACACGGAGTGACAAATCCCAGTCTCGATCCATGCCAACCCAATAGACACCCTCGGAGATACCTGTACAGCACCTTTATAGTCACCCAGTTACGTTGCGACGTTTGATAC
Source organism: Elymus sibiricus (assembly GCA_039707655.1). NCBI lineage: Eukaryota > Viridiplantae > Streptophyta > Magnoliopsida > Poales > Poaceae > Elymus > Elymus sibiricus. The sequence continues at coordinate 363,864,303 of CM077665.1, forward strand.
ACACAAGGTACTCCTCCGATGTCAGTGAGTTGCATGATCTCATGGTCATAGGAACAGATACTTGACACGCAGAAAACAATAGCAATAAACTTGACACGATCATATGCTACGTTCATAGTTTGGGTCTTGTCCATCACATCATTCTCCTAATGATGTGATCCCATTATCAAATAACAACTCATGTCTATGGCCAGGAAACCTTGACCATCTTTGATCAACGAGCTATTCTAGTAGAGGCTCACTAGGGACATAGTGTTGTCTATGTATCTAGACATGTATCTGAGTTTCCGATCAATACAATTCTAGCATGGATAATAAACGATTATCATGAACTAGGAAATATGATAATAACTAATTTATTATTGCCTCTAGGGCATATTTCCAACAGTCTCCCACTTGCACTAGAGTCAATAATCTAGTTCACATCACTATGTGATTAACACCCAATGAGTTCTGGGGTTTTATCATGTTTTGCTTGTGAGAGATGTTTTTAGTCAACGGGTCTACAACATTCAGATTCGTGTGCACTTTGCAAATCTCTATGTCATACCGTAGATGCTGCTACCATGCTCCACTTGGAGCTATTCCAAATGGTGCTCCACTATACGTATCCGGATTGCTACTCAGAGTCATCCGGATTGGTGTCAAAGCTTGCATCGACGTAAATCTTTACGACGAACTCTTTATCACCTCCATAACCGAGAAATATTTCCTCAGTCCTCAAGTTACTAAGGATAATTTTGACCACTGTCCAGTGATCCACTCCCGGATCACTCTTGTACCCCTTGACAAACTCATGGCAAGGCACACACCAGGTGCGGTACACAGCATGGCATACTATGTAGAGCCTACAACTAAGGCATAGGGGACGACCTTCATCTTTTTTCTCTCTTCTGCCGTGGTCGAGCTTTGAGTCTCACTCAACTTCACACCTTACAAATCAGGCAAGAACTCCTTGTTTGATTGATCCATTTTGAACTCTTTCAAAATCTTGTCAAGGTATGCACCCATTGAAAGTCTTATCAGGCGTCTTGATCTATCTCTATAGATCTTGATGCCCAATATTTAAGTAGCCTTTTATCCAGGTCTTCCTTTGAAAAACACCTTTCAAACAACCTTTTATGCTTTCCAGAAATTTCTACATCATTCCCGATCAACAATATGCCATCCACATATACTTATCAGAAATTCTATAGTGCTCCCACTCACTTTCTTGTAAATACAAATTTCTTATAAACTTTGCATAAACCCAAAAGCTTTGATCACCTCATCATAGCATATATTCCAACTCCGAGATGCTTGCTCCAGTCCATAGAAGGATCGCTAGAGCTTGCATACCTTTTAGCATCCTTAGGACCGACAAAACCTTCTAGTTGTATCACATACAACCTTTCCTCACGGAAACCGTTAAGGAAACTCTGTTTTGACATCCATCTGCCAGATTTCATAATCGAAAAATGCAGCAACTTCTAACATAATTCCAGCAGACTTCAGCATCGCTACGGGTGAGAAAGTCTCATCATAGTCAACTCCTTGAACTTGTCGGAAACTTCTTTGCGACAAGTCGAGCTTTATAAATGGTGACATTTACCATCAGCGTATGTCTTCTTCTTAAAGATCCATTTGTACTTAACGGCCTGCCGTTCATCGGGCAAGTCTACCAAAGTCCATACTTGGTTTTCATACATGGATCCTATCTAGGATTTCATGGCTCCTAGCCATTTGTTGGAATCCGGACCCACCATCACTTCTTCATAGCTCGTAGGTTCACTGTTGTCTAACAACATGACCTTCAAGACATGATTGCCGTACCACTCAGGGGCGGTACGATTCCTTGTCGACCTACGAGGCACGGTAGTAACTTGATCTGAAGTTTCATGATCATTATCATTAGCTTCCCCTTCATTTGGTGTAGGCGCCGTAGAAACATCTTTCTGCGTCGTGCTATCATCCAACTGAAGTGACGGTTCAATAACCTCATCAGGTTCTACCTTCCTCCCACTCAATTCTTTCGAGAGAGACCCTTTCTCGAGAAAGGACCCGTTTTTAGCAACAAACACTTTGCCCTCGGATGTCAGATAGAAGGTATACCCAACTATTTCCTTAGGGTATCCTATGAAGACGCATTTGTTCGCTTTGGGTTCGAGCTTATCAGGTTGAAGTCTTTTCACATAAGCATCGCATTCCCAAACTCTAAGAAATGATAGCTTAGGTTTCTGCCAAACCAAAATTCATACGGTGTCATCTCAACGGACTTTAGATGGTGCCCTGTTTTAAAGTGAATGTAGTTGTCTCTAATGCATAACCCCCAAAATGATAGTGGCAAATCGGTAAGAGACATCATAGTACGTACTATATCCAATAGCGTACGGCTACGACGTACAGACACACCATCACCCTATGATGTTCCAGGCGGCGTGAGTTGTGAAACAATTTCCACATTGTCTTAAGTTGCATACCAAACTCGTAACTCAGATATTCACCTCCATGATCATATCATAGACATTTTATCAACTTGTCACGATGATCTTCAACTTTTGTTGGATTTCGGGCTCCACAAATCCCAAGGAGGTTCGAACACAGGGGCATGTGCGAAGATCCCGAACAGCTTCAACCTCTAGCTCACAGCTCGACAGCCTAGCCAAACAAACTCACACACTCCCGGGAAGAAGATCAGCACACGATGATTTACCCAGGTTCGGGCCGCTGCAAAGCGTAAAACCCTACTCCTGCCTTTTGGTGGATTGCCTCAGGAGGAGGTTTGAGGATGAACTAGTACAACGGTGAGTAGCCTCGCGAGGTGCTCGGGTGGTGTTTTGTCCGTCTGTTCTATGGAGCAGCCTAGTCTCTATTTATAGAGGCCCGGGTCCTCTTCCCTTATCGCTATGGCGGGAAGGGATCCCACAACGGCCAAATTCGAAGGGGGACAAGGAGTACATCTTATCCTGACAAAAGGTGGTCTTCGCGTGCAAAGTAGCCGGTGATGATGCAGAGGTGGGCTCGGCGATGACGTCCGTCCTGCTGGGCTCGTGGTTTTGGTCTCGTTGCGCCGGAATGGAAACCTTTGGGGGTGCTTTGGGAACCTGCGTACGCCTTTGCCTCCTTTGCACCAAAGAGGAAATTGTCTCTGCTGTGCATGTTGGTGCCCGCCTGGCCCGACTTACGTCATCCTCGACCTCCCGAGGCCGAGTATTGCATAGAGATCTCCGCCACTCAGGAGGGGGCCTGTGGAGGCTTCCTCCTTCCGGGGGTCTTGGCGTCGTCCTCCTCGCAAGGGTGGGGCTCTCGCGAGGACCTTGTCTTGAGTGAGGCCGCACTGGGCCACACCCTGGGCCGTAGGCTGGCAGGACTAGGTACCCCCATTCCCAGAATGCCGACAGCAGCCCCCGGGCTAAAGGCGCACTTGGGTTGGCTTCTGGGCGAAGCCGAAGTAGCCGGCCTGAGCGCCACGGGCCCCAATCGCCTGCGGACCCAACCTGACGCGTGGAGCACAATGAGGCGAGGACGCCTCCGCTCCCCGAAGACGTCAGGAACCGCCCAGAGTCAGGCTGAAGCGAAGCCTGCGTGCCGCGCCGGCCATCATTGCCCTTCCTTGAATGCGGTTGTCTCCTTGTGTTTTCCCCCTCCTCGGTCCACGTGGATGTGACCCGATGAGGGCAGATGAAGCGACGTGGAGCAGGGCGGCACGTCAACCGAGCCTGGCGTGTGGCGCCCGAGGAGCACACGGCGCCTCCACTCCCCATGATGCCCCATGGGCAGCGCTTGCGCCTATAAACCCGGCCCGCCCCAGGGGTCATGCCATCCTGTCGTGCCTTCTCGCTTCCCATCCTTCCAAAGATATCTTTCTCATCCTCCTCTCTTCCCTTATCCTCCATGGCGTCTGGAGGGAGTGCAGCAGGTGCGGGGAAGCGCACGGGGTCCTCGGCTCCACCGCCGGCCTCTGGAGGCAGCGGCGGGGGGCCTTCGAGGCCGGCTCAAGCCCGCCGACGCTGGGCCATCATCGACGAGTAAGTGTTCCGTCACCCACCCCCTTCTCTTGCAATCATGCCCGACACGCCGGACCCAATTGTTTCCTCCTCCCAGGGCGCCTGTGCCCAAGAGGCGCTGGCTTGACGAGCTCCAGGAGGAGGTGGACGTGTTGAGGGCCCAACTGGCGGACGCCGAGGCCGCCCTCCAGGCCGTGCTCAGGGGCGAGGAGGAGGCCCAGGCGGAGCTGGCGTACCTCCAGGCTCAGATCAAGGGGGCAGCTGATGCCGTGCAGGCCGCCTAGGACGAGGCGGCGCACGCAAAGATGCTGGAGGCGCAGCGCGCCAAGAAGTACCTGGACATTGCCCACCGCGCGGTTGGTGCGGTGGGCCAGTTCGTCGGGGAAGCCCCCGCGCTGCCGTGTGCGCACGGCGACGGAGGCTACCTCAACTTCTTCGGCAAGGTGGTGGAAGCGCTGGAGACCGGCGTCTCTCGGGTGGACAAGGACAACGTGTCCAGCGCGCGCAACCTCCTGGACATTGCGCTGACGCGGGTCTTCTCCAACCTGCGCCGCCACGTCCCGGAGCTTGATCTCCCCCGCATCATGGAGCCGGTGCCTGAGGAGCTCCAAAGGCCCCTCAGGGATGAGGTGCGCCCGCACGTGGAGTCCCTGGTGGAACGGTTTGTCCGAGAGCCTTCCTCCGACGAGGGCGACGACTCCGGCGCCGAGGCGGGTGGGGGTCTGGATGGTGACAGCGGCTCCTCCGCCTAGGCTTCCCCTGCTTCCTTCCTCTGGTTCCTGTTACATCAAGAAGCACTTAGCCCCTGAGGGCATTAAACTTTTGTGTTTTACCTTCGTCTTCCTCCTTCTTCTTTTAAGCCGTCGGTTGCTTATTTTGTGTGATGTGCCCCCGTCTCTTCCGCGGATTTTTGTGTCATCATTGGTGCGGCGCCGCACACTCCCTCGTATCTTCGCCCGTACCGATGTGCCGCTGCTCCGCGCCCGGCGCTCTTCGTGAGGTCCGCTGAGGTGTCGCACTACGCCCAGCGATGACGGCCCGTTAGGGCCTCGCGAGGCGGACCCTCCTGAGGTGGAGCGTGCCGTCCCAAGACCGGGGTTTTAGCGACGACACCGAGAGTGTCCGGATTCCTTCTTTCGCGCTGCCCTTCCCTGTACCATGAGCAACAAGTGGTCTGACGAGGATACGTAGTAAACCGTAGCGCCCGCATTCTCACGTTAGTGTTCCTGTCTCATACCCAGCACTCAGGTTATCAGCGGATCAAAAAGTTTCTGCTCTTTACGGTCGGGGTACTTAGCTTGGCAGGCCGTGGCGAGCTCGTGTGTTGTGTGGTGCAGCCGTGGCGTCTAGGGAGCTCGAGGATCCCGCCATGGAGGGCTTCTTCCTTGCGAGCGGAATGGTTTGGGAGCCTTTTCGGCACTCTACGTCGGCAGGGCCCAATCCCGTGCATACCTCGACCGCCGTTGGGGCGTTCGGATCACCAGGACGAGACCAAGGGGCGAGGAGCTACGCGATCAGTGAGGCTCCTGAGGCGCGTTCCTCAGGAGTCCCCCTTGACGCTCAAGCGGCGCTCTACGTCGGCGGGGCCCAATCTCGCGCATACCTCGACCGCCATTGGGGCGTCCGGATCTCCAGGACGAGACCAAGGGGTAAGGGGCTACGTGACCAGTGAGGCTCCTGGGGCACATTGCTCAGGAGTCCCCCTTGACACTCAAGCGCCTCCCATACCTGTTGCCGGTTCCTGCCCCGGGAGGTGCCTGAGCCTCCCGAGGCTCCGTGTTTCCATGTCGGGCTGTAGCCGGAGCCCCCGAGCGAGGGTGGACCGCTAAAAGATGGATGCTTCCGAGGCAATAGGCCCATGCCGGCCTGCCTAGAGGCGCCTCGAGAGGACCAAGGTGCCGGGGCCTTGGCAAGGTGTCGATTCAGAAAACGAGACTTCAAGACCAGAAAAAGGAATCGCAAAGAGAGAAAATTCCCAGCCCTTTTTCAAATAGATTTACGAAACTTTCGAGTTTCATTCAAAAAGTGGCAATTCAAACACAAAAAGGTACAAGCAATAGCCGCGTCCGGCACCTAGGCTAGTCTTCGTCTTCGTCTTCCCCCAGCGCGGAGCATAGGGCTTCCACTAGGCGTGGGCATAGTCATTGGAGGACAGTGTTGTCCGCCAGCGCGGAGCATGGGGCTTCCACTTGGGCGTGGGATGGAACCCCTCTGCGTCCTCGGGGGGCTCCGGGCGTATACGGCCCACTCATTATTACGTGAGAGTGTCACGGCCGAAGATAGCTGGGCAAGCCCCCAGGCGCACGACCTAGGTGCTCCCAACTCAGTCAAGAGCCATCCCGCCCATTTCTGCGTGGTTGCGCGCCCCTACAGCCCAAACCTGAGTGCATCGTTCCCCGCGTAGCCGTGAGATTGCGCTCTCGCGGCCCAAACATGAGCACAATGCACCCAGCGCAGCCATAGGTGTGTTGTGTCAGTGAAGCCGCCTCGTGAGGCGTCGGGGCACCGGCCAGACCATGACCCGAGGACCTCGCGAGGCCCTGCCTCTCGAGGGTCGCGCCGATGCCACCGTTGCCGTGCGTGGCCCGCGCAGCTTGTATCTTGCCGATCCCCCTGGGCGGCTGCTCCTGCGGCCCAGGGGGCTCGGCTGTGTGCTGCTTGTTCGCGCGGGGGGCGGCTGCGCCGCGCCCCCGGGTATCCCGGGTCGCCCCCTCAGTGGAAGCCCCCAGGCCCGGCTTGGAGAGGGCGTCTAGGACATTCTCCCTACTCCGTGGGAATGCTGGTACCCGTGGGGGGCGCGCGATCCACAGCGCCGCTCGCAGGTACGATATTGCTCGGAACATAGGGTTCTGTGTAAAGGCCTTGGCTTCCTCCTGAACTGTCTTCGCACGCCCCATGGGCAGCCCCCCTGGGCGGCACGGCGACGCCGCCCTGGACGCGCGGCCCACAGACCCTCCTGTGCCGAGCCTCCGCCCGAAGCTGCTTACCTCTGCCGTCACCGCGAGGTTGGTCGCACGTGTCTTGACGTGGGTTGCCTCCCTAGTTATCCACCTCACCTCCGTTATGGTTACCTGCTTGCTGGGAAGCCTGAGCCGCCTGATCCCTGTGCCAGTTGGCGCGCTCGTGCCGGGATGACCCGGGCTGTTGATGATCCATCGGGATGTGAGTCCACGCGTTGAGGCGTGCGCGGAGCGTCCCGTCGCTTTCTTCGAAGGCACCACCTGTGGAGCTGGGCGGCGCCCCGAAGCCGATCACCGGGATCCGGAGGAGAAGGAGCACGGCGTGTGGCGGGCCTTACCCGGGCTCGCCCGGACATGGGGCTGGCGCGCTGTCTGCCGATGAGGTGAGCGGTACGGCGAGCGAGCCCTCAGCGCCTAGCGTCGGGGGTTGAGAGGAGTGGTGCGGAACCCATGCCCTCCTCGCGACGGTGACCAACTCAGTGATGTGGTCAGCCCAGGCGTCGAAGCCCCCATGCGTAGGACGATGGCGAAGTAGCTCACTTGCCATCAGCAGCGCGTCATGCGCGTTGAGGTCTCCCACGTGGGTACATGGTGATGTCGATCCCGCGGCCGCCGCGTGCCTGGCCGGCACGAGCAGCGCCGGCGATGGAGACGACGCTGGTGGCCTGGTATCGACCGCCCAGCACCGAGCTGCCAGGGCGTGTGTCTTGGGTAGTAGCGGCGAGGTTGGTGAAGGCGGATCCGTCGGGGCCGAAAGAAGCTCGTCGGGCGTCAGCCATCAAAACGACAGAGCGGACAAGAAGCAAAGCTTGTAGAAGACTCCGACACGCCCCCTACTTGGCATGCCAAATGTCGGATTTCGGGCTCCGCAAAACCCAAGGAGGTTCGAACACAGGGGAGTGTGCGAAGATCCCCAACAGCTTCAACCTCTAGCTCACAGCTCGACAGCCTAGCCAAACAAACTCGCACACTCTCGGGAAGAAGATCAGCACACGATGATTTACCCAGGTTCGGGCCGCTACAAAGCGTAAAACCCTACTCCTACCTTTTGGTGGATTGCCTCACGAGGAGGTTTGAGGATGAACTAGTACAGCGGTGAGTAGCCTCGTGAGGTGCTCGGGTGGTGTTTTGTCCGTCTGTTCTATGGAGTAGCCTAGTCTCTATTTATAGCTGCCCGGGTCCTCTTCCCTTATCGCTATGGCGGGAAGGGATCCCACAACGGCCAAATTCAAAGGGGAACAAGGAGTACATCTTATCCTGACAAAAGGTGGCCTTCGCCTGCAAAGTAGCCGATGATGATGCAGAGGTGGGCTCGGCGATGACGTCCGTCCTGCTGGGCTCGTGGTCTTGGTCTCGTTGCGCCGGAATGGAAACCTTTGGGGGTGCTTTGGGAACCTGCGTACGCCTTTGCCTCCTTTGCACCAAAGAGAAAACTGTCTCTGCTATGCGCGCTGGTGCCCGCCTGGCCCGGCTTGCGTCATCCTCGACCTCCCGAGGCCGAGTATTGCATAGAGATCTCCGCCACTCAGGAGGGGGCCTGTGGAGGCTTCCTCCTTCCGGGGGTCTTGGCGTCGTCGTCCTCGCGAGGGTGGGGCTCTCGTGAGGACCTTGTCTTGAGTGAGGCCGCACTTGGCCGCGCTTGGCTATTGAAGTGGGCCACGCCCTGGGCCACAGGCTGGCAGGACTGGGTACCCGCGTTCCCAGAACGCCGACAATTTCACTCTAAAATTGCTTGAACTTTTCAAACGTTTCAGACTTGTGTTTCATTAAGTAAATATACCCATATCTACTAAAATCATCAGTGAAGGTAAGAAAATAACGATATCCACCAGACGCTTCAACACTCATTGGACCACATACATCAACATGTATCATTTCCAATAAGTCACTTGCCCGCTCCATCAAACCGGAAAATGGGGTGTTAGTCATCTTACCTATGAGGCATGGTCCGCATGCCTCAACCGATTCGAAATCGAGTTAGTCCAAAGATCCATCAACATGGAGTTTCTTCATGCGCTTTATACCAATATGACCTTAGCGGCAGTGCCACAAGTATGTGGTACTATCATTATTAACTTTGCATCTTTTGGCATCAATATTATGAACATGTGTATCACTACGATTGAGATTCAATAAACCATTCACATTGGGTGCATGACCATTGAAGGTATTATTCATGTAAACAGAATAACCATTATTCTCTGACTTAAATGAATAATCGTATTGCAATAAACACGATCTAATCATGTTCATGCTCATCGCCAACACCAAATAACATTTATTCAGGTTCAACACTAATCCCAAAGGTAGAGGGAGCATGCGATGGTGATCACATCAACCTTGGAAACACTTCCAACACACATCGTCACCTCGCCCTTAGCTAGTCTCTGTTTATTCCGTAGCTTTTATTTCGAGTCACCAATATTAGCAACTGAACCTGTTGGGGATATAACCCCGTGGTAAGACCCGCCCAGGAGGGGCCGGGTCAACCTGGCGGCTCATAGCCCAAGACCCATAAGATGGGCCGGAAGATGAAGGCCGGGCCGCGTGGCGGCTTACAGATGGGCTAAGACGGAGGCCCAGAGACAGAAGATGGTATGAAGACCCGGGCGGTTAAGCCGCCCGGAGACGGCTTGCCCAAGACGGCAAGGCGGCTTAGAGACAGGATTCATTATGATGTATGAGTCAGTTTAGGATTCGGGTAACCCAGGGCCTTGACCTCAGTATATAAAGGCGAGACCCTGGGCGGCTTAGACAAGAAACCAACAAGTCGAGAACTAGGTCAAGCGAAACCGCTCCCTTGTAATCGATACTCTAATCAATACAACACAAGCAGGATGTAGGCTTTTACCTCTTCTTGAGGGGCCGAACCTGGGTAAACTCGTGTCCCTCGTCTCGACCAACCCCTTTGAGTCCACCCCTTCGGCGATGGCCTCGAACCTAAGTCTTCGGACATCTGCCGTGACAAAACCACGACAGTTGGCGCCCACCGTGGGGCTAGCGCTCGGTGGTGTTGAGTTCTCAAAGGGCTCTCTCCCAGAGATCGAGGGGTACGCTGTTGGCAGGATGACCAAGAGTCGCCGCGGCGGGCTCTACATCAACGACGCCGGCTGGGGCCCCGAGGCTGACTCCATTGAGTATGGTTTCCGGGTCCCCTTCGGCGGAATCCATGTCTTCATCGGCAAGATCGGCGGATCTGAACCCGGGCCGGACATCTGCGCCGACATCGTCGAGCCGGCCCGGCGCAAGCAACCCAACCGACGCGTGCAACCCGCCTGTGCTAACCCGGACAGGAAGCATGTCTTCGTCGGCTTCACCCAGGGCATGGAGCTCGAGGGTTCTGTGTCTCGGGACGAAACTCTTATCTGCTCAGATGATGGATCATCCAACGGAGAGACGAAGTCAATCTATCAGCTTCACAATGGTGGGCTCGGGGGCTACATCGAGCCTTACCCCGAGTCAGAGTATCATGAGCCGGAGGTGTATGAGCCGCCGAGCCGTGCTGCCGTCTTCATGGCGGGTTCAGCGCCGGCCCCCGGTAGCACAGCCGCCGGAGCAACCGGGTCTGGGGCTGGCAGGCCGCCGGCTCAGGTTCTTCTGGATCTGATGAATGAGCTTACAACCCTAATGGCAACTGAGGTCACACCTGAAAACCAAGCGGCCCGTAATACGGAGATCGCAAGGTTAAAGAACCAGATGACCGAGGTCCAACAGGAAATCAATGCGCTGAAGGCTCGGATGGATGCTGAGGCGGAACGCCTTAAGGCAGATGCTTTCCGGCTTGAGTTAGAGCAGTAGTCAGCAGCGGCGGTTCAGCGGATGAGGCATCAATCCCGCTTGCCAGATGAGTACGAAGCCAGGAATCTTTTCAACACGCCAGGGACAGGACGGAACGTGCCTTTGACCATAACCCGGACGGCGGAAGTTCCTGGAAGCCGGGCGGCGGTTCAGCATCAGCAGCCTAACCCGCCCCGGCGGAATCAGACCCCACCAGCCTTTTTCCCAATGCCGGCGGGCCATTATTTTAACCCGGCGGAGAACTTGGCGACGGCGGCTACCAGGCTTGATACAATTCCCATCCCCGACGAGGCGCCTTTTGCAGAAGAGGTGTGAAACGCTATTGGATATCTGCGGACGGCGGTGGCCCAGCAGGAGAAGTATACTTACAGCCGGAGCCGTGTGCATTCAACTCCCCTCCCCAGCCGCAGCTACAGCCGGCGTTATGAATCGCCGGCGGTTTCCAGCAGTGAACGGCATCGGAACCCGCCGCGAGTCGATCGGGCAGCTCTGGATGCTCAGGCGCTAGTGGACCGGGCGAGAGCACAACGAGAGGCGACGGCTCTGGCGGCGGCGGCGGCTCACCAAGAATTCTCTGTCTCAGTTGGAGCAGGTTTAACTTCCAGGGCTGTGGGAGTGCCGTGTTTAATGCCGGCTTTGCGGAATGAGCGTCTGCCGAAGGATTTCAAAGGTCCTCGCAAGGTACCCAATTACACAACTGACTTACCTCCAGAGGCTTGGATTGAGAGCTATGAACTGGCCATGGAGATGTTAGATGTTAGTGATGCAGTATGTGCCAAATACTTCATCATGATGCTGGAAGGGCCGGCTCGCACGTGGTTGAAGGGACTGCCACCCAACACCATTACTTCCTGGTCTGAGTTGAAGGCGAAATTTATCAAAAATTTCAAAGGAACGTGCAAGCAGCCCATGACGATCGTGGATTTGGATCATTGTGTGCAACAGGCGGACGAGTCGGCTCATCACTAGGTCCGGCGGGTCTCAACCATCATCCACTCTTCAGAACAGATTACGGCGGCTCAAGCGGTTTTGATTCTGGAAAAGAATTGCCACTTTACGCCTTTGAAATAGAAGCTTGGCCGACTCAAGCGTTCGTGTCAAGACATGGGGGAGCTTATGGCGGCTCTCACCAAATATGCAGACTCTGATAGCATGAAGGACCCGGGCTCTGATGATGAAAAATCAGGTCAGGGGAAGAAGAGTAACAATGGAAAGGGTCAGCAGCAAAACGCAGCCGGAAACAGCAATTCGGGCAAGCGGAAGAACCCGGATGGCGGGTCAGAGCTGGTGGCGAACACCAGCACCGGGAACTTCAGGCAACCCTTTAACAAGGGCAACGGGAACTTTAGGCAACCCTTTAACAAGGGCAAAGCTCCTTTCAACTTGGAAGCGATGCTCAACAAACCTTGTCCGGAGCACAGCCGGCCAGATAAGCCGGCAAATCACACCTGGAGGGACTGCAGTATCATGCGACAGTTCCGGGACTACAGCCTTCAACAGCATCATAATAATGGTAATGGTCCGTCAGGCGGCTCAGGGCCGGGAGGGTCAGGAGCTGGTTTTGGTCCCGGCGGCTCAGGGTCCGGTTACCAGGGTCAAGGCAATCAAGGAGGTCATCATCAACAATCAGGTGGTGGAGGCCAGCAGCAGCATAACCAGTCGGGATTCCAGAGTAACCCGAAACAGCTCAGTGGGGTCAGTATCATGTTTTTACAACCAGCCTTGACAAGTGAGACCGAAAGGTACGCAAGCGGGCGGTTAATGCAATCATGCCAGCTCTCCCGCAGTATTTGAAGTGGTCTGAGTATGACATCACTTGGAGGAGGGCGGATCACCCGCCGCGGGTTGACAACCCGGGGCAGCTAGCTTTGGTGGTTGCCCCCCAAGTGGGTGGGTACATGTTCACTAAGGTACTTATGGACGGTGGCAGCAGCATCAACATCCTGTATTACGACACTTTCAGCCGGATGGGTCTGCTTGATAAGGATCTAAAGCCCTCTTCAACAGTTTTTCATGGTGTGGTGCCTGGCAAGTCGGCTTATCCAGTGGGGAAGATTTCTTTGGAAGTAGCTTTTGGAGATGAATTCAACTACAGGGTGGAGTCTTTGTGGTTTGAAGTTGTTAAAATCAAAAGCCCATATCATGCTCTATTCGGACGGCCGGCTTACGCCAAGTTCATGGCTAGGCCTTGCCATGTTTACTTATAGCTCAAGATGCCCGAGTTGAACGGGACGATCACTGTGCATGGTGATCGGAAGACGGCTCTTGAGTGCGAGGAAGGGGATGCAGCTTATGCAGAGTCAAGTTGTGCTGAGGCAGAGCTCAAGTTCTATAAGGAGAATGTTGACCCGGAAGACATGACTCCGCTCAAGAAGCCTAACACGGAATCTGAGCCGCCCCTCAAATTTGCGGCGGATGATACCAAGCTGGTGGATTTCACTGAGGGCGACTCATCACAGCAGTTCACTATCGGGGCTAACATGGACCCCGCATAGGAAAGCACGCTCATCGAATTCATCCGTGAGAATCGGGACATCTTTGCATGGAAGCCATCTGACATGCCGGGTGTACCGAGAGAGTTCGCTGAGCACCACCTTAATGTGGATCCTAAGTTCAAACCAATCAAGCAGTTCCTTCGTCGTTTCAATGAAGAGCGGCGCAAGGCTATTGGAGAAGAGGTGGCCCGGCTCTTAGCAGCAGGGTTCATCGTGGAGGTTTTTCACCCGTAGTGGTTAGCTAACCCGGTGCTAGTGCTTAAGAAGAACGGCACGTGGCGCATGTGTGTGGATTACACGGATCTTAACAAGGCCTGTCCAGTTGACCCGTTTGCTCTACCCCGTATTGACCAGATTATTGATGCAACGGCGGGTTGTGAGAGTTTATGCTTCCTGGACGCTTATTCAGGTTATCACCAGATCAAGATGGCAGTCAAAGACCAAGAGAAGACGGCTTTCATCACACCTTTTGGTGCTTTCTGCTATGTGTCTATGCCTTTCGGGCTCAAGAGTGCCCAGGCGACTTACCAGCGTTGTGTACAGAACTGTCTTCACAGTCAAATTGGACGCAATGTCCATGCTTATGTGGATGATATTGTGGTCAAGTCAAGGAAGAAGGAAACTTTGCTGGATGACCTGAAGGAAACTTTCGACAACATGCGGGTCTACAAGATGATGCTTAACCTGGCCAAGTGTGTCTTCGGGGTTCCTGCAGGCAAGCTCTTGGGATTCTTGGTCTCTGAGCATGGTATTGAGGCTAACCCGGACAAGATAAAGGCTATTACTTCCCTGTCTGAGCCGGCGTGCATCAATGACGTTCAGCGCCTGGCGGGTCGGATCGCTGCTTTAAGCCGGTTCATAAGCCGCCTGGGTGAGAAGGCTATCCCTTTGTATCAAATGATGAAGAAAACAGACAACTTTGTCTGGAGCAAGGCGGCGGGTGAGGCGTTCGAGGCGCTCAAGAAGCAACTGACTGAGCCGCCAATCTTGGCCGCTCCGGCTGAGAAGGAACCTTTGCTCCTCTACGTGGCGGCTAACAACAGAGCAGTCAGTGCTGCGGTCGTTGTGGAGCGTAAGGAGGCAGAAAAGGAGTATCCGGTTCAGAGGCCGGTTTACTATGTCAGCGAAGTCTTGATTGAGTCCAAGCAAAGGTACCCGCATTGGCAGAAACTGATCTATGGAGTGTTCATGGCGAATCGTAAGCTGAAACATTACTTTCTAGGACACCAGATCACAGTGGTTAGCTCTGCTCCGTTGGGAGACATAATTCAAAACAGAGAAGCCACTGGCAGGATTGCTAAGTGGGCCTTGGAGCTTGGGCCTCTTAATCTGAAGTATGTGCCCCGCACAGCTATTAAGTCTCAAGCCTTGGTGGACTTTATAAACGACTGGACAGAGTGTCAGTCGCCTGAGGAGAAGCCGGATAACACATACTGGACGATTCACTTCGATGGATCCAGGCAGCTGGAAGGCTCGGGGGCTGGAGTGGTCTTAACTTCCCCTAAAGGTGACAAGTTATGTTATGTGCTAAGGTTGATGTTTCCTTGTACTAACAATGCAGCTGAGTATGAAGCTTTGCTTCATGGCCTCGTGTGGCTAAGGAGATGAACATAAGCCGGGTTAGATGTCTTGGCGACTCAGACCTTGTGGCTCAGCATGTTTCAGGCACGTGGGATTCCAAAGACCCACGGATGGCGGCTTATCGTCAGGCGGTGGACATCATTGCTGGTCACTTCAAGGGTTACCAAGTGGATCACATTGACCGTCGAAAGAACGAGGCGGCTGACGCGTTATCGCGGCTAGGTTCTCAGCGTAAGCCGGTGCCGCCTAATGTTTTCTTGGATGTGCTATATCACCCGTCAGTTAAGCTACCTTCGGAGGAGGATCTGGCAATACCTGACCCGGAGGGGCAGCTGGTGGCATCTCTTCACGCCATCCCAGATTGGACGGTGCCCTACTTGGCGTACTTGACTCGTGGCGAGTTACCTGAGGACGAAACTTTGGCAAGGCAAATCGTCAGGCGATCCAAGTCCATGACTATCATCAATGGCGAGTTGCATAAGCGCAGCGTCACCGGCGTTTTTCAACGTTGTGTTTCACCGGAAGAAGGCAAGGAAATCTTACGTGAGATTCACGCTGGTGATTGTGGTCATCACGCCGGCTCAAAATCTCTGGTGGCCAAGGCTTTTCGGCATGGTTTCTTCTGGCTGACGGCTCATAAGGATGCAGAAGCCTTGGTTCTCAAGTGCGATGGATGTCAGAAGTTCGGGCGACGTGCTCACGTGCCGGCTCAGGAATTGCGCATGATCCCAATCACCTGGCCGTTCGCAGTCTGGGGGCTTGATATGGTCGGGCCCTTCAAGAGATCCAAAGACAAGAAAACACACCTTTTGGTGGCGGTATATAAGTTCACCAAGTGGGTGGAGGCTGAGCCGGTTGGCAAGTGTGACGCAGCTACGGCGGTTCAGTTTGTCAAAAAACTGATCTATCGCTTTGGGTACCCTCATAGTATCATCACAGATAACGGCACAAACCTATCCAAGGGGGCTATGCAAGCGTTCTGTGAAAGTGAGCACATCCGGCTTGACGTCTCTGCTATGGCTCATCCACAGTCCAATGGTCAGGCGGAACGAGCTAACCAGGAGATCCTGAGAGGTATCAAGCCCCGGCTTATGGTGCCTTTACAGAGAATACCGGGTTGTTGGGTCGAGGAGTTACCATAAGTTCTATGGAGCATCAGAACAACTCCCAACAGGTCAACAGGCTATACGCCTTTCTTCATGGTTTACGGCGCAGAAGCCGTGTTACCAAGGGACATACGTCATGACTCGCCAAGGGTGGCGGCTTACGTTGAGGCAGACAATGAGACGGCGCGTCAGGACGCGTTAGATGCTTTGGATGAAGAGCGTGATTTGGCGGCGGCTCGATCGGCGATTTATCAACAAGACCTGCGTCGCTATCACAGCCGCAGAGTCAAGACCCGGACGTTTCAAGAAGGCGACTTAGTGTTGCGCCTGATTCAAGATCAGACGGACGCGCACAAGTTGTCCCCTCCGTGGGAAGGACCTTTTGTGGTTAGCAGAAACCTCAACAATGGGTCATACTATCTCATCGACGTACGAGACGAGTCACGCACTTCTGGGCAGGAGACCCATCGGCCGTGGAATATTGCTCATCTGCGGCCTTATTATACTTGAGTCATCGACTCCCCCCATTGTACATCATCATTGTATATATCACATATATATATAATAAAGTTGGCATCCCTGCAAGACGGGGCCTCTGCCGTTTTTACGCATCTCAAATTGTGCAAAAAAGGATACAATCATAAGGTCACTTGGGGGCTTCTAACCCGCTAGGGTTAAGCTTCAACCCTCTTGATCGGCTCTTCAGCCAAAATAGCACCATCATCTGGCGGTTTACAAGTTGGCGGTCCACAGGACGGCGGCTTGCAAGACGGTGCACAAGTTGATATCATCAACAAGGTTGTTTGGGGGCTTTCAACCCACTGGGTTAAGCTTCAACCCTTTCGGTCAGGCTCTTCAGCCACAGTAAGGCCGGGTTATATACCCAAAAAGTTGACGCCGTCAACAAGGTCATTTGGGGGCTTCCAACCCACCGGGTTTAGCTTACACATCCTCTTGATCGGATCTTTAGCCACCGCAAGTTAGAGTTAAACCTGCCTGTAAGCTGCTGCTGCTCCACCAGGTGACCCGCCGAACTCTTACCAGTTAATCTCGATTAGAGACCCTGAGCTGTTCAAACATATTTGGCAGTCACTCTCACTAGAGACCCTGTACTGGTCAAGGTTCAACCGGCGGCTCTTGTCACGTGAGGGCCGGCTTACGGAAAGCGAGGATAAACTCACCCATTTGCTGCCGACTCTCCGCTATGTGGCTCGTTCGTACTCTTAAACAGTTACTCTTTTAAAGACCCTGCACTGTTTAAGGTTCAAACGACGGAATTACGTCATGTGAGAGGTAGCTTATGGGCCTTAAGGGTGCCCATACCCTGCTGCGTCTCTCTCTGGTTCGTTGCGCTCTTATCAGTTAATCTCGCGTAGAGACCCTGAGCCGTTCAAAGAATTGACGGTCACTCTCGTTAGAGACCCTGTACTGTTAAGAGTTCAAATAACGAGTCCACCCAGAAGAACCGGCTTATGAGTTTAAAAAAAAAAGAAAGCAAGGTCATGGAAGATTCAACATCTCCGGGTTGTGCTTTTTTCAAGCCGCCCTTACGGCAATACAGAACATATTCTGTCTTGTTTATTTTTGCAGGGTTTCTCTTCTAACGATGAGCCGCCGTGCCAACAGATATTATAAGCACAAACATGAAAGACAGACATGCATCAAGATATGCAAAGCTTACTACGTGCATGATGGCACGGCTCAGACAGTTCAAGATTTTCTAAGCCTATTACAAAGCTCTCCATAGAGCCCAAAAGGCAACAAACTTAAAGTTTTTATACAACTTTCAGTTCGGCGGCTCAGCAAGCCGAGTTATCAATTTCCAGCATCAAGTGCTCAGCTCGAAGGCGGGTCATCCTGCGCCGGGTCTTCGACCTCTTCGATCTAAAGATTATCCACATCCTAGTTGCAGTTTGTTAGAGCTTCAAACTGAGCCTCTTCAAAGAGGGGAGATGGGTTAATCTCAGGCGGCGAAGAGGTGCTTACGGCGAGCAGGAGTCAAGTCTCTAGTTTCAAAAGTTGGGCCACGCACTCTTTTGCTGACCTCGCTGTAAGCCGCCTGGTAAGATGATAGATCAAGCTCGTCAACCAGTGTCGATGCAAGAACTCTGGAGGCCTTCATACACTTGGCATAATCTGCTTCTGTGAAATCTGAGCCATCGTCTTTCTTCGACGGAAAGCCGTCCATCATCTCTTCAGCAGTCAGTTCAGGGGCAAAGGCCAACGCCCAGCTTAGCGCGGCCATCGCTCCCTTCCTGGCGGCTGATCGTTTGAGCTCTTCGATTTGCTTCGGCAGAGTTGAAAATAGTTCTATGACTCCCTTCATGTCCTTGGGGATGCTTTTCTCAGTTAACATCGCCTTGATGGTGCAAAGGGTCCCGCAGTAGAGTTGTTCTACCAAGGAATATACTGCTTTCAGCTTTAACAGGCTGTCAGATGATAACTGGCGGCTTCTTTGACCTGCAAGGGAGGATTTGGTATTATAAGCCGCCCCCGCAAAGATTTTCAACCTAGCACGAAAATTTTCTAACGTTTTCAATACTTACCAAAGATGGCAGAAGTCATCCTGGATATATGGCGCTTCAGAGTTTGTAGCTCCTCTGACACAAGTTTGAGCCGCTGGTCCGTGTCATCTGCGCGCTTGGTCAGGGCGGCTTGTTCAGCTTCAGCAGCCTTCTTGAAGGCATCAAAGTCAGCCTGGATTTTTTCAAGCTCCTTCGTGGCAACCCGCCATTTCTCTTCCGCCTCAGACCGAGCGGTTTGTTGTGCAGCAAGGTTATCTTTTACGCCGGTCAGTGCAGACTCAGCCGCCTCCAAGGCCTCCTGTATTGTACAAAAATAAAACAACAGTTCAGGAGGGTTAAGTCGCCAGGATAAGGTTTGTTCACGATTGAGGAAGAAATTATGATGCAAGTCTCACGCAGATTGCAAGCAATATACTTGACACTTGGGGGCTAATGTCTGTGTTTTCTCCAAGCTTACCATGAAAGCTCCGGCTCATCTTCGCAAAGATAAGCCGGCACTTGGGGGCTACACACGGCGCTTTTCAAATCTCCAATGCAGTCCCGGCTCATCTTCTTCAAGATAAGCCGGCACTTGGGGCTACAGACGCGCTCTCCAAGTTTACAAGTGAAGTTCCGGCTCATCTTCTTCAAAATAAGCCGGCACTTGGGGGCTACTATGTGCTTTCCAAGTTTTCTAAGTAAAGTTCCGGCTCATCATTTTAATACTGACCTGAACTTGGGGGCTACCATTGATCAACTCTGCACAATGAGTATCGGCTTACTATCTATACTAACCCGATACTTGGGGGCTACAGGCTAAGCAAGTTGCAATATGACATAGTTTGGAGGACCTGGTCTACCATTTTCAATACTAAACCAGCTCTTGGGGGCTACGTAAGGGTACAAGGAAAAAGCAGGCAGAGATTACCTCGTATTTTTTCTTCATCAGGCCAACAAGTTTGAGTTCCATATTCCGGCTTGTGAAGAGGCGGTTCAGATAACCAGCGTGTAATTCGTCGGCAGTCAGCTTCTCCAACACAGGGAATTCAAAATCAAACTTCTCAGGCGAGGAAGCTTTAGCCTTGTTGGAATGCCTTGTCAGTACATGAGGCTCCGGAGATTGATACCCCGCCCCAGTAATGGTAACGTCTTGAAGAACTGTGTCTTCGACGGCTGTTGAAGGGCTGGGCGGCTTAGGATCATTCCTTAGAGGGCTTTCAGTCGCTGTGTCATGATCAGCCGGCTCAGGGGGCAGATGAGTATCTTCAGGTGCATCTTTCATAATTTCAGTGGGCTCCACATGAGTTGAAGTGGAGGCCGGCTTAGCAATCTCCGGCTCCTGGACAGTAGGGGCAGCGGTAGACCCACCGGTCTTTCTTCGCTTTGCTTGGGCCCTGGACGACAGCAAAGATTGTTACACAGAGAACAAGGGTAATAAAGGATATGGTGCAAGTGTAAAGATACGCACTCCGGGTTGATCTTCAGAGGAGGCAGCTTAGTCGAAGTGGAATCACCGGACGACGGGGGTGTTTCCTGAAAGTAGTTAAGACAATACAAAGCAGAGTAAGATTATGATGCAAGTGTTAAAATGGACCTTAATTAAAAGAGAATACCTCAGCCGGCCGTTTCCGCGGAGCCGGAGAATTCGATAACCCGGCCACAAGATCTTCAGAGCCGGCGCTCCGGGTCTGGCATCGGGGGTTGTGCTCTTGCTTTTTCAAAAGAAAATTGGGGTCTAAATGAGCAAGAGGATGAGAAAATGGGACTTTCCGGATGACCCGCCGTATTTTCTTTGGTGGTAGATTTTCTGAGTCAGAGGAAATGTATGTTACCTCAGGGGCGTCCGCATGGCTGGTCTCCGTTTCCTCCTGTGAATAATTGTTGTCAATAAGTTGCATAAAGAGACGGCCAAGGGAGTCAAGTTCTACCTCTGAGTCGTCAAACTCAGGCGGGTCTTGAGCGACAGTTTTCTTCTTCTGGACGCGAGTCTTAGCCACCTTAGGCTTCCTCACAGGAGGGTTATACTTCTTCTTCCAGAAGGAAGAGCCGGCCTATGCATAAGCCGCCAACAAAGATTAAAAGGAGCAGGACAAAGTAAAGACAAATTTGACCAGTTTGATGGAAAAGGGGTTTCTTACGGCTGGAGCTGGGTTCTTGACGCAAAAGGGTTTCAGCCCAACTTGGTTGCAAACCGCTTGTTTTTCGCCAAGTAGTCCTTTGACGGAGGAGTTGATGTTTTCTTCGGTCAGAGGAACGGTACTGAAACAGAGCGGATCATTGGGTTCACCCGTGAATTGGTGCATGAGCCGGTCACACCGGCTCAGTGGCAAGATCTTCTAGCTAACCCAGCAGCGGGTTAAGTCGACACCAGTCAAGCCATTGGCCATCAAGGCCCGGATCTTTGCGAAAGCCAGAGCATATTGTGCTCGCTCTGCGGTGGACATCCGATCTGGGAGCTCGGTGTAGCAAAGCCGGGTGGGACGATAACCCGGCAGTGGATTTTCTTCTTCAGGGGAAGTGTCCTTGCAGTAGAACCAGGTCTTGTTCCAGTCCTTGGGATGACTTGGTAGGAGAGTTGCGGGATAGGGTAAATCTCTCCGTCGCTGGATAGACACGCCGCCAAGCTCCAAGCTTGGCCCAGCCGCCACTTCAGATTGGCGATTGATGTAGTAGTAGTCACGGAAGAGGTCCACAGACGGCTCTTCTTGCAAGTAAACTTCACACAATACTTGGAACTGACACATGTTGGTGACAGAATTTGGACCTATGTCTTGAGGATGAAGCTTGAAGAAATGAAGAACGTCTCGGAAAAACTTTGACCCGGGCGGGCTGAATCCACGAAGGAGGTGATCAGTGAACACGATAACTTCCCCTTCCTTAGGAGTAGGTCTTGGCTCTAGCCCTGGAACCCGCGAGTGTATGACATCTTGAGCCGGCAGGATACCCGATTCTATGAAATCGAGTAAGAGTTGTTCGGTGACTCCGGAACTGACCCAATCGCAAGATGAAGGCGCTCTCGACATGATGGCGGGTCAAGCTGCGAAAAGATCCAAAGTATGGCGGCTTAGAAAAATGTTCAGCAGTCAAGGCAACTATGGCCAACATAATGGTGAGGTATTAAGCCGCTGAAATAGGTCCTCGGAGAGTCGCCAATGCAATGGCGGGTTAGGTGGGCAAGGTAACGCTGGAAGTACGGCTAAGTGCGGATAAACAGGTTTCGCATATTATCACTACGGCGGCAAGATCTACGGGGGAAGAAAAAAGTGAAACATATTCAAAAACCTAGAAGGCAGACGAAGAACAGGCGGACAGTACGCGGCGGAGATTGATGTGCAGATCCAAAAGCGAGTGGGCATTGCCATTATGTAAGCATCCGCAACACATAGACAGTGCAATGGGATGCAAAGCGTTGCTCGGTGGTCTGCACGATGATGAACGCTGATGAACAAGGGAAGAACACTAGGGAAAACGAGGAGCTCGGGAACCCTAGTGGAGATGAATACAGATTCAACGAGGGCTGGAAGCGATACCATGCGGATGCGGACGCGCTGGCGAAACTCTGGTCCAAGTCCGGTCAATGCAGCGGCCAGCGATGGGGGCGACGGCGAGGTCTGGTCTGGCGCGGTGGAGCTCCAGGAGCACGGTCGTTCGAAGGAGGAAGAAGACAGAAGAGGCGGAGAAAGGAAAAAAGGACACCACGTGTCCCTATTTATGAGTTAGGAGGGCAACAGTGCGCGCGAAAATCGAGGAGGCACAGTGATGATTGACCGAAGGTGGCGCCTCGATTTTTGGGATGACTCTTCAATGAGAAGATCCGTTGCAAACGTCACAGAATCTTTCCAGAATATTCGATATGACGTCATGGCGGGTTATCAGTTTTCGTTTCAGGGGACGAAAATGTAAGACTCGCCGCCAAGTAAGTTTGAAGATTGACATGAGCAGGCTCAAATCAACCTGGGGCCTAATGTTGGGGATATAACCCCGTGGTAAGACCCGCCCAGGAGGGACCGGGTCAACCTGGTGGCTCATAGCCCAAGACCCATAAGATGGGCCGGAAGATGAAGGCCGGGCCGCATGGCGGCTTACAGATGGGCTAAGACGGAGGCCCAGAGACAGAAGATGGTATGAAGACCCGGGCGGTTAAGCCACCCGGAGACGGCTTGCCCAAGACGGCAAGGCGGCTTAGAGACAGGATTCATTATGATGTATGAGTCGGTTTAGGATTCGGGTAACCCAGGGCCTTGACCTCAGTATATAAAGGCGAGACCCTGGGGCGGCTTAGACAAGAAACCAACAAGTCGAGAACTAGGTCAAGCGAAACCGCTCCCTTGTAATCGATACTCTAATCAATACAACACAAGCAGGATGTAGGCTTTTACCTCTTCTTGAGGGGCCGAACCTGGGTAAACTCGTGTCCCTCGTCTCGACCAACCCCTTTGAGTCCACCCCTTCGGCGATGGCCTCGAACCTAAGTCTTCGGACATCTGCCGTGACAAAACCACGACAGAACCGGTATCTAATACCCAGGTGCTACTAGGAGTACTAGTAAGGTACACATCAATGACATGTATATCAAATATACTTTTGTTGATGTTGCCAGCCTTCTTATTTGCCAAGTATCTTGGGGCAGTTCCGCTTCAGTGACTGTTCCCCTCATAACAGAAGCAGTTAGTCTCGGGTTTGGGTCCAACCTTGGGTTTCTTCACTGGAGCGACAACTGGCTTGCCATTCTCGAAGTTTCCCTACTTGTCCTTGCTCTTCTTGAAACTAGTGGTCTTACCATCAACACTTAATGCTCCTTCTTGATTTCTACCTTTCGCGGTGTAAAACATCGCGAATATCTCAAGGATCATCTTCTCCATCCCTGGCATGTTATAGTTCATCACGAAGCTCTAGTAGCTTGGTGACAGTGACTTGGAGAACTATGTCAATCACTATCTTATCTGGAAGATCAACTCCCACTTGATTCAAGCGAGCTTTCTCTAGGAATGCATTGAAATTCAGGGGAACTACTGCGCGAGCCATTGGTCTACAACATAAATTTGCAAAGACAACTTAGACTATTGTTCAAGATAATGAGTTTTAGTTAATCATATTACTTAAAAAACTCCCACCCAAAATTGACATCCCTTCGGTCATCCGAGTGCTACATGATCAAAATTTACCAACCCAAGTCCGATCATCACGTGAGATGAGGTGGTTTCAATGGTGAACATCTCCATGTTGATCATATCTACTATATGACTCATGTTCGACCTTTCGGTCTCTTGTGTTCCGAGGCCATGTCTATACATGTTAGGCTCGTCAAGTTTAACCCGAGTGTTTCGCATGTGCAACACTGGCTTGCACCCGTTGTATGCGAACGTAGAGTCTATCACACCCGATCATCACGTGGTGTCTCGAAACGATGAACTTTCGCAACGGTGCACACTCGGGGAGAACACAATTTTTATCTTGAAATTTTAGTGAGGGATCACCTTATAATGCTACTGTCGTCCTAAGCAAAATAATATGCATAAAAGGATTAACATGACATGCAAATCATAAGTGACATGATATGGCCATGAACTTGTGCTTTTGATCTCCATCTCCAAAGCACCGGCATGATCTCCATCGTCACCGGCATGACACCATGATCTCCATCATCGTGTTGCCATCGGGGTTGTCGCGCAAACCATGCTTCTACTACTATTGCTACCGCTTAGTGATACGTCTCCAACGTATCTACTTTTCCTCACCCTTTTGCCCTTGTTTTGGACTCTAATTTGCATGACTCTAATTTGCCGTTGCTATGACTTTGCCATGCTTAATGCTTGTCACTAGGGAATGAGTGCCATGATTTCAGATCTGAACCGTTAATATTATCACCATTATATCTATGTTCTTGATCCGATCTTGCCTAGTCATATGCACCTATTACGTGTTATGATCCGTCAACCCCATAGTGACAATATTTGGGATACTTCACGGTGATGACCGTAGTTTGAGGAGTTCATGTATTCACCATGTTTTAATGCTTTGTTCCAGTTCTCTATTAAAAGGAGGCCTTAATGTCGACGTTCTGGATACCAGGGTACCCAGACTTGCCTGCCTGCGGCCCAAGGCGTGGCCCCCCTCGATGACCAAGTACGGCCCGGCACGGCCTCACTCGACACAAGGCCCTCGTGAGACCCCGAGCTCGCGAGGGAAGCAGCGCCAAGACCCGCGGGGAGATAGGCCTCCCCAGGCCCCCTCCCGAGCAGCGGAGATCTCTATGCAACGCTAGGCCTCAGGAGGTTAAGGGTGACGACAGCCAGGCCAGGCGGGCGCCAGCGCGCCAGAGGGGACAGTTTCCTCTTTGGTGCAAAGGAGACAAGGACGAGCACAGGCCCCCAAAGCACCCCCCAAAGGTTTCCCTTCTGGTGCAACAAGACCAAGACCCCGAGCCCCGCAGAACAGACGTCATCGCCGAGCCCACCTCTGTATCACCAACGACTACTTTGCAGGTGAAGACCGCCTTTCGTCAGGATAAGATGTACCTCCTGTCCCCTTTCAAATTTGGCCGCTGTGGGATCCCTTCCCGCCATTGCGATAAGGGAAGAGGACCCGGGCCGCTATAAATAGAGACTAGGTAGCCCGGTAGAAAGGGACGAGAGAACCACCCCGCAAACACATCCGCAAGGCAACACACCATTGTACTAGTTCATCCACAAACCTCCTCGTGAGGCAATCCACCAAAAGCAGGAGTAGGGTTTTACACTTCGCAGCGGCCCGAACCTGGGTAAACTCTCGCGTGCCATCTTCTTCCTCGCCATCGAGCGGGGTTATCGTGTTGTGGGCTTGGAGGGGGCGAAGCTGTTGGGGAATCTTCGCACACGCCCCTGGGTTCGAACTCCTTAGGGTTTTGCGGAGCCCGAAATCCGACATTTGGCGCGCCAGGTAGGGGGCGTGTCGGAGTCTTCAGCAAGCTTTGCTTCTTCTTCGCTCCGTCGTGTCGATGGCCGACGCAACCCCTGAGGCCGGGCAGCCCTCGGTGTGCGGTGGCGCCCCGGCTCGCAGGGTCGGCCAGGCGGTCGCTTGCATCCTCGGCGGATCGCAGGCACCCGCATCCAACCGCCAGGTCAAGCAGTTCCTCCGCCAGGCATTCCGATCCGGCCGCGGTTCGAGACCCCGCCGCACCGAGCGTGGCCAGAGATCGACATCACCTTTGGCCCCAACGATCACCCCAGAACAACGGCCGCCACCGGTGCGCTCCCCATGTTGTGCACGCCAACCATAAACAGAGTGGCAGTCACCAGAACCCTCATAGACGGCGGGGCCGGCCTCAACGTCCTCTCCGTGGAGACCTTCAACGCGCTGCAGGTGCCCCAAGGTCAGCTCGGACCTTCAAGGCCCTTCTCCGGGGTGGCTGGGGGCTCCGTCGCCCCCTTGCGGCGGGTGCGCCTCCCCGTCACCTTCGGCACCCGCTCCAACTACCGCACCGAGCAGATTGACTTCGACGTCGCCCACATCCACCTCCCTTACAACGTGATACTTGGCTACCCCGCCCAAGCCCAGTTCATGGCAGCAACGCACCCGGGCTACAACGTCATCAAGATGCCCCGGAGCGGCGGCATCCTCTCCGTCGCCGGGGACACCAAAGACGCGGCCCACGCACTCAAGCTCGCCTACGAAGCTGCGGCCGCGGCGCGCCCCAGCACATGCGATGCCGCGCAGGCCATGGAGGGCGTTGGGGACATCGCCAACGTCGCGCCGGTGAAGAAGAAGCAAATGTTCTCTCAGAACCGGGCCGAGACGAAGCAGGTGCCCGTGGGCGACGAGAATCCTGGCCTCACCTTCACTATCGGCGCCGGCCTACCTCAGGAGCAAGAAGAGGCGTTGGTAGCCTTCCTCCGCGCGAACAAAGATGCGTTCGCATGGAACGCCTCTGACCTGGTGGGGGTCCCGAGGGATGTGATCGAGCACCACCTCATGGTGTGTCCCAATGTACGACCGGTGAAGCAAAAGGCGAGGAGGCAGGCTCAAGAGAAGCAGGCGTTCATTGCCCAAGAGGTTGGCAAACTGAAAGAGGCAGGAGTCATCCGGGAGGTGCAGTACCCGGAATGGCTCGCCAACCCGGTGGTCGTCCCGAAGAAGTGCGGGAAGGAGCGCATGTGTGTCGACTTCGCGAACCTCAACAAGGCCTGCCTTTAGGACCCATTTCCACTGCCGCGCATCGACCAGATCGTGGACTCCACCGCCGCATGCGACCTCCTGTCCTTCCTGGACGCCTTCTCGGGCTACCATCAGATCAAGATGGTGGTGGAGGATGTTGAGAAGACGGCCTTCCTCACCACATGCGGTGTGTTCTGCTACACTTGCATGCCCTTCGGGCTGCGGAACGTGGGCACAACCTTCCAGCGGCTGATGCACATCGCCCTGGGGCCATAGCTCGAGAGGAACGCGGAAGCCTACGTCGACGACATCGTGGTCAAGTCGCGAGAAGCCAAGACCTTGATCGAGGACCTGGTGGAGACGTTCGCCAGCCTGAGGCGAGTGAACCTGAGGCTCAACCCCGAGAAGTGTGTCTTCAGGGTCCCGTCGGGCAAATTGCTCAGTTTCTTGGTGTCCCACCGGGGGATCGAGGCGAACCCAGAGAAGTTCAAGGCTATAAGCAAGATGAGCCCGCCTTAGATGCTCAAGGAAATGCAGAAGCTGGCGGGCCACGTGACCTCCTTGGGGCGCTTCATCTCGAAGCTTGGCGAGCGGGCCCTGCCATTCTTCAAGCTCATGAAGAGGAAGGGCCCCTTCGAGTGGACTCCGGAGGCAGATGCGGCATTCGAGGACCTCAAACAGTACCTCACAAGCCCACTAGTAATGGTGGCACCTCACCCTCGGGAGCCCCTGGTGTTGTACCTGGCCGCCACCCCGCACTCCACCAGTGCTGCGCTTGTGGCAGTCAGGGAGGAGCGTGTTCACAAGCGCGTTGCGCCTTCAAGCACGGGCGGGCCCCCAGGCGGGGGGCAGAGCGACATGGCGGACGCCAAGAAACCTCCATCCTGACGAGACAACGCTCCCGAGGACCCAGCCGCCCCGGCGATCCCCAAGGCACCTGGGCTTCGAGAGCCCGCAGAGGAGAGAGGCGGTGCGGAAGGCCTCTCCCTCATCGAACGACCGGTGTACTACGTCAGTACCGTGTTGCGGGACGCATGCTCGCGCTACCCTATGCAGCAAAAGCTCTTGCTTGCACTCCTTGTCGCCTCAAGGAAACTGCGCCATTACTTCCAGGGGCATCCCATCATGGTCGTCTCCGCGCACCCCTTGGAGAAGGTGCTGCGCAACCCCAACGCAGCAGGAAGGGTGGCAGAATGGAACATCGAGCTGCAGGCCTTCAGTATAGAGTTCAGCACGACCAGGGTCATCAAGGGAGCGGCCTTGGTGGACTTTGTAGATGAATGGATGGACGCTCCCGACCGGGGGCTAGGCGAGGGCCAGTCCCTCGCCCCCGGCGACGAGGCGCCGGAGGGTTGGATCATGCACTTCAACGAGGCCTTCGCGCGCAGGGGAGTGGGGGCCGGAGTCGTGCTCATCTCCCCGACCGGGGACAAGCTCTACTACGCCGTGCAACTCTGTTTCCAGCATGGTGAAAAGGTCTCCAACAACATGGTGAAAAGGGCTTAATCGCCGGCCTCCGGGCCGCAGCGGACTTGGGGATTCAACGCCTCACCATCAAGGGCGACTCCCAGCTCCTCGTCAACTTCTCCAACAAGGAGTACACGCCTAAGGACGAGCACATAGAGGCATACTTGGCGGAGGTACGTAAGAATGAGAAACGTTTCCAGGGCTTGGAGTTGCAGCACATCCCGCGCGGCGCGAACAAAGAGGCCGATGACATCGCCAAGAGAGCATCGCGCCATGAGCCTCAAGAGCCGGGCGTCTTCGAGGAGCGGCTCTTCAAGCCATCCGCAACACCACCAATTGGGGATCAGGCGTCGTGGAATGAAGAGCTGCCCCCAGCGCCGCCCTTAGGAGCCCCAACTTGTGGTCCGACCTCAGGAGCCCGGCTGCTCCTGGCACTGGAGCCCCAAGTCGACGACTGGACACAGGAGTTCAAGGCGTACCTGCTTCACGGCATGTTACCCGAAAAGGAGGAAGACGCGGAGCGTGTGGTATGACAGGCCATAGCTTATTGTCTTTGGGACAGCGAGCTGTACCGCGGGCGCCCGAACGACGTCGCGGTGCGGTGCGTATCCAGGGAGCAGGGGTGTGAGCTGCTGGCTGACATCCATGAGGGAGACTGCAGGCATCACTCCTCGTCACGCAACCTTGTAGGGAAGGCATTTCGCACTAGCTTGTACTGGCCCACGGCGCTCAACGATGCCACCGAGCTGGTCCGGTCTTGTGAGGCCTGTCAGTTTCACGCCAAGCAAATCCATCAGCCCGCGCAGGGCGTCCAGACCATCCTGCTTTCCTGGCCCTTTGCGGTCTGGGGGCTGGATATACTAGGGCCATTCCCGCGGGTTTTGGCATTTGACGAGGAGCTTTAGTCCGTGTTGTGGTCTATCCGCACCACCGTGACTAAGCCCACCGGCGAGACCCCGTTCTTCATCGTCTACGGAGCCGAGGCCGTCCTCCCGCACGAAGTCAAGCACCGTTCCCCGCGGGTTTTGGCATTTGACGAGGAGCGTCAGGATGCCTCGCGGGGGACGGATCTCGTGCTCGGGGAAGAGGCCCGGCGTCGAGCCTTGCTCCGAGCTGCTAGGTACCAGCAGGCGCTGCGGCGCTACCATTGTCGTAACGTCCGCTCCAGGACCCTTGAAGTTGGAGACCTCGTCCTGAGGCGGGTCCTCTCTAGGGAAGGCTTGCACAAGCTCTCGCCCATGTGGGAGGGCCCTTTCAAGGTCGCCCGCGTTTCCAGACCAGACGCCGTGCGTCTGGAGACTCAAGACGGCGTCCCCATCCAGAATGCCTGGAACATCCAGCACCTTCAAAAGTTCTACCTGTGATACTCTCATGTAATAATGAGTGGGTTGTATACGCCCGGAGCCCCCCGAGGACGCGGAGGGGTTCCCACCCATGCCCAAGTGGAAGCCCCATGCTCCGCGCTGGCGGACAACACTGTCCTCCAATGACTATGCCCACGCAACGTGGATGCCCTATGTTCCGCGCTGGGGGAAGACGAAGACTAGCCTAGGTGCCGGACGCGGCTTTTCTCTGCTTTTCTTGTGTTCGAGTTTGCCTTTTTCCCTGGAAAGAAGTCCGAGGCTTTTTGTTGCCTCTATTTAAAAGGAAAAGGGGCGGGAATTTTTCTTCTTGCAGTCCACTCTCTCTCTTGAAGTTTCTTTCTTCGGGATAACGCCTGCCAGCCTCTCCCTCTCACGCCCCGCGAGCGGGGGCTACTGGCACGGTGCGCACACCTCGCCAAGGCCTTGGCGTCTTGGTCCCTGCGTGGCCTTGGCGTCCTGGTCCTCGTGTGGCACTCTCGAGCAAGCTAGCAGGCGCGCGCCGTCTCACCCTCGCTCGGGGGCTGCGCCGCGGCTCAGTGCGCTGTCTTAAAAATCCCAGGAGGCTCACGCTCCCTGGGGACAAGAACCGGCAGAAAGGATTGGTTGCCACTTGAACATCAAGGGAGACTCCTGAGCACTGTGCCGTAGGAGTCTCACCGATCGCGTGGCTACTCGCTCGCCATTGGTCTCGTCCTGGTGATCCGGACGGCCCCAATGGCGATCGAGGCCTCGCCCCCTTTGGTCTCGTCCTGGTGATCCGGAAGCCCCAACGGTGGCGGGGCATGCACGGGATCGGGCCCCGCCGACGTAGAGTGCCGCTTGAGCGTCAAAGGGGGCTCCTCAGCACTGCGCCTCAGGAGCCTCACTGATCGCGTGGCAACTCGCTCGCTATTGGTCTCGTCCTGGTGATCCAGACGGCCCCAATGGCGATCGAGGCCTCGCCCCCTTTGGTCTCGTCCTGGTGATCCGGACGCCCAACGGTGGTGGGGCATGCACGGGATCGGGCCCTGCAGACGTAGAGCGCCGAAAGGGGCTCCCCCCAAGTCGCCTCATCCGCAGGAAAGAAGAACCCCCAAGCTCTCCAAGTGCTATTAGCTCACGGGACGCCACTGCTAAACCTCGCGACACGGAGGCCCGCTGCTGACGCATCAAGCTAAGCACCCTAACTACAATCAAAGGGAGGCCTCAGTTAACAGTAACACAACGACCATAATGCGTAAAGAGAGAGCTAATAAGAGGGCGCAAGCGCCTAAGTTCGTCATGCACCCGAAAGGGCCCCCCATGATTTTGATTACATGCAGAAGAAAAGAAAAGAAGGCGAAGGAGCCCCCGCCCTGGGGGGCCGCCGCTCCTGAGGCCCCAGCCTTGGCACGCCGGCGCTCAGTCAGAGTCCTCCTCCTCCTTGATGGTGCCGTGGTGGCACGTCGGCGTGGCCGCTTCCCGGGCGGGGAGCAGCGCCGCTGCGGCTGGCTTCCCCCCGAAGTCCGGGTGCGACGGCATGGCGGCGCGTCGTAGCTGTCGTCGCTCGGGCTCTCCTCGGAGGATGTATCGCTGCTGCTGGAAACATGGCGGCCGCCGCCAAGGGCAAGCTCACCTCCAAGATCGCCGCTGCCGCCGCCCTCCGGGCAGCACTCCAAACGCCTCCCATCCTCACCGAAGATCTTGACGAATAGCGTCGTGACACCGCCGTGCTTGAAGTGGAGCGTGGGCCTCCCCTTCAGGCCGTGGGCACGGGCGAAGGTCTGCCACCCGCGGCCCAAGAAGGCATTGCCTGCGGGGGTGACCTCGACCTCCACCCACAACGCGCCGCTGCAACACCCATCGGCCTGCAGCCATAGGCCCGTGGGCGCGTCAGCCGGCAATGCCTCTGCGAAGGAGCGTGGGAGCTACAACCAGGAGCTCACCGCCCTCTCCATCAGCACCAGGAACTCCGGGCCCACATCGGCCGTGCGGGCTTGTGGACGCGGCGGCCGGGCACCGACTGTAAGTCTCTCCCCCCTGCCACGACCGCCGTGCCCGCCGCCTCCGGCTGCGCCAGCAGAAGCGCCGGGCCCCACGGAGAGGCGCCCACGCCCACGGGGTGCCGCCGGGGGTGTCCCAACATACTTGCGAGGGTGACCCCTACCCCTCTTGGGAGGTTGTTGGCCCTGCGTCCCCTCGCAGGCCTTCCCCTTCTCCACGGCAGAGAACCTCCTCACCGACATCATGATGGGGTAGATGAAAGACGAAGGCAGGGGAGCAAGAAGAAGGAATGGGCTGGGGGCTCAGTTCCCCCCCCCACCCATTTATAGGTGGATGGAGGCCAACCGGCATCTTCCCAATCCCGGGTATTGATGGCCCCACAACGTGTGACGGTTGAAGGCCAGCTGAGGCAGTTGCCGAAGATGTCGTGGGAAGTGGAGTCGCCAGGCACCTCGAGCGGCGCGTGCCAGACTCGATCGGCGCGCTATCCTGCATCATGTCACTTCCTCTGCTCCCGTTGGGTCACATCCGTGTGGCCCGAGGAGAGAGAGGACGCAAGGGGTCAGCCGCATTCAAAGAAAAGCAATGATGGCCAAGGAGGCGCGCAGGCCAGGCGTCAGCTCGACTAAAGGCGGTTCCCGACTTCTTCGGGGAGCCGAGACGCCCACGTCTCGTGGTGCGCCATGAGTCGAGTCGGGCCCACAGGCGATTGGGGCCCGCGGCGCGTCGGTCCATCTTCCGTGGCTTCGCCCCGAAGCTAGCTCGAGCGCGCCTCGGGCCCGGGGGCTACTGTCGGCGTTCTGGATACCAGGGTACCCAGACTTGCCTGCCTGCGGCCCAAGGCGTGGCCCACCTCGACGACCAAGTACGGCCTGGCGCGGCCTCACTCGACACAAGGCCCTCGTGAGACAACGAGATCGCGAGGGAAGCAGCGCCAAGACCCGCGGGGAGATAGGCCTCCCCAGGCCCCCTCCCGAGCGGCGGAGATCTCTATGCAACGCTAGGCCTCAGGAGGTCAAGGGTGACGACAGCCAGGCCAGGCGGGCGCCAGAGCGCCAGAGGGGACAGTTTCCTCTTTGGTGCAAAGGAGACAAGGACAAGCGCAGGCCCCCAAAGCACCCCCCAAAGGTTTCCCTTCTGGTGCAACAAGACCAAGACCCCGAGCCCCGCAGAACAGACGTCACCGCCGAGCCCACCTCCGCATCACCAACGACTACTTTGCAGGCGAAGACCGCCTTTCGTCAGGATAAGATGTACCTCCTGTCCCCTTTCAAATTTGGCCGCTGTGGGATCCCTTCCTGCCGTTGCGATAAGGGAAGAGGACCCGGGCCGCTATAAATAGAGACTAGGTAGCCCGGTAGAAAGGGACGAGAGAACCACCCAGCAAACACATCCGCAAGGCAACACACCACTGTACTAGTTCATCCACAAACATCCTCGTGAGGCAATCCACCAAAGGCAGGAGAAGGGTTTTACGCTTCGCAGTGGCCCGAACCTGGGTAAACTCTCGCGTGCCATCTTCTTCCTCGCCATCGAGCGGGGTTATTATGTTGTGGGCTTGGAGGGGGCGAAGCTGTTGGGGAATCTTCGCACACGCCCCTGGGTTCGAATTCCTTAGGGTTTTGCGGAGCCCGAAATCCGACACTTAATATCCCTTAGTTTCCTTATGGACCCCGCTGCCACGGGAGGGTAGGACAAAAGATGTCATGCAAGTTCTTTTCCATAAGCACGTATGACTATTTACGGAATACATGCCTACATTACATTGATGAACTGGAGCTAATTTTGTATCGCCCTAAGTTATGACTGTTATATGATGAATATCATCCAACGAGTTACCGATGCAGTGCATACAAGCTTTCCACTTATTGTTCTTGCTAAGTTACTATTGCTACTGCTGCTGTTCCAACTGCTACAAAACTATTGCTACTACTTTTACCGCTATTGTTACTGTCACTACTGCTATCAAACTATCATATTACTGTGCTACTGATCACTTGCTGCATATATTTCATCTCCAGGTGTGGTTGAATTGACAACTCAACTGCTAATACTCTCAAGTATTCTTTGGCTCCCCTTGTGTCGAATCTATAAATTTGGGTTGAATACTCTACCCTCAAAAACTGTTGCGATCCCTTATACTTGTGGGTTATCAAGACCTTTTCCTGGCGCCGTTGCCGGGGAGCATAGCAATATTTGTTGAGTCACTTGGGATTTATATCAACTTATCATTATGAAGAATCTGTAGGATCCAAAGACTAAATTTTTTCCCTCTAAGACGAGGGGAGGTAAGGAACTGCCATCTAGCTCTGCACTTGATTCACCTTCTGTTATGAGTAAGCTTACAACACCACCACATGCTAGTAATCCTGATATGTCGCAAGTTATCGATGATGCTACCTCTGCTATGAATTATGCTATTGATGATGCTAATACCATGCTTGATGATAATGTGCCACTAGGAGAATTTCTTGATGAACAAATTGCTAGAGCTAAAGAGAATGAAATCACTGAAACCAATGAGATTGCTGAAACTGATGAAGCTTATGAAACTAATGATGAATATGAAACTCCTATTAGTCCTAGCTCTCCTAAATTTGAAATGCCTAAGATACCTGAAGGTTATGTTATGGACGAAGAGATAACTTGAGAAATTCTTTCTTGCAAGGATAGAAACGATCTTAAGAAATTGCTACACAAGTATAAGGAAAAGACTCTGAATGCTAGAATGAAATGTGATCCTAAGTTTGCTACTTCACCTATCTTTGTTACCGATAAGGATTATGAGTTCTCTGTCGACCCAGAGTTAATTACTTTGGTTAAATCTTATCCTTTCCATGGCTATGAAACTGAAACTGTAGTGGCACACCTTACTAAGCTGAATGATATAGCCACCCTCTTTGCTCATGATGAGAAGATTCGCTACTATTATATCCTTAAGTTATTTCCGTTCTCATTAAAGGGTGATGCTAAGACATGGTACAATACTCTTACTCCAGGTTGTGTGCGTAGTCCCCAGGATATGATCTACTACTTCTCTGAAAAATATTTGCCTGCTCATAAGAAACAAGCTGCCTTACAGGAAATATTTAAATTTGTGCAAATTGAAGAAGAGAGTCTCCCACAAGCTTGGGGAGGCTTCTCCAATTGCTTAATGCTTTGCCTGATCATCCTCTCAACAAAAATGAAATACTTGATATCTTTTATAATGGACTAACTGATGCTTCTAGGGACTTCCTAGATAGTTGTGCTGGTTGTGTTTTCAGGGAATGAACCATTGAACAAGCTGAGGAATTATTGAATAACATATTGATTAATTATGATGATTGGACTCTTCCTGAACCACCGCCTAAACCCACTCCGAAGAAGAGGGGTATCTTATTTCTCAGTCCTGAAGATATGCAAGAGGCAAAGAAATCTATGAAGGAAAAAGGTATTAAAGCTGAGGATGTTAAGAATTTGCCACCTATTGAAGAAATACATGGCCTTAACATACCACCACCTCCACAGGTGGTAGAGGTAAATTCTTTATTAAAGTTTAATGAAAGTGACATCCCTCACAATAAACATCCTAGTCAATGCCTATATGAGTTTGATAACTATATTATGAAGCAAGATCATTTCAATGCCCATGTTCTGAAACAATTCAAGTACAATTCCGATATGATTGCTCGCTTGAGTGACTTGCTATTTAGAATCAGTAATGATGTTAGAGGTGTAGGAAAGCATGCCTCTATGGTTCAAACTCAGTTAGAACAAATTGCTAACTCTCAAAAAGAATTGCTTGATGAAATGAATAATAATGTGCATGATTTTGCTGCTAGAGTAGTAACTAGAGGAGGCAGAATGACCCAAGAACCACTATATCCTGAGGGTGATCCTAAAAGAATTGAACAAGATTCTCAGAGAATTAATCTTGAAGCACCTAGTCCTTCTAAGAAGAAAAGGAAAAAGAAAAATGGTAGGACTTTGCATACCTCTAGTGAACCTGAGACACAAAAACCTCCTGATAGTAATGATGTCTCTATTTCTGACGCTGAAACTCAATCTGGTGGTGAACATTCACCTAGTGATAATGAAAATGATAATGACGATGTTCACGATGATGCTCAACCTAGTAATGATAAAGAACCAGATAATGATGTTGAAATAGAGCTTGCTCCTGATCTTGATAACCCACAACCTAAAAATAAACGGTATAATAAAAGAGACTTTGTGGCTAGGAAACATGGTAAAGAAAGAGAGCCATGGGTTCAGAAACCCATGCCATTTCCACCTAATCCATCTAAGAAAAAGGATGATGAAGAATTTGAGCGCTTTGCTGAAATGATTTGGCCAGTCTTTTTGCATACCCACTTAACCGATATCTTGAAGATGGCCCCTTATGCAAAGTATATGTAAGACATCATCACAAATAAAAGAAAGATACCTGAAGGTGAAATCTCCACCATGCTTGCTAATTATTCTTTTAAGGATGGAGTACCTAAAAAACTAGGAGATCCTGGAATACCAACTATACCTTGCTCCATTAAGAGAAACTATGTCAAAACTGCTTTGTGTGATTTGGGAGCCGGTGTTAGTGTTATGCCTTTCTCCTTATATAAAATACTTGATTTAAATAAACTCACACCTACTGAGATATCATTGCAAATGGCTGACAAATCAACAGCCATACCTATCGGTATTTGTGAGGATGTGCCTGTTGTTGTTGCAAATGTTACTATCTTAACGGACTTTGTTATTCTTGAGATGCCCGAGGATGACAACATGTCGATTATCCTTGGTAGACCCTTTTTGAATACTGCAGGGGCTGCTATTGATTGCAATAAAAGCAAAGTCACTTTTCATATCAATGTTAATGAGCATACGGTGCACTTTCCGAAGAAACAATTCCAAGTGAATGGTATAAATGTTATTAAAGAATCTCCGACCATTACTATTGGAAGTTTTCAATTACCTCTTCCTACTACCAAAAAGAAATATGATATACTTATTGTTGGGGATATGCACATCCCCATTGAGGTAACCTAGTGTTTTACGAAAGTTCTTCGGTTTCATGCCAATCGGAAGTGGTTGTTAATAAGACTTGATCAACCTTATTAATTAATCATTTTTTAGAGGTATGACGTCGATGAATCTAGTAAGCACAACTCTCTGCTCCCACCTTTTATTTTCTGTTTAAGGTAGTTGAATAAAATAAAATGTCGTGATTATCCTGTTTTCTGTTTTCTCCGTGCAATAAAAATGACCCAAAAATAAAAATTCTCAGAATGCCCTAAAAATTTAACACGATTTTTTCCCAAATATTTATGAATTTCTGGTGCAAATAATACCAGGGGGTGCACCTGGTGCCCACAAGACACCAGGGCGCGCCAGCACCCCCAAACGCGCACTGGTGGGTTGTGGCCCCCACGTGGGCCCCCTCACTTATCTCTTTATCCCTCTTCATCACCTACCTCCAGAAAAAATCACCACAGCCACCATTTTCGTGTTCTTGCTCTCAAACCCGCGGATTTCGATCTCTTTGCTCGAAGCTCCGTTTCTGAAACTGTTTGGATGGATTGCTACTTGGTATGTGACTCCTCCATTGCTCCAATTAGTTTTTGTTTTAGTGGGTTATTTTTAGAGTAATTAGCTACTCTTGGTGCTACTGTAGATGAGCTTGCATGTTGAATTCTTAGAGTTCTAAGTAGTTTGAATGCTCAATATAGCCTCTATGCATGCTTAGGAGTAGTTGCTAACAATCTTACAAGGTTTTGTTGACAAATTTTTGTGGACTAATTTTTTTCAGAATTTTTATAGGAATAAAATGCAATTCTTTAGGAGTTCTTCGAGGAGGAGATCCTCGGAAGCCTCATCAAGTGGAAGCTCAGTTCAACGGTCTTATGTTGAACCAAGCGAAAGCTCGATGAGAGATGCCGCCACCAAATCATGCTTGTGGCCTTACGACGAGTTCATGGAAGGTGCAGGTATTAAGGAGGAATTTGATCAATTTATTCACAATACAGAGCCTGCTCCCTTCATCGCAGATAAGTGCCCCCAACACCTCGAACTCACGAAAACCTTCACAAAGAAATTTAAATATTTTCCTCGTGAGTCTAGAGTTTCATTCAACCTGTACGATCATTCCTTTACCATGCCGTTAGAAATGTTTAGCAAAGCATGCAAACTTCCATATGTGGGTTCCCTCAATGAACCAACAAAAGCTGAGTATGAATCATTTTTAGTTAATCTTTGCTTTGGTGAAGATAGGGGGTAACACAAGGGAGAATTAACAGCATCCACTTTCCATCATTACAATATTTTGCGCTCTTTAACGGTAAATGTATTGTAGGCAAACAAGATTGTAGCACACTGTGTGCTCATGATTTGAGTCTCTTACACACTGCCATAACTGGGAATAAGGATTATAATCTTGGTGCCATTGTTGCACGGAGGTTGCAGCTTAATGCTGCTAGTGGTAATTTTTATGGAGGAATCTATGCCTCCCGTGTAGCTGAGAGATTAAATGTTTCACCATGGCCTAATGACCCCATCCTACCTACTCAGTATTTGGACTTTGATGCTATGAAGCGTCATCAGTTCCTTACGGGTACGGCCACCAACTACACCTATAACTTGAGATTTAATAAGAAACCTGTTGTGCCTGTCGCTTTCCCTGCTCTTGCTCTCTTTGATTTTCACAACAGGGGAAGATATTATGTCCTTGAGAGCGAAGCCCATGCATACAACGTGGAGGTTGAAGCTGTCAGGAGGGTCGCGGAGTCTGCTCCGAGGGCCTCGGTGAGCCATCGCCCAGATTATTATTCATACGGATGGTGATTACCAAGCTAGGCCAAAAGCCTAAGCTTGGGGGAGTATGTATTCCCACCGACATTACATTCATGTTCACAAATTTTATTCCAGTTGTCAGTGTTCACACTTTTTCATTGTAATATCCATGCTAAATTTATTTTCTCGCTTTCTTCTTGTGTGTTTGAAAAACTATAAGAAAATCCAAAAACATTTCCTTCTACTTTTTAGTTTTTCTTTCTAGCTTAGTTTAATTGTAGCATCAAAAGAAAACCAAAAAAGATTTCTCGCTTCTTCTTTTACTTGTTGGGAGCTTTCCCGTGTAAATAGTTTTTCTCGTTTTTGTTTTTCCTCTTTAATTTGCTTGCTTCAAGAAAAACCAAAAACTCCAAAAATATTTCAGTGTGTTTCTCTGAAATTCTTTTCTTTCTATTTGAGTCGTACCTAGGAGAAGACCACAATGAAATTGTTGAGTGGCTCTCATCTGCATTATTGATTATCCAACAAAGAGCCTATATTACTTTGTCTTCTCCTCTTGAATAAAATGTTTGCAGATTCCATCTTAGTCCACGGCACTCTTGCACTATTATTATTTTCTTATCATTCGGTCGTGCAAGTGAAAGGCAATAATGACGACATTTGATGAATTGACTGTGGCGGAGAAAAGCGGGTATGAACTCAACTTGTTTTTGTTTTTGTAAATATGTTTAACCTAGTATCCCTTGATTCAACTCATTATGATCAAACATGTTTGTAATGACCATTAGAGATTATAGTTGTTCATGCCATGCTTAAGTAGCTAGGAGTGGATAACGATTTATCTTGAGTGTAAACATGCATTAAAATGGTTATGATGCGGTATGATGATATGGTATCCTCCTCTGAATGTTTCAAGTGGCTTGACTTGGCACATGTTCACGCATGTAGTTGAATCAAAACCAACAAAGCCTTCATGATATTGATGTTCATGGTGTCCATATCCTACTCATGCTAGTATTCAATGTTGATTATATGTAATGCATGTTCATGACCGTCTTCGCTCTCTAGCTGGCCGCTTCTCAATCTATTTGCTAGCCTTTGCCTGTACTAAGCGGGAATACTGCTTGTGCATCAAAACCCTTAAACCAAGTTATGCCAGATGAGTCCATTATATCTACCTATATGCGGTATTACCCTGCCGTTCCAAGTAAATTTGCATGTGCCACCTCTAAAAATTCAAATGAACATCTGTTTTGTGTGCCTGGACCGCCCATGGAGCGATAGGGAGCGGTCAGTATCTTCTATGCTAAGCGGGTTATTCTCATGATGAGTGTTTATTCACTTGTCCTTACACGAGAGGGGCGGTAATA
Organism: Elymus sibiricus; assembly: GCA_039707655.1. Taxonomy (NCBI): domain Eukaryota; kingdom Viridiplantae; phylum Streptophyta; class Magnoliopsida; order Poales; family Poaceae; genus Elymus; species Elymus sibiricus. The sequence goes on from CM077665.1 coordinate 363,903,800, forward strand.
GGGATTCTCAGTCCCGAAATCAAAAATTAAAAATAATTAAACAAAACTCCCCCAGGAATGTTGTTGGTTTGGACGGTACCCGTGGATGCGGCTAGCCGTGGAGTGTGATTGTTGGTGGAGGGGGGGTACACCTTTACTTTTACCGCTTGGGAACCGCCGCTAATTTGTTTAGCATGGAAGATATTGATAACTCTTGGTCGTGACGTTGACAGGAAGGGTGTACCTCCCAAAATTATATCTATCTCTGTTTTAAACTTTGAGCTCTGGCACCGCTGCAAATCCATGCTTCCATCTGCGAAGGGACTATCTATTTACTTTTATGTTGAGTCATCGCCTTCTCAAATAAGCGCCATACCTGAGAGCACTATTGTTATCCTCATGCATTGTGTATAGTTGATGTTGGGTGCAGCATGACTGGATCTTTTCTACCATGAATTACAATGTTTAGTCGCTGCTTGAACTTTGGAGGTGCTCTGCATTTATGTTTTGCGGTCTCAGAAAGGGCTAGCGAGATACCACTATTGTTATATTGTATCATGATTGTTTTGATAAAGTGTTGGCGCTTGAGATATCTTATTATTGCTCGCTAGTTGCTTATGTTACTGTTATGAGTTAATATAATTTCTAAGAGTTATTGTTGACATGGTTAGTCATAATCTTTGCTGAAAACCTGGGTGCTACTTAAGCATATATATGTAAACAAGAACAAAAGAGTTCATAAAAGTTTTTCTTTATCACTTTCAGTTTGTCAACTGAATTGCTTGAGGACAAGCAAAGGTTTAAGCTTGGGGGAGTTGATACGTCTCCAACGTATCTACTTTTCCTCACCCTTTTGCCCTTGTTTTGGACTCTAATCTGCATGATTTGAATGGAACTAACCCGGACTGGCGCTGTTTTCAGCAGAACTACCATGGTGTTGTTTTTGTGCAGAAATAAAAGTTCTCATAATGGAACGAAACTTTTTGGAGAATTATTTCAGAATATATGTGAATTATTGGAGCCAAAATCCACCGAAGAGGGGGCCCAGGGTGACCAGCACCCACCAGGGCGCGCCAGGCCCCTTGGGCGCACCCTGGTGGGTTGTGTCCACCTCGTGGCCCCACTGACCCTAATTCCGCCACTATAAATTCCTATTTTCGGAAAAAATCAGAGAGAAAGTTTCATCGCGTTTTACGATACGGAGCCGCCGCCACCTCTTGTTCTTCATCGGGAGGCCAGATCTGGAGCCCGTTTGGGGCTTCGGAGAGGGGGATCTTCAGTCTTCGTCATCACCAACCTTTCTCCATCGCCAATTCCATGATGCTCCCCACCGGGAGTGAGTAATTCCTTCGTAGGCTTGCTGGTCGGTGAGGAGTTGGATGAGATTCAACATGTAATCGAGTTAGTTTTGTTAGGGCTTGATCCCTAGTATCCACTATGTTCTGAGATTGATGTTGCTATGACTTTGCTATGCCTAATGCTTGTCACTAGGGCCCGAGTGCCATGATTTCAGATCTGAACCGTTTATGTTATCATCTCTATATCTATGTTCTTGATCCGATCTTGCCTAGTCATATGCACCTATTACGTGTTATGATCCGTCAACCCCATAGTGACAATATTTGGGATACTTCGCGGTGATGACCGTAGTTTGAGGAGTTCATGTATTCACCATGTGTTAATGCTTTGTTCCTTATGGACCCCGCTGCCACGGGAGGGTTGGACAAAAGATGTCATGCAAGTTCTTTTCCATAAGCACGTACGACTATTGACGGAATACATGCCTACATTACATTGATGAATTGGAGCTAGTTCTGTATCGCCCTAGGTTATGACTGTTATATGATGAATATCATCCAACGAGTTACCGATCCAGTGCCTACGAGCTTTCCACTTATTGTTCTTGCTAAGTTACTATTGTTGATGCTGCTGTTCCAACTGCTACAAAACTATTGCTACTACTGTTACCACTACTGTTACTGTCACTACTGCTATCAAACTATCATATTACTGTGCTACTGATCACTTGCTGCAGATATTTAATCTCCAGGTGTGGTTGAATTGAAAACTCAACTGCTAATACTCTCAAGTATTCTTTGGCTCCCCTTGTGTCGAATCTATAAATTTGGGTTGAATACTCTACCCTCGAAAACTGTTGCGATCCCCTATACTTGTGGGTTATCACTTAGCGATAAAGTAAAGCATTACATAGCGCTTAATGAGTGACACACAGTCCATATAATAATTAAAGACAACCCTATGGCTCTTGCCGGTTGCCGTATCAACATGCAAGTTGATATAAACTATTACAAAACATGATCATCTCATACATCAAATATATATCATCATGTCTTTGGCCATATCATATCACAACATAACCTGCAATAACAAGTTAGACGTCCTCTAATTTGTTGTTGGATGTTTTACGTGGCTGCTATGGGTATCTAGCAAGAACGATTCGTACCTACGCAAAATCACAACAGTGATATACAAGTTACTTTTTAACCTTCTACAAGGACCGCCTTTGTCGAATCCGATTCAACTAAGGTGGGAGAGACAAACACCCGCCAACCATCTTATGCAACAAAGTTACATGTCAGTCGATGGAACCGGTCTCTCATGCGAGGACGAGTAAGGTTGGTCCGAGCCTCTTCATCCCACAATACTGCCGAATCAAGATAAGACTAAGGAAGTATGCAATCTGAACATCAACGCCCACAAACTCTTTTGTGTTCTACTCGTGCATATCATCTACACATAGACCTAGCTCATGATGCCACTGTTGGGGAACGTTGCATGGGAAACAAAAAAATTCCTACGCTCACCAAGATCGATCCACATACCCTTGTAGATCGCTAAGCGGGAAGCGTTAAGAAACGCGGTTGATGTAGTCGAACGTCTTCGCGATCCAAATCGCAAGCCGTCCCGCGATCCAATCACTATCTAGTGCCGAACGGACGGCACCTCCGCGTTCAGCACACGTACAGCTCGATGACGTCTCCACCTTCTTGATCCAGCAAGCGAGGGCGGAGAGGTAGATGAGTTCTCCGGCAGCACGATGGCGTGGTGGCGGTGGTGGTGGAGCTGTTCTGGCAGGGCTTCGCCAAGCACTACCGAAACCGATCTAGAGGAGAAACAGATCTAGAGGGAGAGAGAGGCAGCACGTGGCTTTTTCAGGTGCGGCTGCCCTCCCTCTCCCTCTCTATTTATAGGAGGAGGAAACTTGGAGGAGGAGGAATAGTGCCGCGTGAACAGTACCACGTGAATAGTACACGCGTGAACAGTACCACGTGGATTGTAATCCTCTTTCCCAAGAAATGCCTCTTATCTCCTATTTTAAAGGGATTTGATCTTATCACTTGGCACAGCCGCATGGGCGAAGTGGGGCTGCTGCGCTTGGCCCATGAAGGACCGAAAAAACCCAAACTTTTTCCGGAACCCAAAATATGACTTCCCATATACAAATCTTTATCTCCGCACCATTCCGGAACTCCTCGTGACGTCCGGGATCTCATCCGGGACTCCGAACAATATTCGGTCACCAACATACATAACTCATTAATACCATATCGTCATCGAACGTTAAGTGTGCGGACCCTACGGGTTCGAGAATAATGTAGACATGATCGAGACACCTCTCCGGTCAATAACCAATAGCGGGACCTGGATGCCCATATTGGTTCCTACATATTCCATGAAGATCTTTATCGGTCGAACCACGATGTCAAGGATTCAATCAATCTCGTATGTAGTTCCCTTTGTCCATCGGTATGTTACTTGCCCGAGATTCGATCGTCGGTATCTCCATACATAGTTCAATCTCGTTACCGACAAGTCTCTTTACTCGTTCCGTAATACAAGATCCCATGACTAACTCCTTAGTAACATTGCTTGCAAGCTTCTTGTGATGTTGTATTACCGAGTGGGCCCAGAGATACCTCTCCGTCACACGGAGTGACAAATCCCAGTCTCGATCCACGCCAACCCAACAGACACCCTCGGAGATACCTGTAGAGCACCTTTATAGTCAGCCAGTTACGTTGCGCCGTTTGATACACACAAGGTAGTCCTCCAGTGTCAGTGAGTTGCGTGATCTCATGGTCATAGGAACAGATACTTGACACGCAGAAAACAATAGCAATAAACTTGACACGATCATATGCTACGTTCATAGTTTGGGTCTTGTCCATCACATCATTCTTCTAATGATGTGATCCCATTATCAAATGACAACTCATGTCTTTGGCCAGGAAACCTTGACCATCTTTGATCAATGAGCTAGTCTAGTAGAGGCTCACTAGGGACATAGTGTTGTCTATGTATCCACACATGTACCTGAGTTTCCGATCAATACAATTCTAGCATGGATAATAAACGATTATCATGAACTAGGAAATATGATAATAACTAATTTATTATTTCCTCCATGGCATATTTCCAATATTTATCTCTTTGTTCTTTGTGGGAACTCGGTTTAGGACATGACATGCGGTCAATATCGCCTCCCCCCACCATGCCTTGGAGAGACCCGATGTGTCTAACATGGCGTTAACCAAATCAATTAGAGTACGGTTCTTCCTTTCGGCTACCCCATTTGACTGAGGTGAATAAGGAGGCGTCCTCTCATGGATTATACCATGTTCCGCACAAAAAGGATCAAATTCATTGGAAAAATACTCTCCACCACAATCGCACCTAAGCCTCTTGATTTTTCGATCAAGTTGGTTTTCCACTTCAGCTTTATAGATCTTGAAGAAGTTTAAAGCCTCATCTTTTGATTTTAAAAGATATACATGGCAGTATCTAGTGGAGTCATCGATTAACGTCATTAAATATTTCTTTCCACCTTTCGTCAAAACACCATTCATTTCACAAAGATCTGAATGTATGAGTTCTAGTGGTGCAAGATTTCTTGTTTCCGCGGTTGTATGAGACTTACGAGGTTGCTTAGCTTGCACACAAACTAGACACTTAGATCCCTTGACAATGGTGAAATTGGGGATTAAGTTCAACTTGACTAGCCGCGTCATACAACCAAAATTAACATGACAGAGACGTGAATGCCAGACATTTGATTCACTATTGTTGCAAACATGATTAACAACTTTATTAGAATGATAGTCTGAACAAGCCACCTGACTCATAACCTTTACCAACAAAAGTTCCGTACTTGGATATTACAAATTTATTGGACTCGAAGACAAGCTTGTAGCCCTCTCTACACAAAAGAGATCCGCTAACAAGATTTTTATTGACGGAGGGGACATAGTGCACGTTCTTCAGCCGCACGATCTTCCCCGAAGTAAATTTCAGATCGACCGTTCCAACACCACGAACAGAAGCACTTGAACCGTTGCCCATCAGCACGGAAGTAGTCCCTGCGGCCTGATAAGAAGAAAACATGGAAATATCACCGCATACATGCACATTAGCACCCGTGTCAATCAACCAATCAGGGGAACGACATACTGAGAAAATAGTGGGAAGTATACCATACCCAACATCCTTCATCTCAGTGTCACCAATGAAAACATTGGTGATCTTGTCGCCTTTCCCATGTTGACGCTTGTCATAACGGTTAGGGCAGCTAGGGGCCCAATGATCAGGATCTCCGCAGACCGTGCCAACATCATTCTTCTTCTTGAAGTTGGTCTGCTGTGAAGCCTTGTTCTTACCATCAAACTTTCCTTTACCATCAAACTTGCCCTTGTTCTTGAACTTGTGGGGCTGGAAGTTTTTCTTCTGTACCAGATTGGCACTGGAACCTCCCTCCGTACCTCGAGCACGTATGTCTTTTGCTCTCGCTTTTTCTTCCACATCAAGAGTACCAATGAGATTCAGAACGGAAAACTCCTGTCTCTTATGCTTCAGAGAGGTAGCAAAGTTCCTCCACGAGGGAGGAAGCTTGATGATGATACCTTCGGCAACAAACTTCTCCGGTAACATACAATTGAAGTGCTCAAGTTCTCTAGCAAATGACTGTATCTCATGAGCTTGCTCCACCATGGAGCGCTCATCAGTCATCCTGTAATCATAGAATTGTTCCATGATGTACAGCTCAATGCCAGCATCCGAGACCCCAAACTTGGCCTCGAGTGCGTTCCACAGATCTTTTCCATTGTCAATTGACGCATAAACATCAACTATGTTCTCACCAATAATACTCAAGAGAGTAGCCTTAAACAAGGTATCAGTTTTCTGAAAAGCTTGTTCCTGTTGAGGATCAAGAATTCCTTCAGGTTTGACAAGAGTGGCATCATAGCAGCTCATGGTTTGAAACCATAGAACGGCCCTCACACGCCACCTCTTATAGTGCACACCCTCAAACATGGGAGGCCTCATGGAAGCAGCAAAACCACTCGGGGTAAATTGCCTATTATAAGGTTTTTGGATTGTTGGAAATATGAGCAATTTACCATATGATTTTATTAACAGAAATAGTAGATAAATCATGACTATTATAGCAGTTACAAGACTAGTCATGCAAGCATGCAGAGAGTATGCAAAAAGCATCTGAAGTGGTGAGTATGAACGGAACATATCTAGAATAGAAAGTAGAACAACGAATTGTGGCAAGAACTCAAACAAAATGAACACGAACACGTACTGAGTTGCAGCAGCAGCAGGATTGGCGTTGACGTCATCACCGGCCATGTTGCCGAAGAGGTTGTTAACGTCGGGGAAGAAGTCGTCGTCTGGGAATGTAGGGTTCTACCGTAGGTGCATCGCATGCGAATTAAAAATTTCCTACGCGCAGAACATCCAAGAACATGCTACGGAGATGGATCACAACTCGTTACCACTAGACGCGCAGTGCCGTGCAGCGGAAGTAGAGTTGGGGCAGCGCGTTCGCGTGGTCCATCTCCTGCTCGTCCGATCTCCCTCGAACAACCGATATAATCTCCCTCGCGCATCCGGTCGTCGGATCCCACGTACAGGTTCGCCGGAGCAGTGCAAGTGGATCGCCTCTAACGGTATCCGCGCATGCAGGAGGAACACCGTGCGGCAGACTACTAGGTCCGATCACACAGTCGGCGGCAACAAGTGTAGATGGCTAGTTGCAACACATGCAAAGCCCTAATGACGGCGTCGGAGCGATCAACCATATGGGTGTGCCGCACCTCCACTATATATAGGCATCCGTCGTGGGCTCAACTCTTGGGCCTCGCACGGATCATAAAGCCCACGTGTTCCTTCCCTTAAACGCGCGACCCCTTAGGTTCTCGTTCACTTGGTCGCGAGTCACACTACATCCGGCTCGACCAGTCGGTAGCGGCCTCTAGCAAAGCGTGCCGACTCCAAGTGTCCGATGAAGCTGGTTAGGCGAACCTGTACTTCACACTTCCGTTCCCTTTGCCACACGATATATGTTGTCGTGCTCAAGGCGACATGGTCATCCTTGTTGCCGCATGACCTTTTTCTCATTCCGGTGAATCCGACCAACACTTCGGATTATCTCATAATCCTCATCGCATGGCCATGCTTATCCAGGTCGGATCACCCGAGGGGCCCAGAGTATATCTCTCCTCATCGAAGGGGCAAATCCCATCTTGCTCGATGATACGGGTCCAACATATCAATAATTTATGAAGTATTCATGCCATATTTACCTATGTTTACAATACTTTTATATGGTTTTGATGCACTTTATATGATTTTTTTAGAACTAACCCGGACAGACCCTGTTTTTAGCAGAACTACCGTGGTGTTGTTTTTGTGCAGAAAATGAAAGTTATCGGAACCGCCTGAAATTTTTGATGATTTTTTATGGAACAAAAGAGGCACTAGACGCTTCGTGGGAGGGCCAGATGAGCCACAAGGTGGACACAACACACCAGGGCGTGCCAGGGCCCCCCGGCGCGCCCCGGTGTATCGTGCCCACCTCGTGGCCCATCTTGGTGTGAAACCGACACCCAAAAATCCTATAAATATAGAAACCATCAGAAATAACCCTAGACTCTTCGCTCCACCACCGCAACTCTCTGTATCGATGAAAAACCAATTTGGAGACGTTCCAGTACCCTGCCAAAGAGGGGAATCCATCCCCGGTGGCCATCTTCATCATCCCGGCGAAGGCCATGACGAGGAGGGAGTAGTCCACCCTCGGGGCTGAGGGTATGTACCAGTAGCTATGTGTTCAATCTCTCTCTCTCTCTCGTGTTCTTGAGATGTCACAATTTTTATGTATCACGGGCTTTGTTAATATAGTCCGATCACATGATGCTATTCCCTGGCTACCTTGTTGTGATGAATTGAATCTTTCCCTTTGAGATATCGTTATGTTGGATTGAACATTGGATTTGAGAACACTTGATATATGTCTTGCATATGGATACCCGTGGTGACAATGGGGTGTTCTATTGATTCACTTGATGTATGTTTTGGTACTCAACTTCCGGATTCCCGAGGTGACATTGGGGTAATCTATGCATAGGGGTTGATGTACGTTCATGTCCTACTTTCTCTGATAGAAATCTTGGGACACTCTTTGAGGTTCTTTGTGTTGTATCGAGTATTATGAATCTGAAATTGTTTGATGTGTATCGTATAATTGACTCATGGATACTTGTGGTGACATTGGAGTATCTAGGTGACATTAGAGTTGGTTGATGCGTATCATATGGTGTTATTTTAGTACGAACTCTAGATAGATTGATCGGAAAGGATAACTTGGTGTTATTTTAGTATGAACTCTTGGATAGATCGATCAAAAAGGATAACTTTAAGGTGGTTTCATACCCTACAAACAATTTCTTCTTATGTTCTCCGCTAGATAAGAACTTTGGAGTGATTCTTCATTGCACGTTGAGGGATGGTTATGTGGTCTAATTATTGTTGGAAATATGCCCTAGAGGCAATAATAAAGTGGTTATTATTATATTTCCTTGTTCATTATAATCGTTTATTATCCATGCTATAATTGTATTGATTGGAAACACTAATGAATGTGTGGATACATAGACAACACTGTGTCCCTAGTATGCCTCTAGTAGACTAGCTCGTTGATCAAAGATGGTCAAGGTTTCCTAGCCATAGACATGAGATGTCATTTGATAACGGGATCACATCATTAGGAGAATGATGTGATGGACAAGACCCAAACTATGAACGTAGCATATGATCGTGTCAGTTTATTGCTATTGTTTTCTGCATGTCAAGTATCTGTTCCTATGACCATGAGATCATGCAACTCACTGACATCGGAGGAATGCCTTGTGTGTACCAAATGTCACAACATAACTGGGTGACTATAAAGATGCTCTACAGGTATCTCCGAAGGTGTCTGTTGAGCTAGCATGGATCGAGACTGGGATTTGTTACTCCGTATGACGGAGAGGTATCTTAGGGCCCACTCGGTAATACAACATCACAATAAGCCTTACAAGCAATGTGACTAAAGTGCTAGCCACGGGATCTTGTATTACGGAACGAGTAAAGAGACTTGCGTGTAATGAGATTGAACTAGGTATGGAGATACCGACGATCGAATCTCGGGCAAGTAACATACCGAAGAACAAAGGGAACAACGTACGGGATTAACTGAATCCTTGACATAGAGGTTCAACCGATAAAGATCTTCATAGAATATGTAGGAACCAATATGGGCATCCAGGTCCCGCTGTTGGTTATTGACCGTAGAGGTGTCTCGGTCATGTCTACATAGTTCTCGAACCCGCGGGGTCTGGACACTTAAGGTTAGGTGACATTTCGGTATGGTAGAGTTATGTATAGTGGTGACCGAAGGTTGTTCGGAGTCTCGGATGAGATCTCGGACGTCACGAGGAGCTCCAGAATGGTCTGGAGGTAAAGATTGATATATAGGAAGTCCCGTTTTGGCCACCGGAAAAGTTTCGGGTGTTTCCGGTAGTGTACCGGGAGTGCCAGGAGGGTCCCGGAGGGCCATCGGGAGGGGCCACTCACGCCGGGAGGCCACATGGGCTTTAGGGGTAGCGCACCAGACCTTAGTGGGATGGGCAAGCCAGCCCCTAGGGGCCCATGTGGCTGGGGTGAGAGGAAAAGGCAAAAGCCCAAAAGGGGAAGGGTTTCCAAGTGGGGGAGGAGTCCTACTAGGAGTAGGATTGGAGTCCAACTCCCTCTCCTCCCCACTTCGGCCGACCCTAGGGGAGGATCCCTAGGGCGCCGGCCCCTCCCCTCCCTCCTATATATACTAGAGGGAGAGAGGGCCATAGCACTTCAACCCAAAAGACCACGGTGCAGCCCTCTCTCCCGATATATCAGTTCCTCTAGTTTTTCAGCAGTGTTTAGGCGAAGCCCTGCTGGAATAGTTCCACCACCACCGCCGCCGCGTCGTCGCGCCACCGGAGAACTCATCTACTTCTCTGCTCCCTCTTGCTGGATCAAGAAGGCGGAGATCGTCATCGAGCTGTACGTGTGCTGAACGCGGAGGTGCCGTCCGTTCGGCGCTAGATCGTGATTGGATCGCAGGACGGCTAGCGATTTGGATCGCGAAGACGTTCGACTACATCAACCGCGTTTCTTAATGCTTCCCGCTTAGCGATCTACAAGGGTATGTAGATCCACTCTCCCTCTCGTAGGTGCTCATCACCATGGATAGATCTTGCGTGTGCGTAGGAAATTTTTTGTTTCCCATGCAACGTTCCCCAACAGTGGTATCATGAGCTAGGTCTATGTGTAGATGAGATCACGAGTAGAACACAAAGGAGTTTGTGGGCATTGATATTCAGATTGCTTCCTCCCTTGGTCTTTTCTTGATTCAGCGGTATTGTGGGATGAAGCGGCCCGGACCAACATTACTCGTACGCTTACGAGAGACCGGTTCCATCAACTGACATGTAACTTTGTTGCACAAAGATGGCTGGCGGGTGTCTGTTTCTCCCACTTTAGTTGGATCGGATTCGACAAAGGCAGTCCTTGAGAAGGTTGAATAGCAATTTGTGTGTCACCGTTGTGGTTTATGCGTAGGTAAGAATTGTTCTTGCTAGATACCCGTAGCAGCCACGTAAAACATGCAACAACAATTAGAGGACGTCTAACTTGTTTTTGCAGGGTATGTTGTGATGTGATATGGCCAATTACATGATGAGATATATGTGATGTATGAGATGATCATGTATTGTATAGAATATCACGACTTGCATGTCGATGAGTACGGCAACCGGCAGGAGCCATAGGGTTGTCTTTAATTTATTTTCGCCGTTTTGCTTTACTTTATCGCTATGAGTTAGCAATAGTCGTAGAAGCAACAGTTGGTGCGACAACCTCATGGTGACAATTTGATGGAGCTCAAGATGATGGAGATCATGGTGTCATGCCGGTGACGATGGAGATCATACCGGTGCTTTGGAGATGGAGATCAAAAGCACAAGTTCATGGCCATATCATGTCACTTATGATTTGCATGTGATGTTAATCCTTTTATGCATCTTATTTTGCTTAGGACGACGGTAGCATTATAAGGTGATCCCTCACTTAAATTTCAATATAAAATTGTGTTCTCCCCGAGTGTGCACCGTTGCGAAAGTTCGTCGTTTCGAGACACCACGTGATGATCGGGTGTGATAGACTCTACGTTCGCATACAACGGGTGCAAGCCAGTGTTGCACGTGCGGAACACTCGGGTTAAACTTGACGAGCCTAGCATGTACAGACATGGCCTCGGAACACAAGAGACCGAAAGGTCAAACATGAGTCATATAGTAGATATGATCAACATGAAGATGTTCACCATTGAAACCACCTCAACTCACGTGATGATCGGACTTGAGTTGGTGAATTTGGATCATGTGACACTCGAATGACCAGAGGGATGTCAATTTGAGTGGGAGTTTTTTAAGTAATATGATTAGCTAAACTCATTATCTTGAACAATAGTCTAAGTTGTCTTTGCAAAATTTATGTTGTAGATCAATGGCTCGCGCAGTAGCACCCCTGAATTTTAATGCGTTCCTAGAGAAAGCTAAGTTGAAAGATGATGGAAGTAACTTTGTGGACTCGGCCCGTAATCTAAGGATTATCCTTACGGCTTCCCAAAAGGCTTATGTCCTTGATGCACCGCTTGGTGATCCACCCGCTCCAGTAGAGTCTCCAGACGTTGCGAACGCCTGGCAGGCTCGTTCTGATGATTACTCAATGGTTCAATGTGCAATGTTGTATGGCTTAGAACCGGGACTTCAAAGACGTTTTGAACGTCATGGAGCATATGATATGTTCCTAGAGTTGAAGTTTATCTTTCAGAAGAATGCCCGGATCGAGAGGTATGAGACCTCCGATAAGTTCTATGCCTGCAAGATGGAGGAGGACGGGTCTGTCAGTGAACACATACTCAAAATGTCTGGGTATTCCACCCGTCTGGATGAATTGGGGATGCCCCTTCCAGCAGAGGCGATCACTGACAGAGTTCTTCAATCATTGCCACCTAGCTACAAGAGCTTCGTGTTGAACTATAACATGCACGGGATGAACAAGTCAGTCGCTGAGTCTGAGATTCAGAAGGAGCATCAAGTGTTGATGGTCAATAAAACCACTAGTTTCAAGAAGAATGGCAAGGGTAAGAAGGGTAACTCCAAGAAGAGAGGCAAAGCAGTTGCCCCTCTCGTGAAGAAACCCGAAGCTGGACCCAAGCCAGAAACTGAGTGCTTTCATTGCAAGGGAACCGGTCACTAGAAGCGGAACTGCCCCAAGTATCTGGCTGACAAGAAGGCGGCCAACACCAAACAAGGTATATATGATATACATGTTATTGATGTGTACCTTACCAACTCTCGTTGTAGTGCCTGGGTATTTGATACCGGTGCAGTTGCTCACATTTGCAACTCAAAACAGGAACTAAGGAATAGACGAAGGTTGGCAAAGAACGAAGTGACGATGCGCGTGGGAAATGGTTCCAAGGTTGATGTGATCATCGTCGGCACGCTCGCTCTTCGATTACCATCGAGATTAGTGATGAACCTGAATAATTGTTATTTAGTGCCTGCGTTAAGCATGAACATTATATCTGGATCTTGTTTATTGCGAGACGGTTACTCATTTAAATCAGAGAATAATGGTTGTTCTATTTATATGAGTAATATCTTTTATGGTCATGCACCCAATGTGAGGGGTTTATTCTTATTGAATCTCGATAGTGATGATACACATGTTCATAACATTGATGCCAAAAGATGTAGAGTTGATAATGATAGTACCACTTTCTTGTGGCACTGCCGTTTAGGTCATATTGGTGTAAAACGCATGAAGAAGCTCCATGATGATGGACTTTTGGAGTCACTTGACACATGTGAACCATGCCTCATGGGCAAGATGACTAAAACCCCGTTCTCTGGAACAATGGAACGGGCAAGTGACTTGTTGGAAATCATACATACTGATGTGTGCGGTCCGATGAGCATTGAGGCGCGCGGTGGATATCGTTATTTTCTCACCTTCACTGATGATTTAAGTAGATATGGGTATATTTACATAATGAAACACAAGTCTGAAACGTTTGAAAAGTTCAAGTAATTTCAGAGTGAAGTTGAGAATCATCGTAACAAGAAGATTAAATTCCTACGATCTGATCGAGGAGGAGAATATCTGAGTTATGAGTTTGGCAGTCACTTAAGATAGTATGGAATTGTTTCACAGATGACACCGCCTGGAACACCATAGTGTAATGGTGTGTCCGAACGTCGTAATCAAACCTTATTGGATATGGTGAGATCTATGTTGTCTCTTGCCGATTTGCCACTATCGTTCTGGGGTTATGCATTAGAGACAATTGCTTTCACTTTAAATAGGGCACCATCGAAATCCGTTGAGACGACTCCATATGAACTATGGTTTGGCAAGAAACCAAAGTTGTCGTTTCTTAAAGTTTGGGGATGTGATGCCTATGTGAAAAAGCTTCAGCCTGAAAAGCTGGAACCCAAAGCGGAGAAATGCGTCTTCATAGGATACCCAAAAGAGACAGTTGGGTATACCTTCTATCTCAGATCCGAAGGCAAAGTGTTTGTCACTAAAAACGGGACATTTATTGAGAAAGAGTTTCTCTCGAAAGAATTGAGTGGGAGGAAGATAGAACTTGATGAGGTTGTTGAACCTTTACTTCAACCAGAGAGTAGCGCAGCGCAGAAAGTTCTTTCTGTAGAGCCTACATCAGTTGAAGAGGAAGTTAATGATGATGATCATGAAGCTTCGGATCAAGTTGCTATCGAACCTCGTAGGTCGACAAGGACGCGTACTACTCATGAGTGGTACGGCAACCCTGTCTTAGAGGTCATGTTGTTGGACAACGATGAACCTACGAGCTATGGAGAAGCGATGATGGGCCCGTATTCCGAGAAATGGTTAGAGGCCATGAAATCCGAGATGGGATCCATGTATGAAAACAAAGTATGGGCTTTGGAAGTATTACCTGAAGGGCGAAAGGCCATTCAGAACAAATGGATCTTTAAGAGGAAGACGGACGCGGACGGTAATGTCACCATCTATAAAGCTCGACTTGTGCTAAAGGGTTTTTCACAAGTTCAAGGAGTTGACTACGATAAGACCTTCTCACCCGTAGCGATGCTTAAGTCCGTCAGAATTATGTTGGCAATAGCTGCATTTTTCGATTATGAAATTTGGCAGATGGATGTCAAAATAGCGTTCCTTAATGGTTTCCTTAAGGAAGAGTTGTATATGATGCAACCAGAAGGTTTTGTCGATCCAGAGAATGCTGACAAAGTTTGCAAACTCCAGCGATCCATTTATGGACTGGTGCAAGAATCTCGGAGTTGGAATCTTCGCTTTGATGAGATGATCAAAGCGTTTGGGTTTATACAAGTTTACGGAGAAGCTTGTATTTACAAGAAAATGAGTGGGAGCTCTATAGCGTTTCTAATATTATATGTGGATGACATATTGCTGATTGGAAACAATATAGAAATGTTGCAAAGCATGAAGGAATATTTGAACAAGAGTTTTTCAATGAAGGACCTAGGAGAAGCTGCTATCATATTAGGCATCAAGATCTATAGAGATAGATACAGACGCTTAATAGGACTTTCACAGAGCACATACCTTGACAAAGTTTTGAAGAAGTTCAAAATGGATCAGTCCAAGAAGGGGTTCGTGCCTGTATTGCAAGGTGTGAAGTTGAGTAAGACTCAATGCCCAGTGACTGCAGAAGATAGAGAACAGATGAGTGTCGTCCCCTATGCTTCAGCCATAGGCTCTATCATGTATGCAATGTTGTGCACAAGACCCGATGTCAGCCTTGCCATAAGTATGGACGGAAGGTTTCAAAGTGATCCAGGAATGGAACACTGGACGGCGGTCAAGAATATCCTGAAGTACCTGAAAAGGACTAAGGACATGTTTCTCGTTTATGGAGGTGATCAAGAGATCGTCGTAAAGGGTTACGTCGATGCAAGCTTTGACACTGATCCGTATGACTCTAAGTCTCAAACCGGATATGTATTCATTCTCAATGGTGGTGCGGTAAGCTGGTGCAGTTCCAAGCAGAGCGTGGTAGCTGATTCTACATGCGAAGCGGAGTACATCGCTGCCTCGGAGGCAGTGAAGGAAGGTGTCTGGATGAACGAGTTCATGACAGATCTTGGAGTAGTGCCTAGTGCACTAAACCCAATGACTCTGTTCTATGACAACACTGGTGCCATTGCTCTAGCCAAGGAACCAAGGTTTCACAAGAGGACCAGACACATAAAGCGACGTTTCAATTCCATCCGCGATTACATCAAGGAGGAGGACATAAATATTTGCAAAGTACACACGGATCTGAATGTCGCAGATCCAATGACTAAACCTCTTCCAAGGGCTAAACATGATCAACACCAGAACTATATGGGTGTTAGATTCATTACAATGTAAATCACATAGTGATGTGAACTAGATTATTGACTCTAGTGCAAGTGGGAGACTGTTGGAAATATGCCCTAGAGGCAATAATAAAGTGGTTATTATTATATTTCGTTGTTCATTATAATCGTTTATTATCCATGCTATAATTGTATTGATTGGAAACACTAATACATGTGTGGATACATAGACAACACTGTGTCCCTAGTATGCCTCTAGTAGACTAGCTCGTTGATCAAAGATGGTCAAGGTTTCCTAGCCATAGACATGAGATGTCATTTGATAACGGGATCACATCATTAGGAGAATGATGTGATGGACAAGACCCAAACTATGAACGTAGCATATGATCGTGTCAGTTTATTGCTATTGTTTTCTGCATGTCAAGTATCTGTTCCTATGACCATGAGATCATGCAACTCACTAACACCGGAGGAATGCCTTGTGTGTATCAAACGTCACAACGTAACTGGGTGACTATAAAGATGCTCTACAGGTATCTCCGAAGGTGTCTGTTGAGCTAGCATGGATCGAGACTGGGATTTGTTACTCCGTATGACGGAGAGGTATCTTAGGGCCCACTCGGTAATACAACATCACAATAAGCCTTGCAAGAAATGTGACTAAAGTGTTAGCCACGGGATCTTGTATTACGGAATGGGTAAAGAGACTTTCCTGTAACGAGATTGAACTAGGTATGGAGATACCGACGATCGAATCTCAGGCAAGTAACATACCGAAGAACAAAGGGAACAGCGTACGGGATTAACTGAATCCTTGACATAGAGGTTCAACCGATAAAGATCTTCGTAGAATATGTAGGAACCAATATGGGCATCCAGGTCCCGCTATTGGTTATTGACCGTAGAGGTGTCTCGGTCATGTCTACATAGTTCTCGAACCCGCAGGGTCTGCACACTTAAGGTTAGGTGACATTTTGGTATGGTAGAGTTATGTATGGTGGTGAACGAAGGTTGTTCGGAGTCCCGGATGAGATCCCGGACGTCACGAGGAGCTCCGGAATGGTCCAGAGGTAAATATTGATATATAGGAAGTCCCGTTTTGGCCATCGGAAAAGTTTCGGGTGTTTCCGGTAGTGTACCGGAGTGCCGGGTGGGTCCCGGAGGGCCATCGGGAGGGGTCACTCACGCCGGGAGGCCACATGGGCTTTAGGGGTGGCTCACCAGCCCTTAGTGGGCTGGGCAAGCCAGCCCCTAGGGGCCCATGCGTCTGGGGTGAGAGGAAAAGGCAAAAGCCCAAAAGGGGAAGGGTTTCCAAGTGGGGGACGAGTCCTACTAGGAGTAGGATTGGAGTCCAACTCCCTCTACTCCCCACTTCGGCCAACCCTAGGGGAGGATCCCTAGGGCGCCGGCCCCTCCACTCCCTCCTATATATACTAGAGGGAGAGGGCGCCATAGTACTTCAACCCAAAAGACCACAGTGCAGCCCTCTTTCCCGATAGATCAGTTCCTCTAGTTTTTTAGCAGTGTTTAGGCGAAGCCCTGCTAGAATAGTTCCACCACCATCACCGCCGCGCCGTCACATCGCCAGAGAACTCATCTACTTCTCTGCTCCCTCTTTCTGGATCAAGAAGGCGGAGATCGTCATCGAGCTGTACGTGTGCTGAACGCGGAGGTGCCGTCCGTTCGGCGCTAGATCGTGATTGGATCGCGGGACGGCTAGCAATTTGGATCGCGGAGACGTTCGACTACATCAACCGCGTTTCTTAATGCTTCCCTCTTAGCGATCTACAAGGGTATGTAGATCCACTCTCCCTCTCGTAGGTGCTCATCACCATGGATAGATCTTGCGTGTGCGTAGGAAATTTTTTGTTTCCCATGCAATGTTCCCCAACAATTATATTAGCTTTGTTGAGAGATTGCGCTAGGGAAAGTATGGACCCTAGGCCTTGTTTTCAAGCATTGCAATACCGTTTGTGCTCACTTTTGTTACTTGCACCTTGCTGTTTTTATATTTTCAGATTACAAAAACCTATATCTATCATCCATATTGCACTTGTATCACCATCTCTTCGCCGAACTAGTGCACCTATACAATTTGCCATTGTATTGGATGTGTTGGGGACACAAGAGATTTCTTGTATTTGATTGCAGGGTTGTTTGAGAGAGACCATCTTCATCCTACACCTCCCACGGATTGATAAACCTTAGGTCATCCACTTGAGGGAAAATTTCTACTGTCCTACAAAACTCTGCGCTTGGAGGCCCAACAAAGTTTACATGAATAAAGTTGCGTAGTAGATATCAAGCTCTTTTCTGGCGCTGTTGCTGGGGAGGTGAGTGCTTGAAGGTATATCTTTAGATCTTGCAATTGAATCTTTTAGTTTCTTGTTTTATCACTAGTTTGGGTTATAAAAGAAAATTACAAAAATGGAGTTTAGGTTGTATCAATTGTTTCGTCTTTTTAATGTCTTTCGTGAAAATAAGGATTCTGAAAATTGTGCTCAATTGGTAGAGGAAGAAATTATGAAAATACTTAATGAGAATTCCTTGAATGATGAGCATGATTGCAATGTTGCTAGTATGAATTCTCTCATCCATGATGCTAATGATATGCAAAGCCACAAGCTTGGCGATGCTATGTTTGATGAACATAATATTTTTAGTCCCCCCAAGTTTTGATGAGCAAATTTATTATGATGATGGCATGCCTTCTATCTATGATGATTATGATGATGGCATGTATGCTATAAAGAGTGATAGTAACCATGAAACTTGTCATCATGATTTTAATATTGAATGTGGTTATGTTAATCAAGTGTCTCGTGATAGTTATTTTGTTGAGTTTCCTCTCACTACCTTGGATGAAAAGGAATTTGCGTATGTGGAGAGTAATGAATTTTGTACGCTTGTAGATCATCAAAAGAATGCTACTGAAATTTATTATGAGGGAGGAACATATGCTTGTAGGAATTGCAATAATATCAAGTTTCCTCTCTATGTGTTCAATTTTTTGAAGATATGCTTGTTTTGCCTTCCTATGCTAGTTGATTCCTGCTCCCATAAATTATTTGCTCACAAAATCCCTATGCATAGGAAGTGGGTTAGACTTAAATGTGCTTGCCATGTGATTCATGATGCTCTCTTTATGTTTCAATTCTTTACTTTTATGCGAGCATCATTGAAATTATCATGCCTAGCTAAAAGGCTTTAAAGAAAAGCGCTTGTTGGGAGACAATCCAACACTTTTCATTTCTGTTTTTGTGTGTTCACATGATTAAGCTACTGTAGTAATCATGTTTTGTGTCTTTTATTTCAATAAAGTGACAAGTAAAGCCTTTGGGACGACTCACAAGATGAGTAGAATTGATGCTGAACCAAAACAGAAACTTTTGACTCCAGTACAGGAATTTTTATTTTTTTACTGGAACGTGGAAAGTTTCTGAAAAAAAATCACAGTGTTGTCATATAAATTCTTTAGCATGTCCTAAATTTTCATAATTTTTTGAGTTACAGAAGTACACTGTTTTCATAAATTGCTACAGACTGTTCTGTTTGGACAGATTGCTATCATAGTTTTGTTATCTGCTTATCCTATAGTTTCCATAGCTTATATTGGTAGATATAAATTGTGGAAACGATAGTAAACAGTAGATGATGTTTGAAAATTATTGTGCAACTTGTCTTGCCAGTACATGAAGTGTTGATTTGTTCTTATGTGTACTAACCTATCTCACGAGTTCTTTTTGAGTTTTGTGTGGATGAAGTTTTTGAGACTTAGGTGAAACCGGGATATGAGAGGATTGAACGAGATACAAAAGCTCAAGCTTGGGGATGCCCAAGGCACCCCAAGTAAATACTTCAAGAAGTATCAAGCATCTAAGCTTGGGGATGCTACGCATCCCACCTCTCTTCATCAACAATTATCGGTTAGCCTATGTTGAGACTAAATTTTTATTTGTCCACATGATATGTGCTATTCTTGAAATGCTATTTTTCTTTTGCTTGCGGTTTGAATAAAATACTCAGATCTGAAAATATTTATTGAGAGAGAGCCCTCACATAGATACTTGATTGTTTACCTACTCATTGATCTTCACTTATATCTTTTGAGAGTAGTTTGATGTTTACTCTTGTGCTTCACTTATATCCTATGAGTAAATTGTGAATCAATGAAATATCATAAATATGAAATTATCAATGTGCTTTATGCTTAGTAGTAGTTTCACATCTGGTTTATAAAGTAAAATCTATTGAAGTTTGACAATCACAATATTGGTCATACAAGCAATTCGTGAATGATTAGTATAAGGAAGAGAACTTTCACATACCAATATATTATCTTGGACATCTTCTATGATTGTGAATACCCATTAATTATTTTCAAACTTGAGCAAATTAGTTGAAGTTGGACAAGGAAGACAACGTAATGAGTTATGGTTGTGTATATTTGCATAGAAGTTATATTGTTATGGATCCTCCAACATGTGGTGCTTGTTTAGAACCTTTTGCTAACCAACACTTTGTACTAAGTAGAGATACTACTTGTGCATCCAAATCCTTGAGCCAAGTTTCTTCCATAATAGTCCACCATACCTACCTATATATGGTATTTCACTGCCATTCCAAGTAAATTTGCATGTGCCACCTCTAAAACATTCAAATAAACATTTGTTTGTGTGCCTGGACCGCTCATGGAGCGACGGGGGGCGGTCAGTATCTTCCATGTTAAGCGGGTTATTCTCATGATGAGTGTTTATTCACTCGTCCTTGCACGAGAGGGGCGGTAATAGGGATTCCCAATCCCGAAAAAAAATGCAAATAATTAAACAAAACTCCCCCAGGAATGTTGTTGGTATGGACGGTACCCGTGGATTCGGCTAGCCGTGGAGTGTGTTTGTTGGTGGAGGGGGAGTAAACCTTTACTTTTACCGCTTGGGAACCGCCGCTAATGTGTTTAACATAGAAAATATTGATAACTCTTTGTCGTAACATTGACAGGAAGGGTGCACCTCCCAAAACTATATTCATCTCTGTTTTTAAACAATGAGTCCATATTATCCGGCTAGCATCCAATGCTACAAGGTCAGTGAGACCGGACCATCCACCGTGTCATATGCTAGTCTAACTGGCTGCGCGTCCACACAACCCTTTTGACTAGGGACCATTTAGGACAGTCATCATACAATGCATAGTCTCACAAACAAGTCACGTACTTGTTAATACACATCATTGATAATGTGCAAGGACTATCTTTATTCATAAACACATAGGAAATATCATCATACATGATTGCCTCTAGGGCATATCTCCAACAGTCTCCCACTTGCACTAGAGTCAATCAAATAGACATCGAATGCCCATAGCTCTAACGTGCCCCTCATGCTTGGGTTGTGGAAGCGGCTTAGTCAACGGATCTGCAACATTTTCATCTGTATGAATCTTGCATAAATTAGTATCACCATTCTTTACGAGCTTTCGTATCAGGTGATACTTTCGGTCTATGTGCCTGGTCTTGTGGTGTTGTCTCGGCTCCTTGGCTTGTGCGATGGCTCCTGAATTGTCGCAATACAGGTCCAACGGTTTTGCCCAGCCTGGGAACACACCAAGATCCTCCAGGAACTTCTGAATCAAAACACCTTCCTTTGCGGCTTCACAAGCCGCAATGTATTCGGCCTCTGTTGTGGAGTCGGCCACCGTATCTTGCTTGGAACTTGTCCAGCTCACTACTCCTCCATTCATGACATACACGAATCCTGTTTGCGATTGACAATCATCCCTGTCGGTTTGGAAACTAGCATTAGCATAACCCTTTACGCAGAGCTCCTCCTCACCTCCATAAACTAAGAACATCTCTTTGGTCCTTTTCAGGTACTTCCGAATTGCTTTCACCGCTGCCCAGTGACTTTCACCTGGGTCAGCATGGTATATGCTTGTTAAGCTTATTGCAAAGGCAACATCAGGTCGAGTACATAACATGGCATACATGATGGATCCTATTGCGAAAGCATACGGAATCCTACTCATCCGGTTTCGCTCATCAGAAGTCGTAGGACTCTGAGTCTTGCTTAGCCTTATACCATGTGAGATGGGCAAGAACCCTTTATTGGCCTCACTCATGTTGAACCACTTCAACACTTTGTCTATGTACGTGCTCTGGCTTAAGCCGAGCAGCCTCCTCCATCTATCTCTATAGATCTTGATGCCTAAAATGTACACTGCCTCTCCAAGGTCTTTCATCGAATACTTGCCATCCAATGATTCCTTGACTGAGTTCAACATTGAAACATCATTTCCGATCAGCAATATGTCATCCACATACAGGATCAAAAATACTACCGATCTCCCACTAGACTTCTTGTATAAACAATAGTCCTTTTTGTTCCTGATGAAACCAAGGTCAACGATGACTTCATCAAAATGAATGTTCCAACTCCGAGCTGCTTGCTTCAATCCATAAGAGGATCTCTTGAGCTTGCATATTTTACTAGCATTATTTGGATTGACAAAACCTTTAGGCTGTATCATGTATACATCCTCCTGTAAATTTCCATGATGGAAAGCCGTTTTGACATCCATCTACCATATCTCATAATCGAAATATGCAGCTATAGCTAGTATGATCCTCACCGACTTTAGCATCGCTACCGGAGAGTAGGTCTTGTCATAGTCAATTCATTGAACTTGTCCATAACCTTTAGCGACAAGCCGAGCTTTGTGGATCTGAACATTTCCATCCACATCGGTTTTCTTCTTAAAGACCCATTTGCAACCAATGGCAATTACGCCAGGTGGCATATCAACCAAGTCCCAGACTTGATTATCATCCATGGACTTTAACTCGGATCTCATGGCCTCAAGCCATGCCTCGGAATCTGGGCTCACCATCGCTTCCGCATATGTGGCCGACTCGTCGCTTTCTAGCAACAACACATCACGCACTCTGCGCAATCTTTCCGACCTTCGTGGCTCTGGTGCCGATTCCACTACGTGTTCCCTGACCAACTCCAGTATGATCTCATCACCAGCCGAGTCGTCCCCGAGTGGCTCTCGAATTTCTTCGAGTCGCACCGTTCTCCCACTGGCTTCCCGATTGAGAAACTCTTTCTCTAGGAAAACCCCATTCCAAGCAACAAACACTCTGTTTTCTTCTTGGTTGTAGAAGCTGTATCCCAAGGTTTCCCTCGGATATCCCACAAATATGCATTTATCCGACTTGGGTGTAAGCTTGTCCGACATGAGTCGTTTGACAAATGCTTCACAACCCCAAATCTTTAGAAAAGACAAACTAGGAGTCTTCCCTGTCCACATCTCATGTGGTGTCTTATCTACGGATTTTGATGGTACCCTGTTAAGTGTGAAAGCTGCAGTTTCTAGAGCGTATCCCCAGAATGACAAGGTAGATCCGATTTGCTCATCATCGATCGGACCATGTCCAACAAGGTTCGATTTCTCCATTCTGACACGCTGTTTCTTTGTGGCGTTCCTGGAGGTGTGAGCTGAGGTACTATACCTCGGCTTTTCAGATGATCATCAAACCCCTGGCTCATGTACTCACCTCCATGATCTGATCACAAAAGCTTTATCGTCTTGCCAAGCTGATTTTCAACCTCGTTCTGAAACTCTTTGAATTTTTCAAAAGTTTCTGACTTGTGCCTCATCAAATAGATATATCCATATCTACTCAAGTCGTCGGTAAATGTCACGAAGTACTGATAGCCACCTCTGACCGTTGTGCTCATTGGACCACACACATCACTGTGTATAAGCTCCAACAGCTTGAACGCCCTTTCGCAACTCTTTGCAAAAGGAGACTTAGTCATATTGCCTAGCAAGCATGATTCGCATGTCTCGAACGACCCGAAGTCGGACGAAGTTAGGAGTCCATCATCATGGAGCTTCTTCATGCGTTTCAGACTAATATGTCCAAGCCGGCAATGCCAGAAGTAAGTCGGATTTATCTCATTAGGCTTATGCCTCTTCACATTCATGTTATAGACTGGTTCCGTTTCTAGATTTAAAATAAATAGCCCATCCACTATGGGTGCATAGCCGTGGAACATTCCATTCAAATAAAATGAACAACCATTGTCCTTTAAACTGAATTCATAACCCTGACTCATCAAGCATGAGGCAGAAATAATGTTCCGACTAAGTGCAGGAATATAATAACAATTATTCAATTCCAAAATAAATCTAGAAGGAAGCTTGAGCTGCATCATGCCGACCTCCAATGCAGCAACTCTTGCTTTGTTGCCGACCCTGATGTCAATCTCCCCTTGTGCCACACGCCTAGTTCTTATCAGCCCCTGCATCGAGTTGCAAATATGAACAACCGATCCAGTATCAAATACCCAAGAGCTACTAGGTATGCCAGCAAGGTAAATAAGAAGCATTTCCGGCCTTCTTGCCATGCTCAGCAAGCCACTTTGTCGGATTTCGGGCTCCGCAAAACCCTCAAGGTTCGAACACAGGGGCGTGTGCGAAGATCCCCTGCGGCCTCGCCCTACCTACCTCGCTACTCGATGGCTAAGACGATGAACTCGCTCGATGACGAGGAAGAAGATGAACACGGTGGTTTACCCAGGTTCGGGCCGCTGCGAAGCGTAATACCCTACTCCTGCTTTGGTGGATTGCCTCTCTAGGAGGTATGGTGGATGAACTAGTACAATGTTGAGGAGCCTCGTGAGGGCGTTCCTGAGGTGTTCTTGGCCCTCTGCTCGCTTGTGATGGGATTCAATCGGTCGCCCTTTCTACGGTGCAGCCTAGCCTCTATATATAGCGGTGGCCCGGGTCCTCTTTCCTTATCGCATTGGCGGGAAGGGATCCTACAACGGCCAAATTTGAAGGGGGACAGGAGTACATCCCCGCCCTGTCCAAAGGCGGTCTTCGCCTGCAAAGTAGCTGTCAATGATGCAGAGGTGAGCTCGGCGATGACATCCGTCCTGCGGGGCTCATGGTCGTGGTCTTGTTGCACCAGAATGGAAACCTTTGGGGGCGCTTTGGGAACCCGCGTATGTCCTTGCTCCCTTTGCACCAAAGGGGAAACTGCACCGCCTGGCGCGCTGGCGCCCGCCTGTCCTTCCTTGCGTCATCTTTGACTCCTGAGGCCGGGCTCTGCATAGATATCTCCACCGCTCCGGAGGGGGCCTGGGGAGGCCCATCCCTTGCTGGTCTTGATGCTGCTCCTCCTCGCGAGCCTAGGGTCCTCGCGAGGGCCTTGTCTTGAGTGGGGCTACGTCTGGTTGTGCTTGGCTGATGAGGTGGGCCATGTCCTGGGCCGCAGGCAGGCAGGTCTGGGTACCCCCGTTCCCAGAACTTCGACAATAGACCCCGGGCCCAAGGCTTTACACGCGTCGAGCGCCTAGTCAAATTGACGCGACGCCCGTGTGCAGCGCCGGCCATCATTGCCCTTCCTTGAATGCTGCTGCTGCTTCGGGCCTCTACTCCTCGGGCCACGCGGATGTGACCCTTCAGAAGTCGCACGCCTCCCTGGATGCGAGGGGGCGCCGGTTGGCCCCTGGTTGTATATAAGCGGGCGAGGGCGAGGAAGCCCTCAACACATCTTCGTCTTCTTTGCCCCCCAATCTCCAAGTCGCCACTCTCCCAGTCATGGCTTCAGCAAGGAAGTTCTCCGCTGCCGCGAAAGGGAAGGCCTCCGAGGAGAGCCCTGTCTGTCCGCTGCCCAGGAGGGGCCGCGGTCGTCCCCGGAAGCATGCCGCGACGCCGGCGGTGGTTCCCGGTGGGCGCAGCCGTGCTTCAACGCGGCCCGGGATTACCATCGGCGGCTGCGGTGGGGCTTCGTCCAGCGCGGGCGGCCGCAGTACTCGAGGTGGTGGCGTCCGCGGCGGGAGGTCGGCGGTGGCCACCCGGCCGCCGCGCCCATGGCTCCACTCGGCTGACACGGCCCATGAGTTCGTGGTGTGAGCGGAGAGGCCGGAGGCTGCTTGGTTTCAACTCCCGCGCTTCTTCGCGGGGGCGCTGTCGGCCGGGGGGGCTACTGGCCTATGGCTGCAGGCCGACGGCTGCTGCAGCGCGGCGTCGTGGGTGGAGGTCGAGGTCACCCCCGGGGGTTACGTGTACCTGAACCGCGGGTGGCAGACGTTCGCCCGCGCCCGTGGCCTGGAGGGGAGGCGCACCCTTCACTTCAAATACGATGGGGTGGCGACGCTCTTTGTCAAGATCTTCGGGGGGGAGGGTGAGCGCCTGGGGTGCTGCCCGGAAGACGACGGCCGCGGAGATCTTGGAGATGAGCTTGCCCTTCACGACGGGCGCCGCGCCTCCAGCAGCAGTGACACCCCCTCCAAGGGGAGCCCGAGCGACAACAGCTAAGACGCGCTGCCACGCCGGCGCGCCCGGACCTCGGGGGGTAGCCAGCCGCCGCGGCATCGCTCCTCCACTCTAGGAGCGTCCGTGCCGGCGCACCTCTACGGGTCTGTGAAGGAAGAGGAGGACACCGAGTGAGCGCTGGTGCGCCGACGCCGGGGCTCCTGGGGCGGGAGCCCCCGTGGGGGCTTTCTCACTTTCTTTCTCCTCCTCTTTTCCTGTTCCTGCAATCAAAGAACGAAGGGAGGCCCTGCGGGCGTGTAATGAATTTGGGCGCTTGCCTCTTTTTTATCAGCACTTTTGTCATGTGTCCTGGTTTTTGTGTCTTGTTGGTTGAGACCCCTTTCCGGTCGTGATTAGGGTACTTAGCTTGGCATGCTCGCGGTAGGCTCCAGGGTCGGGGAGGCATGGCTACGGTGCTTGGGGAGTCCGGACGTCCCGTGGACTTCTTCTTCTTTATGAGTGAGGCAGGTTGGGAGCCCTTTCGGCACTCTGTGTTTACAGGCCCCAGTCCCGCACATTTCCCTACCACCGTAATGTACGACCGGATCACCAAGCACGCAACCACGAGGTGAGACCTCGACACCCTTGATGCCGACCGGATGACCAAGGACTACATCAAGGGGCGAGTGGCTATATGACCGGTAAGGCTCCTGAGGCATGCTGCTCAGGAGCCCCCTTTGACGCTCAAGCAGCTCTACGTCGGCAGGTCCCAGTCCCACACATTTTCCTACCACCGTAATGTACGACCGGATCACCAAGGACGCAACCATGAGGTGAGGCCTCGACACCCTTGATGCCGACCGGATCACCAAGGACGACATCAAGGGGCGAGTGGCTTTATGACCGGTAAGGCTCCTGAGGCGTGCTGCTCAGGAGCCCCCTTTGACGCTCAAGCTGTTCCCAAAGAAAATTTTGTTTCCTGCCCCGAGAGGGGCGGACCTCCCGATGCTCCAAGATGGCGCGTCGGGCCGTGAGTGGAGCCCCCGAGCGAGTATGAAGCGGCACGCGCCTGCTGACTCTTCCGGGAGTACCGCGCAAGGATCCGGGAGCCAAGGCCATGGCGAGGTGCGAGCACCGTGCCCCCAGCCCCCTTTCGCGGGGTGCGAGGGGGAGGGGAGCAGGCGAGTGCTCGACTCGAAGAGAAAGAACCCAAGATAGGAAATGGCGATGAAAACAAATCCCTGACCCTTTTCTTTAAAACACGATTTTGGAAAAACCTCGAGTTTTGTTCCAGAAAAGTCGGCAAATCCAAACATCAGAAGAGCAAATAACAGCCGCGTCCGGCACCTAGACTAGTCTTCATCTTCGTCTTCCCCCAGCGCTGAGCGTAGGGTATCCACGTTGCATGGGCATAGCCATTGGAGGGCAGTGTTGTCCGCCAGCGCGGAGCTGTGGCTTCCACATTGCGTGGGAAGGAACCCTTCCGCGTCCTCGGGGGGCTCCGGGCATATACAGCCCACTCATTATTACGTGAGAGTGTCACGGCCGTAGATAGCTGGGCAAGCCCCCAGGCGCACGGCCTGGTTGCTCCCAACTCCGTCAAGAGCCATCCCGTGCATTTCTGCTCGGTTGCGCGCCTTTATGACCCAAACCCGAATGCATTGATCCCCGCGTAGCCGCAGGATTGCGCTCCCGCGGCCCAAACATGAGCACAATGCATCTGGCGCAGCCATAAAGGTGTTTTGTCGATGAAACCGCCTCGTGAAGTGTATGGGCGTCGGTCGGACAATGTCCTGAGGGCCTCGTGAGGCCCAGCCTCCCGAGGCTGCGCCGACGCTTTAGTTGCCGCGGGTGGCCCGTGCTGCTTGTGTCTTGCTGCTCCCCCTAGGCCATTACTCCCGAGGCCTCGGGGCTTGGCTCGGCGTTGCTCGCGAGGGCGACGGCTTGCGCCGCGCCCCGCGGGCCCGGGGGCGTCCTCCCTCTTTCTCCTGCTCGCGTCGTCCAGGCCCGGTGCTCCGTCAGCAAAAGCCCCCAGGCCCGGCTCGGGGAGGACGCCCAGGGTGCTCCCTACTCTTGGGAGGTGCTGGCGCCTGCGGCAGGCGCCTGACCCACCCCACCGTCAGGCGGTACGACATAGCATGGTACATAGGGCTCCACATAAGGGCTCGGTTCTCCTCCTGAGCCGTCCGGCTAGGCGCCGGGGACGGCCCCTCCGGGCGGCGGTGGGGCGCCGCCCTGTGCGCGCAGCCCACAGACCCTGCTGCGACGAGCCTCAGAGCGATGTTGCTTACCTATGCCACCGCCGTTGGGTGGGCCGCGCGTCTCCTGGTGTGGATTGCTTCCTCGGCGATCTAATGCGCCTTCGCCGTTGTTGCTTGTTTGTCCGGACGCCTGCGTCGCCTGCTCCCTGCGCAGGATGGCGCGCTCCCGCCTGGTCAATCCAGGCTGTTGAAGGTTCACCGGGTCACGGAGGCGCGTGTTGGCGCGCGCGTGGGGCGCCCCATTGTTTCCTCCGTGCGCTCGGTCGTCGTGGCCGGGCTGCGCCCCGAAACCGGTCACCGGGATTCGAAGGAGAAGGAGCACAGTGTGCGGCAGGCCCCCGGCGGACTGGGGGACAGGCACGGCGGACGAGCCCCCGGCGCCTGATGCTGCGGCCTTGAAGAAGAGTGAGGAGCCACGACCCTCCACGCGAGGGTGACCAGCTCTGCGACGTGGTCGGCCCATGTGTCGAAGCCCCCGTGCGTTGGGCGGTGGCGGAGCATCTTGCTTGCCAGCAGCAGCGCATCGTGCGCGTCGAGGTCCCCCACGTAGGTGCGGCGCGACGCCGGTGCTGAGGGCGCTGCCCGCCCGCCGTGTGTTTGGGCGGTGCGAGAGGCGGCGACGGTGGAGACGATGCTGGTGGCTTGATACCTGCCGCCCAGCACTATGCCGCTGGGGCGCGGGTCTCCGGCGTCAGCGGTGGGATCGATGGGAGCTGATCTGCTGTGGCCGGGGGAAGCTTGTTGGGCGCCGGCCATCAGAGCGGCGAAGCGTGGGAAGAGCGAGGCTTGGAGAATACTCCGACACGCCCCCTACCTGGCGCGCCAAATGTCGGATTTCGGGCTCCGCAAAACCCTCAAGGTTCGAACACAGGGGCATGTGTGAAGATCCCCTACGGCCTCGCCCTACCTAGCTCGCTACTCGATGGCTAAGACGATGAACTCGCTCGATGACGAGGAAGAAGATGAACAAGGTGGTTTACCCAGGTTCGGGCCGCTGCGAAGTGTAATACCCTACTCCTGCTTTGGTGGATTGCCTCTCTAGGAGGTATGGTGGATGAACTAGTACAGTGTTGAGGAGCCTCGTGAGGGCGCTCCTGAGGTGTTCTTGGCCCTCTGCTCGCTTGTGATGGGATTCAATCGGTCGCCCTTTCTACGGTGCAGCCTAGCCTCTATATATAGCGGTAGCCCGGGTCCTCTTCCCTTATCGCATTGGCGGGAAGGGATCCTACAACGGCCAAATTTGAAGGGGGGCAGGAGTACATCCCCGCCCTGTCCAAAGGCGGTCTTCGCCTGCAAAGTAGCTGTTGATGATGCAGAGGTGGGCTCGGCGATGACATCCGTCCTGCGGGGCTCGTGGTCGTGGTCTTGTTGCACTGGAATGGAAACCTTTGGGGGCGCTTTGGGAACCCGCGTACGTCCTTGCTCCCTTTACACCAAAGGGGAAACTGCACCGCCTGGCGTGCTGGTGCCCGCCTGTCCTTCCTTGCGTCATCTTTGACTCCTGAGGCCGGGCTCTGCATAGAGATCTCCGCCGCTCCGGAGGGGGCCTGGGGAGGCCCATCCCTTGCTGGTCTTGATGCTGCTACTCCTCGCGAGCCTAGGGTCCTCGCGAGGGCCTTGTCTTGAGTGGGGCTGTGTCTGGTTGTGCTTGGCTGATGAGGTGGGCCATGTCCTGGGCCGCAGGCAGGCAGGTCTGGGTACCCCCGTTCCCAGAACGCCGACACACTTGCTACTGTTCCTCTTCCAGTGACCAGTTTCCTTGCAATGAAAGCAAACGGTCTTAGAGTCTGCTCCCGGCTTTGGCGCAGCGGCGGAGACAACCTTCTCCATGCCCTTTGCCTTGCCCTTTTTCTTGGACCAACTCTTCTTGAACTTAGCCGATTTCTGCACCATCAACACTTGATGCGTGCCTTTCTTAATATCTTGTTCTGCCACCTTAAGCATCCCATGCAATTCAGTGAGCTTCTTATCCATACCGTGCATATGATAGTTCGAGATGAACGTCCCATAGCTAGGTGGAAGAGAACCCAGAATTGCATCCGTGGACAGCTCGTCCCCAAGTGGGAAGCCTAACCGATCCAAAGCTTGCACGTACCCGATCATCTTGATCACGTGCGGGCTCAGTGGATCACCCTCTTTCAGCTTACAATCCATCAAGGATTGCCAGAT
The DNA here is from genome assembly GCA_039707655.1 of Elymus sibiricus. Taxonomy (NCBI): domain Eukaryota; kingdom Viridiplantae; phylum Streptophyta; class Magnoliopsida; order Poales; family Poaceae; genus Elymus; species Elymus sibiricus. Next base: position 363,934,257 of record CM077665.1, read on the forward strand.
GTTGAACCTTTCGGTCCTAGCCTGCACCTGAAACATTCTCTTGAGACTCTCGATCATATCGAAAGCCTCAACGTTTTCGAAATGCTGTTGCAAATCGGGCTCCATACAAGCCAGCATGAGGCAACTGATCTCGTTTGATTCATCAACGAGTTTCAGGTGGGCATTCTTGGTTGTGGCATTAGCATTATCGGCAGGTTCCTCTAGAAGTGGATCCTCTAGAACATGTTCCTTTTTATCGTGCTTGAGAACAATTCTCAAATTTCTATACCAGGTGGTAAAGTTTGTTCCATTCAGTTTATCCTTTTCCAGAATTGATTTCAATGCAAATTGGGTTGAGCAGGTGGTGCCATTGATCTACAACAGAAAATATGCAATCACTAAGCAATGTGTTTATGTAGAGTAATTCAAGCCTTAAACAGAACTACTCCCACTGAAGTCAGCATCCCTCCGCGAACTCTCAGTGATTCAGGACCCGTCTAGCGCGAGCGACTAGTGAGCTTTAGCATCACTGCTAGCCAACTTGCCTATTCGGTAAGCAACTCCTTGCTAATTGTATCTCTATACGATGCCATCACCACCGCGGGCGGGACCATCTTCGTCATCACCACCGCGGCGCCGCCGCCATCTCCCCGGCGGCGCTCGACGGCTCGACATCAACTCACCTTCGGGGCGAATGCGCGCGCCGCCGCGTCCTCACTGCCGGTTTGATCACCACCGTTGCTGCGTCGCCTGCGTCCCCGTCGCCGCCTCGCCGCGCCGGTGCGATGCCCACGATGCCGGGCTCTCGACGTCCCCTCGTCGCTACGCCGTCTACACCCCCGGCGCTGCATCGCTGCGTCGGCGCGATGCCCGTGACGCTGCGCTCCTCCACATCCACTCGCCCAGCTGCTACTGCTGCGCCTACGGCGGCCAGCCCCGCCCGCGCTGCTGGCTTCGCCTTCGCGTCTACGACGCCACGCCGCGTCCCTGCCCGTGCTCCCTCCATCCTCGCCTCCGCGCTTCCGTCACCATGCGTCCGCACCTCTCCGCGTGCACGCCTCCCTCCGTGGCCGCACGGCCATGCGCCCGCGCACATTGACGCCGGCTCCACCGCTGCGCTGCTCTCTGCCTCCCCCGCGTCCGCTGCTATCGGCTGCACTCGCACACGCGCGCACATCACCCTGGGCCGGCTGCTGCCCCGCGCCCAACGGCCGGTCCCGCCCCTGGCTGGCTCCGCCTCGCCGCGACCGCTGCACCGGCTCCCCGTGCCCAGGCGCGCCGTGGCGGCAGCAGCTGCCCCGCAACCGGCCTCCCCTGCCACCGGCTGCCGACTCCCTTGCTCAATCCCTCGTCGGGACCACTCCCTCTGCCAAGCCAGGTCCGCGCGCCCTCGAGCCCTGCCCACAGCTCCTCGCGCGTTGCTCCGCCGGCAACCGCGCCCGCATGCCCCACACCTCTCCATTGCGAGTCTCGGCCCTGGGCTCCCCTGTGCGTGGCCCGACCGTCCGCCGGCTCCGCTCCGTCCGCGCCGCAGCAGCGCTTCTTCGCTGCACCTCTTGCCCGCATCGCGCCTGCGTCGCGCGCGCCGGCTCGACCTACTCCGCCTTCTCCGGGGCCGACCGCTCCCCGTCTGGCTCCGCCTCCACGCGCCTGCTGCCACGCCGTGCTGCCGGCCACTACAGCTTCTGCGCTGACGGATTTGGCCGCCCCGCCACCTCGCGCGCGCCGGCTCCGCGGCACAGCCCCACGCCCCCGCGCGTCCGCCTCGCCCGCACGGCCGTGCGCCGGCTCCTACTCCCGGCCAGCTCGCCGCCCCTCGCGCCGGTTGCCCGCCGGTTCCGCCCCCCGACTCCCACCGCCGCGGCCCGGCGGCGGCTGCCGCGCCCGCACCCGCCGGCCCGCCTGCCGGCCTCCCACACCGCCCCGCCGGCCTCTCGAGCCCCCTGCCGGGTCGCCGCGCCTCCGGCCGCCTCCCCGTGCCGCCCCGCTGGCCTCCCGAGCCGCTGCTGGACTGCCGCGCATTCGGTCGCCTCCTCCCGTCGCGCCTGTCGGCTCCCGCTCGCCCCGTGGCTGGCTCGCCTCCCGTCCCGGTCTCGCGCGCAACCAGGCCACCGCCCCGACCCGGCCGATGTGCCGGCTCCGCGCGCCCGCGCGCATCCCGTCGCCGGTAGCTACTCCGCAGCTGGCCTCCCCTGCCGCTGGCTGCTGCGCTCCCGCTCCAGCCGCCTGCTGAGGCCGGGTGCCCAAAAAAAATTGTGCGTCCGTCTGCCCACGGCAGCTGTTCCACCTGGAGACTCGGACCCGCGTCCTCGGTCGGCTGGCCCGCATCGCCGCTCGGCCAGTTGGCACGCGCACGCGTCGCCGCTCGGTCGGCTGGCTCGCCTGCCCGCGTCGCCGTCCGTCCGGCTTCCCGGCTGGCCTGCCCGCCTACTTCGACATCGGGCCGACTGGAGAGTCGGCTCCGCTGCTCGTCCACTTCGACGCCGGCCGGTCAGGCCCGGCCGGCCGGCACATCCACCAACCGCCCCGGAGGCTACACCCAGCGGGCAACACCCAGCGACTTCGACAACAACCACCTCGCCGGCACCAAAAATGAATGAACCCCCTCGCTCGGAGGCTTGGAAGCCACTCTCGGCAGCGCCTCGCGCGCAATAGCCGGCGGACCCCACGTCCGCCCTCGGCAGCGCCTCGCGCTCAATAGCCGGCGGACCCCTCGTCCGCCCTCGGCAGCGCCTCATGCCCACTAGCCGGCGGACCCCGCGTCCGCCCTCGGCAGCGCCTCGCGCTCAACAACCAGCGGACCCCGCATCCGCCCTCGGCAGCGCCTCGCGCGCAATAGCCGGCGGACCCCGCGTCCACCCTCGGCAGTGCCCCGCGCACACCAGCCGGTGGACCACGCGTCCGCACCTGGCAAGGCCCCATGCCCATCGGTCGTCGGACCCCGCGTCCGCACCCGGCGTCCCCAACGCCATTGTCTGCTTCAGCAACAGCAAAGACCCTCCGCCCGACTCTTCGAGTCGCCCGGAGGCTCGGAGACTACACCCAGCGGGTGCGCTGGAACGCCCCCGCTGGAAACAGCCAGCCGGTGGACTCCGCGTCCACACCTGGCAAGGCCCCGCGCCCAACAATCGGCGGACTCCGCGCCCGCGCCCGACGTCCTCGACGCCACCGTCTGCTTCAGTAAGGACTGCGCGTTCGCATCTGACAGCGGCTCGCGACCATCCGCCGACGGACTCCGCGTTTTCGACCGGCAGCGCCTCGCGCCCATGAGCCGGCGGACTCCAAGTCCACGCCCGGCGGCGCCTCGCGCGCATCAGTCGGACCACGTCGGCTGCAAGCCACGCTGGCCGACATCGACAAAAACCGCCTCGCCGGCACCAAAAAGCAATGTGAGATCTTCACCCGCATATCCTTGGGGGTCATCCCCGCATTTGTTTCAGCTGCTTTACTATTTGCCCCGGCGCCAGCTTGTCTTGCCCGGGGCCGGCCGCTTGGCCCGATACGTTCGTTCCCACGAGGCGGCTTAGTAGCGTGTACGGTACCAAAGGCCCACTCTTTGTCTCAGCTACAAACCGCGCCGCGGCTGTCCGGCTAGCGAGAGCAAAAGGCTGGAGGTCACCTCACGCGAAAAGCGTCCCGGGAGAAAAACGGCTTGGGCAACCCGGCCATTTCCTTTGAGAGTATCTGCTCGATCGAGTCTGCCCCCAGAATCCGAGTATTGTACGCTTCATTCCGCGGCCCACTCTTTGCCTCAGCCAAAGACCGGCTCCCGGCTGTCCGGCTGGCAAGAGCAAAAGCCAAAGAGCGGAGGGCACATGAAAAAGATTGAGGGGGGCTCGGACGAAACCGAGCCGACGCCTCTGCGTAAACTTGCATTACCAAAATCAAATGTTTGATATATCTGCGCCGACTAAAACTTGTCTTCTGCATGATCATTTCCATGAGGAACCTCCTCGCCCGGAGGCTCGAAGTCTACTCCCGGCAGGGCCCCGCGCCCATCAGCCAGCAGACCCCGCGTCCGCGCCCGGCGGCGCCTCGCGCTCGACAGCCGGCGGACCCCGCGTCCGCCCTCGGCAGGGCTCCACGCCCATCAGCCGGCGGACCCCGCGTCCGCGCCCGGCAGCGCCCCGCGCTCGACAGCCGGCGGACCCCGCGTCCACCTTCGACAGGGCTCCACGCCCATCAGCCGGCACACCCCGCGTCCGCCTTCGATATGGCTCCACGCCCATCAGTCGGCGGACCACGCGTCCGTCCCCGGCAGCGCCTCGCGCCCTTCAGTCGGCGGACCCCGCATCCGCGCCCGACATCTTCGACGCCACCGTCTGCTTCAGCAACAGCAAAAACCCTCCGCCCGACTCTTCGAGTCGCCCGGAGGCTCGGAGGCTACACCCAGCATGTGCGCTGGCGCGCCCCCGCTGGAAGCAAGCCGCGTCGTCCCCGACCCGCAATCGACCGTCATCAACAACTTCTGCAACAACAACTCCAACGGCAAAAACCCTCCGCCCGACTCTCCAAGTCGCCCGGAGGCTCGGAGGCTACTGTCGGGGGGATTACCCCCGGGTAGGCTCAAGGAGATGACTCAACATTTTAAAACATCGGGGGAGCCACCCCCGGTATGCCGAGCCCCACGAATCAACGAGACAAATGAAGAAGTGAAGACAGAAGACAAAACTTTTGGCTGCCCCCGGCTGGCTCCCCTGGCTGGCTCCTCCTGCTGGCTGCCCCCGGCTGGCTCCTCCGGCTGGCTCCCCTGGCTGGCTCCTCCTGCTGGCTGCCCCCGGCTGGCTTCCCTGGCTGGCTCCTCCTGCTGGCTGCCCCTGGCTGGCTCCTCCTGCTGGCTGCCCCCGGCTGGCTCTCCCGGCTGGCTCCCTTGGCTGGCTCCTCCTGCTGGCTGCCCCTGGCTGGCTCCTCCTGATGGCTTCCCCTGGCTGGCTCCCCCGGCTGGCTCCCCTGGCTGGCTCCTCCTGCTGGCTGCCCCTGGTTGGCTCCTCCTGCTGGCTGCCCCCGGCTGGCTCCCCCGGCTGGCTCCTTCGGCTGGCTCCCCCTGGCCGGCTCCTCCTGGCCGGCTCCTCCTATCCGGCTCCTCCTGGCAGGCTGCCGGCTGCGGCCCGACGAAGTCAGCTCCAGGCGTCCCGTCGGACACGAGCTGACGATACTGTAGCTGACGGACTGTAGAGCCTGCCGCACTATTGGCGAATAGTGCCCTGCTGTGCACCCGTCACGCGTCACTTCACTGCGCTCCAATAGTGATGCACTGTAGCCTGCATCATGAGTCATATCACATGTCACCCCCAATAGTGTAATTAGGCATGTGGGCCACCCCTTGTCCCCTGGGCCTCCCTTTATAAGAGGCACCAGGGGAGCCTCCAAAAGCCACACACACACTCGCGGGAGGCCTCCTCTCATCCTCTCCCTCTCACTCATGCTCACACATGCATAGATATGAGGCCAAGGTAAGGAGCTCATAGCTCCCTCTTCCTCCTCAGACACAGCTCCAGGAGCAACCCTGTACTACATATACACCTCATATACAGATATGCAGGAGTAGGGGTATTATCTCTCCGGAGAGCCCCGAACCTGGGTAAACCACCGCGTGCTGTTACCCTATCCCGTCCTGGATCTCCACTACAGCCTTGCTCTCACCTATGAAGCCATCCCATGGCATCTGCCGTCCTTGCGGCACCCCCCGTGAGAAAACGACGACATGGAGGTGGCTAGTTGCAACACATGCAAAGCCCTAATGACGGCGTCGGAGCGATCAACCAGATGAGTGTGCCACACCTCCACTATATACAGGCATCTGTCGCGGGCTCAACTCTTGGGCCTCGCACGGATCCTAAAGCCACGTGTTCCTTCCCTTAAGCGCGCGGCCCCTTAGGTTCTCGTTCACTTGGTCGCGAGTCAGACTACATCCGGCTCGACCAGTCGGTAGCGGCCTCTAGCAAAGCGTGCCGACTCCAAGTGTCCGATGAAGCTGGTTAGGCGAACCTATACTTCACACTTCCGTCCCCTTTGCCACACGATATATGTTGTCGTGCTCAAGGCGACATGGTCATCCTTGTTGCCGCACGACCTCTTTCTCGTTCCGGTGAATCCGACCAACACTTCGGATTATCTCATAATCCTCATCGCATGGCCATGCTTATCCAGGTCGGATCACCTGAGGGGCCCAGAGTATATCTCTCCTCATCGGAGGGGCAAATCCCATCTTGCTCGACCACGTCTCGCAGCATGGGTCTGGACAAGCCCGAAACCTACCTTTATAACTACCCTATCACAGAGTAGCGTTTGGTCGGCCCAAAGCAAGTTTGTCACCATCCCGAGGACATGCACCAGCTCAGGTCTTAGGACACATAACATATGTTGTACTAGAGACTCACAGATGACCTATCGTTGTGTCTCATAGTTGGGTCTGTCCAACTCAGACCTTATCTCGACTCGGATCCGACTACATCGAATCCGACCAGATCTTTCCGAGTCCATATTATCCGGCTAGCATCCAATGCTACATGGACAGTGAGACCGGACCATCCACCGTGTCATATGCTAGTCTAACTGGCTGCGCGTCCACACAACCCTTTCGACTAGGGACCATTTAGGATAGTCATCATACAATGCATAGTCTCACAAACAAGTCACGTACTTGTTAATACACATCATTGATAATGTCCAAGGACTATCTTTATTCATAAACACATAGGAAATATCATCATACATGATTGCCTCTAGGGCATATCTCCAACAGGGAAGTGATCGTCGGCGTCCGTGGCGTCCGTGATGAAGAAGCTAGTAGTCGCGCAGAGCGCTCCCCAAAAACCTTATCACCCTTGTCCCGTACAGGACTCAAAGTGGTGGGGTTTCGGAGGCCTACTGTCCCGACCTGTGGTGCACACCGCAAGCCGAGATGGGGAAGAACCTAGCAGCTCAGCGATTGGAACCCGATGGCGTGAGGAAGATGATGTTCCGGTGTGTCTCTCTGGAGAGGAGCGACCTCCCTTTTATAGGCACAGGAGAAGGAGGCGAACAGGCAGCGACGGGAGGCGAAGCAAAAGAGGGAGATGAGACGAACAGGCAGCAGCCGAAGGGTGCGGCGTTCGTAATTAATCTCCACTACAGGAAAACTTTTCAGCTCCCGAGTGACCTTTCGTATACCAGTCGCGCGTGGCAAAAATTTAGACATCGGCTCGGCTCATGCCCGCAACCCGCGGCGCGGCGCGGCACGTCGTGATGAGGCGTGGCGAGGCGGGCGGCGGAGGAGGAGCGCGCGTGTATGTCTCTTTTGTTCTCATGCTCATACATGTGGAGAAACATCCTCCCTTATAAGGAGGTCCAACTCCTACTAAACTAGCAATGTGGGACTAACCTTTTGTCCCACCTCTTGCCTTGCACGAATGGGCTTAGTGGGCCTCTAGGATTTATTAGGAATTGTGAAACTGCTATTGGGCTGGCCCATACATAGATCAAATTCCAGCAAAGCCGAGTACTTGTCACCCTTGTGGTAGCTCGACCTCTCTTCTCGAAACCGTGATACATATTTCCGAACTGGGTTAACACTTAACCCAAGTTGTATGGGCATACTTTTTCGAATCTGATCACTCGAGGGGGCCCAAATAATATCTCTCCGGGTTAGAGGGGAAAATTCCATCTTGACCAACCATGTCTCGTTGCATGTCTCATGACTCATCTGAAAGCTACATTTTTAACTATCCAGTTACAAAGTAGCGTTTGATAGACCCTAAGTGAGTCTATCCTCATCCAGAGAACATGCGAGGACCTCAGGTCTAGGATATGACATATACATCGTACTTGAGACTAACATATGAAAATATCTTGCTATGTCTCAAAGTGGGTCTATCTGACTCGGTGATCTCCATCCCCGACTCCATACTATCTATTTAGCATCTCTATGCCCATGACTTGTGAAACATAGTCATCAACTGAATCATATACTATTTAAAGGCATGTGTCTGTGTAACCTTACCAACTAGAGACCATTAGAACAATCATCATGCAATACATATTTTTCCATACTTATAAATACATATCATAGATGATGTTCAAGAACAATACAAATGTCTCATGAATACATAGGGAAATATCATCATCACACGATTGCCCCTAGGGCATATTTCCAATACGGATCAATGCCGCGTGGGACGTGCACGCCAACAACGCCGTGGCATGGGGCCGCCGCTGCAGCATCCCATCGCAGGCGAAACACCTACAATCTTCCAAGCCGAAGCGGAGGCAGCTGACTCAAAGACCCTCCCCGTCACATTTCGTAGTGGGATCCGCCACCATCGCAATGATGGTGGCGGCGGAAGTGGCGGAGAGAGAGGGTAGGAACCGGTGGTCGCTGGCGGCGCGAGTGTTTTACACCGGTGTCGTGCTGGGAGGCGACAAGGGGGACCACCCCCGTCATAATTTATAGCATAGAACAAACCTATGCTTTGATTGACTTATCAACCTCACCATCTGTCCAGAAGCCGAGTAGTAAGCATCCAAAATCATTTTCAGGCTTTCAACGTTCATACATGATGTTTTTTTTTGTGGGTCATACAGGATGTTTCACCAAATGAAACGAAGACCTATTTTTTCTGTGGCAGCGGAAAACGGAAAACCGTTTTTTTTCCTTTGTGAAGAGAGAACCAAAGGCCGAGCAGCCCCGGTGCTTTACTTTGGTCTTTGAATAAAAGATATAGCGTTAACGCTGGGCCGAGAAAAGAAGCCCAACGCATCCGATCTCTCGGGCCACGGGTATTGCTCCCTTTTTCCAACTTTGCAAACCAAACCCAACCCGATCGTCGTCTACGGTTCCTTCTCAGACTCAAGAAAAAAAAAATCTACGGTTCCTTCTCGCGTACACCAAACTAGAAAGAGAGCGGCGGCGGCGGCTGCGGCGAGGTAGCCAGTCTGGGCTACGGAGAGAGCGATGCATTCAGCGGGTGGTGAGATGGAGGCGGTGGAGAAGGCAATGCCTGACAAGCGGATGGAGGAGAGGGAGAAACGTGAGGCGGTGATGGAGGAGCGGAAGGCGAAGACGGAGAAGGTGGAGGAGGACGAGGAGAAGAAGGCAAAGAAAACGGCGATGATAAAGGCCGCGATGGAATCTGTTGAAGCGATGGAGAGGAAGATCTTAGAGAAAATGGGGGAACCCGAGGATCCCTGGGAACAGTTTCGTGGTTTCTGGACGAGGGTTTGGGGCGAAGACGGCTATTTTGGTGAATTCGAGGATGAGAGTGAGTAGCGTAACCTCTCTGCCTACACGCTCCTTGATTTCATTTATTAGTTCCCTCCCCATCCGTCCTTACTGTCATTGTGACATGCCATTGATGCAGCTACCATCCCCGCCATGCGTCTCACCATGTCTGACAATGGCTCAACAATGAACACACTGCAGTTCTTTTCAGTCAAAGTTGCAAAAATTGATGAGAGTTTACAGTGGCCGCTGGATGTGTATGGGTTCTTTGCCGTACGTGATGTGGTGGATCACAAATGCAACATGATCTTCTCCTGCGGCAGGGATAACAGCCAAACCATCAGCCAAGAGGTTCGTCACTATCGGTATCTGTCTCTAGTCAATAAATGTGAGAATCATTCTTTTCCATGGGCTTCTAAGAAAGAAGTAAGAGTATAACACATCGATCCTTAGTACAATTGTATAAGTACTTGTAGTTATGCCAATTATAGGTGTTACTAGAAAAACAGTAATTATCTAGTTTAAAGGCTTTGTTGTTGTTGCGCGATAACGAATCAATACCATAAGAATAAATAGGCCAGTTTTGTGGTAATTTCTTGTTTTTTTTGAAATTTCAGTTCCAAATGCTTATGAAATCTCTTCATCATTAAGGAAAAAGGAGCTTCCAACATATAAGCGAAGGAATTCATTTCACATGACAGTTTCCAAGGCAGCTAAACTTTATTTTCTAAATTTATTCAATTCACCACTGCCACAACAAATAGATTAGTTTTCACTGACCAAGATGTGTTAGAACAGCTAATAGTTTACTCTCAATATTAATAATTATTATGAACATAACAAATTGATTTTGAAGTGTATGCAGAGAAAATGCTTCCCTCTATGTAATGGTTTATGCCAGTATTGTTTTTTTTATCTTTGTAATTTTCGAGGAGCATTTGGGAGGTGTATAATCATGTTTTTTATCCATATAAATGGCTCTAGACTGGAATGCAACGGACAGTCTCATAATTAGTTGAAGTCAAAGTTCTTCAAGTTATGATTGTGATCAGCCGGGTGTTGTCCTTTTTATGGCTTTATCGAACGCTTTCTGATGGGAATTAGGCCTACAAGTGGGGTCATATCCCGTCGCTTTGTGCTTGTCATGAAGTGCATATGCAAGGGGTGAGTGCTGATAAGATTTGTTTGCGTGCAGTACTCCCTCGTCAATAGTAGAGCAGGCATATTGTTAATGCACAAGTTTGAATCTGAGTATGATTCCGCGCATCAAATTAGTGCATGTTTTCAGGTATATAGAAGTCATATGTAAGAGCACCTGCAACATCTAACCAACTTTTGACTGTTCCTTGAGAACTCCACAACCCTAACTTGTGCTCCCAACTCCCATACTACATAGTCCATTGTCCATATGTCCCTCAGTTCTGTTTAGGACTAGCGTTCTCTTTGGTGTCTCTGTATGTTAGTAGTTTCTTGCCTTTGAAATTTTGATTGAAAGATCTTTTTGCGCAATATGCAAGAAATTAGCAAACAAATAACTTTGAATAAGACATGCTTAGTGTGAGCATACGTGCAACTGAAAAAATATACTAGCACTCCCTCCGATCCATATTACTTGTCGCTGCTTTAGTAAAACTTTATGTATAAGCTGTACTAAAGCAGCAACAAGTAATATGGATCGGAGGGAGTACTAATATATTTTTCTGTCGTTTACTTCAGCACTAAGCTGATATATTTTTCCCGACATTAGTGTAATGTACCTCACACCCTTTATGCTTTGCATTTTCAATTCAGTGTATGATTTTGTGAACTTTGTTACCATTATGATGTTCAAATGTTTACCCTGGCATTTTGGGCTTACTTTTTGTTTAGACTGGTTTGTTTAGTCTGAAGGGTTTCCAAGATATAAAGTTGCTAACTAGCCAAACTGAAATTGTGGGTTCTTGCCTCTTACATATTCTGATCATCATAACCTTCCTCACAGTCGTCTCTTTTTGATTTCTAACACATGTCAGATTGTCACCATAATTAAGTTTCACTTGTCCTTTTACCAACGGAGAACACATTAGTTTGGTTATGTTCCGCTTCAGTCTTATTACTGATGAACTTAACATAATGAATTAATTGTCTGATGCAGGATCCCTATCTAACGTTGACAGGTCCAACCCGTGCTATTGTGGTGTCATCAGATCCTTCGTACTTTGAGATTAAGCTGAAAGTGAAGGGCACTGCTGAATCTGAGGATAAAGATTTATGCCGTCTAGTTATGACATATAGGACAGGTTTTGAAGATAGAAGTTTCACTAGCGAGCTTAGCACTCTGGAGATGGCATTCCAAGAGATCGTCCGATCTGTGGAGGCCACAATCAGTGTAAAAGTCGTTGATGGATCATGGCCAGATGGCTTTCGTGGTGTATTTTGTGCGAGCATGGACAACATAGCTGACTTGAAAGTCAAGTTGCTGGAATGTGGAGATGATAGATTGCCTCTTGATGCTGATGACAAGATCAAGCTTAGATGCGAGGTCCTTTCTGTTGGACTTGAGGGATTGCTGAGGATTTCTGTAATGGCACATTGTATTAATGGGGATCAGGTTGTTGAGGGTCAGTTCAGAGAAGATGTTAAGAGTCATGAAGTAGTATTTGAACCCAAGAAATCGGGTACAAGCTCCAATACTGAGCTTAAAGTTGGCTCTTGCAGAATGGAAGTCACTGTGGGTTGGTCCCTTTTCTCTTATCAGCTGTAATTTACCTGGGAAGGGTGTTGCTACTAGAGCCCATCTGCTTTAAGCAACAGGCAAGTGCTATTTTGTGCCATACTAAACAAAGTATGTACTCCCTCTGTCCCGTAATATAAGATGTTATTACAACCGATATACACACATATATCGGTTGTAATAACATCTTATATTACGTGACGGAGGGAATATTTCTTATTGTTGCCTGTCTGGATACAGTTAGATTTTCATAGGTGTTGTGTTGGCTTAATTCTAAGTTCTAACAGTATCTATGTATACTAGTAGCAGAGTTCAACTTATCTTACATAAACCCTGTCACATTTACTGCTACAATCATAATATCGGTGTATATAACGCTATCCTTCAATCATTATATGATTGCGGTATGAAGAGCCAAACAGAGATGAAAAACCGGGAGTTGACTTGCTTTTATTGTCTTGGTTTCGAGGCTTACAATTTGAAAATCACTTTTGTTGGAATGGGTATTCTGGAGTTGAACTGGGAGTTTAGAGCATCCACAATTGGAGCCCCACATATCCTCCTCAAACATTTAGGCAGCCTGCTTGATCACTCCAGGACAACAAACTGACACTCAACCCAAACGTCCGGGCTGACCGGCACCCCCTAGATCCAGCCATTATTTGGGGCAGACTGGATGTGCCCGGACGCAATCAACATGTCAGAATAGCCCATGCCGTCCCCACCCTATCCCCACAAATACCTCGTCTGGAACAAACCCTTGTCAAACCCTCACTCCCCTCGACCTCTCCGCTCCACTGCACGTCTCCTTCCCTTCCTATCCCCATCCTTGCTGTAGGATCCAAAGTATGTCTAGAGGGGGGGGGGGGGTGATTAGACTACTTGACCAAATAAAAGTCTAGCATTTTTCCAATTTTAGATGTTGGCAAGTTTTAGTAATTGGAGCAAGTCAGGCATACCCTACACATGCAAGTCTAAGAGTATACGAGCGGAGCAAGTCAAGCACACCCTACACATGCAAGTCTAAGAGTATACCAGCGGAAAATAAAGACATGCACATGAAAGTAGAGGGTATGGATAGGAGGATCAAACGCAATTGTAGACACGAAGATTTTTCCCGTGGTTCCGATAGGTGGTGCTATCGTACGTCCACGTTGATGGAGACTTCAACCCACAGAGGGTAGCGGTCGCGAGAGTCCACGGAGGGCTCCACCCAAAAGGGTCCACGAAGTAGCAACCTCGCCTATTCCATCACGGCTTCCGTCCACGAAGGACTAGCCGCACTATGGGTAGATCTTCACGAAGTAGGCGATCTCCTTGCCCGTACAAACTTCTTGGTTCAACTCCACACACGAAGAAGGAGGCTCCCAAGCGACACCTAACCAATCTAGGAGACACCACTCTCCAAAAGGTAATAGATGTGGTAACAATGATGAACTCCTTGCTCTTCTGCTTCAAAAGATAGTCTCCTCAACACACAATCATTCTCTCACGGATTTGGCTTGGTAGAAGAGGTTGATTGGGTGGAAAGCAACTTGGGGAGGCTAGAAATCAATATTCATATGGTTGGAGTGGAAGATCTTGATCTCAACACATGATTGGGTGGCTCTCTCTCAGAAAAATGGATGGGGCAAGTGAAGATATGTTCTGAGTGCTTCCTATATGTGTGAGAGGAGGTGGAGGGGTATATATAGGCATCTCCAAAAATCCAACCGTTAAAACATTATTGCCCAACTCGGTGAAACCGGAGTAAAAACTCGGTTGCACCGACTAGTGCAAAATGTGGCAACTTTTGGCTTCTCGGTGAGACCGATATATAAATCTCGGTGGTACCGATGTGGGTGACCTAGGCAGTTTCCAAATCTCGGTGAGACCGATTTTCAAAACTCGGAAATTCCGATTCTTAAAAATAGGATACCAGAGAGTTGGTCACTAATTTCGGTTGCACCGAAAATAAAGTTGGTGTCACCGAGACCTTAGGGTTTAGCTTAGGATCTGTCTAGGGTTAAAACTCGGTAAGGCCGAATATGAGAACTTGGTGGCACCGATTTTAGTGGTAGGGTTTAGACAAAGAATTTGTGGGAGAATTTCATGTGTATTTTTGGTGGCTAATCTCTAAGCACTTGAGCAACCAGATCATCATAGAAAACCCATCCCCTTTTAATAGTATGGGCTTTCCTATGGACTCAAAAGTGATTTCTCACAAAATTTAAAATGTAGAGTCTTCAAGCTTGTTGCCAATAGATGTTCCTTGCATCTAGGGGATCTCCTCACAATCCTTTTGCCAATCCATTCATTGAACTTTCCTGAAATATACTTGGTGAAATCATTAGTCCAATGAAATATATGTTGTTATTAATTACCAAAACCACCTAGGGAGAAGTTGTGCTTTCACTTGCACCATGACAGGCAATGGATTCGACGTGAATCAGACTCCATCGAATGGGTGGAGCTCGTCCACGTCGGACAACGACGAGCTCACGCTCCACATTGCCCTCCGCTAGTCACATGGATAGGGACGGGAGCTCCTCCTCGGCAGCGTCCCTAGTTGCTCAGATTGACAGCTTCACATGGTGGCCTCCGGCCGCACGTCGCGGTCCGCACCTTCCCCGGTCAGGCTGCAGGGCGCTCGGTTCCGGTTGCACCCGACACCTCTAGCCCCTACTACTCCCGGGCAGCGGTTGGTGCTCATACCTGCACCACCGATCCCGCGGCCGCAGCTTCAGAGTCCGAGGCGCGTGCCTATCGCCTCACAACGCAGAGGGTGGCACAAGCCGCCTCAAGCCGGTCCGGCTGTGGGTCCTATAGATCCACGCCAGAGCCACTTTCGCCAGTCACAGTCGCCGCCGTGATCCTCCGCGAAATCATCCGCCGCTCCTTCACCTTGGCGCAAACAGACGCCCGCCTCCAGCGCTACAAAAATGTGGCGGCGCTGCGCATCGGGCTCGAGGAGTCCGAGCAACTCGCGAGGCAGAAGGCAGTCCCCGTGGAGAAAGCCGCATGTCTTGCACGAGAGTAGGCCCACATCGCCCATTTTATGGTTGGGATCATCTCCACCTCATACTAGAACAACGACACCATGTCCGACAACGGCAATGCTCCTATGCCCGCCGACGCCTACCCCGAGGACTACAACTGTCACTCCGGAGACCACGATTACAGACGGGGGAAAATGCCACTGTGTCGGCCGATGCCAAGCAGTCAACCGCACGCACCAACAATCATGCAGCTCCAATTCTGTAGACCGACATTGTTGGAGAAAAGCTTTAGGCCTGTGCAGAGCCAGCCCCGTAACAGACCACCCGCCTAGTCTCACCATCATCGCAAGGCTCCTCCTCAGCAACCCCAACTCCAGAAAGACAAAGGGAGGCACGATAAGCCCTTGAACTCATTAGACGAAACTGACTGCGAGAACACAACAACAACCCAAACTCCGCTTGAAGCCACCATCGTTGTCACACAAGAAGTCGTGCAAACATCCAGCTCGCCGGACGGACACCTGCCGACCGCAATGTCGCGTCTAGCACATGGAGTGCATGAACGGGGTCCAAAGATCTTCAAGATGATGCCCAAAGTGGGAAGCTACGATACAAATGCCATTGCCCGACCCGACCAGGCCTTAGGGTTTCACCCGGAGAACTGGATCCAAAGGTGTGCAGGGGATGGATTCCACCATGACGCCTCCAAGACGGTGAAACTACATCCATAGACAATGATGCCTCCAAGGTGGTGAAACGACATCCACAGACAACGACACCATCGTCTGGTAAGTTTATGCCCGAAGCATCGCCCAACACCACACCCCCACGCACCGCACCTTCGATGGCCCGCAAACCTCACACGATGTCGCCGCCCCATGGCCATGTAGAAGCCACCAAAATCCTCGCCGCCGGTTAGAAAACCAGCGATCCAAATAAGCCCGAGGCCAGGCAGATTTGGCAGCCTCCCCGAGTGTTCGCACACGAACACGTCACCGTGTAGCCTCGATGCCGGGGGTGATGCACCGCAGCTCACGTCGAAGGAGACCCGTCCGGAAGCGCGGTACGCAAGCAATCCGGCGGGCGCTTTTGTAGACCCGAAACCCCACACGCCCGGGAGGGACCCCGTCAGGGCGCGCGGCGGCTATGGGCTGCCCTAGGTCGACCTGATCGTCCCTAGGGCCTCGTGGATCGCTGGCCTTCAAGAGAAGAACGAACGAAGAACGAGAAGAAAGATACAAGGGTAGGAGATAGATGAACACGAAAAAGTAGTAGATGTGTTTGTTCGATTGGTGTTGTTCAATCGGCCGTCACCCCTAACATATATAAGAGGCGGCTGGACTTCCCATACAAGCACATGATTCATCTAGGCTTTCCTTACAAGAAAATTACATCAATTCACGTCCTAGAGTCCTAGTTCTGGTCCCACTTGGATTCAACCCGAATCTGGTCCAATCTCCTGTCTTGCTCCTTGCGTGGGCCGTGGAATATGCATATGACTTCCGATGGAGACGGTTCAAATACCAACTTTGTGCGCTTCGACGAGGCCGACAATCCGTATGTTGATCACTTTCCCAAATAAAGTCATCTTGAATACTCCACGGGGTCATCTTTAATTTCGAGTCGGACTCGTTCATGTAGCTGACTGGACCGTCCGACTCTTGTAGCGTCTCTGCAGGTCGTATACTACGTCGGATGATGATGACTCCAAAAGAAAAGTTGACCGTTTCGACGTTACGAACAACTTTCATGTTGAACACTTTTTCATCTGAGGCCATCTAGATAAGTATTTGAGCCCATCTTCAGCATCTGGTCGGATTGGCCTTGACAGTTTCTACTGTTCCCGACAAGATTTCTCCAGCAAGGTTTCCATCCCGGCAAGTTTTCTCACCCCGGCAAGGTTACTGTTCCCGGCAAGATTTCCCCGGCAAGGTTTCCATCCCGGCAAGTTTTCTCACCCCGGCAAGATTACTGTTCCCGGCAAGTTTTCTGGCTGCACCTTGCGGGTCTTTTTTGAGGCAGTAAACGATCTCGGATGATGATGACTCCAAAAGCAAAGTTGACCGTTTCGACGAGACGAACAACTTTCATGTTAAAAGTTTTTCGATCCGAGGCCATCTTGAAGGGCTAATTGCTCACGCATTGCATCAGACACCCATCAGACATGTGTCTGATGGGGCGCGCGATATTTCGCCTCTTGACAGGGTTGCATTCAGATAGCTCTAACTTTTGCATACGAACTCGGATTGAGACGATTTTTATATGAAAATCAACCGATTCGACGAGACGAAGACAATTCATGTAGAGCATTCCTTCATCCGAGATTGTCTTGGAGGCGTAATCGACCAAAAAGCACTCAGAACACCTAAACATGACAATCCGAGTGTAGTTTTGGTCTTTGATATGATGCCGAATGATTATGGTCCAAACATCAAAGTTGTTTCACTCGGCAATGTGAAGTTTCTCATGTAGAATATCTTGTCATTTGAAGCCATCTCTATTGCATTCTGCATTGTGTCAAAATCAGGTGTCAACACCGAGCCAAGCCGTCGATGAAGATCCATAGCCAACGTGGCACACAACTGGAGAGTCGGTAGGAAGTGCAGCCAGCCAGCCGGGTGAGCCACCAGTTGAGCCAATAATCACCATTGTCGCATACCCGCCCAAGTTTCAGCCAAGCCATCAGCCATCAGAATCACGCTGCATTAAGGAGGAAACACGCCCCGCAAATCGAGAAGAGCCCAAGCCTCCCTCGCCGCCAACAGCACCAATGCACGAGAAGTGAATCCTGCCGCATCGCAACCACCGCGAGCGGGCTCACAACACACCACCGCCCATGCATCCAGTATGTCGCGTCGTAGAGTGGCGCCACCACCGACCCAGGGCTGCCACACGGGCTCCGCCACTCAGGGACAACCGAAGATCCTGATCCCGCCCTTGGGAATGGGGTCACCGCCACCGCGGCAAGGGCCGGTGGCAGCGACGAAGGGCAAAGTCGGCGAGGGCAAGGGGCCGACGGGGCCTTAGGTTTCCCCCGAGCCTCCAAAGTTAGGCGAAGAAAGGGTCGGTGTTGAGTGACCTGTGTATTCGTGTATACACATGTACTTTAATCTCCATGCATCTCATTAGAGTTTAGTCCTGGACGTGATGGTATCTCTCTATGTATTGGCACTGGATGGCTGTGAATGCATGTGTGTTGCATCTTATTACGTGTGTACATGGTATCAGCCTAACTCGACCTAACCCTAGCGCCGCTCGTCGCCGTTTCTTGCTCCAAGCCACCGCCGCCGCTACCCTACCTCGCCGCATTGCTACTGCTTCCTACGACGCCGCGTCGCTACACCTCTTTTTCCCTGTCAGATCGCCAACTATGCTCGCTGCTCGCCAGCTACTGCTGCCGTTGATCGATGTTGTTTGCCATGCTAGCCCCGCTAACTGTTGTTGCCGCTCACCCATTGCTGCTCACGTGGTTGCTACGCTTCTGCTTGCCCCGCTTACCTGCTAGTATTGTTGTCGTTGATCACTGCCGCTTTCCTCCATGGCCTTCTCGACGAGCAGGTGTATTGCCAACAACTTGTTGGTTTTGTCGACGACACATACCCGGATCATGTGTGCCTACTTTCTCACTCGTTATACAGGCTCAAGAAAGCATCGTGTGCCTAATACCACCGCATCGCGACGTTTCTTCATCATATCAGCTTCCGCTCCACTCACTCTGACACCTCGCTATTGGTCTATTGACAGGGCCATGAGACTCCATACCTGCTCCTCTACGTCGACGACATCATCTTGACGGCATGCACCATCAATCTTCTTTGATGGCTTACTGATCGACTTCATGCTGAGTTCGTCATCAAGGACTTAGGGCCGCTACACGATGTGTTCCGACCCCAAATGCTGCAGCGCCGAGGAGAGCCCGATGACCAAGCGGTGGGATGGGAAGCGGATGTTAGGGCATTTCTCATGACCCTCACCGAGGTTGCTGCCACAGATGATCAAACATGGACCCCATTAGATTGTTTGTCACGAGTGTCGGGGTGTGACATTGCGAAATGGCGGAGCTCTACGAGGAGCCACATCGTTGAGACTGAGAGACCAGCAGGAGGCGAGGAGCAAAGCAGCAATGGCGCTCTTCGAGAAGGCCGACAGTTACCGCGGGGACATATGGTGCAAGGAAAGGACGCTCCTCAAGCGCATCTGGAGAGGCGCTCTGCGCTGGAAGCGATTGTCCGTGTACATCAACAAGAGGTCGCAGGTGATCGTCAAGCTCAAGAGAAAGCACATCGGCGACGCCTTCTACAAGAAGAAGAGGAGCATCGTGCACACGACGACATGCCGGCGTGGCCGCCAGGGCACGAGTCTGAGTTCGAGTGCGAGGCGAGGATGCAGCCGCCGGCACTGCTCAGCTCGAGCACTCCTTTGAGTCGCTCAGGCGTAGAGTGAAGGGAAAGGTGCAGGCGGAGGTGTGACGTCCGGTGTGGTCACCATGGTCGCCACTGGCCATAGACCCGCTGCAGCAGCTGCTCGACCTGGCCACCTCTCGCGGGCTGCTGCACAAGATTGGAGGACGCGGATCTTCCGTACGGACCTCGCTATATGTGGATGATGCTGTTGTTTTTGTCAAGCCTACACATGAGGATGTGAGCAATTTGGCTAAAATTCTTAAGGGCTTCGGGGAGGTCACTGGTCTTTGCACCAATTTTCAGAAAAGCTCGGTTGTCCCCATCCGGTGCCGGAATCATGACCTAAATGCCATCCTCAGCGGGCTACCTGCAAAACGAGTATCCTTCCCGCTGAAATATCTTGGGCCGCCATTGACGGTGCGGCAACTCAGACGAGTTGGCTTCCAATACTTGGAGGATCAGGTCGCAAGCAGACTCGTGCCATGGGAAGGGAGATACATTACAACCCCGGGCCGCGTCGTGCTAGTTAAGTTGGTCATGACTTCCCAGGTTGTCTTTGCTGCCACTGCCTTAACCGTATCTCATGGCACTTTGGACAACATCAATAAGATAGAGCAGGCATTCTTATGGTCGGTCGCACGAAATACGACTGCGGCAAAATGCAAGGTCAACTGGGAGAGCGTCTGCAGGCCTAAGGACCTTGGGGGTCTTGGGCTATTACACCTTGATAAATTCTGCCGGGCCCTCCGGTTGCGGTGGCTCTGGTTTGAATGGACAGCGCCAACTAGGCTTTGGGTAGGGCTGGGCAACCCTTGTGATGAGGAGGACATATATTTTTTCTACGCGTGCACGACCATCACCATTGGCAATGGCGCTAGGACACCTTTTTGGGACTCCCCATGACTCAATGGGTGCAAGCCCAAGGACATTGCGCCCCTAATCTTTGACGCTTCATCACGCAAAAACTGGAAGGTTAGGGAGGCTCTACACAATAGTGCTTGGATTAGCAAGATCGGTATGAACACCACGCCCACGTTGGAGCACCCGAGGCAATTCCTGACACTGTGGAACTCCCTTCACGGAATCCAACTAGATGAGCAAACCAAAGATTCCATCATTTGGAAGCACACCGTCTCAGGACAATACACCTCCTCATCCGCGTACAATGCTTAATTTCTTTCCATCATACGTTCCAACATGGGCAAGATGGTGTGGAAGGCATGGGCACATCCGAATCTAAAATTCCTCGCTTGGCTGACAATTCAAAACCGGATTTGGACGGCCGGTCGTTTGGCCAAGAGGGGATGGCCAAACTGTGGGCCTTTCCCTTTTTGTAAGCGAGAACTTGAATCTGTCAAGCACATCTTCTTCAAATGACGTTACTCACTGCGGCTGTGGGGGTTGGTAAAAGATTGGCTCCAACTAGTCAGCTTGGACACCAATGCTTGGGCAATGCACAGAGCATCAAAGATTGGTGGCATGACATGGTTGACACACCGGCAAGCTACAGGCGCGCAATGCCTTCGCTAACCTTGCTTGTCTGCAAGACGATTTGGGATGAGAGGAATGCAAGAGTCTTCCGGACCGCCTTCGCGCCCCCGTTCATCCTCCTTCATACGATCCAAACCGTGGCGAGGCTATGGGCGACTGCGGGAGCCAAACACTTGGGCGGCATTCTTTTGGGAGATTAGAGCTTGTTTAATTCATTTGCACCCCATGTTGGTGCCGCTCCTGTTCGCTTCTCCTCTTAAAAAACTGTTTTGAATTTCTTCCTTGCTTAATTAATGAAAATGGGCAACTCTTTTGCCCAGCATTTCAAAGAAAAAAACAAGTCTGAGTACGAGCTCAACATATAACTAACAAAGAGACGGCGTGCACAGCCATCCCTGCCCACGGCCTAGCTGACAAGTCTTAATAGGAGTACAACATAGCTGACAAACAGAGCATACAACCGGCGTGCACAGCCATCCCTGCGCACGGCCGATTTGTCAAATTGTCCTAAACACATTTACATGTGGCCGGCATGTACAGCCACCAAATCCAAATTGACTTAAACAGTAATACTAGGGTTAATCCCAATAAGAGATGCATGCCAAATATCCAGCCATCCATCCCTGCTCACAAATTATCCGCGGGATACGCTTTGTTCTGCGGTATGAAACCCGGCTCAAGGACAAGCATTCCATAGGCCGGGGTTTGTTGATGCATCTGCGGGGTCAGATGAGATTTCTCAATCCTCTTAAGAACTCTAAGCCCATTCATCATACCCGCGAAGCCGTTGATGCTGTAGATTCGGTCATCATCCCTCATCTTTTCTTTGGTCCTTAGCAAGCCACCATTGAGGCCTGCAGTAGAAGGGATGGTAGGAACTCCTCCGTTACCTCAAATCTCTTATTTTACACATGAAGGAATTCAAATATTAGATAAAGTAGGGGATTTGCAGAAAAATATAAGTGTGATACAAAAAGTTAACGAACCTATCAAAACTTTAGGCCCTAGCCTTCATTGCATGAATTCTTTCCTTACCATTGCCAATAAAAAGCTTGAGTCCTTAGAGAAATTGATAACCCCACTTTCATAGGCTACAAGTAAATGGAAGGAACCTCTGGGGTATGAAAAGGGCCTTGCTAAGGTAGCTAAAGTGGACGACAACAAAGACAACACTTGATACTATGCATTATGCCTAGCTAGGGGCATAAAACAATAGCGCTTGTTCGGAGGCAACTCAATAGTTATCTTAAATTTTTGTTTTTACTTTCTGCATTGGTTTTGTTTATATGATCATTGCTAATGTAATGATTGTGTTTTTATGTTTTAATTAGTGTTTGTGCCAAGTAAAGCATTTGGGATTGATTAGGAAGATAGTAGAATTGATACGGTGCAAAAACAGAAACTTTTGTGTCCAGTGCAAAATTTCTCTGATTTTACTGGAATGTCTTTTTTATCTGAATTTTTTACAATGTATTGGTATACAAATTAAACTATTTTTCAGAATTTTTGGAGTTGCAGAAGTATGGTGTTTGTACAGATCATTACAGACTGTTCTGTTTTAGACAGATTCTGTTTTTGCTTGCATAGTTTGGTTGTTTTGATGATGCCATGGATTGCATCGGGGGTATAAGCCATGGAGAAGTTAGAATACAGTAACTTATGCAATAATAAAATATGAATCAATTTATAATAGTACCTAAAGTTTTTGATTTACATATCATACTAACGGATATCACGGGTTCTCTATTGAGTTTTGTGTGCTGAAGTTTTCAAGTTTGGGTACGATCACGATGGGTGAAGGAATAAGGAGTGGCAAGAGCCTAAGCTTGGGGATGCCCAAGGTACCCTTAGGTAAAATTCTAGGAAGACTCAAGCATCTAAGCTTGGGTATGCCCCGGAAGGCATCCCCTCTTTCGTCTCCATTCCATCGGTATGTCACTTGGAGGTATATTTTTATTCATCACATGATATGTGTTTTGCTTGGAGTGTCGTGTATTATAGTTTGCTTTATTTTTAGTTTGCCACAATCATTGTTTACAGGACACACCTATTTGAGAGAGACACATGTTCATCATGATTCGTTAGAATACTCTATGTGCTTCACTTATATCTTTTGAGCTAAGCAGTTGCTCTAGTGCTTCACTTATATCTTTTAGAGCACGGTGGTGTGTAGATTTTATAGAAATAATTGAACTCTCGTGCTTCACTTAAACTTGTTTGAGAGTCTAATAAATAGTAACGGAAATTTGCATGGGTTATAAGACTAGTCCAAAATGGATAGGTATTCAATGAGTGTATAATTAAAACCTTCATGTAGCTCACCATATAAGAGAGATTATGGGTTAATGATATTGGTGTAGTAATATTAAAGGACATGAGTACATGATTGTTGGTTAGTAGAAATATCTGTAGTTAAAGCGTGCTACTTGTTGCTCATCTAAATATTGGTTATGGCATGATGATGATGTGTGAGCATTCTTATTCCTCGCTGAAATCCTAGTGTTGTTCGGGTCGGAGGCGCGCGATGGTTAACTCCTCCCAACCTCCTCCCTAGGGGTATGCGGTAGTACTTTGCTTCGCGAGAGCTAATAAGGCTTTGCAATAAGTATATGAGTTCTTTATGACTATCGTGAATCCATGGGTGTACGCACACTCACCTTTCCATATAATGCTAGCCTCTTCGGTACCGTGCATTGCCCGTTCTCACCTCGAGGATCGGTGCAGCTTTCGTCGGTGCATCCAAACCCCGTGATATGATACGCTCTATCACACATAAGCCTTCTTATATCTTCCTCAAAACAGCCACCATACCTACCTATTATGGCATTTCCATAGCCATTCCGAGATATATTGCCATGCAACTTCCACCATTACATCACATGAGTTGTGTGTTCATCATTATATTGTTTTGCATGATCATGTGGCTAACATAGTATTTGAGGCACAGCCACCATTCATCATTGTTTACATGTTATGCTAGATCATTACACATCCTGGTACACTGCCACATGCATTCATATAGAGTCATTTCTTTTTCATCATTGAGTTGTTATATCGAGTTGTAAGTAAATAAAAGTGTGATGATCATCATTATTAGAGCATCGTCCCAGTGAGGAAATGATGAGGGACTAATGATTCCCCCACAAGTCGTGATGAGCTACGGACGAAAAATGAAAAAAAAATGGGGGAGGCCAAATGAGCCCACCAAGAGAAAAGAAAAAAAGAGAGAAAAAGAAAAAGAAAAAGAAAGAAAGAAAAGAAAAAGGAAAAAAGAAATAAAGAAATAAATGAGAGAAAAGGAGAGAAGAGACTTTTCTACTATCCTTTACCACACTTGTGCCTCAAAGTGGCACCATGTTCTTCATACAGAGAGTCTCGTGAGTTGTCATTTTCATATGATAGTGGGCATTTTCATTATAGAAGTTGGCTTGTATATTCCGATGATGGGCTTTCTCAAACACCCGAGGTCTTTATGAGCAAGCAAGTTGGATGCACACCCACTTAGCTTCCGTTGAGCTTTCACTTATAGCTCTAGTGCATCCGTTGCATGGCAATCCCTACTCCTCGCATCGATATCTATTGATGGGCATATCCATAGCCCATTGATACGCCTAGTTGATGCAAGACTTTCTTTCACTTTGACTCCTTTTGATATCTATCACCATATTCTATTCCATCTATATGTTATATCCATGGTTCACGCTCATGTATTGAGTGAGGTTGAAAATGCTAAAGCGTGTTAGAAGTACGATCCAATTGCCTGACTTGACACCGTGGTGCTCATGATTTATACTTATGTGGTGAAGACGAAGTCATGCCATGCTAATATGATAAAATGAGTGGGGACTAACGTTCTTTAAGGATCGTATATTTTGAAAGTTAATGATTATGTTGC
The DNA here is from genome assembly GCA_039707655.1 of Elymus sibiricus. Classification (NCBI taxonomy): domain Eukaryota; kingdom Viridiplantae; phylum Streptophyta; class Magnoliopsida; order Poales; family Poaceae; genus Elymus; species Elymus sibiricus. Next base: position 363,958,915 of record CM077665.1, read on the forward strand.
TTATGTTTATGGATATTACTATGTTGATGTTTATTAGTTCATCGCATCAAAAATTCTGTTTTTATCATCTACCTACTCGAGGACGAGTATAAATTAAGCTTGGGGATGCGGATACGTCTCCAACGTATGTATAATTTTTTATTGTTCCATTCTACTATATTATCATTCTCGTATACTTTATATGCATTATATGCTATTGTATTTTATATCATTTTTGTGAACTAACCTATCAACCTAGCCCAGTGCCAGTTGCTATTTTCTGCTTGCTTTTCGCCTTTCAGGAATACTAGACCAAACGAAGTCCAAATGCCCCAAAAAAATTGATTATTTTTTCTGGACAAAATTAAGACCTGGAAGCTTCGGAGGGAGACCGGAGGCCACACGGGGTGGCGCCAAGCCAATAAGGCGTGCCCAGGGGGTGGCCGCACCCTGATGGCTTGGGACCACCTCCAGACGCCTCTTGACCTAATTCCTCCCCTATCTATTCTCTAAAATAGGGAAAACACTCGAGAGCCAGCCAAAATAATTTTTCCGTCGCCGCAAGTCTCTGTTCCAATGGGAGGCCAACTGGAGCCCTGTTTCGATGCCCTACCGGAGGGGGGATCGATCACGGAGGGCCTCTACATCAACCTTGCTGCCTCCATGATGATGTGTGAGTAGTCACTGTCATCAAGATACTAGAGCTTTGTGATGAACTATAACATGCAAGGAATGGATATGATGATCCCTGAGCTATTCGCGGTGCTTAAGACCACGGAGGTAGAAATCAAGAAGGAGCATCAAGTGTTCATGGTTAACAAGACCACTAGTTTCAAGAAGGGCAAGGGCAAGAAGGGAAACTTCAAGAATGGCAAGCCAGTTGTTGTTCTAGTGAAGAAACCCAAGGTTGGACCCAAACACGAGACTGAGTGCTTCTATTGTAAGGGGGGACGATCACTGGAAGTGGAACTGCCCTGGATACTTGGCAAATAAGAAGGCTGGCAACATCAACAACAGTATATTTGATATACATGTTATTGATGTGTACCTTACTAGTGCTCATAGTAGCGCCTGGGTATTAGATACCGGTTCAGTTGCTAATATTGGTAACTCGAAACAAAAACTACGAAATAAACGGAGGCTAGCTAAGGGCGAGGTGACAGTGTGTGTTGGAAGTGTTTCCAAGGTTGATGTGATCACCATCGCACGCTCCCTCTACCTTCGGGATTAGTGTTGAACCTAAATAAATGTTATTTGGTGTCTGCGATGAGCATGAACATGATTAGATCGTGTTTATTACAATACGGTTATTCATTTGAGTCAGAGAATAATGGTTGTTCTGTTTACATGAATAATACCTTCTATGGTCATGCACCCAATGTGAATGGTTTATTGAATCTCGATCGTAGTGATACACATGTTCATAATATTGATGCCAAAAGATGCAAGGTTAATAATAATAGTACCACATACCTGTGGCACTACTGCTTAGGTCATATTGGTGTAAAGCGCATGAAGAAACTCCATGTTGATGGATCTTTGGACTCACTCGATTTCAAATCGCTTGAGACATGCGAACCATGCCTCATGGGCAAGATGACTAAGACCCCGTTTTCCGGTACGATGGAGCGGGCAAGTGACTTATTGGAAATACTACATGCTGATGTATGCGGTCCAGTGAGTGTTGAAGCACCGGTGGACATCGTTATTTTCTTACCTTCACGGATGACTTGAGTACATATGGGTATATTTACTTAATGAAACACAAGTCTAAAACGTTTGAAAAGTTCAAGCAATTTCATAGTGAAGTTAGAGATCATCGTGACAAGAGGATAAAATGTCTATGATATGATCGTGGAGGTGAATATCTGAGTTACGAGTTTGGTATGCAATTTAAGATAATATGGAAATTGTTTCACAACTCACGCCTCTTGGAACACCACAGTGTAATGGTGTGTCCAAAACGTCGTAGCCGTACTCTATTGGATATGGTGTGTTCTATGATGTCTCTTACCGATTTGCCACTATAGTTTTGGGGTTATGCATTAGAGACAAGTACATTCACTTTAAATAGGGCACCATCTAAGTCTGTTGAGACGATCTCGTATGAATTATGGTTTGGCAAGAAACCTAAGCTGTCGTTTCTTAAAGTTTGGGGATGCGACGCTTATGTCAAAAGGCTTCAGCCTAAAAAGCTCGAACCCAAAGCGGAGAAGTGCATCTTCATAGGATACCCTAAAGAAACAATTGGGTATACCTCCTATCACAGATCTGAAGGCAAGTATTGTGTTCAAGAATGGATCCTTTCTAGAGAAGGAGTTTCTCTCGAAAGAATTGAGTGGGAGGAAGGTAGAACTTGATGAGGTTGTTGAACCGTCACTTCAATTGGAGAGTAGCACGACACAGAAAGATGTTTCTGTGATGCCTACACCAATTGAAGAGGAAGCTAATGAAGATGATCATGAAGCTTCAGATCAAGTCACTACCGAGCCTCGTAGGTCGACAAGGACACGTACCGCCCCGAGTGGTACGGTGATCCTGTCTTGGAAGTCATTTTGTTAAAACAACGATGAGCCTACGAACTATGAGGAAGCAATGATGGGCCCGAATTACGATAAATGGCTTAAGGCATTAAATCTGAGATAGGATCCATGTATGAAAACCAAGTATGGACTTTGGTAGACTTGCCCGATGACCGGCAGGCCATTAAGTACAAGTGGATCTTTAAGAAGAACACTTTATAAAGCTCGACTTGTCGCAAAAGGTTTCCGACAAGTTCAAGGAGTTGACTACGATGAGACTTTCTCACTCGTAGTGATGCTAAAGTCTGTTAGTATTATGTTAGCAATTGCTGCACTTTTCGATTGTGAAATCTGGCAGATGGATGTCAAGACTGCGTTCCTTAATGGTTTCCTGAAGGAAAGCTTGTATATGATACAACCGGAAGGTTTTGTCGATCCTAAGGATGCTAAAACGCATGCAAGCTCCAGCGATCCTTCTATGGACTGGTGCAAGCATCTCGGAGTTGGAATATTCACTTTGATGAGGTGATAAAAGCTTATGGGTTTATACAAGTTTGGAGAAGCTTGTATTTGCAAGAAAGTGAGTGGGAGCACTATAGCATTTCTGATAAGTATATGTGGATGACATATTGTTGATTGGAAATGATGTAGAATTTCTGGAAAGCATAAAGGGTTGTTTGAAAGGAGTTTTTCAAAGGAAGACCTGGGTAAAGCTGCTTACATATTGGGCATCAAGATCTATAGAGATAGATCAAGACGCGTGATAAGACTTTCACAGAGCACATGCCTTAACAAGATTTTGAAGGAGTTCAAAATGGATCAGTCAAAGAAGGAGTTCTTGCTTGAGTTGTAAGGTGTGAAGTTGAGTAAGACTCAAAGCTCGACCTCGGCAGAAGAAAGAGAAAGGATGAAAGTCGTCCCCTATTCCTTAGTCATAAGCTCTATGCCATGTTGTGTACCATACCTGCTGTGTGCCTTGCCGTGAGTCTGGCAAGGGGGTACAAGAGTGATCCAGGAGTGGATCACTGGACAACGGTCAAGATTATCCTTAGGTAGCTGAAGAGGACTAAGGAAATGTTTCTCGGTTAGGAGGTGATAAAGAGTTTGTCTTAAAGGGTTACGTCGATGCAAGCTTTGACACCGATATGGATGACTCTGAGTCGCAAACCGGATACGTATAGTGAAGCAGTCATTTGGAATAGCTCCAAGTGGAGCGTGGTAGCAGCATCTACAATATGACATATAAATTTGCAAAGTACACACGGATCTGAATGTTGCAGACCCGTTGAGTAAAACCACTCTCACAAGCAAAACATGATCAAACCCCAGAACTCATTGGGTGTTAATCACATGGCGATGTGAACTAGATTATTGACTCTAGTGCAAGTGGGAGACTGTTGGAAATATGCCCTAGAGGCAATAATAAAGTGGTTATTGTCATATTTCCTTGTTCGTGATAATCGTCTATTATCAATGCTAGAATTGTATTGATCGAAAACTTAGATACATAGACAACACCGTGTCCCTAGTGAGCTTCTACTAGACTAGCTCGTTGATCAAAGATGGTTAAGGTTTCCTACCCATGGACATGAGTTGTAATTTGATAACGGGATCACATCATTAGGAGAATGATGTGATGGACATGACCCAACCGTAAGCATAGCATTTGATTGTATCACTAAGTTTATTGCTAGTGCTTTCTTCATGCCAAGTATATGTTACTAAGACCATGAGATCATGCAACTCCCTGACACTGGAGGAATGCCTTGTGTCTATCAAACGTCAATTCATAACTAGGTGATCATAACCGTACTCTACAGGTATCTCCGAGGGTATCTGTTGGGTTGGCATGGATCGAGATTGGGATTGGTCACTCCGTTTGACGGAGAGGTATCTTTGGGCCCTCTCGGTAATACAACATCACAAGAAGCTTGCAAGGAATGTGACTAAGGAGTTAGTCACGGGAAGTATTCCGGAACGAGTAAAGAGACTTTCCGGTAACGAGATTGAACTAGGTATGGAGATACCGACGATCGAATCTCGGGCAAGTAACATATCGCTGGACAAAGGGAACTGCATACGGGATTGACTGAATCCTTGACATCGTGGTTCAACCGATAAAGATCTTTTTGGAATATGTAGGAACCAATATGGGCATCCGGGTCCCGCTATTGGTTATTGACTAGAGAGGTATCTCGGTCATGTCTACATGATACTCGAACCCGTAGGGTCCGCACGCTTAACGTTCGGTTATGCTAGAGTAGTATTGGGATATGTACGTTGGTGACCGAATGTTGTTTGGAGTCCCAGATGAGATCCCGGAAGTCACGAGGAGTTCCGGAGGTAAAGATTTATATATGGGAAGTCATATTTTGACTACCGAAAAAGTTTCGGGTTTTGCCGGTATTGTACCGGGAAGCTTCTGGAAGGTTATAGAGGATTCCGGAGGGGTCCGGAAGTCCATGGAAGGTTCCACCATGCCACTTAGTCCAGCATGGGCTGTAGGGGGGCGTCCTAGCCTGATTGGGCCAGCCCCCCAAGGGCACATGCGGCTAGGGGGTAGAAACCTTGAGGGGCAAAGCACCTCGGAGGTGCCTTGGGGAGGGAGGACTCCTCCCTCTTGGCCGTCACCCCCTCCCTTGGAGGAGGGGTTAGGGCTGCGCCCCCTCCCCCTTTGCCTCATATAAATAGTGGAGGGGAGGGGAGGGATGAACACAACAAGTCCTCTCCCTCGAGGCAGCCCTCTCCCTCCCGTCTCTCCCATTCTTCCTCGTTCGTAGTTCCGGAGGCGCTTGGCGAAGCCCTGCTGGCACTGCTCCACCACCACCTCCACCATGTCGTCGTGCTGGTCGAGAACCCATCTACTACTCCGCCCTTGCTCGCTGGATCGAGGAGGTGGAGACGTCATCGAGCCGCACGTGTGCTGAACGCGGAGGTGTCGTCCGTTCGGCACTGGATCGGATTTTATCGCGATTGGATCGTGAAGAGTACGACTACATCAACCTCGTTATATACGCTTCCGCTTAGCGATCTACAAGGGTATGTAGACACACTCCCCCTATCGTAGCTATGCATCTCCATGGATAGATCTTGCGTGTGCGTAGGAATTTTTTTGTTTCCTATGCAACATTCCCCATCAAAAATCTCATGTATAATTGCTCCATAGCTTGCCAAATTTCCCTGGTGTACGTCTTCAACCGCCACCTTGCAATCCGAAGCGACATGGATATGCCTAAGGTATAGATCATCCGATAGTGCCAGACCTTCTCTAATCGCAAGTGCCTCCAGAACTTGTGGATCAACTATGTGTCTGAAACAAAGAGTCGAAGCTCCCAAAAAGACCCCGTCCTGGTCCCTGCATACGGCACCCATTGATGGGGATATATACCTAGGGTAGGGTCATAGGCCTGACCTACATACCCTACCTAAGGGCTCTACATTGGAGAACTTAAAGATTACAAGGAAGACTCCGACTGAAATCACCATGGCGCATGAGTCAATCGACAGAGCATCCACTCGGAGGTTTCTCCCTCCATTCGACAGTCGCCTTTCACTCGGCAGAATCAGAAGTCAGTCGACCACAGAAGACCAGAAGCCACTCCAGGGAGGCCAACAGACAGGCGTTTGACTGGTTGCCATAAGTAGCATTTATTACGTACGTTATCAGTAACGTTCATCTTCATTACCACGATCGGACCCTTGGTTGCCGGGTATTCATGAGGGGCAGCGCACTCTATATAAGCCACCCCTCCCCTCTGGCACAAGGGTTCGCACCCCCTGTAACCTACACCTTCCACACGACAGAAGCTCCCGAGCACTGAGACGTAGGGCTGTTACCTCCACGAGAGGAGCCTGAACTCATACATCCGTGTGTACAATCTCGCCGTAGCTAGGACTCTGCCCTCTCCTTTCGTACCCCTACCTTCTACTGTCAGGCTCGTTCCCATGACAGTTGGCGCCCACCGTGGGGCCGGAGTCTAAGTGACTTCCGGTGAGTTTGCAATTTTCTTATTCGTCATGTCTTCCGGCGGCGGTTGGTTCCTGGGCCACGAGATCCGTCTCGGTGCGCTCGCCTTCGTCACCGACGTCTCGGCATGGCTTCAGGAAGCTTTGGGTGCCCTCTATTCGGTTTCATCTTCATGATTTAACACATTTGTTTGTACTGTTCGTCTTCACGACGAGCAAAGCATCACAAGCAGAAGGGAAACAAACATTCATTCAAGCACATACAAGGAGAACCATAGACCTTCAGGAAACTGACCGCGCTTCCACGCACGGCCGCCGGCGCCGTCCGCCTCATCGTCGTCGTGCACGGCCTTCGACGCAATTCGCCTCGTCGTCGACTCCAGTCTCGTGTTCTCGGCCGCTCGGCAGCGACCTCCGTGGTGGAGGCGCAGGCCCGACATGGCACATGCGTGCAACGCACCCTGCGCACGGCGAGTCGTCTTACAGGCGTCGGCGGCCCGGCCGTTGCCTCCGTGGTGGTGGCGCTGGCCCGACGCTGTGCAGGTGTCCGGGCTGGCCGCACCCCCCGCGCGCGGCCACTCCTCCCGCTGGCGCCCGCCACCCTGCTGCGACTTTCGTGATGAAGGCACAAGCAACGGCATGGCAATAAGTCTGCATGAATAAAGCGATCCGCGGGAATGGGAAACTTCCATTGCATGCACAACCGGCTTTAAGTCTTGCTTAATTGGTCCTAAGTCCTAACGCCTCGTGCATGCAGACTCTAACATGGACAACTCCTTCAATGGTAATTACCAGGGAGTTATTACTCTATGGCGGTCCGGGGCTCCGACCTCTGCACCGAGTCAACGTCATCGTCAGCCAGTCGGCGCCCACCTCCAGCGTTGTTGCGCCTGGCTGCCTTCACTGCATGGCGTCCATGGCCGCAAGCAGCCACCCGCCTCCGGAGGACGGAGCAGCGCTCGTGTACTCATGGGCACATCCACGCTGAACTTCACCAACGCCTCTGAGCCCAGCACTCCGCGCCGGCCTATCCAGCCAGCCCCACACTGATCGGATTGCAGCCCGGTCGTGGTTCATCGGATGGGCGGTGCACTCGGATGAGACATCCACTCGGACGACACTCATTCTCACAGCCCCTAGGTTCACTCGGATGGAACTTGTCCAGTCGGATGGATCCAGTTCACTCAGCCGGCCAACAAGCTCCAGTCGCATCTTCATCAACTCCTCCGATGACGGACACGCCATGCTGGTTCCGTGCCAAATCCGCGGCCGCTGCCATGGCCGACCAGGGAGCTCTGTGCCCCGCTTTCTCCCTTTCTAACCTTAATCCCCCCGTTTATTTTCTGCATGCAGGAGATAAATAGCCGTGGGAAAAGGAAACTTCTCTTATATGCATGAATAGCCTTAACTCCTGCTTAATTACCGCTAATTAATGCCTTCCGCATGCGCGTACAGGTTTTGAAAGTGGGCAACCCCATCAATGCATGGTAACAGCAGGCGTTGGCGAATCCTGTGACCAACGGCCTCCGGCACGACGCCCCGGTGATTCCTCGGTCCGACGTCAAGTACATGTCCGATAACCTGCATGATGGAGTCAACAGCACACAGCTGCATCATGTGACATCCACTCGGACAGTCCGCAGGCACTCGGCCACCGGCGTGTCATCGTCACTACTCACTCAGATGTCCGCGGCTTCATCAACATGTCCGACTTGACCGCCCCGTGCGTCGCCACTCGGTGAGACACACCTTCACCACTTGGTCGCCCCGCGGGCCGTCACTCTACTGGACGCGTCGTCGTCACTCGACAGCTCTGCGCATCGCCACTCGGCGAGACACGTCTTCGTCACTTGGCAGCTCCGCGCATCGCCACTCAGCCGGACGCTCCATCGTCACTCGGCAACCCCGCGCGCCGTCACTCTACTGGACGCATCGTCGTCACTCGGCAGCTCCGTGCATCGCCACTCGGCGAGACACGTCTTCGTCACTCGGCAGCTCCGCGCATCGCCACTCAGCTAGACGCTCCATCGTCACTCGGCCGCCCCGCGGACCGTCACTCTACTAGACGTGTCGTCGTCACTCGGCAGCTCCGCGCATCGCCACTCGGCGAGACACGTCTTCGTCGCTCGGCAGCTCTGCGCATCGCCACTCAGCCGGACGCTCCATCGTCACTCGGCCGCCCCGCGCGCCGTCACTCTACTCGACGCGTCGTCATCACTCGGCAGCTCTGCGCATCGCCACTCGGCGAGACACGTCTTCGTCGCTCGGCAGCTCCGCGCATCGCCACTCAGCCGGATGCTCCATCGTCACTCGGCCGCCCCGCGGGCCGTCACTCTACTGGACGCGTCGTCGTCACTCGGCAGTTCCGCGCATCGCCACTCGGCGAGACACGTCTTCGTCACTTGGCAGCTCCGCGCATTGCCACTCAGCTGGACGCTCCATCGTCACTCGGCCGCCCCGCGCGCCGTCACTCTACTGGACGCGTCGTCATCACTCGGCAGCTCCGCGCATCGCCACTCGGCGAGACACGTCTTCGTCACTTGGCCACCCCTTGCATCGCCACTCAGCCGGACGTGTCTACTTCACTCGACCCCCCCCCACGTCGTCAGACAGCTAAGTCATTCTTCGCAGACTGCATTCAATTAAATAGTTATTTCCGCATTATCGAGTGGCACGTAAGTCGCGCATGACGTCCACTCGGAGGCCACGCCACCGAGTGTACCTCTACGCTCGGTTGTTTATTTTCATATCGGAACACTACACTTCCGCTTCATTTGGGTCTAATACTCAAAACGAGTTCAGTCGGATCCCGTCACTTTCACAAGTTCAGTCGGATTCTTCACTCTTTTAGACTCTTGCTGGTTCCGGATCAGCAAGAACCTAGCACACCCAGCGGGTGTCTAGAGGTGTAATTTACACAAATCATTTCAGCAAAGATCAAACTACTTCGAGAATTTTTTATGGCAGCTTGTGCTATTTTTCATACACAGGTTACATGATCACTGGACGCCTCTGTGCGCCATTCTCGACGACATGCTCCACTCGGTCGCCACGCGCGCCGCCACTTGTTCGGACGCCTCCTCGACGACATGCTGGACTTGGCCGCCCCGCGCGCCGTCACTTGTTCGGACGTCTCCGCGACAACACGCTCGACTCGGCCGCCCCGCGCGTAGCCACTCCGACAGATGCGTCTACAGCACTGGGCCGCCCCGCGCGTCGCCACTCCGTTGGATCCTTCTTCATCACTTGGCCGCCCCGCGCGTCGCCACTCCGACGGATGCGTCTACAGCACCTGGCCGCCCCGCGCGTCGCCACTCCGCTGGATGCGTCTACACCACTCGGCCGCCCCGCGTGTCGTCACTCCGACGGATGCGTCTACAGCACTCGGCCGCCCCGCGCGTCGCCACTCCGTTGGATCCTTCTTCATCACTTGGCCGCCCCGCGCGTCGCCACTCCGACGGATGCGCCTACAGCACTTGGCCGTCCCGCGCGTCGCCGTTGTGCTGGATGCGTCTACACCACTCGGCCGCCCCGCCCGTCGCCACTCCGCTGGATGCATCTACAACACTTGGCCGCCCCGCGCGTCGCCACTCCGACGGATGTGTCTACAACACTTGGCCGCCCCGCGCGTCGCCGTTGTGCTGGATGCGTCTACACCACTCAGCCGCCCCGCGCGTCGCCACTCCGCTGGATGCATCTACAACATTTGGCCGCCCCGCGCATCGCCACTCCACGGGATACGTCCACATCATTTGGACGCTCCGCGCGTCGCCACTCCGCGCGGCACGTCTTCATCATTCGGGCGTCCCACGCGCCATCGCTCAGCTAAACACATCTACACCACAACCCCGAGTGGCTGAACGGCTTAGCTGCGACTCCGTATCGCCTAAGTTAAAAACTACTCCGAGTGAGGACATCATCCGCACTCGGGGGCTTAGCTGCGACTCCGTATCGCCTAAGTAAAAAACTACTCCGAGTGAGGACATCATCCACACTCGGAGGCTTAGCTGCGACTCCGTATCACCTAAGTTAAAAACTACTCCGAGTGAGGACATCATCCACACTCGGGGGCTTAGCGGCGACTCCGTATCGCCTAAGTTAAAAACTACTCCGAGTGAGGACATCATCCACACTCGGAGGCTTAGCCGAGACTCCGTATCGCCTAAGTTAAAAACTACTCCGAGTGAGGACATCATCCACACTCGGAGGCTTAGCTGCGACTCCGTATCGCCTAAGTTAAAAACTACTCCGAGTGAGGACATCATCCACACTCGGAGGCTTAGCTGCGACTCCGTATCGCCTAAGTTAAAAACTACTCCGAGTGAGAACATCATCCACACTCGGGGGCTTAGCTGCGACTCTGTATCGCCTAAGTTTAAAACTACCCCAAGTGAGGACATCATCCACACTCGAGGGCTTAGCTGTGACTCCGTATCGCCTAAGTTTAAAACTACCCTAAGTGAGGACATCATCCACACTCGGGGGCTTAGCTGCGACTCTGTATCGCTTAAGTTTAAAACTACCCCGAGTGAGGACATCGTCCACACTCGGGGGCTTAGCTGCGACTCCGTATCGCCTAAGTTAAAAACTACTCCGAGTGAGGACATCATCCACACTCGGGGGCTTAGCTGCGACTCCGTATCGCCTAAGTTAAAAATCCTGCCGAGTGAATAGCATCCCATTCACTCGGAAGCTTAGCTGCGAACCAGTCTTCGTCTAAGTTGAAAACTCTTCCGAGTGACGAGCGCTTCTCTCACTCGAGGGCTTAGCCGCGAACAAGTTTTCGCCTAAGATAAAAACCCTGCCGAGTGATTAGCATCCACTTCACTCGGAAACTTAGCTGCGAACCAGTCTTCGTCTAAGTTAAAAACTCTCCCAAGTGACGAGCACTCCTCTCACTCGGGGACTTAGCCGCGAGTCAGACCTCGCTTAAGTTAAAGGTTGTTCCGAGTGACAAGCAACACTTTCACTCGGAAACTTAGTTGTGAACCAGTTTTTGCCTAAGTTCAAAATTCTTCCGAGTAATGAGCATCCATCTCACTCGGAAACCAAACAAACTTAGCCAAGCAAAGGATTGGAAAGCGAACATGCAAACATTGTCTCTATCAGACCCCCGTCGATGCAAGCACTCGACGGCGGTCTCGGGGACTACACCTAGTGGGTGCACTCAGCGTGCCCCCACTGGACCTACTATCACTCGACCAGGCCCGGCCTGTCGAGTGACAAGCGACTATCAAAACAAATCTAAGACCCCTGCCCATTCGACAGCGGTCTCGGGGACTACACCCAGTGGGTGCACTCAGCGTGCCCCCACTGGACCAGAAACCACTCGACTAAGACCTGCTCTACTCGAGGGGAAAACAAGCAAGTATGCGCCAAAAGAAAACGCATATCAAGACAGAATCGATCAGGGTGAATGACAAAAGACTCCAATCGACGCAGACTTCTGTGAAGCCCTAAAATGCATTCGGAATTTGTGTGTCTTATCAGAACCTGCATCGATCCCTTTCTCACTCAAACCCCGATCCATTCGGGGGCTAATGATGGGGATATATACCTAGGGTAGGGTCATAGGCCTGACCTACATACCCTACCTAAGGGCTCTACATTGGAGAACTTAAAGATTACAAGGAAGACTCCGACTGAAATCACCATGGCGCATGAGTCACTCGACAGAGCATCCACTCGGAGGTTTCTCCCTCCATTCGACAGTCGCCTTTCACTCGGCAGAATCAGAAGTCAGTCGACCGCAGAAGACCAGAAGCCACTCCAGGGAGGCCAACGGACAGGCGTTCGACTGGTTGCCATAAGTAGCATTTATTACATACGTTATCAGTAACGTTCATCTTCATTACCACGATCGGACCCTTGGTTGCCGGGTATTCATGAGGGGCAGCGCACTCTATATAAGCCACCCCTCCCCTCTGGCACAAGGGTTCGCACCCCCTGTAACCTACACCTTCCACACGACAGAAGCTCCCGAGCACTGAGACGTAGGGTTGTTACCTCCATGAGAGGAGCCTGAACTCATACATCCGTGTGTACAATCTCGCCGTAGCTAGGACTCTGCCCTCTCCTTTTGTACCCCTACCTTCTATTGTCAGGCTCGTTCCCACGACACCCACTACACCATATCCATGCCTAGACACAGACGCATCATCATTTGCATTCGCAACACCCGCATGGGGTCTCACCCACTGAGCTGTCCTGGGCGTCACTTCACCAGCCGTCCTTGGGGGTTTAGTCTGCACTATCTGAATGTCTCCCAAGTAGCTAGTGATGAAGTCGTTGATAGAATGCGGGGACTAGTAAATATCCTCGTGGATCGCCTTCCTCCGAGCTCCCCAGATCGCCCATAGTGTCACAATCAGTCGTGCAAACATATCATTAGACAGTATTCATGTATCGCAAACAGCCACTCATTTGCACTCTCCTCTTGCCGCTCGACCACATGATGAACTAGATCCTCAGGAGCAAGCGCCCAGACACTGCTTGCCATTGGGCATTTTAGCAAGGCGTGCTTCCATGTATCCGTCGGTCCGCAGAGCAGACATGTGTCTTCCATTGCCATGTTGTGATGTTTGAGAACTGCACCACAAGGCATGGAGTGTCGGGCCAGATGCCATACAAACATCCGTAGCTTCGATGGCACCTGAATTTTCCAGATCATACTCCACTTCTTGCTTTCATTTTGATCATATGAGGAACCCTCATCTTCTTGAATCCATGCTTCGCGGCTGAGCTTTGTCCGTAGTAACATACGATGGGCAGATCGAACACTGAAGTTCCCCCGACTCTCCTCATGCCAGGCCCAGAAGTTTGCCACCTTTATAGTGCATAAAGGAATTTTTAGAATCTCAACAGCACCAAAAGGCGTGAAAGTACCTCGTATCAGCTCCTCATTCCAAGTAGCAGTTGTTGCATCAACCAGCTGGGAAACCTTAGTTGGAGGATCCTATATAAGTGGCGTGATGGGCCGCTTGTAATGGTCCCTTGGGATCCAGTTATGAGCCCAAATATCCGTTGTCTCCCCATCTCCAATTCTTCTTACAACACCTTGTGCCAAAATGTCACGCCCATCAAGTATTGCCCTCCATATCTGGGACGGGTGAGTCCAAGCTCTGCCTACAACAATGAACTCCCCGGGAAGTATATTGATTTTAGTATACGGGTGCTAAGAGATGTCTCCTCTATCATGGTCCGCCAAGCTTGCCGTGCAAGAAGTGCTAAGTTGAAGATCTCCAAGTCGCGAAAACCCAGGCCTCCACAGTGCTTTGGTCTGGTCATGATATCCCAGGTCACCCAGCTATACTTCCTCCTTCCTTGCTTGCTGCCCCACCAGAACTGACGAATGATTGAGGTTATATTCTCACATAGCCCTCGTGGAAATCTGAAGCATGACATGAAGTAAACTGGAATAGCCTGTGCTACTGATTTGATCAACACCTCTTTCCCTGCCGATGACAAGAGCTTTTCCATCCACCCATTTATCTTTTCCCATACACGGTCCCTCAAATATCTGAAGCTCCGTTCTTAGAATGGCCAACACCGTTGGGCATGCCCAAATAGCGGCCACTCAATGTTTCATTGTGGACATGCAGATTGTCCTTGAGAATTTCCCTCACTGGACCCGGACATCCTTTGCTGAATTTGTTTGAGGATTTATCGTTGTTGATCCTTTGTCCCGACGCACTACAATATGTAGTTAGCAAGTTTGACACTGCCAAAGATCCCTCCCCACTCGCCTTGAATAGTAACAGGTTGTCTTCTGCAAACAAGAGGTGGTTAACGGTAGGAGCCGTTGGGGCCACCTGTATACCTGCCAATGATGACTCGAAACTGGTTTTAAGTAGGCACGAAAGGCCCTCTGTTGCTATCAAGAATAAATAGGGGGAGATTCGGTCTCCCCGCCGGATACCTCTTGTAGGTTTAAAAGATTCGAGCTTCTCTCCATTAAATAAAAACGAAAAGTACGCGCATGAGACCATACCCATAACCATGTTGATCCATTGCGCTGCAAACCTTAGCTTGGTCATGATGGCCCTCCAGTAGGCCCACTCCAATCTTTCATCATGTCCAGCTTCAGGGCACAAAAGCTATTCGTCTTTGACCTTGACCTCTTCATAAAATGCAAGCACTCGTAGGCACAAATTATGTTATCAATAATTAATCTCCCTGGTACGAACGCTGACTGTTCCTCAGAAATTATATCACACAGAATAGTATTCAATCTGTTCGGTACCACCTTGGAGGCTATCTTATACAAGACATTGCATAAATTGATAGATCTAAATTGAGACAACACCGGGTACCTTAGGAATCATAACTAGAACAGTGTCCTTGATGCATTTCGGGCTCTCCTCCCCACGTACTATTTTCAGCACAATCTTTGTGACCTCCTCCCCACATATATCCCAATGAAGTTTATAAAAATGAGCATGAAACCCATCAGGGCTTGGGGCCTTAGTGGGAAACATTTGGAATACTGCAACTTTAACCTCCTCATTTGTGTATGGGGCACACAACATTATGTTCATCTCATCCGTCACCTTGTGGGGCACATGGTCTAGTACTGCGCTCATGTTCTGGACTCCTTCATAGAGATACACGGACTGGTAGAACTCGTTGGCTAGCACCCTTAATTCCGTTGGGTCAGATATCTCAACTCCAAGCGAATTTTGTAGGGCTTTGATCATGTTTTTCTTTCGACGGAGACTCGCGCGTAGATGGAAGAATTTAGTGTTCTTATCTCCCGCCGAGAGCCACTCAATTATAGCCCTTTGCAGCCACATTATTTCCTCTCTATGATACATCTCAATCAATCTCTCGTTGATCCTCAACTCTACATGCGATGGGCTGGTCCTCAGTGGGTCACTCTTGAGCTCCTCAAGGGCTTGCTTGAATTGTTTGATCTCCTTCCTCACACTTCCAAAAGTGTCCCGACTCCACTTCCCCAATCCTTTCTCAAGATCCTTAAGTTTCTGCTGCATTCCTTCCATAGATGTGCACGGTGGCCCCTTGTTCCATCCAGAAGACATTGTGTCACGGAGACCCTCATGTGTTTCCCACATCAACTCCTACTTGAAGGATGTCCTAGCTCGCTCCTCCTCAGAGTTTCCAAAATCAAGCAGCAACGGCAAGTGGTCAGACATGGTGCCAGCTAGGTGTGTCACCAAGGCCAAAGGGTATCTAGCCAACGATGCTGCATTAACCAGCGCCCTATCAAGTCTGCACTTTGTGTAACTTCCACCAGAAACTTTTTTCTCGAACGTCCAAAAATTTCCTTTGTACCCTAAGTCTAGCAACATGCAAACATCCAAAGGTTCCCGAAAGGCCTGAATTTGAGCATTGTTGCATTGAACCACTCCTTGGTGTTCACCGGGACATAAAACTTCGTTAAAATCAACTATACAGAGCCATGGAAGTGTACTCAAAGTACTTATGTTTTTCAAAATTGTCCTTGTATGATGCCTCAAGTGTCTGCGCCTCTCCATAAACGCATGTCATCCTCCACTTCTCCTGACCTTGTTCCCCAATCGAGACATCAAGATGATAACCAGAGTAACCAAGAATAACAACATTAATTGAATTGTTTCAGAAAAAGACCAATGCCTCCACTTCAATCTTGACTATCAACGGCATACGAAATATCAAAGCCCAATGTTCCTGCTAATGCTTCTACCCTTTTACCTTCTATTTGTGTTTCAACAATGCAAAGTAGGGTAGGGGCAAATTGCCTCCCGAAATCACGAAGCTCGCGAACTGTCGCGGCTTTGCCCGCGCCACGACAGTTCCAACAGAAGACACTCATTGGGCTCGGCGGCGCCCCTCGAAGGAACCCGCCATATTTAGATCATCTTTACCTTGCCCTGCATTCCTTGCCGCACCGTTCCTTGCAACACCCGGCACCGTCTTGGCCCTTTTCGGATTCTGCTTTGCACTCGGGCTTCGAGGATCAGTGGGGGGAGCGCCAATGTATTTTCCTCTCCTGAGGCATTCACCCTATCAGTAGCTACTGCTAAGAGGATCTGTCCATGGACTTGGTCCGGCACCCTCTTCCTATTGTTCTCCATCTCGACCCAGTCTGAATCCATGTATGTTGCATCATCATCCATGCTTCCAATACTGTTGATGTGAAGCCTCGCTCCATGCCCGCCAGTGCGACCACCCCGGCGTCCGCCTCCACAACCACGACCCCTCCTGGGCCTTGGCCAGTACGCATGGTCCATGTTGCCTTGATATCCTTGAAGATCAAAGCAGAAGGTTGATGGATCCTAGTGCCATGTTCCTTGTACTCATGACCCAACATACCACAAACGGCGCACCAGTCCGGAAATTTCTCAAACTTGACCCTATAAATCTGGTGTTTGCCATCTCGAATCATAGAAACAACATTCTTCAGAGGTTTAGAGACATTAATCCTTAACCACACATGGTGGAAGTTCCCCGTGAAATCTTGCGAGAGAGGCTCCGCAAAAAGAACTTCACCCACCTTCACCGCAAGGGATGGCACAAGATGGGCATATAGGGGTGGTACATCATGAATTTGTGCCCAGATCCCGATGATATCTAGCTCAACTGTTGTCGGCTTTGCCAGCCCATCATATGGCTTGAGGATCACCACGTCGCCTTTGAAGTGCCATGGACCCTCTTGAGTGACTCTCTCCCAATCCCCTAAGCAGGAAAATTGTACAGTATAGAGATTATCCTCCAACGGCTTGAACTTCGCCTCCTCGGCAAGATCCCAAGCCGCTCTCATATTCCCGAAAAACCAGAATTGGCTGTAAGTTTTGACTGTGTGAACCCTGACAAGAGCGATCCAACGAGCAGCCGGCGGCGGCGCCTCTTTCTCGTCAAAAACCACATCATCCAGGTCCTCCTCTCACAGCCCCAATTCCTTCATCAGTGTCTCCACATCGTCGATCTCCGTTTGGCCTGCCGCGGCAGACCCCAGAGCCTCACTTCATGACATCGCGAAACCCTGGCACAGATACAAACTGATTGGGCTTTTCTGAGCAAACCCTAGAACCTCCGTCTTCCGCGGCCCCTCCAGGACCAGAGAGACGTCCCAACCGAGGACAGTGAGCAGACAGAACGAAGCGCAGGTAGGGAATACAGATCTCGACGGCGGCGACAAAAATCGCCTCGGGAGGAAACGAACCCTAACGAGGGGAAAAAACGGTTTTGTCTACTCCGACTCACCACACTACTATATGTAGTCTATGTTACATGCCTCATAGGCCGACCCGCTGGCCATACACGCCCAAGGGTTAGCCCAGGTCGTTGCATGAGAGTACTATTTTAGGTCTTATTACTATCACAATTGTCTAGAGTACTAGTGAGAGGGCACATCCTGCACGCATGGGCATATGAACCCATTTAAAAAAAAATCATTTTAAACATGTTTTAAAATGGCAAAAATACAAAAGAAAATTTCACACATACATCTTCACAATATGTGTGTGCGGCACAAAGTTTTGTGAGAAAAATATATTTTTGTTTTGCCTCCGCAAAAAAAACATATTCCGGTACTTCTAAATAGCATTCCATGACACATTTTTTTGTTTTTTTTGCACAGGCCAAAGAAAAAGTTATTTTTCCGCAAAACTTTTTGCGCGAGACTTTATTCAGATTTTTTTTGTCATTTAAAAATAAGTTTTTCAAAGTGGTTCATATGCCCATGGGTTCATCCATGCACTTCTCGAGTACTAGCAATCTACTCCTACCATTTAGGGCTGGACTGCAACAAAGCTCAAAATGCAAATGGCTGATGGCACACTTAGACTACATACATATCTCCACCAACAACAGTGTGAATCTCATCAATTAACAAGGACAGTTTGGCCATTACAAGCAGTGACCTCCTTCAGAACAGCCTTAATTATTTTCTGTTTTGATTTTTCTAGCATTTATTTTTAATTGTGTCTTTACTAAAATGTATCCTTATCATGCAGGTGTACAACCGAGCATGGAAGGAAGCACTGAGACAACTCCGTGTGACAGGTATCACACTAGCTGCTAATTTTTTATTGTGTTGGTCAAGGACAGACTTCTATTTTGACATAGAAGCTTCCTCTTACAAACGCAGCAATTTTGCATTGATTCTACAATCTGAGAGAAATATTATAATTGTTTTGAACCTCATCCTCATGTCCACTAAGAAGAACGATAAATTTTTAGCACTAACCCATATTTATTTCTCAATTTCCAAATATACTAACTCATTTCTATTTCTCAGTTTTATTTTATTCAGATGTGCAACAAGTTATGTTGTCATATAGCAATCCAGTTTTACTGTACTTGTTGGCTCTGTTCTTCCCTGTAGCCTTTCCCTACTTAACCTACTTCGTGCAGGGATGGTATTAGGACTAAGGGTGTCAAATTGCTCGCTTTTTGGGGTCATGCGGACCATCTGCCACTTTTAGCTCTATTTTGTGCAGTTATTCTCTCGAAGTGTTGGTCGCATGTGTTGGATGTTCAGATTTTTACTACGGCCTTTATACCGTCAGAACTATATTTCATATACCGTAATCTTCTGAAGCATTCATTTTTTACTTTGTGTTATTTACGTTACTCTTTTCTTTATCAATTGATTGTTCCTTTTTTTAATGAATCCTCTATGATGCCTTTTGGATCTGTAGGTCAGTCGTTAGGTAAGGGTTTTGTGTGGGTAATTATCGGTTAGTTGTCCTTCATTATTCTCTTATTGTAAGTCAGTGCAATGTGTTGTTCTACTACCCTCCTCACTCTAAGTCACTGACATTTCTTTCGAAGCCTCTGAATGACCTATAGTTGGACGTCCCCTATAGTTGTATGCTGCAAATATCAGTAGTTTGATGAGCTGGAATTGAGAAGATGGATCATTGTTTACTTTTCTATGCTGAAATGTGCCAATCTAATAAGTATCACACATGACCAATTTCTATTTTTCATATCTCTTTAAATCATTGCTGCATTTCCCACTGCAACGCGCGGGGTATCCTCTAGTTTCACTAGTTTTCTGCGCATTTTTTTTTTCGTTTTTCCTATTTTTTATTCTTAGTTTTTCTTCGGCATTTCTTTGTTTTTTCGCTGTTTCCACTATTTTTACATTGGTTTTCATTGTGTGTGTGTTTTATTTTGTTTGTTTCTTTCTCAGCGCTCACCTTTTTTTGGGGCTTTTTTCTCAGTTTTCTTCGGTCTACTTGTTTTCTTTTTTTTTTACCCTGGTTTTTCTTTGGTTTTCTTTGGGTTTTCTCTTTTTTCACTTTCTCCTTTTTGGCACTGGTCTATATTTTGTCACACATTGTACATTTTTCGTATATGTCAATAAAAATAATTGTTATACACATTTAATACTTTTTAAATAGACGAATAACTTAATGTGTTACAAAAAAAAGTGTATGAATAAAAAAATCATATATATGTTTTGAAGTTTATTGTTTTCAACTTTTCATACACATTGTACGTTTTTGGTATACATTAAAAAAATATACACACTTAACATTTTCCATATAGTACATGTTTAACATTTTTCGAATATAGGTATTGATTACCCTTTTTTGTACATATTGTGCATTTTTTTTATAAATCCAAAAACATTTTTCTATACGCATTTAACGTTTTTTCCAAATACATGATTAGCATTTTACCCCAAAGATATGTTTTGATGTCTATTGTTTTTATACACGTTGTACCTTTTTGTAAACATCTAGTATATGTTTTATACATGATTATTTTTTTCAAATATAATTTTGATGTCTACTTTTCGTGCATAACATACATTTTTATTATACAGGTGAAAAAAATTATAGATGTTTAACTTATTTAGAATTATAGTAATATTTTTGTACATTGTATAAAATATTTTCGAAATTGCTTGTAAATATTTTTGAAATGAGTGAAAAAAAAATTAAATGTCACAAACATTTTTTTTCAAAGCTATTAAGTAACTAGCGGGAAAATGGTGCCTGCCCATTGCTTATGCCGGCCCGCCGGTGCTTCATTTATGCGAGCGTACGCTAGGTCCGAAAGTACTTTTCTGGTCCCGAGCTCATTTCAAACAGTAAAATAAAAAAATCTGATTTTTTTTTTGACAAATGTTTTCATTGCTGGTAAAATTTCAACATGAAATGAAATTTGTAGAAGTAGTGGCAAAAAATTCATCGCTCCAAAATGCTTTTGAAAATGAAATTTTGGAGCATTGATTTTTTTTTGCCATGGATTTTACAAATGTCATTTCGTGATGAAACTTTATAAGCATTGCCAACATTTGTCAAAGTTTGTCACAAAAAAATCAGAATATTTTAAATTTGATTAAATTTTTTATGATTTTACTGTTTATCCGAACTCATATGAGCTCGAGCCACTCCATGTGATAGGTTACGCCCGAGACAAAGCCCCTCTTAGAAAACAACTCTCTGGCTGAGTGTGCATGCAGCCTGATTGACTATATTTGTCGAATGGCCGACGCAAGAGGTGGGCTGGGCCTTTGGGCCGAATGAACGTTTGAGACAAAGCCCCTCTTAGAAAACAACTCTCTGGCTGAGTGTGCATGCGGCCTGATTGACTATATTTGTCGAATGGCCGATGCAAGAGGTGGGCTGGGCCTTTGGGCCGAATGAACGTTTCTTTTAGAAAATAAGTACGAGCCTCTCTTGCATGTCTAAGTTTTGTCGTGTGAAAGGGCATCTTCAAGGCAGACCTACAAACATCCCGCATCCGTTCAGACCGCGCTGTTCAGACCATGGGAGCCATCCAACGCGGGCCTGTATCGGACCGCACGGTGGTCCGGAAGCGATTTCTCCTGCAAACCGGAAACAAAAGTGGGGAAGGTTTGTGGGAGTCCGGACACGAGGAACGTCGCTATCTGTCACCCCTCGCCCATCCAAAACCCACCCCGGACCTCTGCCACTCCATCCTCCTCATTTTCTCTTATTTCTTATTGCTCTCTTGCCTTCGCCGTCGCTCGACCACCCCGTACACCACACCAACCCTTGCCGGAATTCTGCGCCTCCGTCACCCTCCGACGCTCTAGCAGGGCTCCCCGCCGCTTCTCCTTCGTCTGCGTTCAGCTCCTGTCCTCCGTCCGTCCCGCCAGGTACCATCGTCTACTGCTATTCTCACCATGCCCGGCAGATGTTTGATTAACGCCGGAGCTGAAAACAGTTGTCCCTTCTTCTTTGTAGCAATGGATTCTGATCTGGAGTACATATATGAGCATTATGTTGAGTCGCCCGATGTCTCGTTGCATGAGGAGGACTACTCCGATGAGAAGACGATAATGCAGGCAGTCCTTGAAGACGCGGAGCGTGCGGAGGAGCATGTTCTCAATTTCAAGGGATCGATCAAGGGTCATCGAGTGCTCAACTTCAACAGGGCGTGCAAGAATTTGACACTGATGGCCAATTACTTTGCCCCCGATGCACTATTCGTTAACCATTTTCGCCGGTGTTTTCGGATGCACGGGGCTGTCTTCGATCGTTTGTACCATGGCGTCCGGTCATACGATGACTACTTCATCTTGAAGAAGGACGTCATGGGAACGATTGGCTTCTCTGGTTACCAGAAGTGCACGACCACACTTCAGATGCTTGCATATGGCACGACCGCTGATTCGTGGGACGAGTACCTACGGATGTCTGAGAGCACCTGCGGAGATGTCATGGTCAAGTTCGCAGTTGTCGTGATCGAGGTGTTCGGACCTTAGTACCTGAGAGAACCAACCGTGGCAGACACCGAGAGGCTCTTGGCAACCTCAGAAACAAGAGGGTGGCCAGGTTACTTGGATCTCTTGACTGCATGCATTGGAAATTGAAGAACTGCCCGAAGGCTTTACAAGAGCAATATCAGGGTCATGTTAAGAAGCACACCATCATTCTTGAAGCAGTTGCGTCATAGGATCTTTGGATTTGGCACGCTTTCTTTGGCATGTCCGGGTCTCACAATGACATCAATGTGCTGCAATGATCGTCGTTGTTTGTGAGGTTGACTGAAGGAAAAGCTCCTCCTTGCCACTACCGTCAATGGACATGAGTATAATATGGGTTACTATCTGGTTGATAGTATCTATCCTTCATGGCTACCTTTGTCAGCACCATCTCTAACCCAAAAGGCCAAAGAAAAGCTCACTTTGCACAAAGACAAGAAGCAGCTAGAAAGCATGTTGAGAGGGCATTTGGTGTTATGCAGGCCTGTTTTGCAGTTGTTCGTGGACCTGCAAAACAATGGGATCCGGAGACCTTGTAGGAGGTGATGACATGTTGTGTGATCATGCACAACATGCTCGTCGAGGATGAGGGTGTCGATGCTGCCGAAACTCTAGAATTTGAGAACATGGGTGATACTATTCAACATCCGGAACAGAATCCGGCCACATTTGAAGAGTTTATTCAAATGCATCAACAATTTTGGCATCGCCCAACTCACGAGCAGCTGAAGGAAGACCCGATTAAGAATCAGGGGGCGGTGAAAGGGGACAACAATGTTGGGATGTAATATTTGAACATTTTAAAATTTGAAGTAGTGCTGCATGCGGCTATTTGAACGTCTGCACCCTTTGCATGCGGCTATTTGATCGTGCGGATTTGGAAAAAAATGAGGAAGGCTGGATGTATGCGGCTACGGTTGGATGACGTCCTCCCGCATTCGTATCCGCAGACTGGTACCCTCATGTCCGCGGACGGATGCATGAGGAAATTTGCGGGTTGCCGTTGTAGATGCCCTTATGTGCAAGTTTTTTCTGAAACGCGGTCCCCTAGAGCCCGATTCATTAAAAAAAAGTCGAAGAGAATTGCCCGGTTAATTAACGAAAAACAGAGCAAAAACCGTCACAATAGGCCCGCAAAAACAAGGCACACGGGGCGACCTGGGAACCCACACAAGAATGCACACACGCCGTCGAGGAGAAAAGCATCTTCGAGGTTGCAGCCCGGTGTCATCGTCATCACACCTCCCCGAGGGAGACTCCGACTTCACCATCGACGACCACCAAAGAAGCCCTCAGTCGAGGCTTGCGTCGGCCGATGCCAAACATTCAGCCACACGCGCCAGCCACTAGGCAGATCTGACTCTGTTGACGAGCATTGCAGGAGAAAAGCGTTGGGCTTGCGTCGAGCGAGCGCTAGAGCCGACCACCCGTCTCGTGTCATCGTCACCACAAGGGCCCCTCCTCAGCAGCTCCGACTTGAGGAAGACAAAGCAAGGCACGACGACTCCTCGAACACGCCGAAAGAGACCGACTACCAAGAACCATTAGCAAACCTGACTCCGCTCGAAATCGCCATCGTTGCCACATACAGGAAGCCGCGCAAACATCCGCATTGTCGGACGGACACCTGCCGACCGCAATGCCGCGATCGTTCAGCCCATCGAGCGCCCAAACGGGGTCTGAAGCTCTTCCAGGCGACGCCCCAAAGAGGGAAAGCGACGATGTCAATGCCGTCGCCCGGCCCAACCAAGCCTTAGGCTTTCACCCGAAGAGAGAGATCCGAGGGTGAAGCGGGATACGGGTCCCTCGGCGGCGCCTCCAGGAAGGTAAACCGACGTCCATAGGCGTCGACACCGCCGGCCGGCGAGATGCCGGCAAGCTTTCACCCGGAGAACCCAACACCACCGACACCCCCACGCACAGCAACTCCACTGACCCGCCCACCTCCAGCAGCGCCACCGCGTTAGCAGCACCGAGGAGCCACAACAAACCACTCGCCGCCGGCCAGGAACACCAACGAGCCAGACGAGCCAGAACCTGCCGAAATCGATCGGATCTGGCAACCCCTTGACGCAGCACCACAACAGCCACCATAGGCTGATGAGCAACTAACCCGCGCGGAGAAGAAGCTCATGGCAGGAGAGGGGGGCCGTTGCCCCGCCCCGACACGCCGGACAGGAGCCACCGAACCGTAGCCCCGCACCCTGCCGACGGCGCCACCGCGGCCGCCACCCGCTGGAGGCGCTGCCTGGGAGACGACCAGCTGCAAGACACCGCCGTGCCTCGCCGCACAAGGGGGCGAGACCCTCCCCACCACGAGATCCTGTCGCTGGACGCGGAGAAGAGCACCGCCGCCTCCGTCCGCCGCCCGGGCTTAGCCTGACGGCCTGCTCCAGCGACGGCGAGGGGAGGTGCAAGGCGAAGGGGGCTGCTGTGGCGCTTGCTGGGTCCGGGGACAAAGAGTTCCCCTTATGTGCAAGTTGAAACTTCAAGGACGACGTTGTTGGTACATACTATCACAGTTTCAGCATAACAACTACCAAAGTTAAAACTCGAATTCAAATTCTTTAAAAAAAATCAAATTCAAATTAAGGAGCTTAGAGCATCTACAGCCGGACCCCTACTGTCTCCCTAAACGCTTGAAACGTCCGCCCGGCCAGTGCCCGGTCAAAAAAAAGTGACCGAACCGGACACCTCATTTCATCCCTATAAACCCGGACTGACGGGCACCCCTCAAGCTCGTCTCAAATATGAGGACGATATGATGTTGCCCGGTCATGCCTGGGCAGCCTGCTCCACGTCATAGCTATCTCAGGCTGTCCCACATGCAGTCACACACCGGAGCTCTCGCGCTCGTGGCCAAAGCTCGCGCTCACCGTGGCGGCCGAGCCAGAGCTCGTGATCGTGACGGTCGAGCCGGGGCGTCGTAATTTTGCGTGCCGGGGTGTCGTAATTTTGCGTCGATCGACATGCTAGTGTGTTGCTGCCATGTACGTGTGCTACTGTCGTAGCTGCTTTGCCCCAGCCGGGACGTCGTAATTTTGCGTGTCGGGGCGTCGTAATTTTGCGTCGGTCGGCATGCTAGTGTGCTACTGCCATGTACGTGTGCTGGCTTTGCCCGAGCCGGGGCGTCATAATTTTGCGTGTCGGGGCGTCGTAATTTTGCGTTATGCTAGTGTGTTGTTGTCGTTGCTGCTTTGCGCCGTAATTTTGCTGGAGTGCCACAATCACTTGCTGGAGTGCCAATCACTCGCTAGTGCAATTGCGGGCTTGCTAGCTTGCCAGCCCGCTATATATTTGTGTGTTGATCTATGTTTTTTTCATCTGATGCATGTTAGTATGGACATGAGGGATCGGATATGAGATATACAGATGTGGACGACAGAATTTGAGGAGTGTCCGGTCGGTGCCCGTGGACGCGCCTGCGTTTGAGGGCTTGAATTTACAGGTCATATTCTGCGTTTGAGGGCATGAATTTACAGGTCATATTCTGCGTTTGAGGGCTTGTACGGACGAAAACGTAGGGTTCAAAACAGACACGTCCAGTCACTTTGAGAGGCCAGATTTGCAAGTCGTGACTGAATACGAGGGGTCCGGCTCTAGATGCTCTTATGACTCCCACTATCGTTCCATAGAGTTGATAAGTACACACAGATTATCGTATGCAAACAGCCAAGAAATCCCTACTGGAACCTCTGTCAAAGAACTAGTACGGGCAAAAACACAATCCATGCTCCGAAGCATCAGTACTCAAACAAGACATTCATTCTCACAGCATCTCTAGCAGACCCCGTTTAAGTGGTCAAACCCGTAAATTTTTTGCGTTTTACAGTTTTTGTCAAAAAAACATGTCCAGAACAAAAACCGTAAAAGTGGTCCAACCCGTAAAATTTTAAGGGGCACGGAAAATCCACAGCCGAAACCCTTATATCTGAAGGTTGGAAGGCCGAACCGAAGGGGCCCCGTATACCGGTCAAACCTCGTCGGAGCAAACATGTCGCCGCGGAGTTTGCCGGAATCCGCCCTAAACTCGTCGGAATTCATCATCGCACACCGAAAAAGACCACTGGACGTCGCAATCGATCGCCGCCGGTTCGAATTGGACGAGCTCGACCTCGTCGTGGCCTCCCATGACCTCGGCCTGGCCGCCGGAATCCTCCCGGCTCGGCCGGCGCGACTGACAACGTAGCAGGGCGCAGCCTGCGGGCGACAGGGCGTGGCCGGCGAGGCTGGGCGCGGCCGGCATAGTGATGGGGTGCGGCCGACGGGGACGGGGGGCGGCCGACGGGCGACGGGGCGTGGCCGGTGAGGCTGGGCGCGGTCGGCATGGTGATGGGGTGCGGCCGACGGGGACGGGGGGCGGCCGACGGGCGACGGGGCGCGGCCGGCTGGGGGGAGGGGCGACGGCCACCGGACTGGAGGAAGGAGCTCTTCATCCCAATTTTACAGTTTCTTTTACAGTTTTTGTTCGGCTGTAGCTAAAATAAACCCTTGAAATGCCTTTTTTCAACCCGTACCCTAGTTCTATAGTTTACGATTTAAATGGTTTGCTAGGGATGCTCTCACACAAGCGCGGCACCGATCAGTGCTAGCCCATCCATTTGGGAGTCGTTCTGCCGCCCAGGCCCAGCCCTGGTCCGTATGCGCTGATCATACGCGCCGGAACAGGTCACGTATATCGATCACGCGATCCACCTGTTGGTCTGCCCGTCGATTCAGCAAATCTCCCAGCGAGATCAGCTCGGCCGGAACAATCATTCACCCCGAGAAGCAGGAGGAGGAGGAGGAGGAGTGCTCCGAAGCAGAAGCAGACGAGTGCTGGGCGCTGAGGGCGCTGACACGCACGCAACGGCATATGGACGGTGCTCTAGCCCTGTGCATCGTGGGCACTTTACCGTACGTAGCTCCAAAACAAGGAGAAACAAAAAGTGTCACCGGGCAAAAGGTGAACTCCCACTTCCACCACCATGTCACCCACCGTCACCCGAGACGGAATGAAAATATCAACCGATCGACACCCACGCCCACGCATCGCCAAAGCGAGCCGGTCTCTTTCGACGGCGTGGTCCGATCTATCTGCCCCTTTTGCCGTTCCGGGCAGCCGCAGAAACACGCGTCCGGCGCCGGACGCCGTGCGCCCAGGAGAAGAGAACCATGTCCGTCCGTTCTCCCGGCCATGACGCCCGAAACGGCAACGCGAATTCGCGGGGCTCGGTCGCCATCCACCCCGAAGTCTGAACCGAAGCCCCAGCACATGCCGGCCGGCACCAGAGTAGATCTAGCCTCGCTTTGCACCGGCGGGCGCGCGGGGGTCGCTCATTCCGGCCCGCTTTTGCTCGGCTCGCAGGGCGGCCGCGCGGAAAGCGCTTTACACGCAACGCGCCCGCAGGCCGACACCTCACGCCCGGGGACGGGGAGAGATTAGGTTGTTGTTTGATCCTGGGCTGGACTC
The DNA here is from genome assembly GCA_039707655.1 of Elymus sibiricus. Lineage (NCBI taxonomy): Eukaryota > Viridiplantae > Streptophyta > Magnoliopsida > Poales > Poaceae > Elymus > Elymus sibiricus. The sequence goes on from CM077665.1 coordinate 363,986,522, forward strand.
GACTGGACCCGTCACGGTCATCTCAATATCTGATGGACTGTTTGTTGTTCACTGTCGCGTGTAGCACTGCGGTTGACAGATTAGGGCATGTTTCCCGACGCACGGTCACGTTATGTCGTTCACGCGAGTGATCGACCGGCGAAAGCACGACACGTGTAAAAAGTAATGCCATGCTATGTCTACAAGTCTGCTACGTGGACGTAAGATAAGGTCACACTTAGTACAAAACAAGGTGCGCAACAAATTTCTGAACCCGTTTTGCCGAGGTCAAATTCACTTGAGAAAGCGAAACTAGCCGGCTGCCAGGTTTACCCAACGTCTAACGTCTGCTCCAACGCCACACGTTCTCGACTTCTTCAGCGCTGAATCGGGCGTCACGTAGATGAAAACCACGGGCAAAATTAGGTCGGACCCGGTCGAAAGACGACCCTCTTTCCATCCAAGACTTCTTTCGTTCGACACGTCCTACATACGAAACCAAAAACTCCCATAATCATGGGCGTCACGACACCGATCAATCACCCTCCCCACAATCTTCCCCTGGAAAAAAGGCAAGAAATCGCAAACCACCACTTCCTCTGACCAACGCCGGCAATGATACGACGCAAGAAAAGAACCTCGCAACACCTTGGGACGTTTCGCGCGTCCAACGAGGCCACGCCAGGTGTCCGTCTCTCTCTCTGCTGTGGCCTACCTGAGCTTTTCTTTTCCTCTCCGCACATGTGCCATGGTCGCCCACGATGGCTCGATCTGCGTGGGGTGCCATCGCAGCCCCACCCGAAGCAGGCGGGCACCGATGGAGCTTTCTTGCTTCTTCTCCGTGCTTGCTGATGGGACAAGTTCCAGGTCCCTCCTCCTCGATGGGGCCCTTGACCTAAGGCCTTTCCCAGTGCTCCACCGTGGACAGGTGCTAAGCATGCCACATAAGCAAAAACATGACATGGCACAACAATTAAAGAGGAGAGAGCACTTTGGTAACCCCAGGAAGAACCAATGCTAAGTGTTTGAAGTAAAAACTGAGAGACAAAGCAAATGATGTAACTGTCCTTCTCTTTCATTAATGATTAGGCTTATATACAATCTGAGAGGACGCAATAGAGGGACGCGTCCGTTCCCGAACAGCATCGAGGGATGCGGTTGTTGCCGAAGGGCGGTTAGGACAAGGGGATATTTCCCTTTAATTAAGTGTATTAATTAAATCCTAACACTCCCCCTAATCTATTCTTGTCCATGCCATATCATCATCTTGAAAAGAGGCTCCTCCGAAAACCCTGTGGGAAAAATGTGAGGAGTATAATATGTTGCCAAAACTCCTTCAAACCCAGTGGGAAAATAAGGAGAAAATTATGCAACATATAATGGTTATTGTCTCCTTTAACTCAATACGAGAAAACTCATAGAATCAAGAGAACAATAAATATGCCGTATATACTTTCCTAAAAAAAAACCGGTGGGGAAAACAGAAAGTATGGCATACGATCTTGTGTTGATATCACCTCATTAAAAACCTTTATGAGAACCTATAAAGTAAACTCATGAAGGGAAAAAAGAGTATAATATGATGCTTTTAACAGTAACAATTCAGGAAGATACTCCCCTTGATTCTTGCATATTCCGAAGTCGTCATATACCAATTCCATGAACACATTTCTGGAACATAGAAGTTGGTAGAGACCCGATGAACAAATCAGTCGCATGATTTGACTTGCAAGATATGCAATATAGTGATATTGCTTATTATGTAACATGTTTGCATCCGGGCAACACAAGAACATTATCGTTGAGATAATGGTTGGCGGATGTAGCCATGAGGTCTGTTTCGAAGACTCTTCATGAGAGGGCTACCACACCTAGTAGGAACACTAAGCTTGTCTACGATCCGACATAGTGGGGATCTGATCGATGTATCCAATGATATTGGTGTTCACATTTCTGTGAAACTGAAAACCAGGACAAGATGTTTGACGCCTTGGAGATATCGAAAGATATTCTTGAGTACCAACCAATTATGTTTGGTGGATCCAATGGCATTATGGAACGTTGAGTCCCAATATCTCATTTCCATCATCTCTTGGTCTAAATAGATCTTTCTCTACGTCTAGAGAATGAACTACCATGAGAGTTATAAATGGATAAGATTTGTCCACAATGAATTTCTCCAATATATTTTGGATATAGACAACATAGTATACCATAATGTATGAATGAAGGTGCTCAAGTTGTAGTAACGAGCGGTATTTTGGTTTACCCAAATCCTTCATTTTAAACTCCGTCATTTATATGATTACATGTGTCATCATTACAGACACACAAACATGGATAATCATCATTGTATGAGTAATCCTTGTGTATAAGGAACTCACTACGTCGGTTGTACCATATGTACCGACGACAATAAGTCTTATGGTGACTTACTGATTTTACACAATGTATGTTGCGTTTTGCATTTCGATTCAGAAATGAGATTCCATCGGGAATCAATCATATGTGTCTGAATCTAGTGATCCACATGGATATGTGATCACTACATCTATCAACTGCAGAGATAGATGATTTTGTACTGCCAATGACATAAGTTATCGGAAAGAGATTCCACCTCTGGAGAATAGTTGGGTATCTGCGTGAACCCTTGTGCTACAATACTTGCTCTTTGTTTCACCACCTCATTGTTCTCAATTCTGTTTCCAGAAGAAAACTGGTGTAGGTATTGCTTAAGAATACCTTTCCCATTATTGAGCAAGATCATTTCTACATAGATTATACCCTTTGCTTGAGTTCAGTCCGAGTGTTGTTCACACTTTGCCATGGCCATGGTCTTTGGATCTGAATCACTTGAAAGGTTTTGCAATCTAGTTGAGAAATGCATGTCGACAATTGTAGACTTCCGGTTATATGTTTCTCCAGAATCTATATATCAATATATACTTGATGGAAATATCGTTACCCATGGTGACTGCTCGCGATTTCCCAATGCGATTGAGTCGGGTATTCTGATGTCCCGGTCATTGTGTGCACTATGACCCGGGTTGGTGGAGGTTTCCCATCCACTGGGTATATACTACCCATTAGGTGTCTGTCAACGTGAAGTTGACTTGCATTTACTGATTCACAGGCCTTTATATCCTTGCTTGCAAGAAGCTGAATCCTGGTGTACTTTTGCCATACATCTCCCCCTGTTGCATCGAACGTGGAGTGGAGTGGTTTTTGTTGGTACCTCCACTCTTTCAGGCGTACATTTCCAGGATTGTAGGATTGGGTGACACCTTTATAGTCAGTAAATGAATCTGGCAGGTTATTTGCAATGTGTTGCAAATTTTCTGAACGCATGGTTCAGATCTTTGAGTACGAGGATTTGAGGCAGAAATGTGTTGAACATTTCACTAATTTCCTGGCATTCTTCATGGTACTTGAATTCTCCCCCTAATGCCTGGAAATATTCCTCATTGAATCAGCATACTGGCCTTGAATAACTCCCCATGCGGGGGGCTTGAGGTATTGACGGAAATATAGTTATTCCTCACATAGATCCCAAATATATGGTGAGGGGCCAATGATGTATGCCAGGTGGTGATATCGGTATGCAACCGAATTACCGCAGATGGGAAATACTTGGTAGATTTCCACGTATCAAAGATAGAGGGGAATAATATTATGCAGTTTGGTCATGAGCGTGTAAAACTCCATGACTCCAACGTAAAGTTGGTAAGTTGCAATTCCAAAGTATAGATAATGCAATGAGCTTAACTCTTTGGATAAAGGATTCTACCAAACCATTTTGAGTCTAGACATTAGGACAAATTGCTAAACTTCAATCCGAGGGCCAATATAGAAGGCACTCAAGGAGAATTCTGCAATGTTATCCATTCGATTTGCTTGAAATCGATGTCAGGATAATGAACCAATGGTTTCATGTGGATAAACCACACTTGAGACCATCGTATAGATGTGTCTTTTAAAACCATGGAACACCTGAATAGTCTAGTCAATGGATGGGAAGAGCCACTTACCTCAACTTGATGCATTCAAGGAGTCTGAGTGGTTCAGCGTAGACTTTAAGGTGCGCGAGCCTTAAAATTAGCTTCCTCGTGTCACATGTAGTGCACACAAAATCGAAATATTGTTAGAATTTAGCATCATAATAATCATAAACTATTGGAATTGCTGATAGTTTCGGTTTCAACCCAATGTCTCGATGACCAAGGCGAGAATGACAAGTTTGTCATGTACAAGACATTTTGGAAAAACTATCTTGGGCGCAACATGTGCTACTGGTTTTGTAGTATGTGTAGTACAATCCAAATGATACATAGAGAATGTGCTTGCCATATCCGTTGCATATGGTAAAGAGAAGCTAGTCCTCTTTGTTGTCATCATAAGTTTCGCTACAGAAACTATTTTGACGGATATCTCTATGGTTTACTAGGGTACGAGTTAAACCGGGAAGCAATAAAGCATCCTGACATGACTTGAGTACCCACAGGGAAAGTAAATATGACTCGGGGTGAGCCAACAAATACCTCATCGCGTCTAGCGATTTTAAAATACCTCCTTTCTCTCAACGAGAGTGGAAACATTGGACTTCCCTGAGTATAGAGTTTGTGGTGCATATGTCCACAAGGCACATATCATCTTTCATTGGATTGACTCCCGTAGAAAACTATATATAGACATTAAGATTCTCAATATGAGAATCACTGGGAGATATATAGAATACATACAAATGTATTTGTACCAAAGTGCTGATACAATATATTGTGATATACAATATATGATGATAACAATACTTATGTTGTTGTTACAACAACATAAATGGACATTAATTATATTGACCACTCAGGAGATTGAAAGACTATTCATAGTCTCCAAACATGTCGGTTGAGGTATATTCAACCATCACATTCTCCGTGCCTATAGGGTCCCGTCACAGCTGGTGATGTCGGATTGAAGGTTGAAGTAAGATTCAAACCTTTGCCCTTGAGGTTCATTGTATCCCAGGAATTGCTAATACAGAATAACCAGATGCTGAGATCTGAATCTAATGCCTTATGCTATATAAGACACCATTTTTCTGTTAGCAGTGCGATCCTGACCAGAGGAGAATCCAGGATTGCACGCATTATCCCACGAGAGACAAGAGCGATCATGATGTCCATGGCCCAGATAGGGCAGTGGTGGCCATTGAGGGCGAATGCCTCAAATTCTATAGCCATATGTTACCGCTGTGGGTAAACCAGAGATAATCAATTTACATTCAGTAAATTAAAGACCATCATGGTTGATGTTGTAATGAACTTAGCAAAATTAATGGGTATTTCAATAAGTTATCTTGAAACCATTAGTGTAAATCTCAAATTGCTAAATATGACACCTTGAAGATAATCTCCAAAATGGAGTAGATCTCGCAGCACTAGAGAGTATAATCTGATGAAATCAGTAGATACTCACTCGTAATGCCTTATGTCATGACTTAGTAAAATGTGTGGGAGAGCACTTTGTAAAGCAATCATAATGTCGAAAACGACAAAATGTAGGCTTTATCAGTAGTCATCGATAATCTGCGTAGGCAGTAGATCCATATGACTACCTTGTGATTCCAAGCATCAATTTGACGAAATCACTTTGAATTTTGCATCTGTATTTGCAAGAAATTGAAAATTTTAATTGCAAATAGACGTATTAATCTCGACATGTGTTAAACATGGAGATACATACATTCCGGAATACATCGTACTCAACAGAAATACACTACTATTGTAATGAATAGTAATGATGTTGCAAACTTGATGTTCAAGTGAAAAACTTGAATTGTATAGACCTCAAAATAAAATGAGATGATCTTGTATCAAGTTGCAAGATAATTCAGCGAGGTGAATTAATATTTTGCAAGAGAAAATTGATCTCAATCGCAATGAGATTGTTTTGCGAGAAAATATGTATTTCTCAATCGCAAATCAATATTGTTATGCGAGAAAAATTTAATCTCAATCGCAAAACAATGTCGTTGTATAGGGAATTGCAATAGCAAACGCATTTAACATGTTGAATATCAACATACACGCATTTCTGGAATTTTAAAACTCAACAGAAAATGGGTTAAATGCATATCTATACATACATGGTCTAAAGATGACAAGTGCTAATGAATATAGCACTAGTAGTTTGACCATGTTGAGTTATCCTGAGACGTTCAGGAATTAGCCGGAAGACTAATAGAGTTTTGCCCTATTATGGAAATAGGTAAAGTCTTGACAGCCAAAGTGCAAAACTCGCAAAGAGATAAGATTTCATATCTCTTTTCTCCTGAGCGGTTCTAATCGGGATGTCTCCCGTAACTGCCGCCGCTGGCCGCAATGCATGTGCACTGGAGGGCGTTGCTTCCGTGCGCGGGGCTCGCCGAGTGCTAGCCAGCCAGAAGGGCACAGTGCACCGAGGCTGGGACTTGTTGAGGCGACGCTGCCACTGTGCTCACGCGCACGTCGGAAGCGACGCGCCATCGCGCTGGACGGAGCAGCCGTTCCAAACTCCGGCTGTTGGACGCGCCTCCGCGCATGCGTCTTGCCGTCCGAAGGATCGAAGGCACTTCGCGGTGCCTCGCGTTGGAGGCCGCGGTCGTGCCCAGCCATGCTCCGCTCTGGGAGTCGCCTCTGCTTCCCTGCGGGGCGCAGGGGGAGCGGCAGCCGACCCGGGGGCCGTAGTCCCGCGGTGGAGATGAGGCGCGAAGGGCTGCCCGCACGGCTCCGTCGACCAGAGGGAGGAGAGCGCGGCCACGGCTGGCGCTACCGGCCACGGCGCAGGCGGGCGAGGTCGAGCGCAGCCACAGAGCGGTCGCGGGCGGCGAGGCCACGACGCGCGCGTGGGCGGCGAGGCCACGGAGTGGGCGGGCGCGGTGCGACGCGGACGACCGTCGGGCGGACGGGCGCGGCGCGGCGCTGCCTGGCGGCGGCCGATCTTGCCACCGAAAATGTGGCGCCATTGCAGATGCGCTCTCTCTTTCTCAGCGGAGAAGACTATGTGCTGATAACATGTTTGAAGTAAAAACTGAGAGACAATCTGAGAGGACGCAATAGAGGGACGCGTCCGTTCCCGAACAGCATCGAGGGATGCGGTTGTTGCCGAGGGGCGGTTAGGACAAGGGGAGATTTCCCTTTAATTAAGTGTATTAATTAAATCCTAACACTAAGCACATGAACCTAGGCAAACCACTTAAATGAGAGAAGTTAGCCAATGCATGCAAGACTTAAGATGCTAAATCATTAAATAAGGTGTGCTTAGCAACAACAAGCTAAGCACCTATGCATTGAGGAGTTGAGTTGCTAAGCTATTTAATGCACTTAGCACCATTGCATTGGAAGAGGTCTAACCGCCCACGCGCTCGCCACCTGGATGCATGGACGCGACCCATGGCGAATCACGCCCAACACAATCATTTCGACAGGACGAGCGCCATTAAACTGTGCCGGAAACGAAAATATCACGGCCGGGCACCACCGCATATGAATCGAGCGTGATTCGTTGTCTTTTTACTGCAGCCTGTGAAATTTGCAGTGGATAGATCCATGTAGTGGTTCTTTAGATTGTGCTACGAAGATGGCGGTGCAGGTTCTTTGCGTGAGCTAGCACATAATGCATCGAATATCGCCTTTCCCTTTGGTCCTTTTTGCTCTAAAGAGTGCGAGCAATGACGCCTGGACCACGAGCCAGCATCGGAGCTTTCAGCCGGTTCTGCTCCTCGATCTGGCTCCGCCGAGTACGTACGTATGTCACGCTCGCGTACGCAAGATCTAACCAATCTTGGCTACCCGTATCCTATTTATTCGAGAAGACGACCAATTGGACCGGTGAGCATGTCGCCGTCGTTTACGATAGTCGAAGGCGAGACGGGTACGACGACGACGTACGCATACTTGTACATGTGGTGGCTCCTGATTAATTACCCCCTGTGGATTGTGTATCTGCAGATGTCGCGTGACACTGACGTCTGTCAGTATATAGTATCCATGACTGGCCACTTGATCAACGTTGCGATCTGCTTCTCTCATTGGTGACAAACGAGCCAGCAGCTAATTAACACACAAGTGACAAGTCACAGGAGGCTTTGACAAAAGATCAAGTGCATGCCCGTGTTTAATTACTTATCGATTACCGTTTTGTGCCAGACTAGTCCCCACTTTGTTTGAGCACACGCATGAAAAGCCGAAGACTGACAAGAGGGAAAATGACAGCAGCAGCAGCAACAACAACGGCGGTGAGAACATATATTCTTTCCTTGCCGCATCTCCACTCAAACATGATATTCTTTGCGGCCTCCCTGCGCCATTCGAGGCATTTGCTTGACAATCATCTCATGCAAGCGCCGAACATTTTGAGATCTGAGCTGAATATTAACCTAACGACAACACTAGAATGGTTTTTTATCATCGCAAGAAGAACAAAAAGTAGTAGGCTACAATGGCTTTCAAGGCTGGCAGGGGACCGGGAGGTAGCAGACATGGCCTTTAACCGGCCTGCTTAATCCCTCCTTAATTTTTCATAAAGTGAAGCACGTAGAGTAAAAAACTCAAACTGGTTGGAGGAGCAAAGAATGGAAAATGATATTTCACTTGGATGCCTTTGGTAATGCACTGCTTTTGCTTTATAACGCTGTGAAGGCTCTTTACACCATATGAGTTGGTTGGGATTTGCATCTACTTAACCTTTCCTGGCATTAGTGAGATAATGTTGTACAAATCATCCACTTTGGGCAGCACATGTTGGATCATTTGCACTTAAAGTGCCTCTTTCATTCTTTCCCTCTCTGTTCAGCACTCAAAATTTTATATAGCACGATGTACTATGAATCCACGATACAATCTTGTCTTTTTTAATGTCGTAAGGTGGCAAGTGTTTGTCCTCGACTTGTTTTTGTCCGATGATTTTTGTCTATACTGCGAACCATTTTGTCCACGCCTGATTTGTCAAGATTTTATTCTCGAAATGAGGCAGCTAGTGGCTTTTCTGCACATGCATGCAGCTCAACCAAAACACAACTTTTCGAACATTCATTTATTGATTTTATTTGAAGTCTTTTGGTGCATCGGGGGCTATGGGATGCTATGGCCCCTCCTATAAGGTTGTGTGTTGGTGGCCATATTTTTTTTCGTTCTTCAGAAGGTGTTGTTTGGTTTTTTGTTTTTCTATGTTTTTAACGGTCTTAATATTTTTCTTTTGTATTTTTCTTTCCCTTTTCTTTATATGTTTTTATCTTCCCTTTTTTATTTTTATTTTATTCTTTCACATTCTAATTCATGAATATTTATTAAAAATCATGAACACTTAAAAAGACTACGAACATTTGTTAGAATTCACTAATATTTTGAAAGCTCATGGATATTTTTAAAGTTTATGCACATTATTAAATTTTCTAACCTTTTAAAACTTTGCAAACATTGTTTGATCCACTAATTTTTAAAATTCGTGTATCTTTAATTCACAATATTTTTTAATCCAAGATTTTGCAAAATATGCATGAACTTATTTTGATTTAATGAATTTTTGAAATAAAAAATATGACATGTGTCTTTTGTGAGCTAACTGTTAAGCGTGCAAAGATAATTAAGGGGGTTGAGCGAAGCAGGGAGCCGAGCTGAGTGAGCGAGAGCTTCATGAGCTGATCCATGTGAAAGTTGCAACGACAATTCAGCCGTCTCAACGTGGAATAAGAGCTCCCAAGCTGACACGACCACCACCGGCTCACACCGAGACCGAAACTTATAAGGACTACACAACCACACACCTAACAAGTTCACTCTCCTCCCAGAATAAATATTATCGACATACGAATGAAAGAAAAAACACCGTCAGAACATAGTTGAAACCCAATCCAGTATTAGAAACAAAAGCAAAACGACCGACCACAATAATCTGCTAGAGAGAAAAAAATTAAGCCCACAGGTGAATAACGACGGGGCAATGCACATGTTAGCCTCTAGTGTACTCCGTATGAAGTTAGCTCAGTGCTTCATTTTTTTTTTGCAGGGAAAGATCAAGTGATATTACACCAGAGCCCTAACAGAACAGTCCATAAGAAAAGAGAAATTACAACCCAGTCCTGCAGGGCAACGAAGACGCCGTTGACGAAGAAGACGAGCCGCCGGCGCGTCGCCGCCGCTCCTCCACTGCAACCTTGGATCGGAAGGAGTCCCATGGCGGACGGGAAGTCGACGAACCTCAGCTCCAAAGAGCCTCCACCCTGCATCGCCGCCGTCGCCGTCGATCTGGTTCACATCACCGTCACCTTCAGAAGCTTCAAACACCGGATCCGCCGCTCCACGGCCTCCGGCACGGGAAGCAGGCGCATCGCAACTCCACCGAGCTACGAGCGCGGGGAAGGAAGCAGATCCATGGCCGCGCTCCGCAGAGCACCACCACCAGAGAGGATCTCCGCCTCCGCCAAAACGCCGGGCCAGCTGCGTCATCCTCTCCACGACGCCACCAGCAGGCAAACCACTCGAACCTAGACTATGTACAGACGAGATCCGGGGTTTCCCCACCCTCACGCCGCCGAGGCCGGCCGGCGGAGGGAGGGGAAACCAGCGAATCACCGCCGGCGAGCTGGAGCTCAGTGCTTCTTTCATGTACGAATTGAACCTGTCTAGCCGCGGGTGGACCAAATACACAAGAGAAATAAAGACAAAAATGGACGTAGATTCGAACGGACATCTCCTAACCGTGATTGGCCTAAATACACACAAGACACAACAGAATAAAGACAGAAATGGACATGATTAAATTCCCATTTATAATAAAAAACTTTATGGCAGAGAGCTCTGCCTTTCTTTTTCTTTTTATATAAACGAAGGCCTGCCGTTCCATCAAGAGAGAAAAGATGTTTCTCATCAAGAAAACAAGAACGGGACGTGGCTACATCCCTTTGTCTCTCCTCCAAGAAAAGGCGGCTAGGGTTTCTGCCTCCCGTCGGCGGCGCCGCCGATCTGCCACGTCTCCTGTGGCCTTAGGGCCATGGGTGCGTGGTGGATCTCGGCCCTTGCCGATGGGAAGGCTCCGTTTTTTTGTGCTTCTTCAAGTTTTGTTAGGGTTTGTGTCCGGCTCAAGAAGACGAGACGGCGGCGTCTTCTTGAAGATGGAATAAGGTCCTCCCCGTCTAGCCCCCGCCCCGGTGGTGCGTCTAGCATCGTCGGAAGGCGTGTGGAGGTGTGTCTTCGGCGGATCTCACGGGATTCGGTCGGTGGTTGTCTTTGGTGGATCTGCTCGGATCCAGTCTTTGTTCGTCTTTGTTCTTGTGTCTTCAGGTTGGATCCTTCCGATCTAAACTTATCTTCATCGGCGACGGTTGCTGTTCTGGTGTGTTGGTCTCATGGGGCCTTAGCACGACGACTTCCTGACTGTCTACTACAACAAGTTGTGCCCGGCTCCGGCGATGGAGGGGCGATGACGGCGGCGCGCCTTCGGCTCGCTTCAGTGCTTGTAGTCGTCGCTAGGTGGTCTACGAATATGGATGTAATTTTAATTATTTCTAGTGTTCGCTGTACTGCCATGATTGAAGATGAATAGATTGGAAGTTTCTCGCAAAAAAAAAAACAAGAACGGAAAAGGCGTTTGCACCGTGACATGTTTAATTCCTAGCCTCCTAGTCATAGCCCGGGGCTAGGCAGAAACGTCCCACGTTTCGAGTCCCGGTGATTTGACATGGGATGGAGACAAAAAAGAAAAGAAAAAAACAGGACTTTGATCGAGTGCAACGCTTTACCCATGCCTGGAGGCTGGAGCCATCGACGCCCGGCTTCAGTGTTTGGACCTCTGCCTCGGTGCCTTCCTGAAACAGAATCAGGGTGGAACAGAACCAGTGGTCCTTCCTGACGGAGAACAGCTCGCCAACCGTCGCTGGATGCCGGAGCAGGCTCTGTTCATCGAAAGGGAAGCGAACGATGCGGTTGCACGGCGCTGCAGATGAATGCGAGGTTGCTGTGTGGTTGCTCGATCCCAGGTCGATGCTCGATCAGAAACGCTTCACCCATGCCTGGAGGGTGGAGCCCTCAGCGTGGCTCTACCACTGATTCTGCATGCACATTGCGAATCAGAAGGAGAGATTGAGATTCTCACCCCAAACAAATACTACTAGGAATAGGATCAGCGGCCGTCCCCTGACGGAAACAACTCGCCAGCCGTCGCTCGTGGCTGGAAGCACAGGCGCTGTTCACCGAAAGAGTAGCCACGAAAGATGCTCCTGAACAAGCGAGATTTTTTTTTTTTTGATTGGTTGCTGAACAAGCGAGATTGCTGCGTGTTTGATCCCAGGTTGATGCTCGGTCGCTCGCCGTATCGATCGGGCAGCAGGCCTCTCGGTCGCGTCGCACGTACGTTGACGCGAGGCGACCGCGACTACTCCGACACCTTTGCACGAGCTGTGAAAGCGAGTAGTATCACTGTGCCGACGGGTCACCTCCGAGCCGAACCGCCCCAGCTGGGAGCGCTCCGTATTGCAGAGTCGCGACTCGCGCGTGCCAACGCCAGCGCCAGCCCGAGCCGTCGGTCCCCGGAAAGCCGCGCGCGCGTACAAATAGGCCCCCCCGGCTCGGTCGCCAACCCAGCACGACCGCTCCGTTCCACTCGAGCCGACCCGCGCGCGCCGCCTCCCCGATGAAGCTTCTCCCGCGCCTCTGCATGGCCACCACCAACGCCGCCGCGGGCGACAGCGACGCCAGCAGCAACAAGCTGGGCTCGGCGGCGTCCGCGTCCTCCTCCACCGTCTCCACGTCCTCCTCCGCCGCCGCGGCCGCGGTGTCCGAGGCGTCCTCGTCCACGTCCCTCCCGTCCCTTCCTTCGCTCTCCGCCGCGACGTCGAATGCCGCCTGCCGCGCTGCCTCCTTCACCCACGTCGCCACGCTGCTCCCTCTGCCCACGGAGGCGGCCGCGGCGTCGTCCGCAGCCGCGGTCGCCGTGGTGGACAACTCGCACGGTTTCGTCGTCGCCAGGCCGGCGTCCGTGGCCCTCCACGACCTCTGCACCCTGGAGGCGGCATCCACCTCCGACCCGGGCGACGACACCGCGACCGCCGGCTCGGTCAAGTGCGTGGCGCACGTCCACGGAGGCAAGGCCGTCACGGGCCACCAGGACGGGAGGCTGCGCCTGTGGCGAGTCTCCTCGCGCGCGCCCGCCCGGATCCGCCTCGCCGCCGCGCTCCCCACGGTCTCCGACCGCCTCCGACGTTTCCCAGTCCCGTCCAACCACGTCGCCGTCCGACGCCATCACCGCCGGCTCTGGATAGAGCACGCCGATACCGTGTCCGGTGTCGCCGCGTCCACGGACGGCCGCCTCCTGTTCTCCGTCTCCTGGGACAAGACGCTCAAGGTCTGGGCGATCCCGTCCCTCCGCTGCCTGCAGTCGTTGCCGGCGCACGACGATGCCGTCAACGCGGTCGCCGTCGCGCCCGACGGCACGGTGTACACCGGCTCCGCCGACAAGCGCGTTCGTGTCTGGGCGCCCAGGCCCGCGTCCGACAAGACCAAACGCCAGAGCAAGAAGCCGGTTTACTACTTGGTGGCCACCCTCTCCCGCCACACGGCGGCGGTGAACGCCGTGGCCGTCGGGTGCGGGGGGCAGGTGCTGTACTCTGGCGGCAACGATCGCTGCGTCGTGGTGTGGGAGCGGGAGGACAGCGCGAGCCACATGGTCGCGATCGGGGCGCTGCGGGGACACCGGAAGGCCGTGCTCTCCGTCGCTTGCACGGGGGGCGGGCTGGTTGTCAGCGGGTCGGCGGATCACACGGTTCGGGCCTGGCGGCGCGAGACGGACGGCCGGGGGCACACGTGCGTCGCCGTGATCGACGGGCACGGCAGCGCTGTCCGTTCGGTGGCGGTCGGTCTCGTTCCGGGCAAGAAGCAGCTGCAGGGAGGAGACGACGACGACGATGGCGAGGAGGAATGGAAGGTGTGCAGCGCCAGCTTTGACGGCGAGGTGCGGGTCTGGTCGTTGCGGGTGACGACGGGTTTGTAGTAGGTTGGATTTGCTACGATTTTTGACGTTGGAAAGTGTGTTTTCCTGATTTTTTGATCTGATCTTGATAGTTTGAGATAGAGATACGTACGGTGCTATCTGCATGTACATACAGGAAAGAGGTAATTTATCTACCTGTATTTTTGGACTTCGGCGAACTTCTTGTGTGAATATCGATTGAATCCAATGCATGTCGTGTGAGACTTTTTTTTTTGCGGGAAACATGTCGTGTGAGACTTATTGGCACAATTTACCTCCTTTTGTCATGCCACTGCGCCGCCCCAAAGTTTCGGCCAGTCACGCCCTAGCCTTTGGTTGTAAGTCGCATGGCCATTAGATCTGGGCGGAAAAAAAAAATCCACCCTATCGTCTTCTTTCTCGGATTGGATCCGCATCTCCCGCTCAGGGTGCACGGCGGCGCGCCTCGTGCCTCCTTCGGTGGCCGTCCTCGTCGCACGTATCCACCCTCGCCGGTCGTCCTCGTTGCCGGTCCCCACCCTCGTCAACCGCCCTCGTCGCCGGTCCCCACCCTCGTCGACCGTCCTCGTCCCATGCAACAGCTGCACCTGCGGTACAGGATGGAGGCGCGTAGGGAAGGAGGCGGTCGCGTGGTCCCACACTGCGTACGCCCGTCTTACGCGTTGTAGCCGGTGTGACGTCCGAGCCGGCCGAAAGTTCGACCGGCGTGCCGAACGCAAAAGTTTCCCTTTTATCATTTACCCTAAGATTGGCATGATGGTTCACAACCACTAAATGGGAAAAGTGAGAAAATGATTCGGTTACCTCGATTAAATCAGCCACACGCCATATGGCTCAAGTAGGTTGCACCGGACGCTCATATCCGGTTACCGAGGGCCTCCTTCGCTTACCCCTCTCCCTTATCGCTGTTGTAGGGCCTCGTCAGGGTTATCTCGTGGCATGGAAGCGTAGGATATAGAAGTCTCGGGGCATGCTTTGGCACCACGATTTGGGTCCAATTGTCGGGGGGCTATGCCCTTGAGTAGTGTCAGGGTTGCTTTGATGCACAACGCTCTTGGGCGAGGAAATGCCCCTCCCTCCCGTAGACCGCCGCCACCGGTGAGCATCATTGGACAAAGCCCGCAGGGTGGGGCCTTCCTCTAATGTCATGACACGGAGTCGACGCATGGTGATGATTCTCGTCCCTTGGCAACAGTGATGAGGGTCACGCCAGCATATTGGAGGAGCGGCACGTCCAGGTCTGGCGCGGGGGCAATGTCCCAGATCAATGTTTTTTGGCACGACTATTCAACCATGGATGATGGCTTTGCAATGGTGGTGGGGTGACGTCAGGTGGTGCACGTGCGACTTCATGGCTCCCCTCCTAGGACGCCATCATCAGACGTGCTCATTTGGAGAAGGTGGAGGAGGTTGGTTGGTGATGTTGTGGCACACGATATCGATCGATGAAACGGTGGCGAGGCAGCGCCTAAAGCAATGTGTGTTGTGTTGTCTTCTTTTTTAGTGAATTGTCCCTTTGATGTATAGTGTCTTACAAGCGGCGTGCTAGAGAGGTTGATGGCGACAATGGGATTCATGTCGAGGTTGTATTCTCTTGAAAATAAAAAAAACATTTTGGTTAGATTTCCGTGTGTTGTTTATTTGTTGAAGGTTTGGCTCGAAGCCTCGAAGTTATACTTCAGGGGTGATGGCCACATACTTGACTTTTAGTTGAACCAACCAACATCAGAGTGTGAGCCTTTTTTTCCTATTGAATGCATTGATTTAGAGTCTGGTCCCTTATTCAGTCACATCACACTCAACTGGCGGATTATCCTTAGTGGTCACAAGATTGACGATAGGATTATGAAGCTAATGATGTAAGGCAAGTAGTACATGTGAATGGCCTCAATATTTTCCGAGGCAATTTGTTTGGCAAAAATGCTAGACCTATGAAAGGTTTTATGTAAACCTACGTATTTACCCTTGCCACTAATCAAACACTCCCCTTGTTGGAAATATGCTCTAGAGGCAATAATAAATTAGTTATTATCATATTTCCTTGTTCATGATAATCGTTTATTATCCATGCTAGAATTGTATTGATCGGAAACTCAGATACATGTATGGATACATAGACAACACCATGTCCCTAGTATGCCTCTAATAGACTAGCTCGTTGAACAAAGATGGACAAGGTTTCCTAGCCATGGACATGAGATGTCATTTGATAACGGGATCACATCATTAGGAGAATGATGTGATGGACAAGACCCAAACTATAAACATAGCATATGATCGTGTCAGTTTATTGCTATAGTTTTTTGCATGTCAAGTATCTGTTCCTATGACCATGAGATCATGCAACTCACTGACACCGGAGGAGTACCTTGTGTGTATCAAACGTCGCAACGTAACTGGGTGACTATAAAGATGCTCTACAGGTATCTCCGAGGGTGTCTGTTGAGTGGGCATGGATCAAGACTGGGATTTTTTACTCCGTGTGACGGAGAGGTATCTCAGGGCCCACTCGGTAATACAACATCACAATAAGCCTTGCAAGCAAAGTGACTAAAGTGTTAGCTATGAGATCTTGTATTACGGAACGAGTAAAGAGACTTGCCGGTAACGAGATTGAACTAGGTATAGTGATACCGAAGAACAAAGGGAATTGTATACGGGATTAACTGAATCCTTGACATAGAGGTTCAACCGATAAAGATCTTCGTAGAATATGTAGGAACCAATATGGGCATCTAGGTCCCGCTATTGGTTATTGACCGTAGAGGTGTCTCGGTCATGTCTACATAGTTCTCGAACCCGCAGGGTCTGCACACTTAACGGCGTTTTGGTAGTATTGAGTTATGTATAGTGGTGACCGAAGGTTGTTTGGAGTCCCGGATGAGATCCTGGACGTCACGAGGAGCTCCGGAATGGCCCGGAGGTAAAGATTGATATATAGGAAGTCTCGTTTTGGTCACCGAAAAAAGATCGGGCGTCACCGGTAGTGTACCGGGAGTGCCGGGAGGGTTCCGGGGGTCCACCGGGAGGGGCCCACTCACCCCAAGGGCCACATGGGCCTAAGGGGTGGCACACCAGCCCCTGGTGGGCTGGTCGGCCAGCCCCTAAGGGGGCCCATGCGAAATTGGAAGGAGGAGGCCAAAGGGGAAGGAGTCCTCCCAAGACTCCACCTCCCTTGTGGGGGAGGAGTCCTAGTTGGGGGAGGACTCTCCCCCTTGGTTCGGCCGACCCCTCCTTGGTGGAGGGGCTAGGGCTGCCTCCCCCTCCCCTTCCTCCTATATATACTAGAGGTTTTGAGGGCAGCCCCTCACCTGAAAAGCCACGGCTGGCTCTCTCTCCCTCTAGATCTGTTCTCCACTAGATCGTCTCGGTCGCGCTTGGCGAAGCCCTGCCGGGACAGCTCCACCACCACCGCCACCACGCCGTTGTGCTGGGGGAGAACTCATCTACCTCTCCGCTCCCTCTTGCCGGATCAAGAAGGCGGAGATCGTCATCGAGCTGTACGTGTGCTGAACGCGGAGGTGCCGTCCGTTCGGCGCTAGATCGGAAGGACCGTGATTGGATCGCGGGACGGTTCGTGATTGGATCATGGGACGGATCGTGATCGGATCATGGGACAGCTAGCGATTTGGATCGCGAAGACGTTCGACTACATCAATCGCGTTTCTCAACGCTTCCCGCTTAGCGATCTACAAGGGTATGTAGATCCACTCTCCCTCTCGTAGATGCTCATCACCATGGATAGATCTTGCGTGTGCGTAGGAAATTTTTTGTTTCCCATGCAACGTTCCCCAACAGTGGCATCATGAGCTAGGTCTATGCGTAGATGAGATCACGAGTAGAACACAAAGGAGTTTGTGGGCGTTGATGCTCAGATTGCTTCCTCCCTTGGTCTTTTCTTGATTCAGCGGTATTGTGGGATGAAGCGGCCCGGACCAACCTTACTCGTACGCTTATGAGAGACCGGTTCCATCAACTGACATGTGACTTTGTTGCATAAAGATGGCTGGCGAGTGTCTGTCTCTCCCACTTTAGTTGGATCGGATTCGACAAAGGCGGTCCTTGAGAAGGTTGAATAGCAATTTGTGTATCACCGTTGTGGTTTTTGTGTAGGTAAGAATCGTTCTTGCCAGATACCCGTAGCAGCCACGTAAAACATGCAACAACAATTAGAGGACGTCTAACTTGTTTTTGCAGGGTATGTTGTGATGTGATGTGGCCAATTACATGATGAGATATATGTGATGTATGAGATGATCATGTTTTGTATACAATATCACGACTTTCATGTCGATGAGTACGGCAACCGGCATGTGCCATAGGGTTGTCTTTAATTTATTTTCGCCGTTTTTGCTTTACTTTATCGCTATGAGTTAGCAATAGTCATAGACGCAACAGTTGGCGCGACAACCTCATGGCGACACATTGATGGAGATCAAGATGATGGAGATCATGGTGTCATGCCGGTGACGATGAAGATCATGCCGGTGTTGGAGATGGAGATCAAAAGCACAAGTTCATGGCCATATCATGTCACTTATGATTTGCATGTGATGTTAATCCTTTTATGCATCTTATTTTGCTTAGGACGACGGTAGCATTATAAGGTGATCCCTCACTAAAATTTCAAGATAAAATTGTGTTCTCCCCGAGTGTGCACCGTTGCGAAAGTTCGTCGTTTCGAGACACCACGTGATGATCGGGTGTGATAGACTCTACGTTCACATACAACGGGTGCAAGCCAGTGTTGCTCGTGCGGAACACTCGGGTTAAACTTGACGAGTCTAGCATGTACAGACATGACCTCGGAACACAAGAGACCGAAAGGTCGAACATGAGTCATATAGTAGATATGATCAACATGAAGATGTTCTCCATTGGAACCACCTCATCTCACGTGATGATCGGACTTGGGTTGGTGAATTTGGATCATGTGACACTCGAATGACCAGAGGGATGTCGATTTGAGTGGGAGTTCTTTAGTAATATGATTAATTGAACTCATTATCATGAACATAGTCAAAATGTTTTCACAAATTATGTTGTAGAGAAAATAGAGTTGAAAGATGATGGTAGCAATAATGCGGACTGGGTCCGTGATCTGAGGATTGTCCTCATTTGCTGCACAGAAGGCTTATGTCCTTAATGCACCGCTCGGTGCGCCACCCCCTCAAGCGTCGTCTGTAGATGTTGTGAACATCTGACAGGCACGTTTTGATGACTATTTGATAGTTCAGTGCATCATGCATTACGGCTTAGAATTGAGGCTCCAAAACGTTTTGAATGTCACGGAACATATGAGATGTTCTAAGAGCTGAAATTGGGATCTCAGGCTCGTGCCCGTGTTGAGAGGTATGAGACCTCCAACAAGATTCTTTGCCTGCAAGATGAAGGAGAATAGCTCAATCGGTGAGCATGTGCTCAGATTGTCTGGGTGCTACAATCGCTTGAATCAAGTGGGAGTTGATCTTCCAGATAAGATAGTGATTGATATAGTTCTACGAGTCACTGCCACTAAATTACTAGAGCTTCGTGATGAACTATAAAATGCCAGGGATGGAAATAATGATCCCCGAACTATTCGCGATGTTTGACACCGCGAAGGTGGAAATCAAGAAGGAGCATCAAGTGTTGATGGTTAGTAAAAGCACTAGTTTCGAGAAGGGCAAGGGCAAGGAGGGATAATTCATGGGTGGCAAGCCAGTTGCTGCTCCAGTAAAGAAACCCAAGATTGAACCCAAACCCAAGACTGAGTGCTTTTGTTATGAGGAGAACGGTCACTGAAGCGGAACTGCCGTATATACTTGGTAGATAAGAAGGCTGGCAACGTCAACAGAAGTATATTTGATATACGTTTTATTCATGTGTACCTTGCTAGTACTCCTGGTAGCACCTGGGTATTAGATACCGGTTCAGTTGCTAAATGTTGGTAACTCGAAATAAAATCTACGGAATAAACGGAGACTAGCTAAGGGCGAGGTGACGATGTGTGTTGGAAGTGTTTCCAAGGTTGATGTGATCACCATCGCACGCTCTCTCTACCTTCGGGATTAGTGATGAAACTAAATAAATGTTATTTGGTGTTTGCGTTGAGCATAAACGTGATTAGATCGTGTCTATTGCAATACGGTTATTCATTTAAGTTAGAGAATAATGGTTATTCTGCTTACATGAATAATACCTTCAATGGTCATGCACCCAATGTGAATGGTTCATTGAATCTCAATCGTAGTGTTACACATGTTCATAATATTGATGCCAAAAGATGCAAAGTTAATAATGATAGTACCACATACTTGTGGCACTGCCGCCAAGGTCATATTGGTGTAAAGCGCATGAAGAAACTCCATGTTGATGGATCTTTTGACTCACTCGATTTCGAATCGGTTGTGACATGCGGACCATGCCTCATGGGCAAGATGACTAAGACCCCGTTTTCCGGTATGATGGAGCGGGCAAGTGACTTATTGGAAATGATACATGTTGATGTATGCGGTCCAATGAGTGTTGAAGCGTGCGGTGGATATCGTTGTTTTCTTACCTTCACTGATGATTTAAGTAGATATGGGGATATTTACTTAATGAAACACAAGTCTGAAACGTATGAAAAGTTCAAACAAATTCAGAGTGAAGTTTGAGATCATCGTGACAAGAAGATAAAATGTCTACGATATGATCGTGGAGGTAAATATCTGAGTTACGAGTTTGGTATACAACTCAAGACATTGTGGAAATTGTTTCACAACTCACGCCACCTGGAACACCATAGTGTGATGGTGTGTCCGAACGTCGTGGTCGTGCTCTATTGGATATGGTGCGTTCTATGATGTCTCTTGCCGATTTGCCACTATCGTTTTGGGGTTATGCATTAGAGACAACTGCATTCACTTTAAATAGGGCACCATCCAAATCCGTTGAGACGACGCCATATGAACTGTGGTTTGGCAAGAGGCCAAAGTTGTCGTTTCTTAAAGTTTGGGGATGTGATGCTTATGTCAAAAAGCTTCAGCCTGAAAAGCTGGAACCCAAAGCGGAGAAATGCGTCTTCATTGGATACCCAAAAGAGACAGTTGGGTATACCTTCTATCTCAGATCCGAAGGCAAAGTGTTTGTCGCAAAGAATGGGTCATTTCTCGAGAAAGAGTTTCTCTCGAAAGAATTGAGTGGGAGGAAAATAGAACTTGATGAGGTTGTTGAACCTTTACTTCAACCAGAGAGTAGCGCAGCGCAGAAAGATGTTTCTGTAGAGCCTACATCGGTTAAAGAGGAAGTTAATGATGATGATCATGAAGCTTCAGATCAAGTTGCTATCGAACCTCGTAGGTCGACAAGGACACGTACTGCTCATGAGTGGTACGGTAACCCTGTCTTAGAGGTCATGTTGTTGGACAACGATGAGCCTACAAACTATGAAGAAGCGATGGTGGGCCCGGATTCCAACAAATGGCTAGGAGACATTAAATCCGAGAAAGGATCCATGTATGAAAACCAAGTATGGACTTTGGTAGACTTGCCCGTTAAACGGCAGGCCGTTGAGTACAAATGGACCTTTAAGAAGAAGACAGACGTTGATGGTAAATGTCACCATTTATAAAGCTCGACTTGTCGCGAAGAAGTTTCCGACAAGTTCAAGGACTTGACTACGATGAGACTTTCTCACCCGTAGCAATGCTAAAAGTCTGTTGGAATTATGTTAGTAGTTGCTGCATTTTTCAATTATGAAATCTGGCAGATGGATGTCAAAACATCATTTCCTTAACGGTTTCCTTGAGGAAAGGTTGTATGTGATACAACCAGAAGGTTTTGTCTGTCCTAAGGATGCTAAAAGGTGTGCAAGCTCCAGCAATCCTTCTATGGGCTGGAGCGAGCATCTCGGAGTGGGAATATACGTTTTGATGAGGTGATCAAAGATTTGGGGTTTATACAAAGTTTATGAGAAACTTGTATTTACAAGAAAGTGAGTGGGAGCACTATAAAATTTCTGATAAGTATATGTGGTTGACATATTGTTGATCGAAAATGATGTAGAATTTCTGGAAAGCATAAGCAGTTGTTTGAAAGGAGTTTTTCAAAGGAAGACCTGGATAAAGCTACTTAATTGTTGGGCATCGAGATCTATAGAGATAGATCAAGACGCTTGATAAGACTTTCAATGAGTACATACCTTGACAAGATTTTGAAAGAGTTCCAAATGGATCAGTCAAAGAAAGAGTTCTTGCCTGATTTGTAAGGTGTGGAGTTGAGTGAGACTCAAAGCTTGACCACGGCAGAAGAAAGAGAAAGGACGAAGGTAGTCCCCTATGCCTTATCCATAGGCTCTATATAGTATGTCATGCTGTGTACCGCACCTAGTGTGTGCCTTGCCATGAGTCTGTCAAGGGGTACAAGAGTGGTCCAGGAGTGGATCACTGGACAGCGGTCAAAATTATCCTTAGTAACTAGAGGACTAAGGAAATGTTTCTCGGTTATGGAAGTGATAAAGAGTTCGTCGTAAAGGGTTACGTCGATGCAAGCTTTGACACCAATCCGGATGACTCTTAGTAGCAATCCGGATACGTATAGTGGAGCACCCATTTGGAATAGCTCCAAGTGGAGCGTGGTAGTAGTATCTACAGTATGACATAAAGATTTGCAAAGTACACACGGATATGAATGTTGCAGACCCGTTGACTAAAACCTCTTTCACATGCAAAACATGATCGAACCCCAGAACTCATTGGGTGTGAGATTCATAACAATGTAAATCACATAGCGATGTGAGCTAGATTATTGACTCTAGTGCAAGTGGGAGACTGTTGGAAATATGCTCTAGAGGCAATAATAAATTAGTTATTATCATATTTCCTTTCTCATGATAACCGTTTATTCTCCATGCTAGAATTGTATTGATCGGAAACTCAGATACATGTGTGGATACATAGACAACACCATGTCCCTAGTATGCCTCTAATAGACTAGCTCGTTGATCAAAGAGGGACAAGGTTTCCTAGCCATGGACATGAGATGTCATTTGATAATGGGATCACGTCATTAGGAGAATGATGTGATGGACAAGACCCAAACTATAAACATAGCATATGATCGTGTCAGTTTATTGCTATAGTTTTCTGCATATCAAGTATCTATTCCTATGACCATGAGATCATGCAACTCACTGACACCGGAGGAGTACCTTGTGTGTATCAAACGTCGCAACGTAACTGGGTGACTATAAAGATGCTCTACACGTATCTCCGAGGGTGTCT
Organism: Elymus sibiricus; assembly: GCA_039707655.1. Lineage (NCBI taxonomy): Eukaryota > Viridiplantae > Streptophyta > Magnoliopsida > Poales > Poaceae > Elymus > Elymus sibiricus. The sequence continues at coordinate 364,009,738 of CM077665.1, forward strand.
GTTGAGTGGGCATGGATCAAGACTGGGATTTGTTACTTCGTGTGACGGAGAGGTATCTCAGGGCCCACTCGGTAATACAACATCACAATAAGCCTTGCAAGCAAAGTGACTAAAGTGTTAGCCACTGGATCTTGTATTACGGAACGAGTAAAGAGACTTGCCGGTAACGAGATTGAACTAGATATAGAGATACCGACGATCGAATCTCGGGCAAGTAACATACCGAAGAACAAAGGGAACTGCATACGGGGTTAACTCAATCCTTGACATAGAGGTTCAACCAATAAAGATCTTCATAGAATATGTAGGAACCAATATGGGCATCCAGGTCCCGCTATTGGTTATTGACCGTAGAGGTGTCTCGGTCATGTCTACATAGTTCTCGAACCCGTAGGGTCTGCACACTTAACGTTCGGTGACGTTTCGGTAGTAATGAGTTATGTATAGTGGTGACCGAAGGTTGTTCGGAGTCCCGGATGAAATCCCGGATGTCACGAGGAGCTTCGGAATGGTCCGGAGGTAAAGATTGATATATAGGAAGTCTCGTTTTGGTAACCGGAAAAAGTTCGGGCATCACCGGTAGTGTACCGGGAGTGCCGGGAGGGTTCCGGGGGTCCACCGGGAGGGGCCCACTCACCCAAAGGGCCACATGGGCCTAAGGGGTGGCGCACCAGCCCCTGGTGGGCTGGCCGGCCAGCCCCTAAGGGGGCCCATGCGAAATTTGAAGGAGGAGGCCAAAGGGGAAGGAGTCCTCCCAAGACTCCACCTCCCTTGTGGGGGAGGAGTCCTAGTTGGGGGAGGACTCTCCCCCTGTTCGGCCGACCCCTCCTTGGTGGAGGGGCTAGGGCTGCCTCCCCCTCCCCTTCCTCCTATATATACTAGAGGTTTTGAGGGCAGCCCCTCACCTGAAAAGCCACGGCTGCCTCTCTCTCCTTCTAGATCTGTTCTCCACTAGATCGTCTCGGTCGCGCTTGGCGAAGCCCTGCCGGGACAGCTCCACCACCACCGCCACCACACCGTGGTGCTGGGGGAGAACTCATTTACCTCTCTGCTCCCTCTTGCTGGATCAAGAAGGCAGAGATCGTCATCGAGCTGTACGTGTGCTGAACGCGGAGGTGCCGTCCGTTCGGCGTTAGATCGGAAGGACCGTGATTGGATCGCGGGACGGTTCGTGATTGGATCGTGGGACGGATCGTGATCGGATCATGGGACGGCTAGCGATTTGGATCGCGAAGACGTTCGACTACATCAATCGCGTTTCTCTACGCTTCCCGCTTAGCGATCTACAAGGGTATGTAGATCCACTCTCCCTCTCGTAGATGCTCATCACCATGGATAGATCTTGCGTGTGCGTAGGATTTTTTTTCCCATGCAAAGTTCCCCAACACCCCTCCCCCCTGTTTTTCAGGGTGGGCCCGCGTCAACAACTAATGTCCAATAAAAAACTACCAACTCACCCCGTAACCCTTATAACCATGTAATTTCACGTAGGTGTAGCAAAGCTCTTTGTTTGGAACCGGTTCTCAGTTTGCTTGGCTTTGTTAAATACTCTAATTAATTATGTATGATTCTGTGAGTTATTAATTTAGAAAAAACTAGTAATGGAAAAAAGTTTTAACATTTAAAATGAGTAATTGGTTTCATGTTTATGATAGAATCTTTGTAAGGGCATCTCCAAGGCACGCATGCAAACCTCCCGCAATGGTCCGGACCGCGCGGTCCGGATCGCGGAAGCCATCCAATGTGATCCTGTATCGGTCCGTGGGGTGGTTCAGACGCGATTTCTCCCGCAAACCGAAGACAAACGTGTGGGAGGTTTGCCGGAATCCGGACCGCTACTTCGCCCGATTCTGACCGCACTGGCCCATAAAAAAAACCCGCCCGCCCTTCCCGCGCCTTCCATCCCATGCGCCTCACAGCTTGCCGCACCGTATTCATGTCAGCCCAGAGCATGCAGCGGCCGTCATTGAAACCGTGATTTGACCGGACGGGAAGGCGGCATAGACGAACACGACCTCTCGGGCCTCGTCGCTTCAAGGCGGACGCCGCGTCTCGAGGAACCAACTCCGGCAGCTGCGCCGAATTGAAGCGGGCTGATCGCCCCAGCGCCTGGCCTAGCCGCAGCTATTTAAGCTGCGCTCTAGTGGCGAGGTGCAGAGCACTAGACCTTCCTCCTCTCCCCCCTCCCTGACGTCGTTGAGCAGCACCGTACCTTCTCGCTCCGTCAAATGGAACCGGCGCCACCATCACCGGCGCGAGTGAAGGACGAGCCACCGTCCCCGCCACGGCTCCGCGTCAAGAAGGAGCCGGCATCCCCCCTCCGGCCGGTCAAGGACGAGTCGTCCCAGCGGCGCAACCGCGGCCTCCACATCGGCGGTCGCGTGAAGGAGGAGCTCGCTGAAAGGATCGACATGGTTGACTAAAGGGGGGGGGTGAATAGGCAACTACCAATTTTTACTAATCTTTAGAAAAATAGGTATAACAACAAATAGGTTGTCTAGATATGTAACTAGGTGAGCAACATATATGATGCTAACAATAATAACAACACAAGCAAGTATATAATATATGATAGGTAAAGCTTGCACAAAGTAAAGGTAAGAAGTAACCACAAGTGGAACCGATGGAGACGAGGATGTGTTACCGAAGTTCCTTCCCTTTGAGGGGAAGTACATCTCCGTTAGAGCGGTGTGGAGGCACAATTCTCCCCAAGATGCCGCTAGAGCCACCGTATTCTCCTCACGCCCTCACACAATGCGAGATGTCGTGATTCCACTAGTGGTGCGCTTGAAGGCGGCAACCAGACCTTTACAAACAACGTTGGGGCAATCTCCACAACTCAATTGGAGGCTCCCAACGAAACCACAAAGCTTAACCACAATGGAATATGGCTTCGAGGTGACCTCTTCCGTCTAGGGTGCTCAAACACCCAAGAGTAACAAAATCCATACAAGAAAGTATGGGGGAATCAAGTTTCCTTTGGTGGAAGTGTAGATCTAGGTCTCCTCCTTCAATTCCTAGCAAATCAAGAAGTTTGAGTGGCTAGAGAGAGAGATCAGGCAAGAAAGATTGGAGGGCATCAATGGAGGAGAGAGAGGTAAGAGATAAGAGGGAGGTGGAAGAACCGCCTCTTTATATAGGGCTCCCCACTTCCCACCGTTATAGCCGGTTTCACATGGCAGCGGTACAACCGACGACTCAAGCATTAGAACCGGTAGGACCGGAACAACCGCCCAACCACCGGTCAACCACCGCATCAAAACAGAACCTAAGGCGGTGGTTCCTCCCCGGTGCAACCGCTCGACTTGAGTACGGGATAAGGTCAAGTCCCGAGCGGTACAACCGCTTGGGACACCGGTAGTACCGGTCGTTAGAGATCGGCCGGAACAACCGCCCCTCATTCGCCCAACAACCGCACCACAACAGAGCCATGTCCGGTTGTAGGCCGGTGCTGGGCCGGTACAACCGCCCGAGTCTGCCACCTAGGGTCAGCCAGCTGCTGGCGGTACAACCGCCCGAAGGCAGCGGTACAACCGCTGGTGACCAGCTAAGGGAAGCACCCCTAGGGTATCACCCCTGGGGTGGAGGTTATGCCGAATGACTGGAGCAAGCGGTACAACTGCTAGGGCCAGCGGTACAACCGGCTTGCATGGTTGGAAAGAAGGGCCCCTCTCTCTCTAGGATGGAAGGGTAGGAGGTGGGTGACAGGAATGTGTACGTGTATTGATTCACCCCAAAGCCTTCCAATGAGAATTCCCTCTCAATAGTACGGGATCCCTACGACCAAAGAAAATAAACGCGTAGAGAACACCATCTTCGTTCTTTTCCGTCCGAAGGGAATGCCTAACCATCTTGTGCCGCACACGGGGTACCTGAAGAACTTGACACACGATTAGATAACAAAGTGAGACCTTCCTATAGAAGACCGTGCTGAATATCTCCTACCACAACCACTTGGAAGCATCAAACGTAGCACCAGAGCCAGCTTCAGTCTTCATAGCGACAAGCAGATCTACCAGATAACCATGAATCTCATCTTGATTCCCAACCTTGGGCAGAAGAACATTCCGGAAAACACGGTGCAAGATATCATAAACCTGCTGCACGTCCTTGGACCCTCCAAGAATGCCACGCCCGAGAATGTACAAGGGGGCTAGCTCCTCCTTCTCCATGGAGGTAGCCCGGTCATGAGGACGGATGCCACCATTCCCAGTGAGGGCAGTATCATCATAGCCAAGAGCGTTGCAAAGAGCACGCCACGGAACATGGAAGAATTCATCACAACACATCAGTGCCGAAGTGGACAGTGGCATAAAACTAGTGAATGAGCTGCACATCAAAGGGACAATTGATAGTCATGAGCTTGATCAAATCAAACCCCTCGCACAGTGCCAACGCCTCCCCAAAGTAATCCAAGTTGTTCCTCCAGTACTCAATTTTAATTGTCCATTGCTTGGCGAACTTGTTCTTGTGATGGTCATAAAGTTCGTGCACAATCCGCACTTGCACCTCATTTCTGAACTGAGGGGTGGACCACCTAGGAGCAACAGGGACATCATATGGATTTTGAATGCGGAACTTCTCCCAATCAGCTTGCTTCCATTTGTGCACAGGCTTGGCAAACTTTTGGTTCGCGGCCAAAGATTTCTCACGACGAGTTGGCTTGGTGTGGATTACAACTTCCTCTTCTTCTGACTCATTGACGAGCCTACATCTGCGAGCTCGTTTCTTGGAATTCTTACGAGGAGTAGAGCGAGAACCTGAGCCACCTGCAGACACACACGAGAAGCACACAAGAGAAACCCAGACAAGATGAGGGGACTGTACGCAAACAGAGGAATATATTAGTTGTCAAGCAGAGAGGATAAAACAGTGGGACATGATTCAGAGAACCCGGTTGAACCGGTCACCCCAGCGGTTGTACCGCAGGTGGAAGTGGTTGTACCACCTGGACAGACAACACCACACCAGTGGGGAACCGGCATATCCGAATTTGAACCATGCACCAATATTCTAAGTTCTAAGCAGCACAAGTAATAGGAGGTGTAGTAGTGATCTCTTCCAACCAATAGTTTGACTAAAAACGCGGGAAACCAAGCAATGCCCTAACAATGGAGCATCCAAAGAGAGGACCCAAGGAAAGGAGAAACGAGGCATTATCGGTGTCCGTGGGAAGAGATCGGAGAGGAGAAGGGCCTCCACAGAGCGGATATGAGAGGAGGCCACAGATCCGGGGCGCCGGAGGGCACTCCGGGGCGGTGGTGGCGGCGGCCGGCAGCTAGGGCAGCAGAGGGGGGGGGGTCGCGCACAAGGGGAAAACTGAGTACCCCTTCGGCCCGGCCCTTCCCCTTTAAGTGCCCGTTATGCCACGGGCGGTTGTACGGCCAGGAGGGGCGGTTGTACTTGCCCTGGTACAACTGGGAGTTAGTGATAGAACCACAAAACTGGACCGGTTGTACCGCTGGGGAGGGACAACAGGATGGCCCAGCGGTTGAACCGCTTGAGCCACCAGTTGTACCGCCCGTCCACAGCCACCACCGACAGGTTGAAGAGACGTACAATTGGAGAGAGGGTTTATGAGAAGAGGAGAGCTTGGGATAGAGGCAAGGCACATGTGTATGGTGAGGTAAGCCCCATGGTTGCAAAAACAAAACACGAAGAATCAAACCATGGAGGATACCCACACCTAGGTCCTAAATAATCTAGCAAGAGTGAATAAAGACCAAGAAACACACACTTGGGCAAAAACAATGACAAATGCCTCACTAGGAGGGGGCGGTGGCCGAGGCCACCTATGTTTGAGTCAATTGGGATGGCACCGCAAATATTTTAACCTTGGGTCCATGACCAAAACTCGTCTTTGAAGCACTAGTACCAAGAAAATGGTTAAAGTGAAAGACTTGATCGATTTATGCATAATAAGGGAAGGGAGAGTTCACTGAGAGAACAACACTCCCCTGTTGGAAATATGCCCTAGAGACAATAATAAAAGTAGTTATTATTATATTTCCTTATTCATGATAATCGTTTATTATCCATGCTATAATTGTATTAATTGGAAACTCAAATACATGTGTGGGTACATAGACAACACTGTGTCCCTAGTATGCCTATAATAGACTAGCTCGTTGATCAAAGATGGTCAAGGTTTCCTAGCCATAGATATGAGATGTCATTTGATAACGGGATCACATCATTAGGAGAATGATGTGATGGACAAGACCCAAACTATGAACATAGAATATGATCAGTTTATTGCTATTGTTTTTTGCATGTCAAGTATCTGTTCCTATGACCAAGAGATCATGCAACTCACTGACACTGGAGGAATACCTTGTTTGTATCAAACGTCGCAATGTAACTGGGTGACTATAAAGATGCTCTACAGGTATCTTCGAGGGTGTCTGTTTAGTTGGCATGGATCAAGACTGGGATTTGTTACTCCGTGTGACGGAGAGGTATCTCAGGGCCCACTCGGTAATACAACATCACAATGAGCCTTGCAAGCAAAGTGACTAAAGAGTTAGCCACGGGATCTTGTATTACGGAACGAGTAAAGAGACTTGCCAGTAACGAGATTGAACTAGGTATAGAGATACCGAGGATCGAATCTCGGGAAAGTAACATACCGAAGAAACAAAGGGAACATCATATGGGATTAACTGAATCCTTGACATAGAGGTTCAACCGATAAAGATCTTCGTAGAATATATAGGAGCCAATATGGGCATCCAGGTCCCGCTATTGGTTATTGACCGTAGAGGTGTCTCGGTAATGTCTACATAGTTCTCGAACCCGCAGGGTCTGCACACTTAACATTCGGTGACGTTTCGGTAGTATTGAGTTATGTATGGTGGTGACCGAAGGTTGTTCGGAGTCCCGGATAAGACCCCGGACATCACGAGGAGCTCCGGAATGGTCCGGAGGTAAAGTTTGATATATAGGAAGTCCCGTTTTGGTCACCGGAAAAGTTTCGGGTACTTCGGTAGTGTACCGGGAGTGCCGGGAGGGTACCGGGGGACCATCGGGAGGGGCCTCTTGCCCCAAGGGCCTCATGGGCTGTGGGAGGAGGTGAACTAGCCCCTGGTGGGCTGGCCGAACCCCCCCCCCCCCACTAAAGCCCATGCGGCTAGGGGTGGTAAAACCCAAAGGTGGAAAGAGTTTCCAAGTGGGGAGGAGGAATCCTACTCCTAGTAGGATTGGAGTTGGACTCCTACACCTCCCCACTTCGCCTGCACCAAAGGGGCAGCCCTTGGGATGCCGGCCTCCCTCCCCTTCCTCCTATATATACTAGAGTGAGAGAGGGCAAAAACACTTCAACCCAAAAGGCCACGGTGCAGCCCTCTCTCCCGATAGATTAGTTCCTCTAGTTTTTCAGCAGTGCTTAGGCGAAGCCCTGCTGGAATAGTTCCACCACCACCGCCGCCGCGCCGTCGTGCTGCCGGACAACTCTTCTACCTCTCCGCTCCCTCTTGCCGGATCAAGAAGGCAGAGATCGTCATCGAGCTGTGCGTGTGCTGAACGCGGAGGTGCCGTCCGTTCGACACTAGATTGGAAGGACCGTGATTGGTTCGCGGGACGGATCATGATTGGATCGCGAGACGGATTGTGACGGGATCACGGGACGGCTTGCGATTTGGATCGCGAAGACATTCGACTACATTAACCGTGTTTCTTAACGCTTCCGCTTAGCGATCTACAAGGGTATGTAGATCCTCTCTCCCTCTCGTAGATGCTCATCACCATGGATAGATCTTGCGTGTGCGTAGGTGATGACCCACAAGTATAGGGGATCTATCGTAGTCCTTTCGATAAGTAAGAGTGTCGAACCCAACGAGGAGCAGAAGGAAATGACAAGCGGTTTTCAGTAAGGTATTCTCTGCAAGCACTGAAATTATCGGTAACAGATAGTTTTGTGATAAGATAATTCGTAACGGATAGCAAGTAACAGATGTAACAAAGGTGCAGCAAGGTGGCACAATCCTTTTTGTAGCAAAGGACAAGCCTGGACAAACTCTTATATAAAGCAAAGCGCTCCCGAGGACACATGGGAATTTCTGTCAAGCTAGTTTTCATCATGCTCATATGATTCGCGTTCGTTACTTTGATAATTTGATATGTGGGTGGACCGGTGCTTGGGTGCTGCCCTTACTTGGACAAATCTCCCACTTATGATTAACCCCTCTCGCAAGCATCCGCAACTACGAAAGAAGAATTAAGATAAATCTAACCATAGCATGAAACATGTGGATCCAAATCAGCCCCTTACGAAGCAACGCATAAACTAGGGTTTAAGCTTCTGTCACTCTAGCAACCCATCATCTACTTATTACTTCCCAATGCCTTCCTCTAGGCCCAAATAATGGTGAAGTGTCATGTAGTCGACGTTCACATAACACCACTAGAGGAGAGACAACATACATCTCATCAAAATATCGAACGAATACCAATTTCACATGATTACTTATAACACGACTTATCCCATGTCCCCAGGAACAAACGTAACTACTCACAAAGCATATTCATGTTCATAATCAGAGGAGTATTAATTATCATTAAGGATCTGAACATATGATCTTCCACCAAGTAAACCAACTAGCATCAACTACAAGGAGTAATCAACACTACTAGCAACCCACAGGTACCAATCTGAGGTTTGAGACAAAGATCGGATACAAGAGATGAACTAGGGTTTGGAGAGGAGATGGTGCTGGTGAAGATGTTGATGGAGATTGACCCCATCTCGATGAGAGGATCGTTGGTGATGACGATGGCTTCGATTTCCCCCTCCGGGAGGGAAGTTTCCCTGGCAGAACAGCTCCGCCGGAGCCCTAGATTGGTTCTGTCCAAGTTCCGCCTCGAGACTGCGGCGCTTCATCCCGAAAGCTCCCTTCTGATTTTTTCCAGGTCAAAACCCTCCATATAGCAGAAGATGGGCACTGGAGGCCTGCCAGGTGGGCCACAAGCCACAAGGGCGCGCCCAGGGGGTAGGGCGCGCCCCCCTGGCTTGTGACTGCCTGGTGGGTCCCCTCTGGTATATTCTTCGCCCAATATTTTTTATATATTCCAAAATAATTCTCCGTAGATTTTCAGGACTTTTGGAGTTGTGCAGAATAGGTATCTCAAATTTGCTCCTTTTCCAGTCCAGAATTCCAGCTGCCGGCATTCTCCCTCTTCATGTAAACCGTGTAAAATAAGAGAGAAAAGACATAAGTATTGTACCATAATGTGTAACAACAACCCATAATGCAATAAATATCGATATAAAAGCATCATGCAAAATGGACGTATCAACTCCCCCAAGCTTAGACCTCGCTTGTCCTCAAGCGAAAGCCGAAATCGATAATTATGCCCACATGTTTAGAGATAGAGGTGTCGATAAAATAAAATACGGACATGAAGGCATCATGAATATCTTTAGAACAGCAACATATATTGACACATAATTTCTTATGCTAGAGTAAGAATTCGTTCACAAGGTAAAGTATGAATCAAGAACTCTATTGAGAACCAACAAACTATGATCTCAATCATTGAAGCAATTCCAATTTATCATAACATAGGAAAGAGTCAATATAAGAGCTCGTAAAGCAAATCCACATACTCAATCATCTTTTAGTCTTTCATAATTGCTAACACTCACGCGGTACCTATGAGGTCAAAGTTTCAATCGAACACAGAGAAAGATAGGGGCTTATAGTATTGCATCCCAACTATTTACCTCAAGGGTAATGTCAACAGAAATAACTCATGCTCACCCACTTCCGAGTGGATATATGTGTCTAGATCATTCCCCAACACATGACACTTGCCAAAAGATAAAGGCGAAATAAAGGAAGTGATGAAGATCACCATGACTCTTGCATAAAGGTAAGTACTAGAAAATAAAAGTAACAGATAGGCCCTTCGCAGAGGGAAGCAGAGGTTGTCATGCGCTTTTATAGTTGGATGCACAATCCCTTAATGCAAAAGAACGTCACTTTATATTGCCCCTTGTGATAGAGAACTTTATTATGCAGTTTGTCGCTTTTATTTCTTCTATATCACAAGTTCGTATAAAGTTTATTTTCCTCACACTAATAGATCACACATATTTAGAGAGCAATTCTTTATTGCTTGCACCGATGACAACTTACTTGAAGGATCTTACTCAATCCATAGGTAGGTATGGTGGACTCTCATAGCAAAACTGGTTTAAGAGTGTTTGGATGCACAAGTAGTATCTCTACTTGGTGCGGAAATTTGGCAAGTATGGGGTGGAAACAAGCGTCACATGTTGAAGGATCTATAACCATATAACTTCTATTCGGAAATAAGCAAACATAACTCATTATGTTGTCTTCCTTGTCCAACATCAACTTCTTAGCATAAAATATTTTAATGAGTGCTCACAATCATAAAAGATGTCCAAGATAATATATTTATATGTGAACCTCTCTTTCTTTATTACTTCCTTTTAATTGCCACAATGACCAATAGCTATGTTTGTCAACTCACAACAAATTTCAATCGACATACTTCTTATATGTGAAGTCATCACTCCCCATAAGATCATCATATATATATTCTTTGCTTTTATTCTATACTTCTTTCTATTTCTTTTTTTCTCAAGATCATGGCAAACAAGCAAAGCCCTCAACTCAAAACTACTCTTTATTATATAACTCTCGGACTTGCTTACATAGGGGGAACATAAAGCAAAACTCAAAACTAGATCACACGAAAACTTTATTCTACTAGATCAAGATATAACCAAAAGGATGGAACTAAGAAAAACAATAAAAGTAAAAGATGTGATGGTGATACGATACCGGGGCACCTCCCCCAAGCTTGGCACAAGCCAAGGGGAGTGCCCATACCCATGTTTTTAGTTGTCTTGCTTCGGAGGTGGTGATGTTATATTCTTGGCGATGATGCCCCTCAGAATGCGATTCTCTTCCTCAAGCTTATTATTTTGCTGTCTGAGATCCATTATTTCCTTGCGAAGTTTTCCAGTGACAGTTAGAGCTCCCATAACCCATGGATGTTTCATTGCTGCGGGGGAAGAAGCAACACTCTTTTTCATATTTTCATAAGTAAGAAATTTAGCATTGGGAGGGATAACCGAATCCGGAATTGCTGAGTTCTGAAGTTCTTCCAACATGGCTCCAGGTTGTAGACGAGAGGTAACTTCTTGGTCTTCCTCCATGGCATCTATCGTTTTCAAGTCGGCCTCCATCTCTTCCTCCGTGGCCTGCCCGAAGTGGTTGGCTTCACTGAATGCTCCGGACCCCGGTGTCAGGTGAGAGGCACGGCTCTCTTCGGCCGACTCTTGCGAAGACATCTTGCTCTAAATCTGCTGCAGAAATAGCTCAAAACGAAAACAGGAGATATTGTCGTGATACGAAGGTCAAAACCTTTGGGAGATTATATAATGAATTTTTACCGACCCGAAGGAGTATACCACAAGAAAACGGAGTCCGGAGGGTACACGGGGTGGCCACAAGCCACAGGGGCGCGCCAAGGGGGGTGGGGCGCGCCCCCTGGCTTGTCGCCTCCTCGTGCACTCTTCGGACTACTTTAAATTTTCCTAATTTTTTAAATATTCCAAAACGGAGAAAAATCGCTATTGAAAAAGTTTTGGAGTCGGTTTACTTACCGTACCGCATACCTATTCCTTTTCGGAGTCTGAATCGTTCTGGTAGGTCTCCCTAATGTATTCCTCTGGAGTTATGGTATTGATAATATTGGTTTCAACATTTATGGGAGTACCTGAGATATAATGTTTGATTCTTTGCCCGTTTACCACCTTAGGATTTGTGCCTTCGGCGTTGTTGATCTTGATGGCACCGGAACGATATACTTCCTCAATGATATAAGGCCCTTCCCATTTAGAGAGAAGTTTTCCTGCAAAAAATCTTAAACGAGAATTGTATAGCAAGACATAGTTGCCTACATTGAATTCATGCTTTTGTATCCTTTTATCATGCCATCTCTTGACTTTTTCTTTAAACAACTTGGCATTCTCATAGGCCTAGGTTCTCCATTCATCAAGTGAGCTGATGTCAAATAACCTCTTCTCACCAGCAAGTTTGAAATCATAGTTGAGCTCTTTAATTGCCCAATAAGCTTTATGTTCTAGCTCTAGAGGTAAGTGACATGCTTTACCATAAACCATCTTATACGGAGACATACCCATAGGGTTTTTATAAGTAGTTCTATAAGCCCATAATGCATCATCAAGTTTCTTAGACCAACTCTTTCTGGATCTATTAACAGTCTTCTGCAAGATCAATTTAATTTCTCTATTGCTCAACTCTACTTGACCACTAGACTGAGGATGATAAGGAGATGCAATTCTATGATTAACATCATACTTAGCAAGCAATTTACGAAAAGCACCATGAATAAAGTGTGAACCACCATCAGTCATTAAATATCTAGGGACTCCAAATCTAGGGAAAATAAGTTCTTTAAGCATTTTAATAGAAGTGTTATGATCAGCGCTACTAGTTGGAATAGCTTCTACCCACTTAGTAACATAATCAACGGCAACTAGAATATGAGTATACCCGTTAGACTGTGGAAAAGGTCCCATATAATCAAAACCCCAAACATCAAATGGTTCAATAACAAGAGAGTAATTCATAGGCATTTCCTGACGTCTACTAATATTACCAATTCTTTGACATTCATCACAAGACAAGACAAACTTACGAGCATCCTTGAAGAGAGTAGGACAATAAAAACCAGATTGTAATACCTTGTGCGCAGTTCTATCTCCAGCGTGGTGTCCCCCATAGGCCTCGGAGTGACACTTGCATAGGATCTGTTCCTGTTCATGCTCAGGTACACAACGTCTAATAACACCATCTACTCCTTCTTTATAAAGGTGTGGATCATCCCAAAAGTATTGTCTTAAATCATAGAAGAACTTTTTCTTTTGTTGGTATGTGAAACTAGGCGGTATAAATTTAGCAACAATGTAATTAGCATAATCAGCATACCATGGAGCATTTCGCGAAGCATTTATGATAGCTAATTGTTCATCGGGAAAGCTATCATCAATAGGTAGTGGGTCATCAAGAACATTCTCTAATCTAGACAAGTTATCTGCTACGGGGTTATCAGCACCCTTTCTATCAATAATATGCAAATCAAATTCTTGTAGCAGAAGAACCCATCTAATAAGTCTAGGTTTAGCATCTTTCTTTTCCATAAGGTATTTAATAGCAGCATGATCGGTGTGAACAGTTACTTTGGAATCAACAATATAAGGTCTGAACTTATCACAAGCAAACACAACCGCTAAAAATTCCTTTTCAGTGGTAGCATAGTTTCTTTGAGCAGTGTCTAGAGTTTTACTAGCATAATGGATAACATTTAATTTCTTATCAACTCTTTGTCCTAGAACAGCACCAACAGCATAATCACTAGCATCACACATAATTTCAAATGGTAGGTTCCAATCAGGTGGTTGAACAATAGGTGCGGAAATCAAGGCATTCTTAAGAATTTCAAATGCTTCTACACAATCATCATCAAAAACGAATGGAACATCTTTTTGCAAAAGATTAGTGAGAGGCCTAGAAATCTTAGAGAAGTCTTTAATAAACCTTCTATAGAAACCAGCATGACCAAGGAAACTTCTTATACCTCTGATATCCGTAGGACACGACATTTTTTCAATAGCATCAACTTTAGCTTTATCAACTTCAATACCTCTTTCGAAGATTTTGTGTCCCAAGACAATACCTTCATTAACCATAAAGTGGCACTTTTCCCAATTCAAGACAAGATTAGTTTCTTCACATCTCTGCAAAACTCGATCAAGGTTGCTCAAGCAATCATCAAAAGAAGTTTCGTAAACGGAAAAATCATCCATGAAAACCTCAACAATCTTTTCACAAAAGTCAGAGAATATAGCCATCATACATCTTTGAAAGGTAGCAGGTGCATTGCATAAACCAAAAGGCATACGTCTATAAGCAAAGGTACCAAAAGGGCAAGTAAAAGTGGTCTTTTCTTGATCCTCTTTTGACACAGGTATTTGAGAGAAACCAGAATAACCATCTAGAAAGCAAAAAATGTGTGTGTTTGGATAATCTTTCTAGCATTTGATCAATAAAAGGTAGAGGGTAATGATCTTTCCTAGTAGCTTTATTTAATTTCCTAAAATCAATTACCATTCTATATCCTGTAACAATTCTTTGCGGGATCAATTCATTTTTATCATTAGGAACAATGGTAATACCTCCTTTCTTGGGAACACAATGAATGGGACTAACCCATCTACTATCAGCAATAGGATAAATTATACCTGCCTCCAGAAGCTTTAGTATTTCATTTCTTACCACTTCTTTCATTTTAGGATTTAACCGTCGTTGGTGATCAACAACTGGTTTAGCATCAGGCTCCATATTAATTTTATGCTGACATAGAGTGGGACTAATGCCCTTAAGATCATCAAGAGTATATCCAATAGCAGCACGGTGCTTCCTCAAAGTTTTCAATAATCTCTTTTCTTCATGCTCTGAAAGGATAGCACTAATAATAACAGGATATATCTCATTTTCATCAAGATAAGCATATTTCAGAGTATCAGGTAATTGTTTAAGCTCAAACACGGGATCACCCTTGGGTGGAGGAGGATCCCCAAGTATTTCAACAGGCAGGTTGTGCTTCAAAATAGGTTGCTGATCAAAGAAAATCTTATCTATTTCATTCCTTTCATTCATATGCATATCATTTTCATGGTCTAGCAAATATTGTTCTAAGGGATCAGTGGGAGGTACAGCAATAGAAGCAAGACCAATAATTCCATCTTTACTAGGCAATTCTTTGTCATGGGGTTGTCTACGGAATTTAGAGAAATTGAACTCATGAGTCACATCCCCAAAACTTACAGTAACAGTTTCTTTCTCACAATCAATCCTAGCATTAACAGTATTCAAGAAGGGTCTACCAAATATAATGGGACAAAAACCATCTTGTGGGGAACCAAGAACGAGAAAATCAGTAGGATACTTTATTTTCCCACACAAGACTTCAACATCTCTAACAATCCCAATTGGTGCAATAGTATCTCTAGTAGCAAGCTTAATGGTAACATCAATTTCCTCTAGTTCAGCTGGTGCAATATCGTTCATAATTTCTTGGTATAAGGAAAAGGGAATTGCACTCACACTAGCACCCACATCACATAAGCCATGATAACAATGATCTCCTATTTTAACAGAAACAACAGGCATGCCAACAATAGGTCTATGTTTACCTTTAGTATCAGGTCTAGCAATTCTAGCAGCTTCATCACAGAAATGAATAACATGCCCATCAATATTATCAACCAAGAGATCTTTAACCATCTCAATACTAGGTTCAACTTTAATTTGTTCAGGGGGCGTAGGTGTTCTATTACAACTCTTACGAACCACAGTTGAAGCTTTAGCATGTTCCTTTATTCTAACAGGGAAGGGCGGTTTCTCAATATAAGCAGTAGGAACAACAGGATCAACATTATAAGTAATGGTTTCTTCTTCAACTTTAATAGGTTCAACTACTTTCACTTCAATGGGAGGATGATATTTAAACCACTTCTCCTTAGGGAGATCAACATGAGCAGCAAAAGATTCACAGAAAGAAGCTACTATCTCAAAGTTAAGTCCATATTTAGTGCTAAAATCACGAAAAGCATCGGTGTCTATAAAGGATTTAACACAATCAAACTTAAGGTGTATACCTGACTCATTACCTTCGTCGAGTTCCCAATCTTCAGAGTTGCGTTTAATTCTTTCCAATAAGTCCCATTTGAATTCAATATCCTTGTTCATAAAGGAACTAGCACAAGAAGTATCGAGCATGGATCGATCATTATGAGAAAGCCGAGCATAAAAATTCTGAATAATAATTTCTCTTGAGAGCTCATGATTGGGGCATGAATATAACATTGACTTAAGCCTCCCCCAAGCTTGAGCGATACTTTCTCCTTCACGAGGCTAAAAATTATAAATATAATTCCGATCACGATGAACCAGATGCATAGGATAAAACTTCTGATGAAATTCTAATTTCAATCGGTTGTAGTTCCATGATCCAATATCATCACATAGCCTATACAATGTCAATGCCTTCTCCTTCAAAGATAAAGGAAAGACCTTCTTCTTGACATCTTCCTCGGGCAAACCTGCAAGCTTAAATAATCCACAAACTTCATCCACATAGATTAGATGCAAATCAGGATGTAGTGTTCCATCTCCTGCATAAGGATTAGCTAGCAGTTTCCCTATCATACCCGAAGGAATTTCATAATAAATATTTTCAGTAGGTGCAGTAGGTTGAGGAGCAACTCTTTGTGCTTACGGTCGAGGTGAAGATACCCCGAACAAGCCCCTCAGAGGATTATTTTCCATAGTAACAAGTGACAGTAAATTTCAGCACACTATATAAATTTTTCCTTACCAAATTCCACTCACCAAAGGCGCTTCACTTCCCGGCAATGGCGCCAGAAAAGAGTCTTGATGACCCACAAGTATAGGGGATCTATCGTAGTCCTTTCGATAAGTAAGAGTGTCGAACCCAACGAGGAGCAGAAGGAAATGACAAGCGGTTTTCAGTAAGGTATTCTCTGCAAGCACTGAAATTATCGGTAACAGATAGTTTTGTGATAAGATAATTCGTAACGGATAGCAAGTAACAAATGTAACAAAGGTGCAGCAAGGTGGCCCAATCCTTTTTGTATCAAAGGACAAGCCTGGACAAACTCTTATATAAAGCAAAGCGCTCCCGAGGACACATGGGAATTTCTATCAAGCTAGTTTTCATCATGCTCATATGATTCGCGTTAGTTACTTTGATAATTTGATATGTGGGTGGACCGGTGCTTGGATGCTGCCCTTACTTGGACAAACCTCCCACTTATGATTAACCCCTCTCGCAAGCATCCGCAACTACGAAAGAAGAATTAAGATAAATCTAACCATAGCATGAAACATGTGGATCCAAATCAGCCCCTTACGAAGCAACGCATAAACTAGGGTTTAAGCTTCTGTCACTCTAGCAACCCATCATCTACTTATTACTTCCCAATGCCTTCCTCTAGGCCCAAATAATGGTGAAGTGTCATGTAGTCGACGTTCACATAACACCACTAGAGGAGAGACAACATACATCTCATCAAAATATCGAACGAATACCAATTTCACATGATTACTTATAACACGACTTATCCCATGTCCTCAGGAACAAACGTAACTACTCACAAAGCATATTCATGTTCATAATCAGAGGAGTATTAATTATCATTAAGGATCTGAACATATGATCTTCCACCAAGTAAACCAACTAGCATCAACTACAAGGAGTAATCAACACTACTAGCAACCCACAGGTACCAATCTGAGGTTTGAGACAAAGATCGGATACAAGAGATGAACTAGGGTTTGGAGAGGAGATGGTGCTGGTGAAGATGTTGATGGAGATTGACCCCCTCTCGATGAGAGGATCGTTGGTGATGACGATGGCTTTGATTTCCCCCTCCGGGAGGGAAGTTTCCCCGGCAGAACAGCTCCGCCGGAGCCCTAAATTGGTTCTGTCCAAGTTCCGCCTCGAGACAGCGGCGCTTTGTCCCGAAAGCTCCATTCTGATTTTTTCCAGGTAAAAATCCTCCATATAGCAGAAGATGGGCACCGGAGGCCTGCCAGGTGGGCCACAAGCCACACGGGCACTCCCAGGGGTGTAGGGCGCGTCCCCCCTGGCTTGTGATTGCCTGGTGGGTCCCCTCTGGTATATTATTCACCCACTATTTTTTATATATTCCAAAATAATTCTACGTAGATTTTCAGGACTTTTGGAGTTGTGCAGAATAGGTATCTCAGATTTGCTCCTTTTCCAGTCCAGAATTACTGCTGCCAGCATTCTCCCTCTTCATGTAAACCTTGTAAAATAAGAGAGAAAAGGCATAAGTATTGTACCATAATGTGTAACAACAGCCCATAATGCAATAAATATCGATATAAAAGCATGATGCAAAATGGACGTATCAGTAGGAAATTTTTTGTTTCCCATGTAATGTAACCCTTCAGTGGTATCATGAGCTAGGTCTATGTGTAGATGAGATCACGAGTAGAACACAAAGGCGTTTGTGGGCGTTGATATTCAGATTGCTTCCTCCCTTGGTCTTTTCTTGATTCAGCGGTATTGTGGGATGAAGCGGCCCGGACCAACATTACTCGTACGCTTACGAGAGACCGGTTCCATCAACTGACATGTAACTTTATTGCATAAAGATGGCTGGCGGGTGTCTGTTTCTCCCACTTTAGTTGGATCGGATTCGACAAAGGCGGTCCTTGAGAAGGTTGAATAGCAATTTGTGTATCACCGTTGTGGTTTTTGCGTAGGTAAGAATTGTTCTTGCTAGATACCCATAGCAGCCACGTAAAACATGCAACAACAATTAGAGGACGTCTAACTTGTTTTTGCAGGGTATGTTGTGATGTGATATGGCAATTACATGATGAGATATATGTGATGTATGAGATGATCATGTATTGTATAGAATATCACGACTTGCATGTCGATGAGTACGGCAACCGGCAGGAGCCATAGGGTTGTCTTTAATTATTTTCGCCGTTTTGCTTTACTTTATCGCTCTGAGTTAGCATTAGTCGTAGAAGCAATAGTTGGCTCAACAACCTCATGGCGACAAATTGATGGAGATCAAGATGATGGAGATCATGGTGTTATGCCGGTGACGATGGAGATCATGCCGGTGCTTTGGAGATAGAGATCAAAAGCACAAGTTCATGGCCATATCATGTCACTTATGATTTGCATGTGATGTTAATCCTTTTATGCGTCTTATTTTGCTTAGGATGACGGTAGCATTATAAGGTGATCCCTCACTTAAATTTCAAGATAAATTGTGTTCTCCCCGAGTGTGCACCGTTGCGAAAGTTCGTCATTTCGAGACACCACGTGATGATCGGGTGTGATAGACTCTACGTTCGCATACAACGGGTGCAAGCCAGTGTTGCACGTGCGGAACACTCGGGTTAAACTTGACGAGCCTAGCATGTACAGACATGGCCTCGGAACACAAGAGACCGAAAGGTCGAACATGAGTCATATAGTAGATATGATCAACATGAAGATGTTCACCATTGAAACCACCTCAACTCACGTGATGATCGGACTTGAGTTGGTGAATTTGGATCATGTGACACTCGAATGACCAAAGGGATGTCAATTTGTGTGGGAGTTTTTCAGTAATGTGATTAACAAAACGTATTATCATGAACATAGTCAAAATATATTTGCCAATTATGTTGTAGATTACTAGCTCGCGTTGTAGCTCCCTTGAATTTTTATATGTTCCTAGAGAAATAGAGTTGAAAGATGATGGTAGCAATAATGCGGTCTGGTTCCGTGATCTGAGGATTGTCCTCATTGCTGCACAGAAAGCTTATGTCCTTAATGCACCGTTCGGTGCACCAGCCCCCTCAAGCGTCGTCTGTAGATGTTGTGAACATCTGACAGGCATGTTCTGATGACTACTTGATAGTTCAGTGCGTCATGCATTACGGCTTAGAATTGAGGCTCCAAAACGTTTTAAACGTCACGGAACATATCAGATGTTCTAAAGAGCTGAAATTGGGATCTCAGGCTCATGCCCGTGTTGAGAGGTATGAGACCTCCAACAAGATTCTTTGCCTGCAAGATGAAGGAGAATAGCTCAATCGGTGAGCATGTGCTCAGATTGTCTGGGTACTACAATTGCTTGAATCGAGTGGGAGTTGATCTTCCAGATAAGATGGTGATTGATATAGTTCTCCAAGTCACTGTCACTAAGCTACTAGAGCTTCATGATGAACTATAAAATGCCAGGGATGGAAATAATGATGCGTGAGCTATTCGCGATGTTTGACACCGCGAAGGTAGAAATCAAGAAGGAGCATCAAGTGTTGATGGTTAGTAAAACCACTAGTTTCGAGAAGGGCAAGGGCAAGGAGGGATACTTCATGGATGGCAAGCCAGTTGCTGCTCCAGTGAAGAAACCCAAGGTTTAACCCAAACCCGAGACTAAGTGCTTCTATTATGAGGAGAACGGTCGCTGAAGCGGAACAACCCTAGATACTTGGTAGATAAGAAGGTTGGCAACGTCAACAGAAGTATATTTGATATACGTTTTATGCATGTGTACCTTACTAGTACTCCTGGTAGCACCTGGGTATTAGATACCGGTTTAGTTGCTAAATGTTGGTAACTCGAAATAAAAGCTACGGAATAAACGGAGACTAGCTAAGGGTGAGGTGACGATGTGTGTTGGAAGTGTTTCTAAGATTGATGTGATCACCATCACACGCTCTCTCTACCTTCGGGATTAGTGATGAACCTAAATAAATGTTATTTTGTGTTTGCGTTGAGCATGAACGTGATTAGATCATGTTTATTGCAATACAGTTATTCATTTAAGTTAGGGAATAATGGTTATTCTGTTTACATAAATAATACCTTCAATGGTCATGCACCCAATGTGAATGGTTCATTGAATCACAATCGTAGTATTACACATGTTCATAATATTGATGCCAAAAGATGCAAAGTTAATAATGATAGTACCACATACTTGTGGCATTGCCGCTAAAGGTCATATTGGTGTAAAACGCATGCAGAAACTCCATGCTGATGGATCTTTGGACTCACTCGATTTCGAATCGGTTGAGACATGCGGACCATGCCTCTTGGGCAAGATGACTAAAACCCCGTTTTCCGACTTAATGGAGCGGGCAAGTGACTTATTGGAAATGATACATGTTGATGTATGCAGTCCAATGAATGTTGAAGCGTGCGGTGGATATCGCTATTTTCTTACCTTCACTGATGATTTGAGTAGATATGGGGATATTTACTTAATGAAACACAAGTCTGAAACGTTTGAAAAGTTCAAACAAATTCAGAGTGAAGTTTGAGATCATCGTGACAAGAAGATAAAATGTCTACGATATGATCATGGAGGTAAATATCTGAGTTACGAGTTTGGTATACAACTTAAGACAATGTGGAATTGTTTCACAACTCACGCCACCTGGAACACCATAGTGTGATGGTGTGTCCGAACGTCGTAGTCGTGCTTTATTGGATATGGTTCGTACTATGATGTCTCTTATCGATTTGCCACTATCGTTTTGGGGTTATGCATTAGAGACAACTACATTCACTTTAAAAGGGGCACCATCTAAGTCCGTTGAGATGACACCGTATGAATTTTGGTTTGGCGGAAACCTAAGCTGTCATTTCTTAATGGTTGGGGCTGCGACGCTTATGTGAAAAAGGGTTTTCACCAAATGAGCTCGAACCCAAAGCGGACAAATGCATCTTCATAGAATACCCTAATGTAATAGTTGGGTATACCTTCTATCTCTGATTCAAGCACAAAGTGTTTGTTGCTAAAACGGGTCCTTTCTCGAGAAAGAGTTTCTCTCGAAAGAATTGAGTGGGAGGAAGATAGAACTTGATGAGGTTGTTGAAGCTTTACTTCAACCAGAGAGTAGCGCATCGCAGAAAGATGTTTCTGTAGAGCCTACATCAGTTGAAGAGGAAGTTAATGATGATGATCATGAAGCTTCGGATCAAAGTTACTATCAAACCTCGTAGGTCAACAAGGACGCGTACGGCTCCTGAGTGGTACAGGCAACCCTGTCTTAGAGGTCATGTTGTTGGACAACGATGAACCTGTGAGCTATGCAGAAGCGATGATGGGCCCGGATTCCGAGAAATGGTTAGAGGCCATGAAATCCGAGATGGGATCCATGTATGAAAACAAAGTATGGGCTTTGGAAGTATTACCTGAAGGGCGAAAGGCCATTCAGAACAAATGGATCTTTAAAAGGAAGACGGACGCGGACGGTAATGTCACCGTCTATAAAGCTCGACTTGTGGCAAAGGGTTTTTCACAAGTTCAAGGAGTTGACTACGATGAGACTTTCTCACCCGTAGCGATGCTAAAGTCTGTTGGAATTATGTTAGCAGTTGCTGCATTTTTCGATTATGAAATCTGGCAGATGGATGTCAAAACATCGTTTCCTTAACGGTATCCGTGAGGAAAGGTTGTATGTGATACAACCGGAAGGTTTTGTCAGTCCTGAGGATGCTAAAAATGTATGCAAGCTCCAGCAATCCTTCTATGGACTGGAGCAAGCACCTCGGAGTTGGAATATATGCTTTGATGAGGTGATCAAAGTTTTTGAGTCTATACAAAGTTTATGAGAAACTTGTATTTACAATAAAGTGAGTGGGAGCACTATAGAATTTCTGATAAGTATATGTGGATGACATATTGTTGATCGGAAATGATGTAGAATTTCTGGAAAGCATAAAGGGTTGTTTGAAAGGAGTTTTTCAAAGGAAAACCTGGAATGAAGCTACTTAAATATTGGGCATCAGGATCTATAGAGATAGATCAAGACGTTTGATAAGACTTTCAATGAGTACATACCTTGACAAGATTTTGAAAGAGTTCAAAATGGACCAGTCAAAGAAAGAAGTTCTTGCCTGATTTGTAAGGTGTGGAGTTGAGTGAGACTCAAAGCTTGACCACGGCAGAAGAAAGAGAAAGGACGAAGGTCGTCCCCTATGCCTTAGCCATAGGCTCTATATAGTATGCCATGCTGTGTACCGCACCTGTGTGTGCCTTGCCATGAGCCTGTTAAGGGGTACAAGAGTGGTCCAGGAGTGGATCACTGGACAGCGGGCAAAGTTATCCTTAGTAACTAGAGGACTAAGGAAATATTTCTCGATTATGGAGGTGATAAAGTGTTCGTCGTAAAGGGTTACGTCGATGCAAGCCTTAACACCAATCTGGATGACTCTGAGTAGCAATCCGGATACGTATAGTGGAGCAGCCATTTGGAATAGCTCCAAGTGGACCGTGGCAGCATCTGCAGTACGACATATAGATTTGCAAAAAACACACGGATCTGAATGTTGCAGACCGTTGACTAAAGACCTCTCTCACATGCAAAGCATGATCGAACCCCAGAACTCATTGGGTGTTAGATTATAACAATGTAAATCACATGGTGATGTGAACTAGATTATTGACTCTAGTGCAAGTGGGAGACTGTTGGAAATATGCCCTAGAGGCAATAATAAAAGTAGTTATTATTATATTTCCTTGTTCATGATAATCGTTTATTATCCATGCTATAATTGTATTAATTGGAAACTCAAATACATGTGTGGGTACATAGACAACACTGTGTCCCTAGTATGCCTCTAATAGACTACCTCGTTGATCAAAGATGGTCAAGGTTTCCTAGCCATAGACATGAGATGTCATTTGATAACGAGATCACATCATTAGGAGAATGATGTGATGGACAAGACCCAAACTATGAACATAGCATATGATCGTGCCAGTTTATTGCTATTGTTTTCTGCATGTCAAGTATCTGTTCCTATGACCATGAGATCATGCAACTCACTGACACCGGAGGAATACCTTGTGTGTATCAAACGTCGCAACGTAACTATAAAGATGCTCTACAGGTATCTCCGAGGGTGTCTGTTGAGTTGGCATGGATCAAGACTGGGATTTGTTACTCCGTGTGACTAAGAGGTATCTCAGGGCCCACTCGGTAATACAACATCACAATGAGCATTGCAAGCAAAGTGACTAAAGAGTTAGTCATGGGATCTTGTATTACGGAACGAGTAAGGGACTTGCCGGTAACGAGATTGAACTAGGTATAGAGATACCGACGATCGAATCTCGGGCAAGTAACATACCGAAGAAACAAAGGGAACAGCATATGGGATTAACTGAATCCTTGACATAGAGGTTCAACCGATAAAGATCTTCGTAGAATATGTAGGAGCCAATATGGGCATCCAGGTCTTGCTATTGGTTATTGACCGTAGAGGTGTCTCGATCATGTCTACATAGTTCTCGAACCCGCAGGGTCTGCACACTTAACGTTCGGTGACGTTTCGGTAGTATTGAGTTATGCATGGTGGTGACCGAAGGTTGTTCGGAGTCCCGGATGAGATCCCGGACATCACGAGGAGCTCCGGAATGGCCCAGAGGTAAAGTTTGATATATAGGAAGTCCCGTTTTGGTCACCGGAAAAGTTTCGGGTACTTCGGTAGTGTACCGGGAGTGCCGGGAGGGTACTGGGGGACCATCGGGAGGGGCCTCTCGCCCCAAGGGCCTCATGGGCTGTGGGAGGAGGTGAACCAGCCCCTGGTGGGCTGGCAGAACCCCCCCACTAAATCCCATGCGGCTAGGGGTGGGAAAACCCAAAGGTGGAAAGAGTTTCCAAGTGGGGAGGAGGAATCCTACTCCTAGTAGGATTGGAGTTGGACTCCTACACCTCCCCACTTCGGCCGCACCAAAGGGGCAGCCCTTGGGGCGCCGGCCTCCCTCCCCTTCCTCCTATATATACTAGAGGGAGAGAGGGCAAAAGCACTTCAACCCAAAAGGCCACGATGCAGCCCTCTCTCCCGATAGATTAGTTCCTCTAGTTTTTCAGCAGTGCTTAGGCGAAGCCCTGCTGGAATAGTTCCACCACAGCCGCCGCCACGCCGTCACGCTGCCGGAGAACTCTTCTACCTCTCCGCTCTCTCTTGCTGGATCAAGAAGGCGAAGATCGTCATCGAACTGTACGTGTGCTGAACGCGGAGGTGCCGTCCGTTCGGCACTAGATTGGAAGGACCGTGATTGGTTCGCGGGACGGATCGTGATTGGATGGTGAGACGGATTGTGACGGGATCACGGGACGGCTTGCGATTTGGATCGCAAAGACGTTTGACTACATCAACCGCGTTTCTTAACGCTTTCGCTTAGCGATCTACAAGGGTATGTAGATCCTCTCTCCCTCTCGTAGATGCTCATCACCATGGATAGATCTTGCGTGTGCGTAGGAAATTTTTTGTTTCCCATGGAACGTAACCCTTCAGTGGTATCATGAGCTAGGTCTATGTGTAGATGAGATCACGAGTAGAACACAAAGGCGTTTGTGGGCGTTGATATTCAGATTGCTTCTTCCTTGGTCTTTTCTTGATTCAGCGGTATTGTGGGATGAAGCGGCCCGGACCAACATTACTCGTACGCTTACGAGAGACCGGTTCCATCAACTGACATGTAACTTTTTTGCATAAAGATGGCTGGCGGGTGTCTGTTTCTCCCACATGTAACGTAACCCTTCATCCCCTATGTCCATGCCTACACCTAAGCAAGATAAAATGATGAGTGTGGTGGGGTGTGCAATAAGTCAAGCCACATTGCTCGAATCAATGATATTTAGCTCATGCCTTAACTCGCGAAATCTTGCTTCATCCAATGGCTTCGTGAAAATATCTGCAAGCTGTTCATTGGTATTGAGACGAATAAGACCAATTTCTCCACGCTTGATATGATCCCAGATGAAGTGATGACGAATTTTAATGTGCTTCGTCTTGCAATGTTCGACCGGGTTGTTGGAGATCCTGATAGCACTCTCATTGTCACAGTAGAGGGGCACTTTGTCACACGTGACACCGTAATCCTTTAAAGTTTGCCTCATCCAGATCAACTGTGCACAACAACTTGTTGCGGCTACATATCCGGCCTCGGTGGACGAGAGAGAAACACAGTTTTGTTTTCGAAGACCAACTTACCAAAGAGCGACCAAGGAATTGGCAACCTCCCGAAGTTGACTTCCTCTCCACATGGTCTCCCGCCCAATCCGAGTCCGAATATCCTATGAGATCAAATGAAGCACCTTTGGGGTACCATAATCCAAAGTTTGGGGTATGGGCCAAATATCGAAAGATTCATTTGACAGCCACATAGTGACTCTCCTTAGGTGCGGATTGAAATCGGACACAAATTCTCACACTCAACATGATATCCGGCCTAGATGCACAAAGATAAAGAAGGGATCCAATCATGGAGCGACATACCTTTTGATCCATGGCTTTACCATTGGGATCACTATCAAGTTGGCATTTGAGCGGCATGGGAGTGTTGGCCTTAGCCGGCTTGAGATCATCCAACTTGAATCTCTTGAGCATGTCTTGAGTGTATTTAGCTTGGTTGATGAAGGTTCCTTGACTTCATTGATTGACTTCGAATCCAAGGAAGAACTTCAACTCCCCCATCATGGACATCTCAAACTCTTTCGTCATCAGTGCGGCAAACTCATCATTGAAAACTTTGTTAGAAGAACCAAAGATAATATCATCAACGTATAGTTGGCATACGAATAAGGTCCCGTTAACCCTCTTTATGAAAAGAGTGGGATCGATGTTCCCAATTTCAAACCCACGGTGTTGCAACATCTCGGTAAGGTGCTCATACCATGCTCGTGGGGCTTGTTTAAGGCTGTAGAGTGCCTTATCGAGAACGTATACATGATTGGGGAACTTAGGATCCTCGAACCCCGGGGGTTGCTTGACATATACCAACTCCTTAAGTGGACCATTAAGAAAAGCACTCTTCACATCCATTTGATATAATTTGAAATCATGATGAGATGCATAAGCAAGAAATATGCGAATAGATTCAAGGCGAGCGACGGGAGCAAAGGTTTCACCGTAGTCGATACCCTTGACTTGGGAGTAGCCTTGAGCCACCAATCTTGCCTTGTTGCGAATGACTACACCGTTTGCATCTTGCTTGTTCTTAAAGATCCATTTGGTTCCAATGGCATTGTGATTCTCCTTTGGTCTTGGCACCAACCGCCACAATTTGTTGCGCTCGAAGTTGTTGAGTTCATCGTGCATGGCTTCAAGCCATTCCATGTCCTTGAGCGCTTCTTGTACCTTGAGGGGTTCAATGCAAGAAACAAATGCGTGATGTGCACAAAAGTTTGTTAATTGACGACGAGTAGTTACCCCTCTCTTCAAGCTTCTGTAGACGTTCTCTAGGAGGTATTGCTTGGTTTTAAGCTTTGAAGCAATCTTGGCAGCTCGTCGTTCTAAAATCTCTTCCATGGAAGGTTGCGGTGTATCGTCTTGACGTGCTTGAGAGCCATCGCTGGCTTGTCCTTGATCCTGATCAAGATCTTGACCTTGAGCTTGCTCGGGGTTGTGAACTTGATCTTGAGCATCTTGTGGTACGTCATCATTACCATGAGGTTGATCTTGCTCTTGATCTTGTTCACAAGGTTGAGGGCCTTCACTTTGTTCTTCGGAAGCGTGTGGGTCTTGCGTCGGTGATGGTCCACTTGTGTGGAACATTGTCCTTCTCCTTCAGCCACAACGGGTTTCTCAACAGGTAGATAGTGTCCCACACCCATTCTTCTTATAGCTTGGGGAGGAATTTCATCACCTACATCACAAAGACCACTTTGCTCCACTTGGGAGCCATTATTTTCATCAAACTCTACGTTACACGTCTCCTCAATGAGTCATGTGGACTTGTTGAGGACACGGTAAGCATGAGAGTTTGTAGCATAACCAACAAATATGCCCTCATGAGCTCTAGAATCGAATTTAGACAAACGAACACCTTTCTTGAGAATGAAACACTTACAACCAAACACCCGGAAGTACTTGAGGTTGGGCTTGTTACCGGTAAGTATCTCATATGGAGTCTTTTTCAAGCCTTTGCGGAGGTAGAGCCGATTAGATGCATGACACACGGTGTTGATGGCTTTGGCCCAAAAGTTGTACGGACATTTGAATTCCGCCATCATGGTCCTTGCCGCATCCATCAACGTCCGGTTCTTCCTCTCCGCAACACCGTTTTGTTGAGGGGTATAGGGTGCAGAGTATTGGTGCTTGATTCCCTCATCACTGAGAAACTCGTCCAAGGTGTAGTTCTTGAACTCGGTGTCGTTGTCATTTCTAATCATCAATATCTTTGCATCATGTTGACGTTGAGCTTCATTTGCAAAGTTGATGACTGTTTGTTGGGTCTCACTCTTCCTCTTGAAGAAATATACCCAGGTGTATCTTGAGTAATCATCCATAATCAGCAAGCAATACCTTCTCCCCCCAAGACTATCAAATGATGGAGGGCCGAAGAGATCCATGTGAAGGAGCTCTAGGGGCCTCTTGGAGTAAATAGTATTCGTGGGGCGGTGAGACGTCTCATGTAGCTTTCCCTCGATACAAGCACTGCAAGCACGGTCTTTGGCAAAACTCACATTTGTTAGTCCACGAACGTGATCCCCTTTGAGGAGACTTTGCAAAGATCTCATATTGACATGGGCTAGCCGACGATGCCAAAGCCATCCCACATCAACTTTAGCCATTAGGCATGTCGCGGCCTTAGCGGGTCGCTCCGAAAAGTTAATCACATAGAGACCGTTCTCGACATGCCCAACAAAGGCTACTTTAAGAGTCTTGCTCCACAAAAGGGTCACAATATCAATGCCAAAGAAAGTATTGAAACCCATGAGTGCAAGTTGATGAACAGAAAGTAAATTGTATGCGAGGGTCTCAACAAGCATGACTCTCTCAATAGTTAAGTCCGGAGAGATAATCACCTTACCAAGACCAAATACCTTTGAACTTGTGTCATCACCAAATGAGACTTAGTGGCCAACGATGCACCGGGTCGAACGTCCACCACCAAGTCCTTGCTTCCAGTCATATGATTTGTTGCTCCACTATCAAGCAATCGTGATACCCCTCCGGAAGCAAACTCCTACAATAGATCAATGCTTGGATTTAGGTACCCATTCTTTAATGGGTCCTTTCATGTTAGTAACAAGGGTCTTAGGAACCCAAATAGACCATTCAATGTGCTCATAAGAAGAACCAACGTATTTGGCATAAACATGCCCATCACTAGCACGACATAAAACATAAGAAGGGTTAAAATCGCCGGCCTTGTTGGTGGAGGTGGTCTTGCCCTTCTTGGCATTACCACCCACAACATTGTCCTTTTTCTTCTCATGAGTGGTCTTCTCCGCTTTGACAAAGGTTTCCTTAAGTGGGGGAGGTTGCTTGGTCTTCAACTTATTCTTCTTCTTAGGCTTAGGTGCAAACCCAATCCCTTCCTTGGCTACAACTTCCTTTTGATTACTCAAAAGGTCATTGAGATTCTTCTCACCTTGGATACAAGTCACAAGGCCTTTCTCAAGTTGCTCTTTCAACTTGGAATTTTCCTCCACAAGGTCTGCATGCTCACAACAAGGGTTAGTAGCAATGGCATTATCAATTAATACAAAAGGAGTACATGTGGCTATTTCCTTAGTGGGTTTTACTTGGAGTTGATCGTGAGACTCCTTAAGAGAGGCATATGCACCCTTCAAAGCCTTGTGGGCTTTGTCAAGTGCGTCAAACTCTTCCTTGAGTCTATCATGGTCAACCCCAAGTGCAACCTTATCAGACTTGAGCACACGATTAAGAACAATATCATGATCATGATCTTTATGTAATTTAGCAAGGTCAACGTTTTGTGACTCCTCAAGAGCCAAACGATGACTTCGATCTTCCTCAAGAGATATGGAAAGATCCTCTATCTCATCGACATAATCACGACTATGCCCCTTCAACTCCTCAAGGGATTCCTCTTGAGACTCAATGATATCATTGGCCTCACCAAGTTGTTTCAAGAGAGCAACAAAGTGCTTCTTAGATCTGCCTTTGAGTTTACCCAAGAATTTGTCAACTCATTCTCGCCCTCCTTCACCTCCTCATGTTCATCCACACAATCCAACAAAAAGGAGTGGTAGAAATGGAAGTTTTAATGTTTGAGGTTTTGACGTTGGAGGTTACCTTGGTGATACCTTTGGCCATGAGGCACCTAGCAATGTGGTTTTCGTTGGGGGCATCGAAGAGTGACACCTTGGTTGGGGTAGAGGACGCAATAGCCATTGTATCCATTGCCATCCCTTCACCACTAGTATCTTCGTCATCAACATCATCATCATTTGAGGCATATTCTTCTTGAGCCACCAACACCTTGTGAGGTGCCTTCTTGATGAAGTTGTTCTTATTGGGAAATGACTTGGCCTTATCTTTGTGAATGAGCTTGCCACCATTGTCTTCTCTCTTCTCATATGAGCAATCTACTACGATCTAGTCGGCCTAACTAAACCAAAGATTCGAAGAAGAAATACGATGCTATAAGCAATCATGCATATAAGAGATCAAAGAAGACTCAAATAATATTCATGGATAGAAACTGATCATGAACTCAAAATTCATCGGATCCCAA
Organism: Elymus sibiricus; assembly: GCA_039707655.1. Taxonomy (NCBI): domain Eukaryota; kingdom Viridiplantae; phylum Streptophyta; class Magnoliopsida; order Poales; family Poaceae; genus Elymus; species Elymus sibiricus. Next base: position 364,039,865 of record CM077665.1, read on the forward strand.
CAAACACACCGCAAAAGTTTACATCAAATAGATCTCCAAGAGACCATTGTATTGAGAATCATAAGAGAGAGAGAAGAAGCCATCTAGCTACTGCCTACGGACCCGTAGGTCTATGGTGGACTACTCACGCATCATCGGAGAGGCACCTATGAGGAAGATGAACCCCTCCGTGATGGTGTTTAGATTGGATCTCTTGGTTCTGGAACTTGCGGCGGCTGGAATTGTGTTTCATCGACTCTTCTAGGGTTTTTGGATTTTCTCGGAATGTATAGGCTCGTGTTCGGTTGAGGGGGTGCCCGAGGTGCCCATCCTCCACCAGGCCGCGCCAGGGGGCCTCTGGCGCGCCCTGGTGGGGGATGGCCACCCTGGGCCCCCTCTTCTGGTGTTCTTTGGCCCATCTTCTTTCTTCTGGTCCATCAAAAATCCACAAAAATCCCCGCAGCGTTTGGGCTCCGTTTGGTATTGATTTTCTGCGAAGTAAAAAACAAGCAAAAACAGCAACTCGCACTTTGGCACTATGTCAAAAGGTTAGTCCCAAAAAATGATATAAAGTTGTAATAAAATGATTGTAAAACATCCAAGAATGATAATATAACAACATGGAACAAGCAAAAATTATAGATACGTTGGAGACGTATCAGCATCCCCAAGCTTAATTCCTACTCGTCCTCGAGTAGGTAAATGATAAAAACAAATTTTTTGATGTGGAATGCTGCCTAACATGTTCATCATATTCTTTTCTTCTTTGTATAGCATGGACATTTGGACTTATAATGATTCAAAGCAATAATCTAGTTTTAACATAATGACTTCAATACTCAAGCATGTCAACAAGCAACCATGTCTTTCAAAATATCAACACTAAAGAAAGTTATCCATAGCCCATCATGCTCAATCATTGATCCTTTCATGAAACACACTCAAATATTAGCTATGCCCAATGCTCAAGTACGATCATAGTGCCCCCTAGTTGGTGCTTATAAGAGAAGATGGAGACTCAAAGCAAAATAAATAAATAAAAATTGCATAAAGTAAATAGATAGGCCCTTCGCAGAGGGAAGTAGGGATTTGTAGAGGTGCGAGAGCTCAAGGTTTAAATTGAGAGAGAGAAATATTTTGGGTGGCATGCTTTTCCTGTCAAAGAAAACGACAAAGTAGTTCACAATACTTTCCATGCTAGATCTATCATAGGCGGTTCCCAAACAGAAAATAAAGTTTATTCCTTTTTCCACCAAACTTTCACTTTCCATGGCGGGCCGTATCCACGGTTGCCTTCCATACCAACACTTTCCAAGGAATTTATTATTTGACAACATAAAGTAAATATTTTTTATTTTTCATTTCGGGAATCGGCATCCCTATTACCGCCGTACTCTCGTGCAATGACAAGTGAATAAACACTCATCTTGAGAATAACATATCTAGCATGGAAAAATATTGGACACTCCCCACCGTTTCATGAGCGATACGGGCACACAAAAGAGAAAATTTATTTTGAAGATTTAGAGATAGCACATACAAATTTTCTTAGAACGGCATGGAAATACCGCATATAGGCAGGTATGGTGGGCTCATGAGGCAAAACTTGGTTTAAGGATTTTGGATGCAGAAGTAGTATTTCTACTTAGTACAAATGTAGGCTAGCAAATAGATTGGGAAGCAACCAAACCAAGAAACTAAAAATCACATAAGTGAGCATTGAACATAACTAACACCGAATAATGCACCACAAGTAGGATGTAACTTCATTGCATAACTATTGACTTTCGTGCATGCATAGGGAATCACAAACCTTAACACCAATATTCCTACTAAGCATAATTACTTACTAACATGACTCACATATTACTATCATCATGTTTCAAAACTATTACAAGGAATCAAGTTTTAATTTGTCCAATGATCTTCATGAAAGTTTTTATTATATCATCATTGGATATCTATCACTTTGGGACTAGTTTCATATATTGCCATTGCTTTTTGGCAAGCTCAAACAAATTTAAGTGGAGCACATGAGCATAAAGATTTCATCTCTCAAAAAGGTATAAGTGAAACATGAGAGGATTTCTTCAAAAATTTACTAACTCTCAAATTAATCTAAGTGAAGCATGAGAGTATTTCTACAAAAGTTTCCAAACACACCGTGCTCAAAAGATATAAGTGAAGCACTAGAGCAATTCCTATAGCTTAAAAAGTTTTAAGTGAAGCACATAGAGCAATTCTAACAAATCATATCATGATTGTGGCTCTCTCAAATGGTGTGTACAGCAAGGATACAAAGGAAAAACTAACAAACAAAGCAAGCAAAGATACAAGACGCTCCAAGCAAAACACATGATATGTGACGAATAAAAATATAGCTCCAAGTAAAATACCGATGGTCGATAGAAGAAAGAGGGGATGCCACTCGGGGGCATCCCCAAGCTTAGTTGCTTGTTACTCTTTGGATATATCTTGGGGGTGCGGTAGCATCCCCAAGCTTAGGCTTTTGCTACTCCTTATTCCTTCATCCATCGTGATCTCACCCAAAACTTGAAAACTTCAATCACACAAAACTCAACAAAATCTTCGTGAGATCCATTCGTATAATAAAGCAAATCACTACTTTAGGTTCTGTTGCAAACCCATTCAAATTTTATAATTGCATTATAACTACTGTATTTTAACTTTGCCATGGCTTATACCCCCAATACAAACCATAGATTCATCAAAACAAGCACACAATGCAACAAAAATCCGTTAGTATAATAAAGCAAATCACTACTTTAGGTGCTGTTGCAAACCCATTCAAATTTTATAATTGAATTATACCTACTGTATTTTAACTTTACCGTGGCTTATACCCCCCAATACAAACCATAGATTCATCAAAACAAGCACACAATGCAACAAAAACAGAATCTGTCTTAAACAAAATAGTCTGTAGTAATCTGTACTCTACCCATACTTCTGTAACTCAAACAATTCTGAAAAATTAGGACAGCGTAAGGAATTTGTATAGAAACATTGTGTTAAAGTTTCAGCTCAAGATCACGTTCCAGAAAAAAAATGAAAATTCATATACTGGACGCAAAGTTTCTGTTTCAGATTCAGCATCACTTCTACTCATCCTATCAATCATCCTAACGGTTCTACTTGGCACAAACACTAAATAAACAATAAAAACACAATCATAACAGAGGCATAATTGTGTCAACACTCAAAAACAGAAAGGAAAAAGCAAAAATTTATTTATTCATTGGGTTGCCTCCCAACAAGCGCTATCGTTTTACGCCCCTAGCTAGGCATGATGATTTCAATGATGCTCACATAAAAAGTAGTAATGGAAATATGCAAAAGAGCATCATGAATATCATGACAAACACATTTAAGTCTAACCCACTTCCTATGCATAGCGATTTTGTGATCAAACAATTCATGGGAACAAGAATCAACTATCATAGGAAGGCAAAACAAGCATGACTTCAAAACTTTGAACACATAGAGACGAAAATTGATATTATTGCAATTCCTACAAGCATATGTTCCTCCCTCATAATAAATTTCAGTAGCATCATGAAGGAATTCAACAATATAACTATCACGTAAATCATTCTTTTCATGATGCACAAGCATAGAATTTTCATTACCCTCCACATAAGCAAATTCCTTTTGATCCATGGTAGTGGGAGCAAACTCAACAAAATAACTATCATGAGACACTTGATTGACATAACCACAATGCAAATTAAAATCACGATGATAAATTTCATGGTTATCATTACTCATTATAGCATACGTGTCATCACCATCAACATGAATAGGAGGAATGCAATCGTCATAATAAATTTTCTCATCAAAACTTGGAGGACTAAAAATATCATCTTCATCAAACATAGCATCCCCAAGCTTGTGGCTTTGCATATCATTAGCATCATGGATATTTAGATAAGTCATACTAGAAACATTGCAATCATGCTCATCATTCAAGGAACTATCATGAATCACCTTATAAATTTCTTCTTTCAACACTTCATCAAAATTTCCAGATTCATGATTTTCAAACAAAACTTCATAGAGATAATCAAGAGCACTCAACTCACTAGCAATTGGTTCATCATAATTTGGTCTTTTGAAAAGATTACCAAGTGGATGAGAATCCATATCAATAGATTTTTAGCAAGCGAAGATGCAAGCAAATAGAAGGCACATGGCAACACAAGCAAAGATAGCAACCAAGCAAAAAGGCAAACGTAAAAGAGGGCGAATAAAACGGCAAATTGGTGAAATTGGGGAGAGGAAAACGAGAGGCAAATGGCAAATAATGTAATTGCAAGGAGATGAGATTTTTGATTAGGAACCTGGTAGATGATGGTAGAGTCCCCTCGGCGCCTACGATAGGCACGTAGAAGAGACTGCTTCCTCCCCGGCAACGGCACCAAAAATTCCTTTGACGCGGCTTGGACTGCGTCGGTATTTCCCCAAAGAGGAAGGGATGATGCAGCACAGCGACGGTAACTATTTCCATCAGTTATGAAACCAAGGTAATCGAACCAGTAGGAGGATCACCACCACCCAATAAGCAGCACCTGCACACAAACAACAAATACTTGCAACCCGACACGAAAGAGAGGTTGTCAATCTCTCTACGGTAATAAGATAGATTAGGTAGTGATAGATAGGAGAGATACATCTCTCAAGAACACAAATAAAAAGAGTAAATATGCAGCAATATGTTTTTGGGTTTTTGGTTTTGTAGATCTGAAAGATGAACCTATGAGGAAGATGAACCCCTCCGTGATGGTGTTTAGATTGGATCTCACGGTTCTGGAACTTGCGGCGGCTGGAATTGTGTTTCGTCGACTCTTCTAGGGTTTTTGGATTTTCTGGGAATTTATAGGCTCGATAGTCGGTTGAGGGGGTGCCCGAGGTGCCCATCCTCCACCAGGCCACGCCAGCTGGCCTCTGGCACGCCCTGGTGGGGGATGGCCACCCTAGGCCCCCTCTTCTGGTGTTCTTTGGCCCATCTTCTTTCTTCTGGTCCATCAAAAATCCACAAAAATCCCCGCAGCATTTGGGCTCCGTTTGGTACTGATTTTCTGCGAAGTAAAAAACAAGCAAAAACAGCAACTCACACTTTGGCACTATGTCAATAGGTTAGTCCCAAAAAATGATATAAAGTTGTAATAAAATGATTGTAAAACATCCAAGAATGATAATATAACAGGATGGAACAAGCAAAATTTATAGATACGTTGGAGACGTATCAGTGGCTCACATTACCACAGTTGTAGCAAGTCCTCACACGTTGCTTGCCCTTTGACCCACTTGAGTTGTTCTTGGAAAAGTTGGGCTTCGAGTTCCTCTTGTTGCCCCAAAATTACCTTGACGCAAGAGCCATGTGTTCTTGATATGCATACTTGGTTTCTTTGGGGCAACTCTCTTCTTCATCCTCTTCTTCTTCTTCTTGAGTGACCTTGGCCTTCAAAGCAAGGTTGGGAGAAGACTTCTTTCACCATTGACACGAACTAAGGCGTTGTCCGCGGTCTTGTTCAAGATGTTCATTGCAATGAATTCATCCAACACATTGCTTGAGGACAAAGAGTGAAAGTCCGGCCTGTGACGGATGACGGAGGACATGGCCTTGTTGTGGCATGATGGCCTTGAGAAACTTCCGCTTGATCCAATTGTCATCCACATCCTTGCTTTCATGATCTTGAAGGGCAACGACAAGAGTTGTCACCCTCCGATAGAGCTCACGAGGGTCCTCATCCTCAAGCATCACAAATTCATCGATCTCATCAAGAACCACCTCAAAGTTGGACCGTTGAATACTAGAGCTACCCTTGTACATGTACACAATGTGTTCCCAATAGTCCTTGGCTCGAGTGAAAGGACGCAAGTGAGCAAGATCTTCAATGGGAACAGCTGCTTGTAGGATGAACAAGGCGGAGTGATTGAGTTGATTGTCGGCCTCTTCTCTTGGAGAGAGGTTGCTTGGATCATGAGGGTAGTACCTGATAACCCACAAGTGTAGGGGATCGTTTGTAGCCTTTTTTGATAAGTAAGAGTGTTGAACCCCACGAGGAGCTAAAGGTAGAACAAATATTCCCTCAAGTTCTATCGACCACCGATACAACTCTACGCACGCTAATGCTTGCTTTACCTAGAACAAGTATGAAACTACTTTGCGGGAATAAAACTAGAAGTACTTTGCAAGATACTAAAGAACGTGGAAATAAAAGTTAGGTGCTATTTTAATAAAAGTAAATAACTTAGTAGAAAGCTTTTTGTGTAACACAAGAGAAATATCAGTACCAAACGGCGTCCAATCGCGACGAAACTTTTTGGAGATTTTTTTTGGACCAGAAGACACCCAGTGGGCCAAAGAAGTGCCAGAGAGGTGGGCTGTGGAGGCCATAACCCACCAGGGCGCGCCAGGGGGCCCCGGCGCGCCCTGATGGGTTGTGCCCTCCACGGGGCCCCCTACACCGCCTCCGATGCCTATAAATTCCCAAATATTCAGAAAACCCTAGGGGAGTGGACGAAACACAATTCCAGCCGCCGCAAGTTTCAGAACCTCGAGATCCAATCTAAACACCATCACGAAGGGGTTCATCTTCTTCATAGGTGCCTCTCCGATGATGCGTGAGTAGTCCACCATAGACCTACGGGTCCGTAGGCAGTAGCTAGATGGATTCCCCTCTTTCTCTCTCTATTATGATTCTCAATACAATGGTCTCTTGGAGATCTATTTGATATACACTTTTGCGGTGTGTTTGTTGGGATCCGATGAATTTTGAGTTCATGATCAGTTTCTATCCATGAATATTATTTGAGTCTTCTTTCATCTCTTATATGCATGATTACTTATAGCCTCGTATTTCTTCTTTGAATCTTTGGTTTAGTTAGGCCAACTAGATCGATTTTTCTTGCCATGGGAAGAGGTGCTTTGTGATGGGTTCAATCTTGCGGTGTCCTTTCCCAGTGACAGAAGGGGCAGCAAGGCACGCATGTATCGTTGCCATTAAGGATAATAAGATGGGGTCTATTCCTACATGAATAGATCTTGTCTACATCATGTCATCGTTCTTATTGCATTACTCCGTTTTTCCGTGAACTTAATACACTAGATGCATGCTGGATAGCGGTCGATGTGTGGAGTAATAGCGGTAGATGCAAGCAGGAGTCGGTCTACTTATCTTGGATGTGATGCCTATATAATGATCATCGCCTTGGATATCGTCATGATTATTTGATCTTCTATCAATTTCCCAATAGTAATTTGTTCACCCAACGTGTGCTATACTCATGAGAGAAGCCACTAGTGAATTCTACGGCCCCCGGGTCTACTTTTCCAACATATTGCTTTCCGATCTATCTTTTTGCCTATTTGTTTTCAGGTCTACAAAACCAAAAACCCAAAAACATATTGCTGCATATTTACTATTTTTATTTGTGTTCTCGAGAGATCTATCTCTCCTATCTATCACTACCTAATCTATCTTATTACCGTAGAGAGATTGACAACCTCTCTTTCGTGTAGGGTTGCAAGTATTTGTTGTTTGTGTGCAGGTGCTGCTTATTGGGTGGTGGTGATCCTCCTACTGGTTCGATAACCTTGGTTTCATAACTGAGGGAAATAGTTACCGTCTTTGTGCTGCATCATCCCTTCCTCTTTGGGGAAATACCGACGTAGTCCAAGCCACGTCAAAGGAATTTCTGGTGCCGTTGCCGGGGAGGAAGCAGTCTCTTCTACGTGCATATCGTAGGCGCCGAGGGGACTCTACCATCATCTACCAGGTTCCTAATCACAAATCTCATCTCCTTGCAATTACATTATTTGCCATTTGCCTCTCGTTTTCCTCTCCCCCACTTCACCAATTTACCGTTTTATTCGCCCTCTTTTTCGTTTGCCTTCTTCTCGTCAGATATCTTGTTTGCCTACCTTGTTGCTATGACTAGCGTTACTACTCCCCCTTTGTCACCGGATTTTGAAGTTCTATACTTCAAACAAAAACAAGGGGAAAATTTGAAAGATGCCTGGTATAGGCTAATGGAATCCAATCGTATATCCAATCTAAAAGGAGACGCAAAAATTTTGCTTAGAAATTTTTACATAGGATTAGCTTTGCATCATAGAGAACTCTTGGATTTTGCCGCTAAAAGGAATTTTATTGAGCTTGATGCAGACACCGCTTATGAAATTTTGGAGGGGATATTGGGGATCCCTCCATTAAAAAAGGGGCCTTCTTTTACACAAGAAGGGGTTCAAATTCTCGACAAATTGGGTGACTTACATAAGCACTTGGTCGAGTTGCAAAAATATAATGAACCTCTCAAACATATTAGTGGGAACCTCAATCGTTTGAATACTTTGATTACCCTTTGCAACAAACGTTTGGATATTTTGGATCTCAAGATGGTTTCTTCTCCTGAAAATTTGGGGAAGCGTAAAGAGGCCCCTGAATTTGAGAAAGCCCTCACAAAAGTATCCAAAACCAAAAATGAAATTACTTGAAACTATGCGTTATGCCTAGCTAGGGGCGTAAAACCATAGCGCTTGTTGGGAGGCAACCCAATGAATAAATACATTTTTGCTTTTTCCTTTATGTTTTTGAGTGTTGACACAATTATGCCTCTGTTATGATTGTGTTTTTATGGTTTATTTAGTGTTTGTGCCAAGTAGAGCCTTTAGGATGATTCATAAGATGAGTAGAAGCGATGCTGAATCTGAAACAGAAACTTTGCGTCCAGTATATGAATTTTCAATTTTTACTGGAATGTGATATTGAGATGACATTTTAACACAGTGTTTCTATACAACATATTTACGTTGTCCTAATTTTTCAGAATTTTTAGAGTTACAGAAGTATGGTTAGAGTACAGATTACTACAGACTGTTCTGTTTAAGACAGATTCTGTTTTCGTTGCATTGTGTGCTTCTTTTGATGGATCTATGGGTTATATTGAAGGTATGAGCCATGGTAAAGTTAAAATACAGTAGGTATAATGCAATAATAAAATATGAATGGGTTTGCAACAGCACCTAAAGTAGTGATTTGCTTTATTATACTAACGAATCTCACGAAGATTTTGTTAACTTTTGTGTGATTGAAGTTTTCAAGTTTTGGGTGAGATCACGATGGATGAAGGAATAAGGAGTGAAAAGAGCCTAAGCTTGGGGATGATACAGCACCCCCAAGATATATCCAAAGGGAAACAATCAACTAAGCTTGGGGATGCCCCCGAGTGGCATCCCCTCTTTCTTCTAACAACCATCGGTATTTTACTTGGAGCTATATTTTTATTCGTCACATATCATGAGTTTTGCTTGGAGCGTCTTGTATCATTTGAGTCTTTTCTTGCTTTGCTTGTTAGTTTTTCACTTATATCCATGCTGGACACACCTATTTGAGAGAGCCAAAATTATCCTATGATTTGTTAGAATTGCTCTATATGCTTCACTTAAACTTTTTGAGCCATAGAATTGCTCTAGTGCTTCACTTATATCTTTTTGAGCAAGGTGAGCTGGGATTTTTTTTGTAGAAATACTATCATGCTTCACTTAGATTAATTTGAGAGCTAGTAAATTTTGAATAAATACTCTCATGCTTCACTTATACCTTTTTGAGAGATGAAATCTTTATATTCATGTGCTTCACTTAGATTTGTTTGAGCTTGTCAAAAAAGCAATGGCAATATATGAAACTAGTCCCAAAGTGATAGATATCCAAGGTGGATATAATAAAAACTTTCATGAAGATCATTGGACAAATTAAACTTGATTCCTTGTAATAGTTTTGAAACATGATGATTGTAATATGTGAGTCATGTTGGTGAGTAATTATGCTTTAGTAGGAATATTTGTGTTAAGGTTTGTGATTCCCTATGCATGCACGAAAGTCAATAGTTATGCAATGAAGTTACATCCTACTTATGGTGCATTATTCGGTGTTAGTTATGCTCAATGCTCGCTTATGTGAATTTTCGTTTCTTGGTTTGGTTGCTTCTCAATCTATTTGCTAGCCTCCATTTTGTACTAAGTAGAAATACTACTTGTGCATCCAAAAATCCTTAAACCAAGTTTTGGCTTATGAGTCCACCATACCTACCTATATGCGGTATTTCCATGCCGTTCCAAGAAAATTTGTATGTGCCATCTCTAAATTTTCAAAACAAAATTTCTCTTTTGTGTGCTCGTACCGCTCATGAAACGGTGGGGAGTGTCCAATATTTTTCCATGCTAGATGTGTTATTCTCAAGATGAGTGTTTATTCACTTGTCATTGCACGAGAGTGCGGCGGTAATATGGATGCCCATTCCCGAAATGAAAAAAAGAAAAAAATTACTTTATGTTGTCAAATAATAAATTCCTTGGAAAGTGTTGGTATGGAAGGCAACCGCGGATACGACCCGCCATGGAAAGTGAAAGTTTGGTGGAAAAAGGAATAAACTTTATTTTCTGTTTGGGAACCGCCTATGATATATCTAGCATGGAAAGTATCGTGAGCTACTTTTTCATTTTCGTTGATAGGAAAAGCATGCCACCCAAAATATATTTTTCTCTCTCAATTTAAAACTTTGAGATCTGGCACCTCTACAAATCCCTACTTCCCTCTGCGAAGGGCCTATCTATTTACTGTATGCAATTTTTATTTTTTACTTTGAGTCTTCATCTTCTCTTATAAAGCAGCAACTAGGGGGCACTATGATCGTACTTGAGCATTGGGCATAGCTAATATTTGAGTGTGTTTCATGAATGGATCAATGATTGAGCATGATGGGCTAGGGATAACTTTCTTTAGTGTTGATATTTTGAAAGACATGGTTGCTTGTTGACATGCTTGAGTATTGAAGTCATTATGTTAAAACTAGACTATTGCTTTGAATCATTTACAAGTCCAAATTTACATGCTATACAAAAGAAAAGAATATGAGATGAACATGTTAGGCAGCATTCCACATCAAAAATTCTGTTTTTATCATTTACCTACCCGAGGACGAGTAGGAATTAAGCTTGGGGATGCTGATACGTCTCCAATGTATCTATCATTTTTGCCTATTCCATGCTATTATATTATCATTCTTGGATGTTTTACAATCATTTTATAACAAATTTATATCAATTTTTGGGACTAACCTATTTACATAGTGCCAAAGTGCCAGTTGCAGTTTTTGCTTGTTTTTTACTTCGCAGGATATCAGTACCAAACGGAGTCCAATCGCGACGAAACTTTTTGAAGATATTTTTTGGACCAGAAGACACCTAGTGGGCCAAAGAAGTGCCAGAGAGGTGGGATGTGGAGGCCACAACCCACCAGGGCGAGCCAGGGGGCCCCCGACGCGCCCTGATGGGTTGTGCCCTCCACGAGGCCCCCCTCCACCGCCTCTGATGCCTATAAATTCCCAAATATTCAGAAAACCCTAGGGGAGTCAATGAAACACAATTCCAACCGCCGCAAGTTCCAGAACCTCGGGATCCAATCTAAACACCATCACGGAGGGGGTTCATCTTCTTCATAGGTGCCTCTCCGATGATGCGTGAGTAGTCCAACATAGACCTACGGGTCCGTAGGCAGTAGCTAGATGGCCTCCTCTCTCTCTCTTATGATTCTCAATACAATTGTCTCTTGGAGATCTATTTGACGTAAACTTTTGCGGTGTGTTTGTTGGGATCCGATGAATTTTGAGTTCATGATCAGTTTCTATCCATGAATATTATTTGAGTCTTCTTTGATCTCTTATATGCATGATTACTTATAGACTCGTATTTCTTCTTCGAATCTTTGGTTTAGTTAGGCCAACTAGATCATTTTTTCTTGCCATGGGAAGAGGTGCTTTGTGATTGGTTCGATCTTGCGGTGTCCTTTTCAAGTGACAGAAGGGGCAGCAAGGCACGCATGAATCTTTGCCATTAAGGATAACTAGATGGGGTCTATTCCTACACGAATAGATCTTGTCTACATCATGTCATCGTTCTTATTCCATTACTGTGTTTTTCCATGAACTTAATACACTAGATGCATGATGGATAGCGGTCGATGTGTGGAGTAATAGTGGTAGATGGAGGCAGGAGTCGGTCTACTTATCTTGGACGTGATGCCTATATAATGATCATCGCCTTGGATATCTTCATGATTATTTGATCTTCTATCAATTGCCCAATAGTAATTTGTTTACCCACCGTGTGCTATACTCATGAGAGAAGCCACTAGTGAATCCTACGGCCCCCGGGTCTACTTTTCCAACATATTGCTTTCCGATCTATCTTTTTGCCTCTTTGTTTTCAGATCTACAAAACCAAAAACCCAAAAATATATTGCTGCACTTTTTATTTGCCCTTTTTATTTTGTGTTCTTGAGAGATCTATCTCTCCTATCTATCGCTACCTAATCTATCTTTTTACCATAGAGAGATTGACAACCTCTCTTTCGCGTCCGGTTGCAAGTATTTGTTATTTGTGTGCAGGTGCTGCTTATTGGGTGGTGGTGATCCTCCTATTGGTTCGATAACTTTGGTTTCATAACTGAGGGGAATACTTACCGTCACTGTGCTGCATCATCCCTTTCTCTTTTGGGAAATACCGACGCTGTCTCAAGCCACGTCAATAGATACTTGTTATATGCAATGAGGGAGAGGCATGCGCTAACACACTTTCCGTACTTGGATCATATGCACTTATGATTCGAACTCTAGCAAGCATCCTCAACTACCAAAGTTCATTAAGGTAAAACCCAACCATAGCATTAAGTATCAAGTCCCATTTACTCCCATACGCAACAACCCACCTACTCGGGTTTGTGCTTCTGTCACTCACGCAACCCACCATAGGCAAATCATGAACATATTGCAACACCCTACAGCGGGGATCCCTCTCGTTTGCGCGACACGGAGGGCACCATAGGACAGTACCATATCAACATACAACTCACATCCATAACATCATACCACAATTAACCCATAGGACAAAAGAGATCTACTCAAACATCATAGGATAGCCAAATATCATTGGGAAATAATATATGGAGTTGAGCACCATGTTTAAGTAGAGATTACAGCAGGGAATAGAGGTGTTACACCGCTGCATAAAGGGGGGGAGAGTTGGTGTTGACAGCGGCGAAGTTGTTGGTGTAGATCGTCGTCACGATGATTGCCCCGACGGCGTTCCGGCGCCACCGGGAGAGAGGGGAGAGAGCCCCCCTCCTTCTTCTTCTTCCTTGGCCTCCCCCCTAGATGGGAGGAGAGTTCCCCTTCTGGTCCATGGCCTCCATGGCGGCGGAGGGGCGGGAGCCCCTCCGAGATTGGATCTCCCTCTCTGTTCTCTTGTGTTTCGCGCTCCCGTTTTCTGATCGAAAACCGTTTCTTATATTCCCGGAGATCCGTAACTCCGATTGCACTGAGAATTTACCATGATTTTTTTCCAAAAATTAGCTTCCTTGCCCCCGAAGGAGAGCTCCAACCGACTTACGAGGTGACCACAACCCACCACGGTGTGCCTGGACCCTGGGGCGCGCCCTGGTGTCTTGTGGGGGATGTGGGCCTCCTTTTGCGTTGATTCCACTTCTCAAAATTCACAAATATTCCAAAAAATTCTCCATAAATTTTTATCGCTTTTGGACTTCCTTTGATATGGAATTTCTGCGAAACAAAAAACACACAAAAACCAGGAACTGGTACTGGGCATTGGATCAATAGGTTAGTCCAATAAATCATATAAAGTGTTGCCAAAAGTATGTGAAAGTTGTATAATATTGGCATGAAACAATCAAAAATTATAGATACGATGGAGACGTATCAGCATCCCCAAGATTAATTCCTGCTCGTCCTCGAGTAGGTAAATGATAAAAAAGGATAATTTTTGATGTGGAATGCTACCTAGCATAATCTTGATCATATATCTAATCATGGCATGAATATTAAGACACACGTGATTCAAAGCAATAGTCTAGTTTTGACATAAAGACATTAATACTCAGGCATCCCAACAAACAATCATGTCTTTCAAAATATCAAGGCTAAAGAACGCTATCCCTACAAAATCATATAGCATTGTCATGCTCTGTGTTCTTAACACAAAGTATAAATCATGTACTACCCCGGTGTCAGCCAAGCAATTGGTTCATACTTTTTAACGCGCTTCAGCATTTTCAACTCTCACGCAATACATGAGCGCAAGCCATGGATATAGCACTATGGGTGGAATAGAATATGGTGGTAGGTTTCAAAGGGGTAAAAGTGGACAAGAAAGACTCGCATCGACTCAGCGTATCAATGGGCTATGGATATGACCATCAATAGATATCAATGTGAGGAGTAGGGATTGCCATGCAGTGGATGCACTAAGAGCTATAAGTGTATGAAAGCTCAATATGAAAACTAAGTGAGTGTGCATCTAACTCTATAATGAAAAATTCCCACTAGTATATGAAAGTGACAACATAGGAGACTCTCTATATGAAAAACATGGTGCTACTTTGAAGCACAAGTGTGGAATTAGCATGCCCCTTCTCTCTTTGTCTCTCATCATTTTCTTTATTTTTCTTTTTCTTTTTTTCTTTTTTTTCTTTTTCCTTTTTTTTCTTTTTCTCGTCCGAAGCCTCATCCCGACTTGTGGGGGAATCATAGTTTCCATCATCCTTTCCTCACTGGAACATGCTCTAATAATGAATAATGATGATCATCACACTTCTATTTTGTTACAACTCAATATTACAACGATAGTAGAACAAAGTATGACTCTATATGAATGCAATGATCTAGCGTAGCAAAAATATCTAAAAAGGAAAAGCCATGGAAACATCATGCTAGCTATCTTACGATCATGTAAAGCAATATGACAATGAATGCTCAAATCATCAAAACGGAAGCGGTGGAAGTTGCATGGCAATATATCTCGGAATGGCTATGGAAATGCCATAATAGGTAGGTATGGTGGCTGTTTTGAGGAATATATAATAAGGCTTATGTGTGATAGAGCATATCATATCACGGGGTTTGGATGCACCGGCGAAGTTGGCACCGACTCTCGGGGTGAGAAAGGGCAATGCACGGTATCGTAGAGGCTAGCAAATTGCGGAAAGGTAAGAGTACGTATAATCCATGGACTCACATTAGTCATAAAGAACTCACATACTTATTGCAAAAGTTTATTATCCCTTGAAGCAAAGTATTGCTACGCATGCTCCTAGGGGGGAGGTTGGTTGGAGTTAACCATCGCGCGCGCCCGACCTTCACACAAACATAGACAATCAAGAATAAATTGTACTCCAACTTCCTAGCATAACGGGAGACTATACGTGCATGCTTCGGGAATCACAAACCTTAACACCAATATCTTACTAAACACGATCATCCACTAGTACCTCCCATATATTATAATCTCTATATCGCAAAACTATTGCAAGGAATCAAACATATCATATTCAGTGGTCCATAAGTTTTATGTAGGATTTTATGACTAACCATGCAAATGACCAATTCCTGTTGACTCTCTAAATATATATATGTGAATCAAGAGAGTTTAATTCTTTCTACAAAAGGCCATGCTCTAATAAATATAAGTGAAGCAAAATAGCATTCTACGAATAACGATTTTCTATGTGAAGAGAAACAGGCAATCCAAACTTCAAATGATATAAGTGAAGCACATGAAGCATTCTATATAGCCATACTCAAAAGATATAAGTGAAGTGCAATGAGCATTCTATAAAGCCATACTCAAAAGATATAAGTGAAGTGCAATGAGCATTCTATAAATCAACCATGGACTATCTCATACCAGCATGGTGCATAAAAAAAGGGAAAAATAAACACAAAAGACGCTCCAAGATTTACACATATCACATGAACGAAACGAAAACGAAAACATACCGATACTTGTTGAAGAAAGATGGGATGCCTTCCGGGGCATCCCCAAGCTTAGACACTTGAGTCTCCTTGGATATTTACTTGGGGTGCCTTGGGCATCCCCAAGCTTGAACTCTTGCCTCTCCTCCTTCTCCTCATATCGAGACCTCCTCGATCTTTGAACACTTCATCCACACAAAACTTAACAGAAAACTGGTGAGATCCGTCAGTATAATAAAGCAAATTACCTCTTTAAGTACTGTTGCAAACCCATTCATATTTTATATTTTCATTATACCTGCTGTATTATAAATTCTCCATGGCTTATACCACCAATAAAATCGATAGTTTCATCAAAACAAGCAAAACAATGCATCAAAAAACAGAATCTGTCTTAAACAGGACAGTCCGTAGTAATCTGAACTTTGACCATACTTCTTTAACTCGATTTTTTTTGAAAAAATAGTAAGAAATAAAATAATTGTATAGAAATACTGTGTAAAAATTTCAGAAACTTTTGACGTTCCAGTAAAAAATGTAAATTCACGCACTACAGTCAAAGTTTCTGCTTTTACACCGCACAAACCAACAAGCAATCTAATCATCCTAAAGGCAAATCTTGGCACATTATTTTTATAATACAATGGATTTGTACAAGGGGATAATTATTTTTGTTGAAAAGTTACTGTGATTCAAGATTCACAAAGTTTCCATGGGCATGAACAAAGTTCAAGGCTAGCCCCCAC
The DNA here is from genome assembly GCA_039707655.1 of Elymus sibiricus. Classification (NCBI taxonomy): domain Eukaryota; kingdom Viridiplantae; phylum Streptophyta; class Magnoliopsida; order Poales; family Poaceae; genus Elymus; species Elymus sibiricus. The sequence goes on from CM077665.1 coordinate 364,056,439, forward strand.
TTCAACGATGCTCATCATCTCTCTCACTTTCTCCTTTCTTTTTGTGAAGTTTTAGGTTCCCCTCTATATTTTTTTTGTTTTTAAACTTTATAAAAGCACACAATAGAATAAAATGACTGTCTAAAACTTTCGGGTTGTCTCCCTGACAGCGCTTTCTTTAAAGCCATTAAGCTAGACATAAAGTGCTCAAGTAATAGATCCACCCGGATCCCAAGGTATATCAAAGCCAATTTTAATTAGCAATGATTTGTAATTTTGTAGTGAGCACAAAGCAACATATATCATGCAATGACGAAGTCTAACTCTCTTCCTATGCATCGGCATGTCATAAAAGAACAATTCATGCACAACAAGTAAAGGCCAATGCATAGTATAAACAGTTTCTTGCAATTTTATCGTATTGGAAACATAAAGAGGTGGAGATGTAGTTCCTCTCTCATAATAATTGCAAGTAGGAGCAGCAAGCACATGCATATTATATTCATCAAAATCATCATGTGCAGTAGCAAAACGCAACCCATCAATATAATCCTTAATAAGTGCAAACTTCTCTGATATAGTGTAGTTGGGAGAATTCAAAAAGATAATAGGACTATCATGTGTGGGTGCAATAGCAACAATTTCATGCTTAACATAAGGAACTATAGCAAGTTCATCTTCATAAGCATAATTCATATTGGCATCTTGGCCACAAGCATAGCAAGCATCAAGTTCATCAAAAAGGGATATTTCAAACGAATCCAAGGGATCATAGCAATCATCATAGCATTTATCCTTCGGTAAGCACGAAGGGTAATTAAACAATGTATGAGTTGAAAAGTTACTCTCATTAGAAGGTGGGAACGGGTGATCAATCCGCTCTTCCTCCTTTTGTTCTTTGCTCTCCTCATCATCTTTTTCATCTAATGAGCTCACAATTTCAGCAACTTCTTCTTCCATAGGTCCTTGCAAAATATTAGTCTCTTCCAAGGCAGCGGACATTCTTTCAATAAATTCAATAATATCAGCATTGCAATCATAATTCTCATAGCAATATTGAAGTATGGATAATTTTTCAGATTCGTAAGGAACATCATCATCATACTTTTCAAGCAAAGAAGCAATTTCATAAGCACCTTTAAAAGCAACAAATTCTTCTATTCGTTCCACATCATAGTAATCATAAATACCTTTAGCATAAGAATCCAAGGTTTCATTATCGTTAAATTTACATTGATAGGGAAGGTGTGGAGCCTCTATCTTAGAGCAACAAGTAAAATCACATCTCAAGCATGCATCCCAAGCAAACCATTGCAATATTCTAATTTGATCCCATAAGTGTTTCCCCTTTCGAGACAAGCGATAATCCCTAAAGTACTCACGTTGATCCAACGTGTCTCCCATTATAAAGTTTAATGATGATTTCTCAGGATTATCAAAGGAGTAATTAACGTGTCCCACATAACGAGCATCGAGGGTTTTAGGAGGTTCCCCATCTCCATGAGTAGCAAGTACCACTAAATTTTTTGGTGTTTTGTATTCCATATCCATAACTAAAGATATAAAACAACTAATAATAGAAAATAAAAATTACTTAGTGATAAAGCAAACAAGCACACACGAGAATATTCACCCCACGCTATTGCTCCCCGGCAACGGTGCCAGAAAAATGTCTTGATAACCCACAAGCGTAGGGGATCGTTTTTAGCCTTTTTCGATAAGTAAGAGTGTCGAACCCAATGAGGAGCTAAAGGTAGAACAAATATTCCCTCAAGTTCTATCGACCACCGATACAACTCTACGCACGCTAGTGCTTGCTTTACCTAGAACAAGTATGAAACTACTTTGCGGGAATAAAACTAGAAGTACTTTGCAAGATAATAAAGAACGTGGAAATAAAAGTTAGGTGTTGTTTTAATAAAAGAACAATAAATGTACATAACTTAGTAGAAAGCTTTTTGTGTAAGGCAAGAGAAAGATTGTCCCTAGGCAATTGAATATAATATGATAGATACTTGTTATATGCAATGAGGGAGAGGCATACGCTAACACACTTTCCGTACTTGGATCATATGCACTTATGATTGGAACTCTAGCAAGCATCCGCAACTACCAAAGTTCATTAAGGTAAAATCCAACCATAGCATTAAGTATCAAGTCCCCTTTACTCCCATACGCAACAACCCACTGAAAGCACATTTGCTCCCTTGGTGGTTTTGGTAGTTCATAACAACATATAAGTCATTGAACTAATGTTTCTACCAAGTATATTTCAGGGAATGTTCAATGATAGGGATGGCAAAAGGATTGAGGAGATTGTGGAATACCCCCAAGATGCAAGGAAATAGGTTGGCAAAGCTTCAAGCAAGAGGACTCTACATTTTACATTTGTGAGAAATCACTTTGAGTCCATAGGAAAGCCAATACTATTAAAAGGGGGTAAGGTTTTGTTGGTGAACAAAATGCTCATACGTGCACAAGTGATAGTCACCAAAAACACCCACAAGCTCTCCCACCAAAGTCTGTCATAGCCAAATACTCAAAATCGGTGCAACCAACATTTCCATTCCGGTGCCACCGATTCTCACCTCAGACAGACTCAGCCAAACCCTAGCCACTTCGGTGCAACCGATTCCATACCGGTGCCACCGAGTTTGGGTTGCCAACTCTCTGTTATGCAAATTCACAATATCGATGCAACCGAGATTGTTGGATCGGCGTCACCGAGATTGTCAATCTGACCGTTGGTCACCTTATCGGTGCAACCGAGTTTCCTATATCGGTCTCACTGAGATTCAAAAGTTGCCACCTTTTGGTCACTTCGGTACCACCGAGATTAACACATCGGTGTCACCGAGTTGGTCATTTTGTGTGTAACGGTTGGATTTTTGGGGATGCCTATATATACCCCTTCACCACCACCTACTCGAAAGTGAAGCACTCAGAACTATTCCATACTTGCCCCATCCAGTTTTCGGAGAGAGAACCACCTAGTCTTGTGTTGAGGTCAAGATCTTCCACTCCAACCATATGGATCTTGATTTCTAGCCTCCCCAAGTTGCTTTCTACCAATCCCATCTCTTCCACCAAGCCAAATCTGTGAGAGAGTGATTGTGTGTTGAGGAGTCTATCATCTTGAAGCACAAGAGCAAGGAGTTCATCATCATTACCGAGCCTATTACCTTTTGGAGGGTGGTGCCTCCTAGATTGGTTAGGTGTCGCTTGGGAGCCTCCTACTTCGTGTTGTGGAGTGAACCAAGAAGTTTGTACGGGCAAGGAGATTGCCTACTCCGTGAAGATCTACCCATAGTGAGGCTAGTCCTTCGTGGACGGAAGCCGTTATGGAATAGTCAAGGTTGCTACTTCGTGGACCCTTATGGGTGGAGCCCTCCGTGGACTCTCGCGACCGTTACCCTCCATGGGTTGAAGACTCCATAAACGTGGAGGTACGATAGCACCACCTATCGGAACCACGAGAAAAATCATCGTGTCTACAATTGCGTTTGATCTTCCTACCCTATCCTTTCTACTCATGCTTGTTGTTACTTTCCGCTGCTATACTCTTAGACATGCATGTGTAGGGTATACTTGACTTGCCATGAAATGCTAAAACTGCCAACTCTAAAATTTGGGAAAAGGCAAAACTTGTATTTGGTCAAGTAGTCTAATCACCCCCCCCCCTCTAGACATACTTTCGGTCCTACAAGTGGTATCAGAGCTTTGGTCTCCATTGCATTGGTCTCACAACCTAGGAGAGTATGACGTCTAGTGAGGGAAGTTATCACCGTAGAGGTCCATACTTTGATGGCACTAATTTTGCTAGTTGGAAGCACAAAATGAAAATGCATACTCTTGGTCATAACCCCGCCGTTTGGGCTATTGTTCGTGTTGGCTTGCAAGGTGAATTCTTTTCGGATGGAAAGGAACCGGATCGTGAAGCGACCGCGGATGAGTTGAAGATGTTGCAATACAATGCTGAAGCATGTGACATTCTCTTCAACTGCTTATGCCCCGAAGAATTCAACAAAATCATCCGTCTTGAGAATGCAAAAGAGATATGGGATACTTTTGTTGATATGCACGAAGGAACCGAGTCCGTGAGAGAATCCAAGTTAGATGTTCTTCAAGGTCAGCTTGACAAGTTCAAGATGAAGGATGGTGAAGGAGTCGCAGAGATGTACTCTAGGCTAGCTCTCATCACAAATGAGATTGCTGGCTTAGGAAGCGAAGAAATGACCGACAAATTCATCATCAAGAAGATACTTAGAGCTTTGGATGAGAGATACGACACCGTGTGCACATTGATCCAAATGATGCCCAACTACAAAGATCTCAAGCCCACGGAAGTCATCGGAAGGATTGTTGCTCGTGAGATGACACTCAAAGACAAGGAAGAGCTTCATCACAAGTCTAGCGGTGCTTACAAAGCCACGAGTGATGCTCCCGCGACTTCAAGCAACAACCTTGTCACCAATGAAGAGATAAGCCTCATGGTCAAGAAATTCAACAAGTTCTACAAGAATAGAGGCAAAGAAAGAAGCTCCAACTCAAGATATGATGAGAAGCGTTCGTCAAGTCGTGACCGAAATTGCTACAATTGTGGGAATCCCGGACACTACTCCAATGAGTGCACGGCTCCCTACAAACGAAGAGAAGAGTCACCTCGAAGACGAAGCTCAAGGAATGAATCACCTCAAAGAGAGAGAAGGAGTAGAGATGATCGTTATGAACGAAGACACTCAAGGAGAAGTAGAGATTCAGAGAAGAAGGACAAGTACACCAAGAGCTACACAAGAAGGAAACATCAAGCTCATGTTGGTGAATGGGTTTCCGGCTCCGACTCCGACAACAACTCCGAGAGAAGCTACCACTCTGACTCCGACTATAGTCAAGATGATGGTGTTGCCGGAATTGCTCTAGTGACTACCAAATCCCATGACCTATTTGACTCACCAAATGAAGGGAGTGGAAGTTGCTTCATGGCTAAGGGCCCCAAGGTATCACACCCCGAGTATCTTGATTTTGATAGTGATGAAGATGATTTGCTTTGTGATGATGACTTGCTTTGTGATAAAACTAGTGATGTTGATCAAAATGAACTTGATAATTCTCATGCTAGTCAAGATAAGTCAATTGACGATGATAAGATGAAAATAGAAGAACTAACTAAAGAACTAAACACTCTTAAGTTAGCTCATGAATCTACTCTTGAAGATCATAGAGAGCTTGTAAGAACTCATGAGAAGCTACGCTTCGAGAAGCTCAACTTGGAGCAAGAGCATGAGTTTCTTAAAGCTATCAATGACGATCTCTGAAAGAAGACTTCATCTTATCTAGCCAAATGACTACTCTTGTCTACTTTCATTCCACAAGTTAAATCTAAACAAACTAGTAACAAAGGCAAGAAAGGTTCTTCATCTAGTAGCAACAATAAAAATGCTAAACCCAATGATGTTGCTTCTAGTAGTTCTATTGATTCCACTAATGATGATTCTCTTAGCCAAGTTACACTTGAGCAAGAAAATGCTTTATTGAAAGGAATTATAGAAAAAGGTATCTACAAGAGTCTTGCCGGGTGTAAGCAATTTGAGGAAATTGTACGCAAGCACGGAGGATACCGGAAGAATCGTGGTGTTGGCTAATTCAACGCTAATGGAGTTGAATGGGAAGAAGGTCAATATCCCGAGCCCAAGTTTGTTCCTCAAAGGGAGAAGTATGAAAATACTCTTTCCAAGGGGACAAACACTCAAGATGACCTTCCACCACAAGACCACAAGCTCAAGGGCAAGAACAAGCTTCAAGAGGACATTGACTCATATGAAGATGAATCCCTAGCTATGGTGGAGTGGGTTCCCAAGGCTGCTTCAAGCTCAACTACAAAGGCTACTTCAACACCAAGGATCCCCATCAACTTGATGTGGGTCCCCAAGAAGAAGAACTAGTGAGTTCCTGAGGGGTGACTCCGCCAATTAAATTCACTCATGTTCATTATTGGCAAGAACTAATTGCAATCAACATCAACTCTATACAATAGTTCGAGGAGTCACACATTCCCTCAAAGGTAAGCAAGGGACAAGGTAATCAACAAATCAATGGACATCATAACACATGTTTTGCACTCCATGTCCATAGATATCCTTGTATTCGTCTCTTGTGTGTTGGGACTAACCCATGTAGGTGAGAAGAGTAAGGAAACAACAAGGATGCTCCCAACTCTTGGTGATCTTCATCAACTTTGAGCATTCACAACTACCTCACCAACATGAAGTCTTCATCGACAAAACCCAAGGTTAGTTTGTCCCTCTTATGGGGGGATGTCACATCTAGGGGGAGCTTTACTCTAAGACTTGAGCTAAAGCATCTCATAGAATGTGACAACATTAAATGCTTTATGTAAAAGTGGTAACACCACTTGTGCTTAAACGATGAGTATGACCTATGATCAAGTATTCTTACTTGGCTCCTAAGTCATATATAGATGACTTTGTCATCGCCCAAGTGCTTGTTAGATGCTAGTGTGTATGTGCATGTTTGTCATGATTTCATTTGACATCTTTATTGTGTGAGCATGTTGGTCTGCATTTATTTTCTCATTCGAGGACATCCAATTGTTGCTATTTGGCTTTTGTTTTATCTTTTGCCAATTGGATGGACAAGAATGCCTAGGACCACCCTTTAGCTATCTATGCTTTCTCACCTCATATTCCATTCATGCTGCATCACAAAATTTGAACAAGTACTTTTCGATCCCTCTGTGTGTGGAGCACTCGGAGTTCCGTATCGACAAGGACTGACCATTAAAACCTCCCAAGTGCATCTCGGTGGAACCAACCCCACATTCTCGGTCTCACCGAATGCCTAGGGTTGATCTGGTTTTCTATCTCGGTACTACCGATTCCATATTCTCGGTTACACCGAGTTTCCCTGTCAACTGACAGTTGAGAAACTCGGTGACACCGAAAATCTAGAATCGGCGTCACCGACAGTGGTGGGTATATATACTGTGGACCCCGACGTTTTGAAATTAATCCTCAAACCGTCGCGCCTCAGAACCCTAAGCTGCCGCTTCGAGACCCCTGGTCATCGCCCTTGTCTCCCTGCGCTCCTCCGCCGCTGGGAATCGCCGCCGTCGACGAAATCTTCTCCATCGTCGCCGCCGTAGCGGATCCGTCGCCGAGTTAGGGTACGGATTCGACCTCCTTTGCGCTCCCCATCTGATTCTCGCGCACTGGATTTGTTTTTCTCCATAAGCCACAGTTTGCACATCGTTCTATCCACAAGAAATTTCTATAGTCTAGCGAATGATCGATTTTCTAGGGTTTGCCTTCCGCCCGATGAATCTCGGTAGAACCGAAGTGAGAAAATCGGTACCACCGATTTTCCTGTCTGTGCTGCTGAGAACTGTCTCGGTGAAACCGAGTGCTTCTTTTCGGTCCCACCGAAAAGAAGTTTCTATTAATGAGATAGTCAGTCTCGGTGACACCGACAATTTTGCTTCGGCTGTACCGATATTCATGTGACAGAATGCAAAACTTTGAAAATCTTTTGTTCAAATCTTTCAAAAACTAGCCACATTTTGTGATGACTCATCCTATTCTGCTCCTCTATACTCTATTCACAGGGTCAGATATGTCAAGAGCTGAGGACAGTGAGAACAGCTTCAGAGAGCAAAGTGTTGAGATGGATTCAGGCACTAGTCCTGAGTCTAGTTCATCTTCAGATCCAGGCACTCCCAGTTCCCATGGGTTGCCCAAGGCTGCCACAAGAGCTAGGAAGAAGCTGAATTCAGATGAGGAGGATTCAGACTTCGTTCCAGAAGAGGTTCTTGCTAAGAAGCAAGAGAAGGCTGCCAAGAAGTCTGCAAGTGAAGCTACTTCTTCCAGGAGAGTTGTTGGCAAAGTCTATGCTAGCTCTGTAGCTGGAAGAGCTCCTGAAGGTGCTAGGACAAGGATGGCTCTTCACCTTGAGTCACCCCCAAAGAAGTCATTGCCTAAGAAGGCAGGTGAGAAGAAGGGTGCCAGGAAGAGGATTGTTTATGCTGTTAGCAGGCAGACCTCCATGTTTGAGGACCCCGAGGAGGCTGCTGCTGCTGCTGCTGAGGAGGAGGAAGAACATGTTGAGAAAGCCCCTCCCAAGAAGAAGCAAAAGAAGCTTATGTCTGATGCTATGCCAAAGACTGGTACTTCCAAGAGCACTAAGTCTGCTGCAAAGAAGCCTGCTGCTGAGAAGCCCAAGAGATTGTCTAGGCAAATTCCAGCTTCTGAGAAGAACAAAGGAACCACCTCCAGAGTTGAGGATGAGGATGCTATGTCTACTTTAATGAAGCTTAGGCCACACCTTCCAGTACATAATGCCAGTTATCCACTTGCTGAGGATATGAAGAAGAGGAAGGACTCTGGTTTGAGGGCATGGAGAGCTGCTGATCCATATGCCCAGAGAAAGAAGACAGCTGTGGACTACAGATTCTACACCAAAGAGCAACAGGATTTCTATGAGACTGTGCTCTTTGACAAGAGTCCAGCTGTGAGTGATATGCGGTATGTTGATTGGAAATTCATCAAGGAGAATGAGGAATACTTTCCAAGTGTCCAAGACAATTTCCACTGCATTGGATTGGATGAGTTCGTTGGCAGAGAGTTCACCGCTTGGAATGATGAGATGATCATGCAATTCTACTCCACTGCACATTTCTATGGAGATGGTAGAATTGTATGGATGACTGAAGGTGCAAGGTATGAATCTACTGTTGAGGAGTGGGCTGCCATCTTAGGAGTCCCAGAAGCAAAGGATGGTGATTTGGATGTCTACTCAGAATCCAAGGAGAGCCACAATGCTATGGCCAATATGTATAAGGAGATCCCTGCTGCTAACGTGAAGTCTCACAGGCTAGGATCTATCTACTTTCTTCAGGCTGGCCTCCGCACCATGAACACCATTCTGAGGCATACCTTAATGCCCAAGTCAGGAGATGACAAGATGATCCGAGGCTACTCCATTAACATGTTGATCCACCTCGACAGACACACCAGGATCAGAGTCATGGACTTGATTGTTGAGACAATCAAGAGGGTTGCTGCTGATCAGAAGTGCTCTTGTTGTTATGCACCCTACATCCAGATGCTCATCAATTCAAAGTTGGAGAAGCACATATTTGCTCTAGATCGTCCCCACTTGCCCCTACAGCCAGATCTCGAAGACAACGTTGTGGTGATGGACCCAGAACATCCCACATCAGCTGCAGCTCAGGAAGAAGCAGAGGCACCTAGAGCCACTAGTGCTCAAGTCCCCAGATCCAGGAACTAGCAAATGGATCTCTTGATCTCATCAGTTCAGGACATGAAGAAGGACATTAAGGGGATTCTGGACAACCAGAACAGTCTTATGAGGATCTTCGAGAACAGGATCAAGACCCTTAATGATAAGGTGGATGGGCTGACCAGGACAGTTAATGAGCTCAAGAAGGAAGTTGACTCAGTGCCTCTTCCTCAGACTTCTTCAGACGATGATGATGTTAATGATGAGGATGGATCACCTCTCAGGCCAAGCACACAGTTTACCACTCAGGCCAGATCATCCACTGTGCCAGCTCCGGACTTGAGGCCCTCTTCATCAGCTCCAGCCACTGTCACCTCAGCTCCTTCAGCTCCAGTTCCTCCAGTTGCTGTTGGAAATATGCCCTAGAGGCAATAATAAAATGGTTATTATTATATTTCCTTGTTCATGATAATCGTTTATTATCCATGCTATAATTGTATTGATTGGAAACTCAAATACATGTGTGGGTACATAGACAAACAATGTGTCCTTAGTAAGCCTCTAGTTAACTAGCTCGGTGATCAAAGATGGTGAAGGTTTCCTGACCATGGACATGAGATGTCATTTGATAACGGGATCACATCATTAGGAGAATGATGTGATGGACAAGACCCAAACTATAAACGTAGCATATGATCGTGTCAGTTTATTGCTATAGTTTTCTGCATGTCAAGTATCTGTTCCTATGACCATGAGATCATACAACTCACTGACACTGGAGGAATGCCTTGTGTGTATCAAACGTCGCAACGTAACTGGGTGACTATAAAGGTGCTCTACAGGTATCTCCGAGAGTGTCTGTTGAGTGGGTATGGATCAATACTGGGATTTGTTACTCCGTGTGACGGAGAGGTATCTCAGGGCCCACTCGGTAATACAACATCACTATAAGCCTTGCAAGCAATGTGACTAAGGTGTTAGCCACGGGATCTTGTATTAGGAACGAGTAAAGAGACTTGCCAGTAACGAGATTGAACTAGGTATAGGGATACCGACGATCGAATCTCGGGCAAGTAACATACCGAAGAACAAAGGGAACAGCATACGGGATTAACTGAATCCTTGACATAGAGGTTCGACCGATATAGATCTTCGTAGAATATGTAGGAACCAATATGGGCATCTAGGTCCCGCTATTGGTTATTGACCGTAGAGGTGTCTCGGTCATGTCTACATAGTTCTCGAACCCACAGGGTCTACACACTTAACGTTTGGTGACGATTAGTATAGTTGAGTTATTGTGTTGGTGACCGAAGGTTGTTCGGAGTCTCGGATAAGATCCCGGACATGACGAGGATCTCCGGAAGAGTCCGGAGGTAAAGATTGATATATGTGATAATAGTGTTTTGATCTCCGGAAGGGTTCCGGAATTCACCGGAAGGGGTTCCGGATGTTTACCGAAGTGTTCGGGTGCAGCAACATTTTATATGGGCCAAAGGGGTAAAACCCACGAGGTATTGGAAAGTGCAAAAGGAAGTTTTGCTGCTGCCTTAAGCGGTACTACCGCTGGTAAGGCAGTACTACCGCGTAAGCGGTACTACCGCTTGTGTGAAGCGGTACTACCGCTTGTACGCGGTACTGCTGGAATCCGAGTGGGACTCTTTCCGTGCGGGCCAAACCGACCTTGTGCGGGCAAAACCGACCTTGTGGAGGCTTTCTCTCCAAGTTTAGACCCCAGGGCTCAACATATAAATAGAGGGGGAGGGCTAGCACACGGGACACATCAGGATTTCCCAAGCCGTGTGCCGGCAACCCTAACCCTCTAGTTCCTCCCGTCATAATCTTCGTAGTGCTTGGCAAAGCCCTGCAGAGATTGTTCCTCACCACCATCACCACGCCGTCGTGCTGCCGGAACTCATCTACTACTTCACCATCGCTCGCTGGATCGAGGAGGTGAAGGCGTCATCAAGCCGTACGTGTGTTGAACGCGGAGGTGCCGTCTGTTCGGCACTAGTTCGTGATCGGATCGAGGGACGACTTGCGATTTGGATCGCGGAGACGTTCGACTACATCAACCGCGTTTCTTAACGCTTCCGCTTAGCGATCTACAAGGGTATGTAGATCCACTCTCCCTCTCGTAGATGCTCATCACCATGGATAGATCTTATGTGTGCGTAGGAAAAATTTTGTTTCCCATGCAACGTTCCCCAACAGTGGCATCTGAGCTAGGTCTATGTGTAGATGAGATCTCGAGTAGAACACAAAAGGGTTTTGTGGGCGTTGATATTCAGATTGCTTCCTCCCTTGGTCTTTTCTTGTTTCGGCGGTATTGTGGGATGAAGCGGCTCGAACCAACATTACTCGTACGCTTACGAGAGACCGGTTCCTTCAACTGACATGTAACTTCGTTGCATAAAGATGGCTAGCGGGTGTCTGTTTCTCCCACTTTAGTCGGATCAGATTTGACAAAGGCAGTCCTTGAGAAGGTTGAATAGCAATTTTTATATCACCGTTGTGGTTTTTGCGTAGGTAAGAATTGTTCTTGCTAGATACCCGTAGCAGCCACGTAAAACTTGCAACAATAATTAGAGGACGTCTAACTTGTTTTTGCAGGGTATGTTGTGATGTGATATGGCCAATTACATAATGAGATATATGTGATGTATGAGATGATCATGTGTTGTATAGAATATCACGACTTGCATGTCGATGAGTACGGCAACTGGCAGGAGCCATAGAGTTGTCTTTAATTATTTTCGCCGTTTTGCTTTACTTTATCGCTATGAGTTAGCAATAGTCGTGGAAGCAACAGTCAGCGCGACAACCTCATGGCGACACGTTGATGGAGATCAAGATGATGGAGATCATGGTGTCATGCCGGTGACGATGGAGATCATGCCGGTGCTTTGAAGATGGAGATCAAAAGCACAAGTTCATGGCCATATCATGTCACTTATGATTTGCATGTGATGTTAATCCTTTTATGCATCTTATTTTGCTTAGGACGACGGTAGCATTATAAGGTGATCCCTCACTTAAATTTCAAGATAAAATTGTGTTCTCCCCGAGTGTGCACCGTTGCGAAAGTTCGTCGTTTCGAGACACCACGTGATGATCGGGTGTGATAGACTCTACGTTCGCATACAACGGGTGCAAGCCAGTGTTGCACGTGCGGAACACTCGGGTTAAACTTGACGAGCCTAGCATGTACAGACATGGCCTCGGAACACAAGAGACTGAAAGGTCGAACATGAGTCATATAGTAGATATGATCAACATGAAGATGTTCACCATTGAAACCACCTCAACTCACGTGATGATCGGACTTGAGTTGGTTGATTTGGATCATGTGACACTCGAATGACCGGAGGGATGTCAATTTGAGTGGGAGTTTTTAAGTAATATGATTAACTAAACTCATTATCTTGAACAATAGTCTAAGTTGTCTTTGCAATATTTATGTTGTAGATCATGGCTCGCGCAGTAGCACCCCTGAATTTTAATGCGTTCCTAGAGAAAGCTAAGTTGAAAGATGATGGAAGTAACTTTGTGGACTGGGCCCGTAATCTAAGGATTATCCTTACGGCTTCCCAGAAGGCTTATGTCCTTGATGCTCCGCTTGGTGATCCACCCGCTCCAGTTGAGTCTCCAGACGTTGTGAACGCCTGGCAGGCTCGTTCTGATGATTACTCAATAGTTCAATGTGCAATGTTGTATGGCTTAGAACCAGGACTTCAAAGACATTTTGAACGTCATGGAGCATATGATATGTTCCAGGAGTTGAAGTTTATCTTTCAGAAGAATGCCCGGATCGAGAGGTATGAGACCTCCGATAAGTTCTATGCTTGCAAGATGAAGGAGAACGGGTCTGTCAGTGATCACATACTCAGAATGTCTGGGTACTCCACCCGTCTGGCTGAATTGGGGATGCCCCTTCCGCCAGAGGCTATCACTGACAGAGTTCTTCAATCATTGCCACCTAGCTACAAGAGCTTCGTGTTGAACTATAACATGCACGGGATGAACAAGTCAGTCGCCGAGCTGTTTGCGATGTTGAAAGTCGCTGAGTCTGAGATTCAGAAGGAGCATCAAGTGTTGATGGTCAATAAAACCACTAGTTTCAAGAAGAATGGCAAGGGTAAGAAGGGTAACTCCAAGAAGAGTGGCAAAGCAGTTGCCCCTCCCGTGAAGAAACCCAAGGCTGGACCCAAGCGTGAAACTGAGTGCTTTCATTGCAAGGGAACTGGTCACTGGAAGCGGAACTGCCCCAAGTATTTGGCTGACAAGAAGGCGGCCAACAACAAACAAGGTATATATGATATACATGTTATTGATGTGTACCTTACCAACTCTCGTTGTAGTGCCTGGGTATTTGATACCGGTGCGGTTGCTAACATTTGCAACTCAAAACAGGAACTGCGGAATAGACGGAGGCTGGCAAAGGACGAAGTGACGATGCGCGTGGGAAATGGTTCCAAGGTTGATGTGATCGCCGTCGGCACGCTCGCTCTTCGATTACCATCGGGATTAGTGATGAACCTGAATAATTGTTATTTAGTGCCTGCGTTAAGCATGAACATTATATCTGGATCTTGTTTATTGCGAGACGGTTACTCATTTAAATCTGAGAATAATGGTTGTTCTATTTATATGAGTAATATCTTTTATGGTCATGCACCCAATGTGAGGGGTTTATTCTTATTGAATCTCGATAGTGATGATACACATGTTCATAACATTGATGCCAAAAGATGTAGAATTGATAATGATAATACCACTTTCTTGTGGCACTGCCGTTTAGGTCATATTGGCGTAAAACGCATGAAGAAGCTCCATGCTGATGGACTTTTGGAGTCACTTGATTTTGAATCACTTGACACATGTGAGCCATGCCTCATGGGCAAGATGACTAAGACGCCGTTCTCTGGAACAATGGAACGGGCAAGTGACTTGTTGGAAATCATACATACTGATGTGTGCGGTCCGATGAGCATTGAGGCGCGCGGTGGTTATCGTTACTTTCTCACCTTCACTGATGACTTAAGTAGATATGGGTATATTTACTTAATGAAACACAAGTCTGAAACGTTTGAAAAGTTCAAGCAATTTCAGAGTGAAGTTGAGAATCATCGTAACAAGAAGATTAAATTCCTACGATCTGATTGAGGAGGAGAATATCTGAGTTATGAGTTTGGCAGTCACTTAAGACAATGTGGAATTGTTTCACAATTGACACCGCTTGGAACACCACAGCGTAATGGTGTGTCCGAACGTCGTAATCGAACCTTATTGGATATGGTGCGATCTATTATGTCTCTTGCCGATTTGCCACTATCGTTTTGGGAATTATGCATTAGAGACAGCTGCATTCACTTTAAATAGGGCACCATCGAAATCCGTTGAGACGACGCCATATGAACTATGGTTTGGAAAGAAGCCAAAGATGTCGTTTCTTAAAGTTTGGGGATGTGATGCTTATGTCAAAAAGCTTCAGCCTGAAAAGCTGGAACCCAAAGCGGAGAAATGCGTCTTCATAGGATACCCAAAAGAGACAGTTGGGTATACCTTCTATCTCAGATCCGAAGGCAAAGTGTTTGTCGCTAAAAACGGAACATTTCTTGAGAAAGTGTTTCTCTCGAAAGAATTGAGTGGGAGGAAGATAGAACTTGATGAGGTTATTGAACCTTTACTTCAACCAGAGAGTAGCGCAGCACAGAAAGATGTTTCTATAGAGCCTACATCAGTTGAAGAGGAAGTTAATGATGATGATCATGAAGCTTCGGATCAAGTTGCTATCGAACCTCGTAGGTCGACAAGGACGCGTACTGCTCCTGAGTGGTACGGCAACCCTGTCTTAGAGGTCATGTTGTTGGACAACGATGAACCTACGAGCTATGGAGAAGCGATGGTGGGCCCGGATTTCGAGAAATGGTTAGAGGCCATGAAATCCGAGATGGGATCCATGTATGAAAACAAAGTATGGGCTTTGGAAGTATTACCTGAAGGGCGTAAGGCCATTCAGAACAAATGGATCTTTAAGAGGAAGACGGATGCGGACGGTAATGTCACCGTCTATAAAGCTCGACTTGTGGCAAAGGGTTTTTCACAAGTTCAAGGAGTTGACTACGATGAGACCTTCTCACCCGTAGCGATGCTTAAGTCTGTCAGAATCATGTTAGCAATAGCTGCCTTTTTCGATTATGAAATTTGGCAGATGGATGTCAAAACAGCGTTCCTTAACGGTTTCCTTAAGGAAGAGTTGTATATGATGCAACCAGAAGATTTTGTCGATCCAGAGAATGCTGACAAAGTTTGCAAACTCCAGCGATCCATTTATGGACTGGTGCAAGCATCTCGGAGTTGGAATCTTCGCTTTGATGAGGTGATCAAAGCGTTCGGGTTTATACAAGTTTACGGAGAAGCTTGTATTTACAAGAAAGTGAGTGGGAGCTCTATAGTGTTTCTAATATTATATGTGGATGACATATTGATGATTGGAAACAATATAGAAATGTTGGAAAGCGTGAAGGAATATTTGAACAAGAGTTTTTCAATGAAGGACCTAGGAGAAGCTGCTTTCATATTAGGCATCAAGATCTATAGAGATAGATCGAGACGCTTAATAGGACTTTCATAGAGCACATACCTTGACAAAGTTTTGAAGAAGTTCAAAATGGATCAGTCCAAGAAGGGGTTCTTGCCTGTATTGCAAGGTGTGAAGTTGAGTAAGACTCAATGCCCAGTGACTGCAGAAGATAGAGAAAAGATGAGTGTCGTCCCCTATGCTTCAGCCATAGGCTCTATCATGTATGCAATGCTGTGCACAAGACCCGATGTCAGCCTTGCCATAAGTATGGCCGGAAGGTTTCAAAGTGATCCAGGAATGGAACACTGGACGGCGGTCAAGAATATCCTGAAGTACCTGAAAAGGACTAAGGACATGTTTCTCGTTTATGGAGGTGATCAAGAGCTCGTAGTAAAGGGTTACGTGGATGCAAGCTTTGACACTGATCCGGATGACTCTAAGTCGCAAACCGGATACGTATTTATTCTCAATGGGGGTGCGGTTAGTTGGTGCAGTTCCAAGCAAAGCGTAGTAGCTGATTCTACATGCGAAGCGGAGTACATCGCTGCCTCGGAGGCGGCGAAGGAAGGTGTCTGGATGAAGGAGTTCAAGACAGATCTTGGAGTAGTGCCTAGTGCACTAAACCCAATGACTCTGTTCTGTGACAACACTGGTGCCATTGCTCTAGCCAAGGAACCCAGGTTTCACAAGAGGACCAGACACATAAAGCGACGTTTCAATTCCATCCGCGATTACATCAAGGAGGACGACATAAATATTTGCAAAGTGCACACGGATCTGAATGTTGCTGATCCGATGACTAAACCTCTTCCAAGGGCTAAACATGATCAACACCAGAACTGTATGGGTGTTAAATTCATTACAATGTAAATCACATAGTGATGTGAGCTAGATTATTGACTCTAGTGCAAGTGGGAGACTGTTGGAAATATGCCCTAGAGGCAATAATAAAATGGTTATTATTATATTTCCTTGTTCATGATAATCGTTTATTATCCATGCTATAATTGTATTGATTGGAAACTCAAATACATATGTGGGTACATAGACAAACAATGTGTCCTTAGTAAGCCTCTAGTTAACTAGCTCGTTGATCAAAGATGGTGAAGGTTTCCTGGCCATGGACATGAGATGTCATTTGATAACGGGATCACATCATTAGGAGAATGATGTGATGGACAAGACCCAAACTATAAACGTAGCATATGATCGTGTCAGTTTATTGCTATAGTTTTCTGCATGTCAAGTATCTGTTCCTATGACCATGAGATCATACAACTCACTGACACTGGAGGAATGCCTTGTGTGTATCAAACGTCGCAACGTAACTGGGTGACTATAAAGGTGCTCTACAGGTATCTCCGAGAGTGTCTGTTGAGTGGGTATGGATCAATACTGGGATTTGTTACTCCGTGTGACGGAGAGGTATCTCAGGGCCCACTCGGTAATACAACATCACTATAAGCCTTGCAAGCAAAGTGACTAAGATGTTAGCCACGGGATCTTGTATTAGGAACGAGTAAAGAGACTTGCCGGTAACGAGATTGAACTAGGTATAGGGATACCGACGATCGAATCTCGGGCAAGTAACATACCGAAGAACAAAGGGAACAGCATACGGGATTAACTGAATCCTTGACATAGAGGTTCGACCGATATAGATCTTCATAGAATATGTAGGAACCAATATGGGCATCCAGGTCCCGCTATTGGTTATAGACCGTAGAGGTGTCTCGGTCATGTCTACATAGTTCTCGAACCCGCAGGGTCTACACACTTAACGTTTGGTGACGATTAGTATAGTTGAGTTATTGTGTTGGTGACCGAAGGTTGTTCGGAGTCTCGGATAAGATCCCGGACATGACGAGGATCTCCGGAAGAGTCTGGAGGTAAAGATTGATATATGTGATAATAGTGTTTTGATCTCCGGAAGGGTTCCGGATGTTTACCGAAGTGTTCGGGTGCAGCAACATTTTATATGGGCCAAAGGGGTAAAACCCACGAGGTATTGGAAAGTGCAAAAGGAAGTTTTGCTGCTGCCTTAAGCGGTACTACCGCTGGTAAGGCAGTACTACCGCGTAAGCGGTACTACCGCTTGCGTGAAGCGGTACTACCGCTCAAGCGGTACTACCGCTCACGAGCGGTACTACCGCTTGTACGCGGTACTGCTGGAATCCGAGTGGGACTCTTTCCGTGCGGGCCAAACCGACCTTGTGCGGGCAACACCGACCTTGTGGAGGCTTTCTCTCCAAGTTTAGACCCCAGGGTTCAACATATAAATAGAGGGACAGGGCTAGCACACGGGACACATCAGGATTTCCCAAGCCGTGTGCCGGCAACCCTAACCCTCTAGTTCCTCCCGTCATAATCTCCGTAGTGCTTGGCGAAGCCCTGCAGAGATTGTTCCTCACCACCATCACCACGCCGTCGTGCTGCCAGAACTCGTCTACTACTTCACCATCGCTCGCTGGATCGGGGAGGTGAAGGCGTCATCAAGCCGTACGTGTGTTGAACGCGGAGGTGCCGTCTGTTCGACACTAGTTCGTGATCGGATCGAGGGACGACTTGCGATTTGGATCGCGGAGACGTTCGACTACATCAACCGCGTTTCTTAACGCTTCCGCTTAACGATCTACAAGGGTATGTAGATCCACTCTCCCTCTCGTAGATGCTCATCACCATGGATAGATCTTATGTGTGCGTAGGAAATTTTTTGTTTCCCATGCAACGTTCCCCAACAGTTGCCACTCCAACTCCATCCACGACATCTGCAGAGATCTTCACCGACGCTGTTCTCTCGACTCTTTCATCAACAACCTGAGGAGATCAGCCCAAGAACGCTTAGATATATGCCTTTGAACTTTTTGGTAACTTGTTGCCAAAGGGGGAGAAGTGTATATAGATCTTTAGGCTTCGAGTGAGAGAGCGTTTTGGTTGTTATTCGCTGTTTCAAAACATTTGATCTTTTGGTTGCTTGTGACACATGTTTGTGGTGTTTGATCATACGCTTTATGTGTGATGCTACTATTTCCTATCATCTTAATGCTTGTGAGATGATCATTCACCTTTGCTTGATTGTGTTGTGCTATGATGTTCACTCTTATTATTATCGCACACCACCAAGTTGTATGTGACATGGAAGAAGTGCCCCATGTACCTAATCGATTGTGCATTTGCATTCAAACGCAAATTCAAAATAATGCACAAATTTAGGGGGAGCTCTTGCTTATCACATACCTCTCAAAGCGACGATTATATTCATTGATTATATCATATGTCGAAGCTTTGATCTATATGTTGTCATCAATTACCAAAAAGGGGGAGATTGAAAGCACATTTGCTCCCTTGGTGGTTTTGGTAATTCATAACAACATATAAGTCATTGAACTAATGTTTCTACCAAGTATATTTCAGGAAATGTTCAATGATAGGGATGGCAAAAGGATTGAGGAGATTGTGGAATACCCCAAGATGCAAGGAAATAGGTTGGCAAAGCTTCAAGCAAGAGGACTCTACATTTTACATTTGTGAGAAATCACTTTGAGTCCATAGGAAAGCCAATACTATTAAAAGGGGGTAAGGTTTTGTGGGTGAACAAAATGCTCATACGTGCACAAGTGATAGTCACCAAAAACACCCACAAGCTCTCCCACCAAAGTCTGTCATAGCCAAATACTCAAAATCGGTGCAACCAACATTTCCATTCCGGTGCCACCGATTCTCACCTCAGACAGACTCGGCCAAACCCTAGCCACTTCGGTGCAACCGATTCCATACCGGTGCCACCGAGTTTGGGTTGCCAACTCTCTATGCAAATTCACAATATCGATGCAACCGAGATTGTTGGATCGGCGTCACCGAGATTGTCAATCTGACCGTTGGTCACCTTATCGGTGCAACCGAGTTTCCTATATCGGTCTCACCGAGATTCAAAAGTTGCCACCTTTTGGTCACTTCGGTACCACCGAGATTAACACATCGGTGTCACCGAGTTGGTCATTTTGTGTGTAACGGTTGGATTTTTGGGGATGCCTATATATACCCCTTCACCACCACCTACTCGAAAGTGAAGCACTCAGAACTATTCCATACTTGCCCCATCCAGATTTCTGAGAGAGAACCACCTAGTCTTGTGTTGAGGTCAAGATCTTCCACTCCAACCATATGGATCTTGATTTCTAGCCTCCCCAAGTTGCTTTCCACCAATCCCATCTCTTCCACCAAGCCAAATCTGTGAGAGAGTGATTGTGTGTTGAGGAGTCTATCATCTTGAAGCACAAGAGCAAGGAGTTCATCATCATTACCGAGCCTATTACCTTTTGGAGGGTGGTGCCTCCTAGATTGGTTAGGTGTCACTTGGGAGCCTCCTACTTCGTGTTGTGGAGTGAACCAAGAAGTTTGTACGGGCAAGGAGATCGCCTACTCCGTGAAGATCTACCCATAGTGAGGCTAGTCCTTCGTGGACGGAAGCCGTTATGGAATAGTCAAGGTTGCTACTTCGTGGACCCTTATGGGTGGAGCCCTCCGTGGACTCTCGCGACCGTTACCCTCCGTGGGTTGAAGACTCCATAAACGTGGAGGTACGATAGCACCACCTATCGGAACCACGGGAAAAATCATCGTGTCTACAATTGCGTTTGCTACCCTATCCTTTCTACTCATGCTTGTTGTTACTTTCCGCTACTATACTCTTAGACATGCATGTGTAGGGTGTACTCGACTTGCCATGAATTGCTAAAACTGCCAACTCTAAAATTTGGGAAAAGGCAAAACTTTTATTTGGTCAAGTAGTCTAATCACCCCCCCCCCCCCTCTAGACATACTTTCGGTCCTACACCCACCTACTCGGGTTTATGCTTCTGTCACTCACGCAACCCACCATAGGAAATCATGAACATATTGCAACACCCTACAATGGGGATCCCTCACGTTTGCGCGACACGGAGGGCACCATAGGACAGCACTATATCAACATACAACTCACATCCATAACATCATACCACAATTAACCCATAGGACAAAAGAGATCTACTCAAACATCATAGGATAGCCAAATATCATTGGGAAATAATATATGGAGTTGAGCACCATGTTTAAGTAGAGATTACAGCGGGGAAGAGAGGTGTTACACCACTGCATAGAGGGGGAGAGAGTTGGTGTTGACGGCGGGGAAGTTGTTTGTGTAGATCGTCGTCACGATGATTGCCCCGGCGGCGTTCCGGCGCCATCGGGAGAGAGGGGGAGAGAGCCCCCCTCCTTCTTCTTCTTCTTCCTTGGCCTCCCCCTAGATGGGAGGAGAGTTCCCCCTCTGGTCCATGGCCTCCATGGCGGTGGAGGGGTAGGAGCCCCTCCGAGATTGGATCTCCCTCTCTGTTCTCTTCTGTTTCGTGTTCCTGTTTTCTGGCCGAAAACTGTTTCTTATATTCCCGGAGATCCGTAACTCCGATTGCGCTGAGATTTTAACACAATTTTATTCCAAAACTTAGCTTCCTTGCGCCCGAAGGAGAGCTCCAACCGACTTACGAGGTGACCACAACCCACCACGGCGCGCCTGGGCCCTGGGGCGCGCCCTAGTGTCTTGTGGGGGCTGTGGGCTCCTTTTGCGTTGATTCCACTTCTCAAAATTCACAAGTATTCCAAAAAAAATCTCCGTAAATTTTTATCGCGTTTGGACTTCGTTTGATATGGAATTTCTGCGAAACAAAAAACACACAAAAAATAGGAACTGGCATTGGGCACTGGATCAATAGGTTAGTCCAATAAATCATATAAATTGTTGTCAAAAGTATGTGAAAGTTGTATGATATTGGCATGAAACAATCAAAAATTATAGATACGACGGAGACGTATCAGTACCCTTGCTCGATGATTCTCCAAAGTTGTGTTGAGCTGTGATTTAAATGAGACTTGATACGGAAAACCCAATTAGCAAAATCATTCTTAACAAGTTTAGGAGGACCTAGATTAACTATATGGGGTGGGTGCACCGGTCCTCCATAGACCACGGGAGGGGGTACCGAGGCAAATGTACCCGATCCACTATTTCCTTAAGGTAACTTGTTCTTGTTAGTGCTAGTCCCCTCCTTACCGGAGTGGACATCCGATGTTAAGTTAGTGGGATTAACCACTTGAATCGGGTCGGTAGAAAGTTTGAGACTATCAAGGAATTCTTTAAACATGGATTTGACCTCGGTCGTCATGGAGGATTTAAGCGAAGCCATGGAATAATTTAAATCCTCACGAGAGACCATGTTCACACCCACGGCCTCGGGAAGTTCAACATCCCGATCGCCGTCGTCAACCATACTCTTTGGGTGGTGAAACCCTTAATAAAGAGACGACGCTCTGATACCAATTGAAAGGATCGATATGGTTGACTAGAGGGGGGGTGAATAGGCAACTACCAATTTTTAACTAATCTTTAGCAAATTAGGTATAGCAACAAATAGGTTGTCTAGATATGCAACTAGGTGAGCAACCTATATGATGCTAACAATAATAACAACACAAGCAAGCAAATAATATACGATAGGTAAAGCTTGCACAAAGTAAAGGTAAGAAATAACCACAAGTGGAACCGATGGAGACGAGGATGTGTTACCGAAGTTCCTTCCCTTTGAGGGGAAGTACGTCTCCGTTAGAGCGGTGTGGAGGCACAATGCTCCCCAAGATGCCACTAGGGCCACCGTATTCTCCTCACGCCCTCACACAATGCGAGACGTCGTGATTCCACTAGTGGTGCACTTGAAGGCGGCAACCAGACCTTTATAAACAAGGTTGGGGCAATCTCCATAACTCAATTGGAGGCTCCCAACGAAACCACGAAACTTCACCACAATGGAATATGGCTTTGAGGTGACCTCTTCCATCTAGGGTGCTCAAACACCCAAGAGTAACAAAATCCACACAAGAAAGTATGGGGGAATCAAGTTTCCTTTGGTGGAAGTGTAGATCTAGGTCTCCTCCTTCAATCCCTAGCAAATCAACAAGTTTGAGTGGCTAGAGAGAGAGATCGGGCAAGAAAGCTTGGAGGGCATCAATGGAGTAGAGAGAGAGGTAAGAGATAAGAGGGAGGTGGAAGAACCACCTCTTTATATAGGGCTCCCCACTTCCAACCGTTATAGCCGGTTTCACATGACAATAGTACAACCGGTGACTCAGGCGGTAGAACCGGTAGGACCTGAACAACCGCCCAACCACCGCATCAAAACAGAACCTGAGGCGGTGGTTCCTCCCTGGTGCAACCGCTCGACTTGAGTACGGGATAAGGTCAAATCCCGAGCGGTACAACCGCTTGGGACACCGGTACTACCGGTCGTTAGAGATCGACCGGAACAACCGTCCCTCATCCGCCCAACAACCGCACCACAACAGAGCCATGTCCGGTTGTAGGCCGGTGCTGGACCGGTACAACCGCCCGAGGCTGCTACCTAGGGTCAGCTGCTGGCGGTACAATCGCCCGGAGGCAGCGGTACAACTGCTGGTAACCAGCTAAGGACAACAACCCCAGGGTATCACCCCTGGGGTGGAGGTTATGCCGGATGACTGGAGCAAGCGGTACAACCACTAGGGCCAACGGTACAACCGGCCTGCATGGTTGGAAAGAAGGGCCCCTCTCTCTTTAGGATGGAAGGGTAGGAGGTGGGTGACAGGAATGTGTACGTGTATTGATTCACTCCAAAGCCTTCCAATGAGAATTCCCTCTTAATAGTACGAGATCCCTACGACCAAAGAAAATAAACGCGTAGAGAACACCGTCTTCGTTCTTTTCCATCCGAAGGGAATGCCTAATCGTCTTGTGTCGCACACGGAGTACCTGAAGAACTTGACACACGATTAGATAACAAAGTGAGGTGTCATCATCACCAAAACACTAAGGTAAGAGAATGCCCTTACAGCCGCATCCCCCCAGCGTCGCTCTACGTTCGCCAAGACGGACGTGACACCGGAATGGGCCAGGGATGACCCGGACCTCGCAGCGGCGTGGGCGCTCTCCGTGGCCACCGCGAAGACGTCCGCCAGGCGGCGTCGCCGCCTTGACGACGAGATCGCCAAGATCAGCGAGGAGTGGTCGCTCCGCATGACGGAATAGGAGCGGCTCCTTTGCGAGCCGCATGCTGCTGCCGGACAAGGCTGTCGCGGTCCTACGATGCTGTTCCGCCGGTGGAGGGACAACGATGACGGAACGGACGGAGACGACGGTCCAGCAAGGCAGGGCGGCCACGCGTACGAGGAGGTCGTCTTGTATATGGTTTAGGTTGTTTTCCTTGTTTTTTAGTTAAACGGTCGAAATATCGATCTTTTTATGTAATTATCTTCGAATTTGACTGAAATCCGCGGTGTTTGCACGAATTTCGTTCGGTTGGTTCGTTGTGATCAAAATATATACGGCCATGGTTGGATGTCGTCCTTCCACATCCATGTCCGCGGACTGGTCCCCCCGTCCGCGGACGGATGCGGAGGAAATTTGCCGGTTTCCGTTGAAGATGCGCTAAGAACCTACGGACATGTAACATCCAATAACTGAATTTTATAATTAATATTTTACCATAAGCTCTCGAAATAGCTCTTGAAACTTCCGTTCCGTTTTATAAATAAAGCAATCTAATGACATGAAAGATGGGATAGCAACAACAAACGTGCCATGCACATACATAGTTTAGTGGGTACTCACCACTGAACCTCCGGGCAAATCCGTGCAGCTGTAAAGTGGTCATCCATTAGTTGCTGGAAGCTGGAGATCGACCTGGAGTTTAGTAGCTTTCATGTTGGCGTGGGCAGATTCGAACTGGCACTGAGCGCGCGTGACCTGATGAACCATACCCTCGGTGGTCCAACTGATGAACCATGAGCATGAGCTTGAACTGGCATGGGGCCGTGGGGCGCTCGCCATGGGGTTCTTTTTTTTACTTGGTCTTTTTTTGCAGGCTCGTAAGATCATCTACAGCCGTACTTGTCAAATTCGACACCCTATATGTCCATGGACGTGCCAGGTCCCTGGGTAGACCCTAAATCCGCGCCTCCACAACCACATATCTTATATTCGACACCCTATATTCATTCAAAACCATGCAACGTAGTACATAGATCACCAAACGATCAAAATCGACAAAAAAAACATATAAAGCAAACCAAACGGGCATAATTCACATAACATCACCAAAAGATCACCTACGGGCATAATTCACACGGTTCAACGATCCAGGACATTCCAACTACACACTAGAGTTTAATTATATAAAAGGAGAGAGGGTCGAGTTTCACCACTTCCTCGTCAGCCCTTTGCCCTTTCGATCGCCGATGCTGTTGTAGGAGTCCACGGCAGGAGGTGGCTCAATGTCGGAGTCTGACCCGTCGACGGAGGAGGAATCGAAGATGATGATATAGCCCTGCAAGCGCCGGACGATGCGATCCTGCTTGCGCTTGAGCTTGGCCACCCTCGCTGCCTCAACTGTGTCCCGCTCGGATTACTCAATGTCGAGCCAGAGGTTCTTGGTGTTGATCCTCCAGAGCCGCCGGGCGTCCGTCTCGACCGTGGTAAGTGACTGAACGTACAACCACTAGGGGAGACGCCCCTCCTCGTCATGCACCGGCATCACCCGGCGGCGGCGGGTGGACTTCGCACTCGTGTCGGACACGACCCCCATCTCCCATGCCCTCTGCCTCTCACGGCAGGCGACGCGTGCCTGCGATTCTGGAGTCCGCATCCGCGACGCCGGCGAAGCGGACACTAGAACCCTCCGCTACCCGACCGGAGCGGCGACCGAAGGTGGAGGAGGCCGCCGGGCGGGCGTTGTCAATTGGGCTGCCCTCGCTGATCCGCGCGCGAGGCGGGAAGTGCCGGCGTCAGCGTCAGCTCTAGGACGACGAGAGACATGTGACGTCGCACCTGAATCGGACCTGCTGCCACCCGTATCGACCCGTGAGAGCTCCAGCGTGATACAGGGCGTCAGCTCCTCCTCATCTACGGAGTTGTCGTCGGAGTGGCTGCCGGTGCTGGACATGATCGTCGACGCTAGGGATTGGACGGACTGAGGAAAGGGGAGCATCGGGGAGCGGAGAAGAATGGAGTGAAGCGAGCCTAGGGTTTGCTCCGAAGGGGGATTTTGTGGGGTCGGGGTGGGCCAGCGGTGGGGCCGGGCGGACGTGGTGGACGCACCCGGGCCGCCTCATATCCATCCTACATTTTTGCTAGATATGACGGGTGTCGGTCAGCCCGCATTTGTGTGCGGTTTGAGAGGTCTGGTTGGGTCGCTTTTTGTGACTCGTGAGTAAGCGGACAGCCTGCCCGGGCGTTTGACACGAGTTTGAAAGGTCCGGCTGTAGATGCTCTAAGGGGTTCTCTCTTCTTCGGTGAAAATGTATATAGAGTTGACCATTTTCTGAAACTTTAGCATACAATGCACTGTATCTAATCTTTTCTTTAAAAAGTCAGTTTTTGAAATATTTTCAAATCGAGTTTATTTCCAGTTATCTTCCTAATGTTTCATCCAGTTTTCCAGTTTTATATTATTTTTGGAGCAAATATTCTTCTTCAAGTTCATTTTTACTAAATTTCTAGTTCATGAAAACCTCAGTTCTTGTCCAAAATTTCAATATGTTTTCCCTTCGGGACCACACGCATTTGAAGTGCAGCATGCGATGCCAACTCCCAATCAGCTGCCATGCAACATACAGTGTTGGGCGGCTGGACCTTCGCTGTGGGCAACCCACTCGGCTGTAAAGCCGCCTTGTATCGCTGGGGAGCCGGAGACCGGCCCGGAGTCGAGTAGCTTTCACGGTGGCGTGCACAGATCAATGGAGCCGACGTGCGCCGGCCCGGAGTCGAATTGTTGAGCCGTACACTTGTCGGATACTCCGGTAGAACGATAAGATTCTCACGCCGGTTAGGACGAGCGCGCGCGCGTTGCCGTCTACGTTGGCAACAGTTCATTCACGGGCATCGCCAGACCAACTCCCCACATGCAGATGATATTTCTTTAACACATCAAGGCCCGAGCTCTTTGCGCTTCACTGCATTTTCTGTCTGCTCGACGGATTTCATCTGTCTGTTTCTGCGCCATGGTTCTTCGGACTTCGGTTTCAGGGTACAAGTGTGGCATGCCTACAGTTGTAGTCCTCCGCTTAATCCTTGCAGTTCAGGCGTCAGTTTCAGCGTCCGTCCAATTATTGCTAGCAGTTGCTGCTCTACGATCCAACGCGAGATCGACATGTATATATAATGTCGATCGTACTTGGAAGACTACTACTGTACACGTGACCCGTGCACAGAGCGATCGTCCTAATGAGCAAAGCTCCAAAGGGCCGGGCTAGAAACAACACGTTGGTTCAGATACCCAACAGATTTGTACTATTACATCGCACGACACACAGACGATAACGTTGTTTTGTTGTTCGATTTGATGACCTGTCCTCTCCTCCTCGTGCTGCACCGGCGGGAGGAAAGAAACAAGGAGCGTATCCGTATCCGCAGCAGCCATTTCTGAACACACACACACACACACACACACACACACACACACACACACACACACGCACGCACACGCAGCAGCCATTTCTGGAGGAGATATTTCGGCGCGCGGGGTTGGTGCGTGGTGACGGCGTGAGCCCGGGTGGCAAGTGACACACCAGCCGGTCAGCCCATGTGTAGTGGACACATCAGCCGCGCAGTAAATTAAGCAACACCCGAGGCAACCAAGTGTACTCTTATCGCGCCTGGTGATCGCAGGCAGATAACCACGAGAGGTCGCATGCAGTATCGATCTGTCCGATGGGAACGGGGCAAAAGCTTTCCAAGACCCGGCGACGAGCTCATGGACGAATCAGTGGGCTAGTTGGGATAAACAAAGCGGGGCTAGTTGCGCGGATTAAGCAGGGCTGGGTCGTCGCGGTTGGTCCCCCGAATCTATCCACGGAGGAGGAGGAGGAGCAATGGCGCGCCAGGAGCAGGAGCAGGAGGTGCTGGGATTTAATTAGTCCTCCACTAACTCACGTACCCACACGCTCTCTCGATCAGCCATGTTAAACTAATCGATCCGTTCCAGGCCGGCTGACCCATCCTTTTCTTGCGCTTGCCGAGCTAGCTAAGTTGGTAGCATCCTCAAGTCAAATGCAATGGCGCACTTTACTCGTGCCAAATGCTGAATTCAGTCAGAAGCAAACGATGCAGCGCCATTGAGCTAGCTAGCTAGCTAGTCTGATTAACAGAGCGTGTCTCCTCTAGCTAAGTGGGAGGAAGAAAAAACAGACGACATTTCGCAATGTTGGAAATGCATGCACTGAATTGACTCTCGAGCACATGGGATGGCAAGTGCTCCACATGTACGTATAACAACAAACAAATACAATTTGATCAAAAAACAATCAATGTGAAAGGACCAATGTGGCTATTTTTTTAGTCACTCCACATACATGTGCAGATGTGCTGAAGTTTGGCATGTCAGCCTGTAGCTAGCTTGATTGCAAGACGCCAGGGCCACGGCGAGGTCAAAAACAAGTGGCCGGTTTTCGCCTGAGACCACTCTCCAGTGCGTGGTTTCAACGGACCAGGGAAGTCAGGCGCCGTCTACATGCATGAACGCCCCGGCGTTCGGAATATTCGATCATTAATTCTGTCAACAACTGGGTCGAGTCGACGACTACTGTAGTAAGCCATGTCAACTGCTTAGCTAAGCCAGGCAGGCTAGATGTATGGTGTATGGTGTGGACGTGACGACGCTGCTCCTGTAGAATACTGCTGCTACCGATGGCCTCTCCCCTTCGATTGCCTCTCCATGGCGGAACGTATCCATAATCTGCAAAACACCTGTTTAATAGGAGTAGTACTTCCTCCTCCGATCCAAAATAAATGTCGCGATTTTAAGCTAAGATTAGTTCAATCTTAGTTTAAAACCGCAACACTCGTTATGATCGATGGGAGTAGTATATAAAACACCAATGTTGCAAATCTTTTTTTAAACGCTGCAGTGTGAATGATTGGAGCTGAGGTATTCTCCTTCCAGAAGCTTCGCGCCATGTACGTATCATGGACGAAAGAGAGGGGTCCTGAGAAAACTACTATATCCCGGGTATTCGGTCAACTGTCACAGCGTCACCGGTGCCCATGTCCCGGCCTGGGAAGCTAGCGGACAAGCGAGGCCCATGACCCGGATAAGAGACATGTCAGTGGACTGATGCTGACAGTATGCGCCGATCTGATCTCGGAACTCGGAGGCGCCGAAACTGCACTAGCACGCAAAAATCGTCGCTCCTACTACTATAAAACCTTATTTTCTTTAGCAGATGCGTCTCTTTAGACGATGGATGGAAGAAACAAGGAATCGTGTTAACGCAAAGGGTTTTTTTAATGAGCAAATATGCTCGTGATGTCGAGAGAGCGGAAGCAGAGCAGAGCAGAGACTCTGCTTTCAACAGTGATCGGCCATGGTCGTGATAATGTTGGTCGTGCTCGCTTTTCCCGACCGTCGTGACCCACCGCTTTAAGGGGGCAGCTTAATCGCGCCAACTGTGATCAACAAGACGCCTAACCACGCAGACTGATGGCGGGATTAGAAAGAAGTGTTGTTATGACTTGTGGCCGCTGGCGGGGCGATGATACTACCTTCAAAGTTCAAACTACTTTACGACCAGGACTCCCGATGAAACTTGGAAAATACTTCATTCGCATCTCAAAAACTGGAACAGGACGGCAACTTGCCTTTTCAGCCAACGGAATTTTCATATGAATAAGATGGCAAGTTCTTTCAGAACGAATATAAGAAACGTTACAGCTTTACTTTTTTTAGGGGTGATGCCAATTTTGCCTATGCAAATGTGAAAATAAAGGACACAGATAGCTCGCGATCTGCCTCCACAGAGAACAAACAAATCGTTCCCTCGGAATGTTTCGATCGAGTGAACAAAATCGTTTGCTAGGGGAAATCCCTCCCAACGAACCACTCCCCCTCCACGAGAAAAGTTGTCTTACGATATGCGAGCCTTCAATTGGGCACCGAAAAAATGCCTATTTTCATGTGACTCACTCTGTGTGCTCGGTTTATTCGGTTTACATGATTCAATTTATACGATTTTTAGTTTGTACGGTATTAATACTTCGGTAAATACGGTATGAAATTTAGATACGGTTCGGTTTTGGTATATACCAAATTAATTCGATATGGTTTTGGTATATACCGTAAAAACCAAAGTTGACGCGAATTTAAAAATGACATATAATAATTTATAAATTTACGAATCAAAACACATATCTTTTTATTCAAAAAGTATATAATTATATGTAAGTGTGTATGCATGCATGGATTCGATGGTTATGGACGTGCTTAGCATTCTTTTGAAGAGAAATATGACTCCATTATAAGAAAAATGGATGCGCTTAATAGGAAATCTGGCTTCCGCACATAAAAATGACTACGTGTATAGTTGTTCGCCTGAACATATATAAATATTTTTTTGACTTCGGTTTATTCGGTTAACCATTTGGTTTTTCGGTATATACCATAAAAACCAAAATTCAAATCGGTATGAAAAGTTCATACCATACCGAAACCATAAAAGCATAAAAACCATAAAATTGGTTCGGTTCGCTTTATTTCGGTACGGTTTTTCGGTTCAGTTTTAAAATGCACAGGGTGATATGTAACGCACTACCAAACCTTAAAAACCAGTATTGGACCTCACTTTAAGTAATTAAACAAAAAAATGCCATGACGTACATAATGGAAATGCCTTCATGTTCAAATTGATCATATAATGTCCATTTCTCTAAAAAAAAGTATTGTACATCCCAGAAAAACAAATTACAGAAAACAAATGACGTGCTATTTGTTTTAAAATAATTTCTATAAACAACGACATCTCTAGGATTTCATATCTAACACACAACTAATACACAAGAAAAACATATGTATAGCAAAGCTGCTAGTTGTCATGTGAACAAAAACAACATTTGAACTAAATGCCATCATATAAAATTACACGTGTCAAATTTGCGTATTAACTAAAAAATGGCGTAATTAGATTTACCACGGTACAAAAAAAAATCTGATTTTTTTTCACAAAAAAATATTATAACTTGCCGTGGTTTTATAATTTGATTTGCCATTGACAACAAAAAATTAGTTTCCATGGCAACAACTTTTTAGTTTTACGATGAGAATGATTCAAAATTTAAAATGCTAAAAAATCAAAGGAAATTTCCATGATCGAGATAGTAAAAATTCCATGATATTAAAAATTAAAATGCCACGATACAAATATTAAAATTGCCATGCTCTATATTTTCTTTGTCATGAAGAAAAATCACACAAATAATACTGCCATGATTTGAATATTAAAACTGCCATGCTCTTAATAATAAAATTGCCAATTCTCTTCAAAATAAAATTGTCATGTTGTAGATAGAGATTCCAATAACTATTTTTTATAAACTTCCATGTGAACATAATGGATTTTCTCTAAAACTTGCCACGCAAACAGAAAAGGTGGTATATGTGAAAAAACAATATTCAAAAACTTTTCGTGTGAACATAAAGTTTTTTTCTAAAATCTTCCACATGAACGTTACAAAAAATTATTCAAATTGGCATGAGTTCTGAAATTATATTAATAAAATGTAAACTAGACATGGTAACCACAATTAGAAATGCCAATGCCACTATAGGAAATTTGACATGGTCGATACATTATTTTTTATGAGAACAATTATTAAAAATATGTGGTATAGAACTTAAAAGTGCCATGGGAAAAACATAAAAAAGTTTACCGCGAATATTTTATAGCTAAAAGCAAGTGAAGACCATGGCAAAACTTGTATGAAATTAAGGGGTGCAAATGGCAAAACATTGTCTATAAAACATGTGAGAAAATATCAAACTTTGCAGTGTTTCCAGGAAATAATGCCGTGTGTTTGAGTACACAATATTTGTGAATTTTTCCATTTTTCGAAAATGCCATGTCAATTTACAAAAAAATGCAATGGTTTTTAGACCACTTTATCTTATTTTTGCCATGGAAGATATCTAAAAATTTCAAATATGGCAAAACTTTGGCAAAAAAATAATACAAACACATGGTAAACAATATTAAAAATTGCCATGTTTTGAAGAAAATAAAAGTTTATGAATTTGCATGCGGTTCGGTAATTTAAAGGATTGCAAAACACGGTTTTGTTATCTAGATACACATCTAAAGTTATGACAACAAATACACATCATATATAAATTCTAGTGAAAAAGCCTCTAGGCATCAATTTAACCATGGTAGTTAGTGTATATGATTCGAACAAGGTGACAAAAAGGTGCAAAGTTATGCATGGATAGAAACAGTCATTCCCCTTATTGTAGAAAAGTTCATCAACAAGACATTTTCATCTTTTGAATAGAAATACAAACATGGTAGATCATATTTTTCCATGAAAAAAAACATAACAATTTACCGAGGCCCCCGGATTGCCATATCCCTAAAAAATTGAATCAAACAAAGGGAGAAGGGTGGGCGCACGGGAAGGAGAAGGGGGGGAGGGGGGCGCTTGAAGAGCTCAACGGTGTCTTTGCGATGTAATCGCTTTAGTCCCCATTATTCAAGCCCGCACACTCCCACAACTCCAATGTTAGGGAGGCAACACAACTAAAGGGAGTCACCGGCATCGCTGCGCTATCTCCTCCGGGACCTCGTTCGAGGCGTGGAGATCCACCTCTTGCCATGGCGCCCCAGCCACCTCCGATTGCGTGTTTTCCTGCCCGCGCGCCATATGCTTTGACAACCTCGGCTAGCGATGGCACCCACCGAGCGCCGTGATCGGTGTTGTCGATGTTGCGTATTGGGTAGCTCGGCACCATCGCTACGTCCCTATGCTCAGACCTCCCGCGAAGGGAGCGGGGCGTGGCCGCTCGAGGTTGTTGAGCGCCTGACCCTATCGCCTCCTGTGCTGCCATCAAGACGCCACTAAGTGTCGGCCTCCTCCTCCAAAGGACGCTCCGGTCGAAAAAATGTGCCACCTCCGTCAGTTGCTTCCCCCGGAGGGAATCGCCATTGGGTTGAGGAGGAATGAGAGAGTGTGCGAGATGTGTGAGGGTGGGAGTGAATTAGGAAAGCCAACGAAAAAAATGTTCGCTAGAACACCAGCTAGAGCGACCACTCAAAAAATGTGACATGACGACTCCACCATCGCCAAGATCCGTGTGCTAGATCCAACAGTTTGTGGGACATTTGCTGGTCTTGCGTTCCCAACGAGTGTTCGCCGTTTTTTTTAGTCTACTAACGTTTGAGAGTTATCATTTCTGAATACTAGTTGAATGCCCGTGCGTTGCCACGGGCATTTTCAAAAAAAAAAATGCTGGTTGTATATATAAGCATTAGGCATGTCAAATTTCAGCTTGATATAGAAAGTGGGTCTAAATTTCAAGCCTTATAATATCATTGTCCTTGTTGATTCAAATTAGGCAATATAAATCTACAAAAAAAAACTCACCCTAAACTCTATACTCAATCTGAAGAAAAATTGCTTAGTTATTCTGATAATCTTGCTTATACAATAATGATAGTTAGGATAATCACCTACGTGTTTTTATTTTTGAAATGAAAAAAACAACAACAATCACGAGGCCCTTAAGAAATCACGAGATGATCCTGAATCTGATCTGTTACGAGATATATCCTTCCTAATATTCATATCTAGTGGGTAAAACTCCTACCCAACAATATACATGTAATATGAACAACAATATTTTTCTGCATTTTCTAAATAATCATGGGAACAAAAGATGACTTGGGACATCATGATCCAATAGTATATATACAGGAATGATGCGACGAAGCTGGCGAAGAACATCGAGATGGTTCCAACGTAGGATCTGTCTGGATTGTAAGGGAGTTTCGCGTGCCTGAATCGCCCCCCGTATTTGTCAGCCACACCTAATAGAAGCAGCATACATGGCTATGCTGTTTTCAAGAGCCTTAGCTTGAACAATCAGAGGAGAATCTAGCACCTCACAACAACGTAACTGCACGAGAAAAAGCTTACTACTGCCCCCACTCATTCTTAATTTGCATGGGTTCTCCATTACATAGGTAACTAAACCAAGAAGTTAATGTTGCAAAATTCTCTACCAAACTAAATCATTTTGGCAGCTTAGTTTCGCTTTATAATTACAAGATTGGTCACCTAAGAGATGATTTTGAGTTAGCTTGTACTCTTTCTTACAGAATTCCTTCATGCAAATCGAATCAATCATCAATCAGAAAAAGAAACAAGAGAGTAGGATTATTTAGATGGCCAGCAAAGCTTACTTGGTCCAAGAGGTGGCGGTTGCCGACCTGCTCCTAGAAGTCAAGCACTGTCATGCTAGCGTGTACATGAGCATGATAGCATCAGCATCCTGGAGAAACGGGCTCTCCAACCACATGGACCCACCAATGTCAGTTACTTTCCCAGGAAGAATTTTGGTCTTCTATACTACATTTTCAGTTAGATGCATAGGCATCAAAATATGAAGAGTAAAGCACACATAAAAAATAGAAGCTGCTAATATGGATAATCTTTCATTGTAAGAGGACACACCTGAGCATTAAAAGAAAAGAGAGGACACAACCTAAAACCTTTATCCACTTGCATAATCAAAAGTAAAAAGGGGAAAGGAAAAAAACTCACACACAATTGACATGTTGAAGGCGGAGGAGCTGGCATATACATCCTCTCGTCGCCACATGCATCCCAACTCGCTCTAGCCCGCATCACTACATCAGGGCAATAGCTGTCAGTGTTGCACCTGCTGTTCCGCAGCGCCTATGTGCGAATGACCTTGATAGCGAGCCAGGCATTGTCCTCGGCGGTGCCACACTGAGCTAGCTAGCTTCCGTTCTCAAGGTTGCTTGCAGCCATATGGAAACAAAGGTAAAAATGAAAAATTCAATGAGAAGCAGCATAAGGAGAACTACAGGGGGATGGAAAAAAGACCATATCTGAATTGTTTAACTCGTCCTGTGTAGGTTCTTCACGTCATTTTTTTTATGCATCACCGATTCTGAAGACACCTCCATAGACATCGTCCAGGTCCACATGGCAAGATCTAAATACCAACATCTATCGGTTCAACCTCTTGGTAGTGATACTTGTGCCATGGACCCGGGGGCCTATGTGCATGGCTGAACGGAGTGGCCATTGCCGTTGTCAGCCTGACCCCGACCTAGGCTACGGCATGGACCTACCTGAGGGCATGCCGCATGCGACCACGCCGAGGGCGTACCTGGATCTGGCGTTGACGCTCCTGTCCCTACGACGGCACGTGACCTCCTCCCCAGCCATGGCCTCCACTCCTCCGCTTCCCCCTTGCCCGCCTCCGCATCGAAGTCTCCGTCCACCGCCGTAGGAATGACACTCCGGGAATCACGTGGTGCGAGGAACCCAAGCGAATAGATCGGCGGCGACGAAAGGATCCGCGATGGCGTCTAGGGCGTGGTTCCCATCCTTGTAGCGAATAAATCGAGGGCAGCCTCGGACGTCAGATTTTTTCTTTTGCGAGGGAGCCTCGCTCCCTGGTTCGTACGGTTTTTTTTTTGTGCGAGGGAGCCTCGCTACATGGTCTTCCTTCGATTTTTTTTCGTGCGAGGGGTGCTCAATATGTGGTCGCCAACCGATTTTTTCGTGCGAGGGGGAATTATCAGGAGCGAGGGGATCGTTACGTGTGAGGTGGGAGGATATACGAAAAAAAACGTGGAACACACACTACCAAGTCGCCCGTGCGAGATTTGTTTGTCATGATTTAGATATTAATTTCTTTAAAATACTTTATTTGTTTCCTAAAAATGGTATTTGTTTCTTAACATAAGTTGCACTGATGAGAGGGATCGGAGATCCTCAAAAAAAATTGAGAGGGGTCGTTTGATTTGGATAAGTTAGGTAAGTTAGATTGAAAATTGTTATTTGTTTCTTAAAAATCTATTCTTTGTTTCCTAAAATAAATTTCACTAATAAGAGGGATCGGTTGATTTGGAAAGTTAGGAAAGTCAGATTAAAATCTGTAGTTGTTTCCTAAAAACCTGTTATTTGTTTCCTAAAACAAATTGCACTAATGAGAGGAATCGATTGATTTGGGTAACTTAAGAAAGTAGACCCGTGATTTGTCATACGTTAGGAAAGTGCTGATTTGTAATGATTGAGTGGTGAGAAAAATAAACCGATGGACCAGGGTGGGAGGAATGGTGGGAGGAGAGACGAAAAAAACCAGTCGGTGGTGGAGGGAGACGAAATTAAATCGGTTAAAAAAAACCTGGATGCTATTCTACCAACTAAGTAATTAGGAGTAGAGATTTTTTTTTTGAGGGGTTATTAGGAGTAGAGATAAAAGCGATACAGGAAGACCATTCGAACTTTAATTCAGGCCAATTTCGAAACAATAAAAGGAGAACTTTAGCCCAACCCAAGCCTTCTTAGGCCTTGTTCTCCCATAGCAACGCAACGCTCAAGAAACGGCCCATATAGGCCCAGGATGAACCCCTTCGCGCGCCTCCGCCCTAACTCGTCCCCCTCATCCCGCCCACCCTCCTGCATCTGCCGCTCCGGCGAAACCGCGAGTCGCCATGGACGATGAAGAGACGCGCGAGGCACGCGACGAGACCTTCCATCCGGTGAGCTCACCCTCTCTTCAGTTCCTCCGTCGGATGTACCCTCTTCTCTTGCCTTTTTGTTCTTCCGGATGCTGGATTTTAAGAGCCTTCGGGGCCTGAGCAGGATCTGATCCACGCGATCTTCAAGCTCGTGTGGAGCCGGCGGGCCGATAGGGGCGGCGTCGTCGTCGACGAGGCCGTAGATGTCGAGGTGATTCCATGTCCAATCTAATCTCAGATGCTTAATTTTTCTGTTCCTCTTACCCCAACCCACCCAAAACTGCTTTCTTTTCTCTTTTCTTTTTGCTATGGTATATCAGATGAGAATGTTTCAGTTTTTAATTGGCAGCCTGCTGCGGAGACGTCAAGGAGGAACCGGAGTACCTCTGGTAAGTAAATGGTGTTTTCTATCTAAGATGATGAACAATGCTTTGTTCTTGGAAGTTCAGTAGCACTGTCGACTGTCGATTCTGGGTGCAGTTGCAAATAAACTGACGGAATCCTTCGGTCCTTCCTAGTCTGGTTTATCTGTCTTTCCAAGCTAGATGTCTCAGTTGACACAGTTTTCGTGCATGTTGCTGCTATCTGTGCCAGTTTTTGCTCATTCCTTGTTTATATTGATGCATTTATCATGTTTACTGTTCGATTGTTCATCAACCCCTTGCTCGAAAAAGGAAAAAAAAACGAAAACATATGAATTTCTTCCCTTAGGTTCCTTTGGATAGCTCAAACAAATGTAAAAGTAATTTCCTACAGAAGCCTTCCTGCTTGATGATGCTTTGTTTGTTTAATTTGTGCAGCTAATTCAAGTGCACTGCAAGTGAGCTGCGAACTTCTTCGGATGTTTGTCGCAGGTCTGTATATTGACGAAAAATATCGCACCACCTCATGCTAGTAACAAGTACTCTGAATTCTATTAATATACTTGAGGCTGTCCAGCGATTCTGTCAATATTGCTGCACAAAGTGTCGCACGATCGCGATTCTATCAAAATATGGCACCACCGCAATTCTATCAATATTGCACGAGTAACATTTGATTCCACTTATGCAGTTCAACTCTGAATTCTTTGTTGCAGAGGCTGTCCAGCGCTGTGCTGTTATCGCTGAAGCAGAGGGGACGACCACAATTGAGCCCACCCACCTGGAGCGAGTCTTGCCACAGCTTCTTCTGGACTTCTAGCTAGCCTTCTTGGTACCTGGCTCGGACACAGATGGATAGCCAAATTGCCTGAACCAATCCATAATCTTGTAGTAGCAACGAGAATGTTGTTTCTGTATGATGATCTAACCCTAACAAACCAGTAATGTTAAATAACACTGCCGCCCTGATTCAGAAGTCTGTAAATTGGGGTCTTTTGTACTTTTGTTCCACAAGTCTGCAGCCAATTCGTACAATTTTCCCGTGGATTTTTACTGGCCTCGTAAAATCCTCGCCTGCGAGCAGCAGAGCACGCGCTACGTGTGACTAGACTGCCTGTGTAAAGAAAGAAAGAGTGGTCTCTGGATGCGTACGGCGCAGCCACGCTAGGACTGGAAAGACCGGCGGCCCGACCACCTGTCGAGACGAGGCTCCTCGGCACCGCCACGGCGGCCGAGCTCCCCACACCTGTTCGCCTCGCGCCGTCCCCCTCTTATAGCGGAAGGCCACGCGCCAGCGCCATGTCCCTCGCCGCCGCAGCGTCCGCCTCGGCCTCCCCGTCGTCGTCCCGCTTCCTGTCGCCCTCCACGGCCGCCCGCCGCCGGTTCCTCCACCACCTCCTCGCCGCGCCCGCGCCTCCGAGGCCGCCGCAGCTTCGGCGCTGCTCCCCGTACCACTGGATGGCGGTACGCCCTACCCTCTTTGTTTTTTGTACTGCCATCGTACACGACTGTTTGGCGATTGCTGCGGCAAATTGTATGATTAATTAGTAACTTGCACGCTCGAGTTTAAGCCGATTTAGGAGAGCTGAGTTGAACGTTTAGACTCGACAGAGATTTGGGAATCAGGAGGGCTAGCTGATCGGTGAATTTTAGTCTTGTAGAGCGCTAAAGGAGAGCGATTATGATTTTGAGGGCTGCAGAGCACTAGAATATGGTTGCTCTCAGGGGAATTTAGGGAGATATTTATGAACTCGGCTCCTAGCAGGTCCAACTACAGTGAAGCCATGGTGCCCAAAATTTACCACCGTTGGCTATCTTCTGCAAGCGTGCCAGCGTGGCACCTTGAGAGTGTAAAGATAAGTTAGATCTGGACCTAAAACTATGCTGAAACTAGGCATTATGTACCCACATACATTTTTTCGGAAAGGCGACATCACGGTATGCAATATGCAGGTAATACAATCCACAATTATCAATTTTTTTTCGAAAACTGGAATACTGCGAATGTTTTGATGAGGCACATATCCGTTGCTGCTCGTTTCTGCTTTGGTATATGGTGATGCCAAGTACTGTACCAATGGGAGACACATCTCAGCTTGTGTTGCTTAACTTGCAGCAATTTTGGACTGAAGGATCACTGGAAAAGAACAACGCTCTGGTTGAATACCTGAAGCAGTATGGCGTTGTTCGAACGGACAAAGTGGCAGAAGTTATGGAAACCATCGACAGAGCCCTATTTGTACCAGAGGGCTTTACCCCTTACATTGACAGTCCTATGCCTATTGGTTACAATGCAACAATATCTGCTCCTCACATGCATGCAACCTGCTTAGAACTATTGAAGGATCATTTACAGCCAGGCATGCATGCTCTAGACGTTGGATCAGGTGTGTTGCTGACAGCCTGATACACTGTCACTCTGTTAGTGCCTTCAGACGATACACTTGTATCTGTGTAGTTACACGACTTTGCCAATATCCAACTGACATTTCGTCTTAACTACTGTCATGTTCATCCATTTCCTATCATAGGTAGTGGCTACTTGACAGCTTGTTTTGCAATGATGGTCGGACCAGAAGGCCGCGCAGTGGGGATTGAACACATTCCTGAACTCGTTGTTGCTTCAACTGAAAATGTCGAACGGAGTGCTGCAGCAGCACTAATGAAGGATGGTTCACTTTCTTTTCATGTTTCAGGTATGCTAGTTGGTGTACTATGGTGTGTTGAGCCATTCAATACGTCAGTGAAATTTAAATTGCGCTGGTCGTTTTATAGCATCAAAACGTTAGTCTTGGTTGGTCTAGTCATCTTTGCATATGCTCATATGCATACTACCATGAAGCAAATACTTCTATGGAAGTCCAAAACATCTGGAACTTATCTTATATTGCAATTCTCAAAACTACAGATGGAAGGCTTGGCTGGCCGGACGCGGCGCCATACGACGCTATTCATGTGGGCGCAGCGGCACCTGAGATCCCTCGGCCGCTGCTGGAGCAGCTGAAGCCTGGCGGGCGCATGGTCATACCCGTCGGCACATACTCTCAGGACCTGCAGGTGATCGACAAGAGCGCCGACGGATCCACCAGCATCCGGAACGATGCCTCTGTCCGATACGTCCCTCTGACCAGCCGCTCTGCTCAGCTCCAGGACAACTGAGATCCTTCGCTCTGGATCTCGAAATGTATGTATATATATATATGAGCGTCTTCG
This sequence comes from Elymus sibiricus, assembly GCA_039707655.1. Classification (NCBI taxonomy): domain Eukaryota; kingdom Viridiplantae; phylum Streptophyta; class Magnoliopsida; order Poales; family Poaceae; genus Elymus; species Elymus sibiricus. Next base: position 364,096,435 of record CM077665.1, read on the forward strand.
ATCTTGTCTACCAATGTGGTTATGTGGGGTCTGATGTTTTAGATGGTTTGGTTTTGTAATGCTTACTGATGGTCGATGTTGCTTAGAATGTGTGAATACGTGTTGTGTGTGATAAGTTTGGAAATCGCAGCGTTTGTTTGGCCTTTTTACGGCATGATTTGTCGCGGTTTAATCTAGTTTTACGGCAGGTGTTGTTTTTCAACTTTGAGATAACGATGCAGCATTAGAATTTGACTGCTCATGTGAGTTGGTCATACATGTGCAACAAACTTATCGCTGTTCCAAAGCTAAGTGTATTGCATCATCTGAAGCCGACCGATAATCTAGTTTAAACTTTCAACACAGAAGTAACAAACGACCGATAATCTAGTTTGAATTTTTTTGAACACAAAAGTAACAGACGGCATGATCTCGTATTCTGGTAGATCGGATGGAATCAGTTGTGGTGTTGGCCGTCCGATGGCGATGGCCGGCGGGCGGGTGGCCTCAGGAGCTCCAGTCGGGCCCGAAGTATCTGGCGTTGGGCTTCGTTGTTCTTGGTTCCCTGCGTCCGGATGTTTGGACTTCCGCCGTCAAGCCTCCACGCGGTCTCAACTCCGAGCTCTGGAGCTCCTCCACGGCCGGCAGCGAGGCCATCCGGCGCGTGAAAGCGGCGAACTCCGCGGCCTGCGTCCTCAGCCTGGTGACGGACGCGGCGTGCCTGCGGAGCGGCTCCACGAGCTGCTCGGCGCCCGGCCTACCCACGAACGCCGCGGCCGTGTGCTCGGCGTCCTCCGCCTCCTTCGCCGCTTTGTCGAGCAGCCGGAGTGCGGTCTCCTCGGCGAGCGCGGTCGCGGCGGCGAACTCCCTCGTGGGCACCGGCTTCCCCGCCGCAAGGTCCGCCTCCGCGACGGTGGCGACCAGCCGCAGGATCTCTGCCCCCTCGGTGAATTCCTTCTCACCCTTCGCCAATCTCCGCACCGCTTTCTCCCACGCCATCGTCGGACGGATCATGCTGCTCGTCCTGATTATATAACCCGTAATACGCACTGATGTATCGACGGGCTACACGGCGTTGGGTGGCTTATATGATCGAGCACTCCGACTGTCCGAGGGAGCGTAGCGCGTACGTGTACCGTATGCGAGACGATCTTGGATTCACAGAGAAACGCACGAGTTCTCACAATCTCACGTATATGTATTACACAAATAAATTTCAGCATATGTTCCTTTAAAAAAAAAAAAGAACATGTTCTCTGCTCTTGGTATTTGACCCTTCTGCGTACGCTGCGAATCGAAGTATTTTCACATGGGCTTGAAGTTTCTGTACGAGATGACGGCGTAAAACGGGTCGGAGTTGGCCTGCCCGAACAGCCGCATCAGGGCCTCCAGCGGCGACGAGCCCGACTTGCCGGCGGCGTCGGAGGGCGGCAGCCTCCGGACCACCTCCGGCTGCGTGAACCCTTCGACGCACTGGAAGTACTGCGTCACGAGCTGGACGCGGCTGTAGGCGGACCCCTCCCGCCACGCGCCGATCGCCTTCTCGTAGAACATCCGGTTGCTGAAGCTCACGATGCACACCCCGCCCGGCTTCAGCACCCGGTAGATCTCCGCGAAAGCCTTACAAGGAAGTCAGTGTAGAGTATATGAATTGATCGAACAAAATTGTGTGGTGGAGAGATGATGATGAAGAAGAAGAGGATAAGAAGACACGGTGGTGGATGGCACATACTTGCTCAGGCGACTGCAGGTACTGCACGCTCACGGTGCAGAGCACGGCGTCGAAGGAGGCGCTCTCGAGCTCCAGCCGCTGCTCCCGGTTGAGGTCGCTGACGAAGAAGTAGTCCAGGCGCGGGTTCTTGGCCAGCTCCTGCGCGTTGAGCCCGTGGCCGACGACCCGCCGGAACCGCGTCTCCGGGGGCAGGTGGCTCACCCAGGAGCTCATGAGGTCCAGCACGTCCGACTCCGGTTGCAGCCGCTCCCGGTAGAGGTCGGTGAGCGTGGCGAGGAAGCCGTCGTCGACGTGCTTGACGAGCCGCGGGAACGCGTAGAAGTCGCGGTCGGAGCGCGGGTCCAGCTTCGCGCGGCCCTCCGGCTGGAGCACCTGGCGCCGGATGTTCCCGGCCGAGGACGGTGACGGCTGCGCGCTGCCGGAGCATCGCGGTGGGGGCAAGAGCGGCCGCGACGGACGCAGCGTTTGCGGCGGAGCGCAGAGCATGCTTGCTCCTTCTCTGTTTCCGTGGAGACTGGACACTCACTCGTTAACTTGTTCACGTGGCGTTATTATACCATGTTGAGTTTCTTTTTTTTTACAGCATCTCTACCAATACCATCATATCCCATCCTTTAGTAGGATCCTGAAAAAACGGATCGCCCCCGCGTCGTCTCCAGGCGACTCGGGCGGCAGCCATCCCTCCGTCCTCCACCGGCCGGCTCAAAGTCTGATCCTCTCGCCGTCGCCGGAGGACGTCGCCAGGCAAAGCCCGTGCGGCCGACGGCGACGGCGAGGACTCATCTTCGTCCAGCGGCGGCGGTGTAGTGGCATGCGGGAGGTTGTGGCAGATGTGTTGCGCGGTTGTCCGGCGGCGCCGCCGGCGATGTGAGCTGCACGGCGACCTGTGGTCTTGTCGGGGTCTTCCCTCCGGATCAAGTGGTCGATCAGTGGCTACACGGCGCAGCTTCTCGTGTGGGGTCTCCGACAGCCGACTACTCCAGATCGTGGCTGAACAGGCATCACTTCGCATGCGTCAAGCACCTACAAACGTACGAGATTCATGCTTACACGGATGCACGGTGGCTCACCTGGCATCTCTTGGATCTTGGTGCATGGAGCCGTCTGATGGCCCTTGTGGGCTCTTGGCGGCATGCTTGATCCTGAAGTGCGGTGACTCCTCGTTACAGTTGGCGCCATGGTCCGTGTACGGATGTAATGACGGGCGTAGTCATCTACGACGACATCTTACGCGGGCGTGGTTACTGTGCATCGTGATCCAATCAAGGTTTGCGGTCGGCAACCATGGATCCGGTGGTGACTGCCGGCGGCGCTATTATCCACGGCCTGGTGATGGTGATTCAGATTCGGTCGGCCAAGTGAGGGTTACTGCACATTTTTCTGCAATGACCTCCTACGGCTCCACGACGACGATGGTCATTGCAAGATCTTCAGCAACATTAATCTCAAGATTCAATGGTTGACTTCGGCAGTGGGATGCAAATTATAGGCGACGACTTGACACAGAGGAATGGTTGTACAGTGGCGATGGTCACATCGCATGTAGCTGTTGGGATCGTGAAAAAGTGGTGGCGACAACACTTGCATGACTTCGATGGTGGTGCTACTCAGCATCCGGTTGCGAGGTCCGGGGTGAAAGCCTAGGTCTAACCCGAGCTGGTTATACCTGGCAATGTCGATGTGGTTTTCACATCGTTACCTTGTTGAAGGCATTGCTCGGATATGTCTCGATTGATTCTTCAGGGTGAAAACCTAGATTCTGGCCTTGGTGGTTGGATCCAGTGACGGCGACACTTGAGTGTCGCTACCTTCTTCAAGGCGTTGCTGTTGAAGAACCTCGTCGTCTTTGTGGTGTCATTAGATGATTGGTGCGGATATGGTGTTTACTATAGTTTGCCGATCGTGGATCAGATCGCTTTCGGTTTTTCTTTTTTCTTCTTCTCGGCTACACATAGCTTTGGTCTTATATGACTTTGCTATTTTTCGCCGTGTTTTTTGTGTGCGTGTGTTGTGTTGGCTATGTGCATCATCTAATTTCTTAGACCAATTCTTTCGAGACCTATTGACAGTTTTTTGTAATATCAATTTTATTTCCCTATTGCTAAGTTCAACTTGACCACTAGATTGAGGATGATAGGGTGATGCAATTCTATGGTTAACATCATATTTAGCAAGCATCTTACAAAAAGCACCATGGATAAAGTGTGAACCACCATCAGTCATTAAGTATCTAGGGACTCCAAACCTCGTGAAGATAACCTCTTTAAGCATTTTAATGGAGGTGTGGTGATCAGCGCTACTAGTTGGAATAGCTTCTACCCACTTAGTGACATAATCAGCAACAACCAAAATATGAGTATACCCGTTAGAGGAAGGAAAATGTCCCATATAATCAAAACCCCAAACGTCAAATGGTTCAACAACAAGTGAATAATTCATAGGCATTTCCTGACGCTTACCGATATTACCAATTCTTTGACATTCATCATAAGACAAGACAAACTTACGGGCATCCTTGAAGAGAGTAGGCCAATAAAAACCAGATTGCAATACCTTGTGAGAAGTTCTATCTCCCGCATGATGTCCTCCATAAGCTTCGGAATGACATTTCCATAGGATTTGTTCCTGTTCATGCTCAGGTACACAACGTCTAATAATACCATCTACTCCTTCTTTATAGAGATGCGGGTCATCCCAAAAGTAATGTCTTAAATCATAGAAGAATTTTTTTTTTGTTGGTATGTGAAACTAGGTGGTATATATTTAGCGACAATGTAATTAGCATAATCAGCATACCAAGGGGTGTTTTGAGAAACACTTATTGTAGCTAACTGTTCATCAGGGAAACTATCATCAATAGGTAGTGGGTCATCAAGAATATTTTCTAACCTAGACAAGTTATCAGCTACGGGGTTCTCAGCTCCCTTCCTATCAACGATATGTAAGTCAAAATCTTGAAGCAAGAGAACCCACCTAATAAGTCTAGGTTTAGCATCTTTCTTTTCCATAAGATATTTTATAGCAACATGATCGGTGTGAACAATAACTTTGGAGTCAATAATATAGGATCTAAATTTATCACAGGCAAACACAACTGCTAAAAATTCTTTTTCAGTAGTAGCATAATTTGTTAAGCACTGTCTAGAGTTTTGCTAGCATAATGGATAATGTTTAATTTTTTATCAACTCTTCGTCCTAGAACAGCACCAACAACATAATTACTAGCATCACACATAATTTCAAAAGGCAAGTTCCAATCAGGTGGTTGAACGATAGGTGCAGAGGTTTATGTTGCGGAGCAGCCAAGTAAACCCAGAAATGACTCAAGTGGCTTTCTTGAGTGTTTCAAAGGCTTCCACACAATCATCATCAAAAACAAAAGGAATATCCTTTTGCAAAAGATTAGTAAGAGGCCTAGAAATTTTAGAGAAGTCTGTAATGAACCTCCTATAGAAACCAGCATGACCAAGGAAACTTTGGATACCTTTAATATCTTTAGGACATGGCATTTTCTCAATTGCATCAACTTTAGCTTTATCCACCTCAATACCTCGTTCAGATATTTTATGTCCCAAGACAATACCTTCATTAACCATAAAGTGACACTTCTCCCAATTCAAGACAAGATTAGTTTGTTCACATCTCTGCAAAACTCGATCAAGGTTGCTTAAGCAATCATAAAAAGAAGTCCCGTAAACGAAAAAATAATCCATGAAAACCTCCACAATCTTTTCACAAAAATCAGAGAATATCGCAGTCATACATCTTTGAAAGGTAGCAGGTGCATTGCATAAACCAAAATGCATACGTCTATAAGCATATGTTCCAAAATGGCAAGTAAAGGTGGTTTTCTCTTGATCAGATTGTGACACAGGTATTTGAGAGAAACCAGAATATCCATCCAGCAAACAAAAGTGTGTGTGCTTAGATAATCTTTCTAGCGTTTGATCAATGAAAGGGAGAGGGTAATGATCTTCTCTAGTAGCTTTATTTAATTTTCTAAAATCAATTACCATTCTATAGCCAGTGACAATTCTTTGTGGAATGAGTTAATTTTTATCATTAGGAACAACGGTAATTCCTCCTTTCTTAGGGACACAATGAACGAGACTTACCCATCTACTATCAGCAATGGGATAGATTATACCTGCTTCCAGAAGCTTTAATATTTCAGTTCTTACCACTTCCTTCATCTTAGGATTTAATCGCCGTTGGTGATCAACAACGGGTTTAGCATCAGGTTCCATATTAATCTTGTGCTGACATAGAGTGGGACTAATGCCCTGAAGATCATCGAGAGTATATCCAATAGCGGCACGGTGCTTCCTTAGAACTTATAATAATCTTTCTTCTTCATGTTCTGAAAGGTTAGCACTAATAATAACAGGATATATCTTTTTCTCATCAAGATAAGCATACTTCAAAGTGTCAGGCAATTGCTTTAATTCAAACACAGGATCACCTTTAGGTGGAGAAGGGCCTCCAAGAGTTTCAATAGGCAAAATGTGTTTCACGAGAGGTTGTTGTTCAAAGAAAATTTTATCTATTTTATTTCTTTCATGCAAGTGCATATCATTTTCATGGTCAAGCAAATATTGTTCTAATGGATCGGTAGGAGGGACAACAATAGAAGCGAGACCAATTATTTCATCCTTACTAGATAATGCTCTATCACGAGGTTGTCTACTAAACTTGGAAAAATTAAACTCATGAGACACACCACCAAAACTGACACCGACAGTTTGTTTTTCACAATCTATCTTAGCATTAACGGTGCTCAAGAAAGGTCTACCAAAGATAATGGGACAAAAGTCATCTTGTGGGGAACCAAGAACTAGAAAATCAGTAGGGTATTTTACTTTCCCACACAAGACTTCAACATCTCTAACAATCCCAAGTGGTGTGATTGTGTCTCTATTAGCAAGTTTAATAGTAACATCAATGTCTTCTATTTCAGCAGGTGCTATTTCATTCATAATTTCTTGGTATAAGGTAAAAGGGATAGCACTCACACTAGCACCCAAATCACATAAACCATGATAGAAATGATCTCCTATTTTGACTGAGACAACAGGCATGCCTTCTATTGGTCTATGTTTATCTTTTTCATCAGGTTTGGCGATTCTAGCAGCTTCATCACAGAAGTAGATAACACGCCCATCAATATTTTCTACCAAGAGATCCTTAACCATAGCAACACTAGGTTCTATTTTAATTTGCTCAGGGGGCTTAGGTGCTCTAATATTACACGTACGAACCACAATTGATACCTTAGCATGTTCCTTTATCCTAACGGGGAAATGTGGTTTTTCAATATAAGTGGTAGGCACAACTGGATCAACATTGTAAATGATGGTTTCATCTTTAGCTACGACTGGTTCTTTAATTTCTTCTTTAATAGGGGGATGATATTTAAACCACTTCTCCTTAGGGAGATCAACGTGAGTAGCAAATGATTCACAGAAAGAGGCTACTATCTCGGAGTCAAGTTCATATTTGGTGCTAAACTTGTGAAAAGTATCGGTGTTCATAAAAGATTTAACACAATCAAACTCAAGATTTATACCTGACTCATTACCTTCGTCGAGTTACCAATCTTCAAAGTTGCGTTTAATTCTTTCTAAGAGATCCAACTTGAATTTAATAGTCTTCTTCATATAAGAACCAAACACAAGAAGTATCGAGCATGGATTGATCATTATGAGAAAGCCGAGCATAAAAATTCCGAATGATAACTTCTCTCGGGATATCATGATTGGGACATGAATATAACATTGACTTAAGCCTCCCCCAAGCTAGAGCGATGCTTTCTCCTTCATGAGGCCAAAAATTATATATATATAATTCCGATCACGATGAACTAGATGCATGGGATAAAACTTTTGGTGGAATTCCAATTGCAAACGATTCCAGTTCCACGATCCAAGATCATCACATAGCCTATACCATGTCAATGCCTTTCCCTTCAAAGATAAAGGGAAAACCTTCTTCTTAGCTTCATCTCCGGGTAAACCTGCAAGCTTAAATAATCCACAAATTTCGTTCACATATAATAGGTGCATATCAGGATGTTCAGTTCCATCTCCTGCATAAGGTTTAGCAAGCAGTTGTTCTACCATACCCGAAGGAATTTCATAACCAATATTTTCAGTAGGTGCAGTAGGTTGAGGGGCAACTAATTGTGGTTCTGCTCGAGGTGAAGATACCCCGAACAAACCCCTCAAAGGATTGTTTTCCATAGTAGCACGTAGTATAAGTTTTTCCTTACCGATTTCCACTTACCAAGAGCGCTTCACTCCCCGGCAACGGCGCCAGAAAAGAGTCTTGATGACCCACAAGTATAGGGGATCAATCGTAGTCCTTTTGATAAGTAAGAGTGTCGAACCCAACGAGGAGCAGAAGGAAATGACAAGCGGTTTTCAGCAAGGTAATTTATGCAAGCACTGAAATTGTAGGTATCAGATAGTTTGATAGCAAGATAATTGGTAACGAGCAAGTAACGGTAACGGTAAATAAAGTGCAGCAAGGTAACCCAATCCTTTTGTGGCAAAGGACAGGCCAGAACAGTCTCTAGTAATAGGCAAACTGTTCTTGAGGGTACACGGGATTTTCATCTAGTCACTTTTATCATGTTGGTTTGATTCGTGTTCGCTACTTTGATAATTTGATATGTGGGTGGACCGGTGCTTGGGTGATGTTCTTACTTGAACAACCTCCCACTTATGATTAACTCCCTCGCAAGTATCCGCAACTACGAGAAAAGTATTAAGACAAAATCTAACCATAGCATTAAACGTTTGGATCCAAATCAGCCCCTTACGAAGTAGCGCATAAACTAGGGTTTAAGCTTTTGTCACTCTAGCAACCCATCATCTAATAACTACTCCACAATGCATTCCCTTAGGCCCATGAATGGTGAAGTGTCATGTAGTCGACGTTCACATGACACCACTAAGGGAATCACAACATACATATCATCAAAATATCGAACACATATCAAATTCACATGATTACTTACAACATGACTTCTCCCGTGACCTCAAGAACAAAGGTAACTACTCACAAATAATAATCATGCTCAAGATCAGAGGGGCATTGAATAGCGTAATGGATCTGAACATATAATCTTCCACCAAATAAACCATATAGTAATCAACTACGCAAGGTAATCAACACTACTAGTCACCCACATGTACCAATCTGAGGTTCCAGTACAAAGATTGAACACAAGAGATGAACTAGGGTTTGATAGGTGATGCTGCTAGTGAAGATGTTGATGAAGATTGGCCTCCCAAAGATGAGAGGGGTGTTGGTAATGACGATGGCTTCGATTTCCCCCTCCGAGAGGGAAGTTTCCCCAGCGGAATCGCCCCTCCGGAGGGCAAAAGTGCTCCTGCCCAAGTTCCGCCTCGAGGCGGCGGCGCTCCGTCCCTAAAGTCCTCCTCTTATTTTTTCTAGGTCAAAAGTGATTATATACCAGAAGATGGGCACCGGAGGTGGGCCGAGGAGGGCACAACCCACCAGGGCGCGCCCAGGGGGGCGTGGCGCGCCCTTGTGTCTTGTGCCCACCAGGGTGGCCCCCTCCGGTAGTTCTTTGCTCCAGTATTTTTTATTAATTCCAAAAATAATCTCTAAAGTTTCAGCTCCATTGGAGATGTGCAGAATAGGTAACTATGATGTGCTTTTTTCAGGTCCAGAATTCCAGCTGCCGGTATTCTCCCTCTTTGTGTAAACCTTGCATATTATGAGAGAAAAGGCATTAGAATCACTCCCTAAAGCATTATTATTCAACAAAACATAATAAATAACAGTAGGAAATCATGATGCAAAATGGACGTATCAGTTGTGTTCGTAGTCCCCAGGATATGATTTACTACTTCTCTGAAAAATATTTTCCTGCTCATAATAAACAAGCTGCCTTACAGGAAATATTTAACTTTGTGCAAATTGAAGAAGAGAGTCTCCCACAAGCTTGGGGGAGGCTTCTCCAATTTCTTAATGCTTTGCCTGATCACCCTCTTAAGAAAAATGAAATACTTGATATCTTCTATAATGGACTAACTGATGCTTCTAGGGACTTCCTAGATAGTTGTGCTGGTTGCGTTTTCAGGGAACGAACTGTTGAACAAGCTGAGGAACTATTGAATAATATATTGATTATGATGATTGGACTCTCCCTGAACCACCACCTAAACCCACTCCGAAGAAGAGGGGCATCTTATTTCTCTGTCCTGAAGATATGCAGGAGGCAAAGAAATGTATGAGGGAAAAAGGTATTAAAGGTGAGGATGTTAAGAATTTACCACCTATTGAAGAAATACATGGCCCTGACACACCACCACCTCAACAGGTGGTAGAGGTAAATTCTTTATTAAAGTTTGATGAAGGTGATATCCCTTACAATAAACATCCTAGTCAATGCTTATATGAGTTTGACAACTACATTTGGAAACAAGATCACTTCAAGGCAAATGTTCTGAAATAATTGAAATATAATTCCGATATGGTTGCTCGCTTGAGTGACTTGTTATTTAGAATCAGTAATGATGTTAGAGGTGTAGGAAAACATGCCTATATGGTTCAAACCCAGTTAGAACAAGTTACTAAATCTCAAAGAGAATTGCTTAATGAAATTAATAATAATATGAATGATTTTGCTGTTAGAGTAGCAACTAGAGAAGGTAAAATGACTCAGGAACCACTTTATCCTGAAGGACACCCTAAAAGAATTGAACAAGACTCTCGGAGAATTAACACTGATGCACCTAGTCCTTCTAAAAAGAAAAAGAAAAAGAAAAGGAAAAAAGGAAAAGAAAAAGAAAAATGATAGGACTTTGCATACCTCTAGTGAACCTGAGATAGAAAAACCTCCTGAAGATAATGATGTCTCTATTTCTAATGTTGAAACTCAATCTGGTAATGAACATTCACCTAGTGATAATGAAAATGAAAATGATGATGTTCATGACGATACTCCACCAAACAATGATAAAGAACCAGATAATGATGTTGAAATAGAACCTGATGTTGATATTGATAACCCACAACCTAAAAATAAATGATATGATAAAAGAGACTTTGTGGTAGAAAACATGGTAAAGAAAGAGAGCCATGGGTTCAGAAACACATGCATTTTCCACCTAAACCATCTAAGAAAAAGGATGATGAAGAATTTGAACGCTTTGCTGAAATGATTAGGCCAGTCTTTTTGCGTACCCGCTTAACTGATATTTTAAAGATGTCCCCTTATGCAAAATACATGAAAGACATCATCACTAATAAAAAAAGATACCTGAAGCTGAAATCTCCACCAAGCTTGCTAATTATTCTTTTAAGGACGGAGTACCTAAAAACTTGGAGATCCTGGAATACCAACTATACCTTGCTCCATTAAAAGAAATTATGTCAAAACTGCTTTGTGTGATTTGGGAGCTGGTGTTAGTGTTATGCCTTTCTCTTTATATAAAAGACTTCATTTGAATAAACTCACACCTACTGAAATATCTTTGCAAATGGCTAACAAATCACCTGCCATACCTATTGGTATTTGTGAGGATGTTCCCGTTGTTGTTGCAAATGTTACTATCTTAACAGACTTTGTTATTCTTGAGATGCCCGAGGACGACAACATGTCGATTATCCTTGGTAGACCCTTTTTGAATACCGCAGGGGCTGTTATTGATTGCAATAAAAGCAAAGTCACTTTTCATATCAATGGTAATGAGCATACGGTGCACTTTCCGAAGAAACAATTCGAAGTGAATGGTATAAATGTTATTGAAAAATCTCCGACATTCACTATTGGAAGTTTTCAACTACCTCTACCTACTGCCAAAAAGAAATATGACATATTTATTGTTGGGGATATGCATATCCCCGTTGAGGTAACTTAGTGATTTATGAAAATTCTTCGGTTTCATGCTAATCGAAAGTGGTTGTTAATAAGACTTGATCAACCTTATTAATGGATCATTTTTGAGAGGTATGAAGTTGATGAATCTAGTAGGCACAACCTTCTGCTCCCGCCTTTTGTTTTCTATTCTTCTTAGTCATATAAAATAAAATGCCATGTTTATCCTGCTTTCTGATTTCCCCGTGCAATAAAAATGACCCAAAATAAAAGTTCTCAGAATGTCCTGAAAAATTAACACGATTTTTTCCGAATATTTCTGAATATCTGGTGCAAATAACATCACAGGGGGGTGCACCTGGTGTCCACGAGACACCAGGGCGTGCCAGCAACCCCAGGCGCACCCTGGTGGGTTGTGGTCCCCATGTGGGTCCCCTCACTTTTCTCTTTAGCCTATTCCATCACCTACCCCCCGAAAAAAATCACCACAGCTCTCTCTCTCTCGTGTTCTTGCTCTCAAACCCCCGAATTTCGATCTCTTTGCTCGAAGCTCCGTTTCCGAAACTGTTTTGGAGGATTGCTACTTGGTATGTGACTCCTCCATTGCTCCAATTAGTTTTTGATTTAGTGGTTTATTTTTAGAATAATTAGCTACTCTTGGTGCTGCTGTAGATGGGCTTGCATGTTGAATTCTTAGAGTTCTAAGTAGTTTGAATGCTTAATATGGCCTCTAAGCATCCTTAGGAGTAGTTGCTATCAATCTTACGAAGTTTGTTGACAAAAATTTGTAGACTAAAATTTTCAGAAATTTATTTACAGGAATAAGATGAGTTTCTTTGGGAAGTTTTCCTGCAAGAAGAATGCTAAAGGATTCATTGGGGAATCATCGGACAATGACCTCAACACTCCGAGAACGGCGGAGGTGCGGCCGTGCGAATGGCCGCATAATGCCTTCATGGAGGAGGCCGTGTTCCATCAAGAGTTTGCCCAATTCGTTGCAAATGCTGGGCTGACCGACTTCCTCGCAGCTGAGTGTGACCAAGACCACCTCCTTACAAATTCTTTTGTGCAAAACATTCATTTTCTGAGTAGGAATAATCCTCCTGAGGTGCACTTTAATTTATATGCTGAAACCCGTCAGATACCGCTCACTGACTTTTGCGACATATGTTTGATCCCTTCTGATGGGGAATTAAGAGAGCCTAGACCAGCGGAGTTTGAGGACTTTCTCCTCACTTTGACAGTGGGTGATGAAAGAGGCGTGTCAAATGCCACTGCCACTAGTTTGCAGTTTTCTTCTGTGCATTACTTTGCTTTATTCATCGCGAAGTGTTTAACCGCTAGGGAGAAGGTCGGTGCACTCAGTGCCCCCGACCTCGCCATTTTACGCCGTGCACTGCACAATGATCACACCTATAGACTAGGGGCTATTATTGCACGTCGCCTACACCTTAACAGGACTAAGGGAAAGATACATGGTGGTATTTATGCTACTCGCTTAGCGAGTCACTTTAATGTTCAGATTCGCCAACATGATTATCCCTTGCCCCGAGTTTTTCTAGATCACAAGGCATTGGAGGATCATCAATTTATTGATGCTGCTGATTCTTTTCATAACATTCGCTACAACTTAGTATTCAGCAAGGTTACCCGTGATATTATCCCATTGCCTGCACCTGCTTTGTTTGATTCTATTGCCAGGAACGGATACATGGTCATGCCAGAGGACATTTTTGCCTACCGGAACGACCTGGCAACGGCTGAGGAGGAGCCCCAGGAGTGGGATGCTAAGGTGCCGCCGCCACAACACCTCCACATAGGACCGGATGGCTATTACGGATGGTGATTACCAAGCTAGGCTAAAAGCCTAAGCTTGGGGGAGTACGTATTTCCACCGACATTATATTCATGTTTACACATTTCATTCCAGTTGTCGGTGTCTACACTTTTTCATTGTATTATCCTTGCTAGATTTATTTTCTTGCTTTCTTCTTGCGTGTTTGAAAAACTTTGAGAAAATCAAAAAATATTTCTTGCTTCTTTTCGGTTTTTCTTTATAGTTTAAATTAATTGTAGTAGCAAAAGAAAACCCAAAAAGATTTCTCATTTCTTCTTTTACTTGTTGGGAGTTTTCCCGTGTAGTTAGTTTTTCTCGTCTTTGTTTTTCCTTCTTTGATTTGCTTTCTTTAAGAAAAACCAAAAAATCTAAAAAATATTTTAGTGTGTTTTTCTGAAATTCTTTTCCTTTTATTTGAGTCGTACCAAGGACAAGACCACGATGAAAATGTTGAGTGGCTCTCATATGCATTATTGTTAATCTAACAAAGAGCCAAAATTACTTTGTCTTCTCCTTTTGAATAAAATGTTTGCAGATTCCAGCTTAGTCCACGACATTCTTGCACTATTATTATTTTTTATATCATTTGGTCGTGCAATTGAAAAGCAATAATGACGATATTTGATGAAGTGACTGTGGCAGAGAGAAGCGGGTATGAACTCAACTTGTTTTTGTTTTTGTAAATGTGTTTATCCTGGTATCCATGATTCAGCATATTATGATCAAACATGTTTGCAATGACAATTAGAGATTATAGTTGCTCATGCCATGCTTAAGTAGCTAGGAGTTGATAATGATTTATCTTGGATGTCAACATGCATTAAAATGGTTGTGATGTAGTATGATGATATGGTATCCTCCTCTGAATGTTTCAAGTGGCTTGACTTGGCACATGTTCACGCATGTGGTTGAATCAAAACCAACATAGCCTCTACGATATTTATGTTCGTGGTGTTCATATCCCACTCATGCTAGTATTCAATGTTGATTATGCATAACGCATGTTCATGACCGTTTTCGCTCTCTAGCTGGCCGCTTCTCAACCTATTTGCTAGCCTTCACCTGTACTAAGCGGGAATACTGCTTGTGCGTCAAAATCCTTAAACCAAAGTTATTCCAGATGAGTCCACTGTATCTACCTATATGCGGTATTACCCTGCCGTTCCAAGTAAATTTGCATGTGCCACCTCTAAAATTTCAAATGAACATCTGTTTTGTGTGCCTGAACCGCTCATGGAGCGACAGGGGGCGGTCAACATCTTCCATGTTAAGCGGGTTATTCTCATGATGAGTGTTTATTCACTCATCCTTGCACGAGAGGGGCGGTAATAGGGATTCCCGGTCCCGAAATAAAAAATTGAAAATAATTAAACAAAACTCCCCCAGGAATGTTGTTGGTATGGACGGTACCCGTGGATTCGGCTAGCCGTGGAGTGTGTTTGTTGGTGGAGGGGGAGCAAACCTTTACTTTTACCTCTTGGGAACCGCCGCTAATGTGTTTAGCATGGAAGATATTGATAACTCTTGGTCGTAACGTTGACAGGAAGGGTGCACCTCCCAAAATTATATTTATCTCTGATTTAAGCTTTGAGCTCTAGCACCTCTGCAAATCCCTGCTTCCCTCTGCGAAGGGACTATCTATATACTTTTATGTTGAGTCATTGACGTGGCTTGAGACTGCGTTGGTATTTCCTCAAAGAGGAAGGGATGATGCAGCACAACGACGGTAAGTATTTCCCTCAGTTATGAAACCAAGGTATCGAACCAGTAGGAGGATCACCACCACCTAATAAGCAGCATGATACATCTCTAACGTATCTACTTTTCCTCACCCTTTTGCCCTTGTTTTGGACTCTAATTTGCATGATTTGAATGGAACTAACCCGGACTGACGTTGTTTTCAGCAGAACTACCATGGTGTTGTTTTTGTGCAGAATTAAAAGTTCTCGGAACGGAACGAAACTTTTTGGAGAATTATTTCAGAATATATAAGAATTATTGGAGCCAAAATCTACCGAAGAGGGGGGCCAGGGTGAGCAGCACCCACCAGGGCGGGCCAGGCCCCCTGGGCGCGCCCTGGTGGGTTGTGCCCACCTCGTGGCCCCACTAACCCTAATTCCGCCACTATAAATTCCTATTTTTAGAGAAAAAAATCAGAGAGAAAGTTTCATTGCGTTTTACGATACGGAGCCGCCGCCACCTCCTGTTCTTCATCGGGAGGCCAGATCTGGAGCCCGTTTGGGGCTCCAGAGAGGGGAATCTTCGGTCTTCGTCATCACCAACCCTTCTCCATCGCCAATTCCATGATGCTCCCCACCGGGAGTGAGTAATTCCTTCATAGGCTTGCTGGTCGGTGAGGAGTTGGATGAGATTCATCATGTAATCGAGTTAGTTTTGTTAGGGCTTGATCCCTAGTATCCACTATGTTCTGAGATTGATGTTGCTATGACTTTGCTATGCCTAATGCTTGTCAGTAGGGCCCGAGTGCCATGATTTCAGATCTGAACCGTTTATGTTATCACCATTATATCTATGTTCTTGATCCGATCTTGCCTAGTCATATGCACCTATTACGTGTTATGATCCGTAAACCCCATAGTGACAATATTTGGGATACTTTTCGATGATGACCGTAGTTTGAGGAGTTCATGTATTCACCGTGTGTTAATGCTTTGTTCCGGTTCTCTATTAAAAGGAGGCCTTAATATCCCTTAGTTTCCTTATGGACCCCACTGCCACGGGAGGGTAGGACAAAAGATGTCATGCAAGTTCTTTTCCATGAGCACGTATGACTATTTACGGAATACATGCCTACATTACATTTATGAACTGGAGCTAGTTCTGTGTCGCCCTAGGTTATGACTGTTATATGATGAATATCATCCAACGAGTTACCGATCTAGTGCCTACGAGTTCTCCACTTATTGTTCTTGCTAAGTTACTACTGCTGCTATTGTTCCAACTGCTACAAAACTATTGCTATCACTGTTACTGTTACCGCTGCTACTGTTATCAAAACTATCATACTACTGTGCTACTGATCACCTTGCTGCACATATATAATCTCCAGGTGTGGTTGAATTGACAACTCAACTGCTAATACTCTCAAATATTCTTTGGCTCCCCTTGTGTCGAATCTATAAATTTGGGTTGAATACCCTACCCTCGAAAACTATTGCGATCCCCTATACTTGTGGGTTATCAAGACCTTTTGCTGGCGCTGTTGCCGGGGAGCATAGCTATATTTGTTGAGTCACTTGGGATTTATATCAAACTATCACTATGAAGAATCTGAAGAATCCAAAGACCAAGATTTTTCCATCTAAGACGAGGGGAGGTAAGGAACTACCATCTAGCTCTGCACTTGATTCACCTTCTATTATGAGTAAGCTTGCAACACCACCACATGCTAGTAATCCTGATATGTCGCAAGTTATTGATGATGCTACCTCTGTTATGAATGATGCTTATGATGATGCTAGTACCATGCTTGATGATAATGTGCCACTAGGAGAATTTCTTGATGAACAAATTGCTAGAGCTAAAGAGAATGAAATTACTGAAACTGATGATGGCTGAAACTGATGAAACCCATGAAACTGACGATGACTATGAAACACCTATTAATCCTAACTCTCCTAAATTTGAAATGCCTAAGATACCTGAAGGTTATGTTATGGACGAAGAGGTACCTAGAGAAATTCTTTCTTGCTAGGATAGAAATGATCTTAAGAAATTGCTACGCAAGTATAAGGAAAAGACTTTGAACGCTAGAATGAAATGTGATCCTAAGTTTCCTACTTCACCAATCTTTGTTACCGATAAGGATTACTAGTTCTCTATTGACCCAGAGTTAATTACTTTGGTTGAATCTGATCCTTTCCATGGCTATGAAACTGAAACTGTAGTGGCACACCTTACTAAGCTGAATAATATAGCCACCTTCTTTGCTCATGATGAGAAGATTCGCTACTATTACATCCTTAAGTTATTTCCGTTCTCATTAAAGGGTGATGCTAAGACATGGTACAATACTCTTACTCCTGGTTTTGTGCGTAGTCCCCAGGATATGATCTACTATTTTTCTGAAAAATATGTTCCTGCTCATAAGAAACAAGTTGCCTTACAGGAAATATTTAACTTTGTGCAAATTGAAGAAGAGAGTCTCCCACAAGCTTGGGGGAGGCTTCTCCAATTGCTTAATGCTTTGCCTGATCATCCTCTCAAGAAAAATGAAATACTTGATATCTTCTATAATGGACTAACCGATACTTCTAGGGATTTCCTAGATAGTTGTGCTGGTTGTTTTTTCAGGGAACAAACTATTGAAGAAGCTGAGGAATTATTGAATAACATATTGAAGAATTATGATGATTGGACTCTCCCTGAATTACCGCCTAAACCCACTCCGAAAAAGAGGGGTATCTTATTTCTCAGTCCTGAAGATATGCAAGAGGCAAAGAAATCTATGAAGGAAAAAGGTATTAAAGCTGAGGATGTTAAGAATTTGCCACCTATTGAAGAAATACATGGCCTTGACACACCACCACCTCCACAGGTGGTAGAGGTAAATTCTCTATTAAAGTTTGATGAAGGTGATATCCCTCACAATAAAAATCCTAGTCAATGCCTATATGAGTTTGACAACTATATTATGAAGCAAGATCATTTCAATGCACATGTTCTGAAACATTTGAAATATAATTCTGATATGATTGCTCGCTTGAGTGACTTGCTATTTAGAATCAGTAATGATGTTAGAGGTGTAGGAAAGCATGCCTCTATGGTTCAAACTCAGTTAGAACAAGTTGCTAAGTCTCAAAAAGAATTTCTTGATGAAATGAATAATAATATGAATGGTTTTGCTGCTAGAGTAGTAACTAGAGGAGGTAGAATGACCCAAGAGCCACTCTATCCTGAAAGTCATCCTAAAAGAATTGAACAAGACTCTCCGAGAATTAATATTGATGCACCTAGTCCTTCTAGAAAGAAAAAGAAAAATAAAATGATAGGACTTTGCACACCTCTGGTGAACCTGAGATACAGAAACCTCTTGATAATAATGATGTCTCTATTTCCGATGCTGAAACTCAGTCTAGTAATGAACATTCACCTAGTGAAAATGAAAATGATGATGATGATGTTCATGAAGATGCTCAACCTTATAATCATAAAGAACCAGATAATGATGTTGAAATAGAGCCTGCTCCTGATCTTGATAACCCACAAACTAAAAATAAACGTTATGATAAAAGAGACTTTGTGGCTAGGAAACATGGTAAAGAAAGGGAACCGTGGGTTCAGAAACCCATGCCCTTTCCACCTAAACCATCTAAGAAAAAGGATGATGAAGAATTTGAGCGCTTTGCTGAAATGATTAGGCAGTCTTTTTGCGTACCCGCTTAACTGATATATTGAAGATGGCCCATTATGCAAAATATATGAAAGACATCATCACAAATAAAAGAAAGATACCTGAATCTGAAATCTCCACCATGCTTGCTAATTATTCTTTTAAGGATGGAGTACCTAAAAAACTTGGAGATCCTGGAATACCAACTATACCTTGCTCCATTAAAAGAAACTATGTCAAAACTACTTTGTGTGACTTGGGAGCCGGTGTTAGTGTTATGCCTTTCTCCTTATACAAAAGACTTGATTTGAATAAACTCACACCTACCGAAATATCATTGCAAATGGCTGACAAATCAACGGGCATACCTATAGGTATTTGTGAGGACGTGCCCGTTGTTGTTGCAAATGTTACTATCTTAACGGACTTTGTTATTCTTGAGTGCCCGAGGACGACAACATGTCGATTATCCTTGGTAGACCCTTTCTGAATACTGCAGGGGCTGTTATTGATTGCAATAAAAGCAAAGTCACTTTTCATATCAATGGTAATGAGCATACAGTGCACTTTCCGAATAAACAATCCAGGTGAATGGTATAAATGTTATTGAAGAATCTCTGACCATCACCATTGGAAGTTTCCAATTACCTCTACCTACTGCCAAAAAGAAATATGATATACTTATTGTTGGGGATATGCACATCCCCGTTGAGGTAACTTAGTGTTTTACGAAAGTTCTTCGGTTTCTTGCTAATCGGAAGTGGCTGTTAATAAGACTTGATCAACCTTATTAATTGATCATTTTTGAGAGGTATGAAGTCGATGAATCTAGTAAGCACAACTCTCTGCTCCCACCTTTTATTTTCTATTCTAGTTAGTCAAATAAAATAAAAATGCCATGATTATCCCGTTTTCTGTTTTCGACGTGCAATAAAAAAATGACCCAAAAATTAAAGTTCTCAGAATGCCCTGAAAATTTAACACGATTTTTTCCAAATATTTATGAATTTTTGGTGCATATAATACCAGAGGGGGTGCACCTGGTGCCCACAAGATACTAGGGCGCGCCAGCACCCCCAAGCGCGCCCTGGTGGGTTGTAGCCCCCACGTGGACCCCCTCACTTATCACTTTATCCCACATCATCACCTACCACTACTGGAATCAGGCACTTTGCCGTCTGCGATAGCAGACGGCAAAGGATAGGCCCGCGGACGGCAAACTCCTTTGTCGTCCGCCAGCAGACGGCCACAGGTTCGGCACTGTAAACTCCGGTAAAGGGGTTCTTTGCCGTCTGCCTATGCTCAGCGGACGACAAAGGAGTTTAGCCGTCAGCCGGCAGACGGCAAAGAGGGTGGACGGTGCAGTACTGACGTTAGCCCCGTTAGGTGGTAACGGCATTCTTTGCCGTCTGCCCCCGGACGGCCACGTCACAACATCTTTGCCGTCTGCCCCGGACGGCCAAGGCACAAGGTCTTTGCTGTCTGCCCCCGGACGGCCACGTCACAAGGTCTTTGCCGTCTGCCCCCGGACGACAAAGAGGCCAAATGGTCCCAGGCCTGGAGTTCCTAGGTTGTACAGGCGGCTGCCACGTGCCACCTTTGCCGTCGGTGGCGGACGGCAAAGAGGCCTTTGCCGACGGTGGCAGACGGCAAATAGCCACTATTGCCTCTTTTTTTTCCCGTTTCTGTTATATTCAAGAATTTTCATAGGCAAACATATGATATGTATATATATATTTCACAGAAACAATATCCCTGCCATATGGATATGATCAACCAACAATTATACCAAATTAAAAGTATCAAATGTCACATTGTTCACCATATTACAATAGTTTCATCCATACATACATAGTCTCATCCATAGGTAGAAAGTTTCACATAAGTTCATCGATACAAAATGAAAACAGAAAGTAAACACTAGCACTACATCAAAGCAAGCTGCCGTGAAGTGAATCAAATCTACAAAATGGGAAATAAGAAAGTTAGAATAAGAATACTAGAAGAAGTAGAAGAAGATCTAGAAGAAGAAGATGATGAAGAAGCGTTTTTCTTCTCTCTCTCTTTCTCCTCTTGTTTTTCTTCTTCTTATTGTTTTTTTGTGTCATTTTAGAGCTAACCTAGGTAATTATCCCATTTTAGACCTAACTAAGCTTATTGTGTCATTTTGCAAGAAAATAAGCTAAGTATATGGCATTTATGAGGTTACCAAGTCTATTATGCCATTTTTGAGTTAACTAAGCTTATTATGTCATTGTGGAGGAAACAAAGCTAAGTATAGGTCATTCTGGAGCTAAGTGTGCTTATTATCTCATTTTGTAGGAAGCAAAGCTAACTATAGGTCATTTGAGAGCTAACTTAGGTAAAATAGGTCATTTCGGAGCTAAGTAAGCTTATTATGTCACTTTGGAGAAAACAATGCTAAGTATAGGTCATTTTAGAGCAAACCTAGGTAAAATAGGTCATTCTGGAACTAAGTGAGCTTATTATCTCATTTTGTAGGAAGCAAAGCTAAGTATAGGTCATTTTAGAGCTAACTTAGGTAAAATAGGTCATTTCGGAGCTAAGTAAGCTTATTATGTCACTTTGGAGAAAACAATGCTAAGTATAGGTCATTTTAGAGCTAACCTACGTAAAATAGGTCATTCTGGAACTAAGTGAGCTTATTATCTCATTTTGTAGGAAGCAAAGCTAAGCATAGTTCATTTTAGAGCTAACTTAGGTAAAATAGGTCATTTCGGAGCTAATCAGCTAAGTAAGCTTACTATGTCATTTTGGAGAAAACAATGCTAAGTATAGGTCATTTTAGAGCTAACTTAGGTAAAATATGTCATTTTGGAGGTAAGTAAGCTTACTATGTCATTTTGGAGGAAACAAAGCTAACTTAGGTAAAATATGACATTTATGAGCTAACCAAGGTTATTATGCCATTTTTGACCTAAGTAAGCTAATTATGTCATAAATGAACTAAATAAGCTAAGTATATGAGCTAACCAAGGTTATTATGCCATTTGTTGAGCTTGACTTTTGGTCTTTCGAGGTTTTCCTTAGAAAAACTCTCATGCCTCATGGTGTGTATGGTGCGCACTCACTCACACTTATATGGTGGTGTATGTTGGTGGACACTACCTAACACTAATATTTTGACCATCGGTGATGGTCGTTTCCCCTTCTCCTCTCCCGCAATATACCAAGGTATATATCGAGAGAAGGAGAAGAAGAAACGACCCCCGCGACAATAGTCGGGATTCCTCCATCAAGAAGAGACATTAAACTCTCACAAGGAGCTCCGATAGACCGAAAGTACGTAATTTTGTCTAAGTGCTAAGTTTGTCTTTCTTTGAGAAAATGAGCCAAGTAAGTGGCATATTAGGGCTTACCGTCCTCGTCATCACGGAGGTGAAGCACCGGGGTTGCTCGGGTCGGTGTCACCTGGAGAAGGATGCCCTGGAGAAGGGTCGTGCGATGCGGCTCGGGAGTTATGCTGCACCAAAGATCATTTGCAAAGTCTCGTTACCACGATGACACTGAAATGTTAAGACTAGTAACTAATGACCATTCAAATGAAACTCACCGTTCCCGCCGTGGTAAGGACTGGCATCGGCGGAGGGGTCTGGCTGTTCTTCTCGCACAAAGACTGCACATTTGGTTTTGACAAGTCAATCATATTGGTTATTAATGAAACGAACCTGTAGTGCATGATTCGGCTAATATGAAGAAGAAACTTACCACGATGAGCTCGTACATGGCCCGGTTAGACGCATCGTTCCGTGCCCTCTCCTCCTCCAACAACCTAGCCGTCCTCTCCTCCAAATCCCTCTTCTCCCGCGCCGCCTGCCGGGCCTATTCCTCCAGAAGCGCCTGGGTTGCCTCTCTCTCTTTCTACAGAGCAGCCTGCAACACAACTCCTCGTTAGCATTGTAATCATCTTTGTTCACACACACAATGTAATGGAAGAAAGCTATCTGAGTCCGTATGACTAACCTCGATGGCGAGCTCGACTAGTCGTGGACGAGGCCTTATCTTAGGACAGGAGCTCGTTTGGCGCGCCTTGATCTCCCGGAGAGTGCGAGAAGACCGTATAAGTCCATCTCCAATGGCTATCGAGCCATGGGGCCTCCCGCCGCTAGCTATCATCACCAGCTCTGGATCAATAGGATGCTGGCTCGGGTTGAAGTCCTCCCCATTCACCGCCTTCCCCACATCTCTGTACCTCACGAGCTTGTGGTGGGAGGAGATGTTGGTGAAGTTCTCGGGATGATCGAGGTCAGACTCAGAGAATGCCTTCGCCTTCTTGTACGAGGCAGTATAGGCCATGGCATAGAGGTCGTACATCTCTGGCATCTCCGTGTTATTGTGATGCGCCTAAAAGAGAGAGAGAGAGAGGAACAAAGTATTAGTAAAGGCCTCAAGCAAGCATCAAGAATGAATTGCATGAATCATTAAGCAAACAACATACCCAGTTCTTCCCGAACTGATATAGGTCGGCGCTGCCTTGATGGTGTGGCACACTAGCCATTTTGGCACGCCAGTCCTTGGCGTTGTTGTGGACGGCTAGCCATTGCTCTGAGCACCACTCATCCACCAACGCCTCCCAACAATCCATCTTATCCGCACACCATCTCGGGGGCACCTAAGTGAGTAAAGAATAATTTCAGCGCTACGCCTACGAATCAAATCAAGGAAACTAAGTACAAGGCCTTAAGAAAAGGTAATTACCTTCATGTACTGCTCCTTATCGAGAAACTTTCCGCGGCACGTCGTCTTTTCCTTCTTAACTTTCCGCGAGGCGTAGTAGTCTCGAATAGCCTGCGGTCGAGCCTCGTGCCGTAAGTTCTGTAGTAGGCGCTTGCACTCGACATCGATAACCTTTGCTGCGGCCTCCTCGTACCCCTCCTCACACCTATAGAAGGTCTGCAATCAAACGAGACAACACTGATTAGTACAATAAATAGCTATTGTTGATTTTTAATTGTGTAAAGGAAAAATTACTCAAAACTGTCTGATCACCATGTCGGCCCTCGTGTGGTACAAGACACCGTCGATCCTCGTCTTCGGCGGGGCCGGGGCAGCCAAGTAGTGCTCCCAGGTCAATCCTAGCTCTCGAACCCGGCCCTCACCGGGCAACGTGACAAACCTCAGAAAGTTGTGCCGGCAAATCACACCAAGGACGGAGTTGGGCCTGCGGGCACCCTTGGCATGAGTCCAACCCCTGCAGTATGACAAAGCCAACGCATTAGATATTTGAAGAAACGTGAAGGCAAAAGGTTAAAAAAGAGTAAATGCACTTACTTCTCCCCATTAGGCCTAATCAACCACCTCTGCTCGCGGGTCGCCGGCACGGGCGGGAGCCGTGTACCACCACGCTGGTAGACCTTCCCCCCCCCCTCAACCACCTCGTCCTCGCTATCAGAAAACCCATCCCCGCCACAGTCAGCATGGCCACTCGGCTCCGGCCAGCTATCCCATTGGGTCTGCTGGGACGTACCCTACTCGTTGCTCTACCCCGGAGTCTCGTGGGACGAAGCCTGTGGGACAGGAGTCTCGTGGGACGAAGGCTCGTCGACCCTAGGCTCGTGGACCAGACTCCGCGTAGCCTCCTCCTCAGACGGGTCCACCCTAGCAGTCCTGTGCTCGGGTGAATCAGCTGGGGGTGGCGGCGAGGAAGGCGTAGCAGCCTGCCTACCTCTCCCACCATGGGCACGTGTACCTCTAGTACCTCTCTTCTTCCCCCGACCTCCTCTCCCGGTGGGTAACGACGCCGACGAAGAAGCTCCCGCCTGTGTCTGCATACAGTCGAGCAACGCTTTTCGGAGATGCTGGGGTGGAATGGAAGTACCCCTCCCACCACGTGCCGACAAAGACTGAGCCGCAGAACGCTCTGGACCCGCGCCCACCATCTTTCAACACCTGCCATGACAAAGAGTGAACGAAATTAGTTCAACATAAAAAAATTGAATACCGACATGAATAATAAAAATTGAATACTGACATGTATATAATTTAAGTGTATCATCATCATGTATATAATAAAAATTGAATACCTGACATGAACTAATAATAATCTTGATCGTCTATATATGCTCCGGGATCATCATCATCACTATCATCAATAAATGCATCATCATCATCACTATCGGGAACAACATGTGGAAGGCCTCCTTTATGTAATCGGTCAAGCATTGACAGGTCATCCGCAGAAGTAACCTCTTCTTGTTCCGGCTCTTCTTGTTCCGGCTCAGGGGTGAAGTCGGATTCACAGTCGATGTCTACTTCAATGTTCTGGGGTGAAGTAGAGCGGTTCTTGAAACGTTTTTTTGGAAAGACGTGTTTCTTGGAAGAATTCTCCTTCATATGTGTCTGGGTTAATGTGAGGTTCATAATCCTCTTCATTGAGGGGAGGTGGTCTAAAATGTGGCGACACTTCATAAACGACATCCCAACCATTCAGATTTGGATCGGTTTGGCAGGCCCACGGTAGATAGAAAACTTGGGTCACCTGTTGAGCCGTAATATAGACATTGGGAACATCTAAATGGGTGCTTTGTTTGATTTCGACTAGCCCTATATGTTCATGAGTCCTTCTAGTCTCCTTCGGCTAGAACCAATAGCATTTGAAGACTACGACGTTCGGTGGGTTTTCACCATAGAATAGAAGTTCATAAATTGCTTCAACTCTTCCATAATACTCGGTACCTCCTTCGCCGATAGCAGAGACACAACAATTTGTAGACTTTCGGTCGGCCATAGATAGCTCTTTGCCAAAGGTACGAAAGCGATACCCGTTGATGTCGTATTTGTCAAATGAACGGACCTTATAGTCAAAACCATTAGCGACTTTTCTCAATTCGGCATCCATAGACTCTGAATTAGCCTACAAGTTTAATACGAAGGGATTGTTGCATTAGCCCCAAATTAGATGAAGAAATGAAATGGTCTAATGGAAATTACCGTTTGTTTGAACCAAGAGATGAAACCGGGATAGCCGCCTCCATGCTTTGCCAGAAGCTCATACTCTTCGATGGAATCCTTTTGGATCACCGCTCCATCCGAGAATTTGGTGACGTATCGACTATATCAAATATCCATGAATAAGAGCAGTTCAAAGGAATTAGAAGTTGTGAAACAATGTACCGAGAACTTACTCGATGTACGGCCGCACTTCTGTTAGGTTGTTGAAGATATACAACGAAATGGTCCGTCATTCTTCGACATCCAACGCTATTCCTTTCGAAGCACCGGCTGGTGCGAGCTTCCCTTTCAATAGGCTGAGGTTGGGTCGACCTTTTTTAGGGTCGCCATCATTGTACCGAGGCTTCAGATTATGCAAATGACGATTTTTGGCTTCGTAGTGTGCTGTCACGAAGTTTGCTGCCTCCTTAGTAATGAATGCCTCGGCCATCGATGCTTCAATTTGACATTTATTTTTACATTTTGCTCCAAGCGTCTTCTGCATCCTCTAAGTTGCGTAGCACCAACGATTTTGCACCCCCCCCCAATCTTGCCTCGGTCGGGACATGCAAAATCAAATGTTGCATTGGATTAAAGAAGCCCGGTGGAAAGATCTTCTCTAACTTGCATATCAACTCCAGCGCCAACTCTTCCATTTCAGATAGCACGACAGGCGATAGTTCTTTTGCACAAAAAGAACGGAAGAAATAGCTCAGCTCTTCCAGTACTAGCCATTCATCCTCAGGGATAAAGCCACGCAACATCACCGGCATTACCGCTCAAGCCATATGTGCCAATCATGACTCTTGAGACCAAATATTTTCAGTTTGTCAAGACTCGCTCCCCTCTTTAGATTCGCTGCATACCCATCGGGGAACATCAACTGCATTTTCACCCACAAGATCATTTCCCTCATAGCTGGCCTTCCAAGATTGAACCATGCCTTTGGCTTTGTCCAGTTCTGCTTTCCTTTCGGTTGTCGCATGTTTTGTAACGGTCTATCACATAGAACCTCCTGATCGACTCTAGCCTTAGGATTATCCTTTGACTTCCCCTCTATGTCGAACAATGTACCAAAAAGGGCCTCGGCGATATTCTTTTCAGTGTGCATGACTTCAATGTTGTGTGGGCAAAGGAGGTCTTTGAAGTAAGGAAGATCCCATAAGCATGTCTTGTGAGTCCAGGCGTGTTGCGAATTATACCCTTTGAAATACCTTGGACGCTCTGGATCAGGCTCGAGAGCGTTTAACTGATCCAGGGTCTATTGGCCTGTCAACGCAGGTGGTGCAGAGTTTTTGACAACTCTACCTTTGATGAAATTCTTCTTGTCTTTTCTGAACTTATGGCGAGGATCCAGGAACTGTCTATGCAAGTCGAAGCAAGAAAACTTGCGACCAGCCTGCAGCCAACGAAACTGAAGAGCTGCCTTGCATGTGGGGCACGGGAACCTTCCATGCACACTCCAGCCAACGAATAGCGCATACGCCGGCAAGTCATGCATCGAGTACATGTACCACACATGCATCATGAAGTTTTGTTTTGTAGCTGCGTCGTATGTCTTGATCCCATTATCCCAAGCTTCTTGCAATTCATCCTTAAGCGGCTGCATGTACACATTCATATTCTTCCCCGGATAGTTGGGCCCTGGAATTATCAATGTCAGGAAAATGTTCTTTCTTTTCATAATCTCTCCGGGGGGGAGATTTAGTGGAATGACAAATATAGGCCAACAACTGTATTGGGTTGCCGTCATACCAAACACATTGAACCCATCAGTGCTGATGGCGACTCGAGGATGCCTTGGATCTGCCACTTTATCCTTATGTAATGCATCGAAAAGCTTCCAGGCAAAAGAGTCTGAAGTGTGTACCAACATCTGATTCCCATCTGCATCTAGTTCGGTTCTTTTGCCCAATTTGTGCCATGTCATCTGTCTGGCCGTCTCTTTGACCATGAAAAGATGTTGAAGTCTTGGTACGATTGGCATATAGCGAAGAACATTAACGGGGATTTTGGTCTGAATCTTCTCACCCATACCGTTGTCTACCACAACATACCTCGAAGACTTGCAAATGGGACAATGGTTCAAGTCCGCATACTCAAGCCTAAATAAGGCACATCCATTCTCACAGGCATCTATCTTCTCATAGGGCATCTTAAGTACACGGAGGATTTTGTCCGACTGGTACAGGTTTGCAGGCAGTACATGGCCTTTGGGTAGAAAGCGTCCAAATATTGTCATCATTGCGTCGTAGCATTCTCTTCCCAGGTTGAATTAAGCCTTCAGAGCCATTACTTGCGCGGTGGCATCCAGCTGACAAAGCTCAGTGTGCTCGTCGAGAGGACGTTTTGAAGACTCCAACATTTCATAGAATGCCTTTGCAGATTCCTCCATCTCATCGTCCGAATCCCGAGCATCATCAAAGTCTTGCACCATGTCTTCGATCCCGGTACCATGCTCGTCGGTGCGACGACAAACCACCTCAGCTCTGGCACGTTGGGAAGACTCACCATGAAAAGTCCACACCATATAATTAGGCGTAAAACCCCACTTCTGCAGGTGTTTACCCATTTCACCCTATGTCTACTTTTTAAAGTTGTCGCACCGGGGACAGGGGCACCATGCTTTTTCCTGGCCATTTGCCAATGCGGCTCTCACAAACCCCTTGGTATTTGTTAACCATTCTTTGGTCATGTCTTCCTGACTAGTGTGATCGGTGTACATCCACGCACGATCACTCATCTTGCCTAGCTACTAGACACACAAGAAATATATATATAATTCAGCATATATATTCATCAGTTAATCAAGTTTGTCAGTTTTATTACGTCCATGCAACCTACACGCTAATAGGTAAAGATAGGTCCTAATCCCACCCGATTATGTGTAGATTGGGTTCGTTTTCCCATGCTCTGCTCCGGATCTCACGTAGAATTTTGGCAGCACCTCCCCGTTGTTCTCCTGATACACGTCTCGACAATAAGCAGAGAGGATGTGTACCCGGAGAACAACAGGGAGACACTGACGAAATTCCGCATCGGATCCGGAGCAGAGCATACGGGAAAACGAACCCAATCTACACATACTCGGGCTGTCCATGGATAACGTTGGACAATTCAAAAGGATGGCGGTTATAAATATGCAAAGACATGCATATTTATAGATGTCGCCCTTTCGAACGGGAGACGCATACTGGCCACACATACTGTTGAATTGAAGACACCTATAGCTAGCAAGTTTCATCGGCACGAAGACCGGAACAGAGCAAATTAAGGGGGGGGAGATGTCATTTGTGCTCACCCACGAACGCAGCAGGGGAGCTCGTCCAACGCACGGGGAGGTCGTCAAACAACTGCACATCGAAATTCACCCGATCAACACAAATATTATGTTTTTTATAACAAAATCGGAAAATATGTGACCTAACTCATAATTTACAAAACTATGACCCCGTCGGGGGTCGGGGGTCAGTGGTGTCGGGAGTCAGTGGCGTCGGGGGTCAATGGCGTCGGGGGTCGGGGGTCAATGGCGTCGGGGGTCGGGGGTCAGTGGCGTCGCAGGTCGGGGGTCAGTGGCGTCGGGGGTCGGGGGTCAGTGGCGTCGCAGGTCGGGGGTCAGTGGCGTCGGGGGTCGGGGGTCAGTGGCGTCAGGGGTCGAGGGTCAGTTGCATCGGGGGTCAGGGGTCGGTGGCGTCGGGGGTCGGGGGTCAGTGGCGTCGGGGGTCGGGGGTCGGTGGCGTCGTGGGTCGGGGGTCAGTGGCGTCGGGGGTCGGGGGTGTCGTCTCGGTGTGTCGGGGCGTCGTGTCGGGGTGTCAGTGTGTCGTTTTCTTCTTCTTCCTCTTCTTCCCTTTCTCCTTCTTCCTCTTCTTCCTTTTCTTCTTCTTCTTCTTCTTCTTCTTTTCTTCTCCTCTTCTTCTTCTTCTTCTTCTTCTTCTTCTTTTTCTTCTTCTTCTTCTTCTTCTTCTTCTTCTTCTTCTTCTTCTTCTTCTTCTTTTCCTTCTTCTTTTCATTCTTCTTCTTCTTATTTTTCCTTCTTTTCCTTTTTCCTTTTTCCTTTTCCTTTTTTTGCCTTCTTCTTTTCTTCTTTTTTTCTTCTAGTTTTTTCTTTTCTTCTATTCTTCTAAGTTTTTTCTTTTCTATCTAAGTTTTTACTACCTAATAAACTAACTATCTAATTTAACAGAAAATAAAAACAGAAAATATAAAAACATCTATTAAATAAACTAACTAATAAACATCTATTAAAAAAACTAACTATCTACTTAAACTAACTAAAAACATCTATTAAATAAACTAACTAATAAACATCTATTAAAATAAACAGAAAAAACAGGAAAAAAGGGGGAGAGCCCTCTTGGGGCAGGAGCTCACCAGAGGGGGGGGCAAGGGGGCGTCGGTCGCCGGCTACGGGGCCGCCGGCGTCGGGGCGGTGTCGCGGCGGGGCGTCAGGGCAGAGGGCGCCGCGTCGGGGCGTTGGGGCAGAGGACGGGCGCGGGGCGGCGGCGGCGACGGCGACGGTGCGTCAGGGCAGAGTGCGGCGGCGGCGGCGGTGACGGCGATGGGGCGTCAGGGCAGAGGGCGGCGGCGGCAGCGACGGCGACGGGGCGTCGGGGCAGAGGCCGGGCGCGGGGCGGCGGCGGAGCTGCGAGGCGGGGACGCGAGCGGGGCGGGGAGCGATGCGGCGGCGGGGCGGGGGAGCGGGGCGGCGGCGGCGACGGCGACAGGGGCGGCGACGAGAGGGAGAGGGAGAGAGAGATGAGCGCACGGGGAGGGGGAGTGGGGAACGGTGGGGAACGGTGGGGCGCGGGCTTACCGTTAAGGGAACGCGCTCTTTGTCGTCCGCTAACAGACGGCAAAGAGGGGGACCCTCTTTGCCATCTGTTAGCGGACGGCAAAGGGGTGACCTAGCCAACGCCGTGCCCCCGTTGGGCCCACCATCCTCTTTGCCGTCTACCATTGGCATCTTTGCCGTCCGCTAGCCGATGACAAAGAAAGGACAGACGACATAATTTATTTTTGCCATCAGGTCTTTCTTTGTCGTCTGCTTTCCCACAGCAGACGGCAAAGTCTGCCTTTGCCTTCAGGTGGCAGACGACAAAGAGGCAGCTGATGGCAAATTATCAGATTCCAGTAGTGTACCTTCAGAAAAAATTCACCACAGCCACCATTCCCGTGTTCTTGCTCTCAAACCCGCGGATTTCGATCTCTTAGCTCGAAGCTCTGTTTCTGAAACTGTTTGGAGGGATTGCTACTTGGTATGTGACTCCTCCATTGCTCCAATTAGTTTTTGATATAGTGGGTTGTTTTTAGAGTAATTAGCTACTCTTGGTGCTGATGTAGATGAGCTTGCATGTTGAATTCTTAGAGTTCTAAGTAGTTTGAATGCTCAATATGGCCTCTATGCATGCTTAGGAGTAGTTGCTTTCAATTTCACGAAGTTTTCTTAACAAAATTTTTGAGGACTAATTTTTTTTCAGAATTTTTATAGGAATAAGATGGATTTCTTTAGGAAGTTTTCCTCCAAGAAAAATGCCAAAGGAGGCATTGGGGAATCATATGACAGTGACCTTCACACCCCAAGAAGGGCGGAGGTGCGACCGTGTAAATGGCCGCATAATGCCTTCATGGAGGAGGCCGGATTCCATCAAGAGTTCGCTCAGTTTGTTGCTAACACTGGGTTGACCGAGTTCCTCGCAGCTAAGTGTGACCAATATCACATCCTTACAAATTCCTTTGTGCAAGGTTTTTATTATCTAGGGAGAAACAATCCTCCCGAAGTACAATTTAATCTTTATGCTGAAACTTACAAAATGCCGTTAACTGACTTCTGCAACATATGCTTGATCCCTTCTGATGGGAAATTGAGAGAACCTAGGCCATCTGAGTTTGAGGATTTTCTCCTCACCTTAACAGTGGGTGAGGATAGAGGCGTGTCAAACGCTAGTGCTACCAGCTTGCAGTTTCCGTCAGTGCATTACTTTGCTTTGGTCATCGCTAAGTGTTTAACCGCTAGGGAGAAGGTCGGCGCACTCAGTGCCCCTAACCTTGCTATTTTACGTCGTGCACTTTATGATGATCACACATTTAGTATGTGGGCTATTATTTCTCATCGCTTACACCTTAACAAAACTAAGGGAAAGATACATGGTGGTATTTATGCTACTCGCTTAGCGAGACACTTTAACGTTCAGTTTCGCCCACATGATTATCTCTTGTCCCGAGTTTATCTTGACCACAAGTCACTACAAGATCATCAATTCCTTGATGTAACCAATTCTCCCCGCGACATTCTTTATAACCTAGTATTTAGCAAAGAAACCCGTGATGTTATTCTGTTGCCTGCACCTGCTTTGTTTGATTCTATTGCCAGGAACGGATACAGGATTATGCCAGATGACATTACAGCCTACCGGAACAACTTAGCAGCTGCTGAGGAGGAGCCCCAGGGGTGGGATGCTCAGGTGCCGCCTCCACCTCACTTTGACTTGGGACCGGATGGTTTCTACGGATGGTGATTACCAAGCTAGGCCAAAAGCCTAAGCTTGGGGGGGTACGTATTTCCACCGACATTACATTCATGTTCACACATTTCATTCCAGTTGTCGGTGTTCATACTTTTTCATTGTAATATCCATGCTAAATTTGTTTTCTCACTTTCTTCTTGTGTGTTTGAAAAACTTTGAGAAAAACAAAACAATATTTCCTACTTCTTTTTAGTTTTTCTTTCTAGCTTAGTTTAATTGTAGCGTCAAAAGAAAACCCAAAAAGATTTCTCGCTTCTTCTTTTGTTTGTTGGGAGCTTTACCGTGTAAATAGTTTTTCTCGTTTTTGTTTTCTCTTTAATTTGCCTTCTTCAAGAAAAACCAAAAACTTCAAAAATATTTCAGTGTGTTTCTCTGAATTTCTTTTCCTTTTTTCGTTTGAGTCGTACCAAGGAGAAGACCATGATGAAAATGTTGAGTGGCTCTCATATGCATCAATGTTAATCTAACTAAGAGCCCATTTTACCTTGTCTTCTCCTCTTGAATAAAATGTTTGCAGATTCCAGCTTAGTTCACGGCACTCTTGCACTATTATTATTTTCTTATCATTCGGTCGTGTAAGTGAAAGGCAATAATGACGATATTTGATGAATTGACTGTGGCAGAGAAGAGCGGGTATGAATTCAACTTGTTTTTGTTTTTGTAAATATGTTTAACCTAGTATCCTTGATTCAGCCTATTATGATCAAACATGTTTGCAATGACCATTAGAGATTATAGTTGTCCATGCCATGCTTAAGTAGCTAGGAGTGGATAATGATTTATCTTGGGTGTCAACATGCATTAAAATGGTTGTGATGTGGTATAATGATATGGTATCCTCCTCTGAATGTTTCAAGTGGCTAGACTTGGCACATGTTCACGCATGTAGTTGAATCAAAACCAACATAGCCTTCATGATATTTATTATCATGGTGTCCATATCCTACACATGCTAGTAGTCAATGTTTATTATACGTAATGCATGTTCATGACCGTTTTCGCTCTCTAGCTGGCCGCTTCTCAATCTATTTGCTAGCCTTTGCCCGTACTAAGTGGGAATACTGCTTGTGCATCAAAACCCTTAAACCAAGTTATGCCAGATGAGTCTACTATATCTACCTATATGTGGTATTACCCTGCCGTTCCAAAGTAAATTTGCATGTGCCATCTCTAAAAATTCAAATGAACATCTGTTTTGTATGCATGAACCGCTCATGGAGCGACAGGGGGCGGTCAGTATCTTCCATGCTAAGCGGGTTATTCTCATGATGAGTGTTTATTCACTCGTTCTTACACGAGAGGGGCGGTAATAGGGATTCCCAGTCCCGAAATCAAAAATCAAAAATATTTAAACAAAACTCCCCCAGGAATGTTGTTGGTTTGGACAATACCCGTGGATGCGGCTAGCCGTGGAGTGTGATTGTTGGTGGAGGGGGAGTGTAATTTGTTTATCATGGAAGATATTGATAACTCTTGGTCGTAACGTTGACACAAAGGGTGTACCTCCCAAAATTATATCTATCTCTGTTTTAAGCTTTGAGCTCTGGCACCTCTGCAAATCCATGCTTCCCTTTCCGAAGGGACTATCTATTTACTTTTATGTTGAGTCATCACCTTCTCAAATAAGTACCAGACCTGAGAGCACTATTGTCATCCTCATGCATTGTGTATAGTCGATGTTGGGTGCAGCATGACTGGATCTTTTCTACCATGAATTACAATATTTAGTCGCTACTTGAACTTTGGAGGTGCTCTGCATTTATGTTTTGCGGTCTCGGAAAGGGCTAGCCAGATACCACTATTGTCATATTGTATCATGATTGTTTTGACAAAGTGTTGGCGCTTGAGATATCTTATTTTTGCTCGCTAGTTGCTTATGTTATTGATATGAGTTAATATAATTTCTAAGAGTTATTGTTGGCATGGTTAGTCATAATCTTTGCTGAAACCTGGGTGCTACTTAAGCATATATATGTAAACAAGAACAAAAGAGTTTGTAAAAGTTTTTCTTTATCACTTTCAGTTTGTCAACTGAATTGCTTGAGGACAGGAAAAAGGTTTAATCTTGGGGGAGTTGATACGTCTCCAACGTATCTACTTTTCCTCACCCTTTTGCCCTTGTTTTGGACTCTATTTTGCAGGATTTGAATGGAACTAACCCGGACTGACGCTGTTTTCAGCAGAACTACCATGGTGTTGTTTTTGTGCAGAAATAAAAGTTCTCGGAATGGAACGAAACTTTTTGGAGAATTATTTCAGAATATATAAGAATTATTGGAGCCAAAATCTACCGAAGAGGGGGGCCAGGGTGATCAGCACCCACCAGGGCGCGCCAGGCCCCCTGGGCGCGCCCTGGTGGGTTGTGCCCACATCGTGGCCCCACTAACCCTAATGCCGCCACTATAAATTCCTATTTTTGGAGAAAAAACCAGAGAGAAAGTTTCATCACGTTTTACGATATGGAGCCGCCGCCACCTCCTGTTCTTCACCGGGAGGCCAGATCTGGAGCCCGTTTGGGGCTCCGGAGAGGAGAATCTTCGGTCTTCGTCATCACCAACCCTTCTCCATCGCCAATTCCATGATGCTCCCCACCGGGAGTGAGTAATTCCTTCGTAGGCTCGCTGGTCGTTGAGGAGTTGGTTGATATTCATCATGTAATCGTGTTAGTTTTGTTAGGGCTTGATCCCTAGTATCCACTATGTTTTGAGATTGATGTTGCTATGACATTGCTATGCCTAATGCTTGTCACTAGGGCCCGAGTGCCATGATTTCAGATCTGAACCGTTTATGTTATCACCATTATATCTTTGTTCTTGATCCGATCTTGCCTAGTCATATGCACCTATTACGTGTTATGATCCGTAAACCCCATAGTGACAATATTTGGGATACTTTCCGGTGATGACCGTAGTTTGAGGAGTTCATGTATCCACCGTGTGTAAATGCTTTGTTCCGGTTCTCTATTAAAAGGAGGCCTTAATATCCCTTAGTTTCCTTATGGACCCCGCTGCCATGGGAGGGTAGGACAAAAGATGTCATGCAAGTTCTTTTCCATAAGCACGTATGACTATTTATGGAATACATGCCTACATTACATTTATGAACTTGAGCTAGTTCTGTGTCGCCCTAGGTTATGACTGTTATATGATGAATATCATCCAACGAGTTACCGATCCAGAGCCTACGAGTTCTCCACTTATTGTTCTTGCTAAGTTACTGCTGCTGCTACTGTTCCAACTTCTACAAAACTATTGCTATCACTGTTACTGTTACTGTTACTGCTGCTATTGTTATCAAAACTATCATACTACCGTGCTACCGATCACCTTGCTGCACATATATAATCTCCAGGTGTGGTTGAATTGACAACTCAACTGCTACTACTCTCAAATAATCTTTGGCTCCCCTTGTGTCGAATCTATAAATTTGGGTTGAATACTCTACCCTCGAAAAGTGTTGCGACCCCCTATACTTGTGGGTTATCACAGCACCTGCACACAAATAACAAATACTTGCAACCCGACGCGTAAGAGAGGTTGTCAATCTCTCTACGGCAAAAAGATAGATTAGGATATTATAGATAGGAGAGATAGATCTCTCAAGAACACAAAATAAAAAGGGATAATAAAAAGTGCAGGAATATATTTTTGGGTTTTTGGTATAGTAGATCTGAAAACAAAGAGGCAAAAAGATAGATCGGAAAGCAATATGTTGGAAAAGTAGACCCGGGGGCCGTAGGTTTCACTAGTGGCTTCTCTCATGAGTATAGCACACGGTGGGTGAACAAATTACTGTTGGGCAATTGATAGAAGATCAAATAATCATGACGATATCCAAGGCGATGATCATCATATAGGCATCATGTCCAAGATAAGTAGACCGACTCCTGCCTGCATCCACCACTATTACTCCACACATCGACCGCTATCCAGCATGCATCTAGTTTATTAAGTTCATGGAAAAACGGAGTAATGCAATAAGAACGATGACATGATGTAGACAAGATCTATTCATGTAGGAATATACCTCATCTTGTTATCCTTAATAGCAACGATACATGCGTGCCTTGCTGACCCTTCTGTCACTGGAAAAGGACACCGCAAGATCGAACCCATCACACAGCACTGATATGTCTCCAACGCATCTACTTTTCCTCACCCTTCTGCCCTTGTTTTGGACTCTAATTTGTATGATTTGAATGGAACTAACCCGGACTGACGCTGTTTTCAGCAGAACTACCATGGTGTTGTTTTTGTGCAGAAATAAAAGTTCTCGGAATGGAATGAAACTTTTTGGAGAATTATTTCAGAATATATGTGAATTATTGGAGCCAAAATCCACCGAAGAGGGGGGCTAGGGTGAGCATCACCCACCAGGGCGCGCCAGGCCCCCTGGGCGCGCCCTGGTGGTTGTGCCCACCTCGTGGCCCCACTAACCCTAATTCCGCCACTATAAATTCCTATTTTCGGAGAAAAAATCAGAGAGAAAGTTTCATCGCGTTTTACGATACGGAGCCGCCGCCACCTCCAGTTCTTCATCGGGAGGCCAGATCTGGAGCCCGTTTGGGGCTCCGGAGAGGGGAATCTTCGGTCTTCATCATCACCAACCCTTCTCCATTGCCAATTCCATGATGCTCCCCACCGGGAGTGAGTAATTCCTTTGTAGGCTTACTGGGCGGTGAGGAGTTGGATGAGATTCATCATGTAATCGAGTTAGTTTTGTTAGGGCTTGATCACTAGTATCCATTATGTTCTGAGATTGATGTTGCTATGACTTTGCTATGCCTAATGCTTATCACTAGGGTGCCATGATTTCAGATCTGAACCGTTTATGTTATCACCATTATATATATGTTCTTGATCCGATCTTGCCTAGTCATATGCACCTATTACGTCTTATGATCCGTAAACCCCATAGTGACAATATTTGGGATACTTTCCGATGATGACCGTAGTTTGAGGAGTTCATGTATTCACCGTGTGTTAATGCTTTGTTCCGGTTCTCTATTAAAAGGGGGCCTTAATATCCCTTAGTTTCCTTATGGACCACGCTAGCATGGGAGGGTATGACAAAAGATCTTATGCAAGTTCTTTTCCATAAGCACGTATGACTATTTACGGAATACATGCCTACATTACATTGATGAACTGAGCTAGTTCTGTATCGCCCTAGGTTATGATTGTTACATGACGAATATCATCCAACGAGTTACCGATCCAGTGCCTACGAGCTTTCCACTTATTGTTCTTGCTAAGTTACTATTGCTGCTACTTCTGTTCCAACTTCTACAAAGCTATTGCTACTACGGTTACCGCTGCTGTTACTATCACTATTGCTACCAAACTATCATATTACTATGCTACTGATCACTATGCTGTAGATATTTAATCTCCAGGTGTGGTTGAATTGACAACTCAACTGCTGATACTCTCAAGTATTCTTTGGCTCCCCTTGTGTCGAATCTATAAATTTGGGTTGAATACTCTACCCTCAAAAACTGTTGCGATCCCCTATACTTGTTGGTTATCAAGACCTTTTTCGGGCACCGTTGCTGGGGAGCATAGCAATTTTTGTTGAGTCACTTGGGATTTATATCAATTGATCACTATGAAGAATCTGGAGGATCCAAAGACTAAGATTTTTCCCTCTAAGACGAGGGGAGGTAAGGAACTGCCATCTAGCTCTGCACTTGATTCACCTTCTGTTATGAGTAAGCTTGCAACACCACCACATGCTAGTAATCCTGATATGTCGCAAGTTATTGATGATGCTACCTCTGCTATGAATTTTGCTATTGATGATGCTAGTACCATGCTTGATGATAATGTGCCACTAGGAGAATTTCTTGATGAACAAATTGCTAGAGCTAAAGAGAATGAAACTACTGAAATTGATGAGATTGCTGAAACTGATGATGACTATGAAACACCTACTAGTCCTAGCTCTCCTAAGTTTGAAATGCCTAAGATACCTGAAGGATATGTTATGGATAAAGAGATAACTAGAGAAATTCTTTCTTGCAAGGATAGAAACTATCTTAAGAAATTGCTACGCAAGTATAAGGAAAAGACTTTGAATGCTAGAATGAAATGTTATCCTAAGTTTGCTACTTCACCTATCTTTGTTACCGATAAGGATTATGAATTCTCTATCGACCCAGAGTTAATTACTTTGGTTGAATCTGATCCTTTCCATGGCTATGAAACTGAAACTGTAGTGGCACACCTTACTAAGCTGAATGATATAGCCACCCTCTTTGCTCATGATGAGAAGATTCGCTACTATTATATCCTTCAGTTATTTCCGTTCTCATTAAAGGGTGATGCTAAGACATGGTACGATACTCTTACTCCTGGTTGTGTGCATAGTCCCCAGGATATGATGTACTACTTCTCTGAAAAATATTTTCCTGCTCATAAGAAACAAGCTGCCTTACAGGAAATATTTAACTTTGTGCAAATTGAAGAAGAGAGTCTCCCACAAGCTTGGGGGAGGCTTCTCCAATTGCGTAATACTTTGCCTGATCATCCTCTCAAGAAAAATGAAATACTTGATATCTTTTATAATGGACTAACCGATGCTTCTAGGGACTTCCTAGATAGTTGTGCTGGTTGTGTTTTTAGGGAACGAACTGTTGAACATGTTGAGGAATTATTGAATAACATATTGAAGAATTATTATGATTGGACTCTCCCTGAACCACTGCCTAAACCCACTCCAAAGAAGAGGGGTATCTTATTTCTCAGTCCTGAAGATATGCAAGAGGCAAAGAAATCTATGAAGGAAAAAGGTATTAAAGCTGAGGATGTTAAGAATTTGCCACCTATTGAAGAAATACATGGCCTTGACACACCACCACCTCCAGAGGTGGTAGAGGTAAATTCTTTATTGAAGTTTAATGAAAGTGACATCCCTCACAATAAACATCCGAGTCAATGCTTATATGAGTTCGACAACTATATTATGAAGCAAGATCATTTCAATGCTCATGTTCTGAAACAATTGAAATATAATTCTGATATGATTGATCGCTTGAGTGACTTGCTATTTAGAATCAGTAATGATGTTAGAGGTGTAGGAAAGCATGCCTCTATAGTTCAAACCAAGTTAGAACAAGTTGCTAAATCTCAAAAAGAATTGCTTGATGAAATGAATAATAATATGAATGATTTTGCTGCTAGAGTAGTAACTAGATGAGGTAGAATGACCCAAGAGCCACTTTATCCTAAGGGTCATCCTAAAAGAATTGAACAAGACTCTCAGAGAATTAAAACTGATGCACCTAGTCTTTCTAAGAAGAAAAAGAAAAAGAAAAATGGTAGGACTTTGCATACCTCTAGTGAACCTGAGACACAAAAACCTCCTAAAAATAATGATGTCTCTATTTCCGATGCTGAAACTCAATCTGGTAGTGAACATTCACCTAGTGATAATGAAAATGATAATGATGATGTTCACGATGATGCTCAACCTAGTAATGATAAAGAACCAGACAATGATGTTGAAATAGAGCCTGCCCCTGATCTTGATAACCCACAAACTAAAAATAAACGTTATGATAAAAAAGACTTTGTGGCTAGGAAACGTGGTAAAGAAAGAGAGTCATGGGTTCAGAAACCTATGCCATTTCCACCTAAGCCATCTAAGAAAAAGGATGATGAAGAATTTGAGCGCTTTGCTGAGATGATTAGGCCAGTCTTTTTGCGTACCCGTTTAACTGATATTTTGAAGATGGCCCCTTATGCAAAGTATATGAAAGATATTATCACAAATAAAAGAAAGATACCGGAAGCTGAAATCTCCACCATGCTTGGTAATTATTCTTTTAAGGATGGAGTACCTAAAAAACTCGGAGATCCTGGAATACCAACCATACCATGCTCCATTAAAAGAAACTATGTCAAAACTGCTTTGTGTGATTTGTGAGCCGGTGTTAGTGTTATGCCTTTCTCCTTATATAAAAGACTTGATTTGAATAAGCTCACACCTACCGAGATATCATTGCAAATGGCTGACAAATCAACGGCCATACCTATCAGTATTTGTGAGGATGTGCCCGTTGTTGTTGCAAATGTTACTATCTTAACGGACTTTGTTATTCTTGAGATGCCCTAGGATGACAACATGTCGATTATCCTTGGTAGACCCTTTTTGAATACTGCAGGGGCTGTTATTGATTGCAATAAAAGCAAAGTCACTTTTCATGTCAATGGTAATGAGCATACAGTGCACTTTCCGAAGAAACAATTCCAGGTGAATGGTATAAATGTTATTGAAGAATCTTCGACCATCACTATTGGAAGTTTCCAATTACCTCTACCTACTGCCAAAAAGAAATATGATATACTTATTGTTGGGGATATGCACATCCCCGTTGAGGTAACTTAGTGTTTTATGAAAGTTCTTCGGTTTCAAGCTAATCGGAAGTGGTTGTTAATAAGACTTGATCAACTTTATTAATGAATCATTTTTGAGAGGTATGAAGTCGATGAATCTAGTAAGCACAACTTTCTGCTCCCACCTTTTATTTTCTGTTTTAGTTAGTCAAATAAAATAAAATGACATGATTATCCTGCTTTCTGTTTTCTCCGTGCAATAAAAATGACCCAAAATTAAAAGTTCTCAGAATGCCATGAAAATTTAACACAATTTTTTTCCAAATATTTCTGAATTTTTAGTGCAAATAATACCAGAGGGGGTGCACCTGGTGCCCACAAGACACTAGGGCGTGCCAGCACCCCCAGGCACGCCCTGGTGGGTTGTGGCCCCCACGTGGCCCCCTCACTTATCTCTTTTGCCCACGTCATCCCCTACCTCCAGAAAAAATCACCACAGCCACCATTCTCGTGTTCTTGCTCTCAAACCCGCGAATTTTGATCTCTTTGCTCGAAGATCCGTTTTTGAAACTGTTTGGAGAGATTGCTACTTGGTATGTGACTCCTCCATTGCTCCAATTAGTTTTTGTTTTAGTGGGTTATTTTTAGAGTAATTAGCTACTCTTGGTGCTGCTGTAGATGAGCTTGCATGTTGAGTTCTTAGAGTTCTAAGTATTTTGAATGCCCAATATGGCCTCTATGCATGCTTAGGAGTAGTTGCTAACAATCTTACAAAGTTTTGTTGACAAAATTTTTGGTGGACTAAATTTTTTCAGAATTTTTATAGGAATAAAATGCAAATCTTTAGGAAGTTCTCCTCCAAGAAAAATGCCAAGGGAGTTATTGGGGAATCATCGGACAATGACCTTCACACCCCAAGAAAGGTGGAGGTGCAGCCGTGTGAATGGCCGCATGATGCCTTCATGGAGGAGGCCGGGTTCCATCAAGAGTTCGCTTAGTTTGTTGCCAACGCTGGGTTGACCGAGTTCCTCGCAGCTAAGTGTGACCAATATGACATCCTTACAAATTCCTTTGTGCAAGGCTTTTATTATCTAGGGAGAAACAATCCTCCTGAAGTGCAGTTTAATCTTTATGCTGAAACTTACAAAATACCGCTAACCGACTTCTGCAACATATGCTTGATCCCCTCTGATGGGGACTTGAGAGAACCTAGGCCATCTGAGTTTGAGGATTTTCTCCTCACTTTAACAGTGGGTGAGGATAGAGGCGTGTTGAGCGCTACTGCTACCAGCTTGCAGTTTCCCTCAGTACATTATTTCGCTTTGGTCAACGCTAAGTGTTTAACCGCTAGGGAGAAGGTCGGCTAGTGCCCCTGACCTTGCTATTTTACGTCGTGCACTTTATGATGATCACACCTTTAGATTGGGGGCTATTATTGCTCGTCGCTTACATCTTAACAAAACTAAGGGAAAGATACATGGTGGTATTTATGCTACCCGCTTAGCGAGACACTTTAGGGTTCAGTTTCGCCCTCATGATTATCTCTTGTCCTGAGTTTACCTTGATCGGAAGTCACTGCAGGCTCACCAATTCCTTGATGTAACTGATTTTCCCCGTGATATTCATTATAACCTAGTATTCAGCAAGGAAACACGTGATGTTATTCTGTTGCCTGCACCTGCTTTGTTTGATTCTATTGCCAGGAACGGATACATGATCATGCCAGATGACATTATAACTTACCGGAACAACCTAGCAGCTGCTGAGGAGGAGCCCCAGGGGTGGGATGCCTAGGTGCCGCCCCCACCTCATTACGACTTGGGACCGGACGGCTACTACGGATGGTGATTACCAAGCTAGGCCAAAAGCCTAAGCTTGGGGGAGTACGTATTTCCACCGGCATTACATTCATGTTCACACATTTCATTCCAGTTGTCGGTGTTCACACTTTTTCATTGTAATATCCATGCTACAGTTGTTTTCTCGCTTTCCTCTTGTGTGTTTGAAAAACTTTGAGAAAATCCAAAAATATTTCCTACTTCTTTTAGTTTTTCTTTCTAGCTTAGTTTAATTGTAGCATCAAAAGAAAACCCAAAAAGATTTCTCGCTTCTTCTTTTGCTTGTTGGGAGCTTTCCCGTGTAAATAGTTTTTCCCGTTTTTGTTTTTCCTCTTCAATTTGCTTTCTTTAAGAAAAGAAAAACTCCAAAAATATTTCAGTGTGTTTCTCTAAATTTCTTTTCTTTTTATTTTGAGTCGTACCAAGGAGAAGACCACAATGAAATCGTTGTGTGGCTCTCATGTGCATTATTTTTTATCTAACAAAGAGCCCATATTACTTTGTCTTCTCCTGTTGAATAAAATGTTTGCAGATTCCAGCTTAGTCCATGGCACTCTTGCACTATTATTATCTTCTTATCATTCGGTCGTGCAAGTGAAAGGCAATAATGACGATATTTGATGAAGTGACTATGGCAGAGAAAAGCGGGTATGAACTCAACTTGTTTTTGTTTTTGTAAATATGTTTAACCTAGTATCCTTGATTCAGCTCATTATGATCAAACATGTTTGCAATGACCATTAGAGATTATAGTTGGTCATGCCATGTTTAAGTAGCTAGGAGTTGATAATGATTTATCTTGGGTGTCAACATGCATTAAAATGGTTGTGATGCGGTATGATGATATGGTATCCTCCTTTGAATGTTTCAAGTGGCTTGACTTGGCACATGTTAACGCATGTAGTTGAATCAAAACCAACATACCCTTCATGATATTTATGTTCATGGTCTCCATATCCTACTCATGCTAGTATTCAATGTTGATTATATGTAATGCATGTTCATGACCATTTTCGCTCTCTAGCTCGCCGCTTCTCAGTCTAATTGCTAGCCTTCGCCTGTACTAAGCGGGAATACTGCTTGTGCATCAAAACCCTTAAACTAAGTTATGCCATGTCAGTCCACTATATTTACCTATATGTGGTATTACCCTAATGTTCCAAGTAAATTTGCATGTGCCACCTCTAAAAATTCAAATGAACATCTGTTTTGTGTGCCTGGACCGCTCATGGAGCGACAGGGGGCGGTCAGTATCTTCCATGCTAAGCGGGTTATTCTCATGATAACTGTTTATTCACTTGTCCTTACACG
Organism: Elymus sibiricus; assembly: GCA_039707655.1. NCBI lineage: Eukaryota > Viridiplantae > Streptophyta > Magnoliopsida > Poales > Poaceae > Elymus > Elymus sibiricus. The sequence goes on from CM077665.1 coordinate 364,140,146, forward strand.
TGAGGGGCGGTAATAGGGATTCCCAGTCTCGAAATCAAAAATCAAAAATAATTAAACAAACCTCCCCCCAGGAATGTTGTTGGTTTGGATGGTACCCGTGGATGCGGCTCGCCGTGGAGTGTGATTGTTGGTGGAGGAGGAGTAAACCTTTACTTTTACCGCTTGGCAACCGGCGCTAATTTGTTTAGCATGGAAGATATTGATAACTCTTGGTCGCGACGTTGACAGGAAGGGTGTACCTCCCAAAATTATTTCTATCTCTGTTTTAAACTTTGAGCTCTGGCACCGCTGCAAATCCATGCTTCCCTCTGCGAAGGGACTATCTATTTACTTTTATGTTGAGTCATCACCTTCTCAAATAAGCGCCAGACCTGAGAGCACTATTGTCATCCTCATGCATTCTGTATAGTTGATGTTGGGTGCAGCATGACTGGATCTTTTCTACCATGAATTACATTGTTTAGTCGCTGCTTGAACTTTGGAGGTGCTCTGCATTTATGTTTTGCGGTCTCAGAAAGGGCTAGCGAGATACCACTATTGTCATATTGTATCATGATTGTTTTGACAAAGTGTTGGCGTTTGAGATATCTTATTATTGCTCGCTAGTTGCTTATGTTATTGTTATGAGTTGATATAATTTCTAAGAGTTATTGTTGACATGGTTAGTCATAATCTTTGCTGAAAACCTGGGTGCTATTTAAGCATATATATGTAAACAAGAACAAAAGAGTTCATAAAAGTTTTTCTTTATCACTTTCAGTTTATCAACTGAATTGCTTGAGGACAAGCAAAGGTTTAAGCTTGGGGGAGTTGATACGTCTCTAGTGTATCTACTTTTCCTCACCCTTTTGCCCTTGTTTTGGACTCTAATTTGCATGATTTGAATGGAACTAACCCGGACTGACGCTATTTTCAGCAGAACTACCATGATGTTGTTTTTGTGCAGAAATAAAAGTTCTCGGAATGGAACGAAACTTTTTGGAGAATTATTTCAGAATATATGTGAATTATTGGAGCCAAAATCCACCGAAGAGGGGGGCCAGGGTGAGCATCACCCACCAGGGCGCGCTAGGCCCCCTGGGCGCGCCCTGGTGGGTTGTGCCCACCTCGTGGCCCCACTGACCCAAATTCCGAGACTATAAATTCCTATTTTCAGAGAGAAAAATCAGAGAGAAAGTTTCATCGCATTTTACGATACGGAGCCGCCACCACCTCCTATTCTTTATCGGGAGGCCAGATCTGGAGCCCGTTTGGGGCTCCGGAGAGGGGAATCTTCGGTCTTCGTCATCACCAACCCTTCTCCATCGCCAATTCCATGATGCTCCCCACCGGGAGTGAGTAATTCCTTCGTAGGCTTGCTGGTCGGTGAGGAGTTGGATGAGATTCATCATGTAATCGAGTTAGTTTTGTTAGTGCTTGATCACTAGTATCCATTATGTTGTGAGATTGATGTTGCTATGACTTTGCTATGCCTAATGCTTGTCACTAGGGCCCGAGTGCCATGATTTCAGATCTGAACCATTTATGTTATCATCTCTATATCCATGTTCTTGATCCGATCTTGCCTAGTCATATGCACCTATTACGTGTTATGATCCGTCAACCCCATAGTGACAATATTTGGGATACTTCACGGTGATGACCGTAGTTTGAGGAGTTCATGTATTCACCATGTGTTAATGCTTTGTTCCGGATCTCTATTAAAAGGAGGCCTTAATATCCCTTAGTTTCCTTATGGACCACGCTACCACGGGAGGGTAGGACAAAAGATGCCATGCAAGTTCTTTTTCATACGCACGTATGACTATTTACGGAATACATGCCTACATTACATTGATGAACTGAGCTAGTTTTGTATCGCCCTAGGTTATGACTGTTACATGACGAATATCATCTAACGAGTTACCGATCCAGTGCCTACGAGCTTTCCACTTATTGTTCTTGCTAAGTTACTATTGGTGCTGCTTCTGTTCCAACTGCTATAAAGCTATTGCTACTACTGTTACCACTGCTGTTACTATCACTATTGCTACCAGACTATCATATTACTATGCTGCTGATCACTCTGCTGCAGATATTTAATCTCCAGGTGTGGTTGAATTGACAACTCAGCTGCTAATACTCTCAAGTATTCTTTGGCTCCCCTTGTGTCGAATCTATAAATTTGGGTTGAATACTCTACCCTCAAAAACTGTTGCGATCCCCTATACTTGTGGGTTATCAAGCACCTCTTCCCATGGCAAGAAAAATCGATCTAGTCGGCCTAACTAAACCAAAGATTCGAAGAAGAAATACGAGGCTATAAGTAATCATGCATATAAGAGATCAAAGAAGACTCAAATAATATTCATGGATAGAAACTGTTCATGAACTCAAAATTCATCCGATCCCAACAAACACATGGCAAAAGTTTACATCAAATAGATCTCCAAGAGACCATTGTATTGAGAATCAAAAGAGAGTGAGGAAGCCTTCTAGCTACTGCCTACGGACCCGTAGGTCTATGGTGGACTACTCACGCATCATCGGAGAGGCACCTATTAAGAAGATGAACCCCTCCGTGATGGTGTTAGATTGGATCTTGAGGCTCTCGAACTTGCGGTGGCTGGATGTCTTTTTCGTCGACTCCCCTAGGGTTTTCTGAATATTTGGGTATTTATAGGCATCAGAGGCGGTGGAGGGGGGCCCTTGGAGGGCACAACCCATCAGGGCGCGCCGGGACCCCCCTGGCGTGCCCTGGTGGGTTGTGGCCTCCACTGCCCACCTCTCTGGCACTTCTTTGGCTCACTAGGTGTCTTCTGGTCCAAAAAAAATCTCCAAAAAGTTTCGTCGCGATTGGACTCCGTTTGGTACTGATATTCTGCGAAGTAAAAAACAAGCAAAAACAGCAACTGGCACTTTGGCACTATGTCAATAGGTTAGTCCCAAAAATGATATAAAATTGCTATAAAGTGATTGTAAAACATCCAAGAATGATAATATAACAGCATGGAATAAGCAAAAATTATAGATACGTTGGAGACGTATCAGTCATCACCATCTCAAATAAGCGCAAGATCTGAGAGCACTATTGTCATCCTCATGCATTGTGTATAGTTAATGTTGGATGCATCATGACTGGATCTTTTCTACCATGAATTACAATGTTTAGTCGCTGCTTGAACTTTGGAGGTGCTCTGCATTTATGTTTTGCGGTCTCAGAAAGGGCTAGCGAGATACCACTGTTGTCATATTATATCATGACCGTTTTGACAAAGTGTTGGCACTTGAGATATTTTATTATTACTCTCTAGTTGATTATGCCATTGATATGAGTTAATATAATTTCTAAGAGTTATTGTTGACATGGTTAGTCATGATCTTTGCTAAAAACCTCAGTGCTACTTAAGCATACTTATGTAAACAAGAACAAAAGAATTCGTAAAAGTTTCCCTTTTTCACTTTCAGTTTGTCAACTGAATTGCTTGAGGAGAAGTAATGGGTTAAGCTTGGGGGAGTTGATACGTCTCCGTCGTATCTACTTTTCCTAACGCTTTTGCTCTTGTTTTGGACTCTAATTTGCATGATTTGAATGAAACTAACCCGGACTGACGCTGTTTTCAGCAGAACTACCATGGTGTTGTTTTTGTGCAGAAATAAAAGTTCTCGGAATTGGACGAAAAATTTGGAGATTTATTTCAGAATAAAAGAAAAATGCTGGAACCAAGAGCCACCGAAGGGAGTGCCCTGGCTGGGCACGATACACCAGGGCGCGCCACCCCCTCCAGGCGCGCCTTGGTGGGTTGTGGTCACCTCGTGGCCCCCCTGACCCTAATTTCAACTCCATAAATACCTATTTTCGGAGAAAAAATAGGAGAGGAAGTTTTATCGCGTTTCACAAGACGGAGCCGCCGCCACCTCCTGTTCTTCATCGGGAGGCCAGATTTGGAGTCCGTTCGGGGCTCCGGAGAGGGGAATCTTCGGTCTTCGTCATCACCAACCCTCCTTCATCACCAATTCCTTCATAGGCTTGCTGGTCGGTGAAGAATTGGATGAGATTCATCATGTAATCGAGTTAGTTTTGTTAGGGCTTGATCCCTAGTATCCACTATGTTCTGAGATTGATGTTGCTATGACTTTGCCATGCTTAATGCTGGTCACTAGGGCCCGAGTGCCATGATTTCAGATCTGAACCGTTTATGTTATCACCATTATATCTATGTTCTTGATCCGATCTTGCTAGTCATATGCACCTGCTATGTGTTATGATCTGTAAACCCCAGGGTGACAACAATCGGGATACTTTCCGGTGATGACCGTAGTTTCAGGAGTTCATGTATTCACTATGTGTTAATGCTTTGTTCCGGTTCTCTATTAAAAGGAGGCCTTAATATCCCTTAGTTTTCTTATGGACCCCGCTGCCACGGGAGGGTAGGACAAAAGATGTCATGCAAGTTCCTTTGCATAAGCAATTATGACTATTTACGGAATACATGCCTACATTATATTTATGAACTGGAGCTAGTTCTGTGTCACCCTAGGTTATGACTGTTATATGATGAATATCATCCTACGAATTCACCGATCCAATGCCTACGAGTTTTCCACATATTGTTCTTGCTAAGTTACTATTGCTATTGCTACTGTTCCAACTGCTACAAAACCATTGCTATCACTGTTACCGTTACTGTTACTGTTACTACTGCTATCAAAACTATCATATTACTGTGCTATTGATCACTCTGCTGCAGATATTTAATCTCCAGGTGTGGTTGAATTGACAACTCAACTGCTAATACTTGCAAATATTCTTTGGCTCCCCTTGTGTTGAATCTATAATTTGGGTTGAATACTCTACCCTCGAAAATTGTTGCGATCCCCTATACTTGTGGGTTATCACTATTTCACTACCTCTATCTCGAGAGCTTCTAATTTGTCCCTTGTGACGACCCAGGAACCCCCTTTATATAACAGCCGGGTTCCTGGGGTTACAAGAGACTCCGGGTTCTACCCGCAATCGAAATCCTACACTAAGTCCTCTAGGTCCTTCATGCCTCCCAAATTTGGGAGCCTCCGTCTTGTACTTGGACCCCCGAAAGCCGGGTTCTGCTGCCACAACCGGGTCCCGTCTCCACCGATCGGGTTCCCTCCAGGCTCATGGGCTCCGGAAAGCCGGGGCAAGCTAAGTCTTGTCTCTGCGGGGCCGGGTTCCCTGCAGGCTCACTGGCCCACTGAGACCCGGCCCAGGTAGCTTCATAGACAACCCGGTCGTGGGCCTTCTGGTCTTGGCGGGTTGTGTCTTGGGCACCCGGGTCTGATGACCCACAAGTATAGGGGGTCAATCGTAGTCCTTTCGATATGTAAGAGTGTCGAACCCAACGAGGAGCAGAAGGAAATGATAAGCTGTTTTTAGTAAGGTATTCTGCAAGCACTGAAAATAGTAGTAACGTGTAATTTGATATCAAGATAATCGTAACAAATGAAAAGTAACACTAGTAGCAAGGTGCGGCAAGGTAGCTCAATCCTTTTTAGACAAAGAACATGCCAAAAGTGTTTCTAATAATGAGCAAGCATTCTCGAGGACACATGGGAATATTGTCTAGTCATGCCTAACATGTTTTAGTTGATTCACGTTCACTACTTTGATAAATTCTAATATGGGTGGACCGGTGCTAAGGCATTGTTCTTACTTGAACAAGCAACCTACTTATGATTACCCCATTTCGCGAGCACATGCAACTACGAATGAAGAATTAAGATAAATCAAACTATATCATGAAACATATGGATCCAAATCATCCCCTTACGGAATAGTACATAAACTATGGTTTAAGTTTATGTCACTCTCACAACCCATTATCTACTTTCTATTCCACAATGCTTTCCTCTAGGCCCAAATATGATGAAGTGTCATGTAGTCAACGTTCACATGACACCACTAAGGAAACGCAACATACATGTCATCAAAATATTGAACGAATACCAACTTCACATGATAGTTTATATTAAGACTTCTCCCATGTCCTCAAAAACAATAGTAACTACTCAAAAATCATGTTCATGTTCAAGATCAGAGGGGTATTGAATATGCTTAAGGATCTGAACATATAATCTTCCACCAAATAAACCAATTAGCATTAACTACAAGATGTAATCAACACTACTAGCAACCCACATGTACTGATCTAAGGTTTAGGGACAAAGATTGAATATTAGGGTTTGAGATGAGATGGTGCTGGTGAAGATGTTGATGGATATGAGTCCTCCCATGATGGAGGAAGCATTGGTGATGACGATGGCTTCGATTTCCCCCTCCCCGAGGGAAATATCCCCGGCGGAATCGCTCCGCCGAATAACAAAAGTGCTCCTGTCTAGGTTCCACCTCGAGATGACGGCGCTTCGTCCTGATAGACCTCTCTCAATTTTTAGGGTAAAAGACACCATATAGTAGAAGAGGCCCCCCAGAGGCCAGCCAGGGCCCCACAAGCTCACATGACATGCCCTAGGGGGGCGCCACCTGGGCTTGTGACCCACTGGCACATAGCCTCTCAATGATTCTTCTTCCAGTATTTCTTATATATTCCAAAATAATTCTCCTTAAAATTTCAGGTCATTTGGAGCTCTAGAAAATATCCATCTCTGTTGTAGCTTTTTCAGGTCCAAAATTCCAGTTATCGGTAATCTTCCTATTCAAATAATTTTTTGCAAATTAAGAGAGAAAAGGCATAAGAGTTGCATCATAATGATAAAAAACATTGTAAGTAACAATAGGAAATCAAGATGCTAAATGGATGTATCGGGGTCTACTCTGTGGGTAATTCCCCCAGCATTAGCCCCCAGGTTTGCTTGGATACAAATTTGGTGTGCTTTCCATTTTCATTTCTGGACTTGCATATTACGTTTACATGGAAACCACCAGTCGGATCATCCATGCTAAGCTCCCGAAATAAGAATAAACAAGCATGTTAAGGACAAAAGTCCAGGTCTCCACGTCCACGTCAAACTAATGGGCCGACTCACTCCATTGATTTTCGCTTAACGAACCCGGCTTCTGCCCATATCGAATTCTTATGCCTCTTGGTCCATCCTTTGCTATTATGTCGGGTACTTCTAAAAGTCTTGTTTAGCTAGCAGGAGTGAAATCACATTTTCGCATTCTTAGGATTTATTTTGCATATCACACACGTGTCAAAAACTGACGTGTCTCGCCGTGCAATTTGACCTAGGTCAACAAATTATCACCGCATATTTCCATGGGCCATTCCGCAAAATTACCGTTGTGTTAGGGTTTCTTCCCCCGCTTATAAATAGTGTGGTGGGTGTCGGTGCTAAAACAGGCTGATCTCGGGTAGAGGGTCCCAAGTTGTGGATCTCGGGCAGGGGTACCAAGGTTTACACAAGGTCGGTTGCCAACTAGAGATAACCAATGTTGGATACGAAAGTTTTCCTTGAAGTGCACGCCAATTCTTTGGTGGCTTCAATCTTGCTCACGACGAGGCCCACAACTTCGGCTGTCCTCCGGGTGGTGATAGGTGGGTCTTAGTTTGACCCATGGGCATTGTCGTGGTTTTGTCAACCCGGCAGATGTCCTCGTAAAAGGACTTAGGTGTGAGGCCATCACAACTAGGTGGCAGCTTGAGAGGGGTTGGTCAGAATCGAGAGACGCGAGTTACCCAGGTTCGGCACCTCCGATGGAGGTAAAAGCCTACGTCCTGCTTTGTGTGTATTGATGATGAGGATGATCTCGATTACAAGGGTGCCGTATTGCTACCTCTAATCTCGAGAGCCTCTAATCTATCTATCTATAATGACGTGAACTTGTCCCTCTTGGGGTGCCTTACCCCTCCTTATATAAGTGGAAGGGATAGGTTTACATGTAGAGTCCTACTAGGAGTAGGAATAGGACTAGTCTCTCTTGAGTCCTAATCCGAGTCTTGTTTCTCTTGTGAGGGATTCTTCCTCTTCTTGGGCCTTCTCTGTGATCCGGCCCTCCTGGCCTCTCTATGGGTCACCTTCCGCCAGGGTGCACGCCGGGCCTTTGGCCTTGCCGTCCAGGTTGACCCGATAAAACACGGCGCCCGTATGAGCCGCCAAATGATGGGCCGGGTCATTCTCCTGGACGGGTCAAACTGTGGGTAATATCCCCGACATAGCCCCCAGGTTAGCTTGAATTTATTCATGGTAAGCTCCTGAAATAAGATTAATAAATATGTTAAGCGACCGGCTTGCTCCCCTGGCCGGCTTAATTTAATGAAGTGGCTCCTTGAAAATTCGGGTTTCTTCTTCATATTAACAAGCCGTCTTCACAATCATCTTCAAGGTACGTGTCCTTTGCAATAAATATTGGGAATAAAGCACCCATATGCCGTTGAGTCGGCCTCCAATGCTTTGGCTTGATGAAATTTTGGAGACAAGAAAACCATATGAAGTTAAACCGGCTTCCATTGCTTCGGCTTGATGAAAATATTGGCAATAGAAATTCGTCTGTTGTTGAACCACTTCATGGGACGCGGGGATCTTGCCGGGTCATCAAATGTAGTGGACGTCAACTTTAGGATAAAAATATTGCTGATTTATGGATGTAGAACTTGCCGACTTGTGAAGCCGGGTTGCTTATATAGACTTTGTCGGGTCATGATCTTTGATAATGCCAGGTTATGATCGTTGGTGATGCTGGGTCAAACAACTGGACTCCAGTTGACTTGATAAAATTATTGGGAATACAGAAATGCGTGTGATGTTGGGTCGACTTTGTGGGCCTTTCTATGAATAACTTGGAGAAGATGATCTTTGCAAACCTCCATCTAGAAATGAGACCAGTCTCGCTCACAATTGACAGCTTGAAAGTGTTCTTCAATTTTTTTGATATATCCATATTACCTGTAGCCCCCAAGCTTCCAAGTTTATCACCTCATTATGACTTGGTGATTTGCAATAATATCTTTTGACTGTGTAGCCCCCAAGTGCCGGGTTGTCTTGCCTGCAGCAGCCTAGGACTTGTAATTGCCTTATACTTATAAAACTTCAGCTGGTGTAGCCCCCAAGGGCCGGCTCATCAATATGTGATGGGCCGGGTCTTCAATTTAGACCTTATAATCTGTTTAAACAACTGAATACTGTAGCCCCCAAGTGTCGGGGCGCATGCCTGCAACAACTTGGGACTGTAGAAAATTTGATCTGAGTAGTGTAGCCCCCAAGTGCCGGGTCGTTTGCCTACAGCGACTCGGGACTTACATGTACTTCTCCTTTTGAAAAGAAAAACATCATATGATGTAGCCCCCAAGTGCTTGGCCGTATGCTTGCAGCGACTTGGGACTGTATGAGAATAATATAACCCATCATAATGCACTTCAGAAGTTCTTTTGAACTGATATTGACCCGGTTTGAATGAATCCTTGCATGTGGTTATAATGTAACCCGGTATTTTATTGTTTGAACGAATATCTTGGAACAATGCCTTCGTCCTTGAAATGAAATCCCTGCTCGTGGTTGTGATACAACCCGGCAAATATATGTTTTGAGAAATCCATAAGTGTTGTAGTTTACTACAGAGCACAAGTTGGAAAAATCCAAGAGCCGGTCAATTAGATGACCTGGCATTATATGTGATAGGGCGGCTCTTCGAGAATAGTCATTTCTTCCGAGCTGGCTTGAAAAACCCCAATCATTTAATATTGGTTATGATGAACCATGATGAAGATCCAGCCATTTTGGCTATCAAAGATTTATTTGTTCCTGCAGAGGCTATGATGTAACCCGGTTTGATGACCGGCTTGATATGTATGTATGATGCATGATGCAATGCAGGATGATGTATGTATATGATAACAGAATATAAAGTGCCAGTTTTCAAGGCATGACATAAAGACCGGCTTTCGAGGCTCGAGTCTTGCTTCAATGAAGTGGGTGTGATAACCCATGGTTTATCCTAGGCTCTCTGTATGCCGGCTCTCACGTGACTCAACCAGTGTTTTAACCTTGATAAGTTCAGGGTCCAAAGATGGATTGAGTTTTGTCAAGAGTACACGGGGTCACCTGATCGGAGTCGCATCAAGCATACAGGCAGGTTTAACCATTTTGTGGCGTCTTTGCCGGATCAAGAAGGTGAGAAAGCTAAACTCGATGAGTTGGAAGCCCCAAGTGACCTATGATCATGGAAAAGCTCAGCATATGATATACAGGAGACAATGCTACTACTGCAAAACATATGGGGTCCAGATAAGCCAGCTTTATTCCATTAATCATAATATGATAACATGATGATCCAATAAGGCAGGATACCTATGTTTGAACAACGCATCATGGCGGCTGGTTCTCTTTGGCAACCTTTAATTTTTCGCCCATAAAGCAGGGTGTGACGCCCCCATTCTTGTCCGTACGCTAATCATGCACACAATGCGTACGACCAAGATTAGGGACTCACTGATTGATACCACAACACAACATAAGACACAATATAAAGTCATACAGCTTCATATTACAAGCCAGGGGCCTCGAGGGCTCGAATACAAAGCTCGACATAAACACGAGTCAGCGGAAGCAAATATATCTGAGTACAGACATAAGTTAGACAAGTTTTGCCTTAAGAAGGCTAGCACAAACATAAGCAGCGGATCGAAAGAGGCGAGGCCTCCTGCCTGGGAACCTCCTAACTACTCCTGGACGTCGGAGAAGTCTACGTCGTAGTAAGCGCCATCCTGCTAGTAGGGGCCTCCGTCGGGGTAGTAGTAGTCAACATCTCCAGCGTACTCCAAATCCTAGGCTCCATCAACTAAACGCAGCAACGTATCGAGGGGGAAAAGAGAAAGGCATAGCAGCGTGAGTACTCATCCAAAGTACTCGCAAGACTTACATCAGAACTATGCTAGATATGCATCATTATCAAGGGGTGGGATTATATCTGGACTGACTGCAGAAAGCAAGACTAGGGAGAAGGCCTAGTCCTATCGAAGACTAGCATCTTCAACGTCTTGCAGCATTAGAAGAGTGCAGATTGGTATCTCATATATAGTCATATTGTTGTAGCAAATTTATTAAGTAACCACGCCTAGAGATCCTTCCTCGACTCCCTGCGAGGAAGCAATCCCGGAGCCACAATTCATTTCAAATTAAAGTCACAATTATAGTTGTATAAGGTCAAGGTACAACTCCAAGTCGTCTTGTTACCGTGGACACGGCTATTCGAATAGATTATTCATCCCTGCAGGGGTGCACCACATATCCCAACACGCCTGAATCACCTCCGGCCGGACACACTTTCCTGGGTCATGCCCGGCCTCGGGATATCAGCACGTCGTCGCCCCACCTAGACTCAACGAAGAGGCCAGCCTGCCGGTCTAAATCCTAAGCGCGCAGGGGTCATGGGCCCAATCACCCTTTGCACTCCTGCACGATGCGAACACGGCCGGAAGCAGTCCTAGCACCCCTTAGTAACAAGCGTGATGCGTTCCAGACCAATCCAGCGCGCGCCACTCCATTGCTGACGTCCGATGAGCTTCGGCTGATACAACGACGCTGAGTGCCCATAACTTTCCCACGTGATGGTTAGTGCGTATTAAGGCCAACGACCTAACTCAGATCAAGTACCCAACCCATTAGCAATTTATTAGTGCAGGGCAAGCGCGAACCATGAAATGCAGTCCGTCGCCCCGCCAATAACACTCGGGTGCCTTACCGGCGCACCCCACCAATATCTCTCGGGTGCCTTAGCGGCGCACCCCACCAATATCACTCTCGCGGGTACCCTTGGGGCCGACCCGTCTTCAACAAGTTTCTGTAACCAGGTCATAGTAACTGTGTGTCTATACACCAAGTGGATATCCGAGGAATCACCCTCGATGGATCCCACTCGAGGTATGAGTAAGGCAAGAGTCGCTAACGGTAAAAGGGGAAGGAGGAATCACCCTCGATACCCACGACCGATAGCTACGCTACAGAATTAACACCGGGAGTGCTAAGTGAGGTATCACCCTCGGCACTCGGTAGTAGCTCTGTAGTGCCATACTAAAGGGGTGTGTGGTGATGTGTCGGTAATCGGCTTGTCAGTCATGACAATTGAGTCTTCTGTCTTCAAGTCCTCGGTGTCGTTGATGAAAGCAGGGGCAACTGTGACTAAGGGGGTCTCAGGGGTTCACTGATCAACCTATGCTAAGCAGTTGGTATGATTGCAGGTAAAGTATCAGTTCATCAAAAACAGGCTATGCATCAGAATAGGAGCTATCTAATACAGTAGCAAAAATCTAATGCAAGCATAAGAGGGAGAGAGATGGGTGATATCGGAATGCTCAAGGGGGTTTTGCTTGCCTTGCTGCTCTGCGGCAAAAGGCTGAACGTCAACGGCGTAGTCGATCTCGGCAGCACCGTCAGCCTCGGGGTCTACCGAAGAGAAGAGGGGGAAGAAACAATAAATATAAAGCACACAGATGCAACATGATGCATGACACGACAATACGCAGAGCTAGCGGTGTTTACGGCCTATCTAGGTGCGATAGTTAATTTAGAAATTTATTTGAAATTTATTTTAATAATGCCATGCACTATTCACCTATCCGAAACAGGCAAAAAGTTGCATGTTCAGATAGCTAGAGGCATGTGACAAATGAATGGATGGCATATTTGGATTCGTGGGATTTTTCTGATCAACTTTCATGTATAAAGTTTTTTGATCTGAGCTACAGATTATTTTCTATGATTTTTCAAAGTTTTAAACAATTTCTGGAATTAATTCTATCTATTAAATCAACATTATCCAGAACAGTGTAATGTGACGTCAGCATGAAGCCAAGGTGATGTCAGCAGGTCAACAGGGGGCTGGCCAGGTCAAACCTGACCAGTGGGCCCCACCTGTCATAGACTCAATTGATTTTCAGGGTTTAAATTAAGTTAAACAGGGTTAATTAGCAGGTCGGTCCACATGTCAGTGAGACATTAGGGTTAAACTAATTATTTTAATTAAGCTAGTTAGTTAATTAGGGATTTGACAGTGGGGGCCCATGTGTCATAGACACTGGGGGCAGGGGCCCCACATGTCAGTGACTGGTCAACCCAGTCAGCCTAGTTGACTGGGTCAACCCAGTCAACTGTGGCCAGGGGCCCCACTGGCAGTGACCCTGGGGGGGACCCCAGGTGTGCCACATCGGCGCCGGCGCCAGAGCATCACCGGCGATGCTCCGGCGAGCTCCCGAATCGAGCCAGGGCTCGGGTTTCTCCTATGGTGGACCAAAACGAGCGTCGATTCGTGCTAGCGCGAGCTGAGGTCGTCGCCGACCCATTCCAGCCGTCGGGAGGAGCTACGGTGGACGGAGGCGAGATGCAGGTCGACGGTGGCGGAAGCAAGCTTCGGCCGGCGATGGCAAACGGCGAACCGATGTGCCTACGAGCCAACTACGGGCACTACTCGAGCCTACGCAACGCGTGGAGTTGAACGGTGGCAGCGGCAGGACCATATGGTCGCTGGATGGTCGCCGGCGACGAGGCCAGGCGACGGCGCGTTCGGGCCTCGGCGAGAACTACCGCTAGGAGCTCCGGCGCATCGCGAGGAGGGGGGGGGAAAGGGAGACAGGAGCTCACAGTGGGGTGTGGCCGTTCAAAATGGGCTCGGGGAGGGCTCGACGGCGGCGAATCTGGCGACGGCGATCCTGCGGGTCTGAGGTAGAAGACAACGGCGTGGGGGCGCCCCAGGAGCTCCGGAGCTTGCGCGAGTGGTCGAGGAGGACGAGGAGGTCGCGGCGGAGCAGAGGGACGCGACGGCGAGGCGCGGGCGTGGCTGTGGCCACGGCTACCCGTCGGCCATGGCGTCGGCGCGGTGGATCTGGGGGCGAGTGAGCGAGAGAGAGAGCGAGAGGAGGGAGGGAATGGATAGGGGCGTCCAGGGGGAGGGGGAGGCCCGGCCTTATCCTCCCCGAGGCCCCTGTGGCGGCAGGTGGCGAGGCCGCGCTCCGGCCACGGCGCGGGCGACAGCGGGGCGGGAGCAGGTAGGGGACGGCCTCTGGTGGGCTGGGCCGCACTGTGCCCACGGCCCAGAGGCCAGGTAAGTGGGCATTTGCCCCTTTTCTTTTCTTTCCTTTCTGTTTTCTTTTTATTATTTCTGTTTTATTTATTTTAGGTCAATAATCCTTTAAGTAAAAAATGTGTCATATGGTCTAACAATTAACTTGCAAGATTTTGGAGGGCCACATCCACTTTGAGCCTTTTTGGATACTGTTGGAAATTTACCATGCAATTTAAAGGCATTTTAAATGCAAAAATGGCTCTGTTTTGATGGTGGGGTCCACACCAGAAGCTTGGTGATGTTGTTTTCTTCAACAATATTTGTTTCATGATTTTTCACTAATATGCAACATTTTACTTATGCTGTTTGAGAATTTATTTTATAACCTTAAAATCCTAGGGCAATTGAATTGAAATTTGAATTGGAATTTGAATCCAAACTTGATCAAGCCCCACTTAGCAAAATGACTAGGCACTGTTCATGATCATTACTGTAGCTTAATTACAATCATCACTGTAGCTTAAACCGAGGGTGTCACAATTCCCCCCTACTAACAAGAATTCTCGTCCCGAGAATTAACAAGTAGAAGGAAAGAGCCCGGGGTATTCTGCACGAAGACGATCTTCGCGTTCCCAAGTGGCTTCATCTTCAGAATGATTTTCCCACTGCACTTTGAAGAACTTGGTAACCTTCTGACGAGTTCGACGTTCAGTTTCATCGAGAATGCGGACTGGTTGCTCCTTGTAAGAAAGGTCTTGCTGCAGCTCCAGCATTTCATGGTCCACTTCTCGGATAGGATCCTTGAAGCAGCGATGAAGTTGCGGCACATGGAACACATCGTGAACCTGAGACAGGTTTGGCGGAAGTTCCAGTTGATATGCCACTTTACCACGCCTTTCGAGAACAGTGAAAGGACCAATATATCGAGGAGCCAGCTTGCCCTTGATTCCAAATCAGTGTGTTCCTCTCATTGGCGTGACTCGAAGATAAGCCTTTTGCCAGGTTGATAGACCATATCCTTGTGATGACGGTCATACTGACTCTTCTGACGAGACTGAGCAGCCTTTAGATTTGCATGAATAATGCGGACTTGATCTTCGGCATGCTGGATAATATCCGGACCGATAAGTGTGCGTTCCCCAGTTTCGGACCAATTTAGAGGAGTCCGACACTTACGTCCATACAACACTTCAAAGGGAGCCATCTTCAGACTAGCTTGATAGCTATTGTTATAGGAGAACTCAGCATACGGGAGAGATTCCTCCCATTTCTTGCCGAAGGAAATGACACAGGCTCGAAGCATGTCTTCGAGAATCTGGTTGACTCTTTCATCTTGTCCCTGGGATTGAGGGTGAAAAGCGGTGCTGAAGGACAAACAAGTCCCATAGCTTCCTGGAAACTTGTCCAGAATCTTGAAGTGAATAAACTACCACGGTCTGAACTAATCACCAATGGAATACCGTGTAGTGAAACAACTCTGGACATGTACAGATCTGCCAGCTGACTAGCAGTAATAGTTTCCTTGACAGCCAGAAAATGTGCAACTTTGGACAACCGGTCAATGACGACAAGAATAGCATCATTACCTTTCTGCGACCTGGGAAAACTAGTAATGAAGTCCATTTCAACATGATCCCATTTCCATTCAGGAATAGAAATAGGTTGTAGAGTTCCAGCAGGCTTTTGGTGTTCTGCCTTGATCCGACGGCAAACATCACATTCTGAAACATAGCGTGCAATGTCTTGCTTCATGTTAGACCACCAGAATCTTTGCCGAATGTCTTGGTACATCTTGGTACTACCAGGATGAATAGACAGCGGAGTGTCATGTGCTTCCTTCATGACCTCTTGAGTCATATCCTGGTTTTCTCCTTACTTGGTACCACTAGGCGGTCTTTGAAGTACAAGGCGCCATCCTCAGCAATAGTGGAGGGCGAGGGCTTTCCCTCAGCGAGATCGCGTTTAATCCTCTCGACTTCACTGTCGCACTTCTGGATCCACTTGATGACGTCCACAAGATCTGGTTTAACAACCAGGGTATTAAGAGAACCCTGGGAAACAACATGGAGGTTCATTTTGTAGGACCCCTTAGGAGGGGGGTGAGATAACCCTGAGGAACAATATGGAGGTTCAGCTTGCGAAATTCTTCTTGAAGACGGGGATGAACCTTATGAACCTGAAGGTGGTTGCAGTAAGACTTGCGGCTCAAAGCATCAGCCATTACATTAGCCTTGCCTGGGGTATAAGAAATACCCACATTGTAATCTGCTATTCGTTCCATCCATCATTGTTGACGGAGATTCAGATCTGGCTGAGTAAACAAGTACTTCAGACTTTGGTGGTCGGTGTAGATCTCGCAACGGTTCCCAACAAGGTATTGTCGCCACTCCCTCAGTGCATGAATTACTGCAGCAATTTCCAGGTCATGAACTGGGTAGTTCTCTTCATGAGGACGCAATTGACGAGATGCATAAGCAACCACCCTGCGTTCTTACATTAGGACACATCCTAAGCCTTGACGGGACGCATCACAATAAATGGCAAAATCCTTACGAGTATCCGCGGGAGCAAGCACCGGAGCAGAGGTCAGCTTGTCCTTAAGTGCCTGAAAGCTCTCCTGACATTTTTCTGTCCACTCATATTTAACGCCTTTGTGAAGCAAATTGGTTAAGGGCTTTGCAATCTTGGAGAAGTTCTCGACGAATCGACGGCAATAGCTGGCGAGTCCGAGAAAACTTCTGACTTGCTTGACATTCTTCGGGGGAGTCCAGTCAAGAATAGCCTGAACTCGTTCAGGGTTGACCGCAATACCATCCTTGGAGATCACATGACCAAGGTAGGTTACTTCGTCCATCCAGAACTCACACTTTGAATACTTAGCATAGAGTTGATGTTCTCGAAGCCTCTCCAGTATAAGACGAAGATGTTCAGCATGCTCTTCTTTATTCTTGGAGAATACCAGAATATCATCCAGATAAACCACAACGAATTTATCGAGGTAATCCATGAAGATATAATTCATCAACCGAGAGAAAGTTGCTGGAGCATTGGTTAAGCCGAAGGACATGACGGTGTACTCGTATGAACCATAGCGAGTAACAAATGCAGTCTTGGGAATATCCTCTTCCCGAACCCGGATCTGATGGTAACCCAACCTCAAGTCGAGTTTAGAAAATACTGATGATCCAGCAAGTTGATCATACAGATCGTTGATCCGTGGAAGCGGATACTTGTTTTGAATCGTTGCTTGGTTGATGGGACAGTAATCTTGGACCAATCGGTTCGTACCATCTTTTTTCTTGACAAAGAGAGAAGGTGCTCCCCAAGCAGAGGAACTTGGACGAATGAAACCCGGTCGAAGCGAATTGTCAAGTTCTTGCTTAAGTTCAAGGAGTTCATGTGGAGGCATTTTATATGGACGCTTGTCTATAGGAGTGGTACCAGGTACCAAGTCGATGACAAACTCAACGGCTCTAGCAGGGGGGATCCCTGGAAGTTCTTCCGGAAAAACATCTTGGAAATCCCGGACAACTGGAATGTTTTCAATCCCCTCAAGAGGTGACTCATTTAATGCATTCATGGCATATAGCCGGGCTTCAGCATCTCGAACAAGATGAGCATGGTAGCTGACTATCTCATTCGAAGGATGTAGGAGGTGGACGGTTTTGGTGGCACAAACGACGGAAGCAGTATGTGCCTTCAACCAATCCATT
The DNA here is from genome assembly GCA_039707655.1 of Elymus sibiricus. Classification (NCBI taxonomy): domain Eukaryota; kingdom Viridiplantae; phylum Streptophyta; class Magnoliopsida; order Poales; family Poaceae; genus Elymus; species Elymus sibiricus. The sequence continues at coordinate 364,157,828 of CM077665.1, forward strand.
CCTAGAATAAGGTCGATCTTGGAAGACTTTAGTAGTATGGGCGAGGCATGGAATTCTAGGCCTTCTATTTCAATGGGGACATCTGGACAACCCATGGAGGTTTGGCATTGGCCAGCGGGGGTGTTTACCACTATTGGAACGTTCATCTCTTCGTACTTAATGCCATGCATGTATGCAAATTCTTCAGACATGAAAGAATGTGATGCTCCTGTATCAAACAATACAGAAGCTGGTACTAAGTTGACGAGAAGTGTACCCATCACAGTAGGAGGCTGATCTTGAGCTTCATTCAGATCAACATTGATAGCCTGAGCACGACCCTGAGCAGGCCTGGCATTGTTGTTGCGGGGCTGGTTGGTAGGCAGTGCAAGTTGATTCTGACCCTGCCTGCAGTCTCTAGCACGGTGTCCTGGGCGACCACACTTAAAGCACAGTCCATCCTCAGGACGGGATGGTGGAGGCTAAGGTGCTCTTGGCGGTATAGCTCTTGGCTGTCTTGGCGGTGGAGGGGGCAGACGAGGCGCCACATAGGATGGCCTCGGGGCATATGCAGGTGGACGGTAGTTGTTGGGGATCCAGATCCTTTGCTTCTGAGGACATGGGCCCGAAGATGAACCCACGTCAATCTTGCGCTTAGTGTGATCCTTGTACCTCTGCAGACCTGTCTCAATCTGGATAGCCTTATTCACCAAGGTGGCAAAATCAGGGAAGTCGTGAGCTAGAAGGGCAAGGTGAATATCTGGTTGAAGTCCTTCACGGAATTTCTCTTGCCTACGAGCATCAGTTGCAATGTCTTCCTCGGCATAGCGAGATAAGTCCAGAAATTCCCGCTGATAAGCATCCACAGTCTTGTTGCCCTGGACTAAGTTGCGGAATTCACGCTTCTTCTTATCCATCATTCCCTGGGGAATGTGGCGAGCACGGAACGCAGCTTGGAACTCTGGCCAGGTGATGATTGTTCCAACAGGCTGAGAGCGCCTGTGGCTGTCCCACCATTGAGTAGCGGGACCCTTCAGAAATTACGAGGCAAAGGTGACATAGCTAGCCTCTGGGGCGCCTGACGACTCCAGCTCATAAGTGATGTCACGGAGCCAGTCATCAGCGTCAAGCGGCTGAGTTGAGCTGCGGTAGATCGCAGGGTTGAGGCGCATGAAGTATTGCAGAGTCATTGGGGCTGGCTGCTGATTCATATTGGGCCTTGGGAACTGGTCCATAAGCCCTTGCATAAATTGGCGATTCAGTTCAAACTGCTGCATCATACCAGCCATGTAGTCGGGTGGTGGTGGTGGTTCAGGAGTACCACGACCACGACCAGCTGGCCTAACCATTCTATCAAATTTAACAGTGGTAGTTTAGCATTTGGTAATTGCAAAATCAAGGAATCATTTATGAAGTAAATTGCACAAAGAAGGAAGTGTAATAATTACGACATAGTAGTTCAAATTTCAACATACAGATCCATACATAAGTCTATTACAAACCATAAGTTCGTTACAAAATAGACGATAGATCCGGCATGAAATTAACCTAGACAACTAGGCGGCACACAGGCACGCGGTGGAGGGATACAACAACGCATCAGCGTCGGGGACAACGAAAGTAGCCGGGGAACTGCGCATGACCTCGGTTGTGAAAACCGATGGCAGGGGCGTGCATCCCGTGCAGACTCTGATGCAGAACCTGCATGCTAAGCGGGAGCGCAGGTCCACGTGCCGGAGTACGACCTCCAACCTCAGGCCATCCAAGACCTGGGGGAAACTCAGTCCGAGGCGGGTAAAGGATGTGCTCCGGATGTATCCTCGCACGAACTGCTGGCAACAAGTGCTCCATCACCTGATACAGACAAGCACGGGTGGCGTACAACTCGACGTTAAGAGCCCTGACAGTGCGATCCAGAGCCTCAGTGTACTGCACCAGAACCTGTGGGTCGTAACGACGACTCACGTAGGGGGCGCAGACAGCAGTGTAGGATCGGTCGGTACGCTGCCATGCGAAAGGTGTCAAGACCTCAGCGTCGGCTGCCGTATCAACTCCAGCAGGGACATACGGGATGTATCTGTATGCTGTCTCCTCCAAACAGGGATTCGCTGCACGGAGACGAACAATAGTAGCATAGGCAGCATCCTGTACTGCCATCTCAACAGTCACTCCAATGTCACGAAAGGTGTGCAGCTCAGTGATGGAGCGGTCCTGTCGATCCCAGATAACCATCTCAGCCTCATACTGTTCCTGGTTGAACTCGCGGTAGTCCTCGTAAACAGTGTACTCGGGGTACCAGCGATATCCCAGCTTCTTCAAGAGGCCGATCAGAATGGCCGGGAACCCAGTCGTATCGTGCGCGTAGGTCAGACAAACGATCTGCCTACCGGGACGCATGTGTAACAAGGAGATTCAAGATGTCAAATCACAGTGTGTGTATCATATCTTCAAAGAAGACAATTTTCAACGAAACAATTCTCCGGTGGATGTGATCACGAGAACCTAATGTTAGATTTCGCAAAATCTTTAACCCGAAAGAGAAGAGAGATTAGAACCCAGAGTGTAGACGAGGAGTAAAAGATCCTAATACCACCCGATTGAGATGTGGGCCCGTAACCCACAGCATCAATGTTAGTAAAAGTTTTTCAATGACTAGACTCAACTTCGGCCAAAGAGTTGGGAAGGGGGCTACCTACAGGAAGTCGGCTCTGATACCAACTTGTGACGCCCCCATTCTTGTCCGTACGCTAATCATGCACACAATGCGTACGACCAAGATTAGGGACTCACTGATTGATACCACAACACAACATAAGACACAATATAAAGTCATACAGCTTCATATTACAAGCCAGGGGCCTCGGGGGCGCGAATACAAAGCTCGACATAAACACGAGTCAGCGGAAGCAAATATATCTGAGTACAGACATAAGTTAGACAAGTTTTGCCTTAAGAAGGCTAGCACAAACATAAGCAGCGGATCGAAAGAGGCGAGGCCTCCTGCCTGGGAACCTCCTAACTACTCCTGGACATCGGAGAAGTCTACGTCGTAGTAAGCGCCATCCTGCTGGTAGGGGCCTCCGTCGGGGTAGTAGTAGTCAACATCTCCAGCGTACTCCAAATCCTGGGCTCCATCAACTGAACGCAGCAACGTATCGAGGGGGAAAAGAGAAAGGCATAGCAGCGTGAGTACTCATCCAAAGTACTCACAAGACTTACATCAGAACTATGCTAGATATGCATCATTATCAAGGGGTGGGATTATATCTGGACTGACTACAGAAAGCAAGAATAGGGAGAAGGCCTAGTCCTATCGAAAACTAGTATCTTCAACGTCTTGCAGCATTAGAAGAGTGCAGATTGGTATCTCATATATAGTCATATTGTTGTAGAAAATTTATTAAGTAACCACGCCCAGAGATCCTTCCTTGACTCCCTGCGAGGAAGCAACCCCGGAGCCACAATTCATTTCAAATTAAAGTCACAATTATAGTTGTATAAGGTCAAGGTACAACTCCAAGTCGTCCTGTTACCGTGGACACGGCTATTCGAATAGATTATTCATCCCTGCAGGGGTGCACCACATATCCCAACACGCCTGAGTCACCTCCGGCCGGACACACTTTCCTGGGTCATGCCCGGCCTCGGGATATCAGCATGTCGTCGCCCCACCTAGACTCAACGAAGAGGCCAGCTCGCCGGTCTAAATCCTAAGCGCGCAGGGGTCATGGGCCCAATCACCCTTTGCACTCCTGCACGATGCGAACGCGGCCGGAAGCAGTCCTAGCACCCCTTAGTAACAAGCGCGATGCGTTCCAGACCAATCCGGCGCGCGCCACTCCATTGCTGACGTGCGATGAGCTTCGGCTGATACAACGACGCTGAGTGCCCATAACTTTCCCACGTGATGGTTAGTGCGTATTAAGGCCAACGACCTAACTCAGATGAAGTACCCAACCCATTAGCAATTTATTAGTGCAGGGCAAGCGCGAACCATGAAATGCAGTCCGTCGCCCCGCCAATAACACTCGGGTGCCTTACCGGCGCACCCCACCAATATCTCTCGGGTGCCTTAGCGGCGCACCCCACCAATATCACTCTCGCGGGTACCCTTGGGGCCGACCCGTCTTCAACAAGTTTCTGTAACCAGGTCATAGTAACTGTGTGTCTATACACCAAGTGGATATCCGAGGAATCACCCTCGATGGATCCCACTCGAGGTATGAGTAAGGCAAGAGTCGCTAACGGTAAAAGGGGAAGGAGGAATCACCCTCGATACCCACGACCGATAGCTACGCTACAGAATTAACACCGGGAGTGCTAAGTGAGGTATCACCCTCGGCACTCGGTAGTAGCTCTGTAGTGCCATACTAAAGGGGTGTGTGGTGATGTGTCGATAATCGGCTTGTCAGTCATGACAATTGAGTCTTCTGTCTTCAAGTCCTCGGTGTCGTCGATGAAAGTAGGGGCAACTGGGACTAAGGGGGGTCTCAGGGGTTCACTGATCAACCTATGCTAAGCAGTTGGTATGATTGCAGGTAAAGTATTAGTTCATCAAAAACAGGCTATGCATCAGAATAGGAGCTATCTAATACAGTAGCAAAAATCTAATGCCAGCATAAGAGGGAGAGAGATGGGTGATATCGGAATGCTCAAGGGGGTTTTGCTTGCCTTGCTGCTCTGCGGCAAAAGGCTGAACGTCAACGGCGTAGTCGATCTCGGCAGCACCGTCAGCCTCAGGGTCTACCGGAGAGAAGAGGGGGAAGAAACAATAAATATAAAGCACACAGATGCAACATGATGCATGACACGGCAATACGCAGAGCTAGCGGTGTTTACGGCCTATCTAGGTGCGATAGTTAATTTAGAAATTTATTTGAAATTTATTTTAATAATGCCATGCACTATTCACCTATCCGAAACAGGCAAAAATTTGCATGTTCAGATAGCTAGAGGCATGTGACAAATGAATGGATGGCATATTTGGATTCGTGGGATTTTTCTGATCATCTTTCATGCATAAAGTTTTTTGATCTGAGCTACAGATTATTTTCTTTGATTTTTCAAAGTTTTAAACAATTTCTGGAATTAATTCTATTTATTAAATCAACATTATCCAGAACAGTGTAATGTGACATCAGCATGACGCCAAGGTGACGTCAGCAGGTCAACAGGGGGCTGGCCAGGTCAAACCTGACCAGTGGGCCCCACCTGTCATAGACTCAATTGATTTCCAGGGTTTAAATTAAGTTAAACAGGGTTAATTAGCAGGTGGGTCCACATGTCAGTGACACATTAGGGTTAAACTAATTATTTTAATTAAGCTAGTTAGTTAATTAGGGATCTGACAGTGGGGGCCCATGTGTCATAGACACTGGGGGCAGGGGCCCCACATGTCAGTGATTGGTCAACCCAGTCAGCCCAGTTGACTGGGTCAACCCAGTCAACTAGGGCCAGGGGCCCCACTGGCAGTGACCCTGGGGGGGACCCCAGGTGTGCCACGTCGGCGCCGGCGCCGGAGCGTCACCGGCGATGCTCCGGCGAGCTCCCGAATCGAGCCAAGGCTCGGGTTTCTCCTATGGTGGACCAAAACGAGCGCCGATTCATGCTATCGCGAGCTGAGGTCGCCGCCGACCCATTCCAGCCGTCGGGAGGAGCTACGGTGGACGGAGGCGAGCGGCAGGTCGACGGCGGCGGAAGCAAGCTTCGGCCGGCGATGGCAAACGGCGAGCCGATGCGCCTATGAGCCAACTACGGGCACTACTCGAGCCTACGCAACGCGTGGAGTCGAATGGTGGCAGCGGCAGGACCATATGGTCGCCGGATGGTCGCCGGCGATGAGGCCAGGCGGCGGCGCGTTCGGGCCTCGGCGAAAACTACCGCTAGGAGCTCCGGCGCGTCGCGAGGAGGGGGGGGGAAAGGGAGACAGGAGCTCACAGTGGGGTGTGGCCGTTCAAAATGGGCTCGGGGAGGGCTCAACGGCGGCGTATTTGGCGACGGCGATCCAGCAGGTCCGAGGTAGAAGACGACGGCGTGGGGGCGCCCCAGGGGCTCCAGAGCTTGCACGAGTGGTCGAGGAGGACGAGGAGGTCGCGGCGGAGCAGAGGGACGCGACGGCGAGGCGCGGGCGTGGCTGTGGCCACGGCTACCCGTTGGCCATGGCGTCGGCGCGGTGGATCTGGGGGGCGAGCGAGCGAGAGGAGGGAGGGAATGGATAGGGGCGTCCAGGGGGAGGGGGAGGCCCGGCCTTATCCTCCCCGAGGCCCCTGTGGCGGCAGGTGGCGAGCAGCGGCGGCGAGGCCGCGCTCCGGCCACGGCGTGGGCGACAGCGGGGCGGGAGCAGGTAGGGGACGGCCTCTGGTGGGCTGGGCCGCACTGTGCCCACGGCCCAGAGGCCAGGTAAGTGGGCATTTGCCCCTTTTCTTTTCTTTCCTTTCTGTTTTCTTTTTATTATTTCTGTTTTATTTATTTTAGGTCAATAATCCTTTAAGTAAAAATGTGTCATATGGTCTAACAATTAACTTGCAATATTTTGGAGGGCCACATCCACTTTGAGCCTTTTTGGATACTGTTGGAAATTTACCATGCAATTTAAAGGCATTTTAAATGCAAAAATGGCTCTGTTTTGATGGTGGGGTCCACACCAGAAGTTTGGTGATGTTGTTTTCCTCAACAATATTTGTTTCATGATTTTTCACTAATATGCGACATTTTACTTATGCTGTTTGAGAATTTATTTTATCACCATAAAATCCTAGGGCAATTGAATTGAAATTTGAATTGGAATTTGAATCCAAACTTGATCAAGCCCCACTTAGCAAAATGACTAGGCACTGTTCATGATCATTACTGTAACTTAATTACAATAATCACTGTAGCTTAAACACAGGGTGTCACACAGGGCACCCATGTTCGAACAGTGCATCATGGTGGCTCGTCCTCTTGGGCGACTTTTAATTCTTCGCCAATAAAGCAGGGCACCCATGTTTGAATGGTGCATCATGGCGGCTCATCCTCTTGGGCGACTTTTTAAGTTTTTGCCAATAAGGCAGCAGCCCCCGAGACCGGGTTATCTTCCCTGCAATGACCCGGGGTTATTGAATTTTTGAACGCAGCTGAATCTGCCGAGTCATGTCTGTGTAGCCCCCGAGTCTTAAGTCGATTTGAGGAGGCGCCTTAAGAGTCTTCATCCTTGGCTGTGGCATAAGCCGGCATAAGGTTGACGGCTGAACGATGGATTTTATCCAAACTGGAGACAATGTAGTGAGCTGATGATCTCCGTGATGCTCATCATATTTCTTTGGCAAAAATTGCGGCCAAATTGAGTGCATATGCCTCTTGACCCACGCTTTATTCTTATGTAGTCCGTCTCTCCTGGCTCCTCCAGGGCCATTTTTCTTTTTCTTTGCCGCTGGCTTTGAATTGCCGGCTCAATGGTGGCCTGGCTCAAATTGTCGCTTCTCCAAGGATGTTTCCTCCGTGTCTAACTCTCTTATATCTTTGATGTGCTGACGCAGATTGGACCGGGGGACGACAAGCCGGTGCGTCTATCCATTGGGTAACCCGGTGTGGGTGGGGGCTGGCGCGGGTTTTGGCAACCTTGCGTAAGACATGATTCCAACTGTCACTTTTTTCCTTTGCTCCAATGTTGTTGGAGGAGACCTGGCGCGGGTTTTGGCGGCTCGAGCGAGCAGGCGCGACACCGGTGTATTGATGTAGACGCAGAAGTCAGCCGCGGCGTTGTAAGCCGGCGCGGACACGCGAGACGGCCGCGGCGTTGGAAGCCATCGTCACACAACACGGACGAACACCAGTGCAGAATGATGCTAGCGCGTGCTTCATCTCCGCAGTATAATGCCACTTTTGTAATGAATAATTATCCTGCGTAAAAATATTGCATGCCAAAGTGATTTGTTCTCGAATGAATTTTAATATGTACTGATAAATGGATAGGAAAAATAGCACCTGATTTCTTTCGGATGAATCGCGAACGACGTGTAGCCGCTGGTAGATTGCACTGTACGTGCGGTGGTCAGCGCGTCTGTCCGATTGAACAGCTCACTGCATGCAGACATTTGGCATTGTCTTAGGCATGTCGATGTAGACCGGACGTCACGATGTGACTGTCTACACGCGTGTCCATTTTTTATGTTTTTTCTCTTTTTGATAGAATCATGCTCCACCGCAACAAACAACATGTTTGTCGAACTCGTTCTGCAGAAAGGGGGAAAGATGGAACAGGTCCACTTATTGTTTCTCCGCCAAGTGGATCGTTTGTATTTTGCTTATTTTTCAGGCTGACCGGACGGAAGCCATTCAAGAGTGTTGTCGGTGGACATGGGCACAATTACCCCAGAACCGTACATGTAAGTTGCAGGCACTTTTCCAGGGCTCCCTCTCAGAACAATTTTTGAGGTGTTCCTTGGGAGATCATAAAAATCTGGCTCGTCGAAGCTCATGAACGCCTCCAGCTTATCAAGAGCATCAACCTGTTCAAATACCTTCGTATAAAGGGAAAAGGCAAACATGAGCACTATATATTCCCTCACATCCACAGGAGCATTCCTTCATCTATTTATCATGGGGAGCACTGTCAGTACCAAGAAAGTATTGTCTGCTCCCACTTTTTACAGCAGAAACAATAGCATGTCCTACTCTTTTACTGCTGAAAGAATGTCCAGGTCAATATTTTTGTGAGTTTCTTTTTTCAGAACTGGCAAGCAATAATTGTGAGGCTGTAAACCACCCTGAAACAATGCATTCCTGTTTTAGAAGGAGATGCTGTGGAGTCACTATTGCAGCAACATGACTTTCTTTGCATGACTCTACGAAGTTCACTGCATCCTTCGTAGTGATGTATTCCATAATGATTTTCATCTGTGGAAGTTTTTGTACCAGTGGTGCTAATATTCTCTCAATGAAGACCTTCTCACGGTCAAAGGTGTCAACATGAGGATCTGTGACTTCTCCATGAACAAGTAAAGGCATCTCCTACTTGACCATCTCTTCAAGGACAGGCAAACATTTCCCTCAAAACATTAGTTACGTCGTCTTGGGAGTTAGTAGCTGCTCCAGCAGGATACAACTTGACTGCAAAAAACCACACCACTCTTTCTTGCGATCTTAATTTCTCCCGGGCTAGTGCTGTCCGTGAGGTAGAGCGTCATGAGCGGCACAAGGCTGCTCCCGGGAGGCAGTGCCTTCAGGATATCATCTCTGGCGGCGGTCGGCTCGGCGAGCGGGTGAGGTGGGAGGCGGCCATGGCGGATGCCGGCTCGGCGAGCGGGCGAGGCGGGAGCGGCGGCCACGGCGGCGGACGACTCGGCGGCCGGTTCGGCGAGCAGGCGAGGATGGAGGCGGCCACGGCGGCTGCCGGCTCAGTGAGCGGGCGAGGCGGGAGCGGCGGCCATGGCGGCGGCCGGCTCAGAGGACGGGCGAGGATGGAGGCCGGGAGCGAGGCCACGGCGGCAGTCAACAGAGGCAAAGCCGTGGCTGCAGAGGTAGGCAGGCGAGACGAGGTGGAGCCGGTGCAGCGGCGGCTCGAGGCGTGGCACTGCGGTGGCTCAGGGCACGGCACTGCGGTGGCTCAAGGCACGAGAGCTGCGGTGGTTAAGGCGCGGCGGAGGCGACTTGTAGACGAGGCGAGGCGACGGGCCGGCGCGCGGAGGCGAAGCCGCCCGGAAGAGCGGCGCGTGGAGGCGGCCTGAGGGGAGGCGAGGCGACGGGCCGGCGCGCGGAGGCAAGGCCGCCCGGAAGAGACACCGGCGGGGTCATCTTTGAGCACGGGGCACCGAATATGAGGCCGACGCGGTGGGGCTCCTTGGCGCCGGCCCCGGCGCTACCTCCACCTGCCGCATCGGCACCGTCGAGGCGCCCAGTTCATCCTCGAAGGGGCCGACCCACACACGGACCATGCCCAGGATAAGATATATCTCTACCTAATAATAAAGCACGGATAACTTCTGGTCGTCCGTCATTAAATCTACCCGGAAGTTGACACAAATTACCCACTATGCCACCCGTAAATAGAAAAAACGTTTGGATTTGCTACATGGGCCGTTTACTTCGATTTATTTACTGTGCGGCCCCTAGGAAAACACTACCAGCTAGCCAGTCCAATGGCCAAAGCCTTACTCCATCACCCAGCAGACCCAAGTTCGACCCCAGCCCTGCCCTTTTTCTTTTTCACTTTTCTTTTTTGTGTAAATTCAATTAATTTTTAAAATATTCATATTTTTCAAACACTAACTTCAAATCTAACATGTTATATATGAAAATCGCTCAGAAAAATGTGTAGATTTCAAATATGCTATTATCTTACATGTTACTCCTTTCTAGAATAAAAGTTTATGGTGCAACCTTAATTAATACTCCCTCCGTCCCAAAATAAGTGTCGCAAAATTTGTACTAAGTTATTACAAATTTTATACTAGATCAACGACACTTATTTTGGGACGGAGAGAGTACCTTCTCTATATTGAGTATTTTGGAAATGCCTATTACATATGTTTTCTATATCATTTAACATGAGTAGATATGATAGTCTAATGCTCTCACAAATGATAGTATTGATACTATAGCGAATGTTGATTCCTACTAGCTATCATATACTAAAGATTACAATAGGTACATAGTCATTCTATTTCCCATCGTGAATAATAACCAACTAATATATGAAGATGTACAATGTTGATGCGAGCTTTACGTAAACAAGTGACTTAATGTTAATCTTCCTAATTTTTGAAATTGTGCACATAAAGATTGTTAAAACCACCTTGAGTACACTTTAAAAATCATCCAATCATTACATTTTTACGCAACATTACTTATCATGTTGTTTGTTGTGTGAAGATTTTAATCGATTTGTTGATATCGTCCAATGTGTATAAGGTGGTAATTCTTTTCTCCCGTTGCAACGCACAGGCATGTTTGCTAGTTCTTATCAATATTTTGTATCTATCCCCATACCAGTAGTACTCATCGATTTTTTTATTAGATGGCAAATGAAGTAGTCCGACTCTGGGGGGCGGTCCTGGGGGCTTTCTTTTCTCCTTCCTTTTGCTTGTCCGACTCCGATTGGGATTATATGCGCCGCTGCTTCCGATTTTAACGTCGGCGGCTACAGAATCCAGTTGACGCCCGTGACGCGAGTTCCGTACGCGAGCAGAACTCCATCATCGTTTTTCTTTTAGTTTTCCATGACGCGCGAGCTTTCGGGTGGTTGGGCATGATCATGTACGTGCGCCACTGAAAGTGTCATCAATTGGTTTGCAGAGATCTCTCCAGTTGCTCCTGCCAGATATCGTTGTTCTTTCGGACATCACAGGGTAGATGAGATCCAGAGATCGCCCGCCGCCGCACAAAACGCAACCCTAAATTTTCTTTGAACTCAATCTAATCTCATATTGCCCGTTCTGACTGCTCGTCATGGTTACGACATAGATCCTCCCGCACCGGCTCTTCTTCATCCGGTGTATCACAAACTTCTTGATCCTTGGGGAGATCCCTCCAAGAACTCAACACCACCGTGCGCCGGCCCCACGGTGGGCGCCAACTGTCGTGGTTTTGTCAACCTGGCAGATGTCCTCGTAAAAGGACTTAGGTGTGAGGCCATCGCAACTAGGTGGCGGCTTGAGAGGGGTTGGTCGGAATCGAGAGACGCGAGTTACCCAGGTTCGGCCCCTCCGATGGAGGTAAAAGCCTACGTCTTGCTTTGTGTGTATTGATGATGAGGATGATCTCGATTACAAGGGTGACGTATTGCTACCACTAATCTTGAGAGCCTCTAATCTATCTATCTCTAATGACTTGAACTTGTCCCTCTTGGGGCGCCTTACCCCTCCTTATATAAGTGGAAGGGGTAGGTTTACATGTAGAGTCCTACTGGGAGTAGGAATAGGACTAGTCTCTCTTGACTCCTAATCTGAGTCTTGTTTCTCTTGTGAGGGAATTCTTCCTCTTCTTGGGCCTTCTCTGTGAGCCGGCCCTCCTGGCCTCTCTATGAGTCGCCTTCCGCTGGGGTGCACGCCGGGCCTTGGGCCTTGCCGTCGAGGTTGACCCGATAAAACACGGCGCCCGTATGAGCCGCCAAATGATGGGCCGGGTCATTCTCCTGGACGGGTCAAACCATGGGTAATATCCCCGACAGGCATCAAACCGGATGGGATAGTATCCCTTAGTCCGGAACACCCTCAGTGGGAAGCCAGAGCTCATCTTACACCACACGCTGCCGCTTCATCTCCTACCTCCAACGCCGCTTAGATCCAAGCCCAACTTTGCTTGCGTGTGCCGCTGACACATCTCCAACGTATTTATTATTTTTGATTGTTCCATGCTATTATATTATCATTCTAGGATACTTTTTGAGTATTTATTTACCAATTTATATTTTTTTAGCACTAACCTATTGATCCAGTGCCCAGTGCAAGTTGTTGTTTTCTACATGTTTTTGATTTTTCAGGTTTACAGTACCAAACGAAGTCCAATTGCCCCGGAACTTTTTTATGATTTTTTCTGGACAAAAAGAAGACCTGGAAGCTTTGGGAGGAGACCAGAGGCCGCATGAGGGAGACACAGGCTAACAGGATGCGCCCAGGGGGGTCGGTGCGTCCTGATGGCTTGTCCCTCCCTGGTGGCCCTCCTACCCCCGTTCTCTGGCCTATAAATTCACATATATTCCAAAAACCCTAGAGGGCATCCCGAAATACTTTTTCCACCACCGCAAGTCTCTGTTCCACCGTGATCCCATCTGGAGCTCCGTTCCGGTGCCCTGCCGGAGGGGGGATCGATCACGGAGGGCTTCTTCATCAACCTTGCTGCCCTCATGATGATGTGTGAGTAGTTCATCACAGACCTACGGGTCCGTAGTTAGTACCTAGATGGCTATCTCTCTCTCTTTTGATCTTCAATACAATGATCATCGCATCTTCGCTTTGATCTATCCGATGTAACTCTTTTGCACGGTGCGTTTGTTAGGATCCGATGAATTGTGGGTTTATGTTCAGATTATTCATGAAAAGATATTGAATGCTTACTGGTATTTTATTTGCATGATTGTTATAGCTTCGCAATTCTCTCCGATCTATTGAAATAATTTGGCCAACTAGATTGATATTTCTTCGGTGAGAAGGGGTGCGTTGTAGTGGGTTCAATCTGGCAGTGCTCTATATCCCACTGACAGAAGGGGACAAGACACGTCTTTGTATTGTTGCCACTGAGGATAAAACGACGGGGTTAGTTCATATTAATTGAATTCTCTTTGTCTATATCATGTCATTGTTCTCCAAGCATTACTCTGTTTTACTTAATACTCTAGATGCATGCTGGATAGCGGTCGATGGGTGGAGTAATAGTAATAGGTGCAGGCAGGAGTCGACCTATTTGCTTATGGACGTGATGCCTATATATACATGATCATTCCAGTGAATATCAGATAACTATGCGCTTTTCTATCAATTGCCCAACAATAATTTGTTTACCCACCGTATGTTGCTTACATGAGAGATGCCGCTAGGGAAAACTATGGCCTCCGGATATATTCACTTATATATTTACAAAAGCTATCATTACCTTGCTGTCATTATTTACTTTTTATTTTATTTTGCAATTTACAAATATCTACCGTCATCTACACACTTCATTTGTTTGCAAATAACGAGTCCAAGGGGATTGACAACCCTCTTGCCCGCGTTGGGTGCAAGTGTTTGCTCTTTTGTGTGCCGTCGCTGAAGACGGTTGTTGATTGGTATTCCTATTGGTTCGATAAACCTTGGTTCTTAACTAAGGGAAATACTTATCTGTATTGTGCTGCAATTACCCGTTCCTCTTCATGAAAAAACCAACGCAGATCACAAGTATTAGCCGCCGCCACCGGAGGCCATCCACCACCAGCACCTCTCCTTCTTCCAGCGCCACCCAGCTCCAAGCTTACTCTTGCTTGCTTGCGCCGCCGCCGCTGGAGCTCGTCCGCCACCACTTCTTCTCCTACCTCCAGCGGCGCCTAGCTCCAAGCTTAACTCTGCTTGCGTTGCCGCCACCAGAGTTCGTCTGCCGCATGGGTGAGAAGAAGATGGCTACAGAGCCCAAGGGCAAAGGGAGGAGGGATGACTCAGCTTCAACTCTTGCTCCGGCCATCACCAAGCGTAGACTGGGCTAAATACCAGATCTCCAAACTCCAGCTTGTGGAGCTCGAGATCGCCAGGTTGCTCCCACCCGAGATGAGATCAGTTGGCGCGCGCCCGGAGAGGAGACCCGACCAAAACCAAGTCAAGGTGAAGTAATCGTTTTCGCTGACCACATATCTCGGTAGGCCGACCGACTCTAGGTTCCACATTGTCCTTGCATACTATGGCGTGCGACCTCAAGATCTCATACCCAACTCCATCCTTAACATCTGTAACTTCCAAGTGTTCTATGAGGATTATCTCCAGATGGAGCCGGCTTTAGATATGTTCCTCAAGTTCTTCTATTGCAATAGACAGACTGCAACCAGCGGTGGACTTTTCTTGGAGCGTGGTGGCGTGACCATCCAGAAGCGCTCAGATTGCATCTACCCCCACATGAAGCTGGCAAGTCACCATAAAGGGTGGCAAAAATCTTTCTTCTATTGTAAAGATACCTCGCCTCCCAACGATAATCCTTTGCCGGGTTATCGTACCAGCCGTCTCATGTGAGATGACAATATGAACTCGTTTGCACCCGCTGAGGCCCGAAAGAAGTTAGCACCCATCTTCATGAGGATCAAGGCCCTCCTGGCTCACAGACTCAAGGCCACATATCTAACGCAATGTTGGGTTGGATGGAGTATACAGCCAATCAGTGTGCACTCTCGCCTGTTTTGTCAATACACAGGCCAACTAGATGATGACATGCGCTATTCAACTGGAGATTTTGGACCTACAAAAAGTTGCTAAAGTAACAAAGAAGCTTCTGGGCGAGACTCTGAAAGAAGTCCAAATCGTCGATCTCCCTCCTTTTCACGCCAACAAACCGGCTCCCACGGTATGTAAACTTCGGTCTGTATTTTCTATCTTGCACCTTTCTTTGTCTTTGCTTTCTTGTAAGAAGCCGACTTGTGTCTTTCAGCTTGATGATGATTGGTGGAAAACCGACTTCGAGCCTCCAACTACTCTAGAGGAAGAGGTGGTGGACGAGACCGAGGAAAATGACGAGGTTGAAGAGCTTGATTCTCTTGCTTGGCTTCATAATCAGTTTGTTGACGCCGATTCTTCGCAGGAGAACGCTGGGAACAACACCCCGTGGAGGTGTCAAGGAAGGAAGTGAACGCCCTAATCATCCTCGTCTTGCACTTCATTTGAAAGGAAAAGAACCATAGAGTGTTCGACAACGTGACCATGACTGGGACGAGCCATATTTGGGATGTATTGAGGGTGTGGTAGTTTGCATGGTGACAGAAACTCGCCGATAGTGGTAGGGTGGACATTAGGGAGTATTACCTTCGTCCGGGTTTATTGGGCCCTTCGTATTTTGTGCTAGACTTTGACCATCTATAGACTACGAAAATCTAAAGTATATGCTATAAAAAATTATATTATTGGATTTGTATTTGAAAGAGCTTTTTCAACAATATAATTTTTGTGGCATAAAATTTACATTTTGTTAGTTAAATTTACAGGTCAAACTTTAACTCAAAATAAGAAGGGGCCTAATAAATCGGGACGGAGGAAGTAGTCCGCTTGGTTTGTACTGAGGGTGTGCGGCACCTGCGATCCTTGTAGGCCTTGGCGTGCCGTTGTAAGATTTCAACTCTTTCTTTCTTCATGAATCGACACGCAATTCTGAAAAAATAACTTTACCTAAAAAAATGATGCTCTGAAACTTTGATGAGGTTCCCAGATCGAAATTGCTCTGCGCGTACGATCCTTTCTCGTCCGACCAGTACGACCAGAGAGCAAATCATCTCTAAATGTTATGGCCCACAAACTGAATTACGTGTGATTGTCGTGATTTGTCTCTAATTGTACAAGTGCTGGACAGGAATCCATCCTACGCATAGCAAGGTTCTTCCCGGATGACCAGGAGGCTCTACCGCTCACTTGTCGGCGGGCCAGTCTCCGTGCCCCGTCCACCACCAACATCGCACCGCGTCATCGCGCACGCACCGGAGGCGGCAATGGCACGCCATCCGCGCGGGCGTGCCCCACGCGCCCAATTGCTGAGCCTATCCATTCGCTTCCTATCGGCGATGACGAGGCCGCAGCTCGCGGTCCCTGTCGCTGTCGCCGTGGCGCCCGGTCCTCCCGGTTCCTGTTCCACCCCCACAGCTGTTCGACGACCCCCGCGCTATATCTCGCGCGCAATGTCGGTCGTCGCCGCCGTCTCCCCCACTCATCCCAGCGCCGCCGCCGACGCGTCCCCGCCGCAGATGGCGACGACGCGTCTCGAGCGCGGGTCCCTGCTGGTCGGCGGGCGCGAGCTCCTCTCCCAGTGCCCGCCCGAGGTCACCCTGCGCGCCGGCGTCGCCGACGCCGCCCCGGGCGCCGCGTTCCTCGGCGCCAGGGCGGCGGCGCCGTCCAGCCGCCACGTCTTCCCCCTCGGCACCATCCCCAAGTAGGTGGCCACATATGGCTCATTATGCTTACGCAGCGCGCGCGTCGGTCCGAGATACTAACGTTCGTGATGGTTGCTGTGCAGAGGATGGAGGTGGCTGTCGCTGTTCAAGTTGAAGATCTGGTGGATGGCCCCGAAGATGGGCGTGGACGCGGCGGGCGTGCCGGCGGAGACGCAGATGCTGCTCCTGGAGAAGAGGGGGAATGGGGTCGAAGACGCGGTGTACGCTCTGATGCTGCCAGCCCTCGATGGGGATTTCCGGGCTAGCCTCCAAGGGAGTCCCGAGAATGAGCTCCAATTCTGCTTCGAGAGTGGTAGGCAGACTTCCACCCCCGCTTGCTGAATGTTATGGTGCTTGGCTCAAATTGAGCAATGCTTGGAATTTTGGTTGGGACATCTCAAGTAGTAGAATGTGGATTCTTTGCTAGGTGATCCGGCTGTGCAGACGATGGATGCCGTTGATGCGGTATTCGTCAACTCAGGGGGCAATCCTTTCAAGCTTATGAAGGAATCAATCAAGTAATTCCATACTTATATACTCTGTTACAACTGCAACAGCAGTATTTTTTTTGTTCTATGTGGAAGTGGCTTACTTGCATCTTTTGTAGGATACTGTCCAAGATCAAAGGAACTTTCAGTCATATAGAGAGCAAGGAGGTATATATAAACAGGTTTTTACACCTTTACCACCTAATTAGACTTGGACAGATTTCGTTTATTTTGATTGTGACAAGTCTTGTGTAAATCTGTTCAGACCCCTGCAAACTTAGACTGGTTTGGGTGGTGCACTTGGGATGCATTTTATAAAGCTGTTAACCCAGTAGGGATTGAGGAGGGCCTTCAAAGGTATACAAGAATTTAGTTGATCTTTGATTTACATGTGTTCTTTATGTAATTTGCTGCACCCTTCATTTTTATTTTTTTCCTGAATACACCTCCTTCGTTTGATAATAGTCACTTACTTATGATGCATTCCCTGTAAAATAGTTTGCGTGATGGAGGCGCACCACCAAGGTTTCTGATTATAGATGATGGTTGGCAAGAAATAGTTAACGAATTCAAGGAAGTGGATGGAGCTCTCCTTGAAGAGACTGTGTATGTATATCAGCCTTTGCTAATAAAAAAAAAAAGGTGCTATGTCTGATTTTCATTGTAACATTGCCAGGTTTGCAGAGAGGTTGGTTGATCTGAAGGAGAATGACAAGTTTAGGGGAGAAGCCGGCAAGAATCTAGGAGATCTTGTCAAGAAAATCAAAGAGACACATGGAGTCAAGTACATGATTCTTATTGCAATACTTATACTATATGCCTAATATATAAGTAAAGGTCATCGTTTACTAAGCAAAATGTTGCATGTGAAACTTCAGGTACATCTACGCATGGCATGCTTTACTTGGGTATTGGGGAGGTGTCTCTACATCATCGGGCGTGATGGAGAAGTACAATCCCAAACTAGTTTACCCCGTCCAGTCTCCTGGTAATGTTGCAAATTTGAGAGATGTAGCCATGGACAGCTTGGAGAAATATGGAGTGGGTATCATTGATCCTGAGAAGATATATGAATTCTACAATGATCAGCACAGTTACCTTTCTAGTATGGGTGTGGATGGTGTGAAGGTAGATGTGCAAAATGTGATGGAGACTCTCGGGCATGGCTTCGGTGGTCGTGTTGCATTAACTCGAAAGTATCAACATGCTCTTGAGGAATCTATTGCTCGGAACTTCAAAGGAAATAACCTAATATGCTGCATGAGTCACAGCTCAGACCACATTTATAGGTAAATAATCCATAGTTGTGAGCAGTATGAGCTATGTACATAGAATCTGACATGATCCTTCACTGTTTGTAGCGCCTTGAAGAGTGCAGTTGCTAGAGCATCAGAAGATTTCATGCCTCGGGAACCAACACTGCAAACTCTGCACATCGCTAATGTAGCATTCAATAGCCTTTTATTGGGAGAAATTTTCATCCCGGACTGGGATATGTTCCAAGTGAGATTATTGTGCACCGTTTAGTTTGATTAGCCACATTTCTGTACTTTAGTGTCAGCTAATTTTCTTCTTTCTTTCTGATGTAAAGAGCAAGCATGAAACAGCGGAATTTCATGGAGCAGCTAGGGCTCTAAGTGGAGGTGGTGTTTATGTCAGGTGATTTTTAAGCCGCATTTTCTTCAGGTGTGGTGTTTCATTTTAATTAAATCGTGCTTGCTGTATAAATTTCTCCCGATATTGATATGCAGTGACAAACCAGGAGTGCACGATTTCAATGTTCTGAAAAAGCTTGTTCTACCAGATGGCTCGATTTTAAGAGCAAGGTATGCTGGTCGTCCTACTCGCGATTGCCTGTTCAATGACCCAGTCATGGATGGTAAAAGGTATATTTACACTAATACACACAACAATTGAGCGTATCGAGTTTGTCCACTGCTAATCTATTTGATGAAGAATACTAATTCATCAAGTTAACTCTTGGGCAGTCTTCTGAAAATATGGAACCTGAACAATTTGTCTGCTGCTGTCGGAGTATTCAATTGTCAGGGAGCTGGAAACTGGACTTGGTTAGTCGAAGAAATTTCACATGTTCCCACCACCTCTAACATAACTGGTCATCTCTCGCCATCAGATGTAGAGTCTCTCGAGGAGATTACTGGTGATGATTGGAATGGAGAGACTGCAGTATATACTTTCAATTCATGTAATTTTTCTTTAGCTACTCATTTCTTCTTCGCGATTGCGTCTTATCTATTGTGCAGTCAAGATCTTAGTTAACCTTCTGTTTGGTATTACAGGTACTCTTTCAAGGCTCCAGAAGCACCAAAGTTTGGAGTTTTCATTGTGCACTATGACATGTGAGGTCTATACCATATCACCGATAAAGGTCAGATTTCTCTCCACCCCCTGCTTACATTTGTTGAGCCTGTATGGATGCGTTGGTTTCATTCTGGTTAATGGAGCCGGGGAGAGCCTCCCTGTTATTCTAAAAAGAAAACATTTGTTGAGCCTAGTTTACTTCATGTTCTTACATAACAGTCATTTTTGCACCAGGTTTACGGTGGGGCTGTTCGGTTCGCGCCACTTGGACTGCTCAACATGTTCAACTCCGGTGGCGCACTCGACAGTATCACAGGCACAGTTGATCCTTCAGCTACGACAGTTCAGATCAAGTGCCGAGGGCCAGGACGTTTTGGGGCGTATTCATCTGCTAGGCCGGCACTCTGCAGAGTTGATGCGCACGAAGTAGAGTTCAGTCATTCTGATGATGGCTTGCTGGCATTTGATCTCTCAGATCAGTCTTCCAACGGTAGCTTCAGGAACATAGAGATTCTCTACACAGCCTCCTGAAGACCTGAACCTGTATGTGACCTTGATGTCTCTTGTTGCAATTTCTGCTCTGCGCCATTCATTTCTCGGAGATCAACTGCTTGATGTTTATACCGCGGTGGTTTCTCCGTAATTGCTGCCTCCGAGCTTCAGAAGTAATTTCTCTGATCAATTTGTGTGTGTGTTTTCTGTGTCGTTATGTCTGTTATAGTCTGTTGGATACTACAGTACAAGTCAAAATTAGAGATTTATGTAGATCAACTTGTGAGATTATTTCCCCGATTTTGCAAGCTTGGGGCCATCAGGCTCCAGTGCCCCCAACATTCATTCAGTTATCTGAACTCTGAAGGATATTACTCCAGTTCTAGAGCAGCTTTCTCTCGTCCATCCCGGCGCCTTTGCAGCTAGTAACTACAACGGATGCGTGCACCTATACAATTATTATATATGTCGGCCCTACTGGTGCTGATCAAAGCGAGCGAACCTTCGAGCTCCCGAGCTTCACAGGCAGCTCCGCGAGCATGCTGCTGGCGGCGACGCTCCGTGTGCTGCTCACCAGCTTGAACCATTGGCTCGCCGGGTCGCAGCTGTTGTCCGCGCTCAGGCACCGGCACGGGTTGGTGATCACGCTCTGCCCGTCCGCGCCGACGTCCAGGCAGAGCATGCCGCCGCCACTGCCGGAGCCGGAGGACGACGAAGACGACGCGTTGACGGCGACGTGCAGCTTGGAGTCTGACACGAGGCGCCACCGGGACATGTCGTCGTCGCACGGCGTGCCAAAGCGCACGGGCCGGCCGGCGCCCTGCGCGTGGAGGCACGTCAGCGGGCTGTCCCGCAGCGCCAGCCGCCCCTGCTGCGGCGCGTACTCCCACGCCCCCGTCTCTGCGCACGCGCCCAGCTCCAGCGGCTGCGTCAGCGACCGCCGCAGCACGCACAGCCCCGTCGCCGGGTGGAACAGCACCGTGTACGGCGCCGCCTCCGCGTAGCCAGGCCCTGCAAACACAAACACACGGACCAAATCAGTCGCAAGCTCACATGCCGGCGGGGCAAGACGAACAGAGCAGACCGCGGCGCGGAGCGAACCTCTGAGCGGACGCTGCAGGGGCTGGACCCGGCGGAGCGCGGTGTCGTTGCGCGGCCTGGACCATGCCCTGTCGAGCACGCCGTAGACCTCGTCGAGGTCCAGCACGCCCTGCCGGAGGTAGTAGCTCCCCTGCAGCGTCCAGAGCGCCCAGTCCAGGTCGAGGTCGGCGGCGACGGCGGCGGCGCAGCCGTAGTAGCGGTTGTCGTTGGCGTTGCCGCCGCGGTTGTCGACGCCGAACTCGCTGAGGAAGACCGGCCAGCCCTGGTCGAGCAGGTAGAGCGCGCGGCGGGACACGCTGGCCCCGATCCGCGCGCACACATCGTTGGGGTTCCCCGCCGCCCAGTCCTGGCCGTTGGAGAAGCTGTACCAGTGCACCTCGAACGCCGCCTTCCGGGCGAAGCTCAGGCTCACCTGCCGCGAGTTGAGGAACGCCAGGTCGTTGTCGAAGCTGAGGCCGGAGAGGATCACCAGCACCCGCGGGTTCGCCGCGTGCACCGCCTCCGCGCCGCGCTGCATGTACCTGCGTTCGTGCAAAACTCAGCTGCATGTGCCATGACACGGCTGGCGCCATGTACTAGGCTTTGTCCCTTTTGCTCGAGGCATTGAAAGCTCGTGCCCTCCGGAGCAGACGAAGGACTGCTGGTGGTTCACTGAAAGACTGATGCTATCCTATCGCCGCAGCAAATGCCATTACTGTCTCTCACATGCTGTGCAGGAGCAGCAGAGATGTAAAGCCAGCGGCCAACTACTACTCTACTAGGTTGTTCAGGCTCATTTACTCGTCCAGGACACGGCACATGAACAAAATCTCAATGTCGTCGGTGGCTCGACGCGTATTGCCAGACACACTTCAGACTTCCATCGCCGACATGGCCGACATTAGGAATAGGATCATGAGTTCCACTGTGTTTACTGGTGGTGATAATTTTGGTTTTCGTGATCGATCGAATCAGGATAGGAGAAAAGCACTACTACTTACTTGTACCAGTCGTTTGAGTTCTGCCTGGGGCCTCGGAGCTCGTTCCTGAGGCTCATGCCGACGACGTGGGGGACGCCGGCGAACATGGTGGCCATCTTGGTGAGGCCGTCGACCCAGACATCCGGCTGGAAGTAGCCGTCGCCGAAGAACCCGTTGCCGTCCGCGTTGTCGCAGCACCACCCGGGCTTGCTCACGTGGTTGTCCAGGATCACCATGACGTTGTTCTCGCCGAGGCTGCTCACCACGGCCTGTGTACGCCATGCACGCGCGCACACACACATCAACAGTTGGACACCGACACAAATCACACAAGCATCGCACCATATACACCAAGAGTATTCACGAGCTTGCCTTGAACGCGTCGATGAGCTTGAGGTCGACGACGGAGGGGTTGTTCGCCCTGATGCCGGCGAGCGACTCGGTGAGGTTGAGCCTCTGGAAAGACTGCTCGACGGTGAGGGACGAGTAGGAGGCGTTGGTCACCAGGAACGTCGGCCAGGTGAGCCTGACGCAGTTGAACCCCATGGAGGCCACGTCCCCGGCGATGGCGCCCACGGGCCGCTTGCCCAGCCCCTCCGCCAGCATCGGCTCCAGGTGCGACGGCCAGTTCACGCACGCCAGCTTCACCCGGTCCCCGGCCTCGTCCACGACCCACCGCGACGCCGTCGATAGCGTCACGGCCGCCGCCGGGGCATGGTGGAGCGCGCAATGCCACGCAAAGCCGAGAGCCAGCCACGCCGCGAGGAGAGGAGAACACCTCACCCTCCCCATCGTCGTCATGGCGATGGAGGCCGGGATGGCACGGAGGGCGGGTGGGTATATATAATCTACTACAGGGTACGTGGTGCAAGCTAGCTAGGTTGGCTTCGTCATGGGCTTGTGGAAGGAGGGCGAGGCTTCAAAGGAATAACTTGGTGGTGACATCTGAGATGGGTCTTGACATGTGTGAAGGGCTTCAAGAGGGTGACTAGCGCTTGCCGATGTTTCAAGAATGCAACAACTATTTTATAGTGCTTGGAAGGCACTGCAACGAGATCAGTGCTGTACCGCTCCTAATTCGCAGCTCGGCTGAAAAGAAGGAAATAAAGAATATGCAGGTCGGTAGAGAGTTGGAGAAAAATGGCCACCTAACTCGTACAGTTTATATATGTTTTGGGATGCCTAATGTCGAGCGGTGAGTAACACGTACTTTGCCCAACAGTTGATTTAGTATGTGTGGGTTTTGGAAGGAAGCACCCGGAGAATATTTCTATACCTATATTATATTATATTATATTATATATTATATATTATTATATATATATATATATATATTATATTTTATATATATATATATATATATATCTATATCTATACCTACTAATAAAGCAAGGTGATATTCTTGGTTTCGTCCCGCTAAGAAGATTTTATTAATTTCGTATAACAATTGAATATTCCGTCCGTCCACGCAGCTAGGCCTTGGTCCTCGCCCACAGCCAACCCTGGCCCCAACAAAACCGGCCGATCAGGATAGTCCGCAAAAAGTAGACGAAACATATTTGGCAGCGTGGAGAGTCGAACTCGTAGCCTTCCATGTTTGTTACTAAAGCCTGACCAATTGGGCTAGCTGAGGATTGGATTCAAAAAAGAAGGTTTCCACTACTTATCCCAAACTGACACATAAGTACAAACTGGGTAGATTCCATGCACCTCTGGCAAAAACTGGATACAGTCATCATCACAGATTGAAAAAAAAAGTTATGCATGTTTCTCACATGGAAAAAGGGACGCAATTAAGTCTCAGAGTTCGTAGCGATCTCCCCTGAAGAAACTGAAACGTAATCCAACATGGTTTGAGCCTGATTTACCTATAAATATGTAGAGACCAAAGGACCCTGCGCTTAGATTCAGATCAAAGCCAGAAAATCATGGGCGCAAGGAGCGGGACTCGACGCCGCAAGGGAAGTATGAGCGTCGGCGGCATGGAAACCATCGGCACCATCACAAAGGAGTACGAGCACCGGCGGCATGGTTACCATCGTCTCCCTCAAACTTGGCAGCAACCACCTCGCGGCGTTCAACAATTTTTCGTCGGAGCTGCTCGTCGACGTCCGTGGACTACATGAGACGCACGTCTCTTGCAGCCGGCTGCTGGCACCATACCGCGAGAACGAGGGCGCCGGAACTACGCGTCTATGGTTCGTGTTGAGACGACGACGCCCATTGGAGGTCCTTGATCTGCAATACGGTTCGTCCTCGGCCGTGCCCTAGCAGTGGCAGCTCTCGATCTCCCTCTCCCGAACGACCCCGGCACCCTCCCCATCTACTCTGTTCTTCTCCGACCTCGGTTGCGTCGTGACTGCTATCAGGTGTCAGCGTCACACAACTCTCTCCCTCGGTCGCAGCAGCAAGCCTGTCGTCCTCGGTCGTGCCCTAGCAGTGGCAGCTCTCGATCTCCCTCTCCCGAACGACCCCGGCACCCTCCCCATCTACTCTGTTCTTCTCCGACCTCGGTTGCGTCGTGACTGCTATCAGGTGTCAGCGTCACACAACTCTCTCCCTCGGTCGCGGCAGCAAGCCTGTCGGCGGCTTGGCGAGAGAACTCCAACCCAGAATTTGATGTGGGACGGAGATCCATGTTGACAGCGTGCACGAGTCCATGGTCGGCTGCGCCTGCAACGGGGTTGGAGTGCACAACAGCGACGTCCTCCTGACTGCCGGCTGTTAAGCACCGTCTTCGACGTCCATAGTATCATATATCTTATTTTAGTTTGACCTTCCCTGAGCATGGATGGCTTCGCTCACATGGTTGTGTTCTGTCCCAACTCATGAGGCTACCACAATCATAAAGCCATCGTGTTCGTTAGGGAAACAGAGGTTCAGGAATAGAAGATGGTTTGGGAAAAAACAAACATTGGAGGCATAGTAAAGCTGCAGATCTAAATGAGTGGACAATATCTCCTGTAGTTTTGATTTATTTTTATTAAGGTAACTGCTGGAGGTGAGAACGATATGCTGCTGCTCATGCCAAAGGCTGTGATACATTTTTTTTAATGATAATACGAATTGATTGATGATGCAGCGCAAGTAGCACAAGTTTTGCAATATCCATTTCAGTAACAAGTTTGCATTGAGCAATTCGTTTCAAGAAGAAGCTTACCAAGTTACCATGTACAACTAGCTAATACTTCATTCTTCAGTGGAAGACCTAGCCTATACAAGATTTTCTACCATACATCAAGTATTGTTCATGGTTTACTCATAATGTGCTTTCTGTTCACTTTTTAATTTAATTTTATTAAAATTTCTTCTTATATATCACTGCAGGAGTTGCACCGGAGTTAATGAGGGAAGTCTGCATTTCATACTGTATTAACCGCTCCAAATTTTATCGACATTAAATGGTGCATTGCTATTGACAGGTGCCTTCTTGCACTCTTCTAACCAAGAATTGTCATGTTTTTCATTTTCTACTACTATATATAGTTGTACAAAACTGAATACTGATACTCGGAAATATGTAAGAGCAAGGCTCCAAACTCAGAGATGGATATATATCAGCTTTGTTTTTTCTAGAACAATGAATCAACGTTTTTCGATTAGAAATATGTGGTATATTTTGATAATTGGGACACAACTCAATGTATACACCAAGAAAATATAGTAATTCTCTTTCTTATCAGACAAATTTTAAAATCATGTTTTGGAAATCCAAACCAGTTGAAATTTCACCAGTACCGGCTAGAATGATATGACGCTGGTAATCCCAAAGGTTGTGGAACATTTTTTTTATGATAGGGAAAATGGATTGATTATGCTGCGGAAGTAGTACAAGTTCATCGTGTCCACTGTTATTTCATGAATATGTTTTTAAACCATTCTTTCTCCTGTTGCAACACAGCAACACATTAGTCTCCACCTCCATGTCGACTATCGAGACCACTATAGTCAAAGGAGAGAAGGTGGGTAAGCGGCGATATGGGTGAGATTTCGTGTTTGAAATAGAGGACGTGCGCCCGTGGGAGGTCTTGAGCCATGTCATGAGACTAGGTGCGCGCGTTATTTTTTTTTCCGTTGCAACGCACGGGCATGTTTGCTATACTCCCTAATTTTCGTCCGTAACTTTCGTCCGTCCGTCATTAGATTTTTTGTTTCCTCCGAACGTAAACTTCGTTACACGCCCAGCGCTTACCCACAGTGGGCTTCTCGGCCCAACGACACGCATGCTCCCCGAAAAAAATTGTTGGCTCTGTGGCCCAAGAAAGCCGGCCCACATAAGGCAAGGCAAAAGTATTTGCTCTTGTAGGGAATTGAACTTGCGACCTCCCTGTCGCAGACGCATCGTTGCAACCAACTGAGCTATCCCAGTGTTTTATTTAGGAAAAATTGTTTGGTCTATTACATAGTCCCACCTCGCCTTCTTACATTCAATCCTCTCAATTTATATACGCCTTTGAGCTTCGATGTATCAAGGAGCTATCTCGGGAATAAATAAACGAAGGAAGGAAAGAGGACGACATGCCTAGAAAGAAAGGAAGGAAATAAGAGGACGACATGCATAGAAAGAAAGGAAGGAAGGAAATAAGATGCCGACGTGAGAGAAATAAGGAAAGAAAGGAATTGAGTTCTTGTGACAGAAAGTAAGAAAGGAAACCAGTCCAAATTAAGGAAGGAGCAGTAACCGACATGCATAGAAAGCAAGGAAGGAAATAAAGATGATTTCAACCGACGTGCAGAGAAACAAGGAAGGAGAGCAGCCTTCTTAATCCTCAATTTGACAGAGAATGAGGCATGTTGTGATTGGTGGTTACCTCTAAAATGGGATAATGGGTTGTGCATAATGCGTGGGATTATGGGCCTACATATAACATAACAGTCCAGAGGAATTGCTTTATGCCGTGAATATCAGTTTTTTTTTTCAGTATGGCTACAAACACCCCTGACAATAGCTGGATTGGTGAAAAAGATTGGTGGTCTGTGTTTCACTTTTGGACATCCATGTGAGCATTTTGATTCTGCTTTTGCTTATCAGCTGAGCTCACAACGCATGGTTTGGTGTTTGCATGATTATTCATGTTGCGGCCATGTGATGCATTATGATCAAATAGCTAACAGAAAGTTAAATAATCAGAGGTGGACTCTGCTATGATTTTTTAAGCTCTCACTGTATATGTGATAAAATCCGTACTGCATTCAGTATGATGACCCTGACTCATATTCATATTTCTAATTTCATGGCTAAAATGGAGTTTTTGTGTTAACCATGTAGTTCTTTCTAATGAATACTTATATATATATTTTTCTTCTTTCCACCACCACTCTGAATATATTGATGTACTGAATAATATGTGTTTCAATCCCAAACTTTCTATCTCAGTGTTAACAGCTAATCAAAGTTTTGCTAGCTTAAAAATATTTCTTAATATAACCAAAATTTAGCTAGCATAGGCCACTCCACATAATTTGGCTTGTTCATTGCAACATTTTAATAGGTAGATATTTATCAGCTTAAATGTATTCTGTTTTTTAGAAGGAGAGTGCGGGAAAAAATCTGTTGCAACTAGAGGGGCTTGCGAAAGCAGCTTGCGACGGTGTGATACCAAGCTCATCGCGTTGAAATTTATCACGTTTGTCGTGAATAGGTGGACAATATGACCATGGTGGCGAAGAGAGTAGTAACACGGGTGGGTCGCTTGGAGCATGCGAGGATTTGCTTCCCCTGTCACAACGCATGGGCATATGCTTCTGGCAGTACGTCGTTACTATAATCACTATAGCTAAAAACGTTTCTGCCCGTAGCGTACGTTGTTTAATAATTTTCCTTAAAAAAAGTTTTGTTCTGCTTCCCGTACGTCGCACTAAAGCGCACGACCCCAATCCCAATCCCAAAGAAGCTGGCCCACACAGTCCGCGTCCCGCGGCGACCCCAGCCCAACAAGCCGGCCCACAAAAGGGGGTAAAAATATTCGTTGGTGCGGGGATTTGAACTCAGAATCCCCCCATCATCTAACTTTTGTCCTACCCCTCAAAAGAAATCTAACTTTTGTCCTACAAACTAAGCTAGCTAAGTCTTTTTGTGTAGAAGTAAAGGTTGTTTCAACTATTAATAGTCCCACCTCGCCGAGAACGGCATTTTGGAGCTCGGCCTCCATGGAGGCCGCTTTTTTTGAAAAATTCAAAATTCATACTTTTTTGTTTCAAAAAATTCTAAAAAAATGTGTACAAGTACACAAGGATGTGATGTGTATGCGTGTAAAATTTCAGAATGAAATACCTTGAGATGTGATATGTGCAAAAAGAACAAATTCATGGACTTTTGGGATGAATAGTATCATGTGTTAAAAAGCCACAAATTTGTCTTTTTTGCATAGCCTTCATTTCAATGTATTTCGTCCTAAAAATTTACACACATGTGTGTTATGCCTCCATATATGCCTGTATTTTTTTTCAGAATTTTTTGAAATGTAAAAATATGAATTTTGTTGAATTTTGAATTTTTCAAAAACCGGCCTCCATGGAGGCCGAGCTCCAAAAGCAATTTTCGCACCTCGCCCACTTACTTTCAATCCTTCTAATTTATATAGGTCTTTGGGTTTTCTGGGTATAAGGAGCCATCTCAAAAATCAATAAGTGAAGTGTGGAAACTAAGTTCCAGCTGTCTAGAGAGGATTTCAACCGAACGATTGCAATGTGCAATCGACATGCAGCGAGAGAAATAAGGAAGGACATGATTTGAGAAGGAATTGAGACCTATAATAAGGAAAAGCAGTCCACACATGCCTCAACGTGACAGAGAAATAAAGAAGCTAATTTGGAAAGGAATTTAGACAGGAAAATAAGAAAAGAAGGAAAGGATTTGAGAAGGAATCAAGGCACAAGAAAAGCAGTACACGCATGCCTCATCAACAACGTGACAGAGAAAGAATTGTTAATTTAGTTCATTGTGATAAGGAAGCATCCTGAGCATAATATTAGATGCATGGTGGCTCTAATTAAAACGGACTATGGGCCTGCATATATCGTGAGCGTCAATAAAATCTCCTAATTCTGTTGTTTACTCTCTTTTTTTGCAAAAAATTTATGTTGTTCAGCCTGCAAGTCGAAATTATGCTGTTCTACGTCGTGATCCTCAAATGATGCATCTTTTTCTTTGTCATCAGCGATCGTTCTCCCGTGACATAGTCCTCGACCCGGCCAACCGTAGTTCATAAGAATTGGCATTCTCCCGTTGCAACGCACGGGCATTTGTACTAGTATATATATATATATATATATATATATATATATATATATATATATATATATATATATATATATATAATAATAATAATAATAATAATATATAATATATATATATATATATATATATATATATATATATATATATATATATATATATATATATATATATATATATATATACTAATAAAAGACGGATCGTTTCTTACTCCCATATTTTCGTACGTTTTTCGTACGTCCCTCTGTCCCGCAGGCGATCGAGCCTCCTTTTCGTACGTGGTCGTAGCACGCCTGGTTTCGTACGTCGTTAGATTTGATTGAGCCGGCCAGTTGCGTGCCTAATCCTGCTTCTTCCTTGGGCCAGGATTTCTTTTATGGGCCTCAAAAAAGAGTTGCTCTTGTGGAGGATTGACATCACGACGTGCCCTCCGCCACCTTAAGGCTGCAACTAACTAATGAATTACCTTATGTCTGTGCTAATTAATAGTCCCACCCTGCTCCTTTACAACAAACTTTACCAATTTATATACGTTAGAGAATTGTGAGAATCAACAAGCCAAGGCACCAAAAAGAGGGTCAAACGAAGAAATTAGCACAACCAGTAAAAGATTTGCTGGGAAACTAGCCGGAGGCCGGAGGAAAGTCATGCATGTATAAGAACCGATCAAAGAGGCGCACGATTTAAGTACCGAATAAAAATTGCCCGGAAACTAGCCGGGAGCTGTAGGAAACTCAAGCATGCATACGACCGATCAAAGAGGCGCACAATTTAGTGCATGACCGATCAAAGAGCCACATGCTTAAGTACCGAAAAAAATACCTAGCCAAAGGAAAGTCATGCATACGACTAATCAAACAGGTGAACAATTTAAGTACCATAAAAGAGCAGCCTTAATAGAAAGGGTCTCATAAATCCTATAGAAAGGCTGCATGAAAATAGGCTGCCACATTGATAAACCGAGCCACTGCATTATTAATTCGACTTTTTAAGAGGCAAGCGCGCTAATTGAGCAGTTTTTACTGATATGCATTTTTTTAGACCTCGGCGTGAGCGGCGCTGCGGCATGGCACCGTTCAGATGTTGTCATGCCGCGCTGATGGACATTTTAGTGGACATGTCAATTTTCTCTTCCGTTGCAACGCACGGGCATATGTGCTAGTCATATCTTACGTCAAGAAAATCAAACAGTGTTGGATGATTGACGCTTTTGGCTTCTCATTAACGACGATTGCCTTTTTAGTAAGAGGCAACATTCCGTTTGATAACGAGGTATCTGCGGTGGCTTCTTCGACCTTGAAGTTCCGCAACTTCGACTCGGTCTTTCGTAGGTGATATGTGAGTGCATGTGTGTGTGATGTTGTTAGTGTGTTTCCAATGATGGAGCTTGGGGGAGGCAAACAAAACGGGAAAAAACATCATGATTTTTGCCACTATGTGTTTCTATGTTATAGTAGGTGTTTTTAAAAAACATCACATGAAAAACATTGTCGGACCCTTTAATACAAAGGATTTCTAACCATTAGGATTTTTTTTACTGCATTGTATGATTCATAGGATTACAATTCACAAGGATTTTTGTTAGGATTTATTTGTACTAAGTTTCATAAGAAAATTTACATCCACTCCCACTTTATATGCAGAATCTTGTATTTTCCTTGTGCACAAGTAGAAGTACGTACAATCATGTAGTATCAAAGAACACACTAAATATCCAATGGGAGGCACTTACGGAGAAATACCTTGGTCTCCCTATTGCTGTGGGCAGATTGACGGAGCAACAATTCGAGGATATCAATGAGAGAGCAAGGGGAAAGGTGCAGGGATGGTGTGAACGAATGTTATCGTGTGCAGCTAGAGAAGTCCTATTGAAAGCAGTGGTACAAGCTCTACTGACCAACTCTATGAGTTATTTTAAACTTACAAAAGGTTTGTGCAAGAAACTTACTAAGACTATGTCTAAGTATTGATGGGCTGGATCATTGGATAAAAGAGGAATGCATTAGTAAGCTTGGGATAGAATGTCTATCCCCAGGTCCAAGGGTGCCTTTGGTTTCAGGGATATGGAAGTCTTCAATGATGCAGTGTTGGCCAAACAGGTTTGGAGGCTGTTGGAATATCCAGACAGTTTGTGCGCGAGGGTGTTGAAGGGACGATACTACCCGGATGAGGAGTTCCTTTATGCTAACTGCCCGACGAGTGCCTCGCCAACCCAGAAGGCAATCGTATGTGGGCGAGAGACCCTCAAGGCGGGTCTGATCCACCGGATCGGCGATGGTACAAGGACGGAGATATGACATGATAATTGGCTTGAGGTCACAAGATCTATGCGCCCAATGGGGAGACTTACAGGTACCCCGGTCCAGCTGGTCATTATGGCCCAGCCGAAGCTTCGCCACTACGTGTGTCTATGTTATAAATGGTGTTTCTAAAAACATCACATAAAAAACATTGTGGGTCTCTTTAATACAAAGGATTTCTAATCATTAGGATTTTTTTACTGCATTGTATGATTCATAGGATTGCAATTCACAGGGATTTCTGTTACTTCCTCCATCCACATATATAGGGCCTAGTACGTAATTCAAGGTTGCGGTTGACCGTTGATGAAAAAAAATATAAGATGTATGGTATAAACATAATATCATTAGAAACATTATTCTCTCACGAATTCGATGGTATGCTTTGTGTAATACACATGTCATATACTCTTACTCTAACATGTGGTCGAAGATAACCTCAAAAATCGTATTAGGCTTTCTATATATGGATGGAGGGAGTAGGATTTATTTGTACTAAAGTTCATAAGAAAATTTACATCCACTCTCACTTTATAGGCAGAATCTTGTATTTTCCTTGTGCACAAGTAGAAGTACATGCAATCATGTAGTATCAAAGAACACACTAAATATCGAATGGGAGGCACTTATAGAGAAATACCTTGGTCTCCCTATTGCTGTGGACAGATTGACGGAGGAACAATTCGAGGATATCAATGAGAGAGCAAGAGGAAAGGTGCAAGGATGGTGTGCACGAATGCCATCGTGTGCTGCTAGAGATGTTCTCTTGAAAGCAGTGGTACAAGCTCTACCGACCTACTCTATGAGTTATTTTAAACTCACAAAAGGTTTGTGCAAGAAACTTACTAAGACTATGTCTAAGTATTGGTGGGCTGGATCATTTGATAAAAGAGGAATGCATTGGCAAGCTTGGGATAAAATGCCCGAAGTCCAAGGGTGCCTTGGGTTTCAGGGATATGGAAGTCTTCAATGATGCAGTGTTGGCCAAATAGGTTTGGAGGCTGTTGGAATATCCACACAGTTTGTGCGCGAGGGTGTTGAAGGGACGATACTACCCAGATGGGGAGTTCCTTTCTGCTACCTACCCGGCGAGTGCCTCGCCAACCTGAAGGAAATCGTATGTGGGCAAGAGACCCTCAAGGCAGGTTTGATCCGCTGGATTGGCGATGGTACAAGGACGGAGATATGACATGATAATTGGATTGAGGGCACAAGATCTATGCGCCCAATGGGGAGACTTACAGATACCCTAGTCCAGCTGGTCAGTGATTTGTTAGATGCGGACTCTGGGAGATGGGATGACGAACTGGCACACCAAATTTTTCTGCCAGCAGATGCTAAAGCTATTTTGGCAATGGCGAGACCAAGAAGAGGTGGAGGGGATATGTGGGCGTGGGCTTGGGAGAAGTCTGGTGTATTTACTGTTAGGTCGGCTTACCGAGAATCAATTGACAGAAAACAAAACTTGTTGGCCATGGAGGGGAGATCTTGGGGAGTTGATCAGATCTGGAAGAACCTTTGGAAGGTACAAGTGCTGCCAGAGAACCGGGGCTTTTGGTGGCGGGTCGTGAAAAATATGCTACCCTGCCTGAAGGAATTACACTGACGTCATGTGAGCCAATCATCAGGCTGCCCGATGTGCGGGTATGAAGATGAAATACTTTTTCAATGTTTGTTAACATTGTTGGGGAACGTTGCATGGGAAACAAAAAATTTCCTACGCACACGCAAGATCTATCCATGGTGATGAGCATCTACGAGAGGGAGAGTGGATCTACGTACCCTTGTAGATCGCTAAGCGGAAAGCGTTAAGAAACGCGGTTGATGTAGTCGAACGTCTTCGTGATCCAAATCGCAAGCCGTCCCACGATCCAATCACGATCCGTCCCGATCTAGCGCCGAACGGACGGCACCTCCGCGTTCAGCACACCTACAGCTCGATGACGATCATTGCCTTCTTGATCCAGCAAGAGGGAGCGGAGAGGTAGATGAGATCTCCAGCAGCACGATGGCGTGGTGGTGGTGGTGGAGTTATCCCGGCAGGGCTTCGCCTAAGCACTACCGGAATCTATTTAGTGGAGGAACTAGAGAATAGAGAACTAGCACGTGGCCGTGTGTTTTGGGCTCTATTCCTCTAGTATATATAGGAGGGAGAGGGAGGAGCAAGCCTCCCTAGGGTTTCCCCTAGGGGTCGGCCGAACCAGGGCAATGAGGAGCCCAATCCACTTCCTACTAGGAAGTGGATTCATATTAGGAAGGAGTCCTATTCCTTCCTATCTCCACCTTTTTTCCTCTTGGGCATATGGGCCCTTATGGGGTCGATTCCCCAACCCATTAGGGGCTGGTGCGCCACCTCTTGGGCCCATGTGCCCCCCCGGGGTGGGTGGGCCCCACCCGGTGGACCCCCGGAACCCATTCGTCACTCCCGGTACACTACCGGAAATACCCGAAACTTTTCCGGAACCCAAATACCACTTTCCTATATATAAATCTTTACCTCCGGACCATTCCGGAGCTCCTCGTGATGTCTGGGATCTCATCCGGGACTCCGAACAACCTTCGGTCACCAACACATATATCTAAATACTACCGAAACGACACCGAACATTAAGTGTGCAGACCCTGCGGGTTCGAGAACTATGTAGACATGACCGAGACACCTCTACGGTCAATAACCAATAGCGGGACCTGGATGCCCATATTGGTTCCTACATATTCTATGAAGATCTTTATCGGTTGAACCTCTATGTTAAGGATTCAGTTAATCCCATATGCTGTTCCCTTTGTTCTTCGGTATGTTACTTGCCCGAGATTCGATCGTCGGTATCTCTATAGCTAGTTCAATCTCATTACCGGCAAGTCTCTTTACTCGTTCTGTAATACAAGATCACGTGGCTAACTCTTTAGTCACTTTGCTTGCAAGGCTTATTGTGATGTTGTATTACCGAGTGGGCCCTGAGATACCTCTCCGTCACACGGAGTAACAAATCCCAGTCTTGATCCATGCCAACTCAACAGACACCCTCGGAGATACCTGTAGAGCATCTTTATAGTCACCCAGTTACGTTGCGACATTTGATACACACAAGGTACTCCTCCGGTGTCAGAGAGTTGCATGATCTTATGGTCATAGGAACATATACTTTGACATACAGAAACAATAGCAATAAACTGACACGATCATATGCTACGTTCATAGTTTGGGTCTTGTCCATCACATCATTCTCCTAATGATGTGATCCCGTTATCAAATGACATCTCATGTCTATGACTAGGAAACCTTGACCATCTTTGATCAACAAGCTAGTCAATTAGAGGCATACTAGGGACACAGTGTTGTCTATGTACCCACAAATGTATTTGAGTTTCCAATCAATACAATTATAGCATGGATAATAAACGATTATCATGAACAAGGAAATATAATAATAACCATTTTATTATTGCCTCTCGGGCATATTTCCAACAGTCTCCCACTTGCACTAGAGTCAATAATCTAGCTCACATCACCATGTGATTAACATTGTAATGAATCTAACACCCAATGAGTTCTGGGGTTCGATCATGTTTTGCATGTGAGAGAGGTTCTAGTCAATGGTCTGCAACATTCAGATCCGTGTGTTCTTTGTAAATTTATATGTCATACTTTAGATGCTACCGCGCTCCACTTGGAGCTATTCCAAATGGCTGCCCCACTATACGTATCCGGATTGCTACTCAGAGTCATTCGGATTGGCGTCAAAGCTTGCATCGACGTTACCCTTTACGACGGACTCTTTATCACCTCCATAATCGAGAAACATTTCCTTAGTCCTCTAGTTACTAAGGATAATTCTGACCGCTGTCCAGTGATCCACTCCTGGACCACTCTTGTACCCCTTGACAGACTCATGGCAAGGCACACACCAGGTACGGTACACAACATGGCATACTATACAGAGCCTATGGATAAGGCATAGGGGACGACCTTCGTCCTTTCTCTTTCTTCTGCCATGGTCGAGCTTTGAGTCTCACTCAACTCCACACCTTACAAATCAGGCAAGAACTCTTTCTTTGACCGATCCATTTTGAACTCTTTCAAAATCTTGTCAAGGTATGTACTCATTGAAAGTCTTATCAGACGTCTTGATCTATCTCTATAGATCCTGATGCCCAATATTTAAGTAGCTTCATTCCAGGTTTTCCTTTGAAAAACTCCTTTCAAACAACCCTTTATGCTTTCCAGAAATTCTACATCGTTTCCGATCAACAATATGTCATCCACATATACTTATCAGAAATTCTATAGTGCTTCCACTCACTTTATTGTAAATACAAGTTTCTCATAAACTTTGTATAGACCCAAAAACTTTGATCACCTCATCAAAGCGTATATTCCAACTCTGAGATGCTTGCTCCAGTCCATAGAAGGATCGCTAGAGCTTGCATACATTTTAGCATCCTTAGGACTGACAAAACCTTCCGGTTGTATCACATACAACCTTTCCTCAAGGAAACCGTTAAGGAAATGATGTTTTGACATCCATCTGCCAGATTTCATAATCGAAAAATGCAACAACTGCTAACATAATTCCAATAGACTTTTAGCATCTCTACGGGTGAGAAAGTCTCATCGTAGTCAACTCCTTGAACTTGTCGGAAACTTCTTTGCGACAAGTCGAGCTTTATAAATGATGACAATTACCATCAGCGTCTGTCTTCTTCTTAAAGGTCCGTTTGTACTTAACGACCTGTCGTTCATCGGGCAAGTCTACCAAAGTCCATACTTGGTTTTCATACATGGATCCTATCTCGGATTTCATAGCTGCTAGCCATTAGTTGGAATCCGGGCCCACCATCACTTCTTCATAGCTCGTAGGTTCAACGTTGTCCAACAACATGACCTCTAAGACAGGGTTGCCGTACCACTCAGGAGCAGTACGCGTCCTTGTTGACCTACGAGGTTCGATAGTAACTTGATCCGAAGCTTCATGATCATCATCATTAACTTCCTCTTCAACTGACGTAGGCTCCACAGAAACAACTTTCTGCGCTGTGCTACTCTCTGGTTGGAACAAAGGTTCAACAACCTCATCAAGTTCTATCTTCCTCCCACTCAATTCTTTCGAGAGAAACTCTTTCTCGAGAAAGGACCCGTTTTTAGCAACAAACACTTTGCCCTTGGATCTGAGATAGAAGGTATACCCAACTGTTTCCTTAGGGTATCCTATGAAGATGCACTTTTCTGCTTTGGGTTCAAGCTTATCAGACATAAGCGTCGCATTCCCAAACTCTGAGAAATGACAGCTTAGGTTTCTGCCAAACCAAAATTCATACGGTGTCATCTCAACGGACTTAGATGGTGCCCTATTTAAAGTGAATGTAGTTGTCTCTAATGCATAACCCCAAAACGATAGTGGCAAAACGATAAGAGACATCATAGTACACACCATATCCAATAGAGCACGACTACGACGTTCGGACACACCATCACACTATGGTGTTCCAGGTGGCGTGAGTTGTGAAACAACTTCCACATTGTCTTAAGTTGTATACCAAACTCGTAACTCAGATATTTACCTCCACGATCATATGGTAGACATTTTATCTTCTTGTCACGATGATCTCAAACTTCACTCTGAATTTGCTTGAACTTTTCAAACGTTTCAAACTTGTGTTTCATTAAGTAAATATACCCATATCTACTCAAATCATCAGTGAAGGTTAGAAAATAATGATATCCATCGCACGCTATAACACTCATTGGACCGCATACATCAACATGTATCATTTCCAATAAGTCACTTGCCTGCTCCATCATACCGGAAAACGGGGTCTCAGTTATCTTGCCCATGAGGTATGGTCCGCATGTCTCAACCGATTCGAAATCGAATGAGTCCAAAGATCCATCAGCATGGAGTTTTCTTCATGCGCTTTACACCAATATGACATTTAGCGGCAGTGTCACAAGTATGTGGTACTATCATTATTAACTTTGCATCCTTTTGGCATCAATATTATGAACATGTGTATCACTACGATCGAGATTCAATAAACCATTCACATTGGGTGCATGACCATTGAAGGTTTTATTCATGTAAACAGAATAACTATTATTCTCTGACTTAAATGAATAACCGTATTGCAATAAACACGATCTAATCATGCTCATGCTCTACGCAAACACCAAATAACATTTATTTAGGTTTAACACTAATCCCGAAGGTAGAGGGAGCATGCGATGGTGATCACATCAACCTTGGAAACACTTCCAACACACATCGTCACCTCGCCCTTTAGCTAGTCTCCGTTTATTCCGTAGCTTTTATTTCGAGTTACTAACATTAGCAACTGAACCGGTATCTAATACCCAGGTGCTACTAGGAGTACTAGTAAGGTACACATCAATAATATGTATATCAAATATACTTCCGTTGACGTTGCCATCCTTCTTATTTACCAAGTATCTAGGGTTGTTCCGCTTCAGTGACCGCTCTCCTCATAATAGAAGCACATAGTCTCAGGTTTGGGTTCAACCTTGGGTTTCTTCACTTGGAGCAGCAACTGGCTTGCCATCCATGAAGTTTCCCTCCTTGCCCTTCTCGAAACTAGTGGTTTTACTAACCATCAACACTTGATGCTCCTTCTTGATTTCTACCTTCGCGGTGTCAATCATCGCGAATAGCTCAGGGATCATTATTTCCATCCCTGGCATTTTATAGTTCATCACGAAGCTCTAGTAGCTTAGCGGCAGTGACTTAGAGAACTATATCAATCACTATCTTATCTGGAAGATCAACTCCCACTCGATTCAAGCGATTGTAGCACCCAGACAATCTGAGCACATGCTCACCGATTGAGCTATTATCCTTCATCTTGCAGGCAAAGAATCTTGTTGGAGGTCTCATACCTCTCAACACGGGCACGAGCCTGAGATCCCAATTTCAGCTCTTAGAACATCTCATATGTTCCGTGACGTTCAAAGCGTTTTGGAGCCTCAATTCTAAGCCGTAATGCATGACGCACTGAACTATCAAGTAGTCATTAGAACGTGCATGTCAGATGTTCACAACATCTACAGACTACGCTTGAGGGGGTGGCCCACCGAGCGGTGCATTAAGGACATAAGC
Source organism: Elymus sibiricus (assembly GCA_039707655.1). Taxonomy (NCBI): domain Eukaryota; kingdom Viridiplantae; phylum Streptophyta; class Magnoliopsida; order Poales; family Poaceae; genus Elymus; species Elymus sibiricus. The sequence goes on from CM077665.1 coordinate 364,196,385, forward strand.
CTTCTGTGCAGCAATGAGGACAATCCTCAAATCACGGACCCAGTCCGCATTATTTCTACCATCATCTTTCAACTTTATTTTCTCTAGGAACGTATAAAAAAACACAGGGGAGCTACATCGCGAGCTATTGATCTACAACATAATTTAGCAAAGACAACTTTAGACTATGTTCATGATGAGGAGTTTAGTTAATCATATTACTTAAAAAACTCCCACTCAAATTGATATCCTTATGGTCATTCGAGTGTCACATGATCCAAATTCACCAACCCAAGTCCGATCATCACGTGAGACGAGGTGGTTTCAATGGTGAACATCTTCATGTTGATCATATCTACTATATGACTCATGTTCGACCTTTCGGTCTCTTGTGTTCCGAGGCCATGTCTGTACATGCTAGGCTCATCAAGTTTAACCCGAGTGTTCCGCACATGCAACACTGGCTTGCACCCGTTGTATGTGAACGTAGAGTCTATCACACCCGATCATCACGTGGTGTCTCGAAACGACGAACTTTCGCAACGATGCACACTCGGGGAGAACACAATTTTATCTTGAAATTTTAGTGAGGGATCACCTTATAATGCTACCGTCGTCCTAAGCAAAATAAGATGCATAAAAGGATTAACATCACATGCAAATCATAAGTGACATGATATGGCCATGAACTTGTGCTTTTGATCTCCATCTTCACCGGCATGACACCATGATCTCCATCAACGTGTCGCCATGAGGTTGTCGCGCCAACTATTGCTTCTACAACTATTGCTAACTCATAGCGATAAAGTAAAGCAAAACAGCGAAAATAAATTAAAGACAACCCTATGGCTCCTGCCGGTTGCCGTACTCATCGACATGCAAGTCGTGATTATCTATACATAACATGATCATCTCATACATCACATATATCTCATCGTGTCATTGGCCATATCATATCACAACATACCCTGCAAAAACAAGTTAGACGTCCTCTAATTGTTGTTTCATGTTTTACGTGGCTGCTATGGGTATCTAGCAAGAACGGTTCTTACCTACGTAAAATCACAACGGTGATACACAAATTGCTATTCAACCTTCTCAAGGACCGCCTTTGTCGAATCCGATCCAACTAAAGTGGGAGAGACAGACACCCGCCAGCCATCTTTATGCAAGAAAGTCACATGTCAGTTGATGGAACCTGTCTCTCGTAAGCGTACGAGTAAGGTTGGTCCGGGCCGCTTCATCCCACAATACCGCTGAATCAAGAAAAGACCAAGGGAGGAAGAAATCTAAGCATCAACGCCCACAAACTCCTTTGTGTTCTACTCATGATCTCATCTACGCATAGACCTAGCTCATGATGCCACTGTTGGGGAACGTTGCATGGGAAACAAAAAATTTCCTACGCACACGCAAGATCTATCCATGGTGATGAGCATCTATGAGAGGGAGAGTGGATCTACGTACCCTTGTAGATCGCTAAGCGGGAAGCGTTAAGAAACGCGGTTGATTTAGTCGAACGTCTTCGCGATCCAAATCGCAAGCCGTCCCACGATCCAATCACGATCCGTCCCGATCTAGCGCCGAACGGACGGCACCTCCGCGTTCAGCACACGTACAGCTCGATGACGATCTCTGCCTTCTTGATCCAGCAAGAGGGAGCGGAGAGGTAGATGAGATCTCCAGCAGCACGACGGCGTGGTGGTGGTGGTGGTGGAGTTATCCCGACAGGGCTTCGCCTAAGCACTACCGGAATCTATTTGGTGGAGGAACTAGAGAATAGGGAACTAGCACGTGGCTGTGTGTTTTGGGGCGCTATTCCTCTAGTATATATAGGAGGGAGAGGGAGGAGCAAGCCTCCCTAGGGTTTCCCCTAGGGGTCGGCCGAACCAGGGCAAGGAGGAGCCCAATCCACTTCCTACTAGGAAGTGGATTCATATTAGGAAGGAGTCCTATTCCTTCCTATCTCCACCTTTTTTCCTCTTGGGCATATGGGCCCTTATGGGGTCGGTTCCCCAGCCCATTAGGGGCTGGTGCGCCACCTCTTGGGCCCATGTGCCCCCCCGGGGTGGGTGGGCCCCACCCGGTGGACCCCCGGAACCCATTCGTCACTCCCGGTACACTACCGGAAATACCCGAAACTTTTCCGGAACCCAAATACCACTTTCCTATATATAAATCTTTACCTCCGGACCATTCCAGAGCTCATCGTGACGTCCGGGATCTCATCCGGGACTCCGAACAACCTTCAGTCACCAACACATATATCTAAATACTATTGAAACGTCACCGAACGTTAAGTGTGCACACCCTGCGGGTTCGAGAACTATGTAGACATGACCGAGACACCTCTACGGTCAATAACCAATAGCGGGACCTGGATGCCCATATTGGTTCCTACATATTCTACGAAGATCTTTATCGGTTGAACCTCTATGTCAAGGATTCAGTTAATCCCGTATGCTGTTCCCTTTGTTCTTCGGTATGTTACTTGCCCGAGATTCGATCGTCGGTATCTCTATAACTAGTTCAATCTTGTTACCGACAAGTCTCTTTACTCGTTCCGTAATACAAGATCCCGTGGCTAACTCTTTAGTCACTTTGCTTGCAAGGCTTATTGTGATGTTGTATTACCGAGTGGGCCCTGAGATACTTCTCCGTCACACGGAGTAACAAATCCCAGTCTTGATCCATGCCAACTCAACAGACACCCTCGGAGATACCTGTAGAGCATCTTTATAGTCACCCAGTTACGTTGCGACGTTTGATACACACAAGGTACTCCTCCGGTGTCAGTGAGTTGCATGATCTCATGGGCATAGGAACATATACTTTGACATGCAGAAACAATAGCAATAAACTGACACAATCATATGCTACGTTCATAGTTTGGGTCTTGTCCATCACATCATTCTCCTAATGATGTGATCCCGTTATCAAATGACATCTCATGTCTATGACTAGGAAACCTTGACCATCTTTGATCAACGAGCTAGTCCATTAGAGGCATACTAGGGACACAATGTTGTCTATGTACCCACACATGTATTTGAGTTTCCAATCAATACAATTATAGCATGGATAATAAACGATTATCATGAACAAGGAAATATAATAATAACCATTTTATTATTGCCTCTAGGGCATATTTCCAACAAACATGTGATCATGCCAAGTTGTCTTGGGTGGAAGCAGAATCAGTTTTTCATGTTAAGAAGCCACATTTCCATCCACACACTTGGACCACTGATTTCCTTGATGCTAGTTTGGTGTCAAAGGAGGATGCTGCTATTGCCATCACAGTGATATGGGCTATTTGGTGTAGTTGCAATAGATTTAATCATCATGGAGAGAGGTACCAGCCAAAGCGCTCAATGGAGGTTATATCAGAGATCATGAGGGCACTAGAAAGCCCCTGGCAAGGCATGCACCTCCTATGCACTATCCACAACGATGGGAGGCTCCGGTGCCTGGTTCTGTCAAGCTCAATGTGGATGGCGCTATTGACGCATCCAACAGTAAAGGCGACATTGATCCTCTAACTCCGAAGATATTGGCATGTAGAGATGCGATTCTACTGGCTAGGGAGAAGAACTATCAACATGTGATAGTGGAGACAGATTGCCTCAATGCAGTCTAGCTGTGGGAAGGAAGACTAAAGGGCAAATCAAAGGGGTACCACATCTTCGAAGAGATGCAGGAGGAGTTGTTTTACTTTAAGGGATTCGCGCTTCGTTACGCTAGTCGTATAGTAAATTATGTCGTCATATTTGTGCTAAGGAAGTTTTAGTTGTAGAGCATGTTGCTACACACTGTAATGTATCCCTGGTTTTTTGAGTTGCGTTGTGCACTCATATATGCTACCGTTGAATGAATAAAATCCGTAGGGTGGAGTTTTTCAAAAAAATATATCATGTAGTATCAAAGATGGCATGACACTTTGTTGCTGTATTTTCTTCTATTCTCGCGTTTTAGAAATCATACGAGTCACTCATAGAGGCCCTAGTATTGGAAAAGACAAGTGGGTCCCAATCTCCATGGAGCAAGAATTTCAATGTAAGAACTGGAACACAATTTTGATAAGAGAAATTATGTTCTTTTTTTTGTACATGCAGATATTCACTATGGACCAGGAATTCCTTAAGAAAATGAGGTACTTTGTTATCAAAAATTTATGAAACATGCGAACATGATATTTTAGCTTTTGAAATTCCAGCTTCTGTTGAGCTCAGAAGCCAAAAGACTGCCCTCTAACGAGCCTTCCAAAAGAGAAACGCATCGTGGAAGACTCCCAAAAGAAACGATTTGCCAGACCAGTCGAGAGACATCGATGCATTTTTTTTCTCATGGCCGAATTCATTAAAAAATATGTTGATTTGTTAAAAAAATTGACCAATTTTCTAGCCACGTCCTTGCCATAATACCTCCCGCATTAACCGTACGTTCCTCAAACTCGCCCTCCCCCCTTTCCCATCCCCATCATATCCTCCCAAATCACCTTCATGCCCAAGCTCGCTCTCCCTCACGACCCGACATCAATTCACCATGATTTAGCCACCCCCTTTGACCCTGAGATTCACCGCCCCGGTGTGCCAATCTGTCTCGTGATTGCACTCGGTATTATCCACAACACGCCCAAGGAAGAAACTCCCCCCTCAGTCATCCCAGGCATCTATGGTACTTTTGTTCCTCGCCTTCTCCTGTCCACTTATGAACATCATTGAAGGCCACGAGGGGAGAACCATGCATTCTTGTGCCGTCGTCAACTTACCATGTGTGGTTGTGTTATGCTTCTAACATTGTAGATGGTCCTATGGCATCCTTGCATGGACGCTCAACATGCATCACGGAGGATCATGAAGGTATGGGAGCTCGTGTGACTGGCTACATGAAACCACACCCCACATCCTAACCCAAACTACTTTGTTGTTATTGGAAATATGCCCTAGATGATGCTAGAACAATCATAAAGTATTGTTTTATTTCCATGTTCATAATTAATGTTTTTTATTCATGCTATAGTCACAATGGTTCTTGAATGTGAGATTCGGAGGAAAACTCGGCTGCATATGTGGAAACATAAACACCAAGTAGTTCCCCAGTCTTTCCTCTAAGACTAACTCATATGTTGTATGATGATCTTGTTGTCCTAATCATAGGGAATTATTAAAGTAACAGGGATGTCAACAACAATGGGAGCACAATGTTAGCAGAACAATGGTGCCGGATAGACACAACTAATGAAGGGATCACATCGTCACTATGTTATAAGTATAATCATATGAAGTTTTAACATATGCTCACCTTAGACCATGAGAATGTCATGTATCTTCATGCCAAACAGTTACTTTGGAGTTGTCAAATGTTACTCATAACTGGGTGATTGTAATAGTAACTTTTGGGTACACAGAGAAGTATGTCTACGTACTCGATGGCTCAAGACTAGGATTTGCTCATCTGAAGATGGAGAGATAATATCTCAGCCCTATCGGAATTACGGTATCCATCATCAGCTGGCCAGACACAACGTGATATGATCACGGGGATAATAGACTTCAGAGAGGAGAAAAGACAACAAAACCGGTAACGGGGATAACTTGGTATTGTGAACATGGTGTTGCTTCACAAGGATAAGACACAAAGTCTCACCTCGGTTTTTTATGTATCACGAAGCAAAGGAAATTGTGTATGCAAAAAAGGTCCGCTCAGTAAAATAGCTTCGTGTGTATGTTGGCATCATTATGGATGTTCAAAGCCCGCTCATGATTATTGACTAAAATGTGTTCCGTGTTCATGTTTGCATATTTACCGAACCTGTAGAATCACATGCTTAATGGTGATTGGTTTGGCAAAGTACTATACTTCATAGGAGCTTGATAGAAAGGCAACCATAAATGTTTTGGGTAATTCAAAGGTCCCAGTGATATCGGAAAAGTTCTGGAGGTGCCCGGGAAGGTCTCAAAAGGCCCTAGAAGGTCATGGAAGATTATGGAAGGTCTAAAGCCTTCCAGAAGGTACTAGAAAGTCCAAGTGGGTCGCCCCTTTGGTGGCACCAAGGGGAAACAACCACATGGGCCACATAGGCCCATATTAGTGCGCTCCCTCCCAACTTGGGTGAAAGGACGTGGATGTCGCCTAGAGGGGGGGGGTGAATAGGCGCTTTCAAATAATTACGGTTTAGGCTTGAACAAATGCGAAATAAAACTAGAGTTTAATTTGTCAAGCACAAAACCTAAAACAACTAGGCTCACCTATGTGCACCAATAACTTATGCTAAGCAAGATAAACAACTATGTGATAACAACATATATAACAAGAATCACTATGGCTATCACAAAGTAAAGTGCATAAATAAATGGCTCGGGTAAGAGATAACCGAGGCACGCAAAGACGACGATGTATCCCGAAGTTCACACCCTTGCAGATGCTAATCTCCATTTGGAGTGGTGTGGAGGCACAATGCTCCCCAAAATGCCACTAGGGCCACCGTAATCCTCACGCCCTCGCACAATGCAAGATGCCATGATTCCACTAAGGGACTCTTGAGGGTGGTCACTGAACCCGTACAAATGGCAACGCTTGGGGGCGGTCACCGAACCCGTACAATTGGCAACCCTTGGGGGCGGTCACCGGTACCCGTACAAATTGCTTGGGACAATCTCCACAACCTAATTGTAGACCGCAACACTTGCCTAGAGCTTTGCACCACAATGATTGAGCTCCGAGACACCACCAACTGTATAGGGTGCCAAAGCACCCAAGAGGAACAAGCTCTAGGGTGCTCAAACACCCAAGAGTAATAAGCTTCTCAACTTTTCACTTCCACGTATCACCATGGAGAACTCAAACCGATGCAACTAATGTAATGGCAAGAACACACGAAGTGGTCAAGTCCCTCACTCCCAACCACCACAATAACAAAAGCTACGGACAAATGTGAGAGGAAGAACAGGGAGAACACAAAGAACTCCAAGATCTAGATCCAAGGGGTTCCCCTCACATAGGGGAGAAAATGATTGGTGGAAACATAGATCTAGATCTCCTCTCTCTTTTCTCTCAAGAACTAGCAAGAATCATTGGAGAGATTGAGAGATAGCAAGCTCGAAGAAGGTCAACAATGGGGGGGGGGACACGGACTCAAAGGATTAGAACTATTGAGGAAGAAGACCCCCTTAAATAGGTGTGTGTGTGGGGGGGGGGGAATCCAACCGTTATCCTACAACCCACAATAAAACGGTACTACCGCTTAAGCGGCAGTTCCAGGAGTAGCAGAGTGAGCACGTGAAGTGCTGGGGTAGTAACGCCGCCGGAGCGGTACTACCGTCCATCAATCAGCGGTACTACCACTTAGGAACACCTGGTACAAAGGAACAATGGTACAGAGAGGCACGAGAGCGGAAGTACCACACGAAGCGGTACTACCGTCCTAGTACCACTCTAGTACCGTGAATGCTGAAAGGGCAACAGAAACTTGCACATAAGGTATTTCCTAAGCAGTACTAGGAGCGGTAGTAGACAACGGAAGTACCGCTTAAGTGGTACTATCGGGATACTACCGTCCTACTACCGCTAAAGGAATATAGGCAACAGAATGTTGCATAGAAGATATTTCCCAAGCGGCAGTAGCAACGACAGTCCATAGCAGAAGTACCACCTAGGCGGTACTACCGTGGTGCCGAGCGGTACTACCGCTTGGGTGCTGAAAACTTGCCCAGATAAAACAGATGGATCCTCTAAGAGTAAAACTGTAAGAACTTATGCATACGAGTTCCGAACTGAGCAAACTCAAGCTTGTTGGATAGAGGACGACAAATACTATCCAAATAGCGAAGACCCTTCCTGAATTGCCAATTCAGAATGGAGAATAATTTGAGAATAAATTGCCAATAGGATAAGGAAGAGACCCTTCGTAAATATGAACCGGCAAAATCTCCAACACCGAAACCGCAAAGATGATGCAAACGGAATCCATTTTCGATGAACTCGAGCTTAGTCATGAAGATGACCATAAGTTCCAAAACTCATATGGAGAAAACCCAAACAAGAACCAAGAAAGATGATGATGCCAAGAATGCAATGGTTTGAGCTATCTAAGAATCATACGATCAAGCTAATCACTCGAGAGCCCCCCTTGATAGTACGACAATCGATCATATAACCCGGTCTCCCAACTAACACCATAAGACCGGTAAAATAGAAAACCTATCAAGGACAAACCTTTGCCTTGCACATAGTCGACTTGAGCTAGATGATGTGTCCTTTTCAAGATGGACCACCTTTCTTGATTGCACCGACTCGTTGAAGGCTAGTAGATTGCTCCCCATACTCCACTATGGATGAGCCTCTCTTCAGCGCATCTTCACATGTTCATTGTCACCACAATGGACGACAAGCTTCAAGCATGATATCTTCGTGATGCTCCACTTGAACTTGCACACTGCAACCTTGATGACGATCACCACTTGATGTCATCCTACATAGGTTGTATGAGATCTTCCTATCAACACAATCCCATGGGAAAGATACCTAACCCCACAAAGAGACCTCACAAAAATCATGGGTTAGTACACAAAGCACAATGGACAATGCTTACCATTCCATAGGATCACTTGATCCTTCTCGGTGCATCTTCTACGCTTTGTGTGTTGATCAACTTGAATCACTCTTTGTACTTAGTCTTGATCAACCTTGTATCTTGTATTCTCTCTTCAAACAGATGATTTCTTGAAGATAAACATGAATGATCACACAATATTCTTTGTCAAGACATACTTGCAATAAGCTCAACTCTCACATGACCAATCTTTGGATAGCACCTTGGTCACACATATTCTTCTTCTAATAGCCTTGAAACCAACAAATGGTCTTCAAGCAATGCCTATGGACAAACCCTTCAAATATAACTCAAGGCAACCGTTAGTCCATAAGGATTTACATCAATTACCAAAACTAACCATGGGGGCACCATGCTCTTTCATTGGGGGGCAAGGCAACTTGTGGCGTGAGAGAAGGAGATCGGGGAGGATCCCGTCCCTTGTGCTCTGACCCTAGGAGGGGGACTACCCCCTACCCAAGCCACACTGCCCTTCTCCTCTTATAAATAAAGGGGAGGGGTGACAGTGCATATTCCTGTGAGTACCCTCGATAGGGTAACTAGCGTGGCTGGAAGTCACAGATCGGAGGTCACAAGGGGAATTTACCCAGGTCCAGGCCTCCATTGAGAAGTAATACCATACATCCTCCTTGTTGTTTATTGATGACGAATATTTTCACACCCTGTGTTTTAACTCATATTACTAAGTTAACATAGCTCAAAACTTAGGGCCAATTAAAACTTTTTGTGTGCTTATGATGCTTGACATGATTGTTGATTGCTTGTTTGCTTGCTTGTGTTTTAGTACATAGGATTCCTCCTACCCTCAAGAACTCTTTTCCTTGATCCAAACTCTTGTCCAATGATCATACCATGTGTATAGGACCTAAAAATCTTTTTATCAAATATTATTTTGGCCAAAAAGCATTTTATTAATTTAGGTTTTCAAAACCCCCTGAATTGAGGTTTGTACTACAAGTCCTCAAATTGGGTGGAATGTTTTGCCCCAAAAACTTTATTTGGATCCTACCATATATAAGACTTCCCAAAACCACCAAATACTATTTTTAAAGATTATTTTTCTATTTTATTTAAAGGCTTTTTCTTAAGGATAGAAATGGTCTTTTATAGGGAAAAAATATTTTTATGCTTTAAAAATATTTGAGAAAATTTAGGGAAACTCACTAGACATATATTTTCCATATATATGAGTTTCAACACATGGTCATGTTCAACATAATGGGCAAAACCCTCCAAAACCCTTTCTGCTTAAATCAAGCATTTGAAATAGTTCTATAGGAAATATTCTCAATAAAATCCAGGAAAATTCCAGCAAGTAACCCATGCTATATGTGATGATCTTGAAAAGTTTCATCTCAATCCCAATTGATTTGATTCTCCAAAATATTCCAAAACCATTCCTGTCCAGAATCAAATTTGAACAACTTTACATTGTGAAGTTTCTCCTATTGACCTCAAACTTTGTGGACATGTTCTAATCCCTAAATAATGCTTATACACCAAGTGGTGCATTTAGGAGATTAGTTTAGCATGCCTAGATCTACAGAAATCTGATTCTGTTAATTTCTAGGGTTTACAAAGTTTACATTATGATCTTTCTTCAATCAAGCTCAAACTTGGTGATCAACCTTATTTCTACCTTCTATTTGATCCTGTTAAATCTCAAGGCAAGTAGAATTCATTTACTTCGCCAAACCATCATCAAACACCTTCTGGTCATTTCTAAAAGTCACTATTTTCACCATCTAACTTGTTCTCCTTGAGTCTAAATTTTTACCACAATACCTCCTAGTGCCCATTTACCTCCAGTAAGCTTTGCATGGCCATAGCCCAATTATTGGTGGGGTAAAACCTCACATTTCCCCTCTGGACAGCAGGGTTGCCAGCTCTTTTTACCTCTCCTCTTGCTTCTACCCCACCCCTCCTCTACCAGAGCATCCTAGGAGCATCCCTGCATCCCCCAAGAGCAAGTGAACAAGGTGGGCACGACCAGATCACGTGCTGCATGCCATGGCATGCAATATGCACACTCTGGAGCGCGCTACAGTGCGCCCCCGCACTGTAGCCGCCCCCAATCCAGGGCCCGACCACCTCGGGCCTCTCCAACGTGTCCCCCGAGACCGCCTCGACGTCCTCAACACGGCAGCTGGTCGGCCCCCTCCTCTCTCCCCCTCTGCGGGCCTCTCCTCGCACACGCATGGCGCCACCCGAGCGCACCAGTGAGCATGCTCACACGCGCGACGACCTGGTCCTCGCCCGCTCCTTCTCTCCCTCTTCCCAGTTGTGGACGACATCCACCAACACCCCGAACACGCTCCCGCGGCCCCCCGTGCCCTCCAGCGACGACGGTGACCGAGCCAGCACACGAGCTCGCGGTGCATTGTCGCCCTCTCTATAAGAAGCCGCCCCCGAGCCCCTACTGTCCCCCTTAGCTCTCTCTCCCTCTCACCAACCTCCCAGCTCCCCTCGATCGCCCTCATGCCCTCTGCATCGACGACAATGGCCGGAGCTTTGCGGGCAGCCCCTTCTCAAAATTAGTGCTCCCTGGCCCCCCTCCTCTCTCCCGAGCCTCACCTAGCCCCTCCCGCGCCTCCACCCTTCTCCCCGTGACCCATTTCTCTCCTCCCGACGGCCGCAGCACCGTGCCCACCATGGCCAGCGGCATCCTCCGCCGTGGTGGAAGCCGTGCTCGGCCGCGACATCTCCTGTTCCCGAGGGCAGCCCAGGCACACGCGACACCCCGCCCTGAGTGCTCCGGTGGCCGGAGCATCACCGAAGGTGGCCGGAGCCACCGGATCGGGCGCCGGCGTGCGCTCGGCCCTGCCTCCCCTGCCATGCCCTGGCTCGAGCGGGAGGTGGGAGAAGGCCTGCCGACGGGGCCCGCCTGTCGGCCGCCCAAAGGCCGGGCCCGACATTTTTAAGTGGAAACGGCCTCAGCCCTTTGCGCATTCCCGCGGCGGAAGCGGCTTTCTGGATATACGCCTTCGGTGTCGCCCACCAGGCCGAGCCACTAGGCCGGCCCAGTTGATGTCCCGCGCCCTGTGCGCAGTTTAGTCATTTGGTAATTCCTTTTATCTTTTTCTTTTTTCAGAGAGTTCAATAATCCATATTATATTCATTTGAACTCCAAATTTTGTGATTCAAATTCCTACAGATTCCTAAAATCTTGTCCTATCCAAATATGTGCATTGCACATTTTTACTGCAAACTTTTCAGTATAGTTCGTACTCAAATTCATATTTGAACTATGAAGTGCCCCACTTGTAAAATCCCTAGAGGATTCATATCAACTCCAAATGCAGTGACTCAAAATCCTAGGTGCATCTAAAATCATGTCTTAGGATGTGAACATTTTTCCTTGCACTTATTCTGCTATGTCAAATATTGGACCATTTCTTCATATATGATCCACTTTGCAAATCCCTAGAATATTCATACCAACTCCAAACCCAGTAGTACCAATTCCTAAAAGCTTCTAAATTCATGCCCTATTTAATGAGTGCCTCCACTCATTTTTACAAAAATGCATTCTGTGAATCCCTTATAGGGTCATCATTTCCTTCATTCCCATCCTATTGGCCTTTCAAAAAATCCCTATTGATGCAACTCAAGTAGATCCTCCTTAGGTATTTTTCTTGAGACCAAAGATGTCAAAGAGAAATAAAACTCCTATTTATAGAGCACTTTTATTTCTCTGCTTGTTGTGTTGCTCATTGTGATTGTTTCCGGCGATAGTTAACGAAGTAGCCGAAGTGCTCGGAGTTGGACGAGAAGCGTGTGAAGACCTTGAAGACGTTGCTAAGCCAGGCAAGCAGCCCTTTGACCATGAATATGAAACCCTTTTATTGCATGGCATATAGCACTTTATTTCGTGATGTTGATCATGTGATGTGGTGACCACTTCGGTGGGATGCCTCCGATACATTTACCGTTGATACTTGCATCATGCATGACCCTACCTCCTTATGAGGGTTGTGCGGGTGGGAGTAGATAGGATGCTTAGTAGATGCCACACAAACGGGACGGGGATATGAATGGTGATGGAAACAAAAGTATTTTCAAAAACTCCATCGGGTGCCACTAATGCCCGAGGGAGATGTTGATGAGCTAGGTAACCACTTGATAAAGAAGTGGTGTACCGGAGCGAGTGAGTGTGTGGGTTTTCGAAAACGGATTAGATTTAAGATTTGTCGACCGTCCCAACCTTACATGCACAACCACGATACCCCTTATGGGACGGGGCTTTGTTGATTACTTTGGTCGATACTAGCAGGGAGCCCGCATTACTAGTGGCGGGAGAGTATGAGTTACTGTCTCGATACGAGGTCGTGCCTGGTAGGGCGACCATGTGTTGTCTTTACTGGCACTGGGCACACCGTTGTGTTCCTTCATGGATGGTACTATGTGGAGCGATGCTCGTGTTGTGTACATCATGAAGACACGGACCAACGAGTGGACTCTTTGTTTAGTGTCGTCAGGCGAAAGGCATTGTTGGGGTTCTTACCTCGGGTATGTAATATACCGCGAGTCGTGGATGACATGGAAGTTCCCCGAGTCTTGTGGGTAAAGTGTGCAACCTCTACAGAGCGTAAAACTATTCAAACAGTCGTGTCCACGGTCAAGGACAGTTGGGTGGTGCTGCTTAGACTATGTCTAGATGTTTTCTCAAAAATTGGTGTGTGTGTGTGTGTGTGTGACAAAAGATGATACTTGAGTTAAGTCGGATGACTTGACATGATGAGTGAACATGAGATGTTCAACCCCTGCTTATGACAATATCTATAACTTGTTCATATGGATATCTTCCAACTGTTGATGTAGGGGAACGTTGCATGGGAAACAAAAAATTTCCTACGCACACGCAAGATCTATCCATGGTGATGAGCATCTACGAGAGGGAGAGTGGATCTAGATACCCTTGTAGATCGCTAAGCGGGAAGCGTTAAAAAACGCGGTTGATGTAGTTGAACGTCTTCGCGATCCAAATCGCCGAGCGTCCCGCGATCCAATCACGATCTAGTACCGAACGGACGGCATCTCCGCGTTCAGCACACGTACAGCTCGATGATGATCTCCGCCTTATTGATCCAGCAAGAGGGAGCAGAGAGGTAGATGAGTTCTTCGGCAGCGCGACGGCGCGGCGGCGGTGGTGGTGAAACTATTCCAGCAGGGCTTCGCAAAGCGCTGCTGAAAACTAGAGGAATCAATCTATCGGGAGAGAGGGCTGCACTATGGCCTTTTTGGATTGAAGTGCTTTTGCCCTCTCTCCCTCTAGTATATATAGGAGGGAGGGGAGGGAGGCCAGCGCCCTAGGGCCACCCCTTAGGTGCGGCCGCAAGGAGGAGGAGGTGCAGGAGTCCACCTCCAATCCTACTCCTAGTAGGATTCCTTCCTTTCCCCCACTTGGACTTTCCTTTCCCTCAAGCCCAGCCGCATAGGCCTTCTTGGGCCGGACGCCCAGCCCACTGGGGGCTGGTGCGCCACCCTCAGGTCCATGTGACCTACTTGGGGTGTGGTGGGCCCACTTGGTGGACCCCCGGAACCCATTCGTCACTCCCGGTACACTGCCGGAAATGCCCGAAAGTTTTCCGGAGTTCAAACACCACCTTCCTATATATCAATCTTTACCTCCGGACCCTTCCGGAGCTCCTCATGATGTTTGGGATCTCATCTGGGACTCCGAACAACCTTCGGTCACCACCACACACAACTCTATACTACCGAAACATCACCGAACCTTAAGTGTGCAGACCCTGCGGGTTCGAGAACTATGTAGACATGACCGAGACAACTCTATGGTCAATAACCAATAGCGGGACCTGGATGCCCATATTGGTTCCTACATATTCTACGAAGATCTTCATCGGTTGAACCTCTATGTCAAGGATTCAGTTAATCCCGTATGCTGTTCCCTTTGTTCTTCGGTATGTTACTTGCCCGAGATTCGATCGTCGGTATCTCTATACCTAGTTCAATCTCGTTACCGGCAAGTCTCTTTACTCGTTCCGTAATATAAGATCCCGTGGCTAACACTTTAGTCACATTGCTTGCAAGGCTTGTTGTGATGTTGTATTACCGAGTGGGCCCTGAGATACCTCTCCGTCACACAGAGTAACAAATCCTAGTCTTGATCCATGCCCACTCAACAGACACCCTCGGAGATACCTGTAGAGCATCTTTATAGTCACCCAGTTACATTGTGACGTTTGATACACACAAGGTATTCCTCCGGTGTCAGTGAGTTGCATGATCTCATGGTCATAGAAATAGATACTTGACATGCAGAAAACAATAGCAATAAACTGACACGATCATATGCTACGCTCATAGTTTGGGTCTTGTCCATCACATCATTCTCACAATGATGTGATCCTGTTATCAAATGACATCTCATGTCTATGGCTAGGAAACCTTGACCATCTTTGATCAACAAGCTAGTCAACTAGAGGCATACTAGGGACACAGTGTTGTCTATGTATCCACACATGTATCGGTGTTTCCAATCAATACAATTATAGCATGGATAATAAACGATTATCATGAACAAGGAAATATAATAATAACTACTTTTATTTTTGCCTCTAGGGCATATTTCCAACAGTTGATGCATGCTTACATAAGTTATTTGATCATGTCACTGCACTCAAAATTAGCTTTCTGCAAAATTACCTACTTAGTGCTATATCATGCATTGTTATTGCCTTGTTCCAAACATGGGTTGCTTGCGAGTACATTCAAAGTACTCATTGGCTTGCCACTGGTTATTTTATTGGCCAGGCATGGATGACCAGGTTATGCTAAAGATTACCTTGGTGACGTACGTGCGAGCTAGGACGCTTCCTAGTCAGAATGCATGTAGGGTTAAGGCAGATGGCATGGGTTCACGCTATTGTTGAAGATTTCCGCTGCAAGTTTATGAAGACTAGGCCTTAAGGGCCATATTCGAGTAAAACGGTATGTAATGGATGTAAGACTCTTGTTATTCAGTTTATGTCTGTTCAGTGAGCATTGACTCTGGGATGACTATGCACGTACATTCGGTGATCACGACTTATGAGTCGGGGTCCCCACAGATATACCTCGTGCGATGAATTACAATGGGATGAATGAGATACTACTGAGAGTTGTTCTACCCGAGAGTAGATGGTAATTAGAGCTCCCTAGCCTCCGCTTAGCCTCCTTAATTTTCATCAACAAAATAATGTCACCATGATTAAGACTGGATAGGTCAAGTTGACTGGCATGAAGACAATTGAACAAGTACAATAGCCCATTCTTGATGACATCCTAGAAATTCTGATAAAATTCTGCGGGGAAGCTATCTAGTCCTGGAGCTTTGTTATATTCCATTTGGAACACTGCATCTCTCACCTCCTCTTCATAGAAAGGTCCCGTGAGTATATCGTTGTCTTATGCCATAACTTGTGGAATATTAACTGTTCACGTCTCGTCAAGGGTGAATTTTCCTTTATTTGGTGTACAAAAAGGAGATTTGAAGTATTTCACGACATAACTTTTGAGCTCTGCCTGACCTTCGATCCGCTCCTTCTCGTGTTGGAGACTAAAAATACATTTCTTCCTATGTCGCCAATCGGCGACCAATTGAAAGTATCGTGTATTATTGTCTCCCTTCAAAATGAAGTCACCTTTAGATCTTTGGTAATATTTTATTTCCACATCTCACAAAAGATGTGAAATCTTCTCATTGGATTGATTCTTTAATTCATCGTCTCTGCGATTTGTCGAGGTCGTCAAAAATGGTGGAGAGGCGTTGCTTTTCTTTTTTTATACATCCCATTGGTCTGTTTTACCCATTCAGATAGGTATTGCCTCATGGACCTTATTTTAAAGTTCCATCTCTGAATACTTTACAACCAATGGCAGGCCTATCCCATACATTCTTGATTATGTCTGCAAAATCCTCTTGGTGCAACCATCCCAATTCGAACTTGAAAGGGCGGCGAGCGGGTGGGCTGGTAGACTTAAAATCAAGAATGATAGGTACATGATCCGGTAATGCCTTGATGCGCTCTAGGGCCCATACGATGACCAATGGAAATTTGATCTCCCACACAGTATTCATGCGTACCTGTCGGCCCAGTGGGAGCACGGGTACCACGGCCCGTCTGCCGGCCTAGTCAGGAGGCGACACTCGGCCGGCCCAAGAAGGTTGAACCCCCTCCTTCCTCTCCCAAGAGATTTGCCTTGCGAGGGACAAGGCCTCTTGCACGAGGCAAATCCCTGCCAAGGTAACTTGGCGGGCGCAAGCGCCTCGTGAGGCCTCCCTCACTGGGTAGCTTCGCGAGGCAGTTTATACGGGACCAGCCGCAGGGGCGTGACCCCCTCCCCAAAGGTGATTACCCTGATGTCATGATGAGGACAGAGGGGGAAGGCAGGACAGTTTCCATTCTGGTGATAAGGGAGGCAGTGGAGCCCGCCTCCCCCAAAGCAAGTCCCAAAGTGTTTCCCCTTTGATGCAAGAGGATCAAGACGGATCGGCGCTGCAGGACGGAGGTCATCACCGAGCCCACCGGTGCGTCACGAAGACTACTTTAGCTGGCGGAGACCACCTTTTGTCAGGATAGGACTGAGTTCATGTCCCCCTTTGAATTGCCGCCCTGTGGCCACCCTTTCCCGCCTCTGTTTTCGGGGAAGAGGACCAAGGCACTACAAAGGGGGCAGGGCTGCCTCCATGTAAGGGGATCGACTCACTTCCTCTCCCCAAGACCTCGTGTACCTCGTGCACAACTCTCTCACAAAAGAGCAATCCAATACAAAGCAGGAGTAGGGTGTTACACCTCCATGGTGGTCCGAACCTGGGTAGCTCGCGTGTCCTTGTCGTCTCCGGCGAGCAGCATCGAGCTCGTCGTCGATTCTCTCACGTTCGTTGTCGACTTGTAGGTTGCTAGGCCAAGCCCCCTAGTGTTCGAAACTTACTCACGGAGAAGTTCTTGGACACAGATCCCAAACTCCGACATTTGGCGCGCCAGGTAGGGGGACTTTCCGTCTTCGCACCTTCGACCTCGACATGGACGAAGCCGCCGCTCGCCGTGGACGCGCTGGACGCCAAGCTGCTGCCAGGGTCCACGCGGCGCCTGTCGCCCGTGGCTCCCCGGGGTGGCGCCCTCGCGCCGCCACCGAGCTGGTGGGAGAGCGTGCCGCCTCCTCCGCCCACCCATCGATGAACGAGCAGGCGCGTTGCCACTCCGTCGCCACCTCTTAGCTCACACACCACGACGACCCCACGCCCAACACCGCTCTGCTCATGGCGCAGGAGCTGCTGCGCTACCGCCCCTCCGAGGACGCCTACGAAGCCTGGCTCAGGCGCATCACCGAGCTCGTCGACGCCGCACATATGGCCCAGCACCCTCGCGGTCCCTGCCTGCTCCGCCGTCGAACGCTGGCCGTGCGGAGCACGACGCTTCTCCTCCTCCTCCACCGCCAGCTCGTCGTGCGGTCGAGAGGCGCCCCGAGGTGCATGCTCTGGTTCCGTCCCATGAGTCGTCTGCGGCAGTCGGCAACGACGACAGCTGCCAGATTGTACGCCACACGCGCGTCCCTCGAGAAGGCTCCCAACCACCAGGACGTCGCTCCGGCGGGGCGCCAGGGCCGTGCGGCCCCTAAAGGAGGCGCATCCACCACCAGGGGCTACCTGGCTCTCAAGCTCGAGCTGCACCACATGGTGTGGCCCGACAAGTTCAAGCCGGAGCTCCCTCCCCGTTAGGACGGAAGCACCAACCCCACGGAGTTCCTCCTGCTCTACACCCTCAGCATCCAGGCCGCGAGGGGAGACGAGCGGATCATGGCAAACTGGTTCCCCAAGGCCCTCATGGACGCTGCACGCTCGTGGCTCGTGAACCTCCCTGAGGCATCCATCTCCTCGTGGGACGACCTGCGCAAGCAGTTCATCGCCAACTTCACGGGCACAAGCGACCGCCCCCTCATGCTCAATGACCTGCGGGCCGAGCGCTAGCGCCCAGGTGAGTCCCTTCGTAAGTTCGTCCAATGTTTCAGCCAGGTGCGCAACAGGATCCCGAAGGCCTCAGCCGCCGCCATCGTCTCCGCCTTCACCAACGGCATCACGGATGTGAAGATGTGCGAGAAGCTCTCCGTCAGGGACGAGCTCGACTCTGCGGTAAAGTTGTTCCTCCTCGCCGACCACTGCGCCAAGGCGGAGGAAGGGCGCCTCTCCCTCCAGGGCAACCCTGACGCAGAGCCTAGCGCCACGAAGTCCAAGGGCAAGGACGTCAAGCGCAAGGGCCCCATCATGCTTGCGGCATAGCCAGACGGCAAGCGCGGCAGCGGTGGCGTGGATGCCAAGAAGGATGGTCGCCCTTCTTGCGCCTACCACAACACTGACGTGGCTTGAGACTGCGTCGGTATTTCCCCAAACAGGAAGGGATGATGCAACACAGCTACGGTAAGTATTTCCCTCAGTTATGAAACCAAGGTTATCGAACCAGTAGAGAACCAAGCAACACTATGTAAACGGTACCTGCACACAAAGAACAAATACCTGCAACCCAACGCGTAAGAGAGGTTGTCAATCTCTCCACGGTAAAAAGATAGATTGGCTTGTATTAGATTGGATAAATAGTTCGCACAAGAACACAAAATAAAATATGCAAATAAAAAGTGCAGCAAGGTATTTTTGGGTTTTTGGAATAATAGATCTGAAAACAAATGCGGAAAAAGATAGATCGGAAAGCAATGTATTAAAAGAATAGACCTGGGGGCCGTAGATTTTACTAGTGGCTTCTCTCAAGAAAATAGCACACGGTTGGTAAACAAATTACAGTTGGGCAATTGATAGAAGATCAAATATTCATGACGATATCCAAGGCAATGATCAATATATAGGCATCACGTCCAAGATTAGTAGACCAAAACGATTTTGCATCTACTACTATTACTCCACACATCAACCGCTATCCAGCATGCATCTAGTGTATTAAGTTCATCGAAAACCGGAGTAATGCAATAAGAACAATGACATGATGTAGACAAGATCTATTCATGTAGGAATAGACCCCATCTTGTTATCCTTAATAGAAATGATACATGCGTGCCTCGCTGCCCCTTCTGTCACTGGGAGAGGACACCGCAAGATCGAACCCATCACAAAGCACCTCTTCCCATGGCAAGAAAAATCGATCTAGTTGGCCTAACTAAACCAAAGATTCAAAGAAGAAGTACGAGGCTATAAATAATCATGCATATAAGAGATCAAAGAAGACTCAAATAATATTCATGGATAGAAACTGATCATGAACTCAAACTTCATCGGATCCCAACAAACACACCACAAAATGTCATTACATCAAATAGATCTCCAAGATACCATTGTATTGAGAATCAAAAGGGAGAGAGGAAGCCATCTAGCTACTGCATACGGATCCGTAGGTCTATGGTGGACTACTCACACATCATCGGAGAGGAACCCATGAGGATGATGAACCCCTCCGTGATGGTGTTAGATTGGATCTCGTGGTTCTGGAACTTGCAGCGGCTGGAATTGTGTTTCGTCTCCTCCTCTAGGGTTTCTGGAATTTCTGAGGATTTATAGAGCCGAGAGGCGGTGGAAAAGACATCCGTGGGCCCCACGATACATCAAGGCGCGCCAGGGGCCTCTGGCGCGCCCTGGTGTATCGTGGGCCCCATGAGCCTCCCCCAAGGTGCTTCCTTGGCTCCCAAGTTATCTTCTGGTCCAAAAAAAATCTCCAAAAAGTTTCGTGGCATTTGGACTCCGTTTGGTTCTGATATTCTGCGAAGTAAAAAACAAGCAAAAAATAGCGACTGGCACTCGGCACTATGTCAATAGGTTAGTCACAAAAAATGATATAAAATTGCTATAAAATGATTATAAAACATCGAAGAATGATAATATAATAGCATGGAACAATCAAAAATTATAGGTACGTTCGAGACGTATCAGCATCTCCAAGCTTAATTCCTGCTCGTCCTCGAGTAGGTAAATGATAAAAACAAAAAATTTGAAGTGGAATGCTGCCTAACATGTTCATCACATATTATTTTCTTTTGTAGCATGGACATTTGGACTTTTAGATGGTTCAAAGCAATAGTCTAGTTTTGACATGAAGACTTTAATACTCAAGCATACCAACAAGCAACCATGTCTTTCAAAATGTCAGCACTAAAGAAAGTTATCCCTAGCCCATCATGCTCAATCATTGATCCATTCATGAAACACACTCGAATATTAGCTACACCCAATGCACAAGTATGATCATAGTGCCCCTAGTTGGTGCTTTATAAGAGAAGATGGAGACTCAAAATAAAAATAAAAATTGCATAAAGTAAATAGATAGGCCCTTCACAGAGGGAAGTAGAGATTTGTAGAGGTGCCAGAGCTCAAAGCTTCAATTGAGAGAGAAAAATATTTTGGGCGGCATGCCTTTCCTGTCAACGAAAATGACCGAGTAGTTCTCAATACTTTCCATGCTAGATATATCATAGGCGGTTCCCAAACATAAAATAAAGTTTATTCCTTTTTCCACCATTCTTTCACAATCCATGGCTAGCCGTATCCACGGATGCCTTCCATACCAACACTTTCCAAGGAATTTATTATTTGACAGCATAGAGTAAATTTCTTTTTTCATTTCGGGACATGGCATCCCTATTACCGCCGTACTCTCGTGCAATGACAAGTGAATAAACACTCATCTTGAGAATAACACATCTAGCATGGAAAAATATTGGCCACCCACTGCCGCTTCATGAGCGGTACGAGCACACAAAAAGGAAATTCATTTTGAAAATTAGAGATGTCACATACAAATTTGCTTGGAACGGCATGGAAATACCGCATATAGGTAGGTATGGTGGACTCATATGGCAAAACTGGGTTTAAGGATTTTGGATGCACAAGTAGTATTTCTACTTAGTACAAGTGGAGGCTAGCAAATAGATTGAGAAGCAACCAACCAAGAAACGGAAATTCACATAAAAGGGCATTAAGCATAACTAAAACCGAATAATGCACCACAAGTAGGATGTAATTTCATTGCATAACTATTGACTTTCGTGCTTGCATAGGGAATCACAAACCTTAACACCAATATTCTTACTAAAGCATAATTACTCACCAACATGACTCACATATTACTATCATCATGTCTCAAAACTATTACAAGGAATCAAGTTTAATTTGTCCAATGATCTTCATGAAAGTTTTTATTATATCCCTCTTGAATATCTATCACTTTGGGACTAGTTTCATATATTGCCATTGCTTTTGACAAGCTCAAATAAATTTAAGTGAAGAACATGAGCATAAAAATTTCATCTCTCAAAATAATATAAGTGAAGCATGAGAGAATTTCTTCAAAATTTACTAACTCTCAAATTAATCTAAGTGAAGCATGAGAGTATTTCTTCAAAAATTAAAGCACACCGTGCTCAAAAAGATATAAGTGAAGCACTAGAGCAATTCTATAGCTCAAAAAATTTAAGTGAAGCATATAGAGCAATTCTAACAAATCATAGCATAATTTTGGCTCTCTCAAATAGGTGTGTCCAGCAAGGATACTTGTGACAAACTAAAAAACAAATCAAGCAAAGACTCATATAATACAAGACGCTCCAAGCAAAACTCATGATATGTGACGAATAAAAATATAGCTCCAAGTAAAATACCGATGGTCGTTAGAAGAAAGAGGGGATGCCACTCGGGGCATCCCAAGCTTAGTTGCTTGTTTCTCCTTGGATATTATCTTGGGGTGCCATAGCATCCCCAAGCTTAGGCTCTTTTCACTCCTTATTCCTTCATCCATCGTGATCTCACCCAAAACTTGAAAACTTCAATCACACAAAACTTAACAAAACCTTCGTGAGACCCGTTAATATAATAAAGCAAATAACCACTCTAAGTACTATTGCAAACCCATTCATATTTTATTATTGCATTATATCTACTGTATTCTAACTTTACCATGGCTTATACCGTCCAATACAAACCATAGATTCATCAAAATAAGCACACATGCAACGAAAACAGAATCTGTCAAAAATAGAACAGTCTGTAGTAATCTGTACTCTAACCATACTTCTATAACTCCACAAATTCTGAAAAATTAGGACAACGTATGCAATTTTTATATAAATTGTGTGTAAAAAATTCAGAATTTGTCGTCGCTTCTTTGATTTTTGCAAATTCTGCCACTGGACGCAAAAGTTTCTGTTTTTCAACAAGATCAAACCAACTATCACCCAACATGATCCCAAAGGCTTTACTTGGCACAAACACTAATTAAAACATAAAAACACAATCATAACAGTAGCACAATTGTGTCAACACTCAAGAACAGAAAGAAAAAGGTAAAAATAAATTTTATTCTTTGGGTTGCCTCCCAACAAGCTCTTTATTTATAGCCATTAAGATAGGCTTGAGATTTCAATGATGCCCTCATGAAAGATCATAATAGCAACACAAAGAGAGCATCATGAAGAATATGGAAAACACTCTTAAGTCTAACATACTTCCAATGCATAGGCATTTTGTAAGCAAACAAATTATCAAGGCAAGCAAAAACTAGCATATGGAAGGAAGAAGAAAGAGACAATAGCAATCTCAACATGAAGAGAGGTAATTTAGTATCATGAAAATTTCTACAACCATAATTTCCTCTCTCATAATAATTACATGTAGGATCATAATCAAATTCAACAATATATCTATCATAAACAATACTCTCTTTATGATCAACATGCATAAAGCTTTTATCATCTTCCAAAATAGTGGGATTATCATCAACTAAAGTTATGACCTCTCCAAACCCACTTTTATCAAAAAATTCATAAGATTGAACACTCTCCAAATATGTGGGATTCTTTTTACCTAAAGTTGACGCTCTTCCAAACCCACTTTTGGTACTATTGCAAACATTATTATCAATAACATATTCAACATGAGGCTTAAATAAATTTTCAAGATCATAAGAAGCATCATCACCCCAATCATGATCACTGCAATAAGAAGTGGACATGACAAAATTATCATCCCCAAGCTTGTAGTTTTGCATATCATTAACATAATTGACATTAATGGAATTTATAGTAACATCATTGCAATCATGCTTTTCAATCAAGGAGCTATCATGAATCACCTTATAAATTTCTTCTTTCAACACTTCATCAAAATTTGTAGATTCATGATTTTTAAACAAAACTTCATATAGATAATCAAGTGCACTCAACTCACTAGCAATTGGTTCATCATAATTTGGCCTTTTGGAAAGATTAGCAAGTGGATGAGGATCCATATCAATAGATTTTTAGCAAGCGAAGATGCAAGCAAATAGAAGGCACATGGCAACACAAGCAAAGATAGCAAACAAGCAAAAAGGCAAACGAAAAAGAGGGCGAATAAAATGGCAAATTTTTGTGAAGTGGGGGAGATGAAAACGAGAGGCAAATGGAAAATAATGTAAATTGCAAGGAGATGAGATTTGTCATTAGGAACCTGATAGATGTTGATGATGTGTCCCCGGCAACGGCGCCAGAAATTCCTTTGACGTGGCTTGAGACTGCGTCGGTATTTCCCCAAAGAGGAAGGGATGATGCAGCACAGCTACGGTAAGTATTTCCCTCAGTTATGAAACCAAGGTTATCGAACCAGTAGGAGAACCAAGCAACACTATGTAAATAGTACCTGCACACAAAGAACAAATACTTGCAACCCGACGCGTAAGAGAGGTTGTCAATCTCTCCATGGTAAAAAGATAGATTGGCTTGTACTAGATTGGATAAATAGATCGCACAAGAACACAAAATAAAAGATGCAAATAAAAAGTGCAGCAAGTTATTTTTGGGTTTTTGGAATAATAGATCTGAAAACAAATGCGAAAAAAGATAGATCGGAAAGCAATATATTAAAAGAATAGACCCGAGGGCCGTAGATTTCACTAGTGGCTTCTCTCAAGAAAATAGCACACGGTTGGTAAAAAATTACTGTTGGGCAATTGATAGAAGATCAAATAATCATGACGATATCCACGGCAATGATCAATATATAGGCATCACGTCCATGATTAGTAGACCAAAACGATTCTGCATCTACTACTATCACTCCACACATCGACCGCTATCCAGCATGCATCTAGTGTATTAAGTTCATGTAAAACTAGAGTAATGCAATAAGAACGATGACATGATGTAGGCAAGATCTATTCATGTAGGAATAGACCCCATCTTGTTATCCTTAATAGCAACGATACATGTGTGCCTCGCTACCCCTTCTGTCACTGGGAGAGGACACCG
Organism: Elymus sibiricus; assembly: GCA_039707655.1. Taxonomy (NCBI): domain Eukaryota; kingdom Viridiplantae; phylum Streptophyta; class Magnoliopsida; order Poales; family Poaceae; genus Elymus; species Elymus sibiricus. The sequence continues at coordinate 364,221,259 of CM077665.1, forward strand.
CAAGATCGAACCCATCACAAAGCACCTCTTCCCTTGGCAAGAAAAATCGATCTAGTTGGCCAAACTAAACCAAAGATTCCAAGAAGAAATACGAGGCTATAAATAATCATGCATATAAGAGATCAAAGAAGACTCAAATAATATTCATTGATAGAAACTGATCATGAACTCAAACTTCATCGGATCCCAACAAACACACCACAAAAAGTCATTACATCAAATAGATCTCCAAGATACCATTGTATTGAGAATCAAAAGGGAGAGAGGAAGCCATCTAGCTACTGCGGACGGATCCCTATGTCTATGGTGGACTACTCACACATCATCGGAGAGGCACCCATGAGGATGATGGACCCCTCCGTGATGGTGTTAGATTGGATCTCGTGGTTCTGGAACTTGTGGCGGCTGGAATTGTATTTCGTTTCCTCCTCTAGGGTTTCTAGAATTTCTTAGGATTTATAGAGCTGAGAGGCGGTGGAAAAGACCTCCATGGGCCCCCATGATACTCAGGGCGCACCAAGGGCCTTTGGCGCGCCCTGGTGTATCATGGGCCCCACGGGCCTTCCCCCAGGTGCTTCCTTGGCTCCCAAGTTGTCTTCTGGTCCAAAAAAAATCTCCAAAAAGTTTCATGGCATTTGGACTCCGTTTGGTACTGATATTCTGCGAAGTAAAAAACAAGAAAAAAACAACAACTGGCACTGGGCACTATGTCAATAGGTTAGTCCCAAAAAATGATATAAAGTTGCCATAAAATGATTATAAAACATCCAAGAATGATAATATAACAGCATGGAACAATCAAAAATTATAAATACGTTGGAGACGTATCAAACACGAACACGCACAATACGGAGGACTGCTACGAGCTCAAGCTCCTTCGTGAGGATCACGTCGGCAGCCGTGGGAGTTGCAAGGAGCGCTTCGGGGGCCGCAGGGGAGGCAGATGCGGCCGCTGAGTGGCTTGAGACTGCGTCGGTATTTCCCCAAAGAGGAAGGGATGATGCATGACGTGGCTTGGACTGCGTCGATATTTCCCCAAAGCGGAAGGGATGATGCAGCACAGCGACGGTAAGTATTTCCCTCAGTTATGAAACCAAGGTTATCGAACCAATAGGAGGATCACCACCACCCAATAAGTAGCACCTGCACACAAACAACAAATACTTGCAAGCCGACGCGAAAGAGAGGTTGTCAATCTCTCTACGGTAATAAGATAGATTAGGTAGTGATAGATAGGAGAGATAGATCTCTCAAGAACACAAATAAATGGAGTAAATATGCATCAATATGTTTTGGGGTTTTTGGTTTTGTAGATCTGAAAACAAAGATTGCAAAAAATGTAGATCGGAAAGCAATATGATGGAAAAGTAGACCCGGGGGCCGTAGGGTTCACTAGTGGCTTCTCTCATGAGTATAGCGCACGGTGGGTGAACAAATTACTGTTGGGCAATTGATAGAAAATCGAATAGTCATGACGATATCCAAGGCAATGATCGTTATATAGGCATCACGTCCAAGATAGATAGACCGACTCCTGCCTGCATCTACCTCTATTACTCCACACATCGACTGCTATCCAGCATGCATCTAGTGTATTAAGTTCATGGAAAAACGGAGTAATGCAATAAGAACGATGACATGATGTAGACAAGATCTATTCATGTAGGAATAGACCCCCTCTTGTTATCCTTAATAGCAATGATACATGCGTGTCTTGCTGCCCCTTCTGTCACTGGGAAAGAACATCGCAAGATCGAACCCATCACAAAGCACCTCTTCCCATGGCAAGAAAAATCGATCTAGTCGGCCTAACTAAACCAAAGATTCGAAGAAGAAATACAATGCTATAAGCAATCATGCATATAAGATATCAAAGAAGACTCAAATAATATTCATGGATAGAAACTGATCATAAACTCAAAATTCATCGGATCCCAACAAACACACCAGAAAAGTTTACATCAAATAGATCTCCAAGAGACCATTGTATTGAGAATCATAAGAGAGAGAGAAGAAGCCATCTAGCTACTGCCTACAGACCCGTAGGTGTATGGTGGACTACTCACACATCATCGGAGAGGCACCTATGAAGAAGATGAACCCCTCCGTGATGGTGTTTAGATTGGATCTCGCGATTCTGGAACTTGCGGCGGCTGGAATTGTGTTTCGTCGACTCCCCTAGGGTTTTTGGAATATTTGGAAATTTATAGGCATCAGAGGCGGTGCGGAAGAGGGCCGAGGAGGGCACAACCCATCAGGGCGCGCCGGGGCCCCCCTGGCACGCCATGGTGGGTTGTGCTCTCCACAGCCCACCTCTCCGGCAGTTGTTTGGCCCACTGGGCGTCTTCTGGTCCAGAAAAAAACTCCAAAAAGTTTCGTCGCGATTGGACTCCGTTTGGTATTGATTTTCTGCGAAGTAAAAAAAAGCTAAAACAGCAACTGGCACTTTGGCACTATGTCAATAGGTTAGTCCAAAAAATGATATAAAGTTGTAATAAAATGATTGTAAAACATCCAAGAATGATAATATAACATCATGGAACAAGCAAAAATTATAGATACGTTGGAGACGTATCAGCATCCCCAAGCTTAATTCCTACACGTCCTCGAGTAGGTAAATGATAAAAACAGAATTTTTGATGTGGAATGCTGCCTAACATGTTCATCACATTCTTTTCTTTTGAATAGCATGGACATTTGGACTTATAATGATTGAAAGCAATAGTCTAGTTTTAACATAATGACTTCAATACTCAAGCATGTCAACAAACAACCATGTCTTTCAAAATATCAACAATAAAGAAAGTTATCCCTAGCCCATCATGCTCAATCATTGATCCATTCATGAAACACACTCAAATATTAGCTATGCCCAATGCTCAAGTACGATCATAGTGCCCCCTAGTTGGTGCTTATAAGAGAAGATTGAGACTCAAAGCAAAAATAAAAATTGCATAAAGTAAATAGATAGGCCCTTCGCAGAGGGAAGTAGGGATTAGTAGAGGTGCCAGAGATCAAGGTTTAAATTGAGAGACAAAAATATTTTGGGTGGCATGCTTTTCCTGTCAACGAAAACGACAAAGTAGCTCACAATACTTTCGATGCTAGATATATCATAGGCGGTTCCCAAACAGAAAATAAAGTTTATTCCTTTTTCCACCAAACTTTCACTTTCCATGGCGGGCCGTATCCACGGTTGCCTTCCATACCAACACTTTCCAAGGAATTTATTATTTGACAACATAAAGTAAATATTTTTTCTTTTTCATTTCGGGAATGGGCATCCCTATTACCGCTGCACTCTCGTGCAATGACAAGTGAATAAACACTCATCTTGAGAATAACACATCTAGCATGGAAAAATATTGGATACTCCCCACCGTTTCATGAGCGGTACGGGCACACAATAGAGAAAATTTATTTTGAAAATTTAGAGATGGCACATACAAATTTGCTTGGAACGGCATGGAAATACCGCATATAGGTAGGTATGGTGGACTCATAAGGCAAAACTTGGTTTAAGGATTTTGGATGCACAAGTAGTATTTCTACTTAGTACAAGTGAAGGCTAGCAAATAGATTGGGAAGCAACCAAACCAAGAAACGAAAAATCACATAAGTGAGCATTGAACATAACTAACACCGAATAATGCAACACAAGTAGGATGTAACTTCATTGCATAACTATTGACTTTCGTACATGCATAGGGAATCACAAACCTTAACATCAATATTCCTACTAAGCATAATTACTCACTAACATGACTCGCATACTACTATCATCATGTTTCAAAACTATTACAAGGAATCAAGTTTAATTTGTCCAATGATCTTCATGAAAGTTTTTATTATATCCTCCTTGGATATATATCACTTTGGGACTAGTTTCATATATTGCCATTGCTTTTTGGCAAGCTCAAACAAATTTAAGTGAAGCACACGAGCATAAAGATTTCATCTCTCAGAAAGGTATAAGTGAAGCATGAGAGGATTTCTTAAAAAATTACTAACTCTCAAATTAATCTAAGTGAATCATGAGAGTATTTCTACAAAATTTTCCAAGCACACCGTGCTAAAAAAGATATAAGTGCAGCACTAGAGCAATTCTATAGCTCAAAAAGTTTAAGTGAAGCATATAGAGAAATTCTAACAAATCATAGCATGATTTTGGATTTCTCAAATAGGTGTGTTCAGCAAGGATACAAAGGAAAAACTAACAAACAAAGCAAGCAAAGATACAAGACGCTCCAAGCAAAACACATGATATGTGACGAATAAAAATATAGCTCCAAGTAAAATACCGATGGTCGTTAGAAGAAAGAGGGGATGCCACTCGGGGGCATCCCCAAGCTTAGTTGCTTGTTTCTCTTTGGATATATCTTGGGGGTGCGGTAGCATCCCCAAGCTTAGTCTTTTGTTACTCCTTATTCCTTCATCCATCGTGATCTCACCCAAAACTTGAAAACTTCAATCACACAAAACTCAACAAAATCTTCGTGAGATCCGTTAGTATAAGAAAGCAAATCACTACTTTAGGTACTGTTGCAAACTCATTCATATTTTGTTATTGCATTATACCTACTGTATTTTAACTTTACCATGGCTTATACCCCCCAATACAAACCATAGATTCATCAAAACAAGCACACAATGCAACGAAAACAGAATCTGTCTTAAACAGAACAGTCTGTAGTAATCTGTACTATACCCATACTTCTGTAACTCTAAAAATTCTGAAAAAATAGGACAGCGTAAGGAATTTGTATAGAAACACTTTATTAAAATTTCAGCTCAATATCACGTTCCAGAAAAAAAATGAAAATTCATATACTGGACGCAAAGTTTCCGTTTCAGATTCAGCATCACTTCTACTCATCCTATGAATCATCCTAACGGTTCTACTTGGCACAAACACTAAATAAACCATAAAAACACAATCATAACAGAGGCATAATTGTGTCAACACACAAAAACAGAAAGGAAAAAGCAAAAAAATTATTTATTCATTGGGTTGCCTCCCAACAAGCGCTATCGTTTAACGCCCCTAGCTAGGCATAATGGATAGATTCAACTATTGTCATCTTTGGTTTTGGCCACTTTTGTGAGGGCCTTCTCGAATCCGGGGGGCTCTTTCCGCTTCCCCAAATTTTTAGGAGAAGAAACCATCTTAAGATCCAAAATATCCAAACGCTTATTGCAAAGGGTAATCAAAGTGTTCAAGCGATTGAGGTTCCCACTAATATGTTTGAGGGGTTCGTGATATTTTTGTAACTCGACTAAGTGCTTATGTAAGTTACCCAATTTGTCAAGAATTTGAACTCCCTCTTGTGAAAAAGCAAGCCCCTTTTTTGGTGGGGGAACCCCCAAAATCCCTTCCAAGACTTCATAAGCGGCGTTTGCATCAAGTTCAATAAAATTGCCCTTTGAGGCGAAATCCAAAAGCTCTCTATGATGCAAAGCCAATCCAATATAAAAATTTCTAAGAAAAACTTCGGCGTCTCCTTTTAGATTGGAAATACAATGGGATTCCATTAGCCTATACCAGGCATCTTTCAAATTTTCTCCTTGTTTTTGTTTGAAGTATAGAACTTCAAAATCTGTTGACAAAGGGGGAGTAGTAACGCTAGTCATAGCAACAAGCAAGAGATCTAACGAAACAAAGGCAAACGTAAAAGAGGGCGAATAAAACAGCAAATTGGTGAAGTGGGGGAGAGGAAAACGAGAGGTAAATGGCAAATAATGTAATTGCAAGGAGATGAGATTTCTGATTAGGAACCTGGTAGATGATGGTGGAGTCCCCTCAGCACCTACGATAGGCATGTAGAAGAGACTGCTTCCTCCCCGGCAACGGCGCCAGAAATTCCTTTGACGTGGCTTGGACTGCGTCGGTATTTCCCCAAAGAGTAAGGGATGATGCAGCACAGCGACGGTAAGTATTTCCCTCAGTTATGAAAACAAGGTTATCGAACCAGTAGGAGGATCACCAACACCCAATAAGCAACACCTGCACATAAACAACAAATACTTGCAACCCGACGCGAAAGAGAGGTTGTCAGTCTCATACGGTAATAAGATAGATTAGGTAGTGATAGATAGGAGAGATAGATCTCTCAAGAACACAAATATAAAGAGTAAATATGCAGCAATATGTTTTTGGGTTTTTGGTTTTGTAGATCTGAAAACAAAGATTGCAAAAAACGTAGATCGGAAAGCAATATGATGGAAAAGTAGACCCGGGGGCCGTAGGGTTCACGAGTGGCTTCTCCCATGAGTATAGCGCACGGTGGGTGAACAAATTACTATGGGGCAACTGATAGAAAATCAAATAGTCATGACGATATCCAAGGCGATGATCATTATATAGGCATCACGTCCAAGATAAGAAGACCGACTCCTGCCTGCATCTACTACTATTACACCACACATCGACCACTATCCAGCATGCATCTAGTGTATTAAGTTCATGGAAAAACGGAGTAATGCAATAAGAACGGTGACATGATGTAGACAAGATCTATTCATGTAGGAATAGACCCCATCTTATTATCCTTAATAGCAACGATACATGCGTGCCTTGCTGCCCCTTCCGTCACTGGGATAGGACACCGCAAGATCGAACCCATCACAAAGAACCTCTTCCCATTGCAAGAAAAATCGATCTAGTTGGCCTAACTAAACCAAAGATTCGAAGAAGAAATACGAGGCTATAAGTAATCATGCATATAAGAGATCAAAGAAGACTCAAATAATATTCATGGATAGAAACTGATCATGAACTCAAAATTGATCGGATCCCAACAAACACACCGCAAAAGCTTACATCAAATAGATGTCCAATAGACCATTGTATTGAGAATAAAAAGAGAGAGAGAGAGAAGAAGCCATCTAGCTACTGCCTACGGCTCCATAGGTCTATTGTGGACTACTCACGCATCATCGGAGAGGCACCAATGAGGATGATGAACCCCTCCATGATGGTGTTAGATTGGATCTCAAGGTTCTGGAACTTGCGGCGGCTGGATGTGTTTTTCGTCGACTCCCCTAGTGTTTTTGGAATATTGGGGTATTTATAGGCGTTAGAGGTGGTGGAGAGGGGTCCCGAGGAGGGCACAACCCATCAGGGCATGCCTGGGGCCTCTGGCGTGCCCTGGTGGGTTGTGGTCTCCTCGACCCTCCCCTCTAGCACCCACTGGATGTCTTCTGGCCCCAAAACAATCTCCAAAAAGTTTCGTCACGATTGGACTCCGTTTCGTATTGATATTCTGCGAAGTAAAAACAAGCAAAAACAACAACTGGCACTTTGGCACTATGTCAATAGGTTAGTCCCAAAAAATGATATAAAGTTGCTATAAAATGATTGTAAAACATCCAAGAATGATAATATAACAGCATGGAACAAGCAAAAATTATAGATACATTGGAGACGTATCAGCCGCTGGGGAGACAACCGCAACGGCGGAGCCATCGGCAGCAGCCGTCAGGGCTGGCAGGGCCAACTGCGGCAGGCGGACCTTCCGGCTCTCACTGGCCCGCCCCGCGCCAATGACCCCCCTCCTGCCGAGAGCGACGGGGGCTACCAGGAGCCCCGCAGGGTGGCCTGCATCCTAGGCGGGGCACAGGCCCCTCCGTCCAACCGCCGCTTCAAGTAGTTCTCTCGTGAGGTGAACGCGGACCTCTCGGCGCCTGAGCCCGCTAGCCGCCTCAGGTGGTCGGAGTTCCCCATCGCCTTCGATGCCAGCGACCACCCCAAGTCCACCAGGACCGTGGGTGTCGTTCCCCTATTGTGCACACCCACCATCAGCAATGTGGCTGTCACCAAGACTCTCATCGATGGGGGGGGGTGCTCAACGTGCTCTCCATAGAGACCTTTGAGACACTTCAAGTGCCCTACGAGCGTCTGTTGCCCACCAGGAAACCTTAACCATCTTTGATCAACGAGCCAGTGTAGTAGAGGCTTGCTAGGGACACGGTGTTGTTTATATATCCATACATGTATTTTAGTTTCCGGTCAATACAATTCTAGCATTGATAATAAACGATTATCATGAACAAGGAAATATGATAATACCACTTTATTATTGCCTCTAGGGCATATTTCCAATAGTCTCCTACTTGCACTAGAGTCAATAATCCAATTCACATCGCCATATGATTCACACCCAATGAGTTCTGGGGTTTGATCATGTTTTGCTTGTGAGAGAGGTTTTAGTCAACGGGTCTGCAACATTCTGATCCGTGTGTACTTTGCAAATCTATATGTCATATTGTAGATGCTGCAACCACGCTTCACTTGGAGCTCCAAATGATTGCTCCACTATACGTATCCGGTTTTCTACTCGGAGTCATCCGAATAGGTGTCAAAGCTTGCATCGACGTAACCCTTTACGACGAACTCTTTATCACCTCCATAACCGAGAAACATTTCCTTAGTCCTCTTTATGTACCTAAGGATAATTTTGACCGCTGTCTAGTGATCCACTCCTAGATCACTCTTGTACTCCCTCTGCCAGACTCATAGCAAGGCACATATCAGGTGTAGTACACAGCATGGCATACATTATAGAGCCTATATCTGAGGTATAGGTGATGACCTTCGTCCTTTCTCTTTCTTCTGACGTGGTCGAGCTTTGAGTCTTACTCAACTTCACATCTTACAATATAGGCAAGAACTCCTTCTTTGACTGATCCATTTTCAACTTCTTCAAAATCTTGTTAAGGTATGTGCTCTGTGAAAGTATTATCACGCGTCTTCATCTATCTCAATAGATCTTGATACCCATATGTAAGCAACTTTACCCAGGTCTTCCTTTGAAAACTCCTTTCAAACAACCCTTTATGCTTTCCAGAAATTCTACATCATTTCCAATCAACAATATGTCATCCACATATACTTATCAGAAATGCTATAGCACTAGTAGAAAACAGGCCTTCCATTTCAACCTTTAGTCCCGGTATGGCTTTGGACCGGGACTAATGTGTCCATTAGTCCCGGTTCCAACGGCTAGGAGTGGTCGGGGTGTACGGGCCCCATTAGTCCCGGTTCATTCGAGACCTATACTCCCATTTTGTATGACAAACCGGGACTAAAGGGGTGGTGGCAGGCTGGTGTCAGCCTGGGGCCCCACGAGCCCTTTTAGTCCCGGTTTGTGATACAAACCGGGACTATAGGTGGACCTTTAGTCCCGGTTTGTATAACCAACCGGGTCTAAAGCTTTCCCTATATAAACCCTTCGTCCAGCCCGACTCCATTTCTCTGTTTTCTCCATTCGAATTCCCCTCTCTGTTCTTCCCCTAGCTCGAGCTCCTCCCTCCATTTTTGCCAAGATCCATCAAGATTTGAGGCACCCCAATCCATCCAAGTGTCCACAAAGGTTAGCAACTTTGTCCTTTCATCGCTTATTGCTAGATCAGCTCGTGCAATGCTTTATAAGTATAGTGATTTGTGGGTTTTAGTTTGGGTGTAATTATGTGGTAGTTTTTTTGATTTATATGCAATTTGAGCTCAAATTAACTCCTTAGTTTGCATATGTGTAGGTGTGGTTTACTTAGTGTGCCTTACCGTCCCCGTCCTAACCACCGTCGATCGCCCGCACCGTCCCGTCGCCGGCACCACCTTGGTGAGCCTCTTCTTGTATTCTTATCCTTTTTTTATTAAAAAAATCGTATTTGTATGATTTAGATAGTTACTTGCATAATTTTCTTACTTGTATGATTGTTGTTATATATAGTGCCATGGTTATGATATCCGTGCCCGTCGGCCCTCGTCCGGTTTACAATCCGGATGTGGTATATTCTCTTTTATAACTATTTGTTGCATTTCGTGTTAATGACAATTATGCCCATCAAGTTGACATAGATATTTTTATCTAGGAGGTAGTTGAACCGGAAATGCCAACCGACCCTATTGTCGAGAAGTTAAATTTAGTTGAAAAAGAAAACGAGGATTTGAAAGGAAAATTGAAAAGAGTTAAAGAAGAGAAGATGAAATTGGAGTTGTACGTTGCCGATGTCGTCGATGATCACAAGATCAAGATGGATGCAATGCGCTTGAAGATTAGAAAGATTAGAAAATATGCCATTAATAAAGAGGCTTGGTATCATTATGTTGTTGGATCAATTGCTACCTTAGTTGCAATTTTGATCGCATTTGTTGTTGCATTTAAATGTTTTATCTAGATAGTTGTAAGTTGTTTTATGAGAAAATAAGTGTGTATGAACTTTATGTATGAACTTGTATTAATTTGGTCTTTTCGGTGTTGTGTAATGAAGATGAACCGGCAATGGATGTACGATGACCGACGCTCTCCCCAGTTCATTAATGGCATGCAGAGTTTTTTGCGTGCGGCTGAGGCAAACAAGCGGGATGGTTTTATGTGTTGTCCATGTGGTGTGTGTAAGAATGATATACTCTAGCTCAAAACAGATTCACGTCCACCTGTTTACGTCCGGTTTCATGTCCGGCTATAATTGTTGGACCAGGCACGGAGAAAGAGGGGTTCTAATGGAAGAGAATGAAGAAGAAGAGGATGACGACAACTATCCTGGGTGTCCTGAATATGATGGTACTACAATGGGGGAAGAGAATGAAGAAGAAGAAGTTGAGGCATCATATGAGCCCGCTGATGATCTTGCTTGGGCCATTGCTGATGCAAAGAGAAACCGCGAAAGTGAAAAGGAGAAGTTGAAGTTGCAGCGCATGCTAGAGGATCACAAGAAAGGGTTGTACCCAAATTGCGAAGATGACAACACAAAGCTCGGTACCACACTGGAATTGCTGCAATGGAAGGCAGAGAATGGTGTATCTAACAAGGCATTTGAAAAGGTGCTGAAAATAATGAAGAATAAGCTTCCAAAGGACAACGAATTGCCCGACAGTACATACGAAGCAAAGAAGGTTGTCTGCCCTCTAGGATTGGAGGTGCAGAAGATACATGCATGCCCTAATGACTGCATCCTCTACCGCGGTGAGTACGAGAATTTGAATGCATGCCCGGTATGCAATGCATTGCGATATAAGATCGGTAGCGATGACCCTGGTGATGATGTTCAAGGCGAGCACCCCAGGAAGAGGATTCCTGCCAAGGTGATGTGGTATGCTCCTATAATACCACGGTTGAAACGTTTGTTCCAAAACAAAGAGCATGCCAAGTCGTTGCGATGTCACAAAGAAGACCGTAAGAAAGACGGGAAGTTGAGAGTACCCGCTGATGGGTCGCTGTGGAGAAAAATCAAGAGAGAGGGGCCAGACTTTGCAGATGACCCAAGGAACTTATGGTTTGGTTTGAGTGCAGATGGCTTTAATCCATTTGGGGAGCAGAGTAGCAAGCATAGCACATGGCCTGTGACTCTATGTATCTATAACCTTCCTCCTTGGTTGTGCATGAAGCGGAAGTTCATTATGATGCCAGTGCTCATCCAAGGCCCTAAGCAACCCGGCAACGACATTGATGTGTACCTAAGGCCATTAGTTGATGAACTTTTACAGCTGTGGAATAAAAAAGGTGTACGTGCGGGGGATGAGCACAAACAGCAGGAATTTGACCTGCGAGCGTTGCTATTTGTAACCATCAATGATTGGCCTGCTCTTAGTAACCTTTCAGGATAGACAAACAAGGGATACCATGCATGCACGCACTGTTTAGATGATACTGAAAGTATATATTTGGACAAATGCAAGAAGAATGTGTACCTGGGACATCGTCGATTTCTTCCGACCAAGCATGCCTTAAGAAAGAAAGGCAAGCATTTCAAGGGTGAGGCAGAACACCGGAAGAAGCCCGTCCTCCGTACTGGTGATGACATACTTGATATGGTCAAGGATTTACAAGTAATATTTGGAAAGGGTCCTGGCGGACAATCTGTTCCGACTGACGCTGAGGGACGCGCACCCATGTGGAAGAAGAAATCTATATTTTGGGAGCTAGAATATTGGAAAGTCCTAGAGGTCCGCTCTGCAATTGACGTGATGCACGTGACGAAGAATCTTTGCGTGAACCTGCTAGGCTTCCTGGGCATGTATGGGAAGACAAAAGATACACCGGAGGCACGGGAGGACCAGCAACGTGTGCACGAAAACGACGGCATGCATCCAAAGCAGTATCAAGGTCCTGCCAGCTATGCTCTTACCAAAGCAGAGAAGGAAATCTTCTTTGAATGCCTGCTCAGTATGAAGGTCCCATCTGGCTTCTCGTCGAATATAAAGGGAATAATAAATATGGCAGAGAAAAAAATTCCAGAACCTAAAGTCTCATGACTGCCACGTGATCATGACGCAATTGCTTCCGGTTGCGTTGAGGGGGCTTCTACCAGAAAATGTTCGATTAGCCATTGTGAAGCTATGTTCATTCCTCAATGCAATTTCTCAGAAGGTAATCGATCCGGAAATCCTACCAAGCTTACAGAATGATTTGGTCCAATGTCTTGTCAGTTTCGAGTTGGTGTTCCCACCATCCTTCTTCAATATTATGACGCACGTCCTAGTTCACCTAGTCGAAGAGATTGCCATTCTGGGTCCTGTATTTCTACACAATATGTTCCCCTTTGAGAGGTTCATGGGAGTCTTAAAGAAATATGTTCGTAACCGTGCTAGGCCAGAAGGAAGCATCTCCAAGGGCCATGAAATAGAGGAGGTTATTGAGTTTTGTGTTGACTTTATTCCTGACATTAAGCCGATTGGTGTTCCTCAATCGCGGCATGAGGGGAGACTGCGTGGAAAAGGCACGCTTGGACCAAAATCAATAATATGTAGGGACGGGCATTCTTGGGCGCAAGCACACTACACGGTTCTACAGAATTCTACCTTGGTGACCCCGTATATCGAGAAACACATGGATATTATACGCTCGAAGAACCCGGAGAAGTCTGACCCCTGGATTCAACGTACACACATTGAGGCTTTCGGCGGTTGGTTGCGAACACATCTCATGAATGACGAAAATGTTGAAGATGACTTGTACTTGTTGGCCAAGAGACCATCTTCGACTATATTAACTTTCCAAGGGTACGAGATAAATGGGAATACATTTTACATGATCGCCCAAGATAAAAAGAGCACCAACCAAAACAGTGGTGTCCGCTTTGACGATGCGGCAAACAGCAAGGAAAAGGACACATATTATGGTTACATAGAGGAGATATGGGAACTTGACTATGGAGGTGATTTGAAGGTCCATTTGTTTTGGTGCAAATGGGCCAATCTGACTGGAGGAGGGGTAATGGTAGACCCGCAGTACGGAATGACAACAGTGGATCTCAACAATCTTGGGCACACAGACGAACCATTCGTTCTAGCCAATGATGTGGCGCAAGTTTTCTATGTGAAGGCCATGTCTACCAAACCGAGAAAAAGGAAAGATAAGAAAGCGGATACATCATACGATGAGCCAAAGCGTCACATAGTGCTTTCTGGGAAAAGAAACATCGTGGGAGTGGAGGACAAGACAGACATGTCACAAGATTATGAAAAGTTTGATGAAATTCCTCCCTTCGCAGTGAAGACTGACCCAAGCATCCTGTTAAATGATGAAGATTTTCCATGGTTATGGCGCAATAATCAAGGGACACACGCGAAGAAAAAAATTTATACCCCAAGATCCCACTCTCGGATGTGATTGGCTGCACCGTCATCACTTTTCTTCTCTAGTGAGTAGCCGGGATGGTCCAATTTTGTACATGAAGTGCATCCAATTTTTGTTGTAACCCTCTCAACTTTTTAGCACATGCTATGTGGGTGAAATGATGATACCATGCCAAGTTTCAACCTTTTCACAGTTCATTTGTGGTGCTTTTTAATTTTAGGGTCGTTTAGCTCAAAAAAATCATTAAATGCATGTAAAATAGCAAATGAAGTTAGAAAGGGTTGAAATTTGAATATGTGGCTCAGAATGGTGCATATTGAATGCACAAAAAGTCTGGAGTTGAAACAAGTTTAAAAAAAATGAAATGCCTTTGTAACAGATGAGTTTTCGTCCGAAACCCTCATACTTCGAAGGAGATGGTCTAGTTTGTACACGAAGTGCATCCAGTTTTTGCCGTAACCCTCTTAACTTTTTAGCACATGCTATGTGGGTGAAATGATGATGCCATGCCAAGTTTCAACCTTTTCAGAGTTCATTTGTAGTGCTTTTTAATTCCAGGGTCGTTTAGCTAAAAAAAATCATTAAATACATGAAAAATAGCAAATGAAGTTAGAAAGGGTTGAAATTTGAAGATGTAGCTTATAATGGTGCATATTGAATGCACAAAAAGTCTGGAGTCGAAATAAGTTTAAAAAAAATGAAATGCCTTTGTAACAGATGACTTTTCGTCCGAAACCCTCATACTTCGAAGGAGATCGTCCAGTTTGTACACGAAGTGCATCCAGTTTTTGCCGTAACCCTCTCACCTTTTTAACACATGCTTTGTGGGTGAAATGATGATACCATGCCAAGTTTCTACCTTTTTAGATTTCATTTGTAGTGCTTTTTAATTTCAGGGTCATTTAGTTCAAAAAAAATCATTAAATGCATGAAAAATAGCAAATGAAGTTAGATAAGGTTGAAATTTGAAGATGTGGCTTAGAATGGTGCATATTGAATGCACAAAAAGTCTGGAGTTCATTTGGGTGATTTTGATTAAAACAAATGAAGGTATAAAACTAAAAGAGTTAAACAGAATCTGGTTTTGATTAAAACACCTATTTAAATTATCCTAAAAATTCCCAAGTCTAACATAATGATAAAACATACTAATATTAAACAACAGAAAAAACAATCACTCAAAAAACTATTTTTAAACTAAAGTTATTCACAAATTACTGTTTCACACAAATTTCAAATGAATTCAAATTTAAACTATTTAAATTTGAAAACTACTGGCACTAATAGAAAGTTTGTAATTGTTTTGACCTAAAGCAAAAAGATTCATTAAAAACTATAAATATTCTAACAGTTATTCCAAATCTAAAAACAGAAATTAGAAAAACAAAACAAAACAAAAAAGAGAAAATACAGCTTTAGTCCCGGTTGGTGCTACCAACCGGGACTAAAGGTCCCTTCCCGCCCGGAATTTGGGCCGGCGAAAAGATGGGCCTTTAGTCCCGGTTGGTGGATCCAACCGTGACTAAAGGGAGGACCTTTAGTCCCGGTTGGAGCCACCAACCGGGACTAAAGAGTCCCGACTATTTAAGCCCTCCTTCTTCCTCCCCAAATCACTCCGTCTTCACGCCCACTTGACGACGCCGCCAGGCTGCCCCGCGTGCACCGTCGATGTCGCCGTCCGGCCGCTCTGCTCGCAAGAGCCCCCCGAGCTCGCGCCGGCGCCGCCACGCTGCCCGCTGCCACCGCTCCTCTGCGCGCGCCTGCCTCGATCCACGCCCGCTTCTCCAAGCGCCGCCGAGGCCCGAGCCCGCGCCGGCGCTGCTCCTCACCGCCTCCGGCGTCCTCCTCCGTCCCCGAGCCCGCGCTCGCGCCCTCGACGTCACCGTCTCCGGCCGGTGAGCCTCTCCTCCTCCGTCCCCGTCCCCGTCTACTAAATTTTCAACATTGAACACTTCAATTAGTCCAAATTGACAGCAATTTGGAGTACATCTCAATTTATACACTTACTGAATTTGGAGAGGATGTAGTGACTTTAGGACTGGAAACACGGGCATTTTGTTCAAGCCTAAACTTTTGAACTGCTAAGAAAATTCAAATAATTTTGTTATTGGAGATGATGGTTGAAATTCAGTGTATTTAATTGTTATTGCTCACTGCAATGTGATGTTCAGTCATTCGTGCCTGCAGTACCAAATGTGATGTTTGATGTTTGCAACTTGGTCATAACTCTGATTATACAAATGCTCATTTTTTGTAACCTGTAGATGTCATGCTCAATTTTGTCCATACACAATCAATCTATTTTGTAGTGTTTCATAGTTTGATTGAATAGAGTCCGAACATTGCAAGTATCAACATTGCAAGTATGAACATTCCAAGTATGAATGTTGCAAGTTGTCTCCTAGTTAGGTACACTTGCTGTGTTTAATCAAAACATCTTTGAAACCAATTTGAAAATGTTGTTCAATTTGTCCACTGCATCATTCAACCCAAATTTGAATATGTTGTTCAATTTAGTTGGAACTTTGTTAAATTTCGTCCGTTTGATTGTAGTGTATCAAAACCTAACAAACATCGTTCGGTTAGCCTGAATTTCTAATTATAAAATTATGCAATTGTTTATAAGTTCTCGACATCGACGATGCCCATCTCGCATCCTCGTCGTCGACTCGGCGGCAACCACCTGCTTGAGAGGCGCCATGTCCGGGACTGGGCTCCGTCGGGCTGGCATTGGGAGGTGCTGCCTTCCGGGGCGCGGAGCTTGGTGAGGAATGAGGGTCCCGTCGTCGACCCGGAGGTTATTTGGTGGCGGTCGCGTGGACCACTGTCGGTGCAGAGGGAGCCGGCCCCCGTGGAGGTGGTACGTCGCAGTGTCAGGGAGGAGGACGAGCACGTCCGACGCTACATGGCTGCGTTGGACGCCAATTTCTCCAATACCTGGCAGGTTCTTCAGGGATCACACCCGAGCTATGATCCTGTCATAGTTCCTTATCTTTGGGTGTCCACCGCCTGCGCCGCGAGACGTCAACTAGATCTGTATTAGTGATATTATATTCGGTGATGTATTAGTGATACTATTCGATGATGTATTAGTGATACTATTCGATGATGTATTAGTGATATTATATGATCGTATTGTTGCATTGCCTTGTATTGATTTGCATATCTCCGGTTCTGCTTATTGAATGCATTCTAATTGTTTTATATTTGTTCTGGATTAGTTAAGCTATGGACGGTAGAGACAGAGACCATGATCAAGAGAATGCCATGTACGACCTGATACGCTCCGAAAACGAAGAGAATGAAGTAGATGATGGCTCACAATACCTTAACCCATCCGGTGAGGGAATTGAGGAAGAACAACCAAGAGACGTAGGCGAACCAGCTGACAATGACGATGGCGAAGAAATTTTTGTCCACTTAATAGAGTCCGGCGAGGTATTAATTTGCCCTCTGGTGATCATCAGATATATTGATTGATTTGTATATATTAATGAATCTTTCTTTCTTTTAGCCCTCCGGATCGAGAAAATCTTCTACAAGGGTTAAACGTGGCCCGACAAAAAAGTTGAAACATGGCATAAAGTTTAACATTGATCAAATCAGAGCAGATGGCGAACCGATTGCTCCTAAAGAGAATGCGAACAAATTTATACGTCATTGCGGAGTTATCGTTAGGGACCAAATCCCGATCACCGTTCAAGAATGGAATCAGCCTAAAGATACCCAATCAGTTTCTTTTGTCAGCCAAAGAGCAAAAGATCTGCTTTGGGAGGAGCTCATGAAACATTTCACCCTACCAGAGGATCTCACGGATCTCTAATGGGAGAAAGTCAAGAAGTGTGCTCTTAAGAAGATGGCCACACAATTCCAGTCTTGGAAGAAAAGATTATGGAAAAGTTACGTGGAAAACAAAAAGAAGACTCCAGAATTCAAAGGAGAATATGTGAAGTTAGCAGATGACTGGGATCAATTTGTGAAGTTCAAGGAATCAGAAGAAGCTAAGAAACGGTCAAGAATAAACAAGATAAATGCCAACAAAAAAACGTGGCACCATCGTCTGGGGCCAGGTGGCTACAAGTCTGGGTTGCCTAAGTGGGATGAATCTGAGAGAAACATGAAGGCTGCAGGGGTCACTCCAGTAACAGAGACTTGGCCCGAGAGGTGCAGGAGTTGGTTTTATGCACATGGGGGAAAGTTGGACCCAAAGACAGGGGAGGTTCTTGAACAAGCAAGTCTTAAAGAAGTCACGGACGAGTTACTTAAAGCAATAGCAGAAGCTCGAGCGGGTGTGTACGAGCCCGAGAGAGAGAAGGACGAGCTTTCGCGCGCCCTCAAGAATCCTGAACACCCGGGACGAACACGAGGCAAAGGCATGGTTCCGTGGCTTCTGGGGTTTGCGGATTGGAACGACAGCTACAGAAGGCGTGCCAGAAAGAAGAAGCATGAAGTAGATCGGATTCAGGACTTGGAACGCAAATATAACAAGCAGTAGGAGCAAATCAACAAACTTAGCCAGCAAGGCGCATCTCAGTAGCAGCAGCAACCAGATCCAGCATTGGATGGTACCATTCCATCATCTATGCCGAAAAGCAGCGTGGGTTCCACGGGGGTCCCGGTCGATGATGCACTGCTGGCTCGCTACCCCGTGGATGATATCCTAGAGTCGACACCTTGTGAGCTACACGTGAAACTGAAGAACATATCCATGAAGGCGGCGGACGGCTTTGCTTTACAGAGTGGACCTGAAGCAACTTTCCACGGCAATCCGATTCCACCTGGCTATGCTCGTGTCAGGGTGGATCAAGTTGTGTCGGCATATGAATCACTAGATCTTGACTACCTTGGAGGTGAAGGGGAGCGGACACTGGGAGAAGCCAGGCGTTGTGTCATTTTATGGAAAAAGGAATGCATCGTGTTTCCAAACTCGGTGCCAAGGCCACCGACTCCTCCTCCAAGTCCGCCGCGTCAGCAGACTCCAACCCTCCCCGAGACGGAGCGCAGGGTGAGTCCGCCATATCCATCTCCGCCGCGCCAGCCGAATCCATCCCACCCCGAGACGGAGCGCATGGCGAGTCCGCGATATCAAGCTCCGCCACGTCAGCAGAGTCCATCCCAACCCGAGACGGAGCCTAGAGTGAGACGTCCGCGATATCGATATCCGCCATCTCCAAAGCAGAAGAGAACACAAAAGAAGAAACCCAAGCCTCCTGCCAAAAAGAAGTTAGCTTACGATATGACTAACGAGGAAATCGATGAACAAGAGGCTAAGGAATTGAAGGCCCATTTTGGACCGAAAGCGCCCCCGCCGCCAAAGGAGAAATACCCGACGAGGTCGTACAACACTTTATTGATGCAGCTAAACTGGCGGAGAAAAGACCGGTATCAGACTATGAACGTTGTATTACCAAGTCCTATGAATCCCAGAAAAGACAGAAGTCGAGCGGTAGCAGTAAATGCGGGAAAACTGTTCCCCAGCTCGGAGAACAGGCAGTCCAATCGATCAGCCCGCTCAAGGTGAGTGCCAATAACGTGGTAATAACCGACGCTGATAGAGAGAATGCTAGAATGCTCGATATCACCGTTGAACAATTCCTAGAGACCAAGGAATTTCCACCGTTAGATCCGAAGGAAATAGAACGGCAATATGTCCCCGGGAAACCTCTGGTCAGTCCTGACGACGAGAAGCTTCTAACAACGCAAATGTACAAATTGCATGACAGGTACATGAGAGAAGTAAAGGACGGGCGAGAGAGCCTCATGGTGAAAATCGACAAAGAGCATTACATCCATGAAAAAGATTTGTGGATTGAAAATGAAGAATTTTTTCAGTTATTCAATCAAAAAGCACTCGACAAATCTATCGTCAGTTGCTATTGTATGTAAGTGATTTCTTTCTGTAATTTAAGTCTCTAGCTCAGCTCGTTCATTGCCTGTTATTATACTCAATATATTCTTTTGTGTGGTATTATGCAGAATGAAGATTTTTGAATTGAAAAGAGCTGGAGTCTATGGCATTGGGTTCATTGACCCAAATACCGTCAATGAAGAAGTGTTGAGAAGTCACCCAAAATACACGGAGAAATTGCTTCTAAGGTTTTTGAAGGCCCTAAAGTACAAACCAGAAATAATTTTACCTTGGAACTTCCAGTGAGTGTTACTGTCTTGTACTACAAACTCTATTTTTGCTTATATATATACTCGATGTTAAGTATAGTTGATGAGTTATGCATGCCCGCTTATACAAATCGTGTGCGCAGCTACCACTAGATCCTTCTAATCATTAGAGTTGACGATGGAACTGTTGAAGTACTGGACTCGCTAAGTAAAGACCCTGAAGATTACATAAGCTTGCATTCGTTGCTCGAAAGGTAATTTCAATCATTGACGCACTATGTCGGCTTCTTTATTAGTTCATTTCCTGATATCAAGTAATTAATAACTCCTTTATTCATTTTGTTTGCCGGGCAGGGTTTGGAAACGTTTCATCAAAGAGGTCACCGATGAATGGAAACCAGAGTTGAGATGGCGAAAGCCCAGGGTAATTAAGTAGTACTAGCTACGTCTGCGCATCTCTTTAATTCTAGTTTCAATACCATTGTCATGCTTCATTATTATCTAATTGAATTCTATTCTTGTAAAGTGCATGAGGCAGGCACAGGGGACTGAAATATGTGCATATTACGTTTGCGAGAACATTCGCTTTATGACCGAAAGCAACAAGAGTGCAAGAGATCTTTGGGTACGTAAACACCATTCATATTTTTTATCATGGTCTAATACATATACGCACAACTAACATGTTCATATTGATGTCCTTCTTTAAAGATGCACGAGATGCGGGATAAGCTCCTACCAACGGACCGCATACGAGCAATTCAAGAGGAAATTGTGGGATTTTTGCTTCAGCAGGTCATATCTCCCGATGGAGAATACCATTCCCCGATCCGCAAATGATGTGCAAATTGTACGATAAATTGTATATACCAAATTGTATATATATGTGTATGCATGTGGTCGTACGAGAAATTCTATGATATATGATTGCTTGTACGAGAAATTTTATGATATATGATCGGTTCTACGAGAAATTCTATTATATATGCATAACGTGTACATTATGTAGTAGCGTAAAATATGTTTGAAATGAAAAAGAATTAAATGGAAAACACAAAATGAAAAGGAAAAATAAACAATAAACACTAATTAAACACCTAAACCCCTAAACCCCTAAACCCCTAAACCTTTAGTCCCGGTTGGTGTTAGCAACCGGGACCAAAGGTCCCCATGCCCTGGCGCGCGCTGCCGACCACGTGGCCAGGGTTTAGTCCCGGTTCGTAGCCAACCGGGACTAAAGGCTTGGACCCTTTAGTCTCTATACTTTAGTCCCGGTTGGGAAACCGAGACTAAAGGCCCTTCCCAACCGGGACTAATGGCCTGTTTTCTACTAGTGTAGTGCTCCCACTCACTTTCTTGTAAATACAAGTTTCTTCATAAACTTTGTATAAACCCAAAAGCCTTGATCACCTCATCAAAGCGTGTATTCCAACTTCAAGATGCTCGCACCAGTCCATAGAAGGATCGCTGGAGCTTGCATACCTTTTAGCATCCTTAGGATCGACAAAACCTTCCGGTTGTATCATATACAACCCTTTCCTTAAGGAAACCGTCAAGGAAATGCTGTTTCGACATCCATCTGGCAGATTTCTTAATCGAAAAATGCAGCAACTGCTAACATAATCCCAACAGACTTTAGCATCGCTACGATTGAGAAAGTCTCATCATTGTTAACTCCTTGAACTTGTCGGAAACCTCTTTGCGACAAGTCGAGCTTTATAAATGGTGACATTACCATCATCGTCTGTGTTCTTCTTAAAGATCCCTTTGTACTTAATGGACTGCCGGTCATCGGGCAAGTCTACCAAAGTCCATATTTGGTTTTCATACGTGGATCCTATCTTGGATTTCATGGCCTTAAGCCATTTGTCAAAATCCGGGCCCACCATCGCTTCCTCATAGTTCGTAGGTTCACCGTTGTCTAACAACATGACTGATACGTCTCCAACGTATCTATAATTTTTGATTGTTCCATGCTATTATATTATCTGTTTTGGATGTTTTATATGCATTAATATGCTATTTTATATTATTTTTGGGACTAACCTATTAACCTAGTGCCTAGTGCCAGTTTCTGTTTTTTCCTTGTTTTTGAGTATTATAGATAAGGAATATCAAACGGAGTCCAAACGGAATAAAATCTTCGCGATTATTTTTCTTGGACTAGAATAAACCTACCAGACTTGGAGAGGGGGGTAGGAGACCTGTCGGGAGGCGACAAGCCTGCAGGGCGCGCCCTAGGGGGGGCGCCCCCCTGGCTTGTGGCCCCCCAGCAGGCCTCCTAACCCTAATCTTCGGCCTATAAATTCCCAAATATTCCCCCAATACCAAAAAGAGCCACGATAATACTTTTCTGCCGCCGCAAGCCTCTGTTCCCGTGAGATCCCATCTTGGGGCCTTTTCCGGTAATCTGCCGGAGGGGGATTCGATCACAGAGGGCATCTACATCAACACCATTGCCCCTCTGATGACGCGTGAGTAGTTCACCTCAGACCTTCGGGTCCATAGCTAGTAGCTAGATGGCTTCTTCTCTCTCTACGATCTTCAATACCATGTTCTCCATGATCTTCATGGAGATCTATCCGATGTAATACTCTTTTGCGGTGTGTTTGTCGAGATCCGATGAATTGTGGGTTTATGATCAGATTATCTATGAATATTATTTGAGTCTTTTCTGAATTCTTATATGCATGATTTCATATCTTTGCAAGTCTCTTTGAGTTATTGGTTTGGTTTGGCCAACTAGATTGGTAATTCTTGCAATGGGAGAAGTGCTTAGTTTTGGGTTCAATCTTGCGGTGTCCTCACCCAGTGACAAAGTAGGGGTAGCGAGGCACGTATTTGTATTATTGTCATCAAGGATAAATAGATGGGGTTTTCATCATATTGCTTGAGTTTATCCCTCTACATCATGTCATCTTACTTAATGCGTTACTCTGTTCTTCATGAACTTAATACTCTAGATGCAGGCTTGAGTCGGTCAATGTGTGGAGTGATAGTAGTAGATGCATAATCGTTTCGGTCTACTTGATACGGACGTGATGCCTATATGCATAATCATTGCCTTGGATATCATCATAACTATGCGCTTTTCTATCAATTGCTCGACAGTAATTTGTTCACCCACCGTATTATTTTCCTTCAAGAGAGAAGCCTCTAGTGAAACCTATGGCCCCCGGGTCTATTTTCCATATTATATTTTCAGATCTATAAACCAAAAATACCAAAAATACTTTGCTGCAATCTTTTTACTTTTGTTTTACTTTTCGTTTTAGCAATCTTTTCTATCTATCTTTATCGAATCTCATCCTTGCAAGTAACCGTGAAGGGATTGACAACCCCTTTTCCGCGTTGGGTGCAAGTGTTTGTTTATTTGTGTAGGTGCATCTATTGGGGACTTGCTTGTATCTCCTACTGGATTGATACCTTGGTTCTCAACAACTGAGGGAAATACTTATCTACTCTGCTGCATCACCCTTTCCTCTTCAAGGGAAAACCAAGGCAAGCTTAAGAAGTAGCAAGAAGGATTTCTGGCGCCGTTGCCGGGGAGATCTACATCAAGCCTACCAAGTACCCATCACAAACTCATCTCTTGCATTTACATTATTTGCCATTTGCCTCTTGTTTTCCTCTCCCCCACTTCTAAAACGATTTTCAGAAAAAAAAAACAAAAAGATTTGCCTTTTTATTCGCCCTTCTTCCGTTCGTCTTTTCGTTTGCTTTTTGTTTGCTTGTGTGCTAGATTGCTTGCTTGGTCACGATGTCTGAGAATACCAAATTGTGTGACTTCTCCAATACTAATAATAATGATTTTATTAGTACTCCGATTGCTCCCGCCACTAGTGCGGAATCTTATGAAATTAATGCCGCTTTGCTTAATCTTGTTATGAAAGAACAATTTTCCGACCTTCCTAGTGAAGATGCCGCATCCCATCTAAATAATTTCGTTGAGTTGTGTGATATGCAAAAGAAGAAAGATGTGGATAATGATATTGTTAAATTGAAGCTATTTCCGTTCTCACAACGAGATCGTGCTAAAACTTGGTTTTCATCTTTGCCTAAAAATAGTATTGATTCATGGAATAAGTGTAAAGATGCTTTTATTTCCAAGTACTTTCCGCCTGCTAAGATCATCTCCCTTAGGAACGATATAATGAATTTTAAGCAACTTGATCATGAGCATGTTGCACAATCTTGGGAGAGGATGAAATTAATGATTAGAAATTGCCCCGCACATGGTTTGAGTTTATGGATGATTATACAATTTTTTTATGCGGGATTGAATTTTGCATCTAGAAATCTTTTTGATTCTGCCGCGGGTGGTACTTTTATGGAAATCACATTAGGATAATCCACTAAACTCCTAGATAGTATTATGGAAAATTACTCTCAATGGCATACCGAAAGATCTCCTACTAGTAAAAAGGTGCATGCTATTGAAGAAATAAATACTTTGAGTGAAATGATGGATGAATTAATAAAATTGTTTGCTAGTAAGAGTGCTACTATTGATCCTAATGATATGCCTTTGTCTTCTTTGATTGGAAATAATAATGAATCTATGGATGTGAATTTTGTTGGTAGGAACAATTTTGGTAATAACGCGTATAAAGGTAATTTCAACCCTAGGCCGTTTCCTAGTAATTCCTCTAATAATTATGGTAATTCCTACAAAAATCCTTATGGAAATTATAATAATATGCCCTCTGATCTTGTGAATAATATTAAAGAATTTATTAGTTCGCAAAAGGTTTTCAATGCCACGATTGAAGAAAAATTGCTCAAGATTGATGATTTGGCTAAGAACGTTGATAGAATTTCGCTTGAGATTGATTCTTTGAAAATTAGATCTACTCCACCCAAGCGTGATATTAATGAGTCTTTAAAAGCTATGAGAACCTCTATTGATGAGTGTAAGGAAAGAACCGCTAGAATGCGTGCTAAGCGTGAATGGCTTGAAAAAGTGTGTTCTCGTGATAATAATGATGAAGATCTTAAAGTGATTGATGTGACTCCTATTGAATCTTTTTTTTCTAACATAAATCTTGATAAAGATGGGACTGGAGATAAGTCAACTTTAGTTAAAAGTCGTCCCAATGATTCGGAGTTTATAGATCTTAATGCTAAGATTGATAAAAGTGGGATTGAAGAGGTCAAAACTTTAAATAGCAATGAACCCACTCTTTTGGATTTCAAGGACTTAAATTATGATATTTGTTCTTTGTTTGATTGTATTTCCTTGTTGCAATCCATGTTGAATTCTCCGCATGCTTATGATCAAAATAAAGCTTTTACTAAACATATCGTTGATGCTATGATGAAATCTTTTGAAGAAAAACTTGAGTTGGAAGTTTCTATACCTAGAAAGCTTTATGATGAGTGGGAACCTACTATTGAGATTAAAATTAAAGATTATGAGTGCCATGCTTTGTGTGATTTGGGTGCTAGCGTTTCCACGATTCCGAAAACTTTATGTGATGTGCTAGGTTTCCATGAACTTGATGATTGCTCTTTAAATTTGCATCTAGCGGATTCCACTATTAAGAAACCTATGGGAAGGATTAATGATGTTCTTATTTTTGCAAATAGGAATTATGTGCCCGTAGATTTCATTGTTCTTGATATAGATTGCAATCCTACATGTCCTATTATTCTTGGTAGACCTTTCCTTAGAACGATCGGTGCAGTTATTGATATGAAAGAAGGAAACATTAGATTCCAATTTCCGTTAAGGAAAGGCATGGAACACTTTCCTAGAAAGAAAATTAAATTACCTTATGAATCTATTATGAGAGCTACTTATGGATTGCATACCAAAGATGACAATACCTAGATGTATTGCGTTATGCCTAGCTAGGGGCGTTAAACAATAGCGCTTGTTGGGAGGCAACCCAATTTTATTTTATGCTTTTGTTTTTTGTTTCTGTTTTTGTGTGTTTTACACATTATTACCTCTGTAGTAATTGTGTTTTGATGTTTTAATTAGTGTTTGAGCCAAGTAAGACCTTTGGGATGGTCTACTGTGATTGTTGATTTGATTTTGCTGAAAAACAGAAACTTTTGCGCTCAGTCCAGGAATTTTATAAATTCACCAGAGTGTCGAATTAGTCTGAAATTTTTACACAAGATTGATATAAAAAATTTCCCATATTTTCCTAATTTTTCAGAATTTTTGGCGTTACATAAGTATTTGAAGTCTACAGATTGCTACAGACTGTTCTGTTTTTGACAGATTCTGTTTTCTTTGTGTTGTTTGCTTATTTTGATGTATCTATGGGTTGTATCGGGGGGTATGAACCATGGAGAAGTTAGAATACAGTAGATATTACACCAATATAAATAAAGAATGAGTTCACAACAGTACCTAAAGTGGTGATTTATTTTTCTTATACTAACGGATCTCACGAGTTTTCTGTTGAGTTTTCTGTTGTGAAGTTTTCAAGTTTTGGGTAAAGATTTGATGGACTATGGAATAAGGAGTGGCAAGAGACCAAGCTTGGGGATGCCCAAGGCACCCCAAGGAATATTCAAGGATGCCAAAGAGCCTAAGCTTGGGGATGCCTCGGAAGGCATCCCCTCTTTCGTCTTCAATCCATCGGTAAATTTACTTGAGGCTATATTTTTATTCACCACATGATATGTGTTTTGCTTGGGGCGTCTTGTATGATATGAGTCTTTGATTTTTAGTTTGCCACAATCATCCTTGATGCACACATCTTTTGAGAGGGACACGCATGAATCGTGAATTTATTAGAATACTCTATGTGCTTCACTTATATCTTTTGAGCTAGGCAATTTTGCTCTAGAGCTTCACTTATATCTTTTTAGAGCACGGTGGTGTTTTATTTTATAGAAATAATTGAACTCTCGTACCTCACTTATATTATTTTGAGAGTCGTTAAACAGTATGGTAATTGGTTTAGGTTATGAATTTAGTCCTAATATAATGGGCATCCAAGAGGGATATAATAAAAACTTTCATATAAAGTGCATTGAATACTATGAGAAGTTTGATTCCTTGCATATAGTTTTGAGATATAAAGATGGTGATATTAGAGTCATGCTAGTGAGTAATTGTTGATTGATAGAAATACTTGTGTTAAAGTTTGTGATTCCCGTAGCATGCACGTATGGTGAACCATTATGTAACGAAGTCGGAGCAAGATTTGTTTATTGATTGTCATCCTTTGTGTGAGGGTCGGGAGCGCGCGATGGTTAACTCCTACCAACCTCTCCCCTAGGAGCATGCGTCTAATACTTTGCTTCGATAACTAATAGACTTTTGCAATAAGTATGTGAGTTCTTTATGACTAATGTGAGTCCATGGATTATACGCACTCTCACCCTTCCACCATTGCTAGCCTCTCTAGTACAGCGCAACTTTCGCCGGTGCATTAAACCCACCATATACCCTTCCTCAAAACAGCCACCATACCTACCTATTATGGCATTTCCATAGCCATTCCGAGATATATTGCCATGCAACTTCCACCGTTCCGTTTATTATGACACGCACCATCATTTTCATATTGCTTTGCATGATCGTAAGACAGCTAGCATGATGTTTTCATGGCTTGTCCGTTTTTTTGATGTCATTTGCTATGCTAGATCCTTGCACATCCTGGTACACCGCCGGAGGCATTTATATAGAGTCATATTTTGTTCTAAGTATCGAGTTGTAATTTTGAGTTGTAAGTAAATAAAAGTGTGATGATCATCATTATTAGAGCATTGTCCCATGAGAGGAAAGGATGATGGAAGCTATGATTCCCTCACAAGATGGGATGAGTCTCCAAACTTTACAAATAATAAAATAGGCCAATGAAGCCCAAATAAAAAAAGAGGCCAAAGATGCCCACCAAAAAAAAGGGAGAGAAAAGAGAGAAGGGACAACGCTAGTATCTTTTTCCACACTTGTGCTTCAAGTAGCACCATGATCTTCATGATAGAGAGTCTCCTATTTTGTCACTTTCATATATTAGTGGGAATTTTTTATTATATAACTTGGCTTGTATATTCCAATGATGGGCTTCCTCAAATTGCCCTAGGTCTTTGTGAGCAAGCGAGTTGGATGCACACCCACTTAGTTTCTTTTTGAGCTTTCATACACTTATAGCTCTAGAGCATCCGTTGCATGGCAATCCCTACTCACTCACATTGATATCTATTGATGGGCATCTCCATAGCTCGTTGATATGCCTAGTTGATGTGAGACTTCATCTCCTTTTCCTCACAACCTCCACCATATTCTATTCCACCTATAGTGCTATATCCATGGTTCACGCTCATGTATTGCGTGAGAGTTGAAAAAGTTTGAGAACATAAAAAGTATGAAACAATTGCTTGACTTGTCATCGGGGTTGTGCATGATTTAAATACTTTGTGTGGGGAAGATGGAGCATAGCCAGACCATATGATTTTGTAGGGATAACTTTCTTTGGCCTTGTTATTTTGAAAAGATACGATTGCTTTGTTAGTATGCTTGAAGTATTATTGTTTTTATGTCAATATTAAACTTTGTTTTGAATCTTATGGATCTGAACATTCATGCCACAATAAAGAATATTACATGGATAAATATGATAGGTAGCATTCCACATCAAAAATTCTGTTTTTATCATTTACCTACTCGAGGACGAGCAAGAATTAAGCTTGGGGATGCTTGATACGTCTCCAACGTATCTATAATTTTTGATTGTTCCATGCTATTATATTATCTGTTTTGGATGTTTTATATGCATTAATATGCTATTTTATATTATTTTTGGGACTAACCTATTAACCTAGTGCCCAGTGCCAGTTTCTGTTTTTTTCCTTGTTTTTGAGTATTGTAGATAAGGAATATCAAACGGAGTCCAAACGGAATAAAATCTTCGCGATGATTTTTCTTGGACCAGAAGAAACCTACCAGACTTAGAGAGGGGGGTAGGAGACCTGCCGGGAGGCGATAAGCCTGCAGGGCGCACCCTAGGGGGGGCGCCCCCTGGCTTGTGGCCCCCCAGCAGGCTTCCTAACCCTAATCTTCGGCCTATAAATTCCCAAATATTTCCCCAATACCAAAAAGAGCCACGATAATACTTTTCCGCCACCGCAAGCCTCTGTTCCCGTGAGATCCCATCTTGGGGCCTTTTCCGGTAATCTGCCGGAGGGGGATTCGATCACGGAGGGCATCTACATCAACACCATTGCCCCTCCGATGATGCGTGAGTAGTTCACCTCAGACCTTCGGGTCCATAGCTAGTAGCTAGATGACTTCTTCTCTCTCTACGATCTTCAATACCATGTTCTCCATGATCTTCATGGAGATCTATCCGATGTAATACTCTTTTGCTGTGTGTTTATCGAGATCCGATGAATTGTGGGTTTATGATCAGATTATCTATGAATATTATTTGAGTCTTTTCTAAATTCTTATATGCATGATTTCATATCTTTGCAAGTCTCTTCGAGTTATTGGTTTGGTTTGGCCAACTAGATTGGTAATTCTTGCAATGGGAGAAGTGCTTAGTTTTGGGTTCAATCTTGCAGTGTCCTCACCCAGTGACAAAGTAGGGGTAGCGAGGCACGTATTTGTATTATTGCCGTCAAGGATAAAAAGATGGGGTTTTCATCATATTGCTTGAGTTTATCCCTCTACATCATGTCATCTTACTTAATGCGTTACTCTGTTCTTCATGAACTTAATACTCTAGATGCAGGCAGGAGTCGGTCGATGTGTGGAGTAATAGTAGTAGATGCAGAATCGTTTCGGTCTACTTGACACGGACGTGATGCCTATATGCACAATCATTGCCTTGGATATCTTCATAATTATTTGCTTTTCTATCAATTGCTCGACAGTAATTTGTTCACCCACCGTATTATTTTCCTTCAAGAGAGAAGCCTCTAGTGAAACCTATGTCCCCCGGGTCTATTTTCCATATTATATTTTCAGATCTATAAACCAAAAATACCAAAAATACTTTGCTGCAATCTTTTTACTTCTGTTTTACTTTTCGTTTTAGCAATCTTTTCTATCTATCTCTATCGGATCTCATCCTTGCAAGTAACCGTGAAGGGATTGACAACCCCTTTTCCGCATTGGGTGCAAGTGTTTGATTATTTGTGTAGGTGCATCTATTGGGGACTTGCTTGTATCTCCTACTGGATTGATACCTTGGTTCTCAACAACTGAGGGAAATACTTATCTACTCTGCTGCATCACCCTTTCCTCTTCAAGGGAAAACCAACGCAAGCTCAAGAAGTAGCAATGACCTGCAAGACAGGATTACCGGACCACTCAGGGGTAGGACGAGTCCTTGTCGACCTACAAAGCTCGGTAGTAACTTGATCCGAAGTTTCATGATCACTATCATTAGCCTCCTCTTCAACTGGTGTAGGCATCACAGAAACATCTTTCTATGTTGTGGTACTCTCCAATTGAAGTGAAGGTTTGATAACCTCATCAAGTTCTACCTTCCTCCCACTCACTTCTTTCGAGAGAAACTCCTTCTCTGGAAAGGATCCATTCTTGACAACAAGACTTGCCTTTGGATCTGTGATAGAAGGTATACCCAATTGTTTCCTTAGGGTATCCTATGAAGACGCACTTCTCCGCTTTGGGTTCGAGCTTATCAGGCTGAAGCCTCTTGACATAAGTGTCACAGCCAAACTTTTGGAAACGACAACTTAGGTTTCTTGCCAAACCATAATTCTTATGATGTCATCTCAACGGATTTAGATGGTGCCCTATTTAAAGTGAATGCAGTTGTCTCTAATGCATAACCCCAAAACGATAGTGGCCAATCAATAAGAGACATCATAGATCGCACCATATCCAATAGAGTACAATTACGACGTTCAGACACACCATTACGTTGTGGTGTTCCAGGTGGCATGAGTGTGAAACAATATCACATTGTCTTAAATGCATACCAAACTCATAACTCAGATATTCACCACCACAATCACATCGTAGACATTTTATCTACTCATTATGATGATTTTCAACTTCACTCTGAAATTGCTTGAACTCTTCAAACGTTTGAGACTTGTGTTTCATTAAGTAAATATCCGAATATACTCAAGTCATCCGTGGAGGTAAGAAAATAACGATATCCACCGCGCGCTTCAACACTCATTGGACCGCATACATCAGCATGTATTATTTCCAATAAGTCACTTGCCCGCTCCATCGTACTGGAAAACGTGTCTTAGTCATCTTGCCCATGAGGCATGGTCCGCATGTCTCAAGCGATTCGAAATCGAGTGAGTCCAAAGATCCATCATTATGGAGTTTCTTCATGCGCTTTACACCAATATGACCTTTAGCAGGAGTGCCACAAGTATGTGGTACTATCATTATTAACTTTGCATCTTTTGGCATCAATATTATGAACATGTGTATCACTATGATCGAGATTCAATAAACCATTCACATTGGGTGCATGACCATAGAAGGTATTATTCATGTAAACAGAACAACCATTATTCTCTAACTTAAATGAATAACAGTATTGCAATAAACACGATCTAATCATGTTCATGCTCAACGCATACACCAAATAACATTTATTTAGGTTCAACACTAATCCTGAAGGTAGAGGGAGCGTGCGATGGTGATCACATCAACCTTGGAAATACTTCCAACACACATCGTCACCTCGCCCTTAGCTAATCTCCGTTTATTCCATAGCTTTTGTTTCGAGTTACCAATATTAGCAACTGAACCGGTCTCTAATACCCAGGTGCTACTACGAGTACTAGTAAGGTACACATCAATGACATGTATATCAAATATACTTTCGTTGACGTTGTCAGCCTTCTTATCTGCCAAGTACTTGGGGAAGTTCCACTACCAGTGACCGTTCCCCTTACAATAGAAGCACTTACTCTCGGGTTTGGGTCCAACCTTGGGTTTCTTCACTGGAGTGGCAAATGGTTTGCAATTCTTGAAGTTTCCCTTATTGCCCTTGCCCTTCTTGAAACTAGTGGTCTTGTTAACCATCAACACTTGATCCTCCTTCTTGATTTCTACCTCCGCAACCTTAAGCACCGTGAATAGCTCAGGGATCATCATCTCCATCCATTGCATGTTATAGTTCATCAGAAAGCTCTAGTAGCTTGGTGACAGTGACTGGAGAACTCTGTCAATCACTATCTTATCTGGAAGATTAACTCCCACTTGATTCAAGCGATTGTAGCACCCAGACATTCTGAGCACATGCTCATTGACTGAGCTATTCTCCTCCATCTTGTAGGAAAAGAACTTGACAGAGGTCTCATACCTCTCAACACGACATGAGCCTGAAATACCAATTTCAGCTCTTGGAACATCTCATATGCTCCATGGCGTTCAAAACATCTTTGGAGCCCTGATTCTAAGCCGTAAAGCATGGCGCACTAAACTATCGAGTAGTCATCAGAACGTGTCTACCAGATGTTCATAACATCCACAGACGATGCTAGTGGGTTGGCACACCGAGCTTTGCATTAAGGACATAAGCCTTCCGTGCAGTAGTGAGGACAATCCTCAGATTGCGGACCTAGTCCGCACAATTGCTTACACTATCTTTCAACCTAGCCTTTCTCTAGGAACGTATCAAAATACAGAGGAGCTACAACGCGAGCTATTGATCTACAACATAATTTGGAAAGACAACTTTAGACTATGTTCATGATAATTAGTTCAATAAATCAAATTACTAATGAACTCCCACTCAAATCAACATCCCTCAGGTTGTCTAAATGTGACATGATCCAAATCCACCAAGCCAAGTTCGATCATCACGTGAGATGAGGTGGTTTCAATGGTGAACATCTCCATGTTGATCATATCTACTATATGACCCATGTTCGACCTTTCGGTCTCCTGTGTTCCGAGGCCATGTCTATACATGCTAGGCTCGTCAAGTTTAACCCAAGTATTCCGCATGTGTAAAACTGACTTACACCCATTGTATGCGAACGAAGAGTCTATCACACCTGATCATCACGAGGTGCTTCGAAACGCCGAACTTTCGCAACGGTGCATACTTTGGGGAGAACACAATTTTATCTTGAAATTTAGCGAGGGATCATCTTATAATTCTACCGTCGTCCTAAGAAAAATAAGATGCATAAAAGGATAAACATCACATGCAAATCATATAAGTGACATGATATGGCCATCATGATCTTGTGCTTTTGATCTCCATCTCCAAAGCACCGGCATGATCTCCATCGTCACAGGTATGACACCAAGATCTCCATCATCATGATCTCCATCACCGTGTCGTCGTGTGGTTGTCGCGCCAACTATTGCTTCTACAACTATTGCTAACTCATAGCGATAAAGTAAAACAAAAGGCACAAAATTAAAGACAACCGTATGGCTCCTGCCGGTTGCCATACTCATCGACATGCAAGTCGAGATAACTATTACAAAACATGATCATCTCATACATCACATATATCATGTCACGTCTCGGCCATATCACATCACAGCATGCCCTGCAAAAACAAGTTAGACGTCCTCTACTTTGTTGTTGCAAGTTTTACGTGGCTGCTATGGGCAAGTAGCAAGAACCGTTCTTACCTACGCGAAGCCACAACGGTGATATTCAAGTTGCCTTTTAACCTTCTACAAGGACTGCCTCTATCGAATCCGATTCAACTAAAGTGGGAGAGACAGACACCCGCCAGCCACCTTTATGCAAACAAGTTGCATGTCAGTCGGTGGAACCGGTCTCTTGTGCGAGGACAAGTAAGGTTGGTCCGAGCTGCTTCATCCCACAATACCGCCGAATCGAAATAAGACTAAGGAGGTAAGCAATCTGAACATTAACGCCCACAAACACTTTGTGTTCTACTCGTGCATATCAACTACGCATAGACCTAGCTCATGATGCCACTATTGGGAAACGTTGCATGGGAAACAAAAAAATTCCTAGGCACACACAGGATCTATCCATGGAGATGCATAGCTACGAGAGGGGGAGTCTGTCTACATACCCTTGTAGATCGCTAGGCGGAAGCGTATATAACGCGGTTGATGTAGTCGTACTCTTCACGATCCAATCGCGATCCGATCCGATCCAGCACCGGACGGACGACACCTCTGTGTTCAGCACACGTACGGCTCGATGAGGTCTCCTCCTTATTGATCTAGAAAGAGAGGGAGGAGAAGTAGATGGGATCTCAACCAACACGACGGCGTGGTGGTGGTAGCACCGGAACTCCGGCAGGGCTTCGCCAAGCGCGTACCTGAGAAACGTGGGAGGAGTTGGGAGAGCCAATGGGCAAGGGTGAAGGGGTGTGTGCCCCCATGCACCTCCCCCATCTATATATAGGCTAGAGGGCAGGGTAGGGCATCCAAAAGCCTCCTAGGGCCGGCCACAAGGGAGAAAACCCTTTAAACATGAAGATAACATCTTATCTCTAGATTCAACCTTTAAATTTAGAGATAAGATCTTATCTCTAGATTTAAACGACATGTGCCTTGGGGAATGGTGCAACAAGCCCATGTGGGCTGTAGCCCCACCCCTCGGTCCATGTGGTACCTTCCTGGGTCGTTGGGCCCCACGGTGGAACCCCCGGAACCTTCTAGAACCTTCCCGGTATAATACCGGCAAAATCCGAAACTTTTCCGGTAGCCAAAATATGACTTCCCATATATAAATCTTTACCCCCGGACTATTCCACAGCTCCTCGTGATGTCCGGGATCTCATCCGGGAATCCGAACAACATTCGGTCACAAACGTACGTATCCCAATAATACTCTAGTGTCACCGAACGTTAAGCATGTGGACCCTGCGGGTTCGAGAATCATGTAGACTTGACCCAGACACCTCTCCGGCCAATAACCAATAGCGGGACCTGGATGCCCATAGTGGCTCTGATACTTGTGATTTGCGTTGGGTTTTCCGTGAAGAGGAACGGGTAATTGCAGCACAAAGTGGGTAAGTATTTCCCTCAGTTATGAAACCAAGGTTTATCGAACCAATAGGAATATCAATCCTCAATCGTCTTCAGTGGCTGCACACAAATGAACAAACAACTTGCACCCAACGCGGGCAAGAGGGTTGTCAATTCCCTTGATCTCGTTATTTGCAAGCAAATGAGTTGTGTAGATAATTGTTGATAAATGTAAATTGCAAAATGAAATAAAAAGTAAATAAAGGCAGCGAGATAATAGTAGTGTTTGTAAATATATAAGTGAATAGACCCGGGGGCCATAGTTTTCCCTAGCGGCATCTCTCATGTAGGCAGCTTACGGTGAGTAAGAAATTACTGTTGGGCAATTGATAGAAAAGCGGATAGTTATGCGATTTTCACGGGAATGATCATGTGTATATAGGCATCACGTCCATAAACAAATAGGCTGGCTCATGTCTACACCTATTACTATTACTCCACTCATTGACCGCTATCCAGCATGCATCTAGAGTATTAAGTAAAACAGAGTAATGAATGGAGAATGATGAGATGATGTAGACAAAGTAAACTCAAGCAATATGAATGAACCCCGTCGTGTTATCCTTAGTAGCAACAACACAAAGACGCATCTTGTCCCCTACTTTTTCACTGGGATATAGAAACTCGTCAGGTTGAACCTACCACAACGCACCACTCCCACTGATGAAATATCAATCTACTTGGCCAAAGCACATCAATAAATCGGAGAGCATTACGAAGCTATAATGATCATGCAATTAAGAGAGAATATATTGTTCGAAATATGCCCTAGAGGCAATAATAAATTGGTTATTATTATATTTCCTTGTTCATGATAATCGTTTATTATCCATGCTATAATTGTATTGATTGGAAACTCAAATACATGTGTGGGTACATAGACAACACTGTGTCCCTAGTATGCCTCTAGTTGACTAGATCGTTGATCAAAGATGGTTAAGGTTTCCTAGCCATTGACATGAGATGTCATTTGATAACGGGATCACATCATTAGGAGAATGATGTGATGGACAAGACCCAAACTGTAAACGTAGCATTTGATCGTGTCAGTTTATTGCTATTGTTTTCTGCATGTCAAGTATCTGTTCCTTTGACCATGAGATCATGCAACTCACTGACACCGGAGGAATACCTTGTGTGTATCAAACGTCGCAACGTAACTGGGTGACTATAAAGGTGCTCTACAGGAATCTCCGAGGGTGTCTGTTGGGTTGGCATGGATCAAGACTGGGATTTGTTACTCCGTGTGACGGAGAGGTATCTCAGGGCCCACTCGGTAATACAACATCACAATGAGCCTTGCAAGCAATGTGACTAAAGTGTTAGCCACGAGATCTTGTATTACGGAACGAGTAAAGAGACTTGCCGGTAACGAGATTGAACTAGGTATAGTGATACCGACGATCGAATCTCGGGCAAGTAACATACCGAAGAACAAAGGGAACAACATACGGGATTAACTGAATCCTTGACATAGAGGTTCGACCGATAAAGATCTTCGTAGAATATGTAGGAGCCAATATGAGCATCCAGGTCCCGCTATTGGTTATTGGCCGTAGAGGTGTCTCGGTCATGTCTACATAGTTCTCGAACCCACAGGGTCTACACACTTAACGTTTGGTGACGATTAGTATAATTGAGTTATTATGTCGGTGACCGAAAGTTGTTCGGAGTCCCGGATAAGATCCCGGACATGACGAGGATCTCCGGAATAGTCCGGAGGTAAAGATTGATATATGTGATAATAGTGTTTTGATCTCAGGAAGGGTTCCGGAGTTCACCGGAAGGGGTTCCGGATGTTTACCGAAGTGTTCGGGTGCAGCGACACTTTATATGGGCCAAAGGGATAAAGCCCACGAGGTATTGGAAAGTGCAAAAAGTAGTTTTGCTGCCGCGTAAGCGGTACTACCGCTTGTGTGAAGCGGTACTACCGCCCGAGCGGTACTACCGCTTGTGTGAAGCGGTACTACCGCCCGAGCGGTACTACCGCTTGTGTGAAGCGGTACTACCGCCCAAGCGGTACTACCGCTTGTGAGCGGTACTACCGCTTGTGCGCGGTTGTGCACGGTTCGGCAGGGATCCGAGTTGGACTCTTTTCCTGCGGGCCAAACCGACCTTGTGCGGGCAAAACCGACCTAGAGGAGGCTTTTACTCCAAGTTTAGACCCCAAGGCTCAACATATAAATAGAGGGGCAGGGCTAGCACACGGGAGACATCAAGATTTCCCCAAGCCGTGTGCGGCAGCCCTTACCCTCTAGTTCCTCCGTCATAATCTCCGTAGTGCTTGGCGAAGCCCTGCAGAGATTGTCCCTCACCACCATCACCACGCCGTCGTGCTGCTGGAACTCAACCACTACTTCACCATCGCTCGCTGGATCGAGGAGGTGAAGGCGTCATCAAGCCGTACGTGTGTTGAACGCGGAGGTGCCGTCCGTTCGGCGCTAGTTCGTGATCGGATCGAGGGACGACTTGCGATTTGGATCGCGGAGACGTTCGACTACATCAACCGCGTTTCTTAAACGCTTCCGCTTAGCGATCTACAAGGGTATGTAGATTCACTCTCCCTCTCGTAGATGCTCATCACCATGGATAGATCTTGTGTGTGCGTAGGAAATTTTTTGTTTCCCATGCAACGTTACCCAACAGTGGTATCAGAGCCAGGTCTATGCGTAGATGAGATCTCGAGTAGAACACAAACGAGTTGTGGGCGTGGGTGTATACATATTGCTTGCCGTTACTAGTTGATATTTGATTCGGCGGTACTGTGAGATGAAGCGGCCCGGACCGACATTACGCGTACACTTACGCGAGACAGGTTCCTTCAACTGACATGTAACTTCGTTGCATAAAGATGGCTAGCGGGTGTCTGTCTCTCTCACTTTAGTTGAATCGATTTCAATGAAGAGGGTTCTTTTAGAAGATCAAAAAGCAATCACTACACCACGTTGTGGTTTTGCGTAGGTAAGAACGGTTCTTGCAAACCCGTAGCAGCCACGTAAAATTTGCAACAACAATTAGAGGACGTCTAACTTGTTTTTGCAGGGTATGTTGTGATGTGATATGGCCAATTTCATGATGAGATATATGTGATGTATGAGATGATCATGTGTTGTATAGAATATCACGACTTGCATGTCGATGAGTACGGCAACTGGCAGGAGCCATAGAGTTGTCTTTAATTATTGTATGACCTGCGTGTCAATCATTAAGCGCTATGTAATGCTTTACTTTATCGCTAAACGTTAGCAATAGTCGTGGAAGCAACAGTCGGCGCGACAACCTTATGGCGACACGTTGATGGAGATCAAGATGATGGAGATCATGGTGTCATGCCGGTGACGATGGAGATCATGCCGGTGCTTTGGAGATGGAGATCAAAAGCACAAGTTCATGGCCATATCATGTCACTTATGATTAGCATGTGATGTTAATCCTTTTATGCATCTTATTTTGCTTAGGACGACGGTAGCATTATAAGGTGATCCCTCACTTAAATTTCAAGATAAATTGTGTTCTCCCCAAGTGTGCACCGTTGCGAAAGTTCGTCGTTTCGAGACACGCCGTGATGATCGGGTGTGATAGACTCTACGTTCGCATACAACGGGTGCAAGCCATGTTGCACGTGCGGAAACACTCGGGTTAAACTTGACGAGCCTAGCATGTACAGACATGGCCTCGGAACACAAGAGACCGAAAGGTCAAACATGAGTCATATAGTAGATATGATCAACATGAAGATGTTCACCATTGAAACCACCTCAACTCACGTGATGATCGGACTTGAGTTGGTGAATTTGGATCATGTTACACTCGAATGACCAGAGGGATGTCAATTTGAGTGGGAGTTTTTTAAGTAATATGATTAACTAAAACTCATTATCCTGAACAATAGTCTAAGTTGTCTTTGCTATATTTATGTTGTAGATCATGGCTCGCGCAGTAGCACCCCTGAATTTTAATGCGTTCCTAGAGAAAGCTAAGTTGAAAGATGATGGAAGTAACTTTGTGGACTGGGCCCGTAATCTAAGGATTATCCTTACGGCTTCCCAGAAGGCTTATGTCCTTGATGCACCGCTTGGTGATCCACCCGCTCCAGTTGAGTCTCTAGACGTTGTGAACGCCTGGCAGGCTCGTTCTGATGATTACTCAATAGTTCAATGTGCAATGTTGTATGGCTTAGAACCGGGACTTCAAAGACGTTTTGAACGTCATGGAGCATATGAGATGTTCCAGGAGTTGAAGTTTATCTTTCAGAAGAATGCCCGGATCGAGAGATATGAGATCTCCGATAAGTTCTATGCTTGCAAGATGGAGGAGAACGGGTCTATCAGTGATCACGTGCTCAGAATGTCTGGGTACTCCACCCGTCTGGCTGAGTTAGGGATGCCCCTTCCGCCAGAGGCTATCACTGACAGAGTTCTTCAATCATTGCCACCTAGCTACAAGAGCTTCGTGTTGAACTATAACATGCACGGGATGAACAAGTCAGTCGCCGAGCTGTTTGCGATGCTGAAAGCCGCTGAGTCTGAAATTCAGAAGGAGCATCAAGTGTTGATGGTCAATAAAACCACTAGTTTCAAGAAAAATGGCAAGGGTAAGAAGGGTAACTCCAAGAAGAGTGGCAAAGCAGTTGCTCCTCTCGTGAAGAAACCCAAGGCTGGACCCAAACCAGAAACTGTGTGTTTTCATTGCAAGGGAACTGGACACTGGAAGCGGAATTGCCCCAAGTATTTGGCTGACAAGAAGGCGGCCTACAACAAACAAGGTATATATGATATACATGTTATTGATGTGTACCTTACCAACT
Source organism: Elymus sibiricus (assembly GCA_039707655.1). Classification (NCBI taxonomy): domain Eukaryota; kingdom Viridiplantae; phylum Streptophyta; class Magnoliopsida; order Poales; family Poaceae; genus Elymus; species Elymus sibiricus. The sequence goes on from CM077665.1 coordinate 364,260,695, forward strand.
CTCGTTGTAGTGCCTGGGTATTTGATACCGGTGCGGTTGCTCATATTTGCAACTCAAAACAGGAACTGCGGAATAGACGGAGGCTGGCAAAGGACGAAGTGACGATGCGCGTGGGAAATGGTTCCAAGGTTGATGTGATCGCCGTCGGCACGCTCGCTCTTCGATTACCGTCGGGATTAGTGATGAACCTAAATAAGTGTTATTTGGTGCCTGCGTTAAGCATGAACATTATATCTGGATCTTGTTTATTGCGAGACGGTTACTCATTTAAATCAGAGAATAATGGTTGTTCTATTTATATGAGTAATATCTTTTATGGTCATGCACCCAATGTGAGGGGTTTATTCTTATTGAATCTTGACAGTAATGATACACATGTTCATAACATTGATGCCAAAAGATGTAGAATTGATAATGATAATACCACTTTCTTGTGGCACTGCCGTTTAGGTCATATTGGCGTAAAACGCATGAGGAAGCTCCATGCTGATGGACTTTTGGAGTCACTTGATTTTGAATCACTTGACACATGTGAGCCATGCCTCATGGGCAAGATGACTAAAACTCCGTTCTCTGGTACAATGGAACGGGCAAGTGACTTATTGGAAATCATACATACTGATGTGTGCGGTCCGATGAGTATTGAGGCGCGCGGTGGTTATCGTTACTTTCTCACCTTCACTGATGACTTAAGTAGATATGGGTATATTTACTTAATGAAACACAAGTCTGAAACATTTGAAAAGTTCAAACAATTTCAGAGTGAAGTTGAGAATCATCGTAACAAGAAGATTAAATTCCTACGATCTGATCGAGGAGGAGAATATCTGAGTTATGAGTTTGGCAGCCACTTAAGACAGTGTGGAATTGTTTCAGAATTGACACCGCCTGGAACACCACAGCGTAATGGTGTGTCCGAACGTCGTAATCGAACCTTATTGGATATGGTGCGATCTATGATGTCTCTTGCCGATTTGCCACTATCGTTTTGGGGTTATGCATTAGAGACAGCTGCATTCACTTTAAATAGGGCACCATCGAAATCCGTTGAGACGACGCCATATGAACTTTGGTTTGGCAAGAAGCCAAAACTGTCGTTTCTTAAAGTTTGGGGATGTGATGCTTATGTCAAAAAGCTTCAGCCTGAAAAGCTCGAACCCAAAGCGGAGAAATGCGTCTTCATAGGATACCCAAAAGAGACAATTGGGTATACCTTCTACCTCAGATCCGAGGGCAAAGTGTTTGTTGCTAAAACGGAACATTTCTTGAGAAAGAGTTTCTCTCGAAAGAATTGAGTGGGAGGAAGATAGAACTTGATGAGGTTGTTGAACCTTTACTTCAACCTGAGAGTAGCGCAGCGCAGAAAGTTGTTTCTGTGGAGCCTACATTAGTTGAAGAGGAAGTTAATGATGATGATCATGAAGCTTTGGATCAAGTTGCTATCGAACCTCGTAGGTCGACAAGGACGCGTACTGCTCCCGAGTGGTACGGCAACCCTGTCTTAGAGGTCATGTTGTTAGACAACGATGAACCTACGAGCTATGGAGAAGCGATGATGGGCCCGGATTCCGAGAAGTGGTTAGAGGCCATGAAATCCGAGATGGGATCCATGTATGAAAACAAAGTATGGACTTTGGAAGTATTACCTGAAGGGCGTAAGGCCATTCAGAACAAATGGATCTTTAAGAGGAAGACGGACGCGGACGGTAATGTCACCGTCTATAAAGCTCGACTTGTGGCAAAGGGTTTTTCACAAGTTCAAGGAGTTGACTACGATGAGACCTTCTCACCCGTAGCGATGCTTAAGTCCGTCAGAATCATGTTAGCAATAGCTGCCTTTTTCGATTATGAAATTTGGCAGATGGATGTCAAAACAGCGTTCCTTAACGGTTACCTTAAGGAAGAGTTGTATATGATGCAACCAGAAGGTTTTGTCGATCCAGAGAATGCTGACAAAGTTTGCAAACTCCAGCGATCCATTTATGGACTGGTGCAAGCATCTCGGAGTTGGAATCTTCGCTTTGATGAAGTGATCAAAGCGTTCGAGTTTATACAAGTTTACGGAGAAGCTTGTATTTACAAGAAAGTGAGTGGGAGCTCTATAGCGTTTCTAATATTATATGTGGATGACATATTGCTGATTGGAAACAATATAGAAATGCTGGAAAGCGTGAAGGAATATTTGAACAAGAGTTTTTCAATGAAGGACCTAGGAGTAGCTGCTTTCATATTAGGCATCAAGATCTATAGAGATAGATCAAGACGCTTAATAGGACTTTCACAAAGCACATACCTTGATAAGATTTTGAAGAAGTTCAAAATGGATCAGTCCAAGAAGGGGTTCTTGCCTGTTTTGCAAGGTGTGAAGTTGAGTATGACTCAATGCCCAGTGACTGCAGAAGATAGAGAAAAGATGAGTGTCATCCCCTATGCTTCGGCCATAGGCTCTATCATGTATGCAATGCTGTGCACAAGACCCGATGTCAGCCTTGCCATAAGTATGGTCGGAAGGTTTCAAAGTGATCCAGGAATGGAACACTGGACGGCGGTCAAGAATATCCTGAAGTACCTGAAAAGGACTAAGGACATGTTTCTCGTTTATGGAGGTGATCAAGAGCTCGTCGTAAAGGGTTACGTCGATGCAAGCTTTGACACTGATCCGGATGACTCTAAGTCGCAAAACGGATACGTATTTATTCTTAATGGGGGTGCGGTTAGCTGGTGCAGTTCCAAGCAAAGCGTGGTAGCAGATTCTACATGCGAAGCGGAGTACATCGCAGCCTCGGAGGCGGCGAAGGAAGGTGTCTGGATGAAGGAGTTCATGACAGATCTTGGAGTAGTGCCTATTGCACTTAACCCAATGACTCTGTTTTGTGATAATACTGGTGCCATTGCTCTAGCCAAGGAACCAAGATTTCACAAGAGGACCAGACACATAAAGCGACGTTTCAATTCCATCCGCGATTACATCAAGGAGGACGACATAAATATTTGCAAAGTACACACGGATCTAAATGTTGCAGATCCGATGACTAAACCTCTTCCAAGGGCTAAACATGAACAACACCAGAACTCCATGGGTGTTCGATTCATAACAATGTAAATCACATAGTGATGTGAACTAGATTATTGACTCTAGTGCAAGTGGGAGACTGTTGGAAATATGCCCTAGAGGCAATAATAAATTGGTTATTATTATATTTCCTTGTTCATGATAATCGTTTATTATCCATGCTATAATTGTATTGATTGGAAACTCAAATACATGTGTGGGTACATAGACAACACTGTGTCCCTAGTATGCCTCTAGTTGACTAGATCGTTGATCAAAGATGGTTAAGGTTTCCTAGCCATTGACATGAGATGTCATTTGATAACGGGATCACATCATTAGGAGAATGATGTGATGGACAAGACCCAAACTGTAAACGTAGCATTTGATCGTGTCAGTTTATTGCTATTGTTTTCTGCATGTCAAGTATCTGTTCCTTTGACCATGAGATCATGCAACTCACTGACACCGGAGGAATACCTTGTGTGTATCAAACGTCGCAACGTAACTGGGTGACTATAAAGGTGCTCTACAGGAATCTCCGAGGGTGTCTGTTGGGTTGGCATGGATCAAGACTGGGATTTGTTACTCCGTGTGACGGAGAGGTATCTCAGGGCCCACTCGGTAATACAACATCACAATGAGCCTTGCAAGCAATGTGACTAAAGTGTTAGCCACGAGATCTTGTATTACGGAACGAGTAAAGAGACTTGCCGGTAACGAGATTGAACTAGGTATAGTGATATCGACGATCGAATCTCGGGCAAGTAACATACCGAAGAACAAAGGGAACAGCATACGGGATTAACTGAATCCTTGACATAGAGGTTCGACCGATAAAGATCTTCGTAGAATATGTAGGAGCCAATATGAGCATCCAGGTCCCGCTATTGGTTATTGGCCGTAGAGGTGTCTCGGTCATGTCTACATAGTTCTCGAACCCGCAGGGTCTACACACTTAACGTTTGGTGACGATTAGTATAATTGAGTTATTATGTCGGTGACCGAAAGTTGTTCGGAGTCCCGGATAAGATCCCGGACATGACGAGCATCTCCGGAATAGTCCGGAGGTAAAGATTGATATATGTGATAATAGTGTTTTGATCTCAGGAAGGGTTCCGGAGTTCACCGGAAGGGGTTCCGGATGTTTACCGAAGTGTTCGGGTGCAGCGACACTTTATATGGGCCAAAGGGATAAAGCCCACGAGGTATTGGAAAGTGCAAAAAGTAGTTTTGCTGCCGCGTAAGCGGTACTACCGCTTGTGTGAAGCGGTACTACCGCTTGTGTGAAGCGGTACTACCGCCCAAGCGGTACTACCGCTTGTGAGCGGTACTACCGCTTGTGCGCGGCTGTGCACGGTTCGGCAGGGATCCGAGTTGGACTCTTTTCCTGCGGGCCAAACCGACCTTGTGCGGGCAAAACCGACCTAGAGGAGGCTTTTACTCCAAGTTTAGACCCCAAGGCTCAACATATAAATAGAGGGGCAGGGCTAGCACACGGGAGACATCAAGATTTCCCCAAGCCGTGTGCGGCAGCCCTTACCCTCTAGTTCCTCCGTCATAATCTCCGTAGTGCTTGGCGAAGCCCTGCAGAGATTGTCCCTCACCACCATCACCACGCCGTCGTGCTGCTGGAACTCAACCACTACTTCACCATCGCTCGCTGGATCGAGGAGGTGAAGGCGTCATCAAGCCGTACGTGTGTTGAACGCGGAGGTGCCGTCCGTTCGGCGCTAGTTCGTGATCGGATCGAGGGACGACTTGCAATTTGGATCGCGGAGACGTTCGACTACATCAACCGCGTTTCTTAAACGCTTCCGCTTAGCGATCTACAAGGGTATGTAGATTCACTCTCCCTCTCGTAGATGCTCATCACCATGGATAGATCTTGTGTGTGCGTAGGAAAATTTTTGTTTCCCATGCAACGTTACCCAACATATATATCAGAGGCATCTCAAATACTTTTCATGAATAATCTGAACATAAACCCACGATTCATCGGATCCCAACAAACATACCACACAATAGGATTACATCGGATAGATCAAAGCGAAGATGCGATGACCATTGTATTGAAGATCAAGAGATAGAGAGATTGCCATCTATGCACTAGCTATGGACCCGTAGGTCTGTGGTGAACTATTCACACATCATCATGAGGGCAACAAGGTTGATGTAGAGGCCCTCGGTGATCGATCCCCCTCCGGCAGGGTTCCGGAATGGAGCTCCAGATGGCCTCGTGACAGAACAGAGACTTGCGGCAGCGGAAAAATGGTTTCAGGACTGCTTCTAATTTTTTTGCAATATTAGAAAATTTATAGGCCAGAGAGGGGCGTCGGGAGGCAGCCGAGGGGGCCACCACATATCAGGGCGCGACCCCCCAGGGCGTGCCTTGATGTGTGGTGGGGCCCTTGTGAACCTCCCGGCCTCCTTCCGAAGCTTCCAGGTCTTCTTATGGTCCAGAAAATATCATCAAAGTTTCGTGGCAATTGGACTTCGTTTGGTACTGTAAACCTGAAAAGTAAAAAACATGCAGAAAACAACAACTGGCACTGGGCACTGGGTCAATAGGTTATTGCTCAAAAATATTATAAATTGGTAAATAATGACCCAAAAAGTATCCTAGAATGATAATATATCAGCATGGAACAATAAAAAATTATAGATACGTTGGAGACATATCAAGCATCCCCAAGCTTAATTCCTTCTCGTCCTCGAGTAGGTAAATGATAAAAACAGAATTTTTGATGTGACATGCTATCCATTATGTAATCTTATGCAGGTATGCTCATTGAGAAAAGACGAATCAACAAATAGTAACCCAGCAATATTCAAAGTGTAAGAAACAAAATCATTAATCCTTAAAAGTATACGATCCTTAAGAAATATTTACCCCTCCCATTCATCTTATTATATTAGCAAGGCATGGCTCCATCTTCACCACATTAATACAAATGTTAAGCACCACGGTGTCCAAGTCAGGCAATTGGATCGTACTTTTTCAATATGCATCAACTTTTTATTCTTCATGCAATACATGAGCGTGAGCCATTGGACATAGCATTTAGGTGGAATCGAGTATGGTGATAGATATCAAAGGGGTAAAAAGTGGAGAAGATAGTCTCACATCAACTAGGCGTACCAACTGGCTATGGAGATGCCCATCGATAGATATCAATCTCAAATGCAAATGATGCACTAGAGCTATAAGTGTATGAAATCTCAAATGAAGCTAAGTGGGGTGTGCATCCAACTTGCTTCCTCATGAAGACCTCGGGCATTTGAGGAAGCCCGTCGTAGGAATATACAAGCCAAGTTTGTAATAATGAATAGGTAATTCCCACTAGTTGTTGGCGTTCTGGGAACGGGGGTACCCAGACCTGCCTGCATGCGGCCCAGGGCGTGGCCCACTTCGACAGCCAGGCACGGCTCGGCGCGGCATCACTCAAGACAAGGCCCTCGCGCGAGCCCCACTCTCGCGAGGAGGACGACGCCAAGACCCCCGGAGGGAGGAGGCTTCTCCAGGCCCCCTCCCGAGGGGCGGAGATCTCTATGCAGCGCTCGGCCTCGAGAGGCTGAGGTGACGCCAGCCGGGCCAGGCGGGCGCCAGCAGGCACAAAAGAAGCAGCTTCCTCTTTGGAGCAAAGGAGGCAAGGACGTACGAAGGTTCCCAAAGCATCCCCCAAAGGTTTCCATTCTGGCGTAACGAGACCAAGACCGCGAGCCCCGCAGGACGGACGTCACCGCCGAGCCCACCTCCGCGTCACTGCCAGCTACTTTGCAAGCGAAGACCACCTTTCGTCAGGATAAGATGTACCTCCTGTCCCCTTTCGAATTTGGCCGTTGTGGGATCCCTTCCCGCCAGTGCGATAAGGGAAGAGGACCCAGGCCAATATAAATAGAGGCGAGGCTGCGCCGTAGAGCAGGAGGACGAGAGACACCACTCGAGCACCCTCGCGAGGTTGCTCACCACTGTACACAGTTCATCCACAAACCTCCTCGTGAGGCAATCCACCAAAAGCAGGAGTAGGGTTTTACGCTTCGTAGCGGCCCGAACTTGGGTAAATCCGTGTGTTAGTCTTCTTCCCCGCGATTGAGTGAGTTCGATCTGGTTAGGCCGTGGAGCTGTGAGCTTGAGGTCAAAGCTGGTGGAGATCTTCGCACACGCCCCTGAGTTCGAACCTCTTTGGGTTTTGCGGAGCCCGAAATCCGACATTTGGCACGCCAGGTAGGGGGCGTGTCGGAATCCTTTCCTAAGCTTCGCCTCCGCTCCGCTCCATCGCTCTGATGGCCGACACCCGACAAACCTTCTTCGGCCCCGGAGTTCCCACCTTCACCGACCCAGCGGCGGCCACCCATGACGCGCACCCTGGCGGTTCGGTGCTGGGCGGACGTTACCAGGCCACCAGCTCATCACCACCGCCGTCGCCGCCCACACCAGCCAGGCGCCCCCTGTGGCACCCCGGCTCAGCGAACCGTATTACCAGTGTTTCCAACCCAGAGATCATGTCTTCTAGAAACACACAACAACTTGGAACAGAACAGAACTGAACTTTATTGATAAACTTCGGGTACAAGCTCATATTTTACATCGATAGCGAGGCCAAAGGCACACCTGGTGCTATGACAATATCTACATTATTTATGAAACATAGCGGGCCTCGAAACTACTAGGGAAACTCTATGGAGTAGCGGAACATAGCGGAAACTCCATCCACAGGGACACTGCTGGGACACAGCCTAGTTAGCGTAGCACGAACCATCGGGACCTCCGTCCTCGGCTTCTCCTGCATCTGGCATGATACGCCAGGTGAGTACTTGGAATGTACTCGCAAGCTCACAACAACCAAGTAATGCAGCAAACAATAGCATGGCAATCAACATGTTAAATTCTTAAGTGATTCACTTACTGTCATCAGTTATCAACTTACTCTCTTTCGGGTTGTCCCACAACCCTCGGAATACTCATAAGCCATCGAGTACTTCCGAACACAAGACGAGTTCTTCCATCAATATTATCACTGTTACGGTTGACCACCTAGTGAGGCCTGGCCAGACTGTCCAATACCGTGGACGCGGCTATTCGAATAGATTTTTCACTCTGCAGAGGTTGCGCTCTTTACCCACATCATGAAGCACCTGGCCTGGTGATCCCATTCGGGTGGACCAGCATTGCTCCAACGAAACCCACCTGACCCGTGACTCTCCCATCGTACGACCGGCATTCATCCCCCCTGGAGTCCTGCCTTGGGTGGCCCCTGTGTCACCTCGTGACACTTGCCACCGTCGTGGCCAAACTAAACTGTCCCAAACGGGAACGCCGGCACAATACTCAACTGGGCTCACAGGGTTACCGCCGCCTACCTGATCAGGGCAACACGCACGCATAACCCTCCCTGTCTGGAGGTATCGGTGAAAGAGCACAGAGCCAGACCAAGTCAAGGCCGTCCCATACCGGCAAATGTGGTTGCACGGATAAGCCCGGACAGGTGACTCCAGATCAACCGACTAAGTTTCATTAAGCAAGCATGTGGTTTATCACAATAACTTAAAATAGGCAGCAACTAAGCATTTAAATTAAATTGCTATGAATTATTATATAGCAAATAAATGAACATAATGCATTGAAATATGCCATGCTATTGAAATGCTTCAAAAGATGGATGTCCTGGCTTGCCTTGCTCTGTTGGGTTGCCCAAGAACTCCTGGTCTTCAAAGTTATCAAAGTTTCCCTCTAAAGATATTTTTAAACAACAATTTAAAATGTCACATAACACTCTTTTGGCTACCAGAAATTCTGTGAGTAAGATAAAAATACCAAACTTTACCAGAAATTAGAAGAGCTCAAGACAAACCAAGTGCAAAAAGAATTAATCAATTTGGGCTTAGGAATAAAAAGATACGGCCAGTCAAAGGTACTGGTCAAACTGGAAATTTAAATAAAAACCGAAAAACCTGACAGGGGGCCACGTCGAAGGCGTAAAGTGGAGAGGCGTCTCCACTTACCGCTTCGAGCGCGCGCGGCTGAGCCACTGACGGGTGGGTCCGCTCGTTTTAAAACAGAGAAGTGAGAGAGGGAACAGAGGGAGGCGGGGCTCCGGCGATCGCCGCTGGCGATCCAGGCGGCGGTGAGGTCGGGAGAGAGTGGGGATGGGACGAGCTCACCGTGGCGAACCCGCACGTACCCGCAGATCGGCAAGAGGTGGCCGGATGGCGTCGTTCCCTTCTTCTCCGGCGGCGGCAGCTTTCGGGACTCGTCGGCGGTGGCGAATCCGGCGAGGATTCGGCTGGGCAAGGGGTCGAGGAGGACCAGGGGACCTTACTGAGCTCGTGGGAGCAGTCGGACGAGGCTGGAATGGGGTAGAAGGTGCTGGTGGCGGAGCTCCTTCTGGCGGCAGAACTCCGGCGAGGGTGCGCGGCCAGAGGGCCTCTCGGCCGTGGCTCAGCGCTCTGGGAGTCGATTTGTGGTGGAGGGAGTGGGATGAGGAGCTCGGAGGGCTGGCCGTGGCTTTATATAGGCTGGAGCGGAGCTCGGGCGAGCTCTCTAGAAACGGCGAGGTGCAGGACACGTCGCCGGCGAGAGGACGCCGCGCTGGCTGGCTGCTTGCGGGCGACGGGACGGGAGAGAGCAGGAGGGAGTAATGGCACGGTGGAGGCTAGCGGGGGAAGAAGACGAGCGCCAAAGCCACTGTGGCCGCACGGGCGCCACAGTGCCCGAGTGCGTGGCGGCCGTCGGGGAGGATTCCGGCGAGGAGAGGCTTCGGGAGAGGTGTGTGTGGACGGCATCGGCGAAGTCGGCACCAGCGGACACCATCTGGCCACGCGGGACGGACGGAATGACAGCACCCGACGCGGGCGAGCTAGAGAGCACGCGCACTGACATGCCATCGTCGTGCTCACCACCGTGTCTGGCGCCTAGAGGCCGTGCAGGTCCAGCGCACCATGTCCAGTGCCTTCTCCTTTGATCACTTAGTGCCCCTGCATGCTTGGTTTGGCTAGGTTCAATCTGCTGTGAAGTGTAGCTTCAGCTACAGTTTCTGATAGCAATATTGAGAGAGATCTAGAGGAGAGGTGAGCTGGAGATAGGGCCAATGGAGATGTCTGGAGTGGTTTAGGTTGGAAGGACTACAGGCTGACCAAATTTGAAGTTGTTTGGAAAAGTTTTGAATAGGGTTCATGTGTAAACTGCCATACTGGTCCAGAAACTTGATCTGCTCGTGGCACTCATATGGTAGATCTGATGGAGCTGAAATTTGGCATGGTGGAGTCATATGAGGTAGAGAGGATGCCATAAAAATTTCATGGCAGTTGGCCACTCCTAGCTGGCACTTCCTTCACAAGGGTTTCAGAAATACAGTAACTTGGCAGAGCCTTGTTGCTAAAAAGTTATACTGGCCAATGTGATATTTTTGGATATTGTGGCTAGATAGGATCCCTAATATCTCAGGAAATTCATTGGGAATTTTCTGAGTTAGGAAAATAGGGGTTGCTTCGCAATTGACCAATTCTGACTAGAGAGAAAATAATTATTCTGGCCAAAATTTTGTATTGGACAATGGAATATTTTTGAAGATTATGGGATTATATGATGATAAGAAGGTGTGACAAGAATTTGGGATTTTATTGATCATCCAAACTATAGGTTGCTTCACAACCCATAGTGATGACATAATTCCCAAAAGAATAAAAGAATTATTGGAAAGTATTAGAAAAATGGATTGTGGTCCAGAAGGTGTATGACATAGTGTTGGCAAGATTTAGACAAGGTGATGAGAGCTTTGGGTTACTTAGGAAAAGATTCAAGGATTCATAAGTCCATAGTTGACTGAAAAACCAACCAAAATGCAAATAAAACCAAAAAGATTTCGAAAAGAAAAAGTTGCCAAAAACCAGGGTGTCACACCCCCGGGCTCCGCATGCCCGCTGCCGAGGCAGTACGCCCGCTTCGCGGCACCACCCACCGGGCAACCTTCACCCTGTGTTCACGTGGGAGATCTGAACGGGCATGACGCGCTGCTGATGGCAAGTGAGCTGCTTCGTCATCGCCCGACGCACAGGGGCTTCGACGCATGGGCCAACCACATCGCCAGGCTTGTCGCCGTCGCAAGGAGAGACTGGGCCCCGCACCTCCCCTTCCAACCTCCGACGCTGGGCGCCGGGGGCTCGCCCGCCGCACAGCTCCCTTCATCGACCGGAGGCATGCTCGGCCCGTGGCCGGGCGAGCCCGAGCAAGGCCTGCCCCACACGGTTCTCCTTCTCCTCCGGGTCCCGGTGGCCGGCTTCGGGGCATCGCCCGGCCCCGTCGGCAGCACACAAGAAGAAGGCGGCGAGGCACCACGCGCGCGCCCTGGCGCGCGCACCCCCGGCACGGTGGATCATCGGCCGCCTGGGCAGTCCAGGCGCGAGGGCGCTAACCAGCGCAGGGACCAGGCAGCTCAAGCCTCCGGGAAAGCAGGTAATCACAACAGGGGCATGGTGGATGACCACGGAGGCAATCCTCGTCAGGACGCGTGCGGTCAACCTCGCAGTGACGGTAAGGGCAAGTAGCTTCGCGCGGAGGCTCAACGCAGGAGGGTCTGTGGACCGTGTGGCCCGGGCGGCTGATACGTCTCCAACGTATCAATAATTTTTTATTGTTCCATGCTATTATATTATCTGTTTTGGATGTTTTATATGCATTAATATGCTATTTTATATTATTTTTGGGACTAACCTATTAATCTAGAGCCTAGTGCCAGTTTCTGTTTTTTTCCATATTTTTGAGTATTGCAGATAAGGAATATTAAACGGAGTCCAAACGGAATAAAATCTTTGGAATGATTTTTCTTGGACCAGAAGAAACCTGCCAGACCTGGAGATGAAGGCAGGAGACCTGCCGTGGCGTCACAAGCCACCAGGGCGCGCCCTAGGGGGGCGCCCTCCTAGCTTGTGGCCCCACGGCAGCCCTCCTAACCCTATTCTTCGGCCTATAAATTCACAAATATTCCCTGGATACTAAAAAGAGCCACGAAAATACTTTTCCGCCGCCGGAAGCCTCTGTTCCCGTGAGATCCAATCTTGGAGCCTTTTCCGGTAATCTGCCAGAGGGGGATTCGATCACGGAGGGCATCTACATCAACTCCATTGCCCCTCCGATGATGCGTGAGTAGTCCACCACAGACCTTTGGGTCCGTAGCTAGTAGCTAGATGGCTTCTTCTCTCTCTTTGTTCTTCAATACCATGTTCTTCATGATCTTCATGGAGATCTATCCGATGTAATACTCTTTTGCAGTGTGTTTGTCGAGATCCGATGAATTGTGGGTTTATGTTCAGATTATCTATGATATTATTTGAGTCTTTGCTGAATTCTTATATGCATGATTTCATATCTTTACAAGTCTCTTCGAGTTATTGGTTTGGTTTGGCCAACTAGATTGGTAATTCTTGCAATGGGAGAAGTGCTTAGTTTTGGGTTCAATCTTGCGGTGTCCTCACCCAGTGACAAAGTAGGGGTAGCGAGGCACGTATTGTATTGTTGCCATCGAGGATAAAAAGATGGGGTTTTCATCATATTGCTTGAGTTTATCCCTCTACATCATGTCATCTTACCTAATGCGTTACTCTGTTCTTCATGAACTTAATACTCTTGATGCAGGCAGGAGTCGGTCGATGTGTGGAGTAATAGTAGTAGATGCAGAATCGTTTTGGTCTACTTGACACGGACGTGATGCCTATATGCATAATCATTGCCTTGGATATCTTCATAATTATTCGGTTTTCTATCAATTGCTCGACAGTAATTTGTTCACCCACCGTATTATTTGCCTTCATGAGAGAAGCCTCTAGTGAAACCTATGGCCCCCGGGTCTATTTTCCATATTATATTTTCAGATCTATAAACCAAAAATACCAAAAATATCTTGCTGCAATCTTTTTACTTTTAGTTTACTTTCCGTTCTAGAAATCCTATCTATCTATCTCTATCAGATCTCATCCTTGCAAATAACCGTGAAGGGATTGACAACCCCTTTATAGCGTTGGGTGCAAGTGTTTGATTATTTGTGTAGGTACATCTATTGGGGACTTGCTTGTATCTCCTACTGGATTGATACCTTGGTTCTCAACAACTGAGGGAAATACTTATCTACTTTGCTGCATCACCCTTTCCTCTTCAAGGGAAACCAACGCATGCTCAAGAAGTAGCAAGAAGGATTTCTGGCGCCGTTGCCGGGGAGATATACATCAAGCCTACCAAGTACCCATCACAAACTCATCTCTTGCATTTACATTATTTGCCTTTTGCCTCTCATTTTTCTCTCCCCCACTTCTAATACGATTTTCAAAAGATTTGCCTTTTTATTTGCCCTCTTTTTCGTTTGCCCTTCTTCTCTTCAGATCTCTTGTTTGCTTGACACCATGAGTGATTTCGGCATGGCAAAAACGGATGACGGCAGGACTCCTAAAATTGGACGTCCCGCCAATCTTGATTCTAAAACTTTCGTTTTGGGGCAAGGGAACGTTATAGGAAAAGAAACTATTCAAGAGTTTTTTTTATTGCGTTGGGAATTTGACTCTCGATGATACCTCTATTCTGAAAAGAACTAAATCTTATGCGGAAGCTATCTCGGCGTTAGTTCTAAAACTTGAAAATAGATTTATTCGTACCCATCCTACCTTGCAAAGATTGTTCTATGAGATACCCGTCATTAAGAATCCTAAGGCTAAGAAGTTAGCCACCCTTGTTCTCGTGCATGAATTTGATCATATAATACGGGAAGCTAGGGTGATCTTTCACTTTTATGGTATGAGCCATGAAAAACTGGTAATAGGATAAATCCTTTACAATAGTGACAACATGATGAGATATTTGCTTGGAAATAATCAAATCTTTGATGATAATCTCAAAAAGGAAGTCCCCGTTTTAGACATGATCCAACATGTTTTCAATGATGTGAACCAGCAATATTCGTGGATCGTGGCCGGTAATCAAAGGGGTTACGTAGAGGGACAACTTGATAATGCTAAGGTTGCTATGGATGATGCGTTTCAAGTTCTATTTGCAAAACCTCTTGACAAAAATTCTACATCCAATACCAAAGACGACAATACCTAGATCTATTGCATTATGCCTAGCTAGGGGCGTTAAACAATAGCGCTTGTTGGGAGGCAACCCAATTTTATTTTTATGCTTTTGTTTTTGCTTCTGTTTTTGAGTTTTACACACATTATTACCTCTGTAATAATTGTGTTTTCTTGTTTAAATTAGTGTTTGAGCCAAGTAAGACCTTTGGGATGGTCTACGGTGTTTGTGATTTGATTTTGCTGAAAAACAGAAACTTTTGATCTGAAATTTTTACAAAAGATTGATATACAAATTTCCCTCATTTTCCTAATTTTTCAGAATTTTTGGAGTTACATAAGTATTCGAAGTCTATAGATTTCTACAGACTGTTCTGTTTTTGACAGATTCTGTTTTCTTTGTGTTGTTTGCTTATTTTGATGTATCTATGGGTTGTATCGGGGGGTATGAACCATGGAGAAGTTGGAATACAGTAAATATTACATCAATATAAATAAGGAATGATTTCACAACAGTTCCTAAAGTGGTGATTTATTTTTCTTATACTAACGGATCTCATGAGTTTTCTGTTGAGTTTTGTGTTGTGAAGTTTTCAAGTTTTGGGTAAAGATTTGATGGATATGGAATAAGGAGTGGCAAGAGCCTAAGATTGGGGATGCCCAAGGCACCCCAAGCCATATTCAAGGATACCAAAAATCCTAAGCTTGGGGATGCCCCGGAAGGCATCCCCTCTTTCGTCTTCAATCCATCGGTAAATTTACTTGAGGCTATATTTTTATTCACCACATGATATGTGTTTTGCTTGGAGCGTCTTGTATGATATGAGTCTTTGCTTTTTAGTTTGCCACAATCATCCTTGCTGCACACTCTTCTTTTTGAGAGGGACACACTGAATCTTGAATTTATTAGAATACTCTATGTGCTTCACTTATATCTTTTGAGCTAGGCAATGTTGCTCTAGTACTTCACTTATATCTTTTTAGAGCACGCTGGTGTTATATTTTATAGAAATTATTGAACTCTCGTACCTCACTTATATTATTTTGAGAGTCTTTAAAACAGCATGGTAATTGGTTTAGGTTATGAATTTGTTCCTAATATAATAGGCATCCAAGAGGGATATAATAAAAACTTTCATATAAAGTGCATTGAATACTATGAGAAGTTTGATTCCTTGCATATAGTTTTGAGATATAGAGATGGTAATATGAGAGTCATGCTAGTGAGTAGTTGTGAATTGGAGAAATACTTGTGTTGAAGTTTGTGATCCCCGTAGCATGCACGTATGGTGAACCGTTATGTAACGAAGTCGGAGCATGATTTGTTTAATGATTGTCAACCTTTGTGTGAGGGTCGGGAGCGCGCGATGGTTAACTCCTACCAACCTCTCCCCTAGGAGCATGCATATAGAGTCATGTTTTGTTCTAAGTATCGAGTTGTAAGTAAATAAAAGTGTGATGATTTTCATTATTAGAGCATTTGTCCTGTGGGAGAAAAGGATGATGGAACTATGAATCCCTCACAAGTTGGGATGAGTCTCCGGACTTTATAAATAATAAAAGAGGCCAATGAAGCCCAAATAAAAAAAAAGAGGCCAAAGATGCCCACGAAAAAAAAAGAGAAAAAAAAGAAAAAAAAATGAGAGAAAGAGAGAAGGGACAATGCTACTATCTTTTTCCACACTTGTGCTTCAAAGTAGCACCATGATGTTCATGATAGAGAGTCTCCTATTTTCTCACTTTCATATAGCTAGTGGAATTTTTCATCATATGCACAACCACTTAGTTTTCTTTTTGAGTCTTTCATACACTTATAGCTCTAGTGCACCCGTTGCATGGCAATCCCTACTCACTCACATTGATATCTATTGATGGGCATCTCCATAGCCCGTTGATACGCCTAGTTGATGTGAGACTATCTTCTCCTTTTTCCTTGCACCTCCACCATATTCTATTCTACCTATAGTGCTATATCCATGGCTCACGCTCATGTATTGCGTCAGAGTTGAAAAGGTTTGAGAACATATAAAGTGTGAAACAATTGCTTGACTTGTCATCGGGGTTGTGCATGATTTAGATACTTTGTGTGGGGAAGATGGAGCATAGCCATACCATATGATTTTGTAGGGATAACTTTCTAAGGCCATGTTATTTCGAAAGGACACAATTACCTTGTTGGTGTGCTCAAAGTATTACTGTTTTTATGTCAATATTAGACTTTTGTTTTGAATCTTATGGATCTGAATATTCATGCCACAATAAAGAATATTACATGGATAAATATGTTAGGTAGCATTCCACATCAAAAATTCTGTTTTTATCATTTACCTACTCGAGGACGAGCATGAATTAAGCTTGGGGATGCTTGATACGTCTCCAACGTATCTATAATTTTTGATTGTTCCATGCTATTATATTATCTGTTTTGGATGTTTTATATGCATTAATATGCTATTTTATATTATTTTTGGGACTAACCTATTAATCTAGAGCCTAGTGCCAGTTTCTGTTTTTTCCATGTTTTTGAGTATTGCAGATAAGGAATATTAAACGGAGTCCAAACGGAATAAAATCTTCGGAGTGATTTTTCTTGGACCAGAAGAAACCTGCCAGACTTGGAGATGAAGGCAGGAGACCTGCCGTGGCGTCACAAGCCACCAGGGCGCGCCCTAGGGGGGGGGCGCCCTCCTAGCTTGTGGCCCCACGGCAGCCCTCCTAACCCTATTCTTCGGCCTATAAATTCACAAATATTCCCTGGATACTAAAAAGAGCCACGAAAATACTTTTCCGCCGCCGGAAGCCACTGTTCCCGTGAGATCCAATCTTGGAGCCTTTTCCGGTAATCTGCCGGAGGGGGATTCGATCACAGAGGGCATCTACATCAACTCCATTGCCCCTCCGATGATGCGTGAGTAGTCCACCACAGACCTTCGGGTCCATAGTCAGTAGCTAGATGGCTTCTTCTCTCTCTTTGTTCTTCAATACCATGTTCTTCATGATCTTCATGGAGATCTATCCGATGTAATACTCTTTTGCGGTGTGTTTGTCGAGATCCGATGAATTGTGGGTTTATGTTCAGATTATCTATGAATATTATTTGAGTCTTTTCTGAATTCTTATATGCATGATTTCATATCTTTGCAAGTCTCTTCGAGTTATTGGTTTGGTTTGGCCAACTAGATTGGTAATTCTTGCAATGGGAGAAGTGCTTAGTTTTGGGTTCAATCTTGCGGTGTCCTCACCCAGTGACAAAGTAGGGGTAGCGAGGCACGTATTGTATTGTTGCCATCGAGGATAAAAAGATGGGGTTTTCATCATATTGCTTGAGTTTATCCATCTACATCATGTCATCTTACCTAATGCGTTACTCCGTTCTTCATGAACTTAATACTCTAGATGTAGGCAGGAGTCGGTCGATGTGTGGAGTAATAGTAGTAGATGCAGAATCGTTTCGGTCTACTTGACACGGACGTGATGCCTATATGCACAATCATTGCCTTGGATATCTTCATAATTATTTGCTTTTCTATCAATTGCTCGACAGTAATTTGTTCACCCACCGTATTATTTGCCTTCATGAGAGAAGCCTCTAGTGAAACCTATGGCCCCCGGGTCTATTTTCCATATTATATTTTCAGATCTATAAACCAAAAATACCAAAAATATCTTGCTGCAATCTTTTTACTTTTAGTTTACTTTCCATTCTAGCAATCCTATCTATCTATCTCTATCAGATCTCATCCTTGCAAATAACCGTGAAGGGATTGACAACCCCTTTATAGCGTTGGGTGCAAGTGTTTGATTATTTGTGTAGGTACATCTATTGGGGACTTGCTTGTATCTCCTACTGGATTGATACCTTGGTTCTCAACAACTGAGGGAAATACTTATCTACTTTGCTGCATCACCCTTTCCTCTTCAATGGAAACCAACACATGCTCAAGAAGTAGCAGCGGCGCCACCGCGGCACCCGGGGAGGTTGACCGCGTGGCGCGCGGGGACGGCTCGGGAGGAAGCCAAGGCCTTTACACTGAGCCTTATGTCCCGAGTAGCATCGTATCTGTCGACAGCGTCATAGGTCACGCCTCCGCTACAAGTGTCAGCATCCTCCCAGAGTAGGAGGGTGGCCCGGACGTCCTCTTCAGGTCGGGCCTGGGGGCTTCCACTGAGGGAGCACGGGGCCCGGTTGGTGCAGAGAAGGGGGCGTCCCGGGATGCGCGGGGGCGCGGTGCGAGCCCCGCCCCCGCGAGCAAGGAAGACATAGCCGGGGCCCTGGGCCGCAGGAGCCACCGCCTAGGGGACCGGCAGGACACGAAGAGCGCGGGCCACGCGTGGTTCCGGGGGCGCCGGCGTGGCCTCAGGAGGCAGGGCCTGGCGAGGTCTTCGGCTCGAGGCCTGGCCGGCGCCCCGACGCCTCACGAGGTGGCTTCACCGACACAACACCCCTATGGTTATGTGGGGTGCATTGCACTCATGTTTGGGCCGTGGGAGCGCAATCCCATGGCTACGCGGGGGGCAATGCACTCATGTTTGGGCCGTAGGGGCGCGCAACTGCGCAAAAATGCGCGGGGTGGCCCATGGCCGAGTTGGGAGCACCTAGGCCCAGCGCCTGGGGGTTCGCCCAACTACCTCCGACCGTGACACTCTCACGTAATAATGAGTGGGTTGTATACGCCCGGAGCCCCCCGAGGACGTAGAGGGGTTCCCACCCATGTCCAAGTGGAAGCCCGTGCTCCGCGCTGGCGGACAACACTGTCCTCCAATGACTATGCCCACGCCTAGTGGAAGCCCTACGCTCCGCGCTGGGGAGAAGACGAAGACGAAGACTAGCCTAGGTGCCAGACGCGGCTGTTCCTTGCTCCTTTTTGTATTTGAATTGCCACTTTTTGTAATGAAGCTCGAAGTTTCACAACCTTATTTGAAAAAAGGGGGGATTTTTTTCTCTTTGCAATCTTCTTGATCTTGAAGTCTCGTTTTCTGAATCGACGCCTGTCGGTCTCCCCCTCACGCACCCCACGAGCGGGGGCTACACGGGCATGGTGTGCACACCTTGCCAAGGCTTGGGCATCCTGGTCCTCGCATGGCGCTCTCGAGCAAGCCGACAGGCGCATGCTGCCTCAGAGGCACCCATCTCCTGGCACTTGCTGAGCATCGCGACTCAGCATACCAGCGACGATCGACCCTCGCTCGGGGGCTCCAGCCATGGCCTGGTGCATCATCATAGATCCTTGGGAGGCTCGGGCACCTCTCGAGGTGGTAACTGACAAGGAAGGGTATGGGAGCCGCTCGAGCGTTAAGGGGGACTCCTGAGCAATGCGACTCGGGAGCCTCACTGGTCACGTAGCCCCTCACCCCTTGGTCCCATCCTGGTGATCTGGACGCCCCCAACGGCGGTCGTGGTATGCGCGGGATTGGGCCCTGCCGACATAGAGCATCAAGGAGGCTCCCAAACCACTTCGTCTGCAAGGAAGAGGCCTCCCCCTGGCGAGGTCCCTGTGCTCCCCAGGCGCTTCAGCTGCACCTCACGACGCACGAGCTCGCCACGGGCCCGCCAAGTTAAGTACCCCAACCGTGACGAGCAAGAATTTTTGATCCAATAATTCAATGACGACCCAAATATCGGGGTATGAGACGGGAAATCTAACGTGAAAGTGCAGGCGCTACGGTTTATTGAGTACCCCCGTGGGGCCTCCATGGCTCCGGACACAGGAAAGGCGGTGCAAGAAAAGGAGGTCAGTTTCTCTAGGCATCGTCACTAAAACCTCGACCCTGGAGCGGCCCGCGTCACCCCAGGAATGGCCACCTCATGAGGTCTCGGCGGGCTGTTTCCCCACGGACGGCGCCACACCCCCGCGGACCCCCCGAGGAGAGCCAGGCGTGGAACAATGACACACCATAGCAAGTGAAGGCGCGAGAGGGCACGCGGAGGCACACCAACGACGACGTAAAACCCCGCGGAGGAAATGAGGACGCGTAGCGCAAAACAAGCAATTGACGGTTCTAAAGAAGGAAGGAAAGGTAAAACACAAATGTTTAATGCCCCCCAGGGGCCAGGTGTTTCTTGATGCAACAGGAACCAGAAGGAAGAAGAACAGGGGAAACTCAGGCGGAGGAGGCGCTGTCCCCGTCGTAACCCTCACCAGCCGTGGCGCCGGAGTCACCGCTCTCTTCGGAGGAAAGCTCCTGGACGAACCGCTCCACCAGGGACTCCACCTGCCCGCGCACCTCGTCCCTGAGGGGCCTCTGGAGCTCCTCAGGCACTGGCTCCATCACGCGGGAGAGATCAAGCTCTGGGACATGGCGGCGCAGGTTGGAGAAGACGCGCGTCAGCGCGATGTCCAGGAGGTCGCGAGCGCTGGACTCGTTGTCTTCGTCCACCCGGGAGACGCCGCTCTCCAGTGCCTCCACCACCTGGCCGAAGAAGTGAAGATAACCCCCGTTGCCGTGCGCGCACGGCAGCGTGGGGGCATCCCCGACAAACCGGCCAACCGCACCGACAGCGCGGCGGGCGATGTCCAGATACTGTTTGGCGCACTGCGCCTCCAGCATCTTCGCCAGCGCCGCCTCGTCCTTGGCAGCCTGTACGGCGTTGGCAGCTCCCTCGACTTGGGCCTGGGGGGACGCCAACTCTGCCTTGGCGTCCTCCTCACCCTTGAGCGCGGCCTGGAGAGCGGCATCAGCGCCCGCCAGCTGGGCCCTAAGCGCGTCCACCTCGCCCTGGAGTTCATCGAGCCTGCACATCTTGGGCGCGAGCGCCCTGAGACGGAGAAGCGACCAGGTTCAGCATACCGGGAGTAGTTCACAAGAAAGGGGGAGGGAGACAAAGCACTCACTCATCGGTGACGGCCCAGCGCCGGCGTGCCTGGGCCGGCCTCGAAGGCCCCCCGCCGCTACCTCCAGAGGGCGGTGGTGGAGCCGGAGGCCCCGTGCTCCTCCCCGCTCCAGCTGCACTTCCCCCGAACGCCATGGAAGGAAAGGAAAGAGAAGACGATGATGTCTCGGGAAGGATGGCAAGCGTGAGGGCACGTCAGGATGTCATGACCCCTCTGGCGGGGCGAATTTATAGGCGTAACCGTGGTCCACGAGGCATCGTGGGGAGTGGAGGCGGCGCGTGCTCCCCAGGCGCCATGTGCCCGGCTTGCCGGCGTGCAGACCTACCGCACGTCACCTCGCCTCCCCCCGTCGAGTCACATCCGCGTGGGTCGAGGGGAGAGAAGGGGCAAGGAGATGGCTACATTCAAGGAAGGGCAATGATGGCCGGCGCTGCGCGCAGGCTTCACGTCAGCCTGACTCGGGGCGGTTCCCGAAGTCTTCGGGAAGTGGAGGCGTCCGCGTCTCATTATGTGCCATGCATCAGGCTGGGCCCGCAGGCGATTGGGGCCCACGGCGCTTAGGTCGGCTCCTTCGACTTCGCCCCGAAGCCAACCCAAGCGCACCTTGGGCCCGGGGGCTGCTGTAGGTGTTCTGGGAATGGGGGTACCCAGACCTGCCTGCCTGCGGCCCAGGGCGTGGCCCACTTCGACAGCCAGGCACGGCCCGGCGCGGCATCACTCAAGACAGGGCCCTCGCGCGAGCCTCACCCTCGCGAGGAGGACGACGCCAAGACCCCAGGAGGGAGGAGGCTTCTCCAGGCTCCCTCCCGAGGGGCAGAGATCTCTATGCAGTGCTCGGCCTCAAGTGGCTGAGGTGATGCCAGCCGAGCCAGGCGGGCGCTAGCGGGCACAGAAGAAGCAGTTTCCTCTTTGGAGAAAAGGAGGCAAGGACGTACGCAGGTTCCCAAAGCATCCCCCCAAAGGTTTCCATTCCGGCGTAACGAGACCAAGACCGCGAGCTCCGCAGGACGGACGTCACCGCCGAGCCCACCTCCGCGTCACTGCGAGCTACTTTGCAGACGAATACCACCTTTCGTCAGGATAAGATGTACCTCCTGTCCCCTTTCGAATTTGGCCATTGTGGGATCCCTTCCCGCCAGTGCGATAAGGGAAGATGACCCGGGCCATTATAAATAGAGGCGAGGCTGCGCCGTAGAGTAGGAGGACGAGAGACACCACTCGAGCGCCCTCGCGAGGTTGCTCACCACTGTACCAGTTCATCCACAAACCTCCTCGTGAGGCAATCCACCAAAAGCAGGAGTAGGGTTTTACGCTTCGCAGCGGCCCGAACCTGAGGATTGAGTGAGTTCGATCTGGTTAGGCCGTGGAGCTTTGAGCTTGAGGTCGAAGCTGGTGGAGATCTTCGCACACGCCCCTGAGTTCGAACCTCTTTGGGTTTTGCGGAGCCCGAAATCCGACACTAGCATATGGAAGTGACATATCATGAGACTCTCTACATGAAGAGCATGGTGCCACTTTGAGGCACAAGTGTGGTAAAAGATAGTAGCAAAGTCCCTTCTCTCATTTTCTCTCATCATATTTTTGAATGGTGCGCTCATTTGGCCTCCCCCATCTTTATTTTTTGTCCGGAGTCTCATCTCGACTTGTGGGAGAATCATAGTCTCCATCATTCTTTCCTCACTGGGACAATGCTCTAATAATGATGATCATCACACTTTTATTTACTTACAACTCAATATGGAGAACTGATATGAAGATATGACTTTGTATGAATGCCTTTGGCAGTGTACCAGGATGTGCAATGATCTAGCGTGACATGTATCAAAAATAGGATGAACGGTGGCATTGCCACAAATACTATGTCAGCTCTATATGATCATGCAAAGCAATATGACGATGAACAAACTACTCATGTGAAGTGACGATGAAATTTGCATGGCAATATATCTCAGAATGGCTATGGAAATGCCATGATAGGTAGGTATGGTGGATGTTTTGAGGAAGATATAATAAGGCTTATGTGCAAAAGAGCATATCATGTCACGGGGTTTGGATGCACCGGCGAAAGTTGCACTGATCCTCGAGGTGAGAATGGGTAATGCACGGCACCGAAGAGGCTAGCAAGTATGAGAAGGTGAGATTGCGTATGTCCATGTTTTCACATTAGTCATAAAGAACTCATATACTTATTTGCAAAGTTTTATTAGTTTTATCATAGATCGAAGTACTACTCGCATGCCCCGAGGGAAGAGGTTGGTAGGAGTGAACCATCGCGCGCTTGCGACCCGAAACAACACTAGGATCTCAACGAGGAATAGAAATGCTCACACATCATCACCTTGCCTCTTTAATTTTTTAGATGACCAAAAAGGTCAACCTTTCTTAATATCGACACATCTACGGGTCAACAATTATGAACTCACACCTATTTCATATTATCATATCAATATAATTGACCCACAATTTCTCTATATGTGCTACTTGATGGTTTTGATTATCACTCATTGAATACCTAATATTTTTGGACTAGTCTTATGAACCATGCAACTTACCTTCACTATTTATTAACTCTCAAAAAAATATAAGTGAAGAACGAGAGTGAAATCATTTCTATAAAATCTACACGCCACCATGCTCAAAAATATATAAGTGAAGTACTAGAGCAACTGCTAAGCTCAAAAGATATAAGTGAAGCACATAGAGTATTCTAACAAATTATGATGAAGGTGTGTCTCTCTTAAATAGGTGTGTCCTGCAAACAATGATTGTGGCAAACTGGAAGTAAAAGCAAACAAAAGCAAACGACGCTCCAAGCAAAACTCATATCATGCGACGAATAAAAATATAGCTTCAAGTGACATACCGATGGATTGAGACGAAAGAGGGGATGCCTTCCGGGGCATCCCCAAGCTTAGACGCTTGAGTCTCCTTTAAAATATTACCTTGGGGTGCTGTGGGCATCCCCAAGTTTAGGATCTTGCTACTCCTTATTCCGTGGTCCATCATAATAACACCCAAAACTTGAAAACTTCAATCGCACAAAACTCAACAAAACTTCGTGATATCCGCTAGTATAAGAAACATATTGCATACTTTAGGTACTGTTATAAATTGATTCTTATTTCATAATTGCATAACAGGTACTGTATTCTAACTTCTCCATGTCTTATACCCCCCGATACAATCCATAGCATAATCAAAATAAGCAACTATGCAAGCAAAAACAGAATCTGTCTAAAACAGAACAGTTTGTAAAAATCTATAGAGAACCTATACTTCTGTAACTCTAAAAATTCTGAAAAATTAGGTCAACTTCGAATTTTTTTAAAGAAACACTGTGTAAAAATTTCAGATCATTATCACGCTCCGGTAAAAAAAAAGTCATGTACTGTAGTCAAAAGTTTCTGTTTTGTTTCAGCATCGATTCTACTCATCTTGTGAGTCATCCCAAGGCTTTACTTGGCACAAACACTAATTTAAACACAAAAACATAATAATTACAGAGGCAATAATCATGTTATCAAAAATAAACATTAAGAAATGATAACTATTGGGTTGTCTCCCAACAAGCTCTTTATTTATAGTCATCAAGGTAGGCTTGAGATTTCAATGATGCTCACATAAAGGATAATAATTGAAGCACAAAGAGAGCATCATATAGAATGTGACGAACATATTTAAGTCTAACATACTTCCTATGCATAGGCATTTTATAAGCAAACGAATTATCAAGACGAGTGAAATCTTGCATATGCAAATAGGAAGAGTGAAGCATTAATAATTTCAATACAAAGAGAGGTATGTGAGTAACATGAAAATTCCTATAACCATATTTGCCTCTCTCATAATAATTACATGTAGGATCTTAATCAAGCTCAACAATATAACTATCATGTAAAACATTCTCTTTATGATCCATGTGCATATAAGTCTTATAATCGTCCAAGGTTGTGGGATCAAACCCACTTTAGTAGTGTTGCAAATATCATAATAAATAATAGATTCATCATGAAGCATAGAATTATCAAGATCACAAGAAACATCATGATTATCACCCCAATCATGATCATTAGCACAATTGATATTCATAGAATTTATACTAACAGCATGGCAATCATGCTTTTCATTCAAGGAACAATCATGAATCACTTTATAAATTTCACAATTTTTAGATTCATGATTTTCAAGCAAGACCTCAGAAAGATAATCTAGTGAACTATCACTAGCAATTGTTTCAACATAATTGGGTCTTTTTAAAACATTATCAAGTGGATGAGGATCCATTTACCTTTAAAATTTTGCTTTAAACTTTCTGTTTGCTTTTGATAAAGAAAAAGATAACATAGCTAGGTAAGCGAGCAAGGTAACAAGAAAAGATAAATATTTTTGTATTTTTGATTTTTATGAGACAAATTAAATATAACAGCAAATAAAAAGAAGAACAAGTGAATGAAAATTTGCGTGAAGTTACTTGATAGTTGATGATGATATTCCCCGGCAACGGCGCCAGAAATCCTTCCTGATACTTGTGATCTGCGTTGGGTAATTGCAGCACAAAGTGGGTAAGTATTTCCCTCAGTTATGAAACCAAGGTTTATCGAACCAATAGGAATATCAATCCTCAATTGTCTTCAGCGGCTGCACACAAATGAACAAACAACTTGCACCCAACGCGGGCAAGAGGGTTGTCAATCCCCTTGATCTCGTTATTTGCAAGGAAATGAGTTGTGTAGATAATTATCGATAAATGTAAATTGCAAAATAAAATAAAAAGTAAATAAAGGCACTGAGATAATAGTAGCATTTGTAAATATATAAGTGAATAAACCCGGGGGCCATAGTTTTCCCTAGCGGCATCTCTCATGTAGGCAGCTTATAGTGGGTAACAAATTACTGTTGGGCAATTGATAGAAAAGCGGATAGTTATGTGATTTTCACGGGAATGATCATGTGTATATAGGCATCACGTCCAGAAAAAAATAGGCCGACTCCTGCCTGCACCTATTACTATTACTCCACTCATCGACCGCTATCCAGCATGCATCTAGTGTATTAAGTAAAACAGAGTAATGCATGGGGAACGATGACATGATGTAGACAAAGTAAACTCAAGCAATATGAATGAACCCCGTCGTGTTATCCTTAGTAGCAACAACACAAAGACGCATTTTGTCCCCTACTTTGTCACTGGGATATAGAAACTCGTTAGGTTGAACCTACCACAACGCACCACTCCCACCAATGAAATATCAATCTACTTGGCCAAAGCACATCAATAAATCGGACAACATTACGAAGCTATAATGATCATGCAATTAAGAGATAATATATATCAGAGGCATCTCAAATACTTTTCATGAATAATCTGAACATAAACCCACAATTCATCGGATCCCAACAAACACACCGCACAATAGGATTACATCGGATAGATCAAAGCAAATATGTGATGACCATTGTATTAAAGCTAAAGAGATAGAGAGATTGCTATCTAGGTACTAGCTATGGACCCATAGGTCTGTGGTGAACTACTCACATATCATCATGGTTGATGTAGAGGCCCTCTGTGATTAATCCCTGTAGCATCCTGACGCGCTGTCTCCTTATCAGCTTCCACGTAAGCCGCCACTCTGGGCGAGTCATGACGAATATCACTGGGGAGAACAGCTTCTGCGCCATAAACCATGAAAAAAGGCGTATAGCCTCTTAACCTGTTGGGGTGGTTCTTATGCTCCAAAGAACTGAAGGTAACTCTTCCACCCAACACCCCGGCGTGCGCTCCAAAGGAACCATAAGCCGGGGTTTTATCCCTCTCAAAATTTCCTGGTTAGCACGCTCTGCTTGACCATTAGACTGTGGGTGAGCCACAAAAGATACATCGAGGCGGATATGTTCACCATCACAAAACTCCTTCATAGCTCCCTTGGATAGGTTTGTACCATTATCAGTAATGATGCTATGAGGATAACCAAACCGAAAGATCAGCTTTTTGACGAACTAAACTGTTGTTGCGGCGTCACACTTGCTGACCGGCTCAGCCTCAACCCACTTCGTAAACTTGTAAACCGCCACCAAGAGGTGGGTCTTCTTATCTTTAGACCTCTTAAAAGGTCCCACCATATCAAGCACCAAGACCGCAAACGGCCTGGTGATTGGAATCATCCGTAACTCTTGAGCCGGCATATGGGCACGTCGTCCGAATTTTTGGCACCCGTCACATTTACTGACCAAGTACTCTGCATCTTTATGAGCTGTTAACCAGTAAAAGTCGTGTCGAAAAGCCTTGGCCACCAAAGATTTTGACCTGGCGTGATGACCACAATCGCCGGCATGTATCTCTTGCAGGATTTCACGGCCCTCGTCAGGAGAAACACATCGCTGGAAGACGCCAGTCATACTGCACCTGTGTAACTCACCATTGACAATAGTCATAGATTTAGACCTCCTTATAATCTGCCACGCCAGAGTCTCATCAGCGGCAACGACGTCTCTAGCTGGGCTCCATAACTCACAGGACTGGCTTGGTTATGCTCTAACACGACGGACCTTCTCCTGCAACTGGCCACGTGCAAGGCCAGGTGAGTGCTTTGAATGTACTCGCAAGACAACCAAATACATAGCATCCAAACAAGCAAGTGACAAAGCAAGCCCTATGCTATGCATGAATTAATCCTAAGCATGACATGAAATTAACTGAAAAACATGGATCAAGCATGGCATAGCATGGATCAGGCATATACTCTACATAGCATAGCATGGCAATGATCACCTTAGGTACTTCAAGAGCTTACTGATACCGAGGATCAACTTACTCTCTTCTGGGTTGTCCCACAACCCTCGACATACTCATGATCCAACCAGAACTGATCCAAATCCAACCCGAATCATGTGGTCATCCGACCACTAATCTCATAGCCATCCCATGGCTATCATACCATATTCCTGACATCATCTGATGTCTACACACGATGAGTTCTTCCATCATTGTTATCATTATTATGGTTGACCACCTAGTGAGGTCTGGACGGGCTGTCCAATACCGTGGACGCGGCTATTCGAATAGATTTTACACTCTGCAGAGGTTGCGCACTTTACCCACACCATTGAGCACCTAGCCTCGTGATCCCATTTGGGTGGACCAGCGTTGCTCCAACGAAACCCGTCTGACCCGTGACTCTCTCATCGTACCACCGGCATTCATCCTCCTCCGGAGGCCTGTCTTGGGTGGCCCCTGTGTCCTCATGACACCTGCCACCGTCGTGGCCAAACTAAACTGTCCCAAATGGGGACTCCCGGGCTAAACCAATCAACTGGGCTCACAGGGTTATCACCGCCTACCTGATCAGGGTAGCACGCGTTCATAACCCTCCCTCTTTGGAGGTACCGGTGAAAGAGCACGCAATCAGACCAAGTCAAGGCCGTCCCATACCGGCAAATGTGGTTGCACGGGTAAGCCCGGACAGGTGACTCAAGATCAACCAACTAGGTTTAGTTTATTAACCCAACTCAATATACTCTTCATCGTATCATTACCTCGTCAATTATAAATGCTAACAGTCATTTAACAACAGCATGACAAGATCATAGCACTGATGGTCGTGGCATGAGATCAAACCACAGTACTAGCGTGTCAATGTAACCAACAATATTATTATGGCAATATGAAAACCGGACATGGCATTCGATGAAAAGTAATACTAGTATCTGATATCATCACATGTGTATGCAAATGCAGATTAACAAGTAATAGATAAACACACAGGGTGCAAGCAAAGTCATCACGCAAGTTCGGAGCTCATGATAAGAGGTTGGCTTGCCTGAGGGTCGACGAATACGCAAGGAGGAAGTGAGATCACCTCGCGGAAGAATTCGCCGGAAAGGGTTCCCTCACAGAGGGGACAGATATAGGGCAAGGGTAAAATGATTATTTCTACTGTGAGAACACTTTATGAAAATGGTACTATCGGAACGGGCTCGACGAGACGAAAACGTGGGCGTTGGTTTTACCTCAATCAGAGCTACGGTCGCGAAGTTACGGCCGTTCATTCGTTAAGCGGAATAGTGGGCAGAAGAGTGTCCACTGTGGTGCTTAACGGGTGAACATTCATTAATTTAGCAGTTCGGCCGGCGGCTAGGCTGAAAACGTATTCCCCGAAATACGCCTTCAGTTCAGGGAAAGCGCACTTCTACCTATGCCCGAAGCAGAATACGCTTCCGAGTTAGGGAAAAAGCCTTTTAGCGGAGTGCGCTTCCACTAATCCTAGTCAGCGGGCGGACTGGTCAACACGTGACGCTGACTTGTGGGGCCCACCGCACTGCTCCTCCTCTCTCCTCCCTGGTCGTCGTCTAGCCAGCGACAGAGAGCAGAGCCGGCGCCGGCCGGCCTCGATGCCGTCGCGCAGGACCACGGCGGCGCCCGTGGAGGGGCGGGGCAGACTCGTGGCGCTCGGCCGCGTCCGCCGGGGGTTGCCGGAGCTCGAGAGCTGGCCGGCAGCACCACCACTGCTGACCGGAGCGCGGTGACGTACAGGTGTCGGCGGGGCCGCTCCGTTAGCGCGTCCCCGAGAGGGCTGAGGACAGCGGCGGCTCCGCAAGTGCCTGGGGAGGCTGAGGATGCGGACGGGAAGGAGAGGAAGGCCAGGGAGCCGGAATCAGTCGCGGGAACCGGCGGCAGTGCTCGGTCAATGGATGGGCAGGGAGCTCCGGGGCTCAGAGGGGAAGGGGCTGGGCTTGCTGGTGCTCGGGGGGGCTCGGGGCACGCTTAAATAAGCTCGGAGAAGAGGTCTCGCGACGATGGCCGAATCTTCGAGACGGCGGCGCCATGGCCGTGTTGCAACAGGGCGACGGGGCCGGCTAGAGGCTAGAAGACGAGGGGGAGAGGTCTCTGGAGGGTTCACGCACGCGGTGGGAAGCTCTCCGGCGCTCCCGGACAACCCAGAGCTCGCTAGAGACGAGCTGTCGAAGCGTACAGAGCACAGGGCGCGATTTTGGCACGCTCTGCCCGTGGTCACCGCGTGGCCACGGCGATGCCACACTGCGCTCGATGCCAAAATGTGTCTGGGGTCTTCTCCTTCCTATCCTGAATTGACTAGAGCATCTGGATAGCACGGGAGGGCTCTGGTGTGACTACACCTTGGTCAACAAGCAGTCAACAGCAACCTGCTTGTGCTGTGGTGTGGCCACCACAGTGCACCTCTTGGCCTGGTCTTGGGCATGGGTCAATCATCTACTAAGGTGACTAACTTGACAAAGTTTCAGCTCCAACAAGCAAAGCTAAATGATACTTCCTTTGCAAAGTGCTAAACTGGACAGAAATGAAAACCAGATGGTTCTGAGGAATTGGCTAGATGAAAATGGCTCAAATTTGGAGGAGACCAATATTTTAGGCATATGGAGGCACTGTAAAAATTTCATACCATTTGCATAATTAAAAATGGTACTTTCTTCACAGTGCTCCAATCTGAACAGAAACTTGAATAATTTACTGAGGAAGATTGGCTAGATGGAATGGGCTAATTTTTGGTGGACTAGGTTAATTTATCATAATAAATCACCTTGAAAAATTTCAGCCCAAGGAGATCAAGGAATCAAGCACTTCCTTTGCAAACAGGAAATCTGAACAGAATTTGCAAAGGGATGTGGTGCTCAAATTTTGAATTGGGGAGCTTGATATTTTGATGGAAATGGAGAAGATATGGATATGAGAAGCTCCACAAATTATTTGGGATTTTTCGTGGCTACCAAAATGGTAGTTCCTTTGGAAAGGCCCCAAGTTGGAATATTGGCTTTAAATAGGAAAATGCAATTTCCCCTATTTAATTATGGCCAATATTTTTATGAGAGCTCAATATGACCACAAAGAATATATCCACAAGTTTTCATGAACTTTGGAGATGGATAGATATTTTCCTGGATTTAATTTCTCACAAAGGCAGAAAAAGGGAAATAATTCCAGAGGGAAAATATTGCATATGACTTAGCAATATTTTTGCACATCTAGGGTATATGAGGGAAGGAGGATCTCTAGAAATTTTGGGAGGATTAACAGAGCAAGGGAAATGATAGCTCCTTTGTAAACACAAAGGCAAGATTTCCAGTTCTAATATTTCGAAACTAGGGTTTAAATGGGATTCGGGGTTTACTGACGGAGGGTTGGCTGGCACAAGAACATGGGAAAGGCATTGAGAGGCTGGGGGTGGCTGGATTCACCAGGTCACTTACCAGATTCCCGAGGAAAAAATTCGGGAGAGAAAAGCTAGGAAGGAATAACAGCACAAAAATCGATAACCCGATTTTTGGGGTGTTACAAACCTTCCCCCCTTAAAAGAATCTCGTCCTCGAGATTCCTAGGGTTAGCTTATAACAAATACTATGCCTCCTGGAAAAACCTCTGGGTTGGGTCTTAACCCTGTGGTTGAAAACAACCGAGTTTAAAGTACCGAAAACTGGTACACCCAGATCGAGATACGGATATCGCGGGATCTACTCCACGGGTAGGGGCCGCTGGGTAGCCCTGACACTTTTAGAAAAAGCAAAATTTCCTTTTTCCAAAAATGCTCGGGGTACGACAATGAACAGTGGCCTCTCTAGCTGACAGGTGGGCCCAGGGGCCACTGGCAGCCTTCTTCTTCTATCTCCGGCCAACGGCTCTCTCTCTCGCGCGCGCTCGGTCCCGAGTGCGGCTAGGCACTGCGCTCGCCTAGCTCCTGGGGCATAAAGCACCCTACGATGGTAGTGCGCGACGCGCACGAGGCCGACGCAGAGAACACTCCCATCGCGGGCCAATGCCGGTCAACACTGCTCGCGGATTCGCCTCCTGAACGCCGGTGATCGAGCGACGCGCGGTTCTCCTGGACCTCGCTTACCGTACACCGGACTTGGGCTATAAAAACGACCGCGGCTTGCTTCTTTCGACCTACCACCTCGCACTCTACTTCACTTCTTCCTCCTCTTCTCTTTTTCTTCTCCTTCTAGTTGCAGGAGCGCGAGGCAAGGCGCTAATGGCGGACAAGGGCACGGAGCTGGTCACGATCCTCCTGGCTGGCATGCTGGCGGCATTGGTTGGCTCCTCGTTGCTGCTGTGCGCGATGATCCTCAATGATCGCCGGGATGCTGCTGCTAGAGCGGTGGCTGGAGGTCAACTACGCCGTCTTAGGCCGGCGGAATAAACGCGGGCTGCGGCGACGATGGGGGGGGCCTGTCAACATCATACAAGACGGTGACAGAGGCGCCGCTAGGTCTATGGTTAGTGTGGTGCGGTCAGCGGAGCTTCTACCAGTGTGGAGGCCACGCTGCTAGTTGCTCCTTGCTGAATGACATCCACAATGGGTGGGGGTTGAGGTAGCATCAAGGTTTAGGTCTTGGGCTAGAAGGGTTGTACCGGTCTATGCTGCAATAAAATTTCCTAGAATTTCTCTGAGATTGCAACCGGCGTGCAGACCTTGCTTACACGATACGCATGCAATCTATCCAGACTAATATGCAGGCAAATGCAAAATGCACATAGTAGCAAAATGCAGGCAGAAGAAGGAAGCATATCGAGCAGATTACACTAGGGTGTTTTAATGCTAGTGGGTGTATGCACTCCTGGTATACATACACCTATACTAGCTCGCATTTTATTAAGGACTCCGGACGAGTCCAATGTTGTTAGGTGTAAGTGCTCTACTGAATAAAATCTTGTTAAGAGTCCACTGCCAGCTCTGTTAAACATTTCTGCTTAACAGGGTGACAGATGAACCAAGCACACAGAGCAAACAGGCATACATAACATTACAACAGCATACAGGCATAAGCAGTACAGGCAATACAAACACACAGCCTTACTAGGCAGCTAACAGCAACAACTCACTCCGAACTACAGAGTCCTAATACTAGACGCAGGCGATGAAACAGTCTTCGCAACACACATACTCGTGGCATCTCCTGGCTTCGATCACTGCCGAGGCCACAAATGGGTCTACTCTTGCTGAGGCTCTCCTGGGGGACGAAGACTGAGCCAACTTCCGTCTTCATCGTCGGACACCTCTATGGGTTGGGGCTCAACTGCTGGAGCTGCACTGGAAATGATGACTGGGCGATATAGGTCTACAGATTGCGAGGGTGGTACTACAGATTGTCGGACACATCATCGGACACATCGTCGAATGGAATTTGGGTGGATGATGACTGGGCGATATAGGTCTACAGATTGCGAGGGTGGTACTAGCTGCGAAGGTGGCACTGGGTTTGGCAACAGGGAATGGGTGGTCTGGGATGCAATTTCACGGGTCGCACGGTATGCTCCCGTAACAACCCGTGTAGTGTCTTGGTCAATGGCTTGGAACTCTCTAAGAATGCCGGAGAGTAATAATCCCTGGGCATCAATATACTGGACTAGGCAAGCTACTGCTGGGTCAACATCTCCAACAATGCTGGAGAACTTGCCACCTATGTCGGACGGAGAGGGAAAATAGCGGAACTCTTGCATCTTCGCTACTTGCGGAAACTGGATACGGAGACGGGTGATGGCTCCTGCGGCAGCCATCTAGACAGCCAACGCGGGAGTGGGCATGGGTTTGCCCTGAAAACTCATGGGCTTCCCATCCGCTGTTGGACCTGGGTTGATATACGCCTTTGCATAAAATCGGCAAAGGTGGGGAACGGGATCTGATTGAAACACCAGATACACTGGAGGGGTACTACAGCCAAGAGCTTGGGTGAGCATATTCGAAAGGATGCGCGGAAAGCCGGGATAACCATCAGCCAAGGTTCGGCTATGGAAAGTGGGTGTGTTGGGCGTTTTGGAAGAACTGGCCATGGCTGCTGGTTTGAGGATACTAGCATGGGTTCTCTTGCAGGGATTTGGCTTACTGAATGGAGAGAGCTATAGCTAGCAGGTGGAAGGGGCTTAAATAGGCAGTCGCGCTAGGACACACTAGCATGGCGTGGATCATTCTCGTGCCGGGTAGAAGATACACCGGCACGGCCGACAACTAAGTAGGGTCGCGGTCCAATCTAGAGTGGCTGGGTGGGCGGACAGCTGGGTAGGGTCACGTCCATTCCGACTGCGCCGCCTGTTGATCCACAGTGGCCATGTCGGATGCCAGAGACGGGTCAAATCTATTGGGCTCACTACCGGTTGAAGATAGGGGTGGTTTGGGGCTAGGGTAACCTATAGCCAGCCTGGCTCTGATACCAAGTCTTGTGGCACCCCGATAGAGGGCCGACGCACGCCAGCCCCAGGATAAGACCTGGCGCACGTCAAAGACATGATACAGCGATTCCAGGCACAAAAATGGCTTTATTAAATATAATGGAGTATTACAATACTGTTGCTTACAACAATATTACATAGCTCCAAGTCTTAACTAAATGGCGGTGGAGGTCTTGGTTCAGCGGCACCGACGTCTCTGGCTGGGCTCCATAACTCACAGGACTGGCTTGGTTACGCTCTAACACGATGGACCTTCTCCTGCAACTGGCCACGTGTAAGGCCAGGTGAGTACTTTGAATGTACTCGCAAGACAACCAAATACATAGCATCCAAACAAGCAAGTGACAAAGCAAGCCCTATGCTATGCATGAATTAATCCTAAGCATGACATGAAATTAACTGAAAAACATGGATCAAGCATGGCATAGCATGGATCAGGCATATAGTCTACATAGCATAGCATGGCAATGATCACCTTAGGTACTTCAAGAGCTTACTGATACCGAGGATCAACTTACTCTCTTCTGGGTTGTCCCACAACCCTCGACATACTCATGATCCAACCTGACCTGATCCAAATCCAACCCGAATCATGTGGTCATCCGACCACTAATCTCATAGCCATCCCATGGCTATCATACCATATTCCTGACATCATTTGATGTCTACACACGATGAGTTCTTCCATCATTGTTATCATTACTACGGTTGACCACCTAGTGAGATCTGGACGGGCTGTCCAATACCGTGGACGCGGCTATTCGAATAGATTTTACACTCTGCAGAGGTTGCGCACTTTACCCACACCATGGAGCACCTAGCCTCATGATCCCATTTGGGTGGACTAGCGTTGCTCCAACGAAACCCGTCTGACCCGTGACTCTCTCATCGTACCACCGGCATTCATCCTCCCCCGGAGGCCTGCCTTGGGTGGCCCCTGTGTCCTCATGACACCTGCCACCGTCGTGGCCAAACTAAACTGTCCCAAATGGGGAATCCCGGGCTAAACCAATCAACTGGGCTCATAGGGTTATCACCGCCTACCTGATCAGGGTAGCACGCGTGCATAACCCTCCCTCTTTGGAGGTACCGGTGAAAGAGCACGCAATCAGACCAAGTCAAGGCCGTCCCATACCGGCAAATGTGGTTGCACGGGTAAGCCCGGACAGGTGACTCAAGATCAACCAACTAGGTTTAGTTTATTAACCCAACTCAATATACTCTTCATCGTATCATTACCTCGTCAATTATAAATGCTAACAGTCGTTTAACAACAGCATGACAAGATCATAGCACTGATGGTCGTGGCATGAGATCAAACCACAGTACTAGCGTGTCAATGTAACCAACAATATTATTATGGCAATATGAAAACCGGACATGGCATTCAATGAAAAGTAATACTAGTATCTGATAGCATCACATGTGTATGCAAATGCAGACTAACAGGTAATAGATAAACACACAGGGTGCAAGCAAAGTCATCACGCAAGTTCGGAGCTCATGATAAGAGGTTGGCTTGCCTGAGGGTCGACCAATACGCCGGGAGGAAGTGCGATCACCTCACGGAAGAATTCGCCGGAAAGGGTTCCCTCACAGAGGGGACAGATATAGGGCAAGGGCAAAATGATTATTTCTACTGTGAGAACACGTTATGAAAATGGTACTATCGGAACGGGCTCGACGAGACGAAAACGTGGGCGTTGGTTTTACCTCGATCGGAGCTACGGTCGCGAAGGTACGGTCGTTCATTCGTTAAGCGGAATAGTGGGCAGAATAGTGTCCACTGTGGTGCTTAACGGGTGAACATTCATTAATTTAGCAGTTCGGCCGGCGGCTAGGCTGAAAACGTATTCCCTGAAATACGCCTTCAGTTCAGGGAAAGCGCACTTCGACCTATGCCCGAAGTAGAATACGCTTCCGAGTTACGGAAAACGCCTTTTAGCAGAGTGCGCTTCCACTAATCCCAGTCAGCGGGCGGACTGGTCAACGCGTGACGCTAACTTGTGGGGCCCTCCGCGCTGCTCCTCCTCTCTCCTCCCTGGTTGTCGTCTAGCCAGCGACAGAGAGCAGAGCCGGCACCGGCCGGGCACGATGCCATCGCGCAGGACCACGACGGCGCCCGTGGAGGGGCGGGGCAGACTCGCGGCGCTCGACCGCGTCCGCCGGGGGTTGCCGGAGCTCGGGAGCTGGCCGGCAGCGCCGCCACTACTGATCGGAGTGCGGCGGCGTACAGGCGTCGGCGGGGCCGCTCCGGTAGCGCGTCCCCGAGAGGGATGAGGACGGCGGCGGCTCCGCAAGTGCCTGGGGAGGCTGAGGATGCGGACGGGAAGGAGAGGAAGGCCAGGGCGCCGGAATCGGTCGCGGGAACCGGCGGCAGCGCTCGGTCAATGGAGGGGCAGGGAGCTCCGGGGCTCAGAGGGGAAGGGGCTGGGCTTGCTGGTGCTCGGGGGGGGGGGGGGGGGGGGGGGGGGGCACGCTTAAATAAGCTCGGAGAGGAGGTCTCGCGACGACGGCCGAATCTTCAAGATGGCGGCGCCATGGCCGCGTTGCAACAGGGCGACGGGGCCGGCTAGAGGCTAGAAGACGAGGGGGAGAGGGCTCTTGAGGGTTCACGCACGCGGTGGGAAGCTCTCCGGCGCTCCCGGACAACCCAGAGCTCGTTGGAGACGAGCTCCCGAAGCGTACGGAGCACAGGGCGCGATTTTGGCACGCTCTGCCCGTGGTCACCGCGTGGCCACGGCGATGCCACGCTGCGCTCGATGCCAAAATGTGTCTGGGGTCTTCTCCTTCCTATCCTGAATTGACTAGAGCATCTGGATAGCACGGGAGGGCTCTGGTGTGACTACACCTTGGTCAACAAGTAGCCAACAGCAACCTGCTTGTGCTGTGGTGTGGCCACCACAGTGCACCTCTTGGCCTGGTCTTGGGCAGGAGTCAATCATCTACTAAGGTGACTAACTTGATAAAGTTTCAGCTCCAACAAGCAAAGCTAAATGATACTTCCTTTGCAAAGTGCTAAACTGGACAGAAATGAAAACCAGATGGTTCTGAGGAATTGGCTATATGAAAATGGCTCAAATTTGGAGGAGACCAATATTTTAGGCATATGGAGGCACTGTAAAAATTTCATACCATTTGCATAATTAAAAATGGTACTTTCTTCACAGTGCTCCAATCTGAACAGAAACTTGAATAATTTACTGAGGAAGATTGGCTAAATGGAATGGGCTAATTTTTGGTGGACTAGGTTAATTTATCATAATGAATCACCCTGAAAAATTTCAGCCCAAGGAGATCAAGGAATCAAGCACTTCCTTTGCAAACAGAAAATCTGAACAGAATTTGCAAAGGGATGTGGTGCTCAAATTTTGAATTGGGGAACTTGGTATTTTGATGGAAATGGAGAAGATATAGATATGAGAAGCTCCACAAATTATTTGGGATTTTTCCTGGCTACCAAAATGGTAGTTCCTTTGGAAAGGCCCCAAATTGGAATATTGGCTTTAAATAGGAAAATGCAATTTCCCCTATTTAATTATGGCCAATATTTTTATGAGAGCTCAATATGATCACAAAGAATATCTCCACAAGTTTTCATGAACTTTGGAGATGGATAGATATTTTCCTAGATTTAATTTCTCACAAAGGCAGAAAAAGGGAAATAATTCCAGAGGGAAAATATTGCATATGACTTAGCAATATTTTTGCACATCTAGGGTATATGAGGGAAGGAGGATCTCTGGAAATTTTGGGAGGATTAACAGAGCAAGGGAAATGATAGCTCCTTTGTAAACACAAAGGCATGATTTCCAGTTCCAATATTTCGGAACTAGGGTTTAAATGGGATTCGGGGTTTACTGACGGAGGGTTGGCTGGCACAAGAACATGGGAAAGGCACTGAGAGGCTGGGGATGACTGGATTCACCAGGTCACTTACCAGATTCCCGAGGAAAAAAATTCGGGAGAGAAAAGCTAGGAAGGAATAACAGCACAAAAATCGATAACCCGATTTTTGGGGTGTTACATCCGGGTGAAAAACTTCGACGATAAACCCTGATGCTAAGAGCCGGGCTACCTCTTCTCCAATAGCCTTACGCCTCTCGTCATTGAAACGATGGAGGAACTGTTTGACCGGCTTAAACTTAGGATCCACATTAAGGTGGTGCTCAGCGAATTCTCTCGGTACACCTGGCATGTCAGAAGGTTTCCATGCAAAGATGTCCCGATTCTCACAGATGAATTCGATGAGCGCGCTTTCCTATTTGGGATCCATATTGGCCCCAATAGTGAACTGCTGCGATGAGTCGCCAGGAGTAAAATCCACCAGCTTGGTATCTTCTGCCACAAACTTAAGGGGCGGCTCAGATTCAGTGCTAGGCTTCTTCAATGGGGTCATATCTGCCGGGTCAACATTCTCTTTATAAAACTTGAGCTCTGCCTCAGCACAACTTGATTCTGCATATGCAGCGTCGCCTTCCTCGCACTCAAGAGCAATCTTCCGATCACCATGCACTGTAATTGTTCCGTTTAATTCGGGTATCTTGAGCTGCAAGTAGACATAGCAAGGCCTAGCCATGAACTTGGCATAAGCAGGCCGCCCAAACAAGGCGTGGTACGGGCTCTTGATTTTGACCACCTCGAACCATAAAGTTTCCACCCTGTAATTGAACTCATCACCGAAGGCTACTTCCAGGGCAATCTTTCCAACCGGATAAGCCGATTTTCCGGGCACTACACCGTGAAAGACCGTTGAAGACGGCTTGAGATCCTTGTCGAGCAAGTTCATCCGGCGGAATGTATCATAATACAGGATGTTGATGCTGCTGCCACCATCCATAAGCACCTTGGTGAACACGTAGCCTCCTACTTGGGGGGCCACTACCAAGGCCAACTGCCCCGGGTTATCCACACGCGGCGGGTGATCCTCCCTGCTCCAAGTTATGTCATACTCAGACCACTTCAAGTACTGCGGGAGAGCCGACATGACCGCATTAACCGCCCGCTTGCACACCTTCTGATCCCGCTTGTCAAGGCTTTGTCGTAAAGACGTGATATTGACCTCCATTAAGCTGTTTTGGGTTACTCTGATACCCGGACTGTTTGTTTTGTTGCTGACCTCCATTGCCAGACTGTTGATTATGACCTCCATGGTTTCCCTGACCTTGATAACCAGAACCTGAGCCGCCTGCACCGAAGCCGGACCCAGGTGAACCGGATCCTGACCCGCCGGACGGTCCATTGCCGCCACCCTGATGCTGGTTAATGCTGTAATTCCGGAATTCCCGCATGACCCAACAATCCTTCCAGGCATGAGTGGATGGTTTATCGGGAACACTATGCTTTGGGCAAGGAGCATTCAACATTGCTTCCATATTGAAAGGCTTAGACTTCCCAAAAGGTGGTTTACCATTGGCCTTGCCACGGTTGCTCCCAGCATTGGTGTTGGCTACCAGATCTGACCCGCCGTCCGGGTGCTTCCGTTTACTGCCATTGCCGGCATTATTATTTCCTCCCCCATTCTGTTGCTGACCCTTGCCATTGCCATTCTTCTTACCCTTAGCCGATTTCTCATCATCAGAACCAGGGTCCTTCGTGCTGTCAGAGTCTGCATACTTGGTGAGAGCCGCCATGAGCTCCCCCATGTCCTGGCATGAACGTTTGAGCCGTCCAAGCTTCTGCTTCGGGGGCAAAAAGTGGCAATTCTTCTCCAGAATCAGAACCGCTTGAGCCGCCGTGATATTATCAGAGGAGTGGATAATGGTTGAGACCCGCCGGACCAATGATGGGCCGACTCATCCTCACGCTGCACACAATGATCCAAATCCACAATCGTCATGGGCTGCTTGCATGTTCCTTGAAAATTCTTGATGAACTTCGCCTTTAACTCAGCCCAGGAATTAATGGTGTTGGGTGGCAAACCCTTCAACCACGTACGAGCCAGTCCTTCCAGCATCATGATGAAATACTTGGCGCAGACTGCATCACTAACGTCTAACATCTCCATGGCTAGCTCATAACTCTCGATCCAAGCTTCCGGAGGCAGATCAGCAATATAATTTGGTACTTTACGCGGACCCTTGAAGTCCTTCGGCAGGCGTTCGTTTTGTAGAGCCGGCACTAAACACGGCACTCCCACAGCCCTGGAGGTTACTCTGGCTCCTACCGAAACGGAAGGCGCTACTGTGGGTGATTCTTGGTAAGCCGCCGCAGCCGCTGCCGCCTCTCGCTGTGCTCTTGCACGATCTACAAGCGCCTGGGCATCAAGAGCAGGCGGGTCATCTCGCGCCGGGTTCCGACGGCGCTCGCTGCTAGAAATCGCAGGCGACTCTATGCGCCGGCTGTAACTGCGGCTCGGGATAGGTGTCAAGTGCACGCAGCTCCGGCTATAGGTATACTTCTCCTGTTGCGCCACCGCTGTCTATAAATACCCAATGGCATTCCGCGCTTCTTCCGCAAAAGGCGTTCCAACAGGGATGGGGAGCGCGCCAAGCCTGACTGCCGCTGCCACCATGTTCTCCACCGGGTTAGAATAATGTTCGGGTGGTGTCGGGAAGTGCTGCGGCGGGGTCTGGTTCCTGCGGGGCGGGTCTGGCTGCCGATGCTGAACCGCCGCCCTACTCCCAGGTACTTCCACCATCCGGGTTATGGTCAGAGGTGCATTCCGTCCTGTCCCTGGCGTGTTGAAAAGATTCCTAGGCTCATATTGATCCGGCAGGCGGGTCTGGTGCCTCATCCGATGGACTGCATCTCCGGTCTATTGATCCAGGTCAAGGAGAAAAGCTTCCGCCCTGAGGCATTCCGACTCAGCATCCATCTGAGCTTTCAGCGCATTGATTTCCTCTTGGGCACCGGCCATCTGGTCCTTCAACCTCGCTATCTCCGTGTTACGGGCTGCTTGGTTTTCGGCCGTGACCTCGGTTCCCATCAGAGTCGTAAGTTCATTCATCAGATCCAGCAAAACTTGAGCCGGCGGCCTGCCTGACCCAGATCCCGTCGCACCAGCGGCCGTGCTACTAGGAGCTGGTGCCGATCCTGCCATGAAGACAGCGGCTCGACTCGGCGGCTCATAGTATTCCGGGTTATGGTATTTCGGGTCATGGTAGCCCTCGAAGTAGCCCCCAAGCCCGCCGTTGTGGAGCTGGTAGATTGATTCCGCCTCCCCGCTCGAGGATCCATCCTCCGAGCAGATGAGGGTTTCCTCCCACGACATAGAACCTTCAAGTTCCGTGCCTTGGGTGAAGCCGACGAAGACGTGCTTCCGGCCCGGGTTGACCCGGGAGGGTTGCGCGCGCCGGGCCGGCTCGACAAGGTCGGTGCAGATGTCCGGCCCGGGCTTAGATCCGCCGATCTTGCCAATGAAGACGTGAATTCCGCCGAAGGGGACCCGGTACCCGTACTCGATTGAGTCGGCCTCAGGGCCCCAGCCAGCGTCATCGATGTAGAGCTTGCCGCGGCGACTCTTGGTCATCCTGCCAACGGCGTATCCTTCGATCCCTAGGAGAGAGCCCTTCGAGTACTCCAAACCACCGAGCATCTGCCCCACGGTGGGCGCCAACTATCGTGGTTTTGTCACGGCAGATGTCCTAGTGCCAGGACTTAGGTGTGAAGCCATCGCTACGGCGGTTAACTCGAAGGGGTTGATCGGGACGAAAGACACAGGTTTACCCAGGTTCGGCCCCTCTCGAAGGAGGTAATAGCCTACGTCCTGCTTGAGTTGTATTGATTGGGTATCGATTACAAGGGAGCGGATTCGCTTGACCTAGTACTCGATCAAAGGTTTTCGTGGCCTAAGCCGCCCAGGTAACCCGCCTTTATATACACAAGTCGAGGCCCTGGGCTTACAAGAGTCCGGGCCGGGTCATACTTAATAACTGACCTTGCCTCTAACTATTCCTGCCTTATCTGGCAAGCCGCCACCGGCGGCTTACGCCACCGGGTTACACATTATCTTCTGCCTCTGGGCCTCCCGGCCCACTGGGCAAGCTACTTCCAAGCCTTACCAATGAGCCGCCAACCTCATGACCCGGCCCCACCTGGGCGGGTCTCACCACGGGGTTATATCCCCAACAATCAGGGCACCTTCCACAATTGTAGCAATTTCGATCACGACTAGATGAACGCTTCTCTTCATATCTTGAATTGGAGCTTCTCTCTTTGCCTCTACTCTTGTAGAACTTGTTGAATTTCTTGACCATGAGGCTTATCTCTTCATTGGTTACAAGGTTATCACTTGATGTAGCCGGAGTGTCGCTTGTAGCTTTGTAAGCACCGCTTGACTTGGTGTGAAGTTCTTCCTTATCTTTGAATGACATCTCATGAGCAACAATCCTTTCAATGACTTCCGTAGGCTTGAGATCTTTGTAGTTTGGCATCATTTGGATCAATGTGCACACGGTGTCCTACTTTCCATCCAAGTCTCTAAGGATCTTCTTGATGATGAATTTGTCGGTCATTTCTTCGCTTCCTAAGCCGGCAATCTCATTGGTGATGAGAGCAAGCCTAGAGTACATTTCCGCAACTCCTTCACCATCCTTCATCTTGACCTTGTCAAGTTGATTTTGAAGCACATCCAACTTAGATTCCTTGACGGATTTGGTACCTTCGTGCATATCAACCAAAGTGTCGCAAATTTCCTTTACATTCTCAAGACGGCTGATTTTGTTGAATTCTTCGGGGCATAGGCAAATGAATGGAATGTCACATGCTTGAGCGTTGTATTGCAACATCTTCAATTCTTCCACGGTTGCTTCACGATCCGGTTCCTTTCCATCACCAAAGAATTCACCTTGCAAGCCAACACGAACAACAGTCCATACGGCGGGGTTATGACCAAGAATATGCATTTTCATCTTATGCTTCCAACTAGCAAAGTTTGTACCATCAAAATATGAACCTCTACGGTGATAGTTTCCCTCACTAGACGCCATACTCTCCTAGGTTGTGAAACCAATGCAATGGAGACCAAAGCTCTGATACCACTTGTAGGATAAGTATGTCAAGAGGGGGGTGATTAGACTACTTGACTAAATAAAATCTATCCTTTTCCCAGTTTTAATTGTGGGCCGATTTTAGCAATTTGCACAAGTCAAGTTCACCCTACACATGCATGTCTACGAGTATTGCAGCGGAAAATAAGGACAAGCATATGTAAAAGGATAAGGGTAGGAAGATCAAACGCAATTTGAAGACACGAAGATTTTTTCCGTGGTTCCGATAGGTGGTGCTATCGTATGTCCACGTTTATGGAGTCTTCAACCCACTGAGGGTAGCGGTCGCGAGAGTCCACGGAGGGCTCCACCCAAAAGGGTCCATGAAGTAGCAACCTTGACTATTCCATAACGGCTTCCGTCCACGAAGGACTAGCCTGACTATGGGTAGATCTTCATGAAGTAGGCGATCTCCTTGCCCGTACAAACTTCTTGGTTCAACTCCACAACACGAAGTAGGAGGCTCCCAAGCGACGCCTAACCAATCTAGGAGACACCACCCTCCAAAAAGGTAATAGGCTCGATAGTAACGATGAACTCCTTGCTCTTGTGTTTCAAATGATAGTCTCCTCAACACTCAATCACTCTCTCATAGATTTGGCTTGGGTAGAAGAGATTGATTGGATGGAAAGCAACTTGGGGAGGCTAGAGATCAAGATCCATATGGTTGGAGTGGATGATCTTGACCTCAACACAATAATAGGTGGTTCTCTCTCAGAAAATTGGATATGGCAATTGGATGTGTGTTCTGAGTGCTTCTCTTACGAGTGGGATGTGGTGGAGGGGTATATATAGGCATCTCCAAAAATCCAACCGTTACAAAATTATTGCCCAACTCGGTGGAACCGAAGTGAAACTCGGTGGCACCAACTTGTTCAAAATGTGTCAACTTTAGG
Organism: Elymus sibiricus; assembly: GCA_039707655.1. NCBI lineage: Eukaryota > Viridiplantae > Streptophyta > Magnoliopsida > Poales > Poaceae > Elymus > Elymus sibiricus. Next base: position 364,304,719 of record CM077665.1, read on the forward strand.
CTTTTCGGTGAGACCGATATAGAATACTCGATGGTACCGATATGGGTGACCTAGGTAGTTGCCGAATCTCGGTGAGACCGATTTCTCAAACTCGGTGGGAACGATTTGGAGAAATGGGTTAACAGAGAGTTGGCCCAACTTCTCGGTGAGACCGATTTGCAAGACTCGGTGGGACCGAATCAAGAAAATGGCTAACCAGGAAGTTGGTCACTAGTTTCGGTGGCACCGAAAGTGAATGTTGGTAGTACTGAGTAGTGGGTCTTGGCTAGGGTTTATGTCTGGATTTTAGACTCGGTGTAGCTGATATGGAAATGTTGGTGGCACCGATTTTGAGTGTTAGGCTCTATGACAGAATATTTGTGGGAGAGCTTGTGGGTGTTTTTGGTGACTAACACTTGATCACTTGAGCATTTCATTCAGCATCATTACCCCACCCCCTTTTGATAGTATTGGCTTTCCTATGGACTCAAAGTGATTTCTCACAAAGTAAAATGTAGAGTCTTCATGCTTGTAGCTTAGCCAATCCTATTCCTTGCATCTTGGGGTCTCCTCACAATCTTTAGCCAATCAAACATTGAACCTTTTCCTGAAACATACTTAGTGGAAACATTAGTCCAATGAAATATATGTTGTTATTAATTACCAAAACCACCTAGGGAGAAGTTGTGCTTTCAATCCCCCCTCCGGCAGGGTGCCGGAACGGAGCTCCAGATGGCCTCGTGACGGAACAGAGACTTGCGGCAGAGGAAAAAGGGTTTCGGGACTACTTCTATTTTTTTTTGCAATATTAGATAATTTATAGGCCAGAGAGGGGCGTCGAGAGGCAGCCGAGGGGCCACCACATATCAGGGCGCGCCCTGATTTGTGGTGGGGCCCTCGTGCACCTCCCGGCCTCCTTCCGAAGCTTACAGGTCTTCTTATGGTCCAGAAAAAATCATCAAAAAGTTTCGTGGCAATTGGACTTCGTTTGGTATTGTAAACCTAAAAAGTAAAAACATGTAGAAAACAGCAACTGGCACTGGGCACTGGGTCAATAGGTTAGTGTTCAAAAATATTATAATTTGGTAAATAATGACCCAAAAAGTATCCTAGAATGATAATATATCAGCATGGAACAACAACAAAATTATAGATACATTGGAGACTTATCAGGCTCCTACATATTCCACAAAGATCTTCATCGGTCGAACCACGATGTCAAGGATTCAGTTAATCCCGTATGCAGTTCCCTTTGTCCATCGGTATGTTACTTGCCTGAGATTCGATTGTCGGTATCTCCATACCTAGTTCAATCTCGTTACTGGCAAGTCTCTTTACTCGTTCCGTAATACAAGATCCCCTGACTAACTCCTTAGTCACATTTCTTGCAAGCTTGTTGTGATGATGTATTACCGAGAGGGCCCAGAGATACCTCTCCGTCAAACAGAGTGACAAACCCCAGTCTTGATCCATGCCAACCCAACAGACACCCTCGGAGATACCTGTAGAGCATCTTTATGATTACCCAATTATGAAGTGACGTTTGATACACACAAGGCATTCCTCCGGTGTCAGGGAGTTGCATGATCTCATGGTCTTAGGAACAAATAATTGACATGAAGAAATCTGTAGCAATAAACTAAGTGATACGATCAGATGCTATGCTTATGGTTGGGTTATGTCCATCACATCATTCTCCTGATGATGTGACCCAGTTATCAAATGACAACTCATGTCTATGGTTAGGAAACCTTAACCATCTTTGATCAACGAGCTAGTCTAGTAGAGGCTCACTAGGGACACGGTGTTGTCTATGTATCCACACATGTATCTGAGTTTCCGATCAATACAATTCTAGCATTGATAATAGACATTTATCATGAACAGGGAAATATGATAATAACCATTATTGCCTCTAGGGCGTATTTCCAATAGACGAGCCACGAGGCCCCCCTGCTTGGCAAGGGAGGCCTGGGATGCCGCCAGCTCGCACTCCTTCGCTGCCAGACGCTTCTTCTCCTCCTCCTACAAAGGCGTAGTGGCCGCAAGTCGGCACTCCAGGGCGTCAGCACTCTTCTCGCGGGCAGTGAGCTGCCTCTCGCGGGCCTCGGCGACGTCCTCCCGCGCGTTGACGTAGACCTCGCACGAGGCGGCCTGCTCCCGGAGCACCTTGTCGTGGGCATCGACTTCCTCTCGCTGCCGCTTGGCCGCCTGGGCGTCTTCCCGAGCCTTCGCGAGGGCCGCATGGGCGTCTTTGAGGAGCCGCTCGCGCTGCGCCTGGGCCTCCTCGCTCTTCAGGCGATCCAGCTCGGTCGCCTCCCGAAGCCGCCTCCACTCCCGCACCAAGCATCAGTGTTCCCCAGCATAGAGCTCTGCCTCCTTCCTGATTTCTCCCTTGAGGGTGCGGAGTGCGGCCGTGAAGCCGCGGCAGGCCCTGTCCCAGAGGGCGGCGTCGCTCCCCTCCAATGTCAGGGCGAAGCTCGCCAGAGCCTCCTGATACGTCTCCAACGTATCGATAATTTATGAAGTATTCATGCCATATTTTCCTATGTTTACAATACTTTTATATGGTTTTGATGCGATTTATATGATTTATTTAGAACTAACCCGGACTGACGCTGTTTTTAGCAGAATTACCGTGCTGTTGTTTTTGTGTAGAAAATGAAAGTTCTCGGAATCGCCCGAAACTTTTTGATGATTTTTTCTAGAGGAAATAAGCAACATTAGGGCGAAGAACCACCGGAGGGGAGCCACCTGTGGGCCACAAGCCATCAGGGCGCCCCCCAGGCCGCGCCGTGTTGGCTTGTGGGGCCCACGTGGCTCCGTTGCGCGTGATTCCAACACTGAAAATCCTATAAATCCCAGAAACCCCGGAAATAAAGAGAGACTCTCCGCTCCGCCGCCGCAACTCTCTATATCGATGAAAAAACCAATCTAGAGCCGTTCCAGTACCCTGTCGGAGAGGGGAAACCATCATCGGTGGCCATCTTCATCATCCCGACGGAGGCCATGACGAGGAGGGAGTAGTTCACCCTCGGGACTGAGGGTATGTACCAGTAGCTATGTGTTCAATCTCTCTCTCTCTCTCTCTCATGTTCTTGAGATGTCACGATCTTGATGTATCATGGGCTTTGTTAATATAGTTGGATCATATGATGTTATTCCCTTGCTACCTTGTTGTGATGAATTGAATCTTTACCTTTGAGATTTTGATATGTCGGATTGAATATTGGATTGGAGATCACTTGATATATGTCTTGCATGTGGATACCCGTGGTGACAATGGGGTGTTCTATTGATTCACTTGATGTATATTTTGGTACTCAACTTGCGGATTCCCGAGGTGACATTGGGGTAATCTATGCATAGGGGTTGATACACGTTCTTGTCCTACGTTCTACGATAGAAATCTAGGGGTGCTCCTTGAAGTTCTTTGTGTTGGATTGAATATGATAGATCTGAAATTGTTTGATGCATGTCGCATAATTTACCCACGCATGTCACGGCCGGCTCGATTGGAACCTCCAGGAGGGAGCTGGTCTGCTGAGCGCCGATGTAGAGCCAGCATGACCTAAAGTTCTCCACCTTCTTCAAGATCCTCATGTCGATGAGGACCCCCCTCATCCCGTCGTCGATGCGGAAGGAGGCGCACCGGGAGCACTGGTCCCCGGCAGAGATTCGCAGACTGTAGAAGGTCCGGAAGAGCGCTACAGAAGGCGCCACTCCCAGGAAGGCTTCACAAAGGTACTCGAAGAGGGAGAGGACTAGTATCGAATTGGGATGGAGGTGGAGCAAGCGGATGTCTTAATTCTCCAGAACGGCGAGGAGGAAGTCTGAGAAGGGCGGCGCCAGGCTGGCGAGGAGTGAGTGGAGGAAGACGGGAGTCGCCGCGGCCTTGAGGTCGCCCCGCGCGTGCGAGCCCGACCTGATCTCGGTGCGGCCCCCTCGTTATGCTCGGAGGCCACCAAGAGGCGAGCCTTCGCCAGCCCCTTTTCGCTGGTGATAGCGGATGGCATCAGCGCCGGACCGAGCTCCTCCGACGGGACCACCTTGTCAGAGGAAGGCCCGACCGCCGTGGTTTGCTTGTTGGGGGCCATGGCAGAAGGTGAGATGGGGAGCCTAAGCGAATGTGCTGAGGAGCTGCTCTCACGCGAGTGGAGGACGAGATGGGGACGGAGGAACAATGATGTGGCTGCGCCCCGCGAGGGACAGGCTTTATCTGTTGGGAATATGCCCTAGAGGCAATAATAAAAGTAGTTATTATTATATTTCCTTGTTCATGATAATCGTTTATTATCCATGCTATAATTGTATTGATTGGAAACTCAATAGCATGTGTGGATACATAGACAACACTGTGTCCCTAGTATGCCTCTAGTAGACTAGCTCGTTGATCAAAGATGGTCAAGGTTTCCTAATCATGGACATGAGATGTCATTTGATAACGGGATCACATCATTAGGAGAATGATGTCATGGATGAGACCCAAACTATGAACGTAGCATATGATCGTGTCAGTTTATTGCTATTGTTTGCTGCATGTCAAACGTCACAACGTAACTGGGTGACTATAAAGATGCTCTACAGGTATCTTCGAAGGTGTCTGTTGAGCTGGCATGGATCGAGACTGGGATTTGTTACTCCGTGTGACGGAGAGGTATCTCAGGGCCCACCCGGTAATACAACATCACAACAAGCCTTGCAAGCAATGTGACTAAAGAGTTAGCCACGTGATCTTGTATTACGGAACGAGTAAAGACACTTGCCGGTAACGAGATTGAACTGGGTATAGAGATACCGACGATCGAATCTCGGGCAAGTAACATACCGAAGAACAAAGGGAACAACGTACGGGATTAACTGAATCCTTGACATAGAGGTTCAACCGATAAAGATCTTCGTATAATATGTAGGAACCAATATGGGAATCCAGGTCCCGCTATTGGTTATTGACCGTAGAGGTGTCTCGGTCATGCCTACATAGCTCTCGAACCCACAGGGTCTGCACACTTAACGTTCGGTGACGTTTCGGTAGTATTGAGTTATGTATGGTGATGACCGAAGGTTGTTCGGAGTCCCGGATGAGATCCAGGACGTCACGAGGAGCTCTGGAATGGTCCGGAGGTAAAGATTGATATATAGGAAAGTGGTGTTTGAACTCCGGAAAGTTTTCGGGCATTTCCGGCAGTGTACCGGGAGTGACGAATGGGTTCCGGGGGTCCACCAAGTGGACCCACCACACCCCAAGAGGGCCACATGGGCCTTAGGGTGGCGCACCAGCCCCTGGTGGGCTGGGCGGCCAGCCCAAGTGGGCCTATGCGGCCGGAATTGTGGGAAAGGAAAGTCCAAGTGGGGGAAGGGAAGGAATCCTACTAAGAGTAGGATTGGAGGTGGACTCCTCCACCTCCTCCTCCTTGCGGCCGACTCCTAGGAGGAGCCCTAGGCCGGCCAGCCCCTCCCAACCCTCCTATATATACTATAGAGGAGAGAGGGCAGACACACCAGAAACCCTAGCCACAGTGCAGCCCTCTCTCCCTGATAGATCAAGTCCTCTAGTTTTCAGCAGTGCTTAGGCGAAGCCCTGCTGGAATAGTTCCACCACCACCTTCGCCGCGCCGTCGCGCTGCCGGAGAACTCCCCTACCTCTCCGCTCCCTCCTGATGGATCAAGAAGGCGGAGATCGTCATCGAGATGTACGTGTGCTGAACGCGGAGGTGCCGTTCGTTCGGCGCTAGATTGTGATTGGATCGCGGGAAGGCTTGCGATTTGGATAGCGAAGACGTTCGACTACATCAACTGCGTTTCTTAACGCTTCCCGCTTAGCGATCTACATGGGTATGTAGATCCACTCTCCCCCTCGTAGATGCTCATCACCATGGATAGATCTTGCGTGTGCGTAGGAAATTTTTTGTTTCCCATGCAACGTTCCCCAACAGTGGCATCTGAGCTAGGTCTATGTGTAGATGAGATCACGAGTAGAACACAAAGGAGTTTGTGGGCGTTGATATTCAGATTGCTTCCTCCCTTGGTCTTTTCTTGATTCGGCGGTATTGTGGGATGAAGCGGCCCGGACCAACATTACTCGTACGCTTACGAGAGACCGGTTCCATCAACTGACATGTAACTTCGTTGCATAAAGATGGCTGGCGGGTGTCTGTTTCTTCCACTTTAGTTGGATCGGATTCGACAAAGGCGGTCCTTGAGAAGGTTGAATAGCAATTTGCATATCACTGTTGTAGTTTTTGCGTAGGTAAGAATTTTTCTTGCTAGATACCCGTAGCAGCCACGTAAAACTTGCAACAACAATTAGAGGACGTCTAACTTGTTTTTGCAGGGTATGTTGTGATGTGATATGGCCAATTACATGATGAGATATATGTGATGTATGAGATGATCATGTATTGTATAGAATATCACGACTTGCATGTCGATGAGTACGGCAACCGGCAGGAGCCATAGGGTTGTCTTTAATTATTTTCGCCGTTTTGCTTTACTTTATCGCTATGAGTTAGCAATAGTCGTGGAAGCAACAGTCGGCGCAACAACCTCATGGCGACACGTTGATGGAGATCAAGGTGATGGATATCATGGTGTCATGCCGGTGACGATGGAGATCATGCCGGTGCTTTGGAGATGGAGATCAAAAGCAAAGTTCATGGCCATATCATGTCACTTATGATTTGCATGTGATGTTAATCCTTTTATGCATCTTATCTTGATTAGGACGACGGTAGCATTATAAGGTGATCCCTCACTCAAATTTCAAGATAAAATTGTGTTCTCCCCGAGTGTGCACCGTTGCGAAAGTTCGTCGTTTCGAGACACCACGTGATGATCGGGTGTGATAGACTCTACGTTCGCATACAACGGGTGCAAGCCAGTTTTGCACGTGCGGAACACTCGGGTTAAACTTGACGAGCCTAGCATGTACAGACATGGCCTCGGAACACAAGAGACCGAAAGGTCGAACATGAGTCATATAGTAGATATGATCAACATGAAGATGTTCACCATTGAAACCACCTCAACTCACGTGATGATCGGACTTGAGATGGTGAATTTGGATCATGTGACACTCGAATGACCAGAGGGATGTCAATTTGAGTGGGAGTTTTTAAGTAATATGATTAACTAAACTCATTATCATGAACAATAGTCTAAGTTGTCTTTACAAAATTTATGTTGTAGATCAATGGCTCGCGCAGTAGCACCCCTGAATTTTAATGCGTTCCTAGAGAAAGCTAAGTTGAAAGATGATGGAAGTAACTTTGTGGACTGGGCCCGTAATCTAAGGATTATCCTTATGGCTTCCCAAAAGGCTTATGTCCTTGATGCACCGCTTGGTGATCCACCCGCTCCAGTAGAGTCTCCAGACGTTGGGAACGCCTCGCAGGCTCGTTCTGATGATTACTCAATGCTTCAATGTGCAATGTTGTATGGCTTAGAACCGGGACTTCAAAGACGTTTTGAACATCATGGAGCATATGATATGTTCCTAGAGTTGAAGTTTATCTTACAGAAGAATGCCCGGATCGAGAGGTATGAGACCTCCGATAAATTCTATGCCTGCAAGATGGAGGAGAACGGGTCTGTCAGTGAACACATACTCAAAATGTCTGGGTATTCCACCCGTCTGGCTGAATTGGGGATGCCCCTTCCAGCAGAGGCGATCACTGACAGAGTTCTTCAATCATTGCCACCTAGCTACAAGAGCTTCGTGTTGAACTATAACATGCACGGGATGAACAAGTCAGTCGCCGAGCTGTTTGCGATGTTGAAAGTCGATGAGTCTGAGATTCAGAAGGAGCATCAAGTGTTGATGGTCAATAAAACCACTAGTTTCAAGAAGAATGGCAAGGGTAAGAAGGGTAACTCCAAAAAGAGTGGCAAAGCAGTTGCCCCTCCCGTGAAGAAACCCAAGGCTGGACCCAAGCCAGAAACTGAGTGCTTTCATTGCAAGGGAACTGGTCACTGGAAGCGGAACTGCCCCAAATATTTGGCTGACAAGAAGGCGGCCAACAACAAACAAGGTATATATGATATACATGTTATTGATGTGTACCTTACCAACTCTCGTTGTAGTGCCTGGGTATTTGATACCGGTGCGGTTGCTCATATTTGCAACTCAAAACAAGAACTGCGGAATAGACGGAGGCTGGCAAAGGACGAAGTGACGATGCGCGTGGGAAATTGTTCCAAGGTTGATGTGATCGCCGTCGGCACGCTCGCTCTTCGATTACCATCGGGATTAGTGATGAACCTGAATAATTGTTATTTAGTTCCTGCGTTAAGCATGAACATTATATCTGGATCTTGTTTATTGCGAGACGGTTACTCATTTAAATCAGAGAATAATGGTTGTTCTATTTATATGAGTAATATCTTTTATGGTCATGCACCCAATGTGAGGGGTTTATTCTTATTGAATCTCGATAGTGATGATACACATGTTCATAACATTGATGCAAAAAGATGTAGAATTGATAATGATAATACCACTTTCTTGTGGCACTGTCGTTTAGGTCATATTGATGTAAAACGCATGAAGAAGCTCCATCCTGATGGACTTTTGGAGTCACTTGATTTTGAATCACTTGACACATGTGAACCATGCCTCATGGGCAAGATGACTACGACCCCGTTCTCTGGGACAATGGAACGGGCAAGTGACTTGTTGGAGATCATACATACTGATGTGTGCGGTCCAATGAGCATTGAGGCGCGCGGTGGATATCATTATTTTCTCACCTTCACTGATGACTTAAGTAGATATGGGTATATTTACTTAATGAAACACAAGTCTGAAACGTTTGAAAAGTTCAAGCAATTTCAGAGTGAAGTTGAGAATCATCGTAACAAGAAGATTAAATTCCTATGATCTGATCGAGGAGGAGAATATCTGAGTTATGAGTTTGGCAGTCACTTAAGACAGTGTGGAATTATTTCACAATTGACACCGCCTGGAACACCACAGTGTAATGGTGTGTCCGAACGTCGTAATCGAACCTTATTGGATATGTTGCGATCTATGATGTCTCTTGCCGATTTGCCACTATCGTTTTGGGGTTATGCATTAGAGACAGCTGCATTCACTTTAAATAGGGCACCATCGAAATCCGTTGAGACGACGCCATATGAACTATGATTTGGCAAGAAGCCAAAGTTGTCATTTCTTAAAGTTTGGGGATGTGATGCTTATGTCAAAAAGCTTTAGCCTGAAAAGCTGGAACCAAAAGCGGAGAAATGCGTCTTCATAGGATACCCAAAAGAGACAGTTGGGTATACCTTCTATCTCAGATCCGAAGGCAAAGTGTTTGTCGCTAAGAACGGAACATTTCTTGAGAAAGAGTTTCTCTCGAAAGAATTGAGTGGGAGGAAGATAGAACTTGATGAGGTTGTTGAACCTTTACTTCAACCAGAGAGTAGCGCAGTGCAGAAAGATGTTTCTGTAGAGCCTACATCACTTGAAGAGGAAGTTAATGATGATGATCATTAAGCTTCGAATCAAGTTGCTATCGAACCTCGTAGGTCAACAAGGACGCGTACTGCTCCTGAGTGGTACGGCAACCCTGTCTTAGAGGTCATGTTGTTGGACAACGATGAACCTACGAGCTATGGAGAAGCGATGATGGGCCCGGATTCCGAGAAATGGTTAGAGGCCATGAAATCCGAGATGGGATCCATGTATGAAAACAAAGTATGGGCTTTGGAAGTATTACCTGAAGGGCGAAAGGCCATTCAGAACAAATGGATCTTTAAGAGGAAGACGGACGCGGACGGTAATGTCACCGTCTATAAAGCTCGACTTGTGGCAAAGGGTTTTTCACAAGTTCAAGGAGTTGACTACGATGAGACCTTCTCACCCGTAGCGATGCTTAAGTCCGTCAGAATCATGTTGGCAATAGCTGCATTTTTCGATTATGAAATTTGGCAGATGGATGTCAAAACAGCGTTCCTTAACAGTTTCCTTAAGGAAGAGTTGTATATGATGCAACCAGAAGGTTTTGTCGATCCAGAGAATGCTGACAAAGTTTGTAAACTCCAGCGATCCATTTATGGACTGGTGCAAGCATCTCGAAGTTGGAATCTTCGCTTTGATGAGGTGATCAAAGCGTTCGGGTTTATACAAGTTTACGGAGAAGCTTGTATTTACAAGAAAGTGAGTGGGAGCTCTATAGCGTTTCTAATATTATATGTGGATGACATATTACTGATTGGAAACAATATAGAAATGTTGGAAAGCATGAAGGAATATTTGAACAAGAGTTTTTCAATGAAGGACCTAGGAGAAGCTGCTTTCATATTAGGCATCAAGATCTATAGAAATAGATTGAGACGCTTAATAGGACTTTCACAGAGCACATACCTTGACAAAATTTTGAAGAAGTTCAAAATGGATCAGTCCAAGAAGGGGTTCTTGCCTGTATTGCAAGGTGTGAAGTTGAGTAAGACTCAATGCCCAGTGACTGCAGAAGATACAGAAAAGATGAGTGTCGTCCCCTATGCTTCAGCCATAGGCTCTATCATGTATGCAATGCTGTGCACAAGACCCGATGTCAGCCTTGCCATAAGTATGGCCGGAAGGTTTCAAAATGATCCAGGAATGGAACACTGGACGGCGGTCAAGAATATCCTGAAGTACCTGAAAAGGACTAAGGACATGTTTCTCGTTTATGGAGGTGATCAAGAGCTCGTCGTAAAGGGTTACGTCGATGCAAGCTTTGACACTGATCCGGATGACTCTAAGTCTCAAACCGGATACGTATTTATTCTTAATGGGGGTGCGGTAAGCTGGTGCAGTTCCAAGCAAAGCATGGTAGCTGATTCTACATGCGAAGCGGAGTACATCGCTGCCTCGGAGGCGGCGAAGGAAGGTGTCTGGATGAAGGAGTTCTTGGAGTAGTGCCTAGTGCACTAAACCCAATGACTCTATTCTGTGACAACACTGGTGCCATTGCTCTAGCCAAGGAACCAAGGTTTCACAAGAGGACCAGACACATAAATCGACGTTTCAATTCCATCCGCGATTACATCAAGGAGGGCGACATAAATATTTGCAAAGTGCACATGGATCTGAATGTTGTAGATCCGATGACTAAACCTCTTCCAAGGGCTAAACATGATCAACACCAGAACTGTATGGGTGTTAGATTCATTACAATGTAAATCACATAGTGATGTGAGCTAGATTATTGACTCTAGTGCAAGTGGGAGACTGTTAGGAATATGCCCTAGAGGCAATAATAAAAGTAGTTATTATTATATTTCCTTGTTCATGATAATCGTTTATTATCCATGCTATAATTGTATTGATTGGAAACTCAATAGCATGTGTGGATACATAGATAACACTGTGTCCCTAGTATGCCTCTAGTAGACTAGCTCGTTGATCAAAGATGGTCAAGGTTTCCTAGCCATGGACATGAGATGTCATTTTATAACGGGATCACATCATTAGGAGAATGATGTGATGGACGAGACCCAAACTATGAATGTAGCATATGATCGTGTCAGTTTATTGCTATTGTTTGTTGCATGTCAAGTATCTGTTCCTATGACCATGAGATCATGCAACTCACTGACACCGGAGGAATACCTTGTGTGTATCAAACGTCACAACGTAACTGGGTGACTATAAAGATGCTCTACAGGTATCTCCGAAGGTGTCTGTTGAGCTGGCATGGATCGAGACTGGGATTTGTTACTCCGTGTGACGGAGAGGTATCTCAGGGCCCACTCGGTAATACAACATCACAACAAGCCTTGCAAGCAATGTGACTAAAGGGTTAGCCACGTGATCTTGTATTACGGAACGAGTAAAGAGACTTGCCGGTAACGAGATTGAACTGGGTATAGAGATACCGACGATCGAATCTCGGGCAAGTAACATACCGAAGAACAAAGGGAACAACGTACGGGATTAACTGAATCCTTGACATAGAGGTTCAACCGATAAAGATCTTCATAGAATATGTAGGAATCAATATGGGCATCCAGGTCCCGCTATTGGTTATTGGCCGTAGAGGTGTCTCGGTCATGTCTACATAGTTCTCGAACCCGCAGGGTCTGCACACTTAACGTTCGGTGACGTTTCGGTAGTATTGAGTTATGTATGGTGATGACCGAAGGTTGTTCGGAGTCCCGGATGAGATCCAGGACGTCATGAGGAGCTCCGGAATGGTCCGGAGGTAAAGATTGATATATAGGAAAGTGGTGTTTGAACTCCGGAAAGTTTTCGGGCATTTCCGGCAGTGTACCGGGAGTGACGAATGGGTTCCGGGGGTCCACCAAGTGGACCCACCACACCCCAAGAGGGCCACATGGGCCTTAGGGTGGCGTACCAGCCCCTGGTGGACTGGGCGGCCAGCCCAAGTGGGCCTATGCGGCTAGAATTGTGGGAAAGGAAAGTCCAAGTGGGGGAAGGGAAGGAATCCTACTAAGAGTAGGATTGGAGGTGGACTCCTCCACCTCCTCCTCCTTGCGGCTGACTCCTAGGAGGAGCCCTAGGCCGGCCAGCCCCTCCCCTCCCTCCTATATATACTAGAGGGGAGAGAGGGAAGACACACCAGAAACCCTAGCCACGGTGCAGCCCTCTCTCCCTGATAGATCAAGTCCTCTAGTTTTCAGCAGTGCTTAGGCGAAGCCCTACTGGAATAGTTCCACCACCGCCTCCGCCGCGCCGTCGCGCTGCCGGAGAACTCCCCTACCTCTCCGCTCCCTCTTGCTGGATCAAGAAGGAGGAGATCATCATCGAGTTGTACGTGTGCTGAACGCGGAGGTGCCGTCCGTTCGGCGCTAGATCGTGATTGGATCGCGGGACGGCTTGCGATTTGGATCGCGAAGACGTTCGACTACATCAACCGCGTTTCTTAATGCTTCCCGCTTAGCGATCTACAAGGGTATGTAGATCCACTCTCCCCCTCGTAGATGCTCATCACCATGGATAGATCTTGCGTGTGCGTAGGAAATTTTTTGTTTCCCATGCAACGTTCCCCAACATTATCGTCAGGGCGATGGTCTTGAGGCGTCACGAAGTAGCACGGGTATCCCGCCTAGGGAGGCCCCCACGCGCATCCTTTGGGCCCGGTAGATCAACGGGACCCACGTCGTTTCGCCCCAGCATGCGTTCACACCGCGGGTCCGGGGGCTACTGTCGGCCTAGTGGGAGCAGGGGTACATGGCCCGTCTGCCCGCCGAGTCAGGAGGCGACGCTGGGCTGGCCCAAGAAGGTTGAACCCCCTCCTTCCTCTCCCAAGAGATTTGCCTCGCGAGGGGCAGGGCCTCTTGCACGAGGAAATCCCTGCCGAGGCAACTTGGCGGGCGCAACCACCTTGTGAGGCCTCCCTCACGGAGTAGCTTCGCGAGGCAGTTTATACGGGACCAGCCGCAAGGCGCGGCCCCCTCCCCAAAGGTGATTCCCCTGATGTCATGACGAGGATAGAGGGGGAAGGCAGGACAGTTTCCATTCTGGTGATAAGGGAGGCAATGGAGCCCGCCTCCCCCAAAGCAAGTCCCAAAGTGTTTCCCCTTTGATGCAAGAGGATCAGGACGGATCGACACTGCAGGATGGAGGTCACCATCGAGCCCACCGACGCATCACGAAGACTACTTTAGCTGACGGAGACCACCTTTTGTCAGGATAGGACCGAGTTCCTGTCTCCCTTTGAATTGCCGCCCTGTGGCCACCCTTTCCCGCCTCTATTTTTGGGGAAGAGGACCAATGCACTACAAAGGGGCCAGGGCCGCCTCCATGTAAGGGGATCGAGTCACTTCCTCTCCCCAAGACCTCGTGTACCTCGAGCACAGCTCTCCCACACAGAGGAATCCAACACAAAGCAGGAGTAGGGTGTTACACCTCCACGGTGGCCCGAACCTGGGTAACTCGCGTGTCCCTGTCGTCTCCGACGAGCAGTAGCGAGCTCGTCGTCGATCCTCTCACGTTCGTCGTCGAGTTGTAGGTTGCTAGGCCAAGCCCCCCAGTGTTTGAATCTTACTCACGGAGAAGTTCTTGGACACAGATCCTAGACTCCGACAGTACCCTATCGAGCTTCTCGTATGCCGGCACAGAACGATTATTAGCCCAAGTGAATTGGCACCCTGATATACTAGCTTCTTGAACATTCAAACTGTCAATCATAATGTTGAATAGGAAAGGCCAATGGGTGTCAAAGCGGTCATTATTATTTTTGTTCCTTGGTACCTAAGTATACTAAAATCCCCTCCAATAATCATTGGATGCGAGTTATCCTTAGCTAGGTTCACCAATTCCTGAAACAAACCAGATTTATGCTTATTATGGACATCCCCATAGACTACGATTAGGCTCCATGTAGAATTATCTATATGTCTCTATGGCTGAATTTAATGTAAAATTCATCAATCGAAAAAGCTAACAAGTCCATGGTTATGGTTTGTATCCCAAGTAATTCCTACAAACTTTCCACGTGCTGGTAGAGTATGCCATGTGTAGTCGAAACCACAAAGGTGTGTGCATGAAAGTCACATTTACTAGCCTCGAAAATGGCCACCAAATCCAGTCCATTTTCTCTCACACAATCATCGACGTGTTATAATTTAGCCAAGTCCGAAAGACCTCTCCTATTTCAAAATATGCCTCTCATGTGGAAACCTGGGTTGTGGTGGCTAACTTCGCCTTTTTGGGCATTTTTGTTTCTATTTTGAGGAATGTAATTTTGATCTTCGCTAATACGATGTAAAGTCACAAAACATGGACCCTGGTCTTGCGTTATCTATTTCAACCTCGATAACCGCGCCAACCAGAGAAGCGGGCCATCATATATGGCATCCACCTCCTCCTCTTCGGTGTCAGAGTTAGTCAATGTACTCGTACATTTTAAAGAAACCTGTAAACGATCTATCTCTATATACTTGAGCACCCTACCTGGTGTGAAGTCCCCATCATATATGGCATCCACCTCCTCCTCTTCGGTGTCAGAGTTAGTCAAGGTACTCGTACATTTTAAAGAAACCTGTAAACGATCTATCTCTATATATTTAAGCACCCTACCTGGTGTGAAGTCCAAATTACGCGCAACCGATTATTAATAGCAACACTAATCGTGTCCGTATGAATTTATCAGAAAGCAATCAGGAAGCGTACCCGCATGCATAGTGTGTTCACTTTGTGATTATGACGAGGTCGTCCAAAACCTCACGCCGGTGCCGATAATCCAACTACGAAGGCCATGCCGTTTTAGGATTGCTTTTAATCTAAGGATGGTGTTATTAGTAGTTGGATTAGTGTTGCCAGAACGTGCAAACCACGTGTGGTTTCCGTACCGCACCTCTCGAATCAAATCAACTGAGAGTCGCCAACCCGAATGAGGATTGCGTCCGTCAGCTGCGGAAGAGCAAATTAAGGCGAGACGTGGTAATTGAGCAAGCAGAGAAAAACTTGGTGTACTAAAAGGGTTTTTCCTGTTCACGCCGTGGCTGCTTTATGCTGTCTACAAATTGGACGTGTACAAATTAATGGCAATGTTCTTTTTTTTGGGGGGGGGGGGGCGGTCAGGTCCTGGATCTTCTATTAGAAGGTTCGTTTCCATCGAACTTAGAAGCAATTTTCCCATCACAAGAGATTTGTTACATGAAAACAATTCAGAAATAATATTTTTGCCATATAATCGGAAAAGGCGACGCTACATGTCGGCCGGGTGATAATCGGATTGCATTAGTCGCCACGGCATTTGTTAGATGGTGCATTGAACGACCCACGTCAGCCGTGCACCTAAGCTGTTTACAACATGGTTCGTGTTCGTCTTGGGCTTTGCGACACGGGCCGTGTTGCGCTCTGTCAAACAATTTTCTACCGTTAATGTAAAAATCATTTCGGTTGCAACATGGTTCATGTTGTAATCCTAGGCCAAGCTCTCATGGCCCATGCATGTTGTGACTGCAACATGGGCCATGTTGCAATCCCAGGCCAAACCCCCACATGGGCGTACCTCAAGCTTTCCGTCTTTTGCAACATGGTCCGTGTTTGCAACTGCAACATGAGCTATGTTGCAATCCTAGACCGAGCTCCCACACGAACACGCGCGCAAGGTGTCGGACGGTGCAACAAAAATCAGTCGGTTGAGCGCTAGCCTTTTCCATGTTAAATTCTGATCTTCGTGCCAGTATATGGGTGATCTCGTCCTTCGATTTCTGATCCGATGGCAAGGAAAGTCATGCTACTAGTCACTAGAGAATTCTGTTCCCAGGATATCACGGCTGCAGGCAGAGAAATGGGTGAACCACCCATCCCCTTTCAGTTCAGAATAGATAACGTTAGTTTCTTTAGGATTCAGTTTGTTTCCTTGTCATTCAAGCTGAATAAAAAAATGAATAAAGGTAAGGAAAAAAAATCAGAAACACTTCCCCTTTCTCGAGCGTCCATCTCTCCTCATGTCTCCGGGGCCTCAATTTGAGCAAGACTGCAACCTCAGATTAAACCCTAGACCACCTTAGCCAACAAGGCAAGACATACTCACCCAAACAGCGGTCAGGCAACAAGCACAAGAGGATTCTATAGATTCCACCCGTAGTTTTATTCTGAACTGAACAACGTACGTAAGCAACTTACAAGTGATTTGTTTTGACAGAAAAAAAAACAAGTGCTTATATGGTGATACATTATACACAGCTGGAGTAAGTGAACTTGCAGACCTTTTGCATGTAACTTCCCAGATCATCGTCGAATTGGCCTGAACAAATTTGTCCTTGATTACATGTTCAAATTACTACCGTGATGAACTTGATGCTGGAGGCCAGGGTTCAAGAGACGGCAACTGCAGAACGGAGGCCTCACCTGGCATGCCTCTACTACTCGATATAACTTTGAACCACTGGCTCTCAGGGTCGCAGGTTGGATCTTCGGTTAGGCACTTGCATTGATCTGTTGTGATGACACCGTCAGGGCCGGCATCCAAGCACACTCTGGTCCCATTCTTAGTGAGTTCGGCTGAAACATGCATTCCTGAATCAGATATTAGCTGCCACTTCGAACAGGATTTGCTGCAGCCAGTCCCGAGCTTTGCAGTACCACCCACAGACTTGGCCTCAAGGCATTGGCCAGTGTGTTTCAGCACCAGCTCATACGCGGAGGTGTAGTTCCAAGCGTTCGATTCATCGCAAGGACCAAGCTTAAGTACATTCGCAGACTCCACCAACACGCAGAGCCCGGTTAGAGGATGAAATATTACGTTGTATGGTTTGTGACTGCTCGGCAGACCAGGACCTGCAGTATAAATGAATATCCATTATGATCTAACATTCTAACCTCTACAAATTCTGCCACTGTCAAAGTGTTGGCATTACACATTGCGTGGATTTTATTTTCTTAATTTCTTGCATCTTTTGACTACTACATATTATCATCAATGTGCATCCTTAGAAGTTACAATTTTAAAACATTTTTAAGGTCAATAAATGCATACTGATAAATTCAAATTCCGGGCAGCAATTCAACAACTGTAATTTCATTCTGTTGACCAAAGAAATAAAGGCTTATGTGTTGGTTCAGCAAAGAAACGGTTTGGTAAATATGTGCAACAGATAGCACTATATTTTTGTGTCTGACAACGTCGTTCTGTAGTATACAGAGATAGGTAAAGTTCAAACCTTGAAATGGAGACTGCAGAGAATTGATCCTTTCAATGAAGCTGGGGTTTCTAGCTGTATACCAATCCCATGTTAGCAATCCATATGTTTCATCGTAAGCTAGAATACCCTCCCTGATATAGTAACTCCCTTCCAGAGCCCAAACAGCCCAATCCAGATCCATTTCAGCTGCTACACTCAAGAAGCACGTAAGATAACGATTGTCAGCAATATGCGTGCCAGACATGTCAAACCCAATCTCAGAGAAAAACAACGGCCATCCTTGTTGAAGTAGGAACAGTCCTTTAGTCCTTATGGATTCAACAGCCTCTCCACAAGCATCGTTTTGGTTGGAATTTTCCCAATCGGTTCCATCTGAGAAACCATACCAATGCTGCTCGAAGACTAACTTTCCAGTAAATGACAGCTTAACTTGCTTTGGGGACAAGAAGGAGAGACTGTTGTCAAAATCCAGGCCCGACAAAATAACAAGGACATTAGGGTTTGCTGCATGCACAGCTTCAGCACCCTGTTGCATATACCTAAAGAATGTAATATAAATTTTCAATATCATCAGTTCCATAGAAAAGCCTTTTCAGTATCATGACTTGTGAGTCATAAAAGGAAGACCTTTGCTCAGTAACATACCTGTACCACAAACTAACATTTTGATAGGGGCCACGAAGTTCATTACGCAAGCTCATGCCGACAACATTCTTTGTGTGCCTAAACATTGTTGCCATTGCACTGAGGCCCTTCAACCATTCTTCAGGGTCAAAGTATTTGTCTCCAAAGAAGCCATTGCCGTCAGTTCTGCTACAGCACCATCCTGGAGTGGTCATTTGGTTATCAAGTATGACCATAATACTGTTGCTGGCCAAAGCTGACACCACTTCCTATTAAATTTGACCCATATCAGAAGGATGATCACAATCATAACTCATTTACCCATTGATAGATAAAAACGAAAATATTGTTTTCACTTCGTGTTTAGCCTGGTATTAGGTGTGTCACAAGAAAAACATACAGGTTGGGTAACTAGACTTGTTCTATATTACCATGTTAGCTAACTAGATACCTCCTCGAGAGACCTTCACACACAACTAGATAGCTGGTAAGGAAAAACAACCAGCTCACCTAATCCATTTGTTTGAAGTGACATGTATCCCCATCATCCAAACAAATCCTACAAGCAAGATTTATGCTCGCTAGAGCAATGTGACTTGCAAGGCACCCTCATACTGGACCATCAATTTGGTGACTAGTAGGTATACCTCTATTCAACCTAAACAGTGGCGAATAAAAGGAAAAACATTTTTTAAACAACAAGCGATGGCATTTCCTGAAATAGCAAAAACAATCACATATTTCTATATTGGCATTTATCCATCTTGCATCAGATACTGTCCCTGATAAAGAGAAAAGAAGGATACCCTGAGGTTCTTTGGCGAGCCTTGTGAGTTTTGATGAATTATTTGCCTTCAGAATTCCTCTAATATGCAATGTTTGGACTTCTGAAGCAAGTTTTAGTTATTCAAAACAGTGCTAATTTCAGATGGTTTAGCTACAGACAAATTGATTCATGACATACACTTTTTTCAACAATATAATTTCTCTTATTTATTCCCCCGGAACAGTTATTTACTTTATGTCTATATATATAATTGACATACGGTGTTGTGAAGTTCAGTTCACTGCTAACCTGGCACTCTAGTAGCATTAAATATATTCAAATTTTCCAGTTTTTATAAGGAACCTTGTAGGTTACATTAAAGACATGTTCAATTTTGGCACAACTTGAACCTTCCAATTCGCAACACAAGCAATACTTGACAATTCTTTGGTGCTAGTAAGAAAGATAATCCTAAGCATCGATTTCAAAATAATATTCGTTGACTATTGCTTCTTGCACTTTGAATAGCTAAATGAATAAGGTTTGATTAATACTGACACCAAGTCGAAACTAGAACAACGCAGGGAATCCGAACAAACAAATGCAATCTCGGTTATTTAAAGCGCTGATAGCAACCACCTACCCGGAAGACATCGATGAGGGGCAGGTCCAGGAGGTCTGGGTTGTTGACCCGTACGCCGGCGGCGGACTCCCGCAGGCCGAGCCGCTCCAGCGACCACCGCAGCGGCAGTGACGAGAGCGTGGCGTTGGTGGCGAGGTAGGTTGGCCAGGTGAGCCTCACGCAGTTGAACCCCATGGCGGCGACGCGCGCCGCGATGTCCCCCACGCAGCGCCGGGACAGGCCCTCCGCGGCGACGGGCTCCAGGTGCGACGCCCAGTTCGCGCAGACCAGCTTCACGCGCCGCCCGTCCGCGCCCACCACCCACCGCGACGCCGTCGAGAGCGGCAGCGCCGGGAGCGAGACCGAGGCGGCGCGCGCGGACGCTAGGAGGCCGAGAAGGAGGCCGAGGAGCAGCGGAGTTGGAGAGGAAGAAGCCATGATAATTACTGGGACTTGGACTGGGAGAGCAGAGAGGCGGATCTGGAGTTTAAATGGGCATGACATGTGGGACCACGATCTGTGGGGACCATTCGTCAGCCGCACAGACTGCTGCTTGGATAAGCAAAGAAAGGCAAGTTGCGCTTGGCTTGGTGCGCTTAAGCGGTTAAGCTCAAG
Organism: Elymus sibiricus; assembly: GCA_039707655.1. Classification (NCBI taxonomy): domain Eukaryota; kingdom Viridiplantae; phylum Streptophyta; class Magnoliopsida; order Poales; family Poaceae; genus Elymus; species Elymus sibiricus. The sequence goes on from CM077665.1 coordinate 364,324,929, forward strand.
CGAGCTCCAATGGCCACCGCCGTCGTCGTCTCGGCGGCGGCTCTCCCCGCAGCGCCGTCGCCGGTGCGTTATACACACCATGGCGCCCCGCTGCGCGACGTGCCTCAGCTCCACGCGGCTCTGCTCAAGTCCGGTGAGGTCACCACTTCGCCAGAGTCCTTCCACTCCTTCCTCGAGGCTACCGCGCTCCAGTCGCCGGCCACCACCGCGGCCCACCTCTCCTGCGCGATCTGCCTGCTCCGCCTAGGCCCCACCCGCCCCTCTCCGCGCGGTCGTATAACTTATCCGTGCCTTCTTCCGCGCGGGCCACCCGGAGGATGCCCTCCACCTGTTCGTCGAAATGCTCGATGATGCCATTGCTGCCAACGTCTGCCCCGACCAGCACACCATCGCTAACACCGTAAAGTCCTGCCCCAGGATATATGCCTGGCGCAAACACCATTTGATGAAGTCACATTGGTGAGTGTCGCCACAGCATGCGGAAAAATAGGTGATTCTAAGCTCGGCGAGTGGATTGGAGTTTATGCAGAGGAGAAGGGGATGGTGAGGAACAGAAACTTGGCAACTGCGCTGGTTGACTTGTATGCCAAGTGTGTAGAACTTGGTAAGGCGCGGAGATTGTTTGACAGGATGCACTCCCGGGATGTGTTGCTTGGAGCGCGATGATCTCTGGCTACCCTCAAGCTGACCGTTGTCGAGAGGCACTTAGGGGCTGTTTGGATGGCAACCAATACCCGCCTTACCAAAATATGGGCGTTGACCGAACGCACGGGCGCTTGTTTGGTTGGCCGCCAAAACTTGTGACCGACGCCAATATTTTGGTACACAGTGCAGTTTTCACGCCAACGCTAGGGCGAACTGGCGGCGGCGAATTCCATCGCCAATTATTTGGCACGCCCGCTGTTGGCGTGGCTGGCCTGGGCGCCATCCAAACGGCCCCTTACTATTTTCAATGAGATGCTTCTGCCGAGGTGAACCCGAATGATGTAACCATGGTCAGTGTGCTTCTATGCAAAATGCGGATGCATTGTCGATGCAGTCAAGGCATTTGAGTCGATGCCTGTGAGGAACTCTTGGACGTGGACAGCCTTGATAAAGGGCATGGCAAGCAACGGACAAGGCAGAGAAGCGCTGGAGCTCTTCTCGTCCATGCGGGAGGCCAATGTTGAGCCTACAGATGTCACATTCATTGGTGTTCTCCTAGCTTGCAGCCACAGCTGCTTAGTTGAGGAGGGTCGCCGGCATTTTGATAGTATGACCCAGGATTATGGCATCCATCCAAGGATTGAGCACTATGGCTGTATGGTTGGTCTGTTTGGACGGGCAGGTTTGATTGATGAGGCGCACCAATTTATCAGGAATATGCCAATTGAGCCAAATGCAGTTGTCTGGAGAGCACTGCTTTCTGCTTGCACAGTTCACAAAAATGTTGAAATCGGAGAAGAAGCACTGAAGCAGATCACCCCACTAGATCCCTATCACAGTGGTAACTACATACTTCTATCGAATACCTACGCATCAGTGGGACAATGGAAAGAGGCAGCTATGATTCGGAAGGAAGTGAGTGAGAGAGGGATCAAGAAAATTCCTGGGTGCAGTCTCATTGAGCTGGATGGGACGATCTTCGAGTTCTTTGCCGAAGACAGCGACCACCCACAATCGAGGAAGATATATGAGAAAGTTGATGAGATGATTGAAAACATCAGGATGGCTGGGTACGTCCCAAATACGGCTGACGCAAGGCTGGATGTTGGTGAATCTGAGAAGCAAGTGTCCGTTTCGCATCACAGCGAGAAGCTGGCCATTGCGTTTGGACTGATGAACTCGCACCCTGGCGCAACGATCTGGCTGTCGAAGAATCTGAGAGTGTGCGTGGACTGCCACTCCGCCACGAAGTTGATCTCGAAGGTGTACAACAGGGAGATTGTTGTTCGAGACGGGAACAGGTTTCATCATTTCAAGGATGGTCTGTGCTCTTGCAGTGATACTGGTGAGTACAAATTCTTTGTGCGTCAAGGTTTTTCTCTTAGATACCGGGCACACCTGTTCGACAATGCGGTTTACAGTTAGAAGAAAAGAACTTCTAGCCTGCAAGAAGTTCGTTCTGCAGCTTCAAGAGCGAGAACTGTGAGTGTGTACAGACCACGGACTGCACATTGTTGTGCACTGCGAACGAGGAATAAACCTGTTGCATTTTACTCCACCTAACTTGTAAAGAAATTGTGTTGCGCTTATATAAAATTTGAAATGCGGAGCAGCACAGTTTCCTTTCATTGTCTTGGCCACAACGACGGCATTTGCTGGGTCGACTTTGATGGCTCAACCATGGTTGCTTCTGGTGAGTTCGTGCTGTTGTTCGGCTGACGAAGCCTGACGCGTCGCTGCGCACATGTCTCATTTGTTTAGCCTTATATGATCTTTTGACGTAATCCCGGCTGCTGATATAGCCACTTATCTGTACGCCGCGCTAGTTTTGGTTTGTCGAAAGGAAAGAGGAGAAATCTCCATATTCGACAGAACGGTACCTTTCAAGTGTCATCCGGCCGGCAAGTACACCAAGTTATCAAATCAGAAAGCTATTCCTATCTATATATATGGAGCAAGCAGCCAGACGCTTTAAACAAACAATGGAAGTCAAATAACGTTACGGCGGCAACCACAATCCGCGCCACCACGAGTCCACGACAACAGTCTGCCATGGCGTCGCTCCAAGCTCCCGAGCTCTTGGCATGCCTCCTCGTCGTCGTCGCCACCCTCCTCCTCCTCAAGCAACTGCTCGCGCCAAGCAAGAGACACTCCGCCTCGTCCTCACCCTCCCTCCCGCGTCCGAGGGGCCTGCCCCTCATCGGCAACCTCCACCAGCTCGGCGCCCTCCCGCACGACTCCCTCGCCGCGCTCGCCGCCAAGCACGACGCGCCGCTCATGCTGCTCCGCCTCGGCTCCGTGCCGACGCTCGTCGTCTCCTCCGCCGACGCGGCGCGCGCCGCGTTCCAGCACAACGACCACGCCATGTCCGGCCGCCCGGCGCTCTACGCGGCCGCCAGCTTCTCGTACGGCCTGCAGAACATCTCCTTCGCGCCATCGGAGGGCGCGTTCTGGCGCGCCGCGCGCCGCGCGTGCCTGTCAGAGCTCCTCGGCGCCCCGCGGGTGCGCGGGTTCCGCGAGGCCAGGGAGGGCGAGGCCGCCGCGCTCGTCGCCGCCGTGGCGGACGCGTCCGGGGCCGGCGCTGCCGTGGACCTGAGCGAACTTCTTCTCGCCGCGAGCAACAAGATTGTGCGACGTGTCGTCTTCGGCGGCGACGACGGCGGCGAAGGTGGCGCGGAGGCGAGTGCTGTCCTCAAGGAGACGCAGAGGCTTCTGGGTGCTTTCTGGGTCGCGGACTACGTGCCGTGGCTCGGGTGGCTGGACGCGCCGCGTGGCCTGCGGGGGCGTCTGGAGCGGAACTTCCACCAGCTCGATGCGTTCTACGAGAGCGTGATCGACAGTCACCTGAAACGGCGACCATCCTCCTCCGCCGATGAGGAGGAGGACTTGGTCGACGTGCTCCTCCGCCTGCACGCCGACCCGGCTCACCGGAGCACGTTCAGTAGTCGCGACCAGATCAAAGGCATCCTCACGGTACGTACGTGCACTTCATCACTAAGATGAAATACACACAAACACAAACACAAGCATTTCGTTGAAAAAGTTTGGCTTGCATGTTTGAAGGACATGTTCATTGCCGGGACCGACACGTCGGCGGCGACGGTGGAATGGACGATGACGGAGCTGGTTAACCACCCGGACATCCTCGCCAAGGCGCAGCACGAGGTTCGCCGCGTCGTCGGCGACAGCGACATGGTCCGGGAGCCCGATCTCCCGGGCCTCAGCTACCTGAAGCTGGTCATCAAGGAGTCCATGAGGCTGCACCCGCCGGTGCCGCTCCTGGTGCCCCGGGAGACCACGGAGCCATGCACGGTCCACGGCTGCGAGATACCGGCCGGGACGCGGGTGCTCGTCAACGCGAAGGCCATCGGCGCGCACGCCGGGGCGTGGGGCGCCGAAGCGGCGCAGTTCGTCCCCGAGCGGCATGAGCACGGTGGGGACCTCGGCGACTTCAGGCCGTGGCACGACAGCTTCGCGCTGGTGCCGTTCGGGATCGGCCGGAGAAGCTGCCCCGGCATGCACTTCGCGACGGCCGTGGTGGAGCTGGTGCTGGCCAACTTGCTCTTCTCCTTTGACTGGAGCGCGCCTCTTGGCAAGGTGGACGCTGAGGAGGAGAACGGGTTGACCGTGTACAGGAAGAACCCTCTCATGCTGTTTGCGAAACCACGGAGATGCGTCTAGTACGATGTTTGTGGTCTATGTTCAGCAAATAAGTGACATTTTGTCCATTTATTCGTTATCTTGAAACAGTCAACATATCAGTTTTGCTGTTTTGACATTAGTTATTTCTAAGTCAGCTAACATATCCATCCGACCTAAATATGAAAGTATAAAAGAAACGATTTTATTTTTTTTGCCGGGTGAAACGATAGCTTATTGATCGGACATCTGCCAAAGTCGACAGAGATATGCTTACTATATTTATAAGATGATTGATTTATATATACAACTGCATTTGATAGTAACTTTTCCACATAGAGCATGAGCGGCCGTGTTGTCTCTTCTGTACTAAGCGTCCAAACCGGTGTAAGACCAACTCTAGCACGTCTTATGGCCCTAACCCTAATCGGCACAATGGTCCTGATCGGCGTAATGACCAATGATTTTAGCCGAAAAGGTCGTCCTAGCAGAGTTGTCGTATGAACCCAAACCGTTAGAGTTTATGAAAGTCACTCTAAATCCACAACGCGTGAGCCTTTATATTTAACCGTTGTAGGACGTTGGTTTAGAATGCGCTCCACTCGTTAACCGCTTTTGCCACAACCTCCCGTACATCCCATCTTCTGTTGTGTGTCTCAATGTATGTTCGCGTGCATGCCAACTGCTTGCGACTATTCATGTCATGTTTTCCGCTACCCGCCACATTTCCTTATCGCTTGCGGCTATAAAAAGGTTGTCATGTCCTTCATAGCTCATATCCCCGTCACCACAATCCTCATTTCCCTTGCCACTACCCACAACCTCCACTTCCTTCCCTGCCGCCCACGATCTCCATTTCCCTTCCCAAAGCCACAATGTCTGCTTTCCTTCCCGCGGCCGGATGGGGTGCCATTTTTGAAGGAGGAAAGGTGGTGGCTCTCATCGTCGAAAAGGAGGAGATGGAATCATGTCATTGTTCAAAATTTCAGTGGATGTCCCACTTAGCGATTTGGATAATTTCAAGCATCAACATAGTTGAAATCAAGTCGTTGTCGTCCTCGCCCTCACTGATGGCCTGGAAGTGTCCGTGACCGACGACCCAAAGCATCGACGGGAAAGCGTCTATGACCGACGGTATCGACCTCAACGATATCAACCTATTGCCGATGAAGAGAAGTAGAATTTGAAAATTGGAAAATGAATATGTAGCCAATGACATATGGGTCCCATATGTAATAAAATTATGGAGGATGAGATATGACGACTCAGATTTTGCATGTCGCTTGTCCACCCTCCAAAAGCATATGGAATGCACTTCATATTGTAGGATTAATATATCGATCAGAGGGGGGGGGGGGGCGATTAGAAGAATCTAGGAAATTCGTCTAGAACCTAAAATACTCCAGGAAATAGAAGAATAACGGAGTATGAAACAGTAACACAAAGGCTAATTAAAACTGGAAAGTCAATACAGATAACTTAGCATGCAACTCAAAATTCCTGTGGAAGGGGCATAAGAGTGTGAGCAAGTAAAATGACTAATTGATAGAACAAATACTCAAGTCTAACAAACAAGCAAATGCACTTGATAATTGCTAGGCAGAGTACAAAGCTAAGCATCAAGATATGCAGCGGAATAGATAGACGCATGCAAAGTCTGCACAACAATCTTAGAGAAACATAAAAGGGGAAAAGCTTCAAGGGACGGAGAAATTACTAAAAATAAAGTAGTGCGAAGAAATAGAACCCATTTTGTTGGAGAAGACAATGTGATGTGTTCACCCAATTCAAGTTGGTGGCACAACTCTATGTTTGGTTGGAGATGAAGAGCCACAACTTCAAGTACACGAAAGTCCTCGCCTTGTTCTCCCGGAGCTAGGTTTTTTGTAACACTCCCAATAACTCGTGGTGGATATTGAGGTGACCTCCGGATCTTCACATACTTGTTCTTGGATATTCCACACTCTGGATGCTCTTGAACTTGACTCATAACCGTCTAGATGATGCTCCCCTCAAGAGTGAAAAATCTTAGTTCAGATTTGATTCTCGAGTGATGCTCAATTACCTAGTAGTTTTAGGTTATGTGGGTTTTCGTCACATAGGATTCTCTCAATCTCTTTGGAAGAATGGGTTGCTAAGACAACTCTTGTCAGTTTTCACACATGGTAGCCAACTGCAAATGGTTGAAGGCAGGTGGCTATTTATAGTCGGTGAGCGAACCCAAATTCTTCAATTGTCCACATAATTTTTAGAGGGACAAGTTGCGTTGGCGCTGGACTGACTTCTTCCAGTTTGTGCTATCTACCACTTTTCTAGGGCTCGACTCACAGCCAATTTTGGCACCTTTCCTAGAAGACTTGGGCACCGCCGCACATCAAGGTCTTCGCATGGCTTGCTCTTTAGGATTGGTGTTGTATGGCAGATTGCCTTGCCCGTCGTGGGCTTCCTGATGAGTTCCGCGTCTTCTGCAATTAGATTCAGGAAGATATGCAACACCTTCTCGCTGAGTGCCCCTTCTCCCACCAGGTCTAGCATGAGGTGTTCTCCCGGTGTCGATCCACAACCACTCTGTTGAGCTCGACGACCACCTTATCAAACTGGTGGGCCACCTCATGGGAGCTCGCCCCTGTAGGGCACCGTGAGGGTATCTCCTCTCTCATTCTACTCACTTTCTAGTTGATTTGGAAGCATCGTAATGGGTGCATCTTAGATGGGAAGCAATCATATGTCACTCGCATTATGCAAGCCATTTAGGAAGATGCGCGCTAGTGGAGTAAGGCTGGCACCAAAGGGTTCTCCAAAATGCTCCCGGAGAGCTAGTTTGTTGTCTTTTGGGCTGAGACCCCATTTCTCTCCTGCTTAGGTTACCATGATCACGCTGTCTAGTGTACATGTTCCTTCCCCGTGTCTCTTATTACTTCTACTATCAATGAAATGGTACGCAAATTTTGCCTATTCACATTTTTTTGAAAAGCAATTTATCATAATACATATTTAGGGCATGTTTTTTCATGTCTCGAAGTGAACTAACCTGACCCGCAACTTCCCTGGGACATGTCTATGATATATTTGGTTTGTGCATGCAGATTTTGAAGCTAGCCTGGCCTGGAGGACATCAAAGTGTCATTAGCTTGGCCCAAAATTGAAACTGTAGTTAGCCTGGCCCAGGCGACCGAATTTGAAGGCATGGGTTGATGCATGGTATGCGAAACTCGTTTTCTCAAATGAAGGGGAGATGGTAGAGAGCACAATGTTGTGATCTGATGTATTTAATACCCACCAGGCCTGGTCACCAAAAAAACTATAGTCTATGAAGGGTCATACATAAAAAACATAAAAACAATATCATTTATGGTTAATAACTATATGGCTATATCAAGGTACCAGCAAAAACAAATCGAGTTGAACTACGAATTTAGCCCGTTAGCACTTTCACTGTTGCATTTCTCTTTTCGGTTTCTCGAAACACGATTCACATTTTCATTTAAAACTGATGACATGGTGCATGAGACTACCCACAATGGGAAGTAACATAGAGTAGTAACATGCATATGTTACTAGTCTAAGTTACTACCTCCACAGTGGGTAGTAACATAGGGGTAGTAACATTGAGCCTTTCATTTATTAGCTTATAGACTCATCTTGTCTTGGTACGCGTTATGTTACTCATAGTAGTAGTAACATAGTATGTTACTCAATTTCTCTCTCTTCTCATTAATTAGCTGCCACATCATTTTTTTTTGCTTAGGTGGCATCTATGTTACTACCTATGTTACTCCCACTGTGGGTAGTCCGAATACAAAGTCAATTTGTAAATTATTATTTTTTGAAACACGAGGCAAAAGCTTTGCCCATTCATTAATTAAGAAGAAGGTTGCCCGGTTAATACGGAAAACCGGGCGAAAACCGATACAACAGAGCCAAGCCCCGGCTCGAATCATCACACCACAATGCCACATCACACTTGTCAACGACGCCCCAACCAACACTCGAGCACACTAACGCCACACACACAGACCAACCCACGCTTGCCAGAGAGAAGAAGCCACGACTGCTATGAGAGGAGCAGACCGGGGACGCTCCCACAAGGTGAAGATGATTGCCAACCACCAAACACGACGCCGATACGCTGCCGACCAACATCAAGAGCAATCTCGCCGCCCAAGCAATACGAGGTGAACGCAATCGATGCTGCCAAACTCTCGAGGCCGCCGCCCCGACCTCCGCTGCTCCGTTGCGCCCTGCACAGTCCACCGACATACCACCTTCCGGGACAGCCGTCTCGACATACCACCGCTCACCCTCGAGCTGTAACGCCACACGACTTAGGCACCCACAGCCCAAGCTGAACAGAGCAACCACTCGCAGACCACGGCCGCCGCACCAACTCATCCGGGGCCACTGCACCGACGTGAAGTCAGACCACCCTCTCTAGGACGCGTCAACCGAGCCAACAACCCCGCCACACCAGCGACATAGAATTTCCCCCCAAGCCATGTTGAGATGTTGCCCCTCCTCATGGAGCCGCATCCACCCATGGTTCCCGAGGCCGCCGCCTCGACGCACAAACATCAAATATCCGGGGCCGCCGCCCCAAAATCCACCAACCACGATGACAAGAGCCACACAAACATCTGCATCTGGCTCTCCAAGGCGACACCTCCAAGGAGGAAGTGACGTAGCCGCCATCGTTGCCCTCTCCGAGAGACCAGAGCTAGGGATTTCTCCCGGAGAGCCCACCCGCCATGGGGTGGAAAGAAGCTCCACGACCACGCCTCCAACGAGGAAAATGGCACCGAGGTGTCATCGTTGTCAGCACCAACCGAGGTTGGGCAAGGCTTTCGCCCGGAACTCGTCCACAAACCCAAGAAACGCCAGGTTGCATGGTTAGATCTGGGCACCGAAGCACTAAGATCGTCGGAGCATGCAGCATGTCGCAAACGCCCTGATCAAAGCCCATCAATCCGCATCTCCCGCCACGCCCACCGCAACACCTCTCGCTACGTCGGTCGAAACACCACCACCGGCCACGGATCCACGCAACAACCGTTAGATCCACGCACCACGACTCCCTGCCGGCAAGAACCAGCAACATCGAGCCCGGGGCCGCTGCCCCGGCGTCCTCCACTCCCTTCGCAGACTCCAGGAACTACCGCCCGTGCCGGAGAGCAGTGGCAGCAGCCATGGAGCCCCTTCACCCGCCGGACGGACAAGATAAGCCAGATCCGACCGAGTCCGAACAAATCCAGCCCACCCCACCCTCCTTCTCCGCACAACCGCCGACACAGCCCAACCGGAGACACGCGAGGCCGCCGCGCCGGTAGCCGCCGACCCCAGTGCGCATCGCGCCGCGGGCAACTGGAACGAGCGCCGCCGGTCGTTGCTCCCACCCAAACAGAGTTGAGCAACGGAGAAGGCCCCGCCGCCGCCACCACCACGCGGGCTTTGCCCGGAGGTGGCCACTGGCGGCGGCGAGTTGGGGAGGGGCAGTGGAGGGCGTTGCTGGCGACGGGGGGTCGAGTCACCGCCCATGTCGCCTAACCTAGACGACTTGTAAATTATTTTCAAATCTGTGCAAAAAGTAGTTATGTTTTTGACCGGTTCATTAAACACGCATTCTAATTTTTTTCAAAGAAACCCTAAAAAATGGTCAAAGAAAAAGAGTCGAAAAACAACTGAGCCTGGAGATACTATACGTGTTTAATCTATGGTAATATTCAGTTCTTGACAGGAGCACAAAAGTCGACTTGTAAACGTCACGGCCCGATTACCAGTCTACAGTAGAATGATGCACGTCAACGTAATAACGTGCATGTGTTTCTGTAACCAGATGTCCTTTTGATCCGTTACTAGTAAGATGCCCGTGCTACGCTACGGCTCACACAAAATTTGATGCATTTAAGTTATAGTCAGGAATCGTATGTTGCTACTGACAATAAAAAATGTACCGAGATATTGATCGAAGAGATGCTATGTTGTTGATAGGTACACATCGAGCACAATCAAACATATGGTTTCCAATTAATAAACACCGGGGTTGAAACCAAACATTTCTTATCCATCTTCGTCTCACAAGAACACTTCTTGTTCTTCCAACTCAACTTTCTCAATGCTCTCATTATCCTATATCAAGGGGACATAGAGCATGCAACGTAGAATATTACTGAAATATATAATTGCTAAGTGCATTATAGTCACACAAACATATCAACCCAGAGAACTCACATGAAAAAACAAACACAAAATAAGAACACTTGATACAGAACTTGCATACATAAGAGAGTATATAAAACTACAAACAAAATGACCAGGGCTCGCTAAGCTGGACTACTATGCAAAATGATGTGACATACATCAGCGTCCTTCCAACATTGGCTTCGTTAATTGCAAGGCGTGCAAGGGTCACAACTGATAACTCCAAATTGTGAAAGATGTGGCGACTGCACTCACATCAGATCTTCCAAATCACCAGCAGTCCAGCACAGCCAGCGATCTCCAGTACATACATCATGTCCAGCCTTAGAACTACTGCAACAAAACTGCTTCTTTCCTTCGAAAGGTTGTAGAATGCAAACAAGTTATTCTGCTACAGTCCATCCAGGAAGTCAACATTGCTCATTCTGTGCCAGTATATTAGCCACACCAAACTTAAATGTGAAGACAAATGGCAGAAAATAATATATCCAAAGAACATATATGCTATAGCTTGATCGCACACTTATATATGGTTCCATCAGAAACAATTCTGAAGTAGAAGTGTGTTACTGAATGCTTTGCTGAATATGCATAGGAAAAATGAATCAGTATATAGCGCCACCATGAAAAGAAGAAATACTCCACACATAACTCACACAGCTAGTTCCACTTAATTAGTTACATAGCTTAGGCATCTATCAGGCCATGGAATCATTTTTCAAGCATAATATACCCTTATTTTTAGTTGTCTGCTCAAAACATAGGTGCCAACAATATGAATCTTGGGGTTTTCTCTTCATCTATCTGCTCAACTAAAAGGACATCAGATCAGACAATCACTACTACATACATAATTGTCTCTGTTATATTCATACAAAGGAAAAAAGAATGAGCCTATTGCGGATTTGTAGTATATTTAAACAAAGCAAGAAAATGAACAACACTTGCGGTATATTTACACTGAGGAAAGAAACAAAATGTAAGGTAAAACATGCTTTGAAATCATGTGAATATAGAAGGGGTGAGGGCACATGTTCATACACACACAAAAAATATAGTACTGGACTTCTTGTAACTTGCTTACATTAACCATGTTTCTGCAACAAAAAAAGATACCGAGAACACACAACAAGGAAATAAATATTTGGGATGTGACATGGAAAAATGGATGTGGATCTACCAAGCAAAGGACGACATCAATGACAAAGAGACCTGCTGTAGGCATCATCCAATTTTTTTGAACAGAGGGAGTAACTAAGAGAACTACCAAAAAATCATTCTAAACACACATATGATGCTTTTACAAAAAATATCATGAACGCTAAAGCAAGTATCTAAGTTATTTTTCTGAAAGTTCTCTCCAAAAACTTCAGAACCATACATGGGAAGCAATTTCGTGGCTGTAAAAACTTCAGAACCATACAACCATGAAATTGCACTTGATTCAGACCTTGTACTACACGCCGATAACTTATTTGTAGACAATTTCTTTGTAAAATTTGCAATGGAGTTGCACTGTCCTTCTTTAGCTTATTCAGGAGTGTAAAAATCTCTATATTATTTCTAAATGTAGATCTAGAAAAAGTAACATAGAGTTGCCAGTGTGAAAATACTGGTTTAGGCATACACCAACATTTCCAATACTCAAAATTCATTCCACAAGAAGATTCCGGATAATAAACGGAAACCAAACAGTGTTGCAGTGGACACTGCTTATGGCTACACGAGTGGTTAATAGACAGTTCGGGCTGGGTGCACAGATTTGAACTTTGGGTTAAAGAAAATCTGAACTTGGATGTAACCATCACAGTAGATCAGCCATCTCTGAGACGAAGTCGATTATAGGAAGACGCGGGTGTGGATCTCGTGGGCGGCACTCCAATCTTCGGGGAGCAGCTCGTGCTTGAATTGGACGGGCGTGGAGCGCGTCAGTGGGGAGGAGGGGGAGGTGGGCGGCGGGGCTGCTGCATGAGAGGCATCATGGAATCGTGCCGGGGGGGACAACACCGGTGGCGTACTTGCTGACGTCGGCGTCGGAGGAGATGGGGTAGGGGAGGAGGGGAGGTGGTGAGAGGAGGGTTTGGTGCATGAGGTAAGGGGGCAGAAGAGGTGTCGCAGCCTTGGGAACGGATGCCGCCGGCGTACTTGCCGCCGTCGGCGTAGGAGGACACAAGGTACGGGGTAGGAGGAGATAATGGGGAGGAGAGAGAGGGAGAGTTGGAGGTGTAGGTGGGGCTGTTGCGCCAGAGAGGAGTCAGCAGATGAGAGGACGGAACTGGCATGGTGTGAGCTGCAGCGGCCACCTGCAGGGCTCGGTTCCACTGTTTTCTGCCCTTTTCTAGAAGGGTCGAATGCCTTGCATGGTTGGATGAGGTGGGGATGGATAGAACAGGACTCCCATGCGTTGGATAAAGATTCGATAGTCAAAAATGTTAGATGGCAGGCATACCATCATCACCAACTCGGTTTTTTATAGGAGTAGAGATAACATACGTGCACGTGATGACCAACGACTTGCGGGTGGCGGCCGGTCCGGCTTGCGTCGCCCTCAAAGCGCTCGCCATCTTGGTTGCGCGTCGCCATCCCGAGGATCCGCTGGGTTTGATGATTACCACGGCCCACGACCTCAAAAAAAAACTAAAAAAAAAGACAGGGCCATCCGCATGCGTGTCGCGCGGGACCACTCGTGGGTGGCTACAAGCCGCACCGGCACCGCTTCTCACTCTATCCTTCAGGTTAGAGTTTAAAGGTCATGCAACTCATAAATATTTTTCGCATCCATCCGCATACAGCATAAGGGCATGTACAATGGTTGATAAGATAGTCTTATCTTAAGTCTTGCATGTAATTTAGAGATGGCAAAAAATTTTGTCTACAATGGGTCATCTCTTAGCCTTATCTTCGATAAGTAGTTATTCCTAAAAACGTGGTGAGACATATTGTATTAAGATATCACCTCTTGTCTTCTCTTAAATAAGAGAAGGCAAAGCTTTTTTTCTGAGTTCTCTCTCCTCCACCTCATCATTTATCCTAGGTGGCACTCCTAAGATAGCACCATTGTACATGCCCTAATGTCCGCAAATATGGATGTAAAAGACAGCCATTCAATGATATACTGTATATGTCCATCAATAAATTCAAATTAAAATATACTTCAATTCACACAACGAGTCGGATCACACCACCGTCAGATCGCATGTCCGATCACAATAAAAAAGCAAATATCCTTAGTTTTTACATGTCTGACAGTCTGTGCATTTCCGTCATGCCGGACCGGCAATATCAGCCGTCTGCTCCCCGATCAAGGAGGTGCCGTTGTCGCCGCGTAGGCAGCTCCGCCACCGCGTCCGTGTCCGCTGCCGTCGTGTCCTCATAGTCCGTCGCCGCCAACTCATCTTTCTGCCGCCGTCACATCTGGTAGCGGACGGATTGCACAATCATTTTTGTGTCGGCATCCAAAGAGTCAACATTCGGTTGCCCATTCAATTTCAATCAACAATGCATGACGGTGAAGAACTTCTTCTTCAACTTCTTATAAACCACACAAGCACGAATAGGCTACAACGTGAAACATTGTCGACAATGCATATTCGTATATTGAGCAACAAAACAATGTAAGGCACCGTACAACACACCACACGAGCTGCTTGGAGGCGTAGTAGTACGGAGATTTGTAAGGCTCCGGCCACAACACCGTCTGTACTGTGGACGCGCCCGTCTGGCGGCTTCTGCCACAACCGCGTTGACCGCCTCGTCCGCCATGATCCCACTCCCATCGCCACCACCAGGCCCATCGACGGCCAACCGCTTCTTGAGCTTCTCCTCCTTTGCGGCCTTCGCTTTGACGCGACGAGTTTGTCGCGTCGCCGAGCTAATCTTCTGGGCGAGCGTGATGCTTGGATCCTCTGGCACCTCTGTCGGCTCCATCTTCTACAGGTTCTTCGACGATTCCATGCATCGGCGGAGGAAAATAGGAGAGGGTGGGAGAAAAGAGAGGAAATTGGGTGGAGTGCGGCGGGGAATGAAAGAAGTGAGTGGGGAATTTTGACGCGAAAACAGTGCGGGATGCTACAAAAGTGCGGGTTGCGCCTTCCTTTGGGGTTGGCCAGGGGGGGTAGAGAGCGATGTTTGGCGTGTCAGGACTCCCGCAAAGCCCCCCCCCCATGTTTATATCCGATTTTGGAGGAGAAATCACGCCCGGACCGCGTCGCGGACCGATACATGACCGCATTGGATGGCTTCCGCAGTCCGGACAGCGTGGTCGAACGGTTGCGGGAGGTTTGCCGGTCGCCCTTGGAGATGCGCTAATAAGCCAATTCCAACCAGCTCACGTTCCTTTGGGTTTCAGGTTCCCGTTGGACTGATCTTTGCTTTGACGCGATGAGTTTGCCGCGTTGCCGAGCTGATCTTTCGGGCGAGCGTGATGCTCGGATCCTCTTGCACCTCCGTCGGCTCCATCTCCTACAGGTTCTTCGATGATTCCATGCATCGGCGGCGAAAAAAAGGAGAGGGTGGGAGAAAAGAGAGGAAATTGGGTGGAATGCGGCGGGGAATGAAAGAAGTGAGTGGGGGATTTTGGCGCGGAAACAGTGTGGGATGCTACAAAAGTGCGAGCTCCGCCTTCCTTTCGGGTGGGCCAGGGGGTAGAGAGCGACGTTTCGCGTGTCCGGACTCCCGCAAAGTCCTCCCCCCCACCCCTCCCACACACACACATGTTTATATCCGGTTTGAAGGAGAAATCACGCCCGGACCGCGTCGCGGACCGCATTGGATGGCTTCCGCAGCGCGGTCGAACGGTTGCGGGAGGACTCCCGCAAAGTCCTCCCCCCACCCCTCCCCCCCACACACACGTTTATATCCGGTTTGAAGGAGAAATCACACCCAGACCGCCCTTGGAGATGCGCTAATAAGCCAATTCCAACAAGCTCACGTCCCCGCTGGACTGGCACGCGGTGACTATAAGGATCACTCGCTGAAGGTTCTGCACTAATCAGGCCGGCCCATTCACGCACACGCATGGTAAAAGAATAAACGTGATAGATCTCCTTCTCAATGCTTAGAAGAATTTGATGATCTTGATGTTAAGCAACATAATTTTATTATGCAAATAAGTGATCATATGGAACATAATTCTATTGTTATTGAAAAGTTGAGTGATGTGCTAGTTATAATTTCTAATGATGTTAAAGGTTTATGTAAGCACTTTTCTATGGTTCACACTCAGCTTAAACAAATTTCTAAATCACAACAAGATCTGTTTAGAGATATGATTAAACAACATAATAAACATGCTTATGGAGTAGATACTAGAGGAGGTAGATCTACTCAGGATCCTTTATACCCCGAAGGTCACCCTAAAAGAACCGCACATGATTCTCAAATGATTAATGATAGTGCACCTAGTTCATCTAAGAAGAAGAAAAAGAAGAATAAGAATAAAACTTTGAGTGCTACTAGTGAATATATTATAGAAAAACATGTTGAGAATCCCAATAATGTATCTATTTCTAATGTTGAAACTCAAGATGTTGAAGAGCATGAACCTAGTGATAATGATAATACTACTGATGATAATAATATTGATAATGATGCTCCACCTAATGATGATAATGATCCTGAAAAGGAGGTGGAGGTAGAACCTGAAGTTGAGCTTGATGACCACCTCCTAAAAATAGAAGATATGATAGGAGAGATTTTGCTGCTAGGAAGCATGGTAGAGCAAGAGAACCATGGGTACAAAAACCCATGCCTTTTTCTAGTAAGGCTCTAAAGTCTAAATATGAAGAAGCTTTTAACCACTTTGTTGAGTTGCTTCGACCTTTCTTTCTTCAAGTTCCTTTGACTGATGCCATGAAAATGCCTCCTTATGCTAAGTGTATGAAAAATATTGTTACTAATAAAAGAAAACTACTCGAGGCTGAAAATTCTAATATGCTTGCTAATTATTCTTTCAAAGTAAAAATTCCTGAAAAGCTAGGGGATCTAGGGATACCAACTATACCATGCTCCATTAAAAACAACTATGTTTAACTGCTTTATGTGATTTGGGGGCTCGTGTTAGTGTTATGCCCTTCTATCTTTACAAAAGAGATGAATAAATTGATACATACTAAGATATCTTTGCAAATGGCTGACAAGTTTACTGCTATTTTATGTTGGTGTTTATGAGGATGTTCCTGTTGTGGTTGCTAATGTTATGATCTTAACACTACAAGGGTTGTTATTGATGTAATAAAAACAAGGTTACTTTTCATGTTAATGGCAATGAACATATGGTTTATTTCCTGAGAATGTCAAATAAAGGAAACAATCTCAATTCTATTGAAAAAATTATGACTATTACTATTGGAGGCTTTGAATTTCCTCTTTTAGTTTCAGAAAAGAATATCAAACTATTATGATTTGAACCATGCCTATTGAAGTTGAGGTAACTTAGTGTTTTTACAAAAATTCTTCGATTTATGTTGCTCAGGAATAGTTTGTTAATAAGACTTGATCAACCTTATTAATGAATTCTTTTTGAAAAGCATATGATTGATGATTCAATAAACACAACCTTCTCTAACTTTACTTTATCCTCTCTTTGAAAGAGTTTTATTAGTATTTAAATGTATTAGAATAGCCAGTTTTGCCTGTTTTCTGAGTTTTCCAACAATAAAAGTGCAAAAATAAATGTTCTCAAATGCCATGAAAATTTGACATGAATTTTTACTCAACATTTTTTTAAAGTGGCATGGAATACACCTAAGGGGTGCACCAGGTGGCCATATGGACATGTGGCACAACCAGCCCCCTCCCCAGGCAGCACCATGTGTCCATGTGGGGGCCACATGCACTCACTTAGTAAGTGCCCGTGACCCCTGTTTCCTTCTTCCTCCAGAATAATTTATAAATGCTTGAATATTACACACCAATTAAACACCATATAATGATTAGGCCAACCTCTCACATCCATTTGAAAGGACGTGGATGTCGCCTAGAAGGGGGGGGGGGTGAATAGGCGCTTTAAAATAATTACGGTTTAGGCTTGAACAAATGCGGAATAAAACTAACGTTTAATATGTCAAGCACAAAACCTAAAACAACTAGGCTCACCTATGTGCACCAACAACTTATGCTAAGCAAGATAAACAACTAAGTGATAGCAAGATATATAGCAACAAACAATATGGCTATCACAAAGTAAAGTGCATAAGTAAAGGGCTCGGGTAAGAGATAACCGAGGCACGAGGAGACGATGATATATCCCGAAGTTCACACCCTTGCGGATGCTAATCTCCGTTCGGAGCGGTGTGGAGGCACAATGCTCCCCAAGAAGCCACTAGGGCCACCGTAATCTCCTCACGCCCTCGCACAATGCAAGATGCCGTGATTCCACTAAGGGACCCTTGAGGGCGGTCACCGGTACCCGTACACTTTGGCAACCTTTGGGGGCGGTTCACCAGTACCCTTACAAATTGCTCGGGGCAATCTCCACAACCTAATTGGAGACCCCGACGCTTGCCCGGAGCTTTACACCACAATGATTGAGCTCCGAGGCACCACCAACCGTCTAGGGCGCCAATGCACCCAAGAGGAACAAGCTCTAGGGTGCTCAAACACCCAAGAGTAATAAGCTTCTGAACTTCTCACTTCCACGTATCACCGTGGAGAACTCAAACCTATGCACCAAATGCAATGGCAAGGGCGCACGGAGTGCCCAAGTCCTTCTCTCCCAAATCCCACCAAAACAACAAATGTTATGGAGGAAATGAGAGGAAGAACGAAGAAGAACACGAAGAACTCCAAGATCAAGATCCAAGGGGTTCCCCTCACATAGAGGAGAAAGTGATTGGTGGAAATGTGGATCTAGATCTCCTCTCTCTTTTCCCTCAAGAACTAGCAAGAATCATTGGAGGGATTGAGAGTAAGCAAGCTCGAAGAAGGTCAACAATGGGGGGCAAACTCGAGCTCAAAGGGTTAGAGAGCAATGGGGAAGAAGACCCCCTTTTATAGGTTCCCCGAAATCCAACCGTTATGTGCACAGGTCGTGCACAAGCGGTAGTACCGCTCAGGAGAGCGGTACTTCCGCTTGGTACGGAAGATACAAACCACAGCGAGCAACAAAGAGACTCCAGGAAGCGGTAGAATCGGTCAGACCGAGCGGTACTTCCGCTTGAAGCGGTTTAAGCGGTAGTACCGGTCATACCGAGCGGTACTTCCGCTTGAAGCGGTAGTACCGGCCAGACCGAGCGGTACTTCCGCTTGAAGCAGTAGTACCGGCACCAAAACTACCATAACTTTCACATCCGAGCTCCAAATTGAGCAAACTCAAGCTTGTTGGATAAAGGACAACAAGAGCTATCCAACAATGACTAGATATATTAAGAACAAGCAATGGAGAATAAATGCCACTAAGATAAGGAAGATGACCTTCCCAAGAATTATCCGGCAAAATCTCCAACACCGAAAACACAAATAGAAGATGCATAAGGACTCCATTTTCGATGAGCCTGAGCTTGTCACGATGAAGACCATAAGCTCAAGAACCCAAATAGATAAAAGCCAACCAAGAACCAAGAAAGGTGATGATGCCAAGAATGCAATGGTTTGAGCTCTCAACGAAGGATACAATCAAGCTACTCACTTGAGAGCCCCCTTGATAGTACGGCTATCGATCCTATACCTCGGTCTCCCAACTAACACCGTGAGACCGGTAAAATAGAAAACCTATCAAGGACAAACATTTGCCTTGTGCATGGTCCACTTGAGCTAGATGATGACGATCTTGTCCTCCTCAAGATGGACCACCTTTCTTGATAGCACCGGCTCGATGAAGACTAGTAGATTGCTTCCCCATACTCCACTATGGGTGAGCCACTCTTCGGCACATCTTCACAAGTCCATTGTCACCACATTAATGGACGGCAAGCTTCAAGCATGATCTCTTCGTGATGCTTCACTTGAACTTGCACACTGCAATCTTGATGACGATCACCACTTGATGTTTCACTTGAACTTGCACACTGCAATCTTGATGACGATCACTACTCGACGTCATCCTCCATGGGTTGTATGAGATCTTCCTCTTGACGCAAGCCCATGGAAACATACCTAACCCCACATAGAACTCTCACAAGGAACATGGGTTAGTACACAAAGCGTAATGGACAATACTTACCATACCATGAGATCACTTGATCCCACTTGGTACATCTTCTACGCTTTGTGTGTTGATCAACTTGAATCATTCTTTGCCTTAGTCTTGATCAACCTTGTGTCTTATCTTCTCTCTTCAACAATGATGATGTCTTGAAGGTAAACATGAATGTTCACACAATCTTCTTCTTCAAGACATGCTTGCAATGAGCTCAACTCTCACATGACCAATCTTTGGATGAAACCTTACATACCACCTTGGCCACCATATAAACTCCTTGAAACTAACGCATGTACTTCAAGAAGTGCCTATGGACAAATCCTTCGAATATAACTCAAGGCAACCATTAGTCCATAGGGATTGTCAACAATTACCAAAACCACATATGGGGAAATATGCTCTAACACCATTCTTAAGTATAGAACATCTCCAGTACAAGGTAAAGTTCCAATACAAAAATAATCAACAACATGTCTACATACATCTGTGCCTTCGTTTATATGTATCATTGCCTAACATTAGATCGCAACAATAGACGGGCGCAACAATGGCATCGACATGATCTAGTAGGCTAGTATAATTGCTAGTTATGGTGGCGATGAAAGACCAACGCAGCGTAGGAATTACTACGAAGTAATGACTGTAGTTAATTACACATCGGTCGTGTCGTTGCCTAACACCTCCATTAAGTGCGCTGCGGAGATCGTGGGCAACGCTCCAGGATGACTGACTACTCGTTCATCTACCTGGAACCCACTTGGGGTCCTTGCCCGACTGAGGAAAGAGGTTCGACTAATGGTAGGGCTCTGTTCGACCGGGTCATACCCCTGCATTGTGGTCCTCCCATGGGCTACATTCTTCATGGTCCAGGGCCTTTGGCTTGGCCATATGTCGTCGTGGGCTATCTGTTATGTATTCCCTCATGAAGCCTTGTATTTTAGTTTCTTTAGAAGGTTGTATTTTATATGACTTTGAAACTATAATTGTAAATCATAACCAAGGCAGATCCTATTTGGCGCTTCGGTTGCCCGTTATAGGCCATTTTGCAAACAGGCGCTGAAGCACACCGCGAGCTGGGCTGGTGATAGCCTGGAAGTGCACAGGGTTTAGTTGTAGTATTTTTGAAGTAAGAGTATCAATCCCACATGGGAGCACATGAATCAATCTTTGGTCCTTTGCAAGGTTCAAATAATGTGTCTAGAGATTATAAACGATCCAGGGCAGTAGTAATAATAATGATAAGGTTGCAAATGTAAAGATGAATAAATCAACTAAAATAAATAACGAGTAATGTAACTAGACTTGAGACAATTGATTTAAAGAGTTCACATGAGTCCGGAATCCCAACTACTGTGCATCTATGGCGGTGCCTAAACATGAAGCGATTTTGTATTCCTAAGCCACTTTACATATTTTTCTTTGTGCGCAGAGCCGATACAGATACGTGCATACTTGTGGCATCTCCGTATCCCATATGCCACCACCGTTATTCCCCACTTTGGTAATCAAACAATGATTAAGGGGAAAGAGGTCCCCGTGGACGTAGCCAAAGTGGTCTCCTTTTTAACCCCTGTTGTAACTATCTCCTACGAAGGGGGAAGGAGCATGTTGATACGTCTCCAACGTATCTATAATTTTTGCTTGTTCCATGCTATTATATTATCATTCTTGGATGATTTACAATCATTTTATAACAACTTTATATCATTTTTTGGGACTAACCTATTGACATAGTGCCAAAGTGTCAGTTGCTGTTTTTGCTTGTTTTTTACTTCGCAGAAAATCAATACCAAACGGAGTCCAATCGTGACGAAACGTTTTGGAGATTTTTTTTGGACCAGAAGACACCTAGTGGGCCAAACAACTACCGGAGAGGTGGGCTGTGGAGAGCACAACCCACCAGGGCGCGCTAGAGGGGCCCCGGCGCGCCCTGATGGGTTGTGCCCTCCTCGGCCCCCTTCCGCGCCGCCTCTGATGCCTATAAATTCCCAAATATTCCAAAAACTCTAGGGGAGTCGACGAAACACAATTCCAGCCACCGCAAGTTCCAAAACCGCGAGATCCAATCTAAACACCATCACGGAGGGGTTCATCTTCCTCATAGGTGCCTCTCCGATGATGCGTGAGTAGTCCACCATAGACCTACGGGTTCGTAGGCAGTAGCTAGATGGCTTCTTCTCTCTCTCTCTTATGATTCTCAATACAATGGTCTCTTGGAGATCTATTTGATGTAAACTTTTGCGGTGTGTTTGTTGGGATCCGATGAATTTTGAGTTCATGATCAGTTTCTATCCATGAATATTATTTGAGTCTTCTTTGATCTCTTATATGCATGATTACTTATAGCCTCGTTTTTCTTCTAGGCTGACTATATCGATTTTTCTTGCCATGGGAAGAGGTGCTTTGTGATGGGTTCGATCTTGCGGTGTTCTTTCCAAGTGACAGAAGGGGCAGCAAGACACGAATGTATCGTTTTTATTAAGGATAACAAGATGGAGTCTATTCCTACATGAATATATCTTGTCTACATCATGGCATCGTTCTTATTACATTACTCCGTTTTTCCATGAACTTAATACACTAGATGCATGCTGGATAGCGGTCGATGTGTGGAATAATAGAGGTAGATGCAGGCAGGAGTCGGTCTATCTATCTTGGACGTGATGCCTATATAATGATCGCCGCCTTGGATATCATCATGACTATTCGATTTTCTATCAATTGCCCAACAGTAATTTGTTCACCCACCGTGCGCTATACTCATGAGAGAAGCCACTAGTGAACCCTACGGCCCCCGGGTCTACTTTTCCATCATATTGCTTTCCGATCTACGTTTTTGCACTCTTTGTTTTCAGATCTACAAAACCAAAAACCCAAAAATATATTGCTGCATATTTACTCTTTTTATTTGTGTTTTTGAGAGATCTATCTCTCCTATCTATCACTACTTAATCTATCTTATTACCGTAGAGAGATTGACAACCTCTCTTTCGCGTCGGGTTGCAAGTATTTGCTGTTTGTGTGCAGGTGCTGCTTATTGGGTGGATGTGATCCTCCTACTGGTTCAATAACCTTGGTTTCATAACTGAGGGAAATACTTACCGTCATTGTGCTGCATCATCCCTTCCTCTTTGGGGAAATACCGACGCAGTCTCAAGCCACGTCAGAGGAATTTCTGGCGCCGTTGCCGGGGAGGAAGCGATCTCTTCTACGTGCCTATCGTAGGCGCCGAGGGGACTCCACCATCATCTACCAGGTTCCTAATCACAAATCTCATCTCCTTGCAATTACATTGTTTGCCATTTGCCTCTCGTTTTCCTCTCCCCCACTTCACCAATTTGCCGTTTTATTCGCCCTCTTCTTCATTTGACTTTTTCTCGTCAGATCTCTTGTTTGCTTGTCACCATGAGTGATTTTGGTATGGCAGAAACGGATGATGGCAGGACTCCTAAAATTGGACGTTCTGCTAATCTTGATTCTAAAACTTTTGTTTTGGGGCAAGGGAACGTTACAGGAAAAGAAGCTATCCAAGAGTTTTTCAATTGCGTTGGGAATTTGACTCTCGATGATACTCCTATACTGAAAAGAACTAAATCTTATGCGGAAGCTATCTCAGCGTTAGTTTTAAAACTTGAAAATAGATTTATTCGTACCCATCCTACCTTGCAAAGATTGTTTTATGAGCTACCCGTCATAAAGAATCCTAAGGCTAAAAAGTTAGCTACCCTTGTTCTTATGAATGAATTTGATCACATAGTACGGGAAGCTAGGGAAATCTTTGACTTTTATGGTATGAGCCGTGAAAAACCGGTAATAGGAGAAATCCTTTACAATAGTGATTACATGATGAGATATTTGCTTGGAAATAATCAAATTTTTATGAGAATCTCAAAAAGGAAGTCCCCGTTTTAGACATGAGCTACTTTGTCGTTTTCGTTGACAGGAAAAGCATGCCACCCAAAATATTTTTTCTCTCTCAATTTAAACCTAGAGCTTTGGCACCTCTACAAATCCCTACTTCCCTCTGCGAAGGGCCTATCTATTTACTTTACGCAATTTTTATTTTTGCTTTGAGTCTCCATCTTCTCTTATAAGCACCAACTAGGGGTCACTATGATCGTACTTGAGCATTGGGCATAGCTAATATTTGAGTCTGTTTCATGAATGGATCAATGATTGAGCATGATGGGCTAGGGATAACTTTCGTTAGTGTTGATATTTTGAAAGACATGGTTGCTTCTTGACATGCTTGATTATTGAAGTCATTATGTTAAAACTAGACTATTGCTTTGAATCATTGTAAGTCCAAATGTCCATCCTATATAAAAGAAAAGAATGTGATGAACATGTTAGGCAGCATTCCACATCAAAAATTCTGTTTTTATCATTTACCTACTCGAGGACGAGTAGGAATTAAGCTTGGGGATGCTGATATGTCTCCAACGTATCTATAATTTTTGCTTGTTCCATGTTGTTATATTATCATTCTTGGATGTTTTACAATCATTTTATAACAACTTTATATCATTTTTTGGGACTAACCTATTGAAATAGTGCCAAAGTGCGAGTTGCTGTTTTTGCTTGTTTTTTACTTCGCAGAAAATCAATACCAAACGGAGTCCAATCGCGATGAAACTTTTTGGAGATTTTTTCTGGACCAGAAGACACCCAGTGGGCCAAACAACTGCCGGAGAGGTGGGCTGTGGAGAGCACAACCCACCAGGGTGCGCTAGGGGGGCCCCGACGCGCCCTGATGGGTTGTGCCCTCCTCGGCCCCCTTCCGCACCGCCTCTGATGCCTATAAATTCCCAAATATTCCAAGAACCCTAGGGGAGTCGACGAAACACAATTCCAGCCGCCGCAAGTTCCAGAACCGAGAGATCCAATCTAAACACCATCACGGAGGGGTTCATCTTCCTCATAGGTGCCTCTCCGATGATGCGTGAGTAATCCACCATAGACCTACGGGTCCGTAGGCAGTAGCTAGATGGCTTCTTCTCTCTCTCTTATGATTCTCAATACAATGGTCTCTTGGAGATGTATTTGATGTAAACTTTTGCGGTGTGTTTGTTAGGATCCGATGAATTTTGAGTTCATGATCAGTTTCTATCCATGAATACTATTTGAGTCTTCTTTGATCTCTTATATGCATGATTACTTATAGCCTCGTATTTCTTCTCCGAATCTTTGGTTTAGTTAGGCCGACTAGATCGATTTTTATTGCCATGGGAAGAGGTGCTTTGTGATGGGTTCGATCTTGCGGTGTTCTTTCCCAGTGACAGAAGGGGCAGCAAGACACGCATGTATCGTTGCTATTAAGGATAACAAGATGGGGTCTATTCCTACATGAATATATCTTGTCTACATCATGTCATCGTTCTTATTGCATTACTCCGTTTTCCCATGAATTTAATACACTAGATGCATGCTGGATAGCGGTCGATGTGTGGAGTAATAGAGGTAGATGCAGGCAGGAGTCGGTCTATCTATCTTGGACGTGATGCCTATATAATGATCATCGCCTTGGATATCGTCATGACTATTCGATTTTCTATCAATTGCCCAACAGTAATTTGTTCACCCACCGTGCGCTATACTCATGAGAGAAGCCACTAGTGAACCCTACGCCCCCCGGGTCTACTTTTCCATCATATTGCTTTCCGATCTACGTTTTTTGCACTCTTTGTTTTCAGATCTACAAAACCAAAAACCAAAAAATATATTGCTGCATATTTACTCTTTTTATTTGTGTTCTTGAGAGATCTATCTCTCCTATCTATCACTACCTAATCTATCTTATTACCGTAGAGAGATTGACAACCTCTCTTTCACGTCGGATTGCAAGTATTTGTTGTTTGTGTGCAGGTGTTGCTTATTGGTTGGCGGTGATCCTCCTACTGGTTCGATAACCTTGGTTTCATAACTGAGGGAAATACTTACCGTCGCTGTGCTGCATCATCCCTTCCTCTTTGGGGAAATACCGACGCAGTCTCAAGCCACGTCACATGTCACGTCACCCGACTCCACAACCACATAGTTAGCCAACAGTAATAACCTTTCGTCCAAAGTTGGCATACGTTGGATGGTCGACTTCACCCAACGTCAAGATGATTATCTGCATAAACATGCAAAGAGGATATTAAATCCTAATACCAAACAACCTATTACATACTAGGGTTCATCCATACCCCTAGAACAACGGGTCTACTCACACATGGGAACGACAGTCATCATGGTAATGGTAATGGAGTACATGGATGGACGAATCAACCGATACACCGAAGGGTCCACTAGGCCTGTTGATGTTGCAGATGATAAGGATGTGGATGATGATGATGATGGTGGTGATGATGACTTCGTTCCCCTCGCGGTGAGAGGGATCCCGTTCTTTTCCTGGTTGATCCTCCCTTCAGATGGGCTCCGGAGGCTATGGTTCTGCCTTCGGGATGTGTTTCTGTAGTCTTTGCACGTCTGATTCACGATCCGCTTCGACGGGGTGAAAATAGCTGATCTCTTAGAGGAGCCGGCGCGCCAAACGACCGCTCATGCGAGCGCCCGCGGTCGCATGGAACAGCGTCGTTCGCTCTGGAAGCGCGACGACGGTTGTTTCTTTGGCCTGCTTATTTGATTTTTTATGGAATGTGTTTATCACCTTTAATACGTGATTCCACTTCCATTTTTGAGGATTTTGTCCATTAAATGAATATTGCTCCAAAAGCCGTTACCCGTGGGATTATCAACAAAAAGAAGTGCGCGAACGCAGAAAAATTCCACAAAGCCTACAAAGTAGGCACAAAAAAAGGGTAAAAGGTCTCATAATTTGGACTCATCAACTCTCCCAAGCTTAAAGATTTGCTCGTCCCCGAGCAAATACCGCAGCTTGTAATGAAGAGGTCATCTCGGTTATGAGCTGTGGATGAATCAAATGAATGGGTCCAAAGTAAATTTTTGGAATTTACATCATACTAGTACAAATGTCCGTACGTTGCAACGGGTGCAAATAAATCACAAAACCTGCTCCGCGTGCCATTACTCACGTTTTCTTATATTCATTTCTATTAAGCGTTGGTAATAAGTTTAACCGATTATCACTTTTCATAGCATGAATTGTGGACGTGAAGGATCCACTCTGAAGTACTTCATTTGATGGAAGAGTAGTGGTGCATGAATTAGTCTGCCAATCACTTATATCTTTGAAAAAACCGTGTGTCGCAACATGTGAAGGAAAAATATATCAGATGTCCTTCCCACAGGAAGCATGACTCAAGATCCCACAAGCTCACGCCCTCGATTTCAATACCCGCTCATTCGTAATGCCACTTACTGCCCTTGCCTTCCATGGCCTTTGAAGTGTTCCACACTACTAAGCTTAGCCTACATCCGTGTATGACCATGGGTAACATCTGAATTCCTCTCAGTGTGTATTATTAGACTATTATGTAGACTTGTTTACCCCTAAAAATATGACAATTGTCCACACCTCTAGACTTCTTTCTTCTCTGAAAAATATGAAAACATACCAAGATCTAATTATAGAATAAAATTTTCTAATCCATTAAATATGGACTTTGTACGAATATACATGACAAAAACTGAAATCTCCATTGTTGATTTCTAACAGCATGAAATTTGAGTCACACCTCAAATCTTCAGACAGAGGTAGTCTGTTGTAGCCTTGCAGGCACAATCATAAATTAGCTAGAACCCCGTCATGCAAATTACCAACAGAAAATTTGACTTCCTTTATCTATTGGAGGCTTACTGGATTCAATACCCATCTAATATCCACAAAAGATGAGGTTGCTGGGGAGTTATTCGTGAATCAAAGCCTGCTCCAAAGCCTGTTGTGCAGTGATCCTATGATCGAACAGAAAGGTAAATTTTGTAATATGTATTATTAGAGAACTGATAGACCATTCAGTTTTCTCTAATGCGGTGAATTTTCAACTATTACCAACACGCAAACCTTTGATGATCCAACTCACATTAACCATGCAAATATTCAGAAATGTGGGGTACCTTACTGTCGATCATTAGAGAAACTTCTAGTTATGCCTCACCGGCAAGTGTCTGCATGCAGAATCCAACGGGAGCACACTCTCTCAGTTAATACTTGAAACACGTTGTGCTTGTGCTCATAGATACCACAAAAGAGAAGCACCATACAACACACGCACACACCTAGAAACAGACATCGATGACTTGGCAGAACATGTGGCGACGCCCACGCTCACCGCTTCCCCGATGTGCTCGAGGTGCCCTTCCTCCACCACAAGACACAAGACGGTTGTGTCGGATGGCGTCGGAGTAGTACACTGCAGCTACTGCGTCTGGAGAGGGGAAGGTTGCCGTCGTCGCCGTGGTGGGAGTGACGAGGCCATCAATCACTAACAACAAAATCAAAGTGAGATTTTCCTAAAAAATGCAAAGAAAAGCAAATGAATCCAATGCCCTGGCTACATTTAGAGAAATAGCTATCCAAACTTAAATGTAGTAGTCGTACACAAGAGCAACCGAACTGATATTTGCTCCATACTGACTTTTGCTTTGTCTATGCACTGCATCCTATCGGCCACTTCGCTTGATGCAGCTGCACCTGCAGCCACAATGGAACTACACAAAACATGCAATCGACCTAAGCATCCGAACAAACACAAATGTAGTCCACCACGGTTACAAGCAAGTTCGTAGATTTCGCCGGTGAGGAGCACCAACAAATAACCATTTGTACCGCTCCATCTCAAAGAAATTAACCAAAAACTTCCTGAAACATAAACTTGTTCAAGGTTGGTGATTCCTGGTTGACCACGAGGTCCAGCCACATTCTACCTAAATGATTGACTGATTACATACATATCAAACAAGAATTTGTTAATCCCGCAAAAAAAAGAGAATCTATTAATTGAGTATCATCAATTTTATTTCTATGGAATAAAATACAAGCTAGTCCAAAATTAACATGCCTCTGAATCAATTCCAAGATATACTCATATTGTACCTCATGAACTGGTGACATTGCACAAAACACAAGTTAAATCCAAAAAAAATAGGATAATCATTGAGATAATACATAAGCATGTAATGTATGTGTATGACGGATTCAGTGTGCTGTCGACGTCCTGTGGTTTGTTTTCAAGTGGGCCAATCACGCCTATGTCGCCGCCGTCTAATGAGTTGCTGGTCGCAAACAACCAACTAAGTCACTGGTGTTAGCTGAATTTAGTATGGCAAGAAAATTGAGATTACTAAATATTATTGCTATGACTGGCTGTTATGACTGAATGGGAATTGCAGTTGCTACTTGTACGTGTGTAAAAACAGATTTAATGGCAAGATGTTTCAATGTTTGCTTGAATATTATGACTAAATGAGTGTTCCAGTAAGCTTTGTGTAAGTGCAGAATTGGACAGAAGTACATAGGCAGAATTCTGAAATTAACCAAATGTCAATTGTTGCTCCTAACTGAACTAAACTAAATGGCACCCAAAAGTGAACTTAAACAAAAATAAATGACAACTATTGCTGGCTCCCAGAACTGAAATTGAACTGAACTAAATGGCCACCATTGCCCATAATTGAACTAATGGAACCCAGAACAGAACTAAATGGTAACTATTGCCCATAACTGAAGTGAACTAAATGCCAAAATTATCCAGAATTGTAAATGGACGATAGAATGGTAAGCAACTTGTGAATATATATAATTGAACACGGCTGGATAGCACAAAACTTGAATTGTTGCTCTGGATGACAAAATATTGAACTGGTGCCAAAGTGAATGTACTCGGAATAATAATATATGTGTACTTATTGGAATCTAAATGTGCGTTGTGTTAGTCTCTTCTTCCATGATTCCATCTCGGTTGCTTATGATCAGGTTCCAACGAAATCAGATGGTGGGAGTTCAATCAATTTGAGTGTTTATTCACGTGGAAGATGACATGAGAAAATGCGGACTGTTGATATTTACATGATCTCATGAGCAGAGCAACGCGTACCACCCGGCCCCGCAGTTTCGTTCTGGTCGATCCCATGCTGTTTATGTACACCTTGCATGTTGTTTCCTTCGCTTGTGTCACACTGAGCCAGATGGGCCGCTGGTTTAGTGGCGACCTGAGCAATAGATGGACATCCCTCTCAATTAGACTCGGCTAAGTCAGATGATCTCTGCTCCAACAAATTGGCATGGATAGGATTGTAGAAAGTGGAAACCAATTTGAAGTGGTAAAGAAGACAAAAACATGTGAAAGAAGATTAATATTTCCTCACTTGCATGTAAGTTGGATCTTAGAATTTAGACACAGACAATCATGTCCTTTAGTACACCCATCACAAAGAACACTATAGAATGCATCAGTATCCTACAACCTCAAACTGCAACCTATCTAATTGGTTAGGGCTAACATACAGTGCCTAAAGAACCTAAACATGATTAGTTTGATGAACTAATCTAGTCATTACATTGAGAGTCATATGAGAATAATCAAATACATGTTTGGATTGTCATCAAATACCTTGTGGACATATAGAATATCTACATAGCAAGCATACACTCAGATTGGATTTCCATCAAACACCTTGCCGTCATCGACAAAACTAATCTACACAACCAAAGATTAGAAGAAAATAGAAAGTTTAATTTGGTAAACCGGCCGGTGGGGAGGTTGCGTCGTCCTCATCCATGACGTCCGGTCAGCGGCATCTAGGTACTTTCACGTGGTCGAAGGAGGCGGCGTTGGTGGTCTCAGGATGCAGCGTCGCCTCATCGGGGTAACCATATGAAGGGGGAGGGCGATCCCTAGAGAACGGATCTCGTGCTCACCATCCAACTCGAAGAGGCGATCCTACCGGGAGGGAGATCCAACCAGATGAGAGGAGCTTGGGTCTCCGCCCCCCGAACCGGCCAGAAGGAGCCGTCGCTGCCACCAATGGAGCACGCTGTGCTCAGAGATGGGAAGGAGGGGCAGGTTAGGCATCTAGATCGGGCTGGGGGAGGGAAGAGAGCGGCGAGGATGGTGTGGTTGATACTTGTGATCTGCGTTGGGTTTTCCGTGAAGAGGAACGGGTAATTGTAGCACAATATGGATAAGTATTTCCCTCAGTTAAGAACCAAGGTTTATCGAACCAATAGGAATATTTATCAACAACCGTCTTCAATGGTTGCACACAAAAGAGCAAACACTTCCACCTAGCGCGGCAAGAGGGTTGTCAATACCCTTGATCTCATTATTTGCAAGCAAGTGAAGTGTGTAGATGATAGTAGATAATTTTAAATTGCAAAATAAAATAAAAGGTAAATAATGGCAGCAAGATATTGATAGATTTTGTAAATATATAAGTGAATAGACCCGGGAGCCATCTTTTCCCTAGCGGCATCTCTCATGTAGGCAACATACGGTGGGTAAACAAATTACTGTTGGGCAATTGATAGAAAAATGCATAGTTATGTGATATTCACGGCAATGATCATGTATATATAGGCATCACGTCCATAAACAAATAGGCCGACTTCTGTCTGCATCTATTACTCTTACTCCACCCATCGTCCGCTATCCAACATGCATCTAGAGTACGTATTAAGTAAAATAGAGTAATGCTTGCAGAACATTGACATGATGTAGACAAAGAGAATTCAATTAATATGAATTAACCCCATTGTTTTATCCTTAGTGGCAACAATACAAAGACGTGTCTTATCCCTTTCTGTCACTGGGGTATAGAGCACCGCCAGATTGAACCCACTACAAGGCACCCCTCTCACTGAAGAAATATCAATCTAGTTGGCCAAACTATTTCAATAGATCGGAGCGATTTATGAAGCTATAATGATCATGCAATTAAGAATCATAATATATATCAGAGGTGACTCAAATACTTTTCATGAATAATCTGAACATAAACCCACAATTCATCGGATCCCAACGGACGCACCGTACAAAAGAATTACATCGTATAGATCAAAGCGAAGATGTGATGATCATTGTATTGAAGATCAAAAGAGAGAGAGATAGCCATCTAGGTACTAACTACGGACCCGTAGGTCTGTGGTGAACTACTAATACATCATCGTGAGGGCAGCAAGGTTGATGAAGAGGCCCTCCGTGATCGATCCCTCCTCTGGCAGGGTGCCGGAATGGAGCTCCAGATGGGATCGTGGCGGAACAAATACTTGCGGCGGCGGAAAAAGTGTTCGGGATGCCCTCTAGGGTTTTTGGAATATATGTGAATTTATAGGCCAGAGAACGGGGGTAGGAGGGCCACCAGGGAGGCACAAGCCATCAGGGCGCGCCGACCCCCCTGGGCGCGCCCTTTTGGCTTGTGTCTCCCTCATGTGTCCTCTGGTCTTGTCCCGAAGCTTCCAAGCCTTCTTTTGGTTCAGAAAAAATCATAAAAAAGTTTCGGGGCAATTGGACTTCGTTTGGTACTGTAAACCTGAAAAGACAAAAACACGCATAAAACAGCAACTGGCACTGGGTCAATAGGTTTGTGCTAAAAAATAATATAAATTGGTAAATTAATACTCAAAAAGTATCCTAGAATGATAATATAATAGCATGGAACAATAAAAAATTATAGATATGTTGGAGACGTGTCAGCATCCCCAAGCTTAATTCCTGCTCGTCCCCGAGTAGGTAAATGATAAAAACATTTTTTTTGATGTGACATGCTACCCAATATGTAATCTTTTGCATGTATGCTCATTGAGAAACGATGAATTAACAAACATCAACATAGTAATATTTATAAGCACAAGCAACATAATCATCAATCTTTCAAAGTATACAATCCTAAAATAATGTTTACCACCATTCATTTTATCATATTAGCAAGGCATGGCTCCGTCTTCACCATATTAATACAAATGTCAAGCACCACGGTGTCCAAGTCAGCAATTGGATCGTACTTTTTCAATGCGCATCAACTTTTTATTCTTCACGCAATACATGAGCGTGAACCATGGACATAGCATAAAGGTGGAATAGAATATGGTGGTAGATATCAAAGGGGTAACAAGTGGAGAAGAAAGTCTCGCATCAACTAAGCGTATCAACGGGCTATGGAGATGTCCATCGATAGATGTTAATGCAAGGAGTAGGGATTGTCATCCAAATGATGCACTAGAGCTATAAGTGCATGAAAGCTCAACTGAAGCTAAGTGGGGTGTGCATCCAACTTGCTTGCTCATGAAGACCTCGTGCATTTGAGGAAGCCCGTCATCGGAATATACAAGCCAAGTTTCTAATAATGAAAAATAATTCCCACTAGCATATGAAAATGACATAACATGAGACTCTCTATATGAAGAACAAGGTGCCACTTTGAGGCCCAGGTGTGGTAAAGGATAGTAGCAAAGTCCCTTCTCTATTTTTCTCTCATTTTCATTTATTTATTTATTTATGGTGGGCTCATTTGGCCTCTCCCATTTTTATTTCCTCACTGGGACAATGCTCTAATAATGATGATCATCACACTTTTATTTACTTACAACTTATGAATT
The DNA here is from genome assembly GCA_039707655.1 of Elymus sibiricus. NCBI lineage: Eukaryota > Viridiplantae > Streptophyta > Magnoliopsida > Poales > Poaceae > Elymus > Elymus sibiricus. Next base: position 364,358,045 of record CM077665.1, read on the forward strand.
CTCGATATGAAGAACTATGAAACAATATGACTCAATATGAATGCCTCTGGCAGTGTGCCAGGATGTGCAATGATCTAGCGTGACATGTATCAAAAACAAGATGAACGGTGGCTTTGCCACAAATACTATGTCATCTCTATATGATCACGCAAAGCAATATGATGATGAATCAACTAGTCATATGATGTAATGGTGGAATTTCCATGGCAATATATCTCGGAATGGCTATGAAAATGCCATAATAGGTAGGTATGGTGGCTGTTTTGAGGAAGATATAAGGAGGCTTATGTGTGATAGAGCATATCATGTCACGGGTTTGGATGCACCGGTGAAGTTCGCACCGATCCTCGAGGTGTGAATGGGCAATGCACGGTACCGAAGAGGCTAGCAAAATATGAGGTGGTGAGATTGCGTAGGTTCACGGGTTCACATTAGTCATAAAGAACTCATATACTAATAGCAAAGTTTTATTAGTTTTATTACAAATCAAAGCACTACTCGCATGCCCCGGGGGAGGAGGTTGGGAGGATTTAACCATCGCGCGCCTCCGACCCGAAACAACACTAGGATTTTAACGAGGAATAGAAATGCTCACACATCCCCACCATGCCTTTTTAATATTTAGACAAATAGGAAATTAAAACCTCTTAATACCGATACTTCTACTAACCAACAATCATGCAGTCACACCCTTTCACATTACTGCATCAATATCATTAACCCAAAATTTCTCTTTAATGTGCTACATGATGGTTTTGATTATCACTCATTGAATACCTATTATTTTTGGACTAGTCTTATGACCCATGCAAATTACCGTCATTTTGAATTAACTCTCAAAAAATATAAGTAAATAACGAGAGTGCAATTATTTCTACAAAATCGCCACCATGCTCAAAAACATATAAGTGAAGTACTAGAGCAACTTGTAAGCTCAAAAGATATAAGTGAAGCACATAGAGTATTCTAATAAATTATGATGTAGGTGTGTCTCTCTCAAATAGGTGTGTCTAGCAAACGATAATTGTGGCAAACTAAAAATAAAAGCAAACAAAAGCAAATGACGCTCGAGGCAAAACTCATATCATGTGACGAATAAAAATATAGCTCCAAGTGACATACCGATGGATTGAAACGAAAGAGAAGATGCCTTCCGGAGCATCCCGAAGCTTAGACGCTTGAGTCTTCCTAGAATATTACCTTAGGGTGCCTTGGTCATCCCCAAGCTTAGGCTCTTGCCACTCCTTATTCCTTCATCCATCGTTATAACACCCAAAACTTGAAAACTTCAATCACACAAAACTCAACAAAACTTCGTGAGATTCGTTAGTATAAGCAACATATCAAGTACTTTAGGTACTGTTATAAATTGATTCATATTTTATTATTGCATAATAGGTACTGTATTCTAACTTCTCCATGGCTTATACCTCTCGATATAATCCATAGCATCATCAAAACAAGCAAACTATGTAAGCAAAAACAGAATCTGTCTAAAACAGAACAGTCTGTAAAGATCTATAGAGAACCTATACTTCTGTAACTCTAAAATTTCTGAAAAATAGGAAAACCTGAAGAATTTGTATAGAAATATTGTGTAAAAAGTTAAAATAAAAAAAACGTTCCAGTAAAATCAGAGAAATTCTGCACTGGACGCTAAAGTTTCTATTTTTTTTGCATTGTATCAATTCTACTCATCTTGTGAGTCATCTCAAAGGCTTTACTTGGCACAAACACTAATTAAAACATAAAAACACAATCATTACAGAGGCAGTAATCATTTTATCACACACAAACATAAAGTATAAAAAGCAAAAATAAAGATAACTATTGGGTTGCCTCCCAACAAGCGCTATTGTTTTATGCCCCTAGCTAGGCATAATGCATAGTTTCAAGTGTTGTCATAATCATAAGAACGATTCACCATGCTATAATCATATTCCCTTTCTCAGAAGCAAGTTTTCTCATGGGCAAGCAAAAATAATTTAAGGGACTAAATTTCACAACACAAGGATCCGTGAGATCTATCTCCGGAGGAGAAGGAGGTTCCTCCTTAGACTTTTCATAAGTTATAGTAAATTCTTCATTGTATAGGTTCCGATAGAGATATTTCCTTAATTTCATCTCAAGTTCATAGTCTAATTCAATATTTGTAACAATAATTTGATCATTGTATTTGGAAATTTTATCAATCAAGACATTAGGTGGAACCTTTTTCCTAAGATTTTCATTATAAGCAACATAGTCCGTTGATCTTAATCTCCTTATTTCTTCCAACTCATAAAGAATTCCCTCCATTGGTGGGCACTCACTATTGATCCTATAATAAGAAAATATTTCTCTTTATTGCTACATAATATGATTAAATTGAGCGAGAAATATTGTAGCCAACCATTTAGTAGGAGCATGTTCAATATTAGAGAACTCTAGAAACAACCATTGTATGGAGGGATGCATATGAATGAATTGTCTTTCTAATTCAACTATGAGCAAAGATATATGATCCACATAACTAGTGGTTCTAGTAAGAATAGAACCTCCTATCAAGGGTAGAGAACCCGCACAAGTGAAAAAGTCTTGGATCATACTTTTTCTAATGATATTGCCACTACCAATACGGAATTTCTTAGTTTGCATAATAGGTTCCTCTTTAGAAGGATCCTCATCCGCAAGGTTATCAAGTTTTTCATTAACAACTTCATCAAGATTTCTTTTAGCATTATCATTGAGAGGTGAAGTTGAATGTTCTAAGGCTTCCGCACTAGAGGCGAAAGTTTTACTAGTTTCAAGCTCAGACATGATAGCAACTTTCAAGCAAGCAAAACAAGCAAAGAAGTAAACTAGTAACTAGCAAAGATAAATATTTTTGTATTTTTGATTTTTACGAAACAAACTAAATATAACAGCAAATAAAAAGAAGAACAAGTGAATGATGATTTGTGCGAAGTTACTTGATAGTTGGTGATGATATTCCCCGGCAACGGCGCCAGAAATCCTTCCTGATACTTGTGATCTGCGTTGGGTTTTCCGTGAAGAGGAACAGGTAATTGCAGCACAATACGGATAAGTATTTCCCTCAGTTAAGAACAAGGGTTTATCGAACCAATAGGAATATCGATCAACAACCGTCTTTAGCGGTTGCACACAAAAGAGCAAACACTTGCACCCAACGCGGCAAGAGGGTTGTCAATCCCCTTGATCTCGTTATTTGGAAGCAAGTGAAGTTTGTAGAAGATAGTAGATAATTGTAAATTGCAAAATAAAATAAAAGGTAAATAGTGGCAGCAAGATATTGATAGCTTTTGTAAATATATAAGTGAATAGACCCAGGGGGCATAGTTTTCCCTAGCGGCATCTCTCATGTAGGCAACATACGGTGGGTAAACAAATTACTGTTGGGCAATTGATAGAAAAGCGCATAGTTCTGTGATATTCACGACAATGATCATGTATATATAGGCATCACATCCATAAGCAAATAGGACGACTCCTGCCTGCACCTATTACTATTACTCCACCCATCGACCGCTATCCAACATGCATCTAGAGTACGTATTAAGTAAAACAGAGTAATGCTTGGAGAACACTGACATGATGTAGACAACGAGAATTCAATTAATATGAACTAACCCCATCGTTTTATCCTTAGTGGAAACAATACAAAGACGTGTCTTGTCCATTTCTGTCACTGGGATATAGAGCACCGCCAGATTGAACCCACTACAACGCACCCCTCTCACTGAAGAAATATCAATCTAGTTGGCCAAACTATTTCAATAGATCGGAGAGATTTACGAAGCTATAATTATCATGCAATTAAGAATCATAACATATATCAGAGGTGACTCAAATACTTTTCATGAATAATCTGAACCTAAACCCACAATTCATGGGATCCCAACCAACGCACCGTACAAAAGAATTACATCGGATAGATCATGGTGAAGATGCGATAATCATTGTATTGAAGATTAAAAGAGATAGAGATACCCATCTAGGTACTAACTACGGACCCATAGGTCTATGGTGAACTACTGACACATCATCATGAGGGCAGCAAGGTTGATGAAGAGGCCCTCCGTGATCGATCCCCCCTCCGTCAGGATGCCAGAACGGAGCTCCATATGGGATCGCGGCGGAACAGAGACTTGCGGCGGCGGAAAAAGTGTTTCGGGATGCCCTCTAGGGTTTCTGGAATACATGTGAATTTATAGGCCAGAGAACGGGGGTGGGAGGGCCACCAGGGAGGGACAAGCCACCAGGGCACGCCGACCCCCCTGGGCGCGCCCTGATGGCTTGTCCCTTCGTGTGGCCTCCGGTCTTCTCCCGAAGCTTCCAGGTCTTCTTTTGTTCCATAAAAAATCATAAAAAGGTTTCGGGGCAATTGGACTTCGTTTGGTACTGCAAACCTGAAAAGACAAAGCACGCAGAAAACAACAACTGGCACTAGGCACTGGGTCAATAGGTTAGTGCTCAAAAATAATATAAATTGGTATGTTAATACTCAAAAAGTATCCTAGAATGATAATATAATAGCATGGAACAATCAAAAATTATAAATACATTGGAGACGTATCAGTGCTCGCCTCTGGTGTGAGGCGAGGTCGGGTGACGGGGTGGACTGCGCCGGTGCCAAGCGAGGCGAAGCGGTGGGGGCGATGCAGCACATGTTCGGGACCCTTTTTTCCATCGCGAATTGTTATTTTACTTAGGAACGTGACCGCGGGTTAAATAACTAAAACATCAAGGACCTTTTTGCAAAAAATGTCGCGACGGTGAGCAGGCAGAAGCAATAGGTGCTTTATTATTAGGTAAAGATGATTAATTACACCATGCACCATCACATCCTAATTTCCATCCAATGAGTATGAAGGCGTCCACACCTTATTACCAATCGTTAATGAGACTCCTTCTAACTTTAAGTGATACTTTATTCTCCTCTTTTTGTCGGACAAGCCTTAGTACAATACATCTTGCATTTCCTTGTTCTTCACTTCCCATTTTATTTCCTGAATTGCCAAGCCTGTCCCATATCACTCGAGCTTTTCTCTCTCTTTTCGAGATGTGATATGAATGGTATGTTTAAACATCCAAGTTCAACTATTGGGAATTACATAAGTTTTATTGAATCAATAATGTTTTGTTTTTATGCACAGGAACTTGTCCATATTTCATACTTGGTTCACTGGTTTTAACAAACCTTACCAAGTAGTCACCAAATAAGCTGACATCAGTTCCAATGCATCACATCAAGTTGTCAACTTCTCATTCCCGATTGATACTAGAGATGTGGAAGACTTATAATCATCATCTAAAAGCAAGGATGCATAGCACACAAGGATGCATAATCATACTAAGCAAATTCATCAAGATCATAATAAACTATTCATTAAACCATCCATGACTCAATGGATAATACTCTTCCCTCTTCACCAAAAGGTATGATAGTACTTTTATTACTTGAACTAAATGAACTCTTTCAAACAAAGTTCAATGGAAAATAATAGTGATAAGGGAAACGAGAAAGGGCTTCAACCCCCCCCAAGCTTAACATGCTAAGCCGGTTGGATTCATTTAGTCTCCTTTTTATTGATACAGGTATTTTCTTTCAAATGTGGAGCGGTGACACCGGTGAGGGCATCAATCATGAGCTTATTGGCAATCTCCAGATCTGTGATGCGAGAACAATACATGCGAAAAGTTGCATCTTGGTTGGCGATGATCCTTAAGCTTGTGTTAAGGGCCTCACGGGTCTTGACAGCCAAGGCAACTTCCATCTCCCTAATTTTGTCAGTCATAACCTTAGTCTCAACTTCAGAATTATTGACGTGTACCTGGGGTGGAGTTTGTTGCAAGGGGGTGGTGCTACTCCTTTTTCTAGGAGGCCCAACTTGCATGCGGGCGCCGATGGTGTGCATCCGGTGTGCCCTTCGATCAACCTCACCAGACTCTCCCATAGGATCATGGATGGTGCAGTTGTTGAAACCGCACTTCCCCTTAATCGCGGGAGTTTCCTTGATGAAGCCAATCTTGTCCTCGTTGCTAACGACCTTGATGGCAGTGAAGGGGGCGGCCATTGGTTTCTTTCCTTTCCCTTAATCTTCCTCTTCTGCCTCCTCAGAAGGAGGTTCCTCCGGATCTTCCTCGGAAGAGGTCCAGTCGCGGCAGCGACGGAGCCTCTCTCTTATGATTGTTGGAGAGTACCTTCTAATACATCTCCATCGTATCTATATTTTTTGATTGTTTAATGCCAATATTCTACAACTTCCATATACTTTTGGCAACATTTTATATTATTTTTGGGACTAACATATTGATCCAGTGCCCAGTGTCAGTCCCTGTTTTTTGTGTGCTTTTGTATTGTAGAAAATCCATATCAAACGAAGTCCAAATGCGATAAAGTTTATGGAGATTTTTTTTGGAATATATGTGATTTTTGGGAGCTGGAATCAACGCAAGATGGTGCTCGAGGTGGTCCCAAGCCAACAGGGCGCGACCACGGGGTGTGGTCGCGCCCTGATGGGTTGGGACTCCCTCATAAGTCGGTTAGGGCCCTACTTTCGCCACAATAAAGTTAATTTCCCAAGAAAAATTCCCTCAAAATTTCAGCCCAATCGGAGTTACGGATCTCCGGATATTTAAGAAACGGTGACGGACCAGAAAACAGGACGTGAAACAGAAGAGAAACAGAGAGAGATCCAATCTCGGAGGGGCTCCTGCCCTCCGGGAGCCATGGCGGCCATGTACCAGAGGGTAAACTCTCCTCCCATCTAGGGGGCAAGGAATAAGAATAAGGAGGGGGGGCTTTCTCCCCCTCTAACCCGATGGCGTCGGAACGCCGTCGGGGCAACCATCGTGACGATGACCTACACCAACAACTTTGCCGCCATCACCACCAGCTCTCTCCCCCTCTATGCAGCGGTGTAACACCTATTTTCGCCGCTGCAATCTCTACTTAAAAAATTGCGCTTAATGTTATATATTATTACCCAATGATGTGTGGCTATCCAATGATGTTTGAGTAGATTTCTTTTGTCCTATGGGTTGATTGATGATCGTGATGGGTTTGAGTTGTATGTTTTGTTTTGGTGCTGTCCTATGGTGCCTTCCATGTTGCCCAAGCATGTGGGATTACCGCTTTAGGGTGTTTCAATACGTTGATGATTCGCTTATAGTGGGTGGCTAGAGTGACAGAAGCTTACACCCGAGTAAGGGGGTTGTTGCGTATGGGAGTAAAGAGGACTTGTTACTTAATGCTATGGTTGGGTTTTACCTTAATGATCTTTAGTAGTTGCGGATGCTTGCTAGAGTTCCAATCATAAGTGCATATGATCCAAGTATGGAAAGTATGTTAGCTCATGCCTCTCCCTCATATAAAACTGCAATAATGATTACCGGTCTAGTTATCGATTGCCTAGGGACAAATCCTTATCTTGTGTTACCAAAGCTTTCTACTAAACAACTAACTTAATTAATCTTTATTTAGACAGCCGCTACTTTTATTTACGTGTTCGTTATTTTCTTGCAAAACTATCCTTTTACACCTACTAAGTACTTCTAGTTTTCTTCCCGCAAAGTAGTTTATTCTTGTTCTAGGTAAAGTAAGTGTTGGCGTGCGTAGAGTTGTATTGGTGGTCGATAGAACTTGAGAGAATATTAATTCTACCTTTAGCTCCTCGTTGGGTTTGACACTCTTACTTATCGAAAAAGGCTACAAATGACCCCCTACACTTGTGGATTATCAGGACCTTGTTCTTCCGTTGTTGCCGAGGAGCAATAGCGTGGGGTTGATATTCTCGTGTGTGCTTGTTTGCTTTATCACTAAGTAGATTCTAATTTCAGTTCTAAGTTGTTTTATATCTTTAATTATGGATATGGAACACGAAACACCAAAAAAATTAGTTGTACTTGCTGCTCATGGAGATGGGGAACCTCCTAAAACCCTCGATGATGGTTATGTAGAAAACATTAAATACTACTTTGATAATCCTGAGAAATCTCCATTCAACTTGATAATGGGAGACACGTTGGATCAACGTGAATACTTTAGGGATTATTGCTTGACTCAAAAAGGAAAACACTTACGGGATCAAATTAAAATATTGTGTTGGTATGCTTTGAAATTATGCTTGAGATTTTATTATACTTGTTGCTCTAAGATGAAGGCTCCACACCTTCCCTTCCAATGTGAATTTAATGATAATGAAACCTTGGCTTCTTATGCTAATGGTGGTTATGATTACTATGATGTGGAACAACTAGAAGAATTTGTTGCTTTTAAGGGAGCTATTGAAATTGAATCTTTGTTTGAAAAGTGTGATAACTTTGATGATGTTCTTTACAGAGTTGAAAATTATGCTATACTTAAATATTGCTATGAGAATTATGAATACAATGCCCATATTGACGAATTTATTGAGAGAATGTCTACTGCCTTGGAAGAGACTAATATTTTGCAGGAATCTATGGAAGAAGAAATTGTTGAAACTGTGAGCTCATTAGATGAAAAAGATGAGAAGGAGAGTGAAGAACAAAAGGAGGGAGAGCGGATTGATCACCCGTGCCCACCTTCTGATGAGAGTAATTCTTTATCCCATACATTGTTTAATTTCCCTTCATGCTTACCAAAGGATGATTGCTATGATAATTGCTATGATCCCTTGGATTTGTTTGAAATATCCCCTTTTGATGAATGCTTGCTATGCTTGTGTCCATGATGCCAATATGAATGATGCTTATGGAGATGAACTTTCTATAGTTCCTTATGTTAAAAATGAAATCGTTTCTATTGCACCCACACATGATAGTCCTATTATCTTATTGAATTCTCCCAACTACACTATATCAGATAAGTTTGCGCTTATTAAGGATTATATTGATGGGTTGCGTTTTACCATTACACATGATGATTTTGATGGATATAATATGCATGTGCTTGTTGCTCCTAATTTCAATTATTATGAGAGAGGAACCAAATCTTCACCTCTCTATGTTTCTAACACGATAAAATTGCAAGAAACTACCTATGCTATGTATTGGCCTTTACTTGATGTGCATGAATTGTTCTTTTATGACATGCCAATGCATAGGAAGAGATTTAGACTCCATTGTTCTATGATATATATTACTTTGTGCTCACTACATAATTATAAATCATTTTTAATTAAAATTGGCTTTGATATACCTTGGGATCCGGTGGATCAATTACTTGAGCACTATATGCCTAGATTAATGGCTTTAAAGAAAGCAATGCCATGGAGACAACCCAGAAGTTTTAGGGAGTCATTTTATTCTGTTGTTTGCTTTTAAAATAATAATGAACAAAATAAATAAATTGGGGAACTTAAAACGTTATCAAAAAGAAAGATGAGCACCGTTGAAGTGGGGGACTGAGGGAGTCCGGGACTAAGGGGTCCTTAGACTGTCGGCTCATATCTCGTGGGCCGGTTTGTTGGGCTGCTCTGTGGTAGGCCGGATTATGTGGCGACCCCGTGTTCGAGAAGGAAAGCTCTGAAGATTGGCGTGTCATCCAAGTCTTGAAGTTGGGATCAGCGCATCTATCCCCGGTGGGAGGTCGGTTATGTGTAACCCTAGGTACCCCTGGTGTCTATATAAACCAAAGGGTTTCATTCATAGATTTAGCTCGACTCATCTAGGGTTTTAGCTCATACGATCTCGAGGTAGATCAACTCTGTAATTCTCATCCACATCAATATAATCAAGCAGGACGTAGAGTTTTACCTCCTCAAGAAGGCCCGAACCTGGGTAAACACCGTCTCCTTCGTCCCCTGTTAAACATCGATCCAAGGTCCACAACTCGGGACGCCCTACCCGAGATCTGCCGGTTTTGACACCGACACTGGTGCTTTCATTGAGAGTTCCACTGTGAGATCGCTAGAAGGGTCGATGGCACGTTATTCATCAGCGAAGAGATCAAAAACCGGGGCGTCTTCGTCCCCGGACTGATCTTCGCGTTCGGAAGCATCGTCTCACATGCCGATCCGGCTAGCCACCTCAACCAGGTCGGAAGCTTCGCCCCCGGTTAGGAAGTCAGGTTCGGAAGCCTAGAGTTCACCGCCAACCCCCGGGGAGATCTTGTGTTAACAAGGCTCCTAGCTCCCTTCGAAGAGCCCAGGAGCCCTAATGCTTTAACTTCGGGAGCCGTGGATCCCACTACCGGGACGACCTCTATCCTGGTCCAGCCCTGAAGCCTGACTTGGCCGATACGCCCAGATCCGTCCCTGCCGAACATAACTCAGGAGCGTCCTTGAATGGCCCCCGGACATCGGTACCGCAGACCAACTCCGAACACTCAGACAATGGGGACCCCGCCGAGATCCCATTGCTGCACGAGTTACTCGGACGGATCCAATCTTTGGGCATGGTCGGTGACCGATCTCCGATCTATGATCGGATCGGGCTTAGACCCGATGACAGGCAAATTCGCGTCCCACCCATCACGCATTTGGTTGCCACCGTCGAGTGCCCAGTTGAGGGTTCCCCGCCTCACCTACCGGAGCTTAAGACGGTTTATGTCCCGGTCACCGATTATCCGGACCCTTCTAATAGTACGGAACCGGAAACTCGTCCCAAGAATAATTCGGGGCCAGTCGCTTATCTGGAGCTCAACTTGGGAATCAGTGCAGCAGGGTCTTGTCCAAACCACGGACCCCGAGCCTACCGCGCCAAACCACACTAGAGCACAACACGCGGTCGCCGAGACCTCGGACTCACATCTTATGAGAGTACAAAATTTTATCCCACCCACCACCCAACTTGCGCATTCTTCGAGAAATGCAGAAGAGTTTGGCTCATTGGGCCTGCAGAAGGTTAAACAACGACCAAGAGAATCAATCCATCACTTCTGGGCCAGGTTCCTCCTCAAGAAAGATAGGGCCGAGGGCCACAGTGAACATGAGACGATCAACGCCTTCTGGCATAACTGCCATGACGAAGGAATCCTCAACGCCCTCACCCATCGCCAAATTAAAACCTTCACCAAGCTGTCAAAACTGGTACGCAAATATTGCGCCATGGAAAGCATTTGGCAAGTACTACAAATGTGCACGGAACCAGACCATGCCGAACAACATAGAGGAATCCGGAGAAGGCACATACTCCCGCGATGGCCGGTTACTCCCGAGCCCGTCGAGAAAAGGAATAAAACTCGGACTAGCACCAGAACTATCCTCGATGGACTGCTGGACATGCCATGCCCCATACACTCGGTCTCGCTAAACACGAGCCCAACCCACAGCCTTCGAGCATGTTGGGTAGTCAGGCAAGTCGCGAAGAGCGGAGATAGCATACTCAGGGCCTCACACCCGGACAAATGTTCGGCATCGCCACCCGAATACAATGCAGAGATCCTAACAATCTACAAAACGTTTTCCTCAAACAACCAAAGAAAAAGAGCTCTTCGAGAACTCCACCAAATTCACCATGTGGCAGCGGCGAACTCATGGACGGACACACCAATTACTTTTGGCGAGGCCGACCAATCGATATCCCGCGCCGACCAAACACCTGCCGCCCTAGTCCTAAACCCCATAGTCAATGGTTTCAGGTTGAAAAAGGTGCTAATGGACGATGGCAGCGGTCTAAACCTCATTTACGAGGATACACTGGACAAAATGCAGTTCGACAGATCTCGCATTGAACAAAGCAACACTACCTTCCGAGGAATCGTCCCCGGGAAAGAAGCACGTTGTACCGGACGAGTAATACTCGATGTAGTATTCGGCACACCCGAGAACTACAGATCCGAAGAACTTCTTTTTCATATTGTGCCCTTTCATAGTGGCTATCATGCTCTATTAGGACGCGATGCCTTCTTACGATTTCAGGCTATCCACATTACGGGTATATGAAGCTCAAAATGCCAGGGCCCAACGGTGTGATCACAGTTATAAGTGACCCCAAATGAGCCCTCCGAGCCAAAAATAAAACAACATCTCTAGCCCTTGAGGTACTAGCTGAGACTCTCGCCGCAGAAGAACTCACTACGCTTCGCTCTATAGTGGACAAGGACGACGTGGTCCTCGGCAAATGGCCGAAGTCCACATCCTTTAAACCTGCAGACGAGATCGTGAAATTTCGGGTTCATCCAACGGACCCAAATAAAACAGCGTCCATCGAAGCCCAGCTCGATCCCGCGATTGACGAAGCATTGCGCACATTTCTGCGTGAAAATTGGGACATATTCGCCTGGCACCCCTTAGATATGTCGGGAATCCCAAGGAGGCTAGCGGAACACACCCTAAATATAATAACAGGCTTCAAGCCCGTCAAACAGGCTTTGCGTCGATTTTCCGAACCAAAGCGTCAAGCTATGGGAGAGGAACTTGCTAAGTTACTCGAGGCCGGATTCATTAGGGAAATCAAACATCCCGAGTGGTTGGCAAATCTGGTCATGGTGCCAAAGAAGGAAAAATCTTGGCGGTTGTGCGTCGATTTTAAAAACCTCAATAAAGCCTGCCCCAAAGATCCTTTTCCCTTACCCCGCATAGACCAGATCATCGACGCAACCACCGGACACGACTCTCTGTACTTCCTCGACGCTTACTCCGGATACCATCAGATTAAAATGAAGGAATCCGATCAGGCTGCAAACACCTTCATCACCCCCTATGGGCCATTCTGCTTTAACACAATGCTCTCTAGGTTAAAGAATGCAGGAGCCACATACCAACTCATGATTCAGACGTGTTTGGCGAAACAAATTGGCAAAACAGTCGAGGCATACGTGGACGACGTGGTCATCAAGACCAAGTATGTCGCCAACTGGTAGATGATACGTCTCCAACGTATCTATAATTTTTGCTTGTTCCATGCTGTTATATTATCATTCTTGGATGTTTTACAATCATTTTATAACAACTTTATATCATTTTTTGGGACTAACTTATTGACATAGTGCCAAAGTGCCAGTTGTTGTTTTTGCTTTTTTTTACTTCGCAGAAAATCAATACTAAACGGAGTCCAATCGCGACGAAACTTTTTGGAGATTTTTTCTGGACCAGAAGACACCCAGTGGGCCAAACAACTACCGGAGAGGTGGGCTGTGCAGAGCACAACCCACCAGGGCGCGCCAGGGAGGGCCCGACGCGCCCTGATGGGTTGTGCCCTCCTCGGCCCCCTTCCGCACCGCCTCTGATGCCTATAAATTCCCAAATATTCCAAAAACCCTAGGGGAGTCGACAAAACACAATTCCAGCCGCTGCAAGTTCCAGAACCATGAGATCCAATCTAAACACCATCACGGAGGGGTTCATCTTCCTCATAGGTGCCTCTCCGATGATGCGTGAGTACTCCACCATAGACCTACGGGTCCGTAGGCAGTAGCTAGATGGCTTCCTCTCTCTCTCTCTCTTATGATTCTCAATACAATGGTCTCTTGGAGATATATTTGATATAAACTTTTGCGGTGTGTTTGTTGCGATCCGATGAATTTTGAGTTCATGATGAGTTCCTATCCATGAATATTATTTGAGTCTTCTTTGATCTCTTATATGCATGATTGCTCATAGCATCGTATTTCTTCTTTGAATCTTTGGTTTAGTTAGGCCGACTAGATCGATTTGCTTGCCATGGGAAGAGGTGCTTTGTGATGGGTTCGATCTTGCGGTGTTCTTTCCCAGTGACAGAAGGGGCAGCAAGACACGCATGTATCGTTGCTATTAAGGATAACAAGATGGGGTCTATTCCTACATGAATAGATCTTGTCTACATCATGTCATCGTTCTTATTGCATTACTCCATTTTTCCATGAACTTAATACACTAGATGCATGCTGGATAGAGGTCGATGTGTGGAATAATAGAGGTAGATGCAGGAAGGAGTCGGTCTATCTATCTTGGACGTGATGCCTATATAATGATCATTGCCTTGGATATCGTCATGACTATTCGATTTTCTATCAATTGCCCAACAGTAATTTGTTCACCCACCGTGCGCTATACTGATGAGAAAAGCCACTAGTGAACCCTACGGCCCCCGGGTCTACTTGTCCATCATATTGCTTTCCGATCTACGTTTTTGCACTCTTTGTTTTCAGATCTACAAAACCAAAAACCCAAAAATATATTGCTGCATATTTACTCTTTTTATTTCTGTTCTTGAGAGATCTATCTCTCCTATCTATCACTACCTAATCTATCTCATTACCGTAGAGAGATTGACAACCTCTCTTTCGCGTCGGGTTGCAAGTATTTGTTGTTTGTGTGCAGGTGCTGCTTATTGGGTGGTGGTGATCCTCCTACTGGTTCGGTAACCTTGGTTTCATAACTGAGGGGAATACTTACCGTCGCTGTGCTGCATCATCCCTTCCTCTTTGGGGAAATACCGACGCGGTCTCAAGCCACGTCAAAGGAATTTCTGGCGCCGTTGCCGGGGAGGAAGCGGTCTCTTCTACGTCCCTATCGTAGGCGCCGAGGGGACTCCACCATCATCTACCAGGTTCCTAATCACAAATCTCATCTCCTTGCAATTACATTATTTGCCATTTGCCTCTCGTTTTCCTCTCCCCCACTTCACCAATTTGCCATTTATTCGCCCTCCTCTTCGTTTGCCTTTTTCTTGCCGGATCTCTTCGTTGTTTGCAATCTTGTTTGCGTAGTCACGATGACTCAAGAGAACACCAAGTTGTGTGATTTTTTCAATACTAATAACAATGATTTTATTAGTACACCTATTGCTCCTCCCGCCACTAATGCAGAGTCTTGTGATATTAATGCCGCTTTGTTGAATCTTGTCATGAAAGATCAATTTGCCAGTACTCCTAATGAGGATGACGCGTCCCATCTAAACACGTTCATAGAATTGTGTGATATGCAAAAGAAAAAAGATGTGGACAATGATATTGTGAAGTTGAAACTATTTTCTTTTTCCTTGCGGGATCGTGCAAAAATTTGGTTTTCCTTTTTGCCTCGCAATAGTATCTATTCTTGGAATAAGTGCAAGGATGCTTTTATCACTAAGTATTTTCTGCCCGCGAAAATTATTTCCCTTAGGACGCAAATCATGAATTTTAAGCAACTTGAGCATGAACATGTTGCATAATCTTGGGAAAGAATGAAGTTGATGCTAAGAAATTGTCCTACTCATGGTTTAAATCTTTGGATGATCATACAAAAAAATTAATGCAGGATTGAATTTTGTCTCTAGAAATCTTTTAGATTCCGCCGTGGGTGGTACTTTTATGTAGATTACTTTGGGTGAAGCTACTAAATTGCTAGATAATATCATGGCTAATTATTCTCAATGGCATACCGAAAGAGCACCTACTAGTAAAAAAGTTAATTTGGTAGAGGAAATTAGTACTTTGAGTGATAAAGTTGATGCTTTGATGAAATTGGTCTTAATGATGTGCCTTTATCTACTTTGATTGATCAAAATAGCGATTCCGTAGATGTGAATTTTGTCTCTCGAAACAATTTCAATAACAATGCTTATAGAGGTAATTTTAATCCTAGGCCTTTTCCTAGAAATTCCTCTAATAATTATGGTAATTCCTATGGCAATTCTTCCTACAATAATAATAGGAACACCTCTGATCTTGAGAGTAATATTAAAGAATTTATCAATGCGAAAAAGGCTTTCAATACTACGATAGAGGAAAAGTTGAATAAGATTGATGATATGTCTAGAAGCATTGATAGAATTTCTCATCATGTTGAAAATCTCAAGTTAAAAGATTTTCTACCTAAGATTGATGAATCTATTAAAGCTTTGTATGTCTCTATGGATGAAAGTAATAATAGAACCGCTATGCTTAGAGCTAAAAGAGAAATCTTAGAAAAATCGTTTTCTAGTGATTGCCTTCGTAAAAAAGATGAAGATCTTAAAGTGATTGGTGTTTATTCTAATGATTCCTTGTTTAGTAATATTAAAATTGATAATGAAGGGACTGAAGTAGAGTCAACTTTAGCTAGAAGGCGTCCCAATAATTTGGAGGGTGAAAATATTGATGAAATTTTTGATAAAAGTGGGTTTGAAGAGGTCAAAACTTTAACTAGTGATGTGCCCACTGTCTTGGATTTCAAAGACTTTAATTATGATAGTTGCTCTTTGATTGAATGCATTTCTTTTCTGCAATCTATGTTGAATTCACCCCATGCTTATGAGCAAAATAAAGCTTTTACTAAACATATTGTTGATGCCATGATGAAATCTTTTGAAGAAAAGTTGGAGTTGGAGATTTCTATTCCTAGAAAATTACATTATGAGTGGGAACCTACCATTAAGGTCAAGATTAAAAATTATGAATGCTTTGCTTTGTGTGATTTGGGTGCTAGTGTTTCCACGATTCCGAAATCTCTATTTTATGTGCTTGGTCTTACCAATATTGAAGAATGTTCTCTTAATTTGCACTTCACGGATTCTACTATTAAAAAGCCTTTGGGAAGAATTAATGATGTTCTTATTCTTGCAAATAGGAACTATGTGCCTATTGATTTTATAGTTCTTGATATTGATTGCAATTCGTCTTGTCCCATTATACTTGGTAGACCGTTTTTACGCACTATAGGTGTCGTGATTGATATGAAAGAAGGCAATATTCGTTTTCAATTTCCCTTGAGAAAGGGTATGGAACACTTCCCTAGAACAAGAATTAAGCCACCATATGAATCAATCATGAGGGCATCCTATGGATCCAAAACCAAGGATGACAATACTTGAATCTATCCATTATGCCTAACTAGGGGCGTAAAACGATACCGCTTGTTGGGTGGCAACCAATGAATAAATATTTTTTTTGTTTTTTCCTTAATGTTTTTGAGTATTTACACAATTATTCCTATGTTATGGTTGTGTTTTTATGGTTTATTTAGTGTTTGTGCCAAGTAAAGCCTTTAGGATGATTCATAGGATGAGTAGAAGTGATGCTGAATCTGAAACAGAAACTTTGTGTCCAGTATATGAATTTTCATTTTTTTCTGGAACGTGATATTGAGCTGAAATTTTAACACAGTGTTTATATACAAATTACATACTTTTCCTAATTTTTCAGAATTTTTAGAGTTACATAAGTATGGGTAGAGTACTGATTACTACATACTGTTCTGTTGAAAACATATTCTGTTTTCGTTGCATTGTGTGCTTGTTTTGATGAATCTATGGTTTGTATTTGGGGGTATAAGCCATGGTAAAGTTAAAATACAGTAGGTATAATGCAATGATAAAATATGAATGGGTTTGCAACAGTACCTAAAGTAGTGATTTGCTTTCTTATACTAACGGATCTCACGAAGATTTTGTTGAGTTTTGTGTGATTGAAGTTTTCAAGTTTTGGGTGAGATCACGATGGATGAAGGAATAAGGAGTGATAAAAACCTAAGCTTGGGGATGCTAACGCACCCCCAAGATATATCCAAAGAGAAACAAGCAACTAAGCTTGGGGATGCCCCCGAGTGGCATCCCCTCTTTCTTCTAACGACCATCGGTATTTTACTTGGAGCTATATTTTTATTCGTCACATATCATGAGTTTTGCTTTGAGCGTCTTGTATCTTTTCTTGCTTTGTTTGTTAGTTTTTCCTTTGTATCCTTGCTGTACACACCTATTTGATAAAGCCAAAATCATGCTATGATTTGTTAGAATTGCTCTATGTGCTTCACTTAAACTTTTTGAGCTATAGAATTGCTCTAGTGCTTCACTTATATATTTTTGAGCACGGTGTGCTTGGAATTTTTTTGTAGAAATACTCTCATGCTTCACTTAGATTAATTTGAGAGTTAGTAAATTTTGAAGAAATCCTCTCATGCTTCACCTATACCTTTTTGAGAGATGAAATCTTTATGCTTATGTGCTTCACTTAAATTTGTTTGAGCTTGCCAAAAAGCAATGGCAATATATGAAACTAGTCCCAAAGTGATAGATATCCAAGGAGGATATAATAAAAACTTTCATGAAGATCATTGGACAAATTAAACTTGATTCCTTGTAATAGTTTTGAAACACGATGATAGTAATATGTGAGTCATGTTAGTGAGTAATTATGCTTAGTAGGAATATTGGTGTTAAGGTTTGTGATTCCCTATGCATGCACGAAAGTCAATAGTTATGCAATGAAGTTACATCCTACTTGTGGTGCATTATTCGGTGTTAGTTATGTTCAATGCTCACTTATGTGAATTTTTGTTTCTTCGTTTGGTTGCTTCCCAATCTATTTGCTAGCCTCCATTTGTACTAACTAGAAATACTACTTGTGCATCCAAAATCCTTAAACCAAATTTTGCCTTATGAGTCCACCATACCTACCTATATGCGGTATTTCCATGCCGTTACAAGCAAATTTGTATGTGCCATCTCTAAATTTTCAAAATAAATTTTCTCTTTTGTGTGCCCGTACCGCTCATGAAACGGTGGGGAGTGTCCAATATTTTTCCATGCTAGATGTGTTATTCTCAAGATGAGTGTTTATTCACTTGTCATTGCACGAGACTGCGGCGGTAATAGGGATGCCCATTCCCGAAATGAAAAAGAAAAAAAAATTACTTTATGTTGTCAAATAATAAATTCCTTGGAAAGTGTTGGTATGGAAGGCAACCGTGGATACGACCCACCATGGAAAGTGAAAGTTTGGTGGAAAAGGGAATAAACTTTATTTTCTGTTTGGGAACCGCCTATGATATATCTAGCATGGAAAGTATTGTGAGCTACTTTGTCGTTTTTGTTGACAGGAAAAGCATGCCACCCAAAATATTTTTTCTCTCTCAATTTAAACCTAGAGCTTTGGCACCTCTACAAATCCCTACTTCCCTCTTCGTAGGGCCTATCTATTTACTTTATGCAATTTTTATTTTTGCTTTGAGTCTCCATCTTCTCTTATAAGCACCAACTAGGGGGCACTATGATCGTACTTGAGCATTGGGCATAGCTAATATTTGAGTGTGTTTCATGAATGGATTAATGATTGAACATGATGGGCTAGGGATAACTTCATCACAGAGGGGTTCATCTTCCTCATAGGTGCCTCTCCGATGATGCGTGAGTAGTCCACCATAGACCTACGGGTCCGTAGGCAGTAGCTAGATGGCTTCCTCTCTCTCTCTCTCTCTCTCTCTCTCTCTCTCTCTCTTATGATTCTCAATACAATGGTCTCTTGGAGATCTATTTGATGTAAACTTTTGCGGTGTGTTTGTTGGGATCCGATGAATTTTGAGTTCATGATCAGTTTCTATCCATGAATATTATTTGAGTCTTCTTTGATCTCTTATATGCATGATTACTTATAGCATCGTATTTCTTCTTCGAATCTTTGGTTTAGTTAGGCCGACTAGATCGATTTTTCTTGCCATGGGAAGAGGTGCTTTGTGATGGGTTCGATCTTGCGGTGTTCTTTCCCAGTGACAGAAGGGGCAGCAAGACACACATGTATCGTTTTTATTAAGGATAACAAGATGGGGTCTATTCCTACATGAATAGATCTTATCTACATCATGTCATCGTTCTTATTGCATTACTCCGTTTTTCCATGAACTTAATACACTAGATGCATGCTGGATAGCGGTCGATGTGTGGAGTAATAGAGGTAGATGCAGGCAGGAGTCGGTCTATCTATCTTGGACGTGATGCCTATATAATGATAATTGCCTTGGATATCGTCATGACTATTCGATTTTCTATCAATTGCCCAACAGTAATTTGTTCACCCACCGTGCGCTATACTCATGAGAGAAGCCACTAGTGAACCCTACGGCCCCCGGGTCTACTTTTCCATCATATTGCTTTCCGATCTACATTTTTGCACTCTTTGTTTTCAGATCTACAAAACCAAAAACCCAAAAATATATTGATGCATATTTACTCTTTTTATTTGTGTTCTTGAGAGATCTATCTCTCCTATCTATCACTACCTAATCTATCTCATTACCGTAGAGAGATTGACAACCTCTCTTTCGCGTCGGGTTGCAAGTATTTGTTGTTTGTGTGCAGGTGCTGCTTATTGGGTGGTGGTGATCCTCCTACTGGTTCGATAACCTTGGTTTCATAACTGAGGGAAATACTTACCGTCGCTGTGCTGCATCATCCCTTCCTCTTTGGGGAAATACCGACGTAGTCTCAAGCCACATCAGTAGACGACCTCAGACAAACCTTCGACAGTCTGCGGGAATATGACATACGCCATAATCCAGACAAGTGTGTCTTCGGAGTTCCCGCCGGCAAACTTCTCGGCTTCATTGTCTCGCAAAGAGGAATAGAGGCTAACCCCGCCAAGATCTGAGACTTATCCCAGCTCGCGGTCCCTACAGAGCTAAAGCACGTCCAAAGGCTGGCATGCTGTGTAGCGGCCTTGAGCCGCTTTATCTCCCGCCTAGGCGAAAAAGCTCTGCCACTCTATAGGCTGCTCAAACGGACCAAAAACTTTGAATGGACTGACGAGGCAGCGACTGCTCTAGAGGAAATCAAAACGCTGCTAGCCAGCAACCCCACATTAGCTGCACCTTGCGCTGGGGAACCGATGTTATTATACATCTCGGCCACCAATCAAGTGGTCAGCGCGGTCCTCGTCATAGAACGGGAAACCGAGGGTCACAAATTCCGGATACAAAAACCGGTCTATTATGTATCTGAGGTGCTCACTCCGTGCAAACGCAGATACCCACACTACCAGAAGATAGCCTATACACTGTTCATGGCATGACGCAAGCTCAGACATTATTTTCAAAAGTGTGCGGTCATTGTGACATCAGAGGTACCCCTGAATGACATTATCAACAAAAGGGATGCCACCAGTCGTATAGCTAAATGGGCATCGAACTCCTTCCGTTTGAAATCACCTACAAACCACGGCGAGCCATCAAATCCCAGGTGTTGGCTGACTTCCTCATCGAATGGACGGAGGCCGAGCTCCCCAGAGAGTATAGCACATATGCTCATTGGACGATGTACTTCGATGGGTCCAAAACTCTTGTCATACTGGGGGCTGGAGTTATCCTCACATCCCCCACCGGGGACAACGTCCGATATGTACTTCAGATCATGTACGCTGACTCAAACAATGCGGCCGAATATGAGGCACTGTTGCATGGACTTTGGATGGCAGCATCAATGGGGATATAGCGGCTCGAAGTACGAGGGGACTCCAATCTCGCCATCTCCCAAATCAACGGCGAATTTGATGCCAAAAATCTAAAAATGGCAGCATACAGAAACGTTGTCCTTAAGATATCCATACGGTTTGAAGGACTAGAATTCCATCACGTTTCCAGGGACAACAATCAAGCTGTCGACGTCCTCGCTCGCTTGGGCGCGAAGCGCGATCCCGTCCTCAAAAACACATTCCTCGAGAGGCTCTTCAAGCCATCCGTGGTATGGCAGGACGAGAACACTAGCGCTCGAAGCGATGATGCGGAACAGGTTGTTCCCCTCACGGTCGAACCGGATGAGCAAATTATTGGCGGTTCTACAGTTGAAGAAACACCTTCGGCTCACGAGGTCACGGCAGTAATCGCACCTTGGACCGAGCCCTTCCTTGCTTACCTTCTGCGCAAAGAACTACCCGATGACCAGACTGAGGCGAGACGCATAATCCGTCGATCAAAGGCCTACAAGGTTCATGAGGGTGAGCTATACAAAAAAGCACTACTAGGGTCCTCCAACTGTGCATCTCAGAGGAAGAAGGGAGGCAGCTTTGGCCTAGGTACACGCATGTATGGGCGGCCATCGCGCAGCGGCGCGGGCCCTGGTAAGCAAGGCCTTTCGCGCCAGATTCTTCTGGCCCACCGCATGAGCATACGCCCACACACTCGTCCAACGTTGTGTGGGTTGTCAACTCTTTGCAAATCAAAGCCACATGCCCCCAATAGCTCTTCGGACAATTCCGATCACCTAGCCTTTCACGGTCTGGGGTCTGGACATGGTCGGACCACTTAAAGGGGGGACCAAGAAAAAGAAATACCTTCTGGTTATGGTTGACAAGTTCACCAAATGGATCGAAGCAAAGCATGTAAGCTCAGCCAAGTCCAGACCGGTCATCGACTTTATATCAGGCGTGCACAGCATAATAACGGGCAACAGATCCAACTTCACCGCCCAGGAGGTAAAGGACTGGTGTGCTAACTTGGGCATCAAACTCGACTACGCCTCGGTGTATCACCCGCAGACCAATGGACAAGTCGAGCGGGCCAACAGTCTCATTATGAGTATTATTAAACCTCGTCTGGTCCGATCTCTTCAAGAATCCGACTGCCATTGGGTGGAGGAGCTTGACTCCGTGCTATGGGGTTTGCGCACCACCCCGAATAAATCAACGGGGTACATACCGTTCTTTATGGTGTACGGTGCGGAAGCAGTCCTCCCATGTGACATAATCCATGACGCTCCTAGGGTGCGCATGTACAAAGAAAAGGAGGCCGAGTTAGATCGGCAAGACTACCTAGACGCACTGGAGGGTGAGCGCGATATAGCTCGGGCTCGATCTGCCTTTTATCAACAGCAAGCCCGGTGATACCAAAGCAGGGAGGTTCGAGCGAAGACATATAACGTGGGCGAACTTATATTATGACTCCCAGAGAAACAGAAACATAAACTCAACCCCAAGTGGGAGGGACCTTATGTAATTGATGAAGTACTGACAGGAGGTGCTTATCGCCTCCGCAATCCGCAGGACAATCGCCTCGAACCAAACCCATGGAACGCAGCTCGGCTCCGACGTTTCGACGGCTAGACCGGCGTCTCCACCTTCTCTAGAAAAACACTTGTAATTACTCCTTTCCACATTTCCTTGTTTAATTTTGTAGGATTTGTTTAAACTTTCCCAGGCTATGTTCGGCTCAACCGAACTATGTTCAAATTCCTCATCGGCGTACATTTAAATATAATGTTCTACCCGGTAAGACCTGGGGGCTTCTTTAAAAACCAAGCAATTATATATCTACATTATGTGCGTCCTTCCCATATCGTGTTTACGTCTCCATATGCATCAATTGTACTTAAGTTTTGGCCAAACTGGGTTGCCTCGTTCCTATGATTACCCTCTACATTTCCGACTGTTCGGCTAGAGGCTAAAGGGAGCACCTCTGCGATTGTCATGATCGGGTTACCCGGATACGTACCTCAGACGGGTGAAGCCAAAAGTTAGCACTCTTAAGAAACAAAGTGATCGGCCACGAGGGAAGAGAGACATAATTGGTGGTATTCACCGTAAATCCGGATTTTCCCCGAACATAGCATCTACTCGCCTAATCACGGGTACACAGTTGTGACGTCTGTGATTAGCGCAGTAACCCGAAGAAAGGAACCCATGGAGGAACTATTTTCTTCGGAAGATGTTTCTTACTTTAAACAGTAAATATAGCATATCCACCCATGCACGTTTTGTCTATTCGCACCACATGGCCGGATTGCCTAGTTCTCCGCAATAATTTTCTGTTACCACAGGATACACAGTACGGAGCACTCCCCAGCCATTGGCGGGGGAGGCAGAAGTCGATGGCCGGTTACGACAGCGTTTAAAACACGGATGGAATTGGTTTGGTGTAAAGTACATAGTTACATAGAATCAAACATTACATGGATCGGTCGAGATCATCTATATTGGTATCCAGGGCACAGTCCTCCTGAGAAATACGAGTGGCATGCATCACTTGGTTATAAACCAAGTGAAGAGGTATCTCTTGTCCATCTGGCCCCGCTGGCCCAACTCGGGCCAGGTGCTCCGGGTTAAGTTTGGTGAAACGGGTCCTCACCATGGCCCACGCTTCCCGAGCCCCTTCACGACAAGCCAAAGTCTTCCATAGCTCGAAACGACTTCGAGCTCCTTTAAAATGCTCCGCCAGTTCGGCCATCCCCTGCGGAGGTGTCTCGGCTGGCCAGAGCGCCCTGGTCATGCTCCGCATTGCTTTCTGAGCTCGCTCGTGCACTATGGACAGTTCCTTCAGCAGGTACCCACCAAAGGAGCTGATCTCTTCCTCAGGACGCCCGGTTAGTAGGCCTAAGAACGGCATATGACGTATCAATTACGTTCGACACAAGGAGAACACTTTATGGAATTCCAGGTCAGAAATTCACTTACAGAACATGCCGCCTTTCAATTTCTGCTTCTCCTCATGGCTGTGTGCCAATTGAGTTTTTAAACCCTCAATTTCTTGGGCTTGCCGTTGGTTTTCATCTTTGAGTTGGTTCTTTTCTTCGCGACATTGTTTTAGTACGCGATAACCACCTTCAAGCTGCGACTCGGCATACATTTGAGTTTCTCGAGACGCATCCAAATCCCTTTGCAGTTGACCTATGGATTCCGCTGCTACAACACAATCCTTCATTAGAAAGGATGTCTCCAAAATCTTCTGGCACATAATAAACACATTTTTTACTTACCATATGCTTCTTTGGTGAATTTTTT
Organism: Elymus sibiricus; assembly: GCA_039707655.1. Classification (NCBI taxonomy): domain Eukaryota; kingdom Viridiplantae; phylum Streptophyta; class Magnoliopsida; order Poales; family Poaceae; genus Elymus; species Elymus sibiricus. The sequence goes on from CM077665.1 coordinate 364,382,391, forward strand.
CACACCCTCCAGTTCGGCCTTGACAGCCTTCAAATCTATCTGGCTAGACTCGAGGTCCTTGGACAACTTCTCATTTTGCTGCCTTAAATCCTATATAGTAGCAAAGCACTTTTTAGAGCCTCAAATCGGCCGTCCCAGCCGAATTAAGGTTCGGGGGCTATTGGGTTAGGACTTATGTTCGGTTATCAAAACCGACTACTTACTCGTATATTGGAAGACATTAGTCTGGCAGCCCCCTCGAGGCCTGCTCGGGCAGCTCCAAGGTGTGCGTCCACCGACTAAGAGCGTTAAACTCTTGATCGGAAAACGCTGGGTGGCGCAAGGACTCCTTTCGCTGCCGATGATTTATGGCACTTTCGACCTCCGAGTTGGTAGCCGAGACTTCCCCGGGATCCTCAGGAAGCTGATCCATAACAGGGACCCCTGCTTCAAGTTCAGCAGGGGCCGAGGGCCTTGATTGATGATGGCTATCGAACGCCTCGGTGGCATCTTTGGATAAGGGTGGTTGTACTCGTCTCCTGGATGTTCCAGCGAAAAGACTATGAGGACTTAAGGTAACAACGACCAAAAAGCAAAGTTAATTTGAGTACCTTTTGGTAGAGGGCGCGGATGATGTGTTTTCCGTTGTTCTCCCTCGCTTAGGTCCCCCGCCGTCGTTCAGTTCGGGCCCAGCCGGGGTAGCCCAGGATGGTGTTCGGCATGTAGTCCGACGACCCTTGGGGGTAGGAGTTGGTATAATCGGAACGACGGGGGGCTTACACTCTTTTCGGGATGTGGCCTTCTCTTTGCTTATGGTAGAAGAAGTGATAGTCCGCGGATGGTCGGCCATAAGGGCCACCTTATGTTCGTCGACACTCTCCTGGTAATAAACCCCGTCCTCAAAGACAATCAAAATATCCAGATCATCGTGAAATCCGGGGTCATTATCGCGGGAGTAATTCTCTGGTTGGGGGCGGGGTAGTTGACTGTCTCAATCCAGTGCCTCCAACTCTGATAAGAAAGACGGAAGGTTTTGATCACTAAAAACAAGCATGAGCATCCGGGCTACGGAAACATAATCAAACTTACCCATTCAATGGGGTTGTAGGAGGAGAAGCCATCCCTGATTGTCAGGCGGGCAAACTCTTCTTTTTCGCCTTTAAAGAGATCGGCCAGAATAGCCTCAAGTGCTTCCTTGTTGTCAGGCCCCTGTCGTCTGGAACGGGTGGTGTCTATTGTCCCGTTGTAAAACCATAGAGGGTGCGTCCGTTGTTGAAGAGGTTGGACACATCGGGTAATTGCTGTGGCCATCACCTCGACGATGGTCAGCTTGCTATGAGCCAGCAACTTCACTTTGGCAGCAAGGCGTTTTACCTCGGGGCTCTCCTCTTGAGGGGAGCTCTTTGGCCGCCAGTTGAATCGTTTCTTTAAAGGGGCGTCGGAGTATTCAGGCAGACCCCTCCGAGATGGGTCGAATAGGGGGACGTCTTCAATAAAAAACCATTCCGAGGACTGATGTCTACTACGCAACCTTCTTCTTGTAGACTCGTGTTGGGCCTCCAAGCGCAGAGTTTTGTAGGAAAGTAGCAAATTTCCCTCAAGTGGATGACCTAAGGTTTATCAATCCGTGGGAGGCGTAGGATGAAGATGGTCTCTCTCAAACAACCCTGCAACCAAATAACAAAGAGTCTCTTGTGTCCCCAACACACCCAATACAATGGTAAATTGTGTAGGTGCACTAGTTCGGCAAAGAGATGGTGATACAAGTGTAATATGGATGGTAAATATAGGTTTTTGTAATCTGAAAATATAAAAACATTAAGGTAACTAATGATAAAAGTGAGCACAAACGGTATTGCAATGCTTGAAAACAAGGCCTAGGGCTCATACTTTCACTAGTGCAAGTTCTCTCAACAATACTAACATAGTTGAATCATATGGAAATCCCTCACGTGCGACAAAGAGTTCACTCCAAAGTCACAAATAGCGGAGAACAAACGAAGAAATTATTGTAGGGTACGAAACCACCTCAAAGTTATCTTTTCTGATCAATCTTATGAGCTATCCCTATAAGTGTCACGAACAGCCCTAGAGTTCGTACTAAAATAACACCTTAAGATACACATCAACCAAAACCCTAATGTCACCTAGATACTCCAATGTCACCACAAGTACCCATGGGCATGATTATATGATATGCATCACATAATTTCAGATTCATCATGTTCAATCCAACACAAAGAACTTCAAAGAGTGCCCCAAAGTTTCTACCGGAGAGTCAAGACGAAAACATGTGCCAACCCCTATGCATAGATTCCCAAGGTCACGGAACCCGCAAGTTGATCACCAAAACATACATCAAGTGGATCAATAGAACATCCCATTGTCACCACGGATATCCCATCGCAAGACATACATCAAGTGTTCTCAAATCCTTAAAGATTCAATCCAATAAGAAAACTTCAAAGAGAAAACTCAATTCATCACAAGAAGATAGAGAGGGGAAAACTCCATATGATTCATCTATATTAATAAAGCTCACGGTACATCAAGATCGTGTCATCTCAATAACATGAGAGAGAGAGAGAGAGATCAAACACATAGCTACTGGTACATACCTCAGCCCCGAGGGTGAACAACTCCCTCCTCATCATGGAGACCGCCGGGATGATGAAGATGGCCTCCGGTGATGGTTTCCCCCTCCGGCAGGTGCCGGAACAGGCTCCCGATTGGTTTTTCGTTGCTCTGGAGGCTTGCGGCAGCGGAACTCCCGATCTAGGTTTGTTTCTGGGGGTTTCTGTATTTATAGGAATTTTTGGCGGCGGAAACAAGTCCAGGGGGCCACGAGGTGACGACAAGCCAGGGGGCGCGCCCTAGGGGGGCGCCCCCCAGGCTTGTGGTGGCCTCGTGGCTCTTCTGGCCCAACTCCAATGCTGCCTGGGCTTCTTATGGTCCATAAAAAATCACCGTAGATTTTTATTCCGTTTGGACTCCGTTTGATATTCCTTTTCTGTAAAACTCAAAAACACGAAAAAAAACAGAAACTGGCACTGGGCTCTAGGTTAATAGGTTAGTCCTAAAAATAGTATAAAGTTGTAGTAAAATGATTGTAAAACATCCAAGAATGATAATATAACAGCATGGAACAAGCAAAAATTATAGATACGTTGGATAACTATTGACTTTCGTACTTGCATAGGGAATCACAAACCTTAACACCAATATTCCTACTAAAGCATAATTACTCACTAACATGACTCACATATTACTATCATCATGTTTCAAGACTATTACAAAGAATCAAGTTTAATTTGTCCCATGATCTTCATGAAAGTTTTTATTATATCCTCCTTGGATATCTATCACTTTGGGACTAGTTTCATATATTGCTATTGCTTTTTCAACAAGCTCAAACAAATTTAAATGAAGCACATGAGCATAAAGATTTCATTCCTCAAAAAGTTATAAGTGAAGCGTGAGAGGAAATGACAAGCTACTCTCAAAAGATATAAGTGAAGATCAATGAGTAGTCAAACAATTAAGTAGCTATGTGAGGACTCTCTCTCTCTCAATAAATATTTTTAGATCTGAGTATTTAATTTAAATATCAAGCAAAATAAAAATAGCACTCCAAGAATAGGACGCATCATGTGAACGAATAAAAAATTAGGCTCAACATAGGCTAACCGATAACTGTTGACGAAGAGAGATGGGATGCGTAGCATCCCCAAGCTTAGATGCTTGAGACTTCTTGAAATATTTACTTGGGGTGCCTTGAGAATCCCCAAGCTTGAGCTTTTGTATCTCGTTCAATCCTCTCATATCATGGTTTCACCTATTCTCAAAAACTTCATCCACACAAAACTCGAAAAGAACTCGTGAGATAGGTTAGTACACATAATAATAAATCAACACTTCCTGTACTGCCAAGACAAGTTGCATAATAATTTTCAAACATTAGGTACTGTATACTATTATTTCCACAATTTATATCTACCAATATAGTCTATGGAAACTATAGGATAAGTAGATAACGAAACTATGACAGCAATCTGTCCAAACAGAACAGTCTGTAGAAATTTATGAAAACAGTGTACTTCTGTAACTCAAAAAATTATGAAAATTTAGGACATGCTATAAAATTTATATGAAAATACTTTTTAAAAATTTCAGAAACTTTCCACGTTCTAGTAAAATATGAAAATTCAAACACTACAGCAAAATTTTCTGTTTTTACACAGCACACATCAAACATGCAATGCAAGCATCCTAAAGGCAATTCTTGGAACTTTTTATTGAAAAACAAGATTATAAATGACACCTAACAGAAAACAACAAAATAATATAACGCTCCAAGCAAAACTCATATTATGTGACGAATAAAAATATAGCTCCAAGTAAGATATACCGATAATGTTGAAGACGAAAGAGGGGATGCCTTCCGGGGCATCCCCAAGCTTAGGCGCTTGAGTCTTCCTTGGATATTACCTTGGGGGTGCCTTGGGCATCCCCAAGCATAGGTTCTTGTCACTCCTTATTCTCCTCATATCGGTGTCTCACCCAAAACTTGAAAACTTCAATCACACAAAACTTAACGGAACTTCGTGAGATGGGTTAGTATAATAAATAAAGATCATTCACTTAGGTACTGTCAAGACAAGATTCCTAATTGTTCCCACATGATACCTACTGTATTCTAATATTCCCATAATTTATATCACTGAATATAAGCTATGGGAACACTAAAACAAGCAAACCATGCATGCAAAACAGAATCTGTCAAAAACAGAACAGTCTGTGAAGATCTGTACTGTAACCATACTTCCCTGTCTCTAAAAATTCTGAAAAATTAGTACAATCTAGGAAATTTGTATAAAAATCATGTGTAAAAAATTCAAATCAAAATCACGTTCCAGTGAAGTTACAAAATTCCTGGACTGAGATAAAAAGTTTCTGTTTTTTGCACAGAATCAAGTCAACTATCATCCACACTATCCCAAAGGCTTTGCTTGGCACTTTATTGAAACAAAAGCTATAAAACATGATTAATACAGTAGCTTAATCATGTTAACACACTAAAACAGTAGGGATAAATATTGGGTTGTCTCCCAACAAGCGCTTTTCTTTAATGCCTTTTAGCTAGGCATGATGATTTCAATGATGCTCACATAGGAATAATAATTGAAACATGCAAAAGAGCATCATGAATCTCATGACAAGCACATTTAAATCTAACCCACTTCCTATGCATAGGGATTTTGTGAGCAAACAATTTATGGGAGCAAGAATCAACTAGCATAGGAAGGCAAAACAAGCATGACTTCAAAACTTTGAACACATAGAGAGGAAACTTGATATTATTGCAATTCCTACAAGCATATACTCCTCCCTCATAATAATTTTCAGTAGCATCGTGAAGGAATTTCACAACATAACTATCACATAAAGCATTACCTTCATGATCCATGAGCATAGAAAATTTGTCACTCTCCACATAAGCAATTTTCTTCTCATTCATAATAGTGGGAGCAAACTCAACAAAATAACTATCATGAGATACTTGATTGACATACCCACTTTGAATATTAAAATCATGATGACAGTTTCATGGTTACTATCACTCTTTATAGCGTACATATCATCATCATAATCATCATAAATAGGAGGCATGCTTTCATCATAATAAATTTGCTCATCAAAACTTGGGGGACTAAAAATATCATCTTCATCAAACATGGCCTTGCATATCATTAGCATCATGAATATTCAGAGAATTCATACTAACAATATTTCTATCATGCTCATCATTCAAGGAATTCTCATCAAGTATTTTCATAAATTCTTCCTCTACCAATTGAGCACAATTTTCCAAACCATAATTTTCACGAAAGACTTTTTAAAGACGAGACAATTGAGGCAAACTAAACTCCATTTTTTTGCAGTTTTCTTTTATAAAACCAAACTAGTGAAAAACAAGAAACTAAAAGATTCAATTGCAAGATCTAAAGATATAGCTTCAAGCACTCACCCCCCCCCCGGTAACGGCGCCAGAAAAGAGCTTCGTTGACGGGATGTGAGTGCCGCTTACCTAGCCTCCCCGGCAACGGCGCCAGAAAAGAGCTTGATGTCTACTACGCAACCTTCTTCTTGTAGACTCGTGTTGGGCCTCCAAGCGTAGAGTTTTGTAGGAAAGTAGCAAATTTCCCTCAAGTGGATGACCTAAGGTTTATCAATCCATGGGAGGCGTAGGATGAAGATGGTCTCTCTCAAACAACCCTGCAACCAAATAACAAAGAGTCTCTTGTGTCCCCAACACACCCAATACAATGGTAAATTGTATAGGTGCACTAGTTCGGCGAAGAGATGGTGATACAAGTGTAATATGGATGGTAGATATAGGTTTTTGTAATCTGAAAATATAAAAACAGCAAGGTAACTAATGATAAAAGTGAGCACAAACGGTATTGCAATGCTTGAAAACAAGGCCTAGGGTTCATACTTTCACTAGTGCAAGTTCTCTCAACAATACTAACATAGTTGAATCATATGGAAATCCCTCACGTGCGACAAAGAGTTCACTCCAAAGTCACAAATAGCGGAGAACAAACGAAGAAATTATTGTAGGGTACGAAACCACCTCAAAGTTAAATTTCTGATCAATCTTATGAGCTATCCCTATAAGTGTCACGAACAGCCCTAGAGTTCGTACTAAAACAACACCTTAAGATACACATCAACCAAAACCCTAATGTCACCTAGATACTCCAATGTCACCACAAGTACCCATGGGCATGATTATACGATATGCATCACATAATTTCAGATTCATCATGTTCAATCCAACACAAAGAACTTCAAAGAGTGCCCCAAAGTTTCTACCGGAGAGTCAAGACGAAAACATGTGCCAACCCCTATGCATAGATTCCCAAGGTCACGGAACTCGCAAGTTGATCACCAAAACATACATCAAGTGGATCAATAGAACATCCCATTGTCACCATGGATATCCCATCGCAAGACATACATCAAGTGTTCTCAAATCCTTAAAGATTCAATCCGATAAGAAAACTTCAAAGGGAAAACTCAATTCATCACAAGAAGATAGAGAGGGGAAAACTCCATATGATTCATCTATATTAATAAAGCTCGCGGTACATCAAGATCGTGTCATCTCAAGAACACGAGAGAGAGAGAGAGATCAAACACATAGCTACTGGTACATACCCTCAGCCCCGAGGGTGACTACTCCATCCTCGTCATGGAGAGCGCCGGGATGATGAAGATGGCCTCCGATGATGGTTTCCCCCTCCGGCAGGGTGCCGAAACGGGCCCCCGATTGGTTTTTCGTGGCTTTGGTGGCTTGCGGTGGCGGAACTCCCGATCTAGGTTTCTTTCTGGGTGTTTCTGTATTTATAGGAATTTTTGGTGGCGGAAACAAGTCCAGGGGGGCCACGAGGTGACGACAAGCCAGGGGGCGGGGGCGCGCCCCCCATGCTTGTGGTGGCCTCGTGGCTCTTCTGGCCCAACTCCAATGCTGCCTGGGCTTCTTATGGTCCATAAAAAATCACCGTAGATTTTTATTCCGTTTGGACTCCGTTTGATATTCCTTTTCTGTAAAACTCAAAAACACGAAAAAAAACAGAAACTGGCACTGGTCTCTAGGTTAATAGGTTAGTCCCAAAAATAGTATAAAGTTGTAGTAAAATGATTGTAAAACATCCAAGAATGATAATATAACAGCATGGAACAAGCAAACATTATAGATACATTGGAGACGTATCAAGGACTACTCGTTGGTTTCCTTCTTTGGGGTCCCGATAGGATACCCCATCCCGGCTATGCGCCATACTTCAGCTCTGCCCACTTCCCGGATGTCCTTCCCCTAGTCCGGGGAACGAGATAGAAGTACTTTCTCCATAAATCAAAGTGGGGCTCGCATCCTAAAAACATCTCCATAAATCAATATGGTGGAGCTGGATCCCATAGAATTCCAGCAGACCCCTCAAGAAGGGGTGGGCAGGAAAGCCTACGCCTCGTAAAAGGAAGGAGACGAAGCATACCCTCTCATCCTTGCGGGGAGTAGAGAAATTCTCTGCAAAGGCTTCGCCATTCGCAGAGGTCAGCTCAGCGCGAGTGGGTGTCAGATCCGAGGTAGGGAGATACCCTTGTCTCTCAAGATCACGCAATTGAAGAAGAGATACGGAACAACTTGCCCAGTCTCCTGGGAGGGGGGCGTGAGGGCGCGAGGAGGAACCTGGAACGCTCGCCATATCTCCAGGCTCTCAAGCTTTGGGGCTTCATGGTGGTAATGAGGGGATGAATATTGCATGTGGCGGATTTGATCTGCTAAAATAGGTGTTTTCTCCCTTAACTTGCAATGAGCGGTTCTGTAAAGGACTGTTGAGTTACCTATTTGTTATTTTTGCGCGCAGGAATCGAGGGCTGCTATCGATCTTCGAGCAGGAAAATTAATGTTGTAGGCCCCGCGACGCTTCGACAATCGGGAGCTTGTCAGCGACCGAATTGTTATTCCGCGAACCAAAAGGAATGGAGGAACTCGCCTCACAAGCCGAATACTTTGGGCATTTTGAACCACCGAAGACTATATATCTCGGCGTTGGAGGCCAGTTCGGGGGCTACTGAGGGAGCCCGGGTGATACGAAGCACGCCCGTGTGCGTCGATCTTTCACGAATTGGAGGTGGATTTATGGTTGAACACGAAGAACACGAGGGGGAAATCACAAGAGGAAAACACTCAAGGACAAACTCCGATCACACATCCACTAGAATCACACGAGTACATGAGTATCATGGTCCACGAACAACAAAAGGATACAAGTAACGGTAGTCTTCTCGCTCCGGAGGAGGAGGTCTTGAATCCCGAGGGGATCTTCCCTTAGAGGGGCCTTGGCATCACTCCGGATCTTCTCACGTAGAGGTGTGTCGCTCCACGAGGGAAGGGAGATAATGGAGCTATGCTCAACAAGTGTCATTGCTAAACATCAGCTAACCCTAGGAAGAGGAGGGCAAGGAGTTTATATAGTCCCATGCGAAACGAAGGGGTACATGGGCCAAAGCCCGCGGGCCTCTGCGCAGATAGGGTCCGGACATCCGGACGCGGTCAAACGTCCATGGCTTCACGGCGGTCCGGACGTCCGGAGGTGGCCGGTCGTCCGAGGTTTCGGCTCTGGATCGGGGTCTTCGGATTTCCGTGGCGCGTCGGACGTCCGGGGCCCGGTCGTCCAGAGGTTTTCGGTCTTCCGAGGATTCGGTGCGGGTGCCGGGGCGTCGGATTTCCGGACGGGTCCGGTCGTCCGGGTGCTAGAGCGTGTCGGATGTCCGGCCAGGGTCGGTCGTGTTGGAAATATGCCCTAGAGGCAATAATAAATTGGTTATTATTATATTTCCTTGTTCATGATAATCGTTTATTATCCATGCTATAATTGTATTGATTGGAAACTCAAATACATGTGTGGGTACATAGACAACACTGTGTCCCTAGTAAGCCTCTAGTTGACTAGCTCGTTGATCAAAGATGGTTAAGGTTTCCTAGCCATTGACATGAGATGTCATTTGATAACGGGATCACATCATTAGGAGAATGATGTGATGGACAAGACCCAAACTGTAAACGTAGCATTTGATCGTGTCAGTTTATTGCTATTTCTGCATGTCAAGTATCTGTTCCTTTGACCATGAGATCATGCAACTCACTGACACCGGAGGAATACCTTGTGTGTATCAAACGTCGCAACGTAACTGGGTGACTATAAAGGTGCTCTACAGGTATCTCCGAGGGTGTCTGTTGGGTTGGCATGGATCAAGACTGGGATTTGTTACTCCGTATGACGGAGAGGTATCTCAGGGCCCACTCGGTAATACAACATCACAATGAGCCTTGCAAGCAATGTGACTAAAGTGTTAGCCACGAGATCTTGTATTACGGAACGAGTAAAGAGACTTGCCGGTAACGAGATTGAACTAGGTATAGTGATACCGACGATCGAATCTCGGGCAAGTAACATACCGAAGAACAAAGGGAACAGCATACGGGATTAACTGAATCCTTGACATAGAGGTTCGACCGATAAAGATCTTCGTAGAATATGTAGGAGCCAATATGGGCATCCAGGTCCCGCTATTGGTTATTGGCCGTAGAGGTGTCTCGGTCATGTCTACATAGTTCTCGAACCCGCAGGGTCTACACACTTAACGTTTGGTGACGATTAGTATAATTGAGTTATTATGTTGGTGACCGAAAGTTGTTCGGAGTCCCGGATAAGATCCCGGACATGACGAGGATCTCCGGAATAGTCCGGAGGTAAAGATTGATATATGTGATAATAGTGTTTTGATCTCCGGAAGAGTTCCGAAGTTCACCGGAAGAGGTTCCGGATGTTTACCGAAGTGTTCGGGTGCAGCAACACTTTATATGAGCCAAAGGGATAAAGCCCACAAGGTATTGGAAAGTGCAAAAGTAGTTTTGCTGCCACGTAAGCGGTACTACCGCTTGGTGAAGCGGTACTACCGCCGGAGCGGTACTACCGCTTGTGTAAAGCGGTACTACCGCCCGAGCGGTACTACCGCTTGTGTGAAGCGGTACTACCGCCCAAGCGGTACTACCGCTTGTGTGAAGCGGTACTACCGCTTGTGCGCGGCTGTGCACGGTTCGGCAGGGATCCGAGTTGGACTCTTTCCCTGCGGGCCAAACCGACCTTGTGCGGGCAAAACCGACCCGGAGGAGGCTTTTACTCCAAGTTTAGACCCCAAGGCTCAACATATAAATAGAGGGGCAGGGCTAGCACACGGGACACATCAGGATTTCCCAAGCCGTGTGCCGGCAACCCTAGCCCTCTAGTTCCTCCGTCATAATCTCCGTAGCGCTTGGCGAAGCCCTGCAGAGATTGTTCCTCACCACCATCACCACGCCGTCGTGCTGCTGGAACTCAACCACTACTTCATCATCGCTCGCTGGATCGAGGAGGTGAAGGCGTCATCAAGCCGTACGTGTGTTGAACGCGGAGGTGCCGTCCGTTCGGCACTAGATCGGAAGGATCGTGATTGGATCGCGGGACGCTCGGCGATTTGGATCGCGAAGACGTTCGACTACATCAACCGCGTTTATTAACGCTTCCGCTTAGCGATCTACAAGGGTACGTAGATTCACTCTCCCTCTCGTAGATGCTCATCACCATGGATAGATCTTATGTGTGCGTAGGAAAATTTTTGTTTCCCATGCAACGTTCCCCAACAGTGGTATCAGAGCTAGGTCTATGCGTAGATGAGATCTCGAGTAGAACACAAACGAGTTGTGGGCGTGGGTGTATACATATTGCTTGCCGTTACTAGTTGATACTTGATTCAGCGGTATTGTGAGATGAAGCGGCCCGGACCGACATTACGCGTACGCTTACGCGAGACTGGTTTTACCGCTGCGTGCACTTGTTGCATAAAGGTGACTGGCGGGTGTCTGTCTCTCTCACTTTAGTTGAATCGGTTCAATGAAGAGGGTTCTTTTAGAAGATCAAAAAGCAATCACTACACCACGTTGTGGTTTTGCGTAGGTAAGAACGGTTCTTGCAAACCCGTAGCAGCCACGTAAAATTTGCAACAACAATTAGAGGACGTCTAACTTGTTTTTGCAGGGTATGATGTGATATGATATGGCCAATTACATGATGAGATATATGTGATGTATGAGATGATCATGTTTTGTATAGAATATCACGACTTGCATGTCGATGAGTACGGCAACTGGCAGGAGCCATAGAGTTGTCTTTAATTATTGTATGACCTGCGTGTCAATCATTAAGCGCTATGTAATGCTTTACTTTATCGCTAAACGTTAGCTATAGTCGTGGAAGCAACAGTCAGCGCGACAACCTTATGGCGACACGTTGATGGAGATCAAGATGATGGAGATCATGGTGTCATGCCGGTGACGATGGAGATCATGCCGGTGCTTTGGAGATGGAGATCAAAAGCACAAGTTCATGGCCATATCATGTCACTTATGATTTGCATGTGATGTTAATCCTTTTATGCATCTTATTTTGCTTAGGACGACGGTAGCATTATAAGGTGATCCCTCACTTAAATTTCAAGATAAATTGTGTTCTCCCCAAGTGTGCACCGTTGCGAAAGTTCGTCGTTTCGAGACACGCCGTGATGATCGGGTGTGATAGACTCTACGTCCGCATACAACGGGTGTAAGCCATGTTACACGTGCGGAACACTCGGGTTAAACTTGACGAGCCTAGCATGTACAGACATGGCCTCGGAACACAAGAGACCGAAAGGTCGAACATGAGTCATATAGTAGATATGATCAACATGAAGATGTTCACCATTGAAACCACCTCAACTCACGTGATGATCGGACTTGAGTTGGTGGATTTGGATCATGTTACACTCGAATGATCGGAGGGATGTCAATTTGAGTGGGAGTTTTTTTAAATATGATTAACTAAACTCATTATCTAAGAACAATAGTCTAAGTTGTCTTTGCTATATTTATGTTGTAGATCATGGCTCGCGCAGTAGCACCCCTGAATTTTAATACGTTCCTAGAGAAAGCTAAGTTGAAAGATGATGGAAGTAACTTTGTGGACTGGGCCCGTAATCTAAGGATTATCCTTACGGCTTCCCAGAAGGCTTATGTCCTTGATGCACCGCTTGGTGATCCACCCGCTCCAGTTGAGTCTCTAGACGTTGTGAACGCCTGGCAGGCTCGTTCTGATGATTACTCAATAGTTCAATGTGCAATGTTGTATGGCTTAGAACCGGGACTTCAAAGACGTTTTGAACGTCATGGAGCATATGAGATGTTCCAGGAGTTGAAGTTTATCTTTCAGAAGAATGCCCGGATCGAGAGATATGAGATCTCCGATAAGTTCTATGCTTGCAAGATGGAGGAGAACGGGTCTATCAGTGATCACGTGCTCAGAATGTCTGGGTACTCCACCCGTCTGGCTGAGTTAGGGATGCCCCTTCCGCCAGAGGCTATCACTGACAGAGTTCTTCAATCATTGCCACCTAGCTACAAGAGCTTCGTGTTGAACTATAACATGCACGGGATGAACAAGTCAGTCGCCGAGCTGTTTGCGATGCTGAAAGCCGCTGAGTCTGAAATTCAGAAGGAGCATCAAGTGTTGATGGTCAATAAAACCACTAGTTTCAAGAAAAATGGCAAGGGTAAGAAGGGTAACTCCAAGAAGAGTGGCAAAGCAGTTGCTCCTCTCGTGAAGAAACCCAAGGCTGGACCCAAACCAGAAACTGTGTGTTTTCATTGCAAGGGAACTGGACACTGGAAGCGGAATTGCCCCAAGTATTTGGCTGACAAGAAGGCGGCCAACAACAAACAAGGTATATATGATATACATGTTATTGATGTGTACCTTACCAACTCTCGTTGTAGTGCCTGGGTATTTGATACCGGTGCGGTTGCTCATATTTGCAACTCAAAACAGGAACTGCGGAATAGACGGAGGCTGGCAAAGGACGAAGTGACGATGCGCGTGGGAAATGGTTCCAAGGTTGATGTGATCGCCGTCGGCACGCTCGCTCTTCGATTACTGTCGGGATTAGTGATGAACCTAAATAAGTGTTATTTGGTGCCTGCGTTAAGCATGAACATTATATCTGGATCTTGTTTATTGCGAGACGGTTACTCATTTAAATCAGAGAATAATGGTTGTTCTATTTATATGAGTAATATCTTTTATGGTCATGCACCCGATGTGAGGGGTTTATTCTTATTTAATCTCGATAGTAATGATACACATGTTCATAACATTGATGCCAAAAGATGTAGAATTGATAATGATAATACCACTTTCTTGTGGCACTGCCGTTTAGGTCATATTGGCGTAAAACGCATGAGGAAGCTCCATGCCGATGGACTTTTGGAGTCACTTGATTTTGAATCACTTGACACATGTGAACCATGCCTCATGGGCAAGATGACTAAAACGCCGTTCTCTGGAATAATGGAACGGGCAAGTGACTTATTGGAAATCATACATACTGATGTGTGCGGTCCAATGAGTATTGAGGCGCGCGGTGGTTATCGTTACTTTCTCACCTTCACTGATGACTTAAGTAGATATGGGTATATTTACTTAATGAAACACAAGTCTGAAACATTTGAAAAGTTCAAACAATTTCAGAGTGAAGTTGAGAATCATCGTAACAAGAAGATTAAATTCCTACGATCTGATCGAGGAGGAGAATATCTGAGTTATGAGTTTGGCAGTCACTTAAGACAGTGTGGAATTGTTTCACAATTGACACCGCCTGGAACACCACAGTGTAATGGTGTGTCCGAACGTCGTAATCGAACCTTATTAGATATGGTGCGATCTATGATGTCTCTTGCCGATTTGCCACTATCGTTTTGGGGTTATGCATTAGAGACAGCTGCATTCACTTTAAATAGGGCACCATCGAAATCCGTTGAGACAACGCCATATGAACTTTGGTTTGACAAGAAGCCAAAGCTGTCGTTTCTTAAAGTTTGGGGATGTGATGCTTATGTCAAAAAGCTTCAGCCTGAAAAGCTGGAACCCAAAGCGGAGAAATGCGTCTTCATAGGATACCCAAAAGAGACAATTGGGTATACCTTCTACCTCAGATCCGAGGGCAAAGTGTTTGTCGCTAAAAACGGAACATTTCTTGAGAAAGAGTTTCTCTCGAAAGAATTGAGTGGGAGGAAGATAGAACTTGATGAGGTTGTTGAACCTTTACTTCAACCTGAGAGTAGCGCAGCGCAGAAAGTTGTTTCTGTGGAGCCTACATTAGCTGAAGAGGAAGTTAATGATGATGATCATGAAGCTTTGGATCAAGTTGCTATCGAACCTCGTAGGTCGACAAGGACGCGTACTGCTCCTGAGTGGTACGGCAACCCTGTCTTAGAGGTCATGTTGTTAAAACAACGATGAACCTACGAGCTATGGAGAAGCGATGATGGGCCCGGATTCCGAGAAGTGGTTAGAGGCCATGAAATCCGAGATGGGATCCATGTATGAAAACAAAGTATGGACTTTGGAAGTATTACCTGAAGGGCGTAAGGCCATTCAGAACAAATGGATCTTTAAGAGGAAGACGGACGCGGACGGTAATGTCACCGTCTATAAAGCTCGACTTGTGGCAAAGGGTTTTTCACAAGTTCAAGGAGTTGACTACGATGAGACCTTCTCACCCGTAGCGATGCTTAAGTCCGTCAGAATCATGTTAGCAATAGCTGCCTTTTTCGATTATGAAATTTGGCAGATGGATGTCAAAACAGCGTTCCTTAACGGTTACCTTAAGGAAGAGTTGTATATGATGCAACCAGAAGGTTTTGTCGATCCAGAGAATGCTGACAAAGTTTGCAAACTCCAGCGATCCATTTATGGACTGGTGCAAGCATCTCGGAGTTGGAATCTTCGTTTTGATGAGGTGATCAAAGCGTTCGAGTTTATACAAGTTTACGGAGAAGCTTGTATTTACAAGAAAGTGAGTGGGAGCTCTATAGCGTTTCTAATATTATATGTGGATGACATATTGCTGATTGGAAACAATATAGAAATGCTGGAAAGCGTAAAGGAATATTTGAACAAGAGTTTTTCAATGAAGGACCTAGGAGAAGCTGCTTTCATATTAGGCATCAAGATCTATAGAGATAGATCGAGACGCTTAATAGGACTTTCACAAAGCACATACCTTGATAAGATTTTGAAGAAGTTCAAAATGGATCAGTCCAAGAAGGGGTTCTTGCCTGTTTTGCAAGGTGTGAAGTTGAGTAAGACTCAATGCCCAGTGACTGCAGAAGATAGAGAAAAGATGAGTGTCATCCCCTATGCTTCGGCCATAGGCTCTATCATGTATGCAATGCTGTGCACAAGACCCGATGTCAGCCTTGCCATAAGTATGGTCGGAAGGTTTCAAAGTGATCCAGGAATGGAACACTGGACGGCGGTCAAGAATATCCTGAAGTACCTGAAAAGGACTAAGGACATGTTTCTCGTTTATGGAGGTGATCAAGAGCTCGTCGTAAAGGGTTACGTCGATGCAAGCTTTGACACTGATCCGGATGACTCTAAGTCGCAAACCGGATACGTATTTATTCTAAATGGGGGTGCGGTTAGCTGGTGCAGTTCCAAGCAAAGCGTGGTAGCTGATTCTACATGCGAAGCGGAGTACATCGCTGCCTCGGAGGCGGCGAAGGAAGGTGTCTGGATGAAGGAGTTCATGATAGATCTTGGAGTAGTGCCTAGTGCGCTTAACCCAATGACTCTGTTTTGTGATAATACTGGTGCCATTGCTCTAGCCAAGGAACCAAGATTTCACAAGAGGACCAGACACATAAAGCGACGTTTCAATTCCATCCGCGATTACATCAAGGAGGACGACATAAATATTTGCGAAGTACACACGGATCTAAATGTTGCAGATCCGATGACTAAACCTCTTCCAAGGGCTAAACATGAACAACACCAGAACTGCATGGGTGTTCGATTCATTACAATGTAAATCACATAGTGATGTGAACTAGATTATTGACTCTAGTGCAAGTGGGAGACTGTTGGAAATATGCCCTAGAGGCAATAATAAATTGGTTATTATTATATTTCCTTGTTCATGATAATCGTTTATTATCCATGCTATAATTGTATTGATTGGAAACTCAAATACATGTGTGGGTACATAGACAACACTGTGTCCCTAGTAAGCCTCTAGTTGACTAGCTCGTTGATCAAAGATGGTTAAGGTTTCCTAGCCATTGACATGAGATGTCATTTGATAACGGGATCACATCATTAGGAGAATGATGTGATGGACAAGACCCAAACTGTAAACGTAGCATTTGATCGTGTCAGTTTATTGCTATTTCTGCATGTCAAGTATCTGTTCCTTTGACCATGAGATCATGCAACTCACTGACACCGGAGGAATACCTTGTGTGTATCAAACGTCGCAACGTAACTGGGTGACTATAAAGGTGCTCTACAGGTATCTCCGAGGGTGTCTGTTGGGTTGGCATGGATCAAGACTGGGATTTGTTACTCCGTATGACGGAGAGGTATCTCAGGGCCCACTCGGTAATACAACATCACAATGAGCCTTGCAAGCAATGTGACTAAAGTGTTAGCCACGAGATCTTGTATTACGGAACGAGTAAAGAGACTTGCCGGTAACGAGATTGAACTAGGTATAGTGATACCGACGATCGAATCTCGGGCAAGTAACATACCGAAGAACAAAGGGAACAGCATACGGGATTAACTGAATCCTTGACATAGAGGTTCGACCGATAAAGATCTTCGTAGAATATGTAGGAGCCAATATGGGCATCCAGGTCCCGCTATTGGTTATTGGCCGTAGAGGTGTCTCGGTCATGTCTACATAGTTCTCGAACCCGCAGGGTCTACACACTTAACGTTTGGTGACGATTAGTATAATTGAGTTATTATGTTGGTGACCGAAAGTTGTTCGGAGTCCCGGATAAGATCCCGGACATGACGAGGATCTCCGGAATAGTCCGGAGGTAAAGATTGATATATGTGATAATAGTGTTTTGATCTCCGGAAGAGTTCCGAAGTTCACCGGAAGAGGTTCCGGATGTTTACCGAAGTGTTCGGGTGCAGCAACACTTTATATGAGCCAAAGGGATAAAGCCCACAAGGTATTGGAAAGTGCAAAAGTAGTTTTGCTGCCGCGTAAGCGGTACTACCGCTTGGTGAAGCGGTACTACCGCCGGAGCGGTACTACCGCTTGTGTAAAGCGGTACTACCGCCCGAGCGGTACTACCGCTTGTGTGAAGCGGTACTACCGCCCAAGCGGTACTACCGCTTGTGTGAAGCGGTACTACCGCTTGTGCGCGGCTGTGCACGGTTCGGCAGGGATCCGAGTTGGACTCTTTCCCTGCGGGCCAAACCGACCTTGTGCGGGCAAAACCGACCCGGAGGAGGCTTTTACTCCAAGTTTAGACCCCAAGGCTCAACATATAAATAGAGGGGCAGGGCTAGCACACGGGACACATCAGGATTTCCCAAGCCGTGTGCCGGCAACCCTAGCCCTCTAGTTCCTCCGTCATAATCTCCGTAGCGCTTGGCGAAGCCCTGCAGAGATTGTTCCTCACCACCATCACCACGCCGTCGTGCTGCTGGAACTCAACCACTACTTCATCATCGCTCGCTGGATCGAGGAGGTGAAGGCGTCATCAAGCCGTACGTGTGTTGAACGCGGAGGTGCCGTCCGTTCGGCACTAGATCGGAAGGATCGTGATTGGATCGCGGGACGCTCGGCGATTTGGATCGCGAAGACGTTCGACTACATCAACCGCGTTTATTAACGCTTCCGCTTAGCGATCTACAAGGGTACGTAGATTCACTCTCCCTCTCGTAGATGCTCATCACCATGGATAGATCTTATGTGTGCGTAGGAAAAATTTTGTTTCCCATGCAACGTTCCCCAACAGTGGTATCAGAGCTAGGTCTATGCGTAGATGAGATCTCGAGTAGAACACAAACGAGTTGTGGGCGTGGGTGTATACATATTGCTTGCCGTTACTAGTTGATACTTGATTCAGCGGTATTGTGAGATGAAGCGGCCCGGACCGACATTACGCGTACGCTTACGCGAGACTGGTTTTACCGCTGCGTGCACTTGTTGCATAAAGGTGACTGGCGGGTGTCTGTCTCTCTCACTTTAGTTGAATCGGTTCAATGAAGAGGGTTCTTTTAGAAGATCAAAAAGCAATCACTACACCACGTTGTGGTTTTGCGTAGGTAAGAACGGTTCTTGCAAACCCGTAGCAGCCACGTAAAATTTGCAACAACAATTAGAGGACGTCTAACTTGTTTTTGCAGGGTATGATGTGATATGATATGGCCAATTACATGATGAGATATATGTGATGTATGAGATGATCATGTTTTGTATAGAATATCACGACTTGCATGTCGATGAGTACGGCAACTGGCAGGAGCCATAGAGTTGTCTTTAATTATTGTATGACCTGCGTGTCAATCATTAAGCGCTATGTAATGCTTTACTTTATCGCTAAACGTTAGCTATAGTCGTGGAAGCAACAGTCAGCGCGACAACCTTATGGCGACACGTTGATGGAGATCAAGATGATGGAGATCATGGTGTCATGCCGGTGACGATGGAGATCATGCCGGTGCTTTGGAGATGGAGATCAAAAGCACAAGTTCATGGCCATATCATGTCACTTATGATTTGCATGTGATGTTAATCCTTTTATGCATCTTATTTTGCTTAGGACGACGGTAGCATTATAAGGTGATCCCTCACTTAAATTTCAAGATAAATTGTGTTCTCCCCAAGTGTGCACCGTTGCGAAAGTTCGTCGTTTCGAGACACGCCGTGATGATCGGGTGTGATAGACTCTACGTCCGCATACAACGGGTGTAAGCCATGTTACACGTGCGGAACACTCGGGTTAAACTTGACGAGCCTAGCATGTACAGACATGGCCTCGGAACACAAGAGACCGAAAGGTCGAACATGAGTCATATAGTAGATATGATCAACATGAAGATGTTCACCATTGAAACCACCTCAACTCACGTGATGATCGGACTTGAGTTGGTGGATTTGGATCATGTTACACTCGAATGATCGGAGGGATGTCAATTTGAGTGGGAGTTTTTTTAAATATGATTAACTAAACTCATTATCTAAGAACAATAGTCTAAGTTGTCTTTGCTATATTTATGTTGTAGATCATGGCTCGCGCAGTAGCACCCCTGAATTTTAATACGTTCCTAGAGAAAGCTAAGTTGAAAGATGATGGAAGTAACTTTGTGGACTGGGCCCGTAATCTAAGGATTATCCTTACGGCTTCCCAGAAGGCTTATGTCCTTGATGCACCGCTTGGTGATCCACCCGCTCCAGTTGAGTCTCTAGACGTTGTGAACGCCTGGCAGGCTCGTTCTGATGATTACTCAATAGTTCAATGTGCAATGTTGTATGGCTTAGAACCGGGACTTCAAAGACGTTTTGAACGTCATGGAGCATATGAGATGTTCCAGGAGTTGAAGTTTATCTTTCAGAAGAATGCCCGGATCGAGAGATATGAGATCTCCGATAAGTTCTATGCTTGCAAGATGGAGGAGAACGGGTCTATCAGTGATCACGTGCTCAGAATGTCTGGGTACTCCACCCGTCTGGCTGAGTTAGGGATGCCCCTTCCGCCAGAGGCTATCACTGACAGAGTTCTTCAATCATTGCCACCTAGCTACAAGAGCTTCGTGTTGAACTATAACATGCACGGGATGAACAAGTCAGTCGCCGAGCTGTTTGCGATGCTGAAAGCCGCTGAGTCTGAAATTCAGAAGGAGCATCAAGTGTTGATGGTCAATAAAACCACTAGTTTCAAGAAAAATGGCAAGGGTAAGAAGGGTAACTCCAAGAAGAGTGGCAAAGCAGTTGCTCCTCTCGTGAAGAAACCCAAGGCTGGACCCAAACCAGAAACTGTGTGTTTTCATTGCAAGGGAACTGGACACTGGAAGCGGAATTGCCCCAAGTATTTGGCTGACAAGAAGGCGGCCAACAACAAACAAGGTATATATGATATACATGTTATTGATGTGTACCTTACCAACTCTCGTTGTAGTGCCTGGGTATTTGATACCGGTGCGGTTGCTCATATTTGCAACTCAAAACAGGAACTGCGGAATAGACGGAGGCTGGCAAAGGACGAAGTGACGATGCGCGTGGGAAATGGTTCCAAGGTTGATGTGATCGCCGTCGGCACGCTCGCTCTTCGATTACTGTCGGGATTAGTGATGAACCTAAATAAGTGTTATTTGGTGCCTGCGTTAAGCATGAACATTATATCTGGATCTTGTTTATTGCGAGACGGTTACTCATTTAAATCAGAGAATAATGGTTGTTCTATTTATATGAGTAATATCTTTTATGGTCATGCACCCGATGTGAGGGGTTTATTCTTATTTAATCTCGATAGTAATGATACACATGTTCATAACATTGATGCCAAAAGATGTAGAATTGATAATGATAATACCACTTTCTTGTGGCACTGCCGTTTAGGTCATATTGGCGTAAAACGCATGAGGAAGCTCCATGCCGATGGACTTTTGGAGTCACTTGATTTTGAATCACTTGACACATGTGAACCATGCCTCATGGGCAAGATGACTAAAACGCCGTTCTCTGGAATAATGGAACGGGCAAGTGACTTATTGGAAATCATACATACTGATGTGTGCGGTCCAATGAGTATTGAGGCGCGCGGTGGTTATCGTTACTTTCTCACCTTCACTGATGACTTAAGTAGATATGGGTATATTTACTTAATGAAACACAAGTCTGAAACATTTGAAAAGTTCAAACAATTTCAGAGTGAAGTTGAGAATCATCGTAACAAGAAGATTAAATTCCTACGATCTGATCGAGGAGGAGAATATCTGAGTTATGAGTTTGGCAGTCACTTAAGACAGTGTGGAATTGTTTCACAATTGACACCGCCTGGAACACCACAGTGTAATGGTGTGTCCGAACGTCGTAATCGAACCTTATTAGATATGGTGCGATCTATGATGTCTCTTGCCGATTTGCCACTATCGTTTTGGGGTTATGCATTAGAGACAGCTGCATTCACTTTAAATAGGGCACCATCGAAATCCGTTGAGACAACGCCATATGAACTTTGGTTTGACAAGAAGCCAAAGCTGTCGTTTCTTAAAGTTTGGGGATGTGATGCTTATGTCAAAAAGCTTCAGCCTGAAAAGCTGGAACCCAAAGCGGAGAAATGCGTCTTCATAGGATACCCAAAAGAGACAATTGGGTATACCTTCTACCTCAGATCCGAGGGCAAAGTGTTTGTCGCTAAAAACGGAACATTTCTTGAGAAAGAGTTTCTCTCGAAAGAATTGAGTGGGAGGAAGATAGAACTTGATGAGGTTGTTGAACCTTTACTTCAACCTGAGAGTAGCGCAGCGCAGAAAGTTGTTTCTGTGGAGCCTACATTAGCTGAAGAGGAAGTTAATGATGATGATCATGAAGCTTTGGATCAAGTTGCTATCGAACCTCGTAGGTCGACAAGGACGCGTACTGCTCCTGAGTGGTACGGCAACCCTGTCTTAGAGGTCATGTTGTTAAAACAACGATGAACCTACGAGCTATGGAGAAGCGATGATGGGCCCGGATTCCGAGAAGTGGTTAGAGGCCATGAAATCCGAGATGGGATCCATGTATGAAAACAAAGTATGGACTTTGGAAGTATTACCTGAAGGGCGTAAGGCCATTCAGAACAAATGGATCTTTAAGAGGAAGACGGACGCGGACGGTAATGTCACCGTCTATAAAGCTCGACTTGTGGCAAAGGGTTTTTCACAAGTTCAAGGAGTTGACTACGATGAGACCTTCTCACCCGTAGCGATGCTTAAGTCCGTCAGAATCATGTTAGCAATAGCTGCCTTTTTCGATTATGAAATTTGGCAGATGGATGTCAAAACAGCGTTCCTTAACGGTTACCTTAAGGAAGAGTTGTATATGATGCAACCAGAAGGTTTTGTCGATCCAGAGAATGCTGACAAAGTTTGCAAACTCCAGCGATCCATTTATGGACTGGTGCAAGCATCTCGGAGTTGGAATCTTCGTTTTGATGAGGTGATCAAAGCGTTCGAGTTTATACAAGTTTACGGAGAAGCTTGTATTTACAAGAAAGTGAGTGGGAGCTCTATAGCGTTTCTAATATTATATGTGGATGACATATTGCTGATTGGAAACAATATAGAAATGCTGGAAAGCGTAAAGGAATATTTGAACAAGAGTTTTTCAATGAAGGACCTAGGAGAAGCTGCTTTCATATTAGGCATCAAGATCTATAGAGATAGATCGAGACGCTTAATAGGACTTTCACAAAGCACATACCTTGATAAGATTTTGAAGAAGTTCAAAATGGATCAGTCCAAGAAGGGGTTCTTGCCTGTTTTGCAAGGTGTGAAGTTGAGTAAGACTCAATGCCCAGTGACTGCAGAAGATAGAGAAAAGATGAGTGTCATCCCCTATGCTTCGGCCATAGGCTCTATCATGTATGCAATGCTGTGCACAAGACCCGATGTCAGCCTTGCCATAAGTATGGTCGGAAGGTTTCAAAGTGATCCAGGAATGGAACACTGGACGGCGGTCAAGAATATCCTGAAGTACCTGAAAAGGACTAAGGACATGTTTCTCGTTTATGGAGGTGATCAAGAGCTCGTCGTAAAGGGTTACGTCGATGCAAGCTTTGACACTGATCCGGATGACTCTAAGTCGCAAACCGGATACGTATTTATTCTAAATGGGGGTGCGGTTAGCTGGTGCAGTTCCAAGCAAAGCGTGGTAGCTGATTCTACATGCGAAGCGGAGTACATCGCTGCCTCGGAGGCGGCGAAGGAAGGTGTCTGGATGAAGGAGTTCATGATAGATCTTGGAGTAGTGCCTAGTGCGCTTAACCCAATGACTCTGTTTTGTGATAATACTGGTGCCATTGCTCTAGCCAAGGAACCAAGATTTCACAAGAGGACCAGACACATAAAGCGACGTTTCAATTCCATCCGCGATTACATCAAGGAGGACGACATAAATATTTGCGAAGTACACACGGATCTAAATGTTGCAGATCCGATGACTAAACCTCTTCCAAGGGCTAAACATGAACAACACCAGAACTGCATGGGTGTTCGATTCATTACAATGTAAATCACATAGTGATGTGAACTAGATTATTGACTCTAGTGCAAGTGGGAGACTGTTGGAAATATGCCCTAGAGGCAATAATAAATTGGTTATTATTATATTTCCTTGTTCATGATAATCGTTTATTATCCATGCTATAATTGTATTGATTGGAAACTCAAATACATGTGTGGGTACATAGACAACACTGTGTCCCTAGTAAGCCTCTAGTTGACTAGCTCGTTGATCAAAGATGGTTAAGGTTTCCTAGCCATTGACATGAGATGTCATTTGATAACGGGATCACATCATTAGGAGAATGATGTGATGGACAAGACCCAAACTGTAAACGTAGCATTTGATCGTGTCAGTTTATTGCTATTTCTGCATGTCAAGTATCTGTTCCTTTGACCATGAGATCATGCAACTCACTGACACCGGAGGAATACCTTGTGTGTATCAAACGTCGCAACGTAACTGGGTGACTATAAAGGTGCTCTACAGGTATCTCCGAGGGTGTCTGTTGGGTTGGCATGGATCAAGACTGGGATTTGTTACTCCGTATGACGGAGAGGTATCTCAGGGCCCACTCGGTAATACAACATCACAATGAGCCTTGCAAGCAATGTGACTAAAGTGTTAGCCACGAGATCTTGTATTACGGAACGAGTAAAGAGACTTGCCGGTAACGAGATTGAACTAGGTATAGTGATACCGACGATCGAATCTCGGGCAAGTAACATACCGAAGAACAAAGGGAACAGCATACGGGATTAACTGAATCCTTGACATAGAGGTTCGACCGATAAAGATCTTCGTAGAATATGTAGGAGCCAATATGGGCATCCAGGTCCCGCTATTGGTTATTGGCCGTAGAGGTGTCTCGGTCATGTCTACATAGTTCTCGAACCCGCAGGGTCTACACACTTAACGTTTGGTGACGATTAGTATAATTGAGTTATTATGTTGGTGACCGAAAGTTGTTCGGAGTCCCGGATAAGATCCCGGACATGACGAGGATCTCCGGAATAGTCCGGAGGTAAAGATTGATATATGTGATAATAGTGTTTTGATCTCCGGAAGAGTTCCGAAGTTCACCGGAAGAGGTTCCGGATGTTTACCGAAGTGTTCGGGTGCAGCAACACTTTATATGAGCCAAAGGGATAAAGCCCACAAGGTATTGGAAAGTGCAAAAGTAGTTTTGCTGCCGCGTAAGCGGTACTACCGCTTGGTGAAGCGGTACTACCGCCGGAGCGGTACTACCGCTTGTGTAAAGCGGTACTACCGCCCGAGCGGTACTACCGCTTGTGTGAAGCGGTACTACCGCCCAAGCGGTACTACCGCTTGTGTGAAGCGGTACTACCGCTTGTGCGCGGCTGTGCACGGTTCGGCAGGGATCCGAGTTGGACTCTTTCCCTGCGGGCCAAACCGACCTTGTGCGGGCAAAACCGACCCGGAGGAGGCTTTTACTCCAAGTTTAGACCCCAAGGCTCAACATATAAATAGAGGGGCAGGGCTAGCACACGGGACACATCAGGATTTCCCAAGCCGTGTGCCGGCAACCCTAGCCCTCTAGTTCCTCCGTCATAATCTCCGTAGCGCTTGGCGAAGCCCTGCAGAGATTGTTCCTCACCACCATCACCACGCCGTCGTGCTGCTGGAACTCAACCACTACTTCATCATCGCTCGCTGGATCGAGGAGGTGAAGGCGTCATCAAGCCGTACGTGTGTTGAACGCGGAGGTGCCGTCCGTTCGGCACTAGATCGGAAGGATCGTGATTGGATCGCGGGACGCTCGGCGATTTGGATCGCGAAGACGTTCGACTACATCAACCGCGTTTATTAACGCTTCCGCTTAGCGATCTACAAGGGTACGTAGATTCACTCTCCCTCTCGTAGATGCTCATCACCATGGATAGATCTTATGTGTGCGTAGGAAAATTTTTGTTTCCCATGCAACGTTCCCCAACAGGTCGTCCATGCGCTGGAGCGTCCTAGAATTTCCTGGTGAGGTCGGTCTTCAGGCGTCGGACGTCCGAGGCTGTCCGGACGTCCGAGAGTTGGGCCTTGTCCGCAACTTCTCTCTTTTCCTTCCAAGCTTTACGTCCTCCGCTCCGAGCATCTTCTAGACCATCTCCATTTCCATTGTACCTGATCATGCAAAGGATCTCCGATTGAGGTAGCATCCAAGTTCCATGAACATCAAAGAGAGAATCATATAGGAGAGATGTCACCTCGTGTTCAATAGCACGTGCCCGGGCTCTAGTCATGGGTCCCTTTGTAGCTTGATGTGATGGTGTAGAGTCCATGGGGATGATGGTGGGATGCTCCACATCATCTCCCCCCCCCTTGGGGAAGATCCGTGCTCGGATCAAGATCTTCATCACCATGGTAAGGGGATAGATCTGTGACGTCTGTTACTCACGTTGTACTTGTCACGTGGTATGTCGATCTTGTAGGCATTGTTGTTGTAGCGTGCCAACACCTTGAAGGGGCCGTCGGCTCGAGGAAGTAGCTTCGACTTGCGTTCATTGGGGAAGCGGTCCTTGCGAAGGTGTAGCCAAACAAGATAACCGGGCTTGAACACCATGGGGTGTTTGTTGATGTTGCGCTTGTTGGTGACGCGTTCCACTTGACGTGCAATCGTGCGCCTATTATCTTCATGCATCCTCTTGATGTAGCTTGCCCTTGCACTTGCGTCCATGTTGACGCGCTCTTGGAGTGGTAGAGGTAGTATGTCCAATGGGGACAAAGGATTGAAGTCGTAGACCACTTCGAACGGAGACTTGCCGGTGGTTGAGTGACATGTGCGATTGTAGGCGTACTCGGCGATGGAGAGGCAATCTTCCCATTCCTTGATGTTCTTCTTGATCAATACGCGAAGTAAGGTAGAAAGTGTCCGGTTCGTCACCTCCGTTTGTCCATCGATTTGAGGATGGTATGCCGAAGAGAAGAGAAGCTTGATTCCGAGCTTGGCGCATAGGGTCTTCCAAAAATAGCTCAAAAACTTGACGTCGTGCTTCGAGACAATGGTCTTGCGGATGCCATGTAGTCTCAAGATGTCCCTACAAAAGATATTGGCAATATGTGAAGCATCGTCTATCTTGTGACATGGAATGAAATGAGCCATCTTTGAAAAGCGGTCCACCACGACAAAAACGGAATCATGGCCATTTTTTGTTCGTGGTAAACCAAGCACAAAATCCATACTAATGTCTTCCCAAGGTTGGAAAGGTATAGGTAGAGGCATATAAAGACCATGGGATTGAGCTTTGGACTTAGCTTTGTGGCATGTTGAGCATCGGTTGGTGAAGCGTGCAACATCACGAAACATCTTGGGCCAAAAATAATTATTCGATAGCGTGGCATAGGTCTTGTCGCGGCTGAAATGACCCATAAGTCCTCCACCATGAGCCTCTTGCAAAAGCAACAAACGAAGAGAAGACTCGGGTATACAAAGTTTTTTAGCACGCATAAGGAAGCCATCTTTCATATAATAGTTCTCCCAACAAGTTTTCACTTGACATGTAGCATATGGTGTAGCAAAATAAACATCATGCTCATTGATACGTCTCCAACGTATCTACTTTTCCAAACTCTTTTGCCCTTGTTTTGGACTCTAATTTGCATGATTTGAATGGAACTAACCCGGACTGACGCTGTTTTCAGCAGAATTGCCTTGGTGTTATTTTTGTGCAGAAATAAAAGTTCTCGGATTGACCTGAAAATTTACGGAGAATATTTTTGGAATTAATAAAAAATACTGGCGAAAGAATCAACCGGAAAGGGGCCACCACCTGGCCACAAGCCAGGGGGTGCCCCCCTAGGGCGCGCCCTGCTGGCTTGTGGGCCCCCTGAAGCTCCTCCGACCTCAAATCCAACTCTATATATTCCTATTCGTGGAGAAAAAAAATGAGAGAGAAGAGTTCATCGCGTTTACGATACGGAGCCGCCGCCACCTCCTGTTCTTCCTCAGGAGGGCAGATCTGGAGTCTGATTTGGGCTCCGGAGAGGGGAAATCGACGCCGTCGTCATCACCAACCATCCTTCATCACCAATTTCATGATGCTCTCCGCCGTTCATGAGTAATTCCATCGTAGGCTTGCTAGACGGTGATGGGTTGGATGAGATTTACCATGTAATCGAGTTAGTTTTGTTAGGGTTTGATCCCTAGTATCCACTATGTTCTGAGATTGATGTTGCTATGACTTTGCTATGCTTAATGCTTGTCACTAGGGCCCGAGTGCCATGATTTCAGATCTGAACCTATTATGTTTTCATGAATATATATGTGTTCTTGATCCTATCTTGCAAGTTGTAGACACCTATTACGAGTTATGATCCGCATCCCCTAGGGTGATAATAACTGGGATTCTTTCCGGTGATTACCGTAGTTTGAGGAGTTCATGTATTCACTAAGTGCTAATGCTTTGGTCTGGTTCTCTATTAAAAGGAGGCCTTAATATCCCTTAGTTTCCATTAGGACCCCGCTGCCACGGGAGGGTAGGACAAAAGATGTCATGCAAGTTCTTTTCCATAAGCACGTATGACTATATATGGAATGCATGCCTACATTACATTGATGAATTGGAGCTAGTTCTGTATCACCCTATGTTATAACCATTGCATGATGAATACCATCCGACATAATTATCCATCACTGATCCATTGCCTACGAGCTTTTCACATATTGATCTTTGCTACGTTACTTTTCCGTTGCTACTGTTACAATCACTACAAAACTGCTACTGTCACTTTGCCATTGTTACCGTTACTTCCATACTGCTTTGCTACTGAATACTTTGCTGCAGATACTAAGTCTTTCAGTTGTGATTGAATTGACAACTCAGCTGCTAATACTCGAGAATATTCTTTGGCTCCCCTTGTGTCGAATCAATAAATTTGGGTTGAATACTCTACCCTCGAAAACTGTTGCGATCCCCTATACTTGTGGGTTATCAAGACCTTTTTCTGGCGCCGTTGCCGGGGAGCATAGCTCTATTCTCTGAGTCACTTGGAATTTATATCTATTGATCACTATGAAGAATTTGAAAGATGCTAAAACCAAGATCTATCCCTCAATTACGAGGAGAGGTAAGGAACTACCATCTAGCTCTGCACTTGATTCACCTTCTGTTATGAGTAAATTTGCGACACCACCACCTGCTATTGAATCTGATACGTCGCAAGTAATTGACGATGCTACTTCTGCTATGCATGATGCTTATGATGATACTTTGCTTGATACTACTGTGCCACTGGGTGAATTTCTTGATGAACAAATTGCTAGAGTCAATGCCGCAACTGATGATATTTCTGAATCTGATGAAATTATTGAAACTGAACACTATGAGACACCCGCTAGACCTAGCCTTCCTAGATATGAATTGCCTGATATACCTAAGGGTTATGTTATGGAAGGAGAGGTAGCTAGGGACTTTCTTGCTTGTAAGGATAGAGATGATCTTAAGAAATTACTATGCAAGTGGAAAGAAAAATCTTTGAATGCTAGAATGCAATATGATCCCCAGTTTGCTACTTCACCTATCTTTGTTACTGATAAGGATTATGAATTCTCTGTCGATCCTGAGTTAATTACTTTGGTAGAATCTGATCCTTTCCATGGTTATGAATCTGAAACTGTTGTGGCACATCTTACTAAATTGAATGATATAGCCACCCTATTCACTCATGAGGAAAAAATTCGTTATTACTATATTCTTAAGTTGTTTCCTTTCTCATTAAAGGGTGATGCTAAGATATGGTTTAATTCTCTTGCTCCTGGTTGTGTGCGTAGTCCTCAGGATATGATATATTACTTCTCTGAAAAATATTTTCCTGCCCATAAGAAACAAGCTGCCTTGCAGGAAATATTTAACTTTGTGCAAATTGAAGAAGAGAGTCTCCCACAAGCTTGGGGGGGGGGGCTTCTCCAATTACTTGATGCTTTGCCTGATCACCCTCTCAAGAAAAATGAAATACTTGATATCTTTTATAATGGACTAACCGATGCTTCTAGGGACCACCTAGATAGTTGTGCTGGTTGTGTTTTCAGGGAATGAATTGTTGAACAAGCTGAACTACTATTGAATAATATATTGAGCAATGATAATGATTGGACTATTCCCGAGCTACCTCCAAAGCCAACTCCGAAGAAAAGAGGTATTCTATTTCTCAGTCCCGAAGATATGCAAGAGGCAAAGAAATCTATGAAATAAAAAGGTATTAAAGTTGAAGATGTTAAGAATCTACCACCTATCGAAGAAATACATGGTCTTGATAACCCGACACAGGTAGTAGAGGTAAATTCTCTCCGTAGATTTGATGAAGGTGATATTCATTATAATAAGTCTGCTAGCCAATGCTTGGATGAGTTTGATAACTTTATTGTTAAGCAAGAAAATTTCAATGCTTATGTTAGTAGACAATTGAAACATAATGCTTACATGCTTGATCGCCTGGGTGATTATATGAGTAGAACTATTAATGATCTTAAGCTTATTAGTAAACATGCTTCCGTGGTAACTACTCAAGTAGAACAAGTACTTAAAGCACAGAATGATTTGCTTAATGAGATGATTGGTAAAAACAATGATCATTCTGTTAGAGTTGTGACTAGAGGTGGTAGAATGACTCAGGAACCTTTGTATCCCGAGGGCTATCCTAAGAGAATTGAGCAAGATTCTCAGAGAGTTAATACTGATGCACCTAGTCATTCTAATAAAAGGAAAAAGAGTGACGATAGGGCTTTGCATGCTGCTAGTGAACCCGTTATAGATTCACATGAAAACCCAAACGATATTTCTATTTCTGATGCTGAGACACAATCTGGTAATGAGCATGAGCCTAGTGACAATATTAATGATGATGTTCATGATGATGCTCAACCTAGTATTGATAATGATGTGGAGATTGAACGTGCTGTTGATCTTGATAACCCACAACCTAAGAACAAAAGATATGATAAAAGAGACTTTGTTGCTAGGAAGCATGGTAAAGAAAGAGAACCATGGGTTCAGAAACCGATGCCCTTTCCTCCTAAACCATCCAAGAAGAAGGATGCTGAGGATTTTGAGTGCTTTGTTGAAATGCTTAGACCTGTCTTTTTGCGTATGCGCTTGACTGATATTCTGAAAATGTCTCCTTATGCTAAGTATATGAAAGATATTGTGAGAAATAAAAGAAAGATCCCTGAAGCTGAGATTTCCACCATGCTTGCTAATTATACTTTTAAAGGTGGAATACCAAAGAAACTAGGAGATCCCGGAGTACCTACTATACCATGCTCTACTAAAGGAAATTATGTTAAAACTGCTTTATGTGACCTTGGAGCTGGTGCTAGTGCTATGCATTTCTCTTTGTATCGTAGACTTGATTTGAATAAGTTGACACCTACTGAAATCTCTTTGCAAATGGCTGATAAATCAAGTGCTTTACCCATCGGTATTTGCGAGGATGTGCCTGTCGTAGTTGCAAATGTTACTATCCTAACGGACTTTGTTATTCTTGATATTCCCGAGGACGACAGTATGTCGATCATCCTTGGTAGACCCTTTTTAAATACTGCAGGGGTTGTTATTGATTGCAACAAGGGCAATGTCACTTTTCATGTTAATGGTAATGAACATACGGTACACTCTCCGAAGAAACAACCTCAAGTTCATAGTATCAACTCCATTGAAAAAATTTCAACGATTATTATTGGAGACTTTGAATTCCCTCTTCCTACTGCCAAAAAGAAATATGATATACTTATTGTTGGGGACATGCATATCCCCATTGAGGTAACCTAGTGTTATTCAAAAAATTCTCCGGTTCCGTGTCATTAGAAAAAAGTTTGTCAATAAGACTTGATCAACCTTATTGATGGATTCTTTTTGATGAGCATGAGATGGATGAATCTAGAAAGCACAACCTTCTGTACCCAACTTTTATTTTCTGCTCTTTAGTTTCAATTTAGTAAAAATGCTATTATTACTCTGTTTTCTGATTTATCCGTGCAATAGAAAAATGACCTGAAAATAAAAGTTCTCAGAATCCCCTGAAAATTTAGTATGATTTTTTCTGGAATATTTAAGAATTTTTGGCACTGAGCACACATCAGGGGGCTGCACCAGTGGGCCACAAGCCTGCAGGGCGCGCCCACCCCCCTAGGCGCGCCCCCCTGGCTTGTGGGTCCCACGTGGGGTCCCCTCACTTATTCCAGCACCCATCCACTTCGTCTTCCTCCAGAAAAAATCCCACCATTGCTCACACCCGTGTTCTAGCTCATCTTGATGCTATTTTCGATCTCCTTGCTCAAAGCTCCATTTGCAAAACTGTTTTAGGGGATTGTTCACCGGTATGTGACTCCTCCAATGGTCCAATTAGTTTTTGTTCTAGTGCTTTATATATTGCAAATTTTTGCTGCTGTGGTGACCTTGTTCTTGAGCTTGCATGTCAAATGTATATGGTCCCAAGTAGTTTTGATGCATGATATGACCTCTAGGCACTTGTGGGAGTAGTTGCTATAAGTTTTGTTGAGTTTTGTTCACTTTTATTTGGAGTCACTAAAAATTTCAGAATTATTCTTCAGAGAAAGAGATGATGAGGAGATTGTTAAGAGGCTCTTCAAGCCGGGGTTTTAAAGAAAATGAAAATGAGAAGCCTAGATACAATATTCCTCGCACCGCGGAGGTTCGACCATGTGAATGGCCGAATGAGGCATTCTTGAGGGCGGCCGGAATTTATGAAGATTTCTATTATCTAGCAGAAAATGCAGGCATCATCGACTTCCTCAACGATAAGTGTGACCAGTACCACCTACTTACAAATACTTTCGTGCAAAATTTTCACTTTTATCCTAGGAAGAATCCTCCCATGGTAGAATTTTACTTATATGATGTGCCTACGGAAATGTCACTTTACGATTTTTGCAAAGTTTGCAAAATACCTTATGAGGGCAGTGCCAGTGAACCACGTCCTAGAGACATGGAGGACTTTATTGCCGCAATCACTGTAGGGGAAGAGAGAGGGGTGTCAAAGGCAAGAGCGGCTAGTGTACATTTTCCTGTTTTGCGCTACTATTCATTACTTGCGGGGAGATGTTTAGTTGGTCACGGCGAGAGTGGAAGCCTTAGTGCTCCCGACCTCGCCATTCTACGCCATGCTTTACTTGCTGATAGAACTTTTAGTCTGGGCGCAATAGTGGCCCAACGGTTGAACGTAAACCATTCGAAGGGCCCCATATTCGGAGGTATCTATGCATCTCGTTTAGCTAAACACTTTAAGATGCCTATTAGGCTTGACGAGGAACAGGAAATGCTGCTTCCTACAAGATATTTAGATTATGATAGTATGGTAGCACATGATTTTATTAGGAAAGATAATGATAAGAGGCTGCTTTACAACTTAGTATTTAGTCAGGGTACTTGTGAGATTATTGCTTTGCATGCTTCTTCTTTGTTCGATATCCATTCAGGCAGGTACACTATTATGCCCGATGACATTTATAGATATTGGGGTCTGTCGCAATCCCCAGCACCTGAGCCTGCACCAGCCCTTGATCCTTATCAGACTCCAGTTTTTCAGTGGGAGCCACAGGAGCTCGTCAACCAGTGGGACCCTCATTATCCTCCGGAGTATCCAGGAGAGGGTTATTTCCAGCCATGGCCCTAGACGAACTTAGGCCGAAAGCCTAGGCTTGGGGGAGTACGTATTTCTCACCGACATTACATTCATGTTCACACATTCATTCCAGTTGTCGGTGTTCATACTTTTTCATTGTACCATCCATGGTAGTTTATTTCTTCTTTTTGCTTTCTTCTTGTGTGTTTAATTAACCTTGAGAAAATAAAAAAAATAGTTCTAGCTTTACCTTCTAGTTTTTTTAGTTGAAGTATTAAAAGAAAACCCAAAAAGATTTCTCGTTCTTCTTTTGCTTGTTGGGAGCTTTCCCGTGTAAATAGTTTTCTTTTCTTCTTTGGGTCGCTAGGAGAAGACCACGATGACATGTTGAGTGGCTCTCATATGCATAATTGTTTATCTATCAGAGAGCCCATATTACCTTGCCTTCTCCTTCGAGTTATTTTTTGCAGATTCCAGCTTAGTCCAATGCACGTGCACTCTTATTATTATTCACATCGTTCGGTCGTGCAAGTGAAAGGCAATAATGACGATATATGATGAAGTGACTGAGATGGAGAAAAGCTGGTATGAACTCGACCTATTTTGTTTTTGTAAATATGATTAGCTCATCGTTCTGGATTCAGCTCGTTATGGATTGAACATGTTTGCAATGACAATTAGAGATTATAGTTACTCATGCCATGCTTAATTAGCTAAGAGTGTACAATGGTTTGTCTTGAGTGTCAACATGCATTTTAAAATGGTTGTGATGTAGTATGATAGGATGGTATCCTCCTATGAATGATTCAAGTGGCTTGACTTGGCACATGTTCACGCATGTAGTTGAAACAAAATCAACATAGCCTCCACGATGTTTATATTCATGGTGATTTATATCCTATTCATGCTTGAATTCAATGTTAGTTAATCTCAATGCATGTTTATGACTGTTGTCGCTCTCTAGTTGGTCGCTTCCCAGTCTTTTGCTAGCCTTCACATGTACTAAGCGGGAATACTGCTTGTGCATCCATTTCCATAAACCCAAAGTTGTTCCGTATGAGTCCACCATACCTACCTATATGCGGTATTTACCTGCCATTCCAAGTAAATTTGCATGTGCCATTCTCTAAACCTTCAAATAATACCCTGTTTTGTATGCCCGAATCGCTCATGTAGTGACTGGGGGCTGTCAGTATTTTCCATGCTAGGTGGGTTATTCTCACGATATGTGTTTATTCACTATCATTCACGAGAAAGTGGCTGGTATTCGGGATGCCCAGTTCCATGCTCAAAAATCAAATCAAAGTATAATGAAACAAAACTCCCCCAGGATTGTTGTTTGTATGGACGGTACCCGTGGATTCGGCCCGCCGTGGAGTGTGATCGATTGGTGGAGGGGGAGTAAAAACTTTACTATTCTGTTTGGGAACCGCCTATAATGTATCTAGCATGGAAGATATTGAGATCTCTTAGTTGTTATGTTGACATTGAAAGCATACCTCCCAAAATTATGATTCATCCCTGTTTTAAAAAGCTCGAGCTCTGGCACCTCTACAAATCAATGCTTCCCTCTGTGAAGGGCCTATCTATTTTA
This sequence comes from Elymus sibiricus, assembly GCA_039707655.1. Taxonomy (NCBI): domain Eukaryota; kingdom Viridiplantae; phylum Streptophyta; class Magnoliopsida; order Poales; family Poaceae; genus Elymus; species Elymus sibiricus. The sequence continues at coordinate 364,417,264 of CM077665.1, forward strand.
TTTGCTGTTGAGTCATCCTCTTCTTATAAAGAGCACCAGTTAGAGAGCACCTCCGTCATTTGTATGCTTTGTTATTAATTGATATTGAGTATGAGTGTGACTGGATCTCTTTTACCATGAATTACAATGTCTAGTCAGTCCTTGTTCTTCAGAGGTGCTCTGCATTTATGTTTTGCGGTCTCAGAAAGGGCTAGCGAGATACCATTATATCATATTGTATCATGATTGTTTTGATAAAATTGTTGTCATCCGAGACTTATTATTATTGCTCGCTAGTTGATTATGCCATTGATATGAGTAAATGTGAGACCTAAATGTTACTGTGAATGTGGTTAGTCTATAATCCTTGCTGAAAATCTGAACATCAATTAGACATATTTACAAAAGCAAGATCAAACAGAGTTTGTAAAAGTTTTTCTTTATCACTTTCAGTTTATCAACTGAATTGCTTGAGGACAAGCAAAGGTTTAAGCTTGGGGGAGTTGATACGTCTCCAACGTATCTACTTTTCCAAACTCTTTTTCCCTTGTTTTGGACTCTAATTTGCATGATTTGAATGGAACTAACCCGGACTGACGCTGTTTTTAGCAGAATTGCCTTGGTGTTATTTTTGTGCAGAAATAAAAGTTCTCGGATTGACCTGAAAATTTACGGAGAATATTTTTGGAATTAATAAAAAATACTGGCGAAAGAATCAACCGGAGAGGGGCCACCACCTGGCCACAAGCCAGGGGGCACCCCCCCTAGGGTGCGCCCTGCTGGCTTGTGGGCCCCCTGAAGCTCCTCCGACCTCAAATCCAACTCTATATATTCCTATTCGTGGAGAAAAAAATGAGAGAGAAGAGTTCATCGCGTTTTACGATACGGAGCCGCCGCCACCTCCTGTTCTTCCTCGGGAGGGCAGATCTGTAGTCTGATTTGGGCTTCGGAGAGGTGAAATCGACGTCGTCGTCATCACCAATTTCATGATGCTCTCCGCCGTTCATGAGTAATTCCATCATAGGCTTGCTGGACGGTGATGGGTTGGATGAGATTTACCATGTAATCGAGTTAGTTTTGTTAGGGTTTGATCCCTAGTATCCACTATGTTCTGAGATTGATGTTGCTATGACTTTGCTATGCTTAATGCTTGTCACTAGGGCCCGAGTGCCATGATTTCAGATCTGAACCTATTATGTTTTCATGAATATATATGTGTTCTTGATCCTATCTTGCAAGTTGTAGACACCTATTACGAGTTATGATCCGCATCCCCTAGGGTGACAATAACTGGGATTCTTTCGGGTGATTACCGTAGTTTGAGGAGTTCATGTATTCACTAAGTGCTAATGCTTTGGTCCGGTTCTCTATTAAAAGGAGACCTTAATATCCCTTAGTTTCCATTAGGACCCCGCTGCCACGGGAGGGTAGGACAAAAGATGTCAGCAAGTTCTTTTCCATAAGCACGTATGACTATATATAGAATACATGCCTACATTACATTGATGAATTGGAGCTAGTTCTGTATCACCCTATGTTATAACCGTTGCATGATGAATGCCATCCGACATAATTATCCATCACTGATCCATTGCCTACGAGCTTTTCACATATTGATCTTTGCTAAGTTACTTTTCCGTTGCTACTGTTACAATCACTACAAAACTGCTACTGTCATTTTGCCATTGTTACCGTTACTTCCATACTGCTTTGCTACTGAATACTTTGCTGCAGATACTAAGTCTTTCAGGTGTGGTTGAATTGACAACTCAGGTGCTAATACTCGAGAATATTCTTTGGCTCCCCTTGTGTCAAATCAATAAATTTGGGTTGAATACTCTACCCTCGAAAACTGTTGCGATCCCCTATACTTGTGGGTTATCACTCATACAAGTCTTTGATATGCTCAAAACCAATAACATTTAATTCGAGTTGAGTAACTAGCATGCATTTGCGGGAAAGAGCATCCGCCACAACGTTTTCCTTGCCCTAAATGTATTTGATGACATAAGGGAAGGACTCAATAAATTCACTTCATTTAGCATGCTGTTTGTTCAACTTGGTTTGACCTTTTAAGTACTTAAGCGTTTCATGGTCGGTATGGATAACAAACTCATGAGGTCGCAAATACTGTTCCCACACATGCAAAACTCTCACCAAAGCATACAATTCTTTGTCATAGATGGGGTAGTTAAGTTGAGCGTTGGATAGTTTCTCGCTAAAGTACGCGATAGGACGCTTCTCTTGCATAAGCACACCACATATCCCATTACCACTAGCATCACAATGCACTTCAAATGTTTTATCAAAGTTGGGCAAAGCAAGCAAAGGTGCATGAGTGAGCAAATTTTTAAGTTCATGGAAAGCGGTGTCTTGGGAAGGACCCCATATGAATGGTGCATTCTTCTTGCTCAAAGCATGAAGAGGTGATGCAATGGTGCTAAAGTCTTTGACAAAACGTCGATAGAAACCGGCTAGTCCTAGGAAACTACGCACTTGTTGCAAATTCGTTGGAGTGGGCCAAGTTTTAATAGAATCAATCTTAGTTTCATCTACATGAACGCCTTTAGAAGATACCACAAAACCTAAGAAAACAACCTTCTCAACACCAAATGTGCATTTCTCCATGTTTGCATAGAGTTGTTCCTTTCTAAGGATTTGCAAAACATCACGAACATGTGTAGCATGCTCCTCAAGAGACTTGCTAAAGACAAGAATATCATCAAAATAGACCACAACACAATATCCTATGAGGGGTCGCAAAACATAGTGCATAACACGCATGAAAGTACCTGGTGCTTCGCATAAGCCCATGGGCATAACCAACCATTCATAGAGACCAAATTTAGTCTTGAATGTGGTTTTCCACTCGTCACCCTCTTGTATGCGAATTTGGTAGTAACCACTTTTTAAGTCAATCTTAGAAAATATAGTAGCACCACTAAGTTCATCTAGCATGTCATCTAAACGAGGAATGGGATGACGGTAGCGAATGGTGATAGCATTGATAGGACGGCAATCGGAACACATGCGCATACTACCATCTTGCTTAGGCACTAGTATCACCGGAACCGCACAAGGACTCAAACTCTCACGTACATGCCCTTTATCTAGGAGTTTTTGGACTTGCCTTTGTATTTCCTTTGTTTCTTCGGGGTTGATGCGGTAGGGAGCCTTGTTAGGAAGCGATGCTCCGGGGATGAGGTCGATGCGGTGTTCGATCCCTCATTTTGGTGGTAGTCCCGGAGGTAGCTCATCAGGGAAAACATCCTTGAATTCCTACAACAATTTAGATAACACAAGAGGAAGATGTTGTGAAGGGTTAGTCCGAACGACGTCATTTTTGCACACAAGTACATAGTGAAGAACGGTCGATGGGCTCTCACTCACATCCCTCAAATCTCTTTTGGTGGCTAAAATAACTATATCTCTCATGTCCCTCATCGTGGAGTCGCTCATTTTTGGCTTGTGGCACTCACTCTCTTTGAGGTGGATCACTCTCTCACTTTTATCTCCACGATGGGATGAAACTTGTTTGTCGGCAATGACTTGACTTGGAGTCATTGGGCGAAGGACATATTGCTTGCCCTTCATCTTGAAACTATATTGATTTGTCCGGCCATTGTGTGTGACACCAGGGTCGAATTGCCAAGGTCTACCAAGTAGGAGGTGGCAAACGGACATGGGAACCACATCACACTCCAAAGTGTCTTCACAAGCGCCTATTTTGAAGGAAACTTCCATGGTATGATCAACTTGGAGGGTTCCGGAGTCACTTAACCATTGGACCTTGTAGGGGCGAGGGTGCTTTTTCTTGACCAATTGTAGCTTGTTACAAAGGTCCTCGCTTGCCAAGTTGTGGCAACTCCCGCCGTCTATGATGACCTTGACGGATTTTCCTTGGATGCCCGCCTTGGTGTGGAAGATATGGCAACGTTGGTCCTCATCTTCTTGTTGTTGGAGCGTCAAAACTTTAGAGACAACGAGAGCGGGGCTCGAATCGTTGTCGCAAAAGATTTGCGAATCTTCATCTTCATTTACTTGGCAGTGTATGGCCACTTGCTCCAAAGCTTGCATCTCGTCGTCACTCATAGAGTCATAGGTGCTGTCGTCGAGGAGGATCATGTTGCGTTTGGTTGGGCATTCGAAGGTCTTGTGACCTCGCCCTTGGCACGTGAAACACTTGATGGAGCTTGTTTTGGCGGTAGCATCCGGTGTTGGGGTAGAGGATGAAGCTCTCGGCTTGTAAGTGCCTGAGGTTGGTCGGCTTGACGAAGTCGTCTTGTCCTTGTAGCTTGACTTGTCGCCGGTAGGTGTTGTAGATTTCGTAGTTGAAGGTGTCGTTGTCGTAGTAGCTTGAGTACTTGAGCCGTAGGTCTTGGAGGAGAACTTGGAGTACTTGTAGTCATCTTGCACTTGTTGTTCCACCTTGGTCGCTTGATGCACAAGTTCGAGAAGGTTGGAGTATGGTTGGAAGTCTGCAATTTTCTTGACTTGGTAGTTGAGGCCATTCAAGAAGCGTGCCATTGTTTGCTCGTCATCTTCCTTGACATTGGCTCGGATCATAGCAAGCTCCATCTCTTGATAGTACTCTTCTACCGACTTGGTGCCTTGCTTGAGTTGTTGGAGCTTCTTGAATATATCCTGGTTGTAGTGTGTAGGCACAAAATGGGCTCGCATGAGGTCCTTCATTTGGGCCCAAGTGTTGATAGGAGGTTCGCCTCTTTCTCTTCTCCGCTCAATCACTTGTTCCCACCAAATTACGACGTAGTCTTGGAACTCGAGTGAAGCCATGGCGATCTTCTTCTCTTCATCATAGTTGTGTAGGCGAAAGATCTTGTCAACCTTGAGGGCCCATGACAAGTAGTCTTCGGGATCATTGCTTCCGGAAAACTTTGGCATTGTGAACTTGAGCTTGCCGAAGCGTTGTTCATCATTGTGGTTGGGATGTCGAAGTCCTTGTCTTGGAGGTGGATCCGCATTGTCATTGTCTTGTGCGTGTCGATGTTGATCTTGTCCTTGTTCGTCTTCATGATCGGGTTCAATGCGGTGATCTTGAGGATGGCGACAAGGTGGACGCACTCGGTTGCGCCTTTCTTGGTGCTCCTCTTGGCGATGAGCTTCTTCTTGTCGTTGTCGATGAAGTTCTTCTTGTTGTGCTTGACGAAGCGCTTCTTGCTCGCGATGAGCTTGGCGGTTGCGCTCCTCGAAGGCACGAGTAGCTTCTTGTAAAGCGCGATGTGCTTCAAGCGCTCGTTCATGGCGGCGATGTTGTTCTTCTTCTCGGTGTCGTTGTTCTTGGTTTGGGCGTTGTTCTTGCTCCAACGCATCTTGATCTTGTTGACGACGACGTTCTCGAGCGCGGACGCGATCTTGCAATCCATTGCCATGAAATGGAATGTCTTGACGGTGAGGACCTTGTGGAGAACTTGGGCCGGAGTGTTCGTCACGATGGTGATGACGTGCTTGTGGACTTGCGTCGGAAGAGTGCGTCGATGAGTTGCAACTTGTGTGACGACTCCTTGTCGATGTAGATGTGGAAGGTGCGCGAGTGACCATCAAGGACCGGAGCTCCTCCATTTTGCTTGAGAGCTTGGTGTCGAGGTATTCCCTTGTGTGCAATTCAGATTCACGCAAGTTGGAGGCGAGGTAGTCGATGCGGTCATTCAAGACATCTTGAGCTTGAGTAATTGCCTTTTGTGCGCCGAAGAAGTGCAACTTGGTGACGTGGTTGTTCACGTCGTCTTCATTCTCCTCGAAGGCCGGGTTTGACATGATGTTCCTATCCATAGCACTCAACAAGATATAAGTGGAAGAGTGAGAAGACAATACCAATTACCGTTCCAAAAGTTGAAAGTGGATCAAGATCACTCAATGTGCAAGTATGAAAATAGTAGAATTGGTACCGAAGATCGTCCTTCTCACACCTACACAAATAAGGCTTATAGAGTAGCTTGGTTAGGATAGTGGCACAAATTTCAAGCAACTCGAAAGATAAGATTCAATAATGTTGAAAGAGATTCGTAGAATTCGCAAATGAGACAATGTAGATCAATAGCAATGGGTATACACGGAAACACACGCATGGAGGAAAATTGGGGTCATGCAACCAAGGATGAGCCAAAATGTGGAATCCATGGAAAATGCTCTTGTTGCACAACACTAGAGAGACGGTAGCACGATTGCTCCAATGGGCATGATACGCACTTGTGCACACCCTAAAATGAACCAAAAGTGTCGTCTTCCTATGCCCGACTTGCTATGTGTGTATGCGGCACGTGTCACTCGCTCAAGTGATCCAAGATGATCAAGTATGCTATGCGAATCTTGTGATGCTATTGCTCTTTTGATCTTTTGCTCTTGCTTAAAAGCTTTGCTTCTCTTTTCTTTTGCAATGATGTTTAGTATGGTCACAATGCGGGACATGCACACCGAGATAGCAATTATGTATGCGGGTACTATGTTGTAACACAAAAGATGATACTAAGATATATGCACGCAAATGAAGCTATGCGGAGTATGTATCACTAAAGTGCATAAGTAGTGTAGCCCGGCAAAACTCAAAGGCTAGTCTCGATAGGCAGGTATCGCAAATAGGCTCGAGGTAACAATGCAATGGCAAGGGTATATAGCGGGAGAGAGAGTTGTCGCGGTTACCGTCCTTGCTTACTGCGTGGTTTGAACGAAGAGGTGGTTGCGACGATCCGGGGCGATAATGAGTGGCGATGTCGATGAAGAACCACTCCTAATTAGCCGAAACACCTTAGGAAGTGGCGAGGCTCGCTGGTCAAAATCTCAAATGCAAAGGGTTGCGGAAGAAATGGCGGAGGAAGAAAAAATTTCGGGGGAAAAATTCAGTTTCATCAGAGTTGCTCGGACGTCCGGACCGAGTCGGTCGTCCGGCGGCTGTCGGTCGTCCGGAACCTGCGGGTTCCACGGGATGAACACGAACCAAAGAAAAATTCTGGGCAAAAATTGCGGCGATTTTGCGGATGGAATTGATGGTGAAGATGGGGAAAAGGTAGATCCACTTGTTCACAACGAAATCCACGGATCAAAATCAACAAAATCTCCTCAAATCCAACGGATCCAAGAAATTTGGGTATGGCTATTTTTGTGGGGATTTTTGAAATTAGGTGAAAACAAAAAAAATTGGCTAGAAAACGGTGGGGGAGAATCCAAATTCGTGAGAAACCTTGGCTCTTGATACCAATATGATACGGGGCACGCCCGTGTGCGTCGATCTTTAACGAATTGGAGGTGGATTTGTGGTTGAACACGAAGAACACGAAGAACACGAGGGGGAAATCACAAGAGGAAAACACTCAAGGACAAACTCCGATTACACATCCACTAGAATCACACGAGTACATGAGTATCACGGTCCACGAACAACAAAAGGATACAAGTAACGGTAGTCTTCTCGCTCCGGAGGAGGATGATGCGGAGCATCCCACCATCATCCCCATGGAGACTACTCCATCATGCCGACCACCAAGTGGCCCATGATGAGAGCCCGTGCACGTGCCTTTACAAACGAGGTGACATCTCTCCTATATGATTTCTCCTTTGATGTCCTCGGAACTTTGATGCTACCTCAAGCAGAGACTCTTTGCATGATCAGGTACGATGGAGATGGCCTAGAGGATGCTCGGAGGGAGGTACAAGCTCCCATGGGAATGGACACGGAGAAGGACAGACAAGAGCAACAAGGGAGGGCAAGTCCACCCTCCAGGCCCCGGACATCCGGCCATGGCCCCGGACATCTGGCCCCTGGAGACTCCACCAGCGCCAAGACCAGGCTCCAGGCGCCGGACATCCGGCCCGCAGCCCCGAACATCCGGCGACCCATCCCCAGCGCCCGGACATCTGGCTCACAGCCCCGAAAATCTGGCCCCTACGCAACAGAACCGAACGAAATGCGGCGCCTCCAGCCCGGACATCCGGCGACTCCCGAAGCCCCGGACATCCGGCCTCCGCCCCAGACATCCGGCGTGGGGCACCCGCGTCCACGGCTCTCTGATCAGCACCAGGCCAGACATCCGGCCCGTGCCCCGGACATCCGGCGGCTCCCGAAGCCCCGGACATCCGGCCCCTGGCCGGACATCCGACGCCTGCCTGCGCGCATGGAAGGGCCCGAGGCCCATGTATCTCCCTCTCTCTCGCCCCTTTTCCACTAGCACTATATAAAGGACCCCTCTCCCTCTTTCTAGGGTTAGCTTAGGTTTAGCGAATACATTTGTTGAGCCTAGCTCCATTATCTCCCTTCCCTCGTGGAGTGATTCCCCTCTACGTGAGAAGATCCGGAGTGATGCCAAGGCCCCTCTAAGGGAAGATCCCCTCGGGATTCAAGACCTCCTCCTCCGGAATGAGGAGACTACCGTTACGTGTATCCTTTGGTTGTTTGTGGACCGTGATTCTCATGTACTCGGGTGATTCTAGTGGATGTGTGATCGTGGATCCTTCTTGAGTGTTTTCCTCTTGTGATTTCCCCCTCGTGTTCTTTGTGTTCTTCGTGTTCACTCACAAATCCATCTCCAATTCGTGAAAGATCGACGCACACGGGCGTGCCCCATATCATATTGGTATCAAGAGCCAAGGTTTCTCACGAATTTGGAGTCTCCCCCACCGTTTTCTAGCCAATTTTGTTTTCTTTTGACCTAATTTCGAAAATCTCCACAAAAATAGCCCTACCAAATTTCTTCGATTCATTTGATTTGGATCCATGGATTTCGTTGTGGACAGGTAGATCTAGCTTTTCCCCTCCATCCTCATCATTTTCCACCGTCAAATCGCACTAATTTTGCCGAAATTTTTTCGTGTTCTTCCTCTAGTTCTTAGGGATCCTGAGATTGGATCCGGATTCGGGAGGCCCGGACATCCAGCCCGTACCCCCAGACACCCGGCCCGCCGGACATCCGGCCCAGGCAGCCCGGACATCCGGCCCCTGGAGAACAGCAAAGCTGTTTTGCCTCCAGTTTCGATAGATTTTGTTCTTTTCCGCCATTTCTTCTGCAACCCTCCGCCATTTCTTTCGCAACCCATTTGCACTTGAGATTTTGAGTCGCGAGCTTTGCCACTTCCTAAGGTGTTTCGGCTAATTAGGAGTGGTTCTTCTTCGACATCGCCGCTCATCATCGCCCCGGATCATCGCCGACCAACTCTTCGTTGAAACCTAACCGTAAGCAAGGACGGTAACCGCGACGACACTCTTGTCTATACCCTTGCCATTGCATTATTACCTCGAGCCTCTTTGCGTTATGTGACGCCCCCGACTTAATCGTGCACTAATCATACACGCAAACGTGCACGATCAAGCACAGGGACTAACGGGAAGATATCACAACACAACTCTAAACTCAAATAATAAGCATGAATCATCATATTACAAGCCAGGGGTCACGAGGACCCGAATACATAAGTCATACACACAAATGATATCTGAGTACAGACCTAGTTAGTCAAGTTTTGCCTTAAGAAGGCTAGCACAAACAACGATACAGATCGAAAAGGCGAAGGCCTCCTGCCTAGGGCCTCCTAACTACTCCTGGTCGGCTGGATCAACCCAGTAGTAAGTGCCGTCGGGAACCTCCTGGTAGTAAGCTTCGGCAGTGTCGTCTGGCTCCTGGGCTCCGTCGTCTGATGTATCATCATATAGGTATGGGGGAAAAGAATAGCAGAGCAACCGTGAGTACTCATCCAAAGTACTCGCAAGACTGACATCAGAACTATGCTAAATATGCATTGGTATCAAATGAAAAGGCTGTATCTGTGGACTATATAGCAGAAATGCCAGAAGAGAGAAAGGCCTAGCCTATTGAAGACTAGCATCTTCAAGTAGTCTTGCAGCATCAGAAGAGAGTAGATAATAGTAGCATACATGTGGATATACAACAGCAATGTCCTGAGATCCTTTCTCGACTCCCTGCGAGAAAGCGGTCCCGAGAGCATTATTAACAGTTTAATATGAATCATCATCAATTTGTAGTTGTCATAGATCCGGGCACAACTCCGAGCGTCCTGTTACCGTGGACACGGCTATTCGAATAGATAACTTCCCTGCAGGGGTGCACTACTGTTACCCAACACGCTCGATTAACTCCGGCCGGACACACTGGCTGGGTAATGCCCGGCCTCGGCTGATCGACACATCGCAGCCCGACCTAGAGCTCAGCAGAGAGGTCAACACGCCGGTCTAAATCCTAAGCACAAAGGGGTCTTGGGCCATCGCCCTTTGCACTCCTGCACGTTGCGAGGGTAGCCGGGGCCCAGGCGCGACACTGAATACACCAGTGACGTAACCAGCCCACCCCAACCAGCCCGCATCTCTGAGCTGTGACGTCTGAAGAGCTTTCGGCTGATACTACGGTGTAGAGGGCCCCATTAAACCATTATCCCATGTGGTGGTAGTGCGAAATGGGCACGACGACCCACTCAGATCAAATACCCAGTTCCGTTAGGCGTAATTAGTATCGCGCGGGTGCTCTTGGAACTGACCCGTCTTTAATGATATGCGCTCGCGGGCACCCTTGGGGCCAGCCCGACTTTACATTTCCCCGCGGGTACCTCTCGAGGTGGACCCGCCTGTAACAAAGGTCAAAGTAACCGTGTGTCCAAGTAACGAGGAGGAATCCGAGGAATCACCCTCGATGGATTTCCACTCGAGGAGTTGCGCGACGGTAGCCAAACGGAGGTGATGAAAGAGGAATCACCCTCGGTAACACACATCCGGGAAGCTATTCTACAGAGGTACCATCGAAAGTGAGCTAAGAGGTATCACCCTCGGCACTCGATGCCAGCTCTGCAGTGTCGAGCAATTTAGGGGGTGTGCGGTGATGTGCTGCTCTCAGCCCGTCGAACATTTGATCGGGGCGCAGATGCTAAAGCGGAGCAACTACAGCAAGGGAGAGGGGCCACAGATGGTTTTCCATCCAACCTATACTAAGCAGTTTGGATAATAAGGCATGTATCAACAGCAGTTACAAGGACAGGCTATGCATCAGATTAGGATAAATCAAAATGCAGCAATTTCTAATGCAAGCAGGAGGGAGAAGGAATGGATGATATAGGCATGCGTCAAGGTGGTTTGCTTGCCTGGAAGCTCTGCTGAGAGAGGCTGATCGTCAGACGGCTGCTCGTCGGGGGTGTAGTCGAACTCTGTTGGGACGGCGTCGGTCTCGGCGTCTATCGAGAGAGAAGGAGGGGGAAGAAACAATAAATTTCACGGCAAAATGCAATCACTATGCATGACAAGCCTAAAATGATATGCAGATGTGTTTATTGCCTAACTAAATGATTTAGTTAATTTAGGAATTTATCTGGATTTATCTAATTAAAGTTGTGCACTATTCATTTATCGAAAACAGTCAAAATGTTCCATGTTCAGCTAGCTAGAAGTGTTGGACAGATGTTTTGATTACATATTTAGAATCTTCATATTTTTCTGATCATTTTGCATATATAAATTATTTTCATCTGACTTACGGTTTAAAAGATATGATTTTCTAAAGTTTTATTAATTTTCTGGAATTATTTTAAATATTTAATTCAACATTATCCGAAACAGTGTGGGGATGACGTCAGCATGACGCAATGCTGACATCAGCGGTCAACAGAGACGCTGACCAGTCAATCTGACGGGTGGGTCCCACATGTCAGTGACCCAGGGGCTAATTAACTAACTAACAGACTAATTAACCAGGTGGGGCCTACCGGTCAGTGGCACATTAGCATTTAATTATCTAATTAACTTAATTAACAATTTAATTAATCATTTAGTTAATATTAAAAACGTTTAAACCGACCGGGCCCCACATGTCAGTGGGCCAGAGCGCCCAGTCAGCAGCGCTGACTGGTCAACTGGGCCCACGGCCCCACCAGTCAGCGTCACTGGAGGTGGGCCAGGGCGCCCACGTCGGACGGCGGCCGGCGACTTGCCGGAATCTCGCCGGCGAGCGCGTTCGCGGCGGCGCGGCCACGGGAGGTGATCGGAATTCGCGTAGGGGGCCTCATTCGACGCGCGACTGGTCGCATTCGAACGGCAGGACGACGCCGCGTCGAATGGCGGCGGTCTCGCGGGCTGAAACGACCGGAGACGAGCGCTAGGAGCTCGCCGGCGGCGAGGTGCTCGGGCGGTGGTGGCTAACGGTGATGCGGGGCGCTAACGAGCGAGCAAAGGGGCTAGGCGAGGTCAGTGCGATGCGGCGAAGCAGATGGGCAACAGCAAACGACCAAATGGTCGCCGGAACGACGCCGGCGACGAGCTAGGCGGCGACGCGATCGGGCATCTCCAAATGTGGCGGCAACGGCGGCTAAATCGCGCAGGGGAGAGAGGGGAGAGGTGCGGCTGCTCACCGAGAGCCTGCAGGTGTGCGAGAGTAGGCTCGGGGGAGGGCGACGGCGGTGAATCGGCGCCGGAGACGAAGATGGCCGAGGAGGAAGAAGAGGTCAAGGCGGACGATGCAGTGGCGATGAGCTCCAACGGCGGGGCGGCGTCGACGTAGTCGAGGATGGCGGCGACGATGGGCTAGTCGGAACGGCAATCGGGGCACGGTGGCCGCGGGATCAAGCGACGGCGGCGATGAAGCTATCGGGTGAGGCGGGGGAGAGAGAGCAGCGCGAGGGAGAGAAAGATCTGGGGCACTAGGGTTTCGCCCAGGGGTCCGTGGCGATGCTCTTAACCTCCCCGCAGCGGCAGCGGCGCCGGGGGATGGCCGACAGCTGGCCATCGCCGGCCGGACGCGCGCGCTGACGCGTGCGGGAGGAGGGGGACGACCGCGGTGACGGGCTGGGCTGGCTACTGTGCACTTGCGGCCCAAGTGCACAGTAAGCCACTGCCCCTTTTCTTTTTTCTTTTCTCTTTTCTCTTTTTCCTACTGTTCTGCAAATTGTTTTAGCACTAAATGAATTTTAATAAATGTGTGACTCGGCTCAAACATTACAGTGCATTATTCTCAACCACCAAAAATTGGTTTGGGTAAAACATGATTTCATTTGTAATTCTTATTAAATAAAATGATATTAAATGTTGCTGCTAGCTACTGTTTGAGGTTGATGGAGTCACTTAGGCATTTTTAGTAATGTTGTTTTACTGATCATAATTAGTTATGAATTATTTCCTATTTAATGAACATTTTAGTTTCTGGTTTTGAACAACTTTTATTTTCACTGTAGGTTTGAATTGCAATTTAAGTTGGAATTTGAAATGAGATATGATGCAATGATGATCAAGCACTGATAATCATGATGACATGGCATTATCAAAGGGGTGATTACTGTAGCTATTACATGGGGGCGTTATAATTCTCCTCATCTAACAAGAATTCTCGTCCCGAGAATTAAGAGGAAGACTGAAAGAAAGCAGGGTATTCTTCACGAAGACGGTCCTCGCGTTCCCAAGTGGCTTCATCCTCAGAATGATTTGACCGCTGAACCTTGAGGAACTTGATCGACTTTTGACGAGTCCGACGTTCAGTTTGATCCAGAATGCGGATCGGATATTCTGGATAAGACAGATCTTCTCGAAATTCAAGTACGTCATGATCCACAGCTCGGATAGGATCCTTAAAACAGCGACGAAGTTGCGACACATGAAAGACATCACGCACTTGAGGAAGGTTTGGCGGCAATTCCAATTGATATGCCACTTCTCCTCGACGAGCGAGAATGCGGAACAGGCCAATATAGCGAGGAGCTAACTTGCCCTTGATTCCGAACCGATGAGTGCCCTTCATCGGAGTGACACGAAGGTAAGCTTGCTCACCAGGCTGATAGACCATTACCTTGTGCTTTCGGTCATAGTTGCTCTTCTGACGAGACTGAGCAGTTTTCAGATGTTCACGGACAATGCGGACTTGTTCTTCAGCTTGTTGAATAATGTCCGGTCCAACGAGTGAACGTTCCCCAGTTTCTGACCAATTCAGAGGGGTTCGACACTTACGTCCATAAAGAACTTCAAACGGTGCCATCTTCAGACTAGCTTAATAGCCATTGTTGTAAGAGAATTCGGCATATGGGAGAGATTCTTCCCATTTCTTACCGAATGAGATGACGCAAGCTCGAAGCATATCTTCAAGCACTTGGTTAACTCTTTCGACTTGACCCTGAGACTGAGGGTGATAAGTAGTGCTAAAAGACAGATGAGTTCCCATGGCTTCTTGGAAACTACTCCAAAACCTGGAAGTAAAGAGGCTGCCACGATCTGAACTGATCTCCAACGGAACACCGTGGAGTGACACAATTCTGGAAACATACAAGTCTGCTAACTGACTAGCAGTGATTGTCTCCTTGACAGGCAGAAAGTGAGCAACCTTTGAGAATCGGTCGATGACGACAAAGATAGCATCATGACCCTTCTGCGATCTGGGAAAACCAGTAATGAAGTCCATTTGGACTTTGTCCCATTTCCATTCCGGAATTTCAAGGGGTTGCAGAGTTCCAGCAGGCCTTTGATGTTCTGCTTTGATGCGACGGCAAACGTCACACTCAGCAACATATTTAGCAATATCATGTTTCATATCGGGCCACCAGTACCGCTGACGAATGTCTTGGTACATTTTGGTACTACCAGGGTGAATAGTCAAAGGCGTGTCATGTGCTTCTTTCATAACATCCAAACGAGAGTCCAGATTATGCCTTCTGGGGACCACTAGGCGGCCTTTGAAGAACAAGGCACCATCCTCACCAACATGGTAGAATGAGGGATTACCCTTGGAGAGGTATTTCTTAATCTTCTCGACTTCAGAGTCATAATTCTGTCTGGTCTTGATGTTGCGCTCGAGGTCTGGCTCAACCTCCAGGGTATTGAGATAACCCTGAGGAACAATGTGAAGGTTCAATTTGCAAAGCTCTTCATATAGCATAGGTTGCGCTTCCTGAACCATGAGGTTGTTGCAATAAGCCTTGCGGCTCAAAGCATCGGCCATTACATTAGCCTTGCCAGGGGTGTAGGAGATATTCATATCATAATCGGCTACTGTCTCGAGCCATCTTTGTTGACGAAGGTTCAGGTCTGGCTGAGTATATAGATACTTCAAACTCTTATGATCCGTGTATATCTTGCAACGATTACCAAGGAGGTAATGTCGCCATAGCTTCAGAGCATAAATAACTGCAGCAAGCTCGAGATCATGTACCGGATAATTCTCCTTGTGAGGACGTAATTGACGAGAGCCATAAGCATTTACTTTGCGCTCTTGCATTAGGACACAGCCTAATCCTTGACGAGATGCATCGCAATAAATCACGAAGTCCTTTTGAGAATCCGGGGGTGCTAACACTGGGGCAGATGTCAACTTAGCTTTAAGTGTCTGAAAGCTTTCTTGACATTTTTCTGTCCATTCAAATTTAACACCCTTGTGGAGCAGGTCAGTCAATGGCTTGGCAATCCTCGAGAAGTTCTCGACGAATCGGCGGCAATAACTAGCGAGTCCGAGAAAACTCCTGACTTGCTTGACGTTCTTCGGGGGAGTCCAGTCAAGAATAGCCTGAACTCGCTCGGGGTTAACGGCAATGCCATCTTTGGAAATCATGTGACCAAGATAAGTCACCTCGGATAACCAAAATTCACACTTAGAGTACTTAGCATATAACTGGTGTTCTCGCAGCTTCTCCAATACAAGCCGAAGATGTTCGGCGTGTTCTTCTTCATTCTTGGAAAATATAAGGATATCATCCAAGTAGACCACGACGAACTTGTCGAGGTAGTCCATGAAGATATAGTTCATCAATCGGGAGAAGGTTGCTGGAGCATTAGTTAATCCGAAGGACATAACAGTGTACTCGTATGATCCATAGCGAGTAACGAAAGCAGTCTTCGGAATATCCTCCTTTCGAACTCGGATCTGATGATAACCCAACCTCAAGTCGAGTTTCGAGAACACAGAGGATCCAGCAAGCTGATCATAAAGATCGTTGATCCGGGGCAGTGGATACTTGTTCTGGATTGTTGCTTGGTTAATGGGCCGATAGTCCTGAACCAGTCGGTTAGTTCCATCCTTCTTCTTAACAAAGAGAGAAGGTGCTCCCCAAGCAGAGGAACTGGGGCGGATGAAACCCTTTTTTAGTGACTTGTCGATTTCTTCCTTAAGCTCGAGAAGTTCATGCGGAGGCATCTTATAAGGACGCTTCACAATAGGGGTAGTGCCAGGCTTCAAGTCGATGACGAACTCGACAGCTCTAACCGGGGGTATTCCTGGAAGTTCTTCCGGAAAGACGTCCGGAAAGTCACGGACGACCGGAACGTTCTCAATTCTCTCAAGAGGTGAGGCGTTCAAAGCATTCAGAGCATAAATCTGAGCTTCGGCATTCTGAGTAATGCGGGCGGTGTAGTTCACTATCTCATCTGAGGGGTGTAGGAGTTGGATGATTTTGGTGGCACAATTGATCGAAGCAGTGTGAGCTTTCAACCAATCCATTCCCAGAATGAGGTCTATGGTGGAAGAGTTCAATACAATGGGTGAAACAAGAAATTCCAATCCTTTGATTTCAACAGGGATATTGCGTCCTATCATGGAGGTTTGACAACGGCCACTGGGGGTTTTAACGACCAGTGGGGTATGCATCTCCTCATATTGTATGCTATGCTTAAATGCAAATTTCCCCGACATGAATGAATGTGATGCTCCTGAATCAAATAAAACAGAAGTAGGTACTGAGTTAACGAGGAGGGTACCCATCACAGTAGCAGGCTGATCCTGAACTTCTTCAATGTCAATATTGCAAGCATGTCCACGACCATAAGCAGCAGACCCAGTATTATAGTTGCGGGTCTGATTGTTGCCACGACCATTGCCACGGCCATTACGAGGAAATGCCAACTGATTCTGATCCTGGCGGCAGTCCTTAGCAAGGTGACCTGGTTTGCGGCACTTGAAGCATAGACCATCTTCAGGACGAAGAGGAGCAACACGCGGTGGAGCATCTTGAACTCTTGGTTGCCTCGGTGGTGGAGGAGGCAGACGGGGTGCAGCATAAGAGGGTCTTTGCATAGGGGCAGCTGGACGGTACACACTGTTGGGAATCCAGATACAACGCTTCTGTGCTGGGCTCGAAGATGAGCCAATGTCACGATAGCGCTTCTGCGACTCCTTGTGCTTGATCTGAGCGGTCTCAACCAGAATAGCCTTGTTCACGAGAGTGGCAAAGTCGGTGAAGTCTTGAGCAGCAAGTGCAAGCTCGAGGTCTGGGTGGAGTCCACTACGGAACTTCTCCCGTCTACGAGCATCAGTTGGAATGTCTTCTTCAGCATAGCGGGATAAGTTAAGGAACTCCCACTGATAGGCTTCGACGGTCTTGTTGCCCTGAACGAGGTTGCGGAACTCGGTCTTCTTCCGATCTATGATCCCCTGAGGAATATAGCGAGCACGGAAGGCAGTCTGAAACTCATCCCAAGTAACGATTGTCCCAGCAGGCAGTGTACGCTTGTGAGTGGACCACCATTGAGCAGCGGGGCCCTTCAGGAAGTTGGTCGTGAAGGCGACAAGGCTTTCAGGGGCGACATTGGCAGACTCCATCTCAAAAGCGATGTCGCGGAGCCAGTCATCGGCATCCAGTGGCTGATCAGAGTTGCGAAAAATAGTGGGGTTGAGACGCACAAACTCTGACAGTGTTATTGAAGCTGGGTTGTGGTTCTGATTGTTCTGATGCGGAAACTGAGCCATAATATTAGTCATAAACTGACGGTTCAGCTCGAATTGTTGCATCATTGCGGCCATGTAGTCGGGCGGTGGTGGCTGCTCAGGGGCACGACCACGACCACCTGGTCTAACCATCCTGCTAAAATTTCAACGGGGGGGCAATTTAGTAATAACAACTGTAAGTGTTTAGCGACAAACATGATGTAACACGACAATGAATAAGTAGTGCATCAATACATAGTAATAGTCAATTACGACATACAGATCCATACACAGAGTCGGTTACATGCGGACAGCATAACGGCCTAAAATTAAGGAAAAAGACATACTAGGCGGCGCGCAGGCACGCGGTGAGGAACTACACAACGAGACATAGCAAAGGCTACATCAACGTCGGGGAAAACCACTGAAACGGGGTAACTGCAAGTGCAAGTGCGGACGATGAATCTCTGTAGCAGAAAGGTCCTGCTCTCCATGTGCACTCTGATGCAGAACCTGGTCTCGAACTGAAAGAAGAGGTCCACGCGCAGGCCTGTGACCTCCAACAGCAGGCCAATCGATACCTGCCGGCATCTGAGTCCTGCGCGGGTAAAGGATATACTCCGGATGTATCCCTGCTCGAACAGCTGGTAGCAACTGTGTCATAGCATCGTAGAGACGTGCTCGAGTGGCAAACAGCTCGACTGTAAGAGCCCGGTTAGTGCGATCCAGAGCCTGAGTGCACTGAATCAACACGTGCGGGTCGTATCGACGACGCTCGTAAGGGGCACAGATAGCTGTGTAGTATCCAGTAGCATCTCGAGTAGGCGCATACGGAATGTATCGGAACTCAGAGGCATCCAAGCTACTATGCTCTCCACGGAGTCGTGCGACAGCAGAATAGGCAGCATCATGGACTGCCATCTCAATCGTCACACCGATACCGTGAAAAAGGTGCAACTCGGTGTCTGAGTCATCTTGCTGATCATAGATACGAACATCAGCATGGTACTGCTCCTGGTTGAACTCGCGGTAATCCTCGTAAACCATATACTCGGGGTACCAGCGGTAGCCAAGTCTGGTCAGGAGGGCGATCAGGACAGCTGGAAAACCAGGGGCATCACGAGCCCAAGTGCGAAGCACAAGCTGCGTCGTAGGGCGCGGTGGAAACAGGCGATCCATCTGAAACAGAGGAAACTTAGGATTGTCAAATGACAATGAGAAGTATAACAACTTGGAGAGAAAGGTTTAGCGAACCAAAGTAAAGGAGAATATGATTAACAGGCTAATCAGATCAATGATAAGGAACAAGCACAGATAATCCAGCTCTCCGGGTGGACGAGATTACGAGATCCTAGTGTCGGCGTTAGTAAAATTCATTTAACCCGAAAGGAAGAGAGTTCAGAGTCCCAGAGTATAGAAGAGAAATAAAAGATCCTAATACCACCCAGTTGGCGACGTGGGCCCGTAAGCCACACAGCCATGTTAGTAAAATAGTTTTCGGAAACACTAGACTCAACTACGGCCAAGGAGTTGGATAGGGGCTTCCTACAAGCAGTCGGCTCTGATACCAACTTGTGACGCCCCCGACTTAATCGTGCACTAATCATACACGCAAACGTGCACGATCAAGCACAGGGACTCACGGGAAGATATCACAACACAACTCTAAACTCAAATAATAAGCATGAATCATCATATTACAAGCCAGGGGTCACGAGGACCCGAATACATAAGTCATACACACAAATGATATCTGAGTACAGACCTAGTTAGTCAAGTTTTGCCTTAAGAAGGCTAGCACAAACAACGATACAGATCGAAAAGGCGAAGGCCTCCTGCCTAGGGCCTCCTAACTACTCCTGGTCGGCTGGATCAACCCAGTAGTAAGTGCCGTCGGGAACCTCCTGGTAGTAAGCTTCGGCAGTGTCGTCTGGCTCCTGGGCTCCGTCGTCTGATGTATCATCATATAGGTATGGGGGAAAAGAATAGCAGAGCAACCGTGAGTACTCATCCAAAGTACTCGCAAGACTGACATCAGAACTATGCTAAATATGCATTGGTATCAAATGAAAAGGCTGTATCTGTGGACTATATAGCAGAAATGCCAGAAGAGAGAAAGGCCTAGCCTATCGAAGACTAGCATCTTCAAGTAGTCTTGCAGCATCAGAAGAGAGTAGATAATAGTAGCATACATGTGGATATACAACAGCAATGTCCTGAGATCCTTTCTCGACTCCCTGCGAGAAAGCGGTCCCGAGAGCATTATTAACAGTTTAATATGAATCATCATCAATTTGTAGTTGTCATAGATCCGGGCACAACTCCGAGCGTCCTGTTACCGTGGACACGGCTATTCGAATAGATAACTTCCCTGCAGGGGTGCACTACTGTTACCCAACACGCTCGATTAACTCCGGCCGGACACACTGGCTGGGTAATGCCCGGCCTCGGCTGATCGACACATCGCAGCCCGACCTAGAGCTCAGCAGAGAGGTCAACACGCCGGTCTAAATCCTAAGCACAAAGGGGTCTTGGGCCATCGCCCTTTGCACTCCTGCACGTTGCGAGGGTAGCCGGGGCCCAGGCGCGACACTGAATACACCAGTGACGTAACCAGCCCACCCCAACCAGCCCGCATCTCTGAGCTGTGACGTCTGAAGAGCTTTCGGCTGATACTACGGTGTAGAGGGCCCCATTAAACCATTATCCCATGTGGTGGTAGTGCGAAATGGGCACGACGACCCACTCAGATCAAATACCCAGTTCCGTTAGGCGTAATTAGTATCGCGCGGGTGCTCTTGGAACCGACCCGTCTTTAATGATATGCGCTCGCGGGCACCCTTGGGGCCAGCCCGACTTTACATTTCCCCGCGGGTACCTCTCGAGGTGGACCCGCCTGTAACAAAGGTCAAAGTAACCGTGTGTCCAAGTAACGAGGAGGAATCCGAGGAATCACCCTCGATGGATTTCCACTCGAGGAGTTGCGCGACGGTAGCCAAACGGAGGTGATGAAAGAGGAATCACCCTCGGTAACACACATCCGGGAAGCTATTCTACAGAGGTACCATCGAAAGTGAGATAAGAGGTATCACCCTCGGCACTCGATGCCAGCTCTGCAGTGTCGAGCAATTTAGGGGGTGTGCGGTGATGTGCTGCTCTCAGCCCGTCGAACATTCGATCGGGGCGCAGATGCTAAAGCGGAGCAACTACAGCAAGGGAGAGGGGCCACAGATGGTTTTCCATCCAACCTATACTAAGCAGTTTGGATAATAAGGCATGTATCAACAGCAGTTACAAGGACAGGCTATGCATCAGATTAGGATAAATCAAAATGCAGCAATTTCTAATGCAAGCAGGAGGGAGAAGGAATGGATGATATAGGCATGCGTCAAGGGGGTTTGCTTGCCTGGAAGCTCTGCTGAGAGAGGCTGATCGTCAGACGGCTGCTCGTCGGGGGTGTAGTCGAACTCTGTTGGGACGGCGTCGGTCTCGGCGTCTATCGAGAGAGAAGGAGGGGGAAGAAACAATAAATTTCACGGCAAAATGCAATCACTATGCATGACAAGCCTAAAATGATATGCAGATGTGTTTATTGCCTAACTAAATGATTTAGTTAATTTAGGAATTTATCTGGATTTATCTAATTAAAGTTGTGCACTATTCATTTATCGAAAACAGTCAAAATGTTCCATGTTCAGCTAGCTAGAAGTGTTGGACAGATGTTTTGATTACATATTTAGAATCTTCATATTTTTCTGATCATTTTGCATATATAAATTATTTTCATCTGACTTACGGTTTAAAAGATATGATTTTCTAAAGTTTTATTAATTTTCTGGAATTATTTTAAATATTTAATTCAACATTATCCGAAACAGTGTGGGGATGACGTCAGCATGACGCAATGCTGACATCAGCGGTCAACAGAGACGCTGACCAGTCAATCTGACGGGTGGGTCCCACATGTCAGTGACCCAGGGGCTAATTAACTAACTAACAGACTAATTAACCAGGTGGGGCCTACCGGTCAGTGGCACATTAGCATTTAATTATCTAATTAACTTAATTAACAATTTAATTAATCATTTAGTTAATATTAAAAACGTTTAAACCGACCGGGCCCCACATGTCAGTGGGCCAGAGCGCCCAGTCAGCAGCGCTGACTGGTCAACTGGGCCCACGGCCCCACCAGTCAGCGTCACTGGAGGTGGGCCAGGGCGCCCACGTCGGACGGCGGCCGGCGACTTGCCAGAATCTCGCCGGCGAGCGCGTTCGCGGCGGCACGGCCACGGGAGGTGATCGGAATTCGCGTAGGGGGCCTCATTCGACGCGCGACTGGTCGCATTCGAACGGCAGGACGACGCCGCGTCGAATGGCGGCGGTCTCGCGGGCTGAAACGACCGGAGACGAGCGCTAGGAGCTCGCCGGCGGTGAGGTGCTCGGGCGGTGGTGGCTAACGGCGATGCGGGGCGCTAACGAGCGAGCAAAGGGGCTAGGCGAGGTCAGTGCGATGCGGCGAAGCAGATGGGCAACAGCAAACGACCAAATGGTCGCCGGAACGACGCCGGCGACGAGCTAGGCGGCGACGCGATCGGGCATCTCCAAATGTGGCGGCAACGGCGGCTAAATCGCGCAGGGGAGAGAGGGGAGAGGTGCGGCTGCTCACCGAGAGCCTGCAGGTGTGCGAGAGTAGGCTCGGGGGAGGGCGACGGCGGTGAATCGGCGCCGGAGACGAAGATGGCCGAGGAGGAAGAAGAGGTCAAGGCGGACGATGCAGTGGCGATGAGCTCCAACGGCGGGGCGGCGTCGACGTAGTCGAGGATGGCGGCGACGATGGGCTAGTCGGAACGGCAATCGGGGCACGGTGGCCGCGGGATCAAGCGACGGCGGCGATGAAGCTATCGGGTGAGGCGGGGGAGAGAGAGCAGCGCGAGGGAGAGAAAGATCTGGGGCACTAGGGTTTCGCCCAGGGGTCCGTGGCGATGCTCTTAACCTCCCCGCAGCGGCAGCGGCGCCGGGGGATGGCCGACAGCTGGCCATCGCCGGCCGGACGCGCGCGCTGACGCGTGCGGGAGGAGGGGGACGACCGCGGTGACGGGCTGGGCTGGCTACTGTGCACTTGCGGCCCAAGTGCACAGTAAGCCACTGCCCCTTTTCTTTTTTCTTTTCTCTTTTCTCTTTTTCCTACTGTTCTGCAAATTGTTTTAGCACTAAATGAATTTTAATAAATGTGTGACTCGGCTCAAACATTACAGTGCATTATTCTCAACCACCAAAAATTGGTTTGGGTAAAACATGATTTCATTTGTAATTCTTATTAAATAAAATGATATTAAATGTTGCTGCTAGCTACTGTTTGAGGTTGATGGAGTCACTTAGGCATTTTTAGTAATGTTGTTTTACTGATCATAATTAGTTATGAATTATTTCCTATTTAATGAACATTTTAGTTTCTGGTTTTGAACAACTTTTATTTTCACTGTAGGTTTGAATTGCAATTTAAGTTGGAATTTGAAATGAGATATGATGCAATGATGATCAAGCACTGATAATCATGATGACATGGCATTATCAAAGGGGTGATTACTGTAGCTATTACATGGGGGCGTTATAATTCTCCTCATCTAACAAGAATTCTCGTCCCGAGAATTAAGAGGAAGACTGAAAGAAAGCAGGGTATTCTTCACGAAGACGGTCCTCGCGTTCCCAAGTGGCTTCATCCTCAGAATGATTTGACCGCTGAACCTTGAGGAACTTGATCGACTTTTGACGAGTCCGACGTTCAGTTTGATCCAGAATGCGGATCGGATATTCTGGATAAGACAGATCTTCTCGAAATTCAAGTACGTCATGATCCACAGCTCGGATAGGATCCTTAAAACAGCGACGAAGTTGCGACACATGAAAGACATCATGCACTTGAGGAAGGTTTGGCGGCAATTCCAATTGATATGCCACTTCTCCTCGACGAGCGAGAATGCGGAACAGGCCAATATAGCGAGGAGCTAACTTGCCCTTGATTCCGAACCGATGAGTGCCCTTCATCGGAGTGACACGAAGGTAAGCTTGCTCACCAGGCTGATAGACCATTACCTTGTGCTTTCGGTCATAGTTGCCCTTCTGACGAGACTGAGCAGTTTTCAGATGTTCACGGACAATGCGGACTTGTTCTTCAGCTTGTTGAATAATGTCCGGTCCAACGAGTGAACGTTCCCCAGTTTCTGACCAATTCAGAGGGGTTCGACACTTACGTCCATAAAGAACTTCAAACGGTGCCATCTTCAGACTAGCTTAATAGCCATTGTTGTAAGAGAATTCGGCATATGGGAGAGATTCTTCCCATTTCTTACCGAATGAGATGACGCAAGCTCGAAGCATATCTTCAAGCACTTGGTTAACTCTTTCGACTTGACCCTGAGACTGAGGGTGATAAGCAGTGCTAAAAGACAGATGAGTTCCCATGGCTTCTTGGAAACTACTCCAAAACCTGGAAGTAAAGAGGCTGCCACGATCTGAACTGATCTCCAACGGAACACCGTGGAGTGACACAATTCTGGAAACATACAAGTCTGCTAACTGACTAGCAGTGATTGTCTCCTTGACAGGCAGAAAGTGAGCAACCTTTGAGAATCGGTCGATGACGACAAAGATAGCATCATGACCCTTCTGCGATCTGGGAAAACCAGTAATGAAGTCCATTTGGACTTTGTCCCATTTCCATTCCGGAATTTCAAGGGGTCGCAGAGTTCCAGCAGGCCTTTGATGTTCTGCTTTGATGCGACGGCAAACGTCACACTCAGCAACATATTTAGCAATATCATGTTTCATATCGGGCCACCAGTACCGCTGACGAATGTCTTGGTACATTTTGGTACTACCAGGGTGAATAGTCAAAGGCGTGTCATGTGCTTCTTTCATAACATCCAAACGAGAGTCCAGATTATGCCTTCTGGGGACCACTAGGCGGCCTTTGAAGAACAAGGCACCATCCTCACCAACATGGTAGAATGAGGGATTACCCTTGGAGAGGTATTTCTTAATCTTCTCGACTTCAGAGTCATAATTCTGTCTGGTCTTGATGTTGCGCTCGAGGTCTGGCTCAACCTCCAGGGTATTGAGATAACCCTGAGGAACAATGTGAAGGTTCAATTTGCAAAGCTCTTCATATAGCATAGGTTGCGCTTCCTGAACCATGAGGTTGTTGCAATAAGCCTTGCGGCTCAAAGCATCGGCCATTACATTAGCCTTGCCAGGGGTGTAGGAGATATTCATATCATAATCGGCTACTGTCTCGAGCCATCTTTGTTGACGAAGGTTCAGGTCTGGCTGAGTATATAGATACTTCAAACTCTTATGATCCGTGTATATCTTGCAACGATTACCAAGGAGGTAATGTCGCCATAGCTTCAGAGCATAAATAACTGCAGCAAGCTCGAGATCATGTACCGGATAATTCTCCTTGTGAGGACGTAATTGACGAGAGCCATAAGCATTTACTTTGCGCTCTTGCATTAGGACACAGCCTAATCCTTGACGAGATGCATCGCAATAAATCACGAAGTCCTTTTGAGAATCCGGGGGTGCTAACACTGGGGCAGATGTCAACTTAGCTTTAAGTGTCTGAAAGCTTTCTTGACATTTTTCTGTCCATTCAAATTTAACACCCTTGTGGAGCAGGTCAGTCAATGGCTTGGCAATCCTCGAGAAGTTCTCGACGAATCGGCGGCAATAACTAGCGAGTCCGAGAAAACTCCTGACTTGCTTGACGTTCTTCGGGGGAGTCCAGTCAAGAATAGCCTGAACTCGCTCGGGGTTAACGGCAATGCCATCTTTGGAAATCATGTGACCAAGATAAGTCACCTCGGATAACCAAAATTCACACTTAGAGTACTTAGCATATAACTGGTGTTCTCGCAGCTTCTCCAATACAAGCCGAAGATGTTCGGCGTGTTCTTCATTCTTGGAAAATATAAGGATATCATCCAAGTAGACCACGACGAACTTGTCGAGGTAGTCCATGAAGATATAGTTCATCAATCGGGAGAAGGTTGCTGGAGCATTAGTTAATCCGAAGGACATAACAGTGTACTCGTATGATCCATAGCGAGTAACGAAAGCAGTCTTCGGAATATCCTCCTTTCGAACTCGGATCTGATGATAACCCAACCTCAAGTCGAGTTTCGAGAACACAGAGGATCCAGCAAGCTGATCATAAAGATCGTTGATCCGGGGCAGTGGATACTTGTTCTGGATTGTTGCTTGGTTAATGGGCCGATAGTCCTGAACCAGTCGGTTAGTTCCATCCTTCTTCTTAACAAAGAGAGAAGGTGCTCCCCAAGCAGAGGAACTGGGGCGGATGAAACCCTTTTTTAGTGACTTGTCGATTTCTTCCTTAAGCTCGAGAAGTTCATGCGGAGGCATCTTATAAGGACGCTTCACAATAGGGGTAGTGCCAGGCTTCAAGTCGATGACGAACTCGACAGCTCTAACCGGGGGTATTCCTGGAAGTTCTTCCGGAAAGACGTCCGGAAAGTCACGGACGACCGGAACGTTCTCAATTCTCTCAAGAGGTGAGGCGTTCAAAGCATTCAGAGCATAAATCTGAGCTTCGGCATTCTGAGTAATGCGGGCGGTGTAGTTCACTATCTCATCTGAGGGGTGTAGGAGTTGGATGATTTTGGTGGCACAATTGATCGAAGCAGTGTGAGCTTTCAACCAATCCATTCCCAGAATGAGGTCTATGGTGGAAGAGTTCAATACAATGGGTGAAACAAGAAATTCCAATCCTTTGATTTCAACAGGGATATTGCGTCCTATCATGGAGGTTTGACAACGGCCACTGGGGGTTTTAACGACCAGTGGGGTATGCATCTCCTCATATTGTATGCTATGCTTAAATGCAAATTTCCCCGACATGAATGAATGTGATGCTCCTGAATCAAATAAAACAGAAGTAGGTACTGAGTTAACGAGGAGGGTACCCATCACAGTAGCAGGCTGATCCTGAACTTCTTCAATGTCAATATTGCAAGCATGTCCACGACCATAAGCAGCAGACCCAGTATTATAGTTGCGGGTCTGATTGTTGCCACGACCATTGCCACGGCCATTACGAGGAAATGCCAACTGATTCTGATCCTGGCGGCAGTCCTTAGCAAGGTGACCTGGTTTGCGGCACTTGAAGCATAGACCATCTTCAGGACGAAGAGGAGCAACACGCGGTGGAGCAGCTTGAACTCTTGGTTGCCTCGGTGGTGGAGGAGGCAGACGGGGTGCAGCATAAGAGGGTCTTTGCGTAGGGGCAGCTGGACGGTACACACTGTTGGGAATCCAGATACAACGCTTCTGTGCTGGGCTCGAAGATGAGCCAATGTCACGATAGCGCTTCTGCGACTCCTTGTGCTTGATCTGAGCGGTCTCAACCAGAATAGCCTTGTTCACGAGAGTGGCAAAGTCGGTGAAGTCTTGAGCAGCAAGTGCAAGCTCGAGGTCTGGGTGGAGTCCACTACGGAACTTCTCCCGTCTACGAGCATCAGTTGGAATGTCTTCTTCAGCATAGCGGGATAAGTTAAGGAACTCCCACTGATAGGCTTCGACGGTCTTGTTGCCCTGAACGAGGTTGCGGAACTCGGTCTTCTTCCGATCTATGATCCCCTGAGGAATATAGCGAGCACGGAAGGCAGTCTGAAACTCATCCCAAGTAACGATTGTCCCAGCAGGCAGTGTACGCTTGTGAGTGGACCACCATTGAGCAGCGGGGCCCTTCAGGAAGTTGGTCGTGAAGGCGACAAGGCTTTCAGGGGCGACATTGGCAGACTCCATCTCAAAAGCGATGTCGCGGAGCCAGTCATTGGCATCCAGTGGCTGATCAGAGTTGCGAAAAATAGTGGGGTTGAGACGCACAAACTCTGACAGTGTTATTGAAGCTGGGTTGTGGTTCTGATTGTTCTGATGCGGAAACTGAGCCATAATATTAGTCATAAACTGACGGTTCAGCTCGAATTGTTGCATCATTGTGGCCATGTAGTCGGGCGGTGGTGGCTGCTCAGGGGCACGACCACGACCACCTGGTCTAACCATCCTGCTAAAATTTCAACGGGGGGGCAATTTAGTAATAACAACTGTAAGTGTTTAGCGACAAACATGATGTAACACGACAATGAATAAGTAGTGCATCAATACATAGTAATAGTCAATTACGACATACAGATCCATACACAGAGTCGGTTACATGCGGACAGCATAACGGCCTAAAATTAAGGAAAAAGACATACTAGGCGGCGCGCAGGCACGCGGTGAGGAACTACACAACGAGACATAGCGAAGGCTACATCAACGTTGGGGAAAACCACTGAAACGGGGTAACTGCAAGTGCAAGTGCGGACGATGAATCTCTGTAGCAGAAAGGTCCTGCTCTCCATGTGCACTCTGATGCAGAACCTGGTCTCGAACTGAAAGAAGAGGTCCACGCGCAGGCCTGTGACCTCCAACAGCAGGCCAATCGATACCTGCCGGCATCTGAGTCCTGCGCGGGTAAAGGATATACTCCGGATGTATCCCTGCTCGAACAGCTGGTAGCAACTGTGTCATAGCATCGTAGAGACGTGCTCGAGTGGCAAACAGCTCGACTGTAAGAGCCCGGTTAGTGCGATCCAGAGCCTGAGTGCACTGAATCAACACGTGCGGGTCGTATCGACGACGCTCGTAAGGGGCACAGATAGCTGTGTAGTATCCAGTAGCATCTCGAGTAGGCGCATACGGAATGTATCGGAACTCAGAGGCATCCAAGCTACTATGCTCTCCACGGAGTCGTGCGACAGCAGAATAGGCAGCATCATGGACTGCCATCTCAATCGTCACACCGATACCGTGAAAAAGGTGCAACTCGGTGTCTGAGTCATCTTGCTGATCATAGATACGAACATCAGCATGGTACTGCTCCTGGTTGAACTCGCGGTAATCCTCGTAAACCATATACTCGGGGTACCAGCGGTAGCCAAGTCTGGTCAGGAGGGCGATCAGGACAGCTGGAAAACCAGGGGCATCACGAGCCCAAGTGCGAAGCACAAGCTGCGTCGTAGGGCGCGGTGGAAACAGGCGATCCATCTGAAACAGAGGAAACTTAGGATTGTCAAATGACAATGAGAAGTATAACAACTTGGAGAGAAAGGTTTAGCGAACCAAAGTAAAGGAGAATATGATTAACAGGCTAATCAGATCAATGATAAGGAACAAGCACAGATAATCCAGCTCTCCGGGTGGACGAGATTACGAGATCCTAGTGTCGGCGTTAGTAAAATTCATTTAACCCGAAAGGAAGAGAGTTCAGAGTCCCAGAGTATAGAAGAGAAATAAAAGATCCTAATACCACCCAGTTGGCGACGTGGGCCCGTAAGCCACACAGCCATGTTAGTAAAATAGTTTTCGGAAACACTAGACTCAACTACGGCCAAGGAGTTGGATAGGGGCTTCCTACAGGCAGTCGGCTCTGATACCAACTTGTGACGCCCCCGACTTAATCGTGCACTAATCATACACGCAAACGTGCACGATCAAGCACAGGGACTCACGGGAAGATATCACAACACAACTCTAAACTCAAATAATAAGCATGAATCATCATATTACAAGCCAGGGGTCACGAGGACCCGAATACATAAGTCATACACACAAATGATATCTGAGTACAGACCTAGTTAGTCAAGTTTTGCCTTAAGAAGGCTAGCACAAACAACGATACAGATCGAAAAGGCGAAGGCCTCCTGCCTAGGGCCTCCTAACTACTCCTGGTCGGCTGGATCAACCCAGTAGTAAGTGCCGTCGGGAACCTCCTGGTAGTAAGCTTCGGCAGTGTCGTCTGGCTCCTGGGCTCCGTCGTCTGATGTATCATCATATAGGTATGGGGGAAAAGAATAGCAGAGCAACCGTGAGTACTCATCCAAAGTACTCGCAAGACTGACATCAGAACTATGCTAAATATGCATTGGTATCAAATGAAAAGGCTGTATCTGTGGACTATATAGCAGAAATGCCAGAAGAGAGAAAGGCCTAGCCTATCGAAGACTAGCATCTTCAAGTAGTCTTGCAGCATCAGAAGAGAGTAGATAATAGTAGCATACATGTGGATATACAACAGCAATGTCCTGAGATCCTTTCTCGACTCCCTGCGAGAAAGCGGTCCCGAGAGCATTATTAACAGTTTAATATGAATCATCATCAATTTGTAGTTGTCATAGATCCGGGCACAACTCCGAGCGTCCTGTTACCGTGGACACGGCTATTCGAATAGATAACTTCCCTGCAGGGGTGCACTACTGTTACCCAACACGCTCGATTAACTCCGGCCGGACACACTGGCTGGGTAATGCCCGGCCTCGGCTGATCGACACATCGCAGCCCGACCTAGAGCTCAGCAGAGAGGTCAACACGCCGGTCTAAATCCTAAGCACAAAGGGGTCTTGGGCCATCGCCCTTTGCACTCCTGCACGTTGCGAGGGTAGCCGGGGCCCAGGCGCGACACTGAATACACCAGTGACGTAACCAGCCCACCCCAACCAGCCCGCATCTCTGAGCTGTGACGTCTGAAGAGCTTTCGGCTGATACTACGGTGTAGAGGGCCCCATTAAACCATTATCCCATGTGGTGGTAGTGCGAAATGGGCACGACGACCCACTCAGATCAAATACCCAGTTCCGTTAGGCGTAATTAGTATCGCGCGGGTGCTCTTGGAACCGACCCGTCTTTAATGATATGCGCTCGCGGGCACCCTTGGGGCCAGCCCGACTTTACATTTCCCCGCGGGTACCTCTCGAGGTGGACCCGCCTGTAACAAAGGTCAAAGTAACCGTGTGTCCAAGTAACGAGGAGGAATCCGAGGAATCACCCTCGATGGATTTCCACTCGAGGAGTTGCGCGACGGTAGCCAAACGGAGGTGATGAAAGAGGAATCACCCTCGGTAACACACATCCGGGAAGCTATTCTACAGAGGTACCATCGAAAGTGAGATAAGAGGTATCACCCTCGGCACTCGATGCCAGCTCTGCAGTGTCGAGCAATTTAGGGGGTGTGCGGTGATGTGCTGCTCTCAGCCCGTCGAACATTCGATCGGGGCGCAGATGCTAAAGCGGAGCAACTACAGCAAGGGAGAGGGGCCACAGATGGTTTTCCATCCAACCTATACTAAGCAGTTTGGATAATAAGGCATGTATCAACAGCAGTTACAAGGACAGGCTATGCATCAGATTAGGATAAATCAAAATGCAGCAATTTCTAATGCAAGCAGGAGGGAGAAGGAATGGATGATATAGGCATGCGTCAAGGGGGTTTGCTTGCCTGGAAGCTCTGCTGAGAGAGGCTGATCGTCAGACGGCTGCTCGTCGGGGGTGTAGTCGAACTCTGTTGGGACGGCGTCGGTCTCGGCGTCTATCGAGAGAGAAGGAGGGGGAAGAAACAATAAATTTCACGGCAAAATGCAATCACTATGCATGACAAGCCTAAAATGATATGCAGATGTGTTTATTGCCTAACTAAATGATTTAGTTAATTTAGGAATTTATCTGGATTTATCTAATTAAAGTTGTGCACTATTCATTTATCGAAAACAGTCAAAATGTTCCATGTTCAGCTAGCTAGAAGTGTTGGACAGATGTTTTGATTACATATTTAGAATCTTCATATTTTTCTGATCATTTTGCATATATAAATTATTTTCATCTGACTTACGGTTTAAAAGATATGATTTTCTAAAGTTTTATTAATTTTCTGGAATTATTTTAAATATTTAATTCAACATTATCCGAAACAGTGTGAGGATGACGTCAGCATGACGCAATGCTGACGTCAGCGGTCAACAGAGACGCTGACCAGTCAATCTGACGGGTGGGTCCCACATGTCAGTGACCCAGGGGCTAATTAACTAACTAACAGACTAATTAACCAGGTGGGGCCTACCGGTCAGTGGCACATTAGCATTTAATTATCTAATTAACTTAATTAACAATTTAATTAATCATTTAGTTAATATTAAAAACGTTTAAACCGACCGGGCCCCACATGTCAGTGGGCCAGAGCGCCCAGTCAGCAGCGCTGACTGGTCAACTGGGCCCACGGCCCCACCAGTCAGCGTCACTGGAGGTGGGCCAGGGCGCCCACGTCGGACGGCAGCCGGCGACTTGCCGGAATCTCACCGGCGAGCGCGTTCGCGGCGGCGCGGCCACGGGAGGTGATCGGAATTCGCGTAGGGGGCCTCATTCGATGCGCGACTGGTCGCATTCGAACGGCAGGACGACGCCGCGTCGAATGGCGGCGGTCTCGCGGGCTGAAACGACGGGAGACGAGCGCTAGGAGCTCGCCGGCGGCGAGGTGCTCGGGCGGTGGTGGCTAACGGTGATGCGGGGCGCTAACGAGCGAGCAAAGGGGCTAGGCGAGGTCAGTGCGATGCAGCGAAGCAGATGGGCAGCAGCAAACGACCAAATGGTCGCCGGAACGACGCCGGCGACGAGCTAGGCAGCGGCGCGATCGGGCATCTCCAAATGTGGCGGCAACGGCGGCTAAATCACGCAGGGGAGAGAGGGGAGAGGTGCGGCTGCTCACCGAGAGCCTGCAGGTGTGCGAGAGTAGGCTCGGGGGAGGGCGACGACGGTGAATCGGCGCCGGAGACGAAGATGGCCGAGGAGGAAGAAGAGGTCGAGGCGGACGATGCAGTGGCGATGAGCTCCAACGGCGGGGCGGCGTCGACGTAGTCGAGGATGGCGGCGACGATGGGCTAGTCGGAACGGCAATCGGGGCACGGTGGCCGCGGGATCGAGCGACGGCGGCGATGAAGCTATCGGGTGAGGCGGGGGAGAGAGAGCAGCGCGAGGGAGAGAAAGATCTGGGGCACTAGGGTTTCGCCCAGGGGTCCATGGCGATGCTCTTAACCTCCCCGCAGCGGCAGCGGCGCCGGGGGATGGCCGACAGCTGGCCATCGCCGGCCGGACGCGCGCGCGCGCTGACGCGTGCGGGAGGAGGGGGACGACCGCGGTGACGGGCTGGGCTGGCTACTGTGCACTTGCGGCCCAAGTGCACAGTAAGCCACTGCCCCTTTTCTTTTTCTTTTCTCTTTTCTCTTTTTCCTACTGTTCTGCAAATTGTTTTAGCACTAAATGAATTTTAATAAATGTGTGACTCGGCTCAAACATTACAGTGCATTATACTCAACCACCAAAAATTGGTTTGGGTAAAACATGATTTCATTTGTAATTCTTATTAAATAAAATGATATTAAATGTTGCTGCTAGCTACTGTTTGAGGTTGATGGAGTCACTTAGGCATTTTTAGTAATGTTCTTTTACTGATCATAATTAGTTATGAATTATTTCCTATTTAATGAACATTTTAGTTTCTGGTTTTGAACAACTTTTATTTTCACTGTAGGTTTGAATTGCAATTTAAATTGGAATTTGAAATGAGATATGATGCAATGATGATCAAGCACTGATAATCATGATGACATGGCATTATCAAAGGGGTGATTACTGTAGCTATTACATGGGGGCGTTACACGTTACTTGCCTATCGAGACTAGCCATTGAGTATTGTCGGGCTACGCTACTTGTGCACTTTAGTGATACATACTCCGCATAGCTTCATTTGCGTGCATATATCTTAGTATCATCTTTTGTGTTACAACATAGTTCCCGCATACATAATTGCTATCTTGGTGTGCACGTCCCGCATTGTGACCATACAAAACATCATTGCTAAGAAAAAGGGAAGCAAAGCTTTTAAGCACGAGCAAAAGAGCAAGAGAAAAATAGCATCGCAAGTTTCGTATTGCATACTTGATCATCTTGGATCACTGGAGCGAGTGACACGTGCCGCATACACATATAGCAAGTCGGGAATAGGTAGACGACACTTTTGGTTCATTGTAGAGTGTGCACAAGTACGTCTCGTGCCCATTGGAGCAATCGTGCTACCGTCTCTCTAGTGTTGTGCAACGAGAGCATTTTCCGTGGATTCCACATTTTGGCTCATTCTTGGTTGCATGACCCCAATTTTCTTCGTGTGTGTGTTTCCGTGTCTCATTGCTATTGATCTACATTGTCTCACTTGAGAAGTTCACGAATCTCTTTCAACATTTTTGAATCTTATCTTTCGAATTGCTTGAAATTTGTGCCACTATCCTAACCAAGCTACTCCATAAGCCTTATTTGTGTAGGTGTGAGAAGGACGATCTCCGGTACCAATTCTACTATTTTCATACTTGCACATTGAGTGATCTTGATCCACTTTCAACTTTTGGAACGGTAATTGGTATTGTCTTCTCACTCTTCCACTTATATCTTGTTGAGTGCTATGGATAGGAACATCATGTCGAACCCGGACTTCGAGAAGAATGAAGACGACGTGAACACCCACGTCACCAAGTTGCACTTCTTCGGCGCACACAAGGCAATTACCCAAGCTCAAGATGTCTTGAATGACCGCATCGACCATCTCGCCTCCAACTTGCGCGAATCCGAGATGCGCACAAGGGAATACCTCGACAACAAGCTCTCAAGCCAAATGGAGGAGCTCCGGTCCTTAATGGTCACTCGAGCACCTTCATCATCTACATCGACAAGGAGTCGTCACACAAGTCGCAACTCATCGACGTACTCTTCCGACGCAAGTCCACATGCGCGTCATCACCATCGTGACGAACACTCCAGCCCAAGTTCTCCACAAGGTCGTCGCCGTCAAGAAAACTCATTTCATGGCAATGGATTGCATGATCGCGTCCGCGCTAGAGAACGTCACCGCCAACAAGAGCAAGATGCGTTGGAGCAAGACCAACAATGCCAAGATCAAGAACAACGTCGCCGAGAAGAAGAACAACATCGTCGTCATGAAAGAGCGCTTGAGGCACATCACGCTTTGCAAGAAGCTACTCGTGCCTTGGAGGAGCGCAACCGCCAAGCTCATCACGAGCAAGAAGAAATTCGTCGACAACGACAAGAAGAAGCCAATCGCCAAGAGGAGCACTACGAAAGGCGCAACCGAGTGCGTCCACCTCGTCACCGTCCTCACGATCATCGCATTGAACCCGACCATGACGAGGAGCAAGGACAGGATCACCGTCAACAAGCTCAAGGCAATGACAATGAGGATCCACCTCCAAGACAAGGATTTCGGCATCACAACCACAATGATGAACAACGCTTCGGAAAGCTCAAGTTCACAATGCCAAAGTTTTCCGGAAGCAATGATCCCGAAGACTACTTGTCATGGGCCCTCAAAGTTGACAAGATCTTTCATCTCCACAACTATGATGAAGAGAAGAAGATCGCCATGGCTTCACTTGAGTTCCAAGACTACGTCCTAATTTGGTGGGAACAAGTGATTGAGCGGAGAAGAGAAAGAGGCGAACCTCCTATCAACACTTGGGCCCAAATGAAGGATCTCATGCGAGCTCATTTTGTGCCTACACACTACAACCGGGATCTCTTCAAGAAGCTCCAACAACTCAAGCAAGGCACCAAATCGGTAGAAGAATACTACCAAGAAATGGAGATTGCTATGATCCGAGCTAATGTCAAGGAAGATGACGAGCAAACAATGGCACGCTTCTTGAATGATCCCAACTACCAAGTCAAGAAGATAGCCGACTTCCAACCTTACTCCAACCTACTTGAGCTCGTGCACCAAGCAACCAAGGCGGAACGGCAAGTGCAAGATGACTACAAGTACTCCAAGTTCTCCTCCAAGACCTACAGCTCAAGTGCTCAAGCTACTACGACAACGACACCTTCAACTACGAAATCTACAACACCTACCGGTGACAAGTCAAGCTACAAGGACAAGGCGACTTCGTCAAGCCGACCAACCTCAAGCACCTACAAGCCGAGAGCTTCATCCTCTACCCCAACACCGGATGCGACCGCCAAGACAAGCTCCATCAAGTGTTTCACGTGCCAAGGGCGAGGCCACAAGACCTTCGAATGTCCAACCAAACGCAACATGATCCTCCTCGACGATGGCACCTACGACTCTATGAGTGACGACGAGATGCAAGCTTTGGAGCAAGTGGCCATACACCGCCAAGTGAATGAAGATGAAGATTCGCAAATCTTTTGCGACAACGATTCGAGCCCCGCTCTCGTTGTCTCCAAAGTTTTGACGCTCCAACAGCAAGAAGACGAGGACCAACGTTGCCACATATTCCACACCAAGGCGGGCATCCAAGGAAAGTCCGTCAAGGTCATCATCGATGGAGGGAGTTGCCACAACTTAGCAAGTGAAGACCTTTGTTCCAAGTTACAATTGGTCAAGAAAAAGCACCTTCTTCCCTACAAGGTCCAATGGCTTGGTGATTCCGGAACGCTCCAAGTTGACCACACCGTGGAAGTTTCCGTCAAGATAGGCGCTTATGAAGACACCTTGGAGTGTGATGTGGTTCCAATGTCTGTTTGCCACCTCCTACTTGGTAGACCATGGCAATTTGACCGTGGCGTCACACACAACGGTCGGACAAATCAATATAGCTTCAAGATGAAGGGCAAGCAATATGTACTCCGACCAATGACTCCAAGTCAAGTCATCGCCAACAAACAAGTTACATCCCATCATGGAGATAAAAGTGAGAGAGTGATCCACCTCAAAGAGAGTGACTGCCACAAGCCAAACATGAGCGACTCCACGATGAGGGACATGAGAGACATAGTTCTTTTAGCCACCAAAAGAGATTTGAGGGATGTGAGTGAGAGCCCATCGACCGTTCTTCACTATGTACTTGTGTGCAAAGATGAAGTCGTTCGGACTAACCCTTCACAACATCTTCCTCTTGTGCTATCTAAGTTGTTGCAGGAATTCAAGGATGTGTTCCCCGATGAGCTGCCTCCGGGACTACCGCCAAAAAGAGGGACCGAACACCGCATCGACCTCATCCTCGGAGCACCGCTTCCTAACAAGGCTCCCTACCGCGTCAACCCCGATGAAACAAAGTAAATACAAAGACAAGTCCAAAAACTCCTAGATAAAGGACATGTACGTGAGAGTTTGAGTCCTTGTGCGGTTCCGGTAATTTTAGTGCCTAAGCATGATGGTACTATGCACATGTGTTCCGATTGCCGTCCTATCAATGCTATCACCATTCGATACCGTCACCCCATTCCTCATTTAGATGACATGCTAGATGAACTTAGTGGTGCCACTATATTTTCTAAGATTGGCTTAAAAAGTGGTTACTACCAAATTCGCATACAAGAGGGTGACGAGTGGAAAACCGCATTCAAGACTAAATTTGGTCTCTATGAATGGTTGGTCATGCCCATGGGCTTATCCAAAGCACCGGGTACTTTCATGCGTGTTATGCACTTTGTTTTGCGACCTCTCATAGGATATTGTGTTGTGGTCTATTTTGATGATATTCTTGTCTTTAGCAAGTCTCTTGAGGAGCATGCTACACATGTCCGTGATGTTTTGCAAATCCTTAGGAAAGAGCAACTCTATGCAAACATGGAGAAATGCACGTTTGGTGTTGAGAAGGTAGTTTTCTTGGGTTTTGTAGTATCTTCTAAGGGCGTTCATGTAGATGAAACTAAGATTGATGCTATTAAAACTTGGCCCACTCCAACGAATTTGCAACAAGTGCGTAGCTTCCTAGGACTAGCCGGTTTCTATCGCCGTTTTGTGAAAGACTTTAGCACTATTGCATCACCTCTCCATGCTTTGAGCAAGAAGAATGCACCATTCATTTGGGGTCCTACACAAGACACCGCTTTCCATGAACTTAAAAATTTGCTCACTCATGCACCTTTGCTTGCTTTGCCCAACTTTGATAAAACATTTGAAGTGCATTGTGATGCTAGTTGTAATGGAATAGGTGGTGTGCTTATGCAAGATAAGCGTCCTATCGCGTACTTTAGCGAGAAACTATCCGGCGCTCAACTTAACTACCCCATCTATGACAAAGAATTGTATGCGTTGGTGAGAGTTTTGCATGTGTGGGAACACTATTTGCGACCACATGAGTTTGTTATCCATACCGACCATGAAATGCTTAAGTACTTGAAAGATCAAACCAAGTTGAACAAGCGGCATGCTAAATGGAGTGAATTTATTGAGTCCTTCCCTTATGTCATCAAATATATCAAGGGTAAGGATAACGTTGTGGCGGATGCTCTTTCCCGCAAATGCATGCTAGTTAGCCAACTTGATTTGAATGTTGTTGGTTTTGAGCACATCAATCACTTGTATGAGCAAGATGCCTATTTTGCTAATCCTTACGCTATGTGCCAAGTGAAAACTTGTTGGGAGAACTATTATATGAAAGATGGCTATCTTATGCGTGCTAACAAATTGTGTATACCCGAGTCTTCTCTTCGTTTGTTACTTTTGCAAGAGGCTCACGGTGGAGGACTTATGGGCCACTTTGGACGCGACAAGACGTATGCCACGATATCCAATAAGTACTTTTGGCCCAAGATGTTTCGCGATGTTGCACGCTTCACCAACCGATGCTCTACATGCCACAAAGCTAAGTCAAAAGCTCAATCCCATGGTCTTTATATGCCTCTACCTATACCTTTCCAACCTTGGGAAGACATTAGTATGGATTTTGTGCTTGGTTTGCCACGAACAAACAATGGCCATGATTCCGTTTTTGTCGTTGTGGACCGCTTTTCCAAGATGGCTCATTTCATTCCATGTCACAAGATAGACGATGCTTCACATATTGTGAATCTCTTTTGTAGGGACATCTTGCGACTACATGGCGTCCCCAAGACCATTGTCTCGGATCGCGACATCAAGTTTTTGAGCTACTTTTGGAAGACCCTATGCGCCAAGCTTGGAATCAAACTCCTTTTCTCTTCGCATACCATCCTCAAACCGATGGACAAACGGAAGTGACAAACTGGACGCTTTCTACCCTACTTCGCGTGTTGATCAAGAAGAACATCAAGGAATGGGAAGATTGCCTACCCATCGCCGGGTACGCCTACAACCGCGCAAGTCACTCCACCACCGGCAAGTCTCCGTTCGAAGTGGTTTACGGCTTCAATCCTTTGTCCCCATTGGACATCCTACCTCTACCTCTCCAAGAGCGCGTCAACATGGACGCAAGTGCAAGGGCGACCTACATCAAGAGGATGCACGAAGATACAAGGCGCATGATTGAACGACAAGTGGAACGCGTCACCAACAAGCGCAACCACAACAAACATCCCATGGTCTTCAGGCCCGGTGATCTTGTTTGGCTACACCTTCGCAAGGACCGCTTCCCCAATGAACGCAAATTGAAGCTACTCCCTCGAGCTGACGACCCCTTCAAGGTGTTGGCACGCTACAACAACAATGCCTAGAAGATCGACATACCACGCGACAAGTACAACATGAGTGACACTTTCAACGTCACGGATCTATCCCCTTACCTTGGTGATGAAGATCTTGATGCGAGGATGGATCTTCCCCAAGGGGGGGAGATGATGCGGAGCATCCCACCATCATCCCCATGGAGACTACTCCATCATGTCGACCACCAAGTGGCCCCATGACGAGAGCCCGTGCACGTGCCATTACAAATGAGGTGACATCTCTCCTATATGATTTCTCCTTTGATGTCCTCGGAACTTGGATGCTACCTCAAGCAGAGACTCTTTGCATGATCAGGTATGATGGAGATGGCCTAGAGGATGCTCGGAGGGAGGTACAAGCTCCCATGGGAATGGACACGGAGAAGGATGGACAAGAGCAACAAGGGAGGGTAAGTCCACCCTCCAGGCCCCGGACATCCGGCCATGGCCCCGGACATCCGGCCCCTGGAGACTCCACCAGCGCCAAGGCCAGGCTCCAGGCGCCGGACATCCGGCCTGCAGCCCCGGACATCCGGCGACCCATCCCCAGCGCCCGGACATCCGGCTCACAGCCCCGGAAATCCGGCCCCTATGCAACAGAACCGAACGAAACGCGGCGCCTCCAGCCCGGACATCCGGCCCAAGCCCGGAGATCCGGCGACTCCCGAAGCCCCGGACATCCGGCCTCCACCCCAGACATTCGGCATGGGGAATTGATGACCCACAAGTATAGGGGATCTATCATAGTCCTTTCGATAAGTAAGAGTGTCGAACCCAACGAGGAGCAGAAGGAAATGACAAGCGGTTTTCAGTAAGGTATTCTCTGCAAGCACTGAAATTATAGGTAACAGATAGTTTTGTGATAAGATAATTCGTAACGGGTAGCAAGTAACAAATGTAGCAAAGATGCAGCAAGGTGGCCCAATCCTTTTTGTAGCAAAGGACAAGCCTGGACAAACTCTTATATAAAGCAAAGCGCTCCCGAGGACACATGGGAATTTCTGTCAAGCTAGTTTTCATCATGCTCATATGATTCGTGTTTGTTACTTTGGTAATTTGATATGTGGGTGGACCGGCGCTTGGGTGCTGCCCTTACTTGGACAAGCCTCCCACTTATGATTAACCTCTCTCGCATGCATCCGCAACTACGAAAGAAGAATTAAGATAAATCTAACCATAGCATGAAACATATGGATCCAAATCAGCCCCTTACGAAGCAACGCATAAACTAGGGTTTAAGCTTCTGTCACTCTAGCAACCCATCATCTACTTATTACTTCCCAATGCCTTCCCCTAGGCCCAAATAATGCTGAAGTGTCATGTAGTCGACGTTCACATAACACCACTAGAGGAGAGACAACATACATCTCATCAAAATATCAAACGAATACCAAATTCACATGATTACTTATAACAAGACTTATCCCATGTCCTCAGGAACAAACGTAACTACTCACAAAGCATATTCATGTTCATAATCAGAGGAGTATTAATTATCATTAAGGATCTGAACATATGATCTTCCACCAAGTAAACCGACTAGCATCAACTACAAGGAGTAATCAACACTACTAGCAACCCACAGGTACCAATCTGAGGTTTTGAGACAAAGATCGGATACAAGAGATGAACTAGGGTTTGGAGAGGAGATGGTGCTGGTGAAGATGTTGATGGAGATTGACCCCCTCTCGATGAGAGGATCGTTGGTGATGACGATGGCTTTGATTTCCCCCTCCGAGAGGGAAGTTTCCCCGGCAGAAAAGCTCCGCCGATGCCCTAGATTGGTTCTGCCCAGGTTCCGCCTCGAGACGGCGGCGCTTCGTCCTGAAAGCTCTCTTATGATTTTTTCCAGGTCAAAACCCTCCATATAGCAGAAGATGGGCACCGAAGGGCTGCCAGGGGGCCCACAAGCCACTAGGGCGTGCCCTGGGGGGTAGGACGCGCCCTCCAGGCTTGTGGCTGCCTGGTGGGTCTCCTCTGGTATTTTCTTCGCCCAGTATTTTTTATATATTCCAAAATAATTCTCCGTAGATTTTCAGGACTTTTGGAGTTGTGCAGAATAGGTATCTCAGATTTGCTCCTTTTCCAGTCCAGAATTCCAGCTGCCGGCATTCTCCCTCTTGATGTAAACCTTGTAAAATAAGAGAGAAAAGGCATAAGTATTGTACCAAAATGTGTAATAACAACCCATAATGCAATACAGATCAATAAAAAAGCATGATGCAAAATGGACGTATCAACTCCCCCAAGCTTAGACCTCGCTTGTCCTCAAGCGAAAGCCGAAATCGAAAAATATGTCCACATGTTTAGAGATAGAGGTGTCGATAAAATAAAATACGGACATGAAGGCATCATGATCATCTTTAGAACAGCAACATATATTGACATATAATTTCTTATGCTAAAGTAACAATTCATTCACAAGGTAAAGTATGAATCAAGAACTCTATTGAGAACTAACAAACTATGATCTTAGTCATTGAAGCAATTGCAATTTATCATAACATCGGAAAGAGTAAATATAAAAGCTTGTAAAGCAAATCCACATACTCAATCATCTTTTAGTCTTTCATAATTGCTAACACTCACGCGGTACCTATGAGGTCAAAGCTTCAATTGGACACAGAGAAAGATAGGGGCTTATAGTTTTGCCTCCCAACTATCTACCTCAAGGGTAATGTCAATAGAAATAGCTCATGATCACCCACATCCGAGTGGATATATGTGTCTAGATCATTCCCCAACACATGGCGCTTGCCAAGAGAGAAAGGCGAAATAAAGGAAGTGGTAAAGATCACTACAACTCTTGCATAAAGGTAAGTACTAGAAAGTAAAAGTAACAGATAGGCCCTTCGCAGAGGGAAGCAGAGGTTGTCATGCGCTTTTATAGTTGGATGCACAATCTCTTAATGCAAAAGAACATCACTTTATATTGCCGCTTGTGATAAAGAACTTTATTATGCAGTCTGTAGCTTTTATTTCTTCCATATCACAAGTTCGTATAAAGTTTATTTTCCTCACACTAATAGATCATACATATTTAAAGAGCAATTTTTATTGCTTGCACCGATGACAACTTACTTGAAGTATCGTACTCAGTCCATAGGTAGGTATGGTGGACTCTCATGGCAAAATTGGGTTAAGGGTGTTTGGATGCACAAGTAGTATCTCTACTTGGTGCAGAAGTTTTGGCTAATATGGGGTGGAAGCAAGCGTCACATGTTAAAGGATCTATAACCATATAACTTCTATTCGTAAATAAGCAAACATAACCCATTATGTTGTCTTTCTTGTCCAACATCAACTTATTAGCATATAATATTTTAATGAGTGCTCACAATCATAAAAGATGTCCAAGATAATATATTTATATGTGAACCTCTCTTTCTTTATTACTTCCTTTTAATTGCAACAGTGACCAATCTCTATGTTTGTCAACTCACAACAAATTTCAATCGACATACTTCTTATATGTGAAGTCATCACTCCCCATAAGATCATCATATGTACTCTTTGCTTTTATTCTATTTTTCTCTCTATTTCTTTTTCTCAAGATCATAGCAAGCAAGCAAATCCTTCGGGACAGATTGTTGTGATACGAAGGTCAAAACCTTTGGGAAATTATATAATGAATTTTTACCGACCTAAAGGAGTATACCACAAGAAAACGGAATCCGGAGGGTACACGGGATGGCCACAAGCCACAAGGGCGCGCCCAGGGGGGTAGGGCGTGCCCTCCTGGCTTGTCGCCTCCTCGTGCACTTTTCGGATTACTTTAAATTTTCCTAAATTATTAAATATTCCAAAATGGAGAAAAATTGCTATTGGAAAAGGTTTGGAGTCGGTTTGCTTACCGTACCACATACCTATTCCTTTTCGGAGTCTGAAACGTTTTGGTAGGTCTCCCTAATGTACTCCTCTAGAGTTATGGTATTGATAATATTGCTTTCAACATTTATAGGAGTACCTAAGATATAATGTTTGATTCTTTGCCCGTTTACCACCTTCGGATTTGTGCCTTCGGCGTTGTTGATCTTGATGGCACCGGAACGATACACTTCCTCGATAATGTAAGGCCTTTCCCATTTAGAGAGAAGTTTACCTGCAAAAAATCTTAAACGAGAATTGTATAGCAAAACATGGTCACC
The DNA here is from genome assembly GCA_039707655.1 of Elymus sibiricus. Taxonomy (NCBI): domain Eukaryota; kingdom Viridiplantae; phylum Streptophyta; class Magnoliopsida; order Poales; family Poaceae; genus Elymus; species Elymus sibiricus. Next base: position 364,460,327 of record CM077665.1, read on the forward strand.
TACATTGAATTCACGCTTTTGTATCCTTTATCGTGCCATCTCTTAACCTTTTCTTTAAACAACTTGGCATTCTCATAGGCCTGGGTCCTCCATTCATCAAGTGAGCTAATGTCAAATAACCTTTTCTCACCAGCAAGTTTGAAATCATAGTTGAGCTCTTTGATTGCCCAATAAGCTTTATGTTCTAGTTCTAGAGGTAAGTGACATGCTTTACCATAAACCATTTTATACGGAGACATACCCATAGGGTTTTTGTAAGCAGTTCTATAGGCCCATAATGCATCATCAAGTTTCTTAGACCAATTCTTTCTAGATCTATTAATAGTCTTTTGCAAGATCAATTTAATTTCTCTATTGCTTAATTCTACTTGACCACTAGACTGAGGATGATATGGAGATGCAATTCTATGATTAACATCGTACTTAGCAAGCAATTTGCGGAAAGCACCATGAATAAAGTGTGAACCACCATTAGTCATTAAATATATGGGGACTCGAAATCTAGGGAAAATAACTTCTTTCAGCATTTTAATAGAAGTGTTATGATCAGCACTACTAGTTGGAATAGCTTCTACCCACTTAGTAACATAATCAACAGCAACTAGAATATGAGTATACCCGATGGACTTTGGAAAAGGTCCCATATAATCAAAACCCCAAACATCAAATGGTTCAATAACAAGAGAGTAATTCATAGGCATTTCCTAACGTCTACTAATATTACCAATTCTTTGACATTCATCACAAGACAAGACAAACTTACGAGCATCCTTGAAGAGAGTAGGCCAATAAAAACCAGATTGTAATACCTTGTGTGCAGTTCTATCTCCAGCGTGGTGTCCTCCGTAGGCCTCGGAGTGACACTTGCGTAGGATATGTTCCTGTTCATGCTCAGGTACACAACGTCTAATAACACCATCTACTCCTTCTTTATAAAGGTGTGGATCATCCCAAAAGTAATGTCTTAAATCATAGAAGAACTTTTTTTTGTTGGTATGTGAAACTAGGCGGTATAAATTTAGCAACAATGTAATTAGCATAATCAGCATACCATGGAGCATTACGTGAAGCATTTATGACAGCTAATTGTTCATCAGGAAAGCTATCATCAATAGGTAGTGGGTCATCAAGAACATTCTCTAACCTAGACAAGTTATCTGCTACGGGGTTCTCAGCACCCTTTCTATTAACAATATGCAAGTCAAATTCTTGTAGCAAGAGAACCCATCTAATAAGTCTAGGTTTAGCATCTTTCTTTTCCATAACATATTTAATATCAGCATGATCAGTGTGAACAGTTACTTTGGAATCGACAATATAAGGTCTGAACTTATCACAAGCAAACACAACTGCTAAAAATTCCTTTTCAGTGGTAGCATAGTTTCTTTGAGCACTGTCTAGAGTTTTACTAGCATAATGGATAACATTTAATTTCTTATCAACTCTTTGTCCTAGAACAGCGCCAACGGCATAATCACTAGCATCACACATAATTTCAAAGGGTAGGTTCCAATCAGGTGGTTGAATAACAGGTGCAGAAATCAAGGCTTTCTTAAGAATTTCAAATGCTTCTACACAATCATCATCAAAAACGAATGGATGATCTTTTTGCAAAAGATTAGTGAGAGGCCTAGAAATCTTAGAGAAGTCTTTAATAAACCTCCTATAGAAACCAGCATGACCAAGGAAACTTCTTATACCTTTGATATCCGTAGGACACGACATTTTTTCAATAGCATCAACTTTAGCTTTATCAACTTCAATACCTCTTTCGGAGATTTTGTGCCCCAAGACAATACCTTCATTAACCATAAAGTGACACTTTTCCCAATTCAAGACAAGATTAGTTTCTTCGCATCTCTGCAAAACTCGATCAAGGTTGCTCAAGCAATCATCAAAAGAAGTTCCGTAAACGGAGAAATCGTCCATGAAAACCTCAACAATCTTTTCACAAAAGTCAGAGAATATGGCAGTCATACATATTTGAAAGGTAGCAGGTGCATTGCATAAACCAAAAGGCATACGTCTATAAGCAAAGGTACCGAAAGGACAAGTAAAGGTGGTCTTCTCTTGGTCCTCTTTTGACACAGGTATTTGAGAAAAAACAGAATAACCATCTAGAAAGCAAAAGTGTGTGTGTTTGGATAGTCTTTCTATCATTTGATCAATAAAAGGTAGAGGGTAATGATCTTTCCTAGTAGCTTTATTTAATTTCCTAAAATCAATTACCATTCTATATCCTGTAACAATTCTTTGCGGGATCAATTCATTTTTATCATTAGGAACAACGGTAATACCTCCCTTCTTAGGGACACAATGAACAGGACTAACCCATCTACTATCAGTAATAGGATAAATTATACCTGCCTCCAGAAGCTTTAATATTTCATTTCTTACCACTTCTTTCATTTTAGGATTTAACCATCGTTGGTGATCAACAACTGGTTTAGCATCAGGCGCCATATTAATTTTATGCTGACATAGAGTGGGACTAATGCCCTTAAGATCATCAAGAGTATATCCAATAGCAGCACGGTGCTTCCTCGGAGTTTTCAGTAATCTCTTTTCTTCATGCTCTAAAAGGTTAGCACTAATAATAATAGGATATATCTTGTTTTCATCAAGATAAGCGTATTTCAGAGTATCCGGTAATTGTTTAAGCTCAAACACGGGATCACCCTTGGGTGGAGGAGGATCCCCAAGTATTTCAACAGGCAGGTTGTGTTTCAAAATAGGATGTTGGTCAAAGAAAATCTTATCTATTGCATTCCTTTCATTCATATGCATATCGTTTTCATGGTCTAGCAAGTATTGTTCTAAGGGATCAGTAGGAGGCACAGCAATAGAAGCAAGACCAACAATTTCATCTTTACTAGGCAATTCTTTGTCATGGGGTTGTCTACGAAATTTAGAGAAATTAAACTCATGGGACACATCCCCAAAACTTACAGTAACAGTTTCTTTCTCACAATCTATCTTAGCATTAACAGTATTTAAGAAAGGTCTACCAAATATAATGGGACAAAAATCATCTTGTGGGGAACCAAGGACAAGAAAATCAGTAGGATATTTTATTTTCCCACACAAGACTTCAACATCTCTAACAATCCCAACTGGTGCTATAGTATCTCTATTAGCAAGCTTAATGGTAACATCAATTTCTTCTAATTCAGCCGGTGCAATATCATTCATAATTTCTTGGTACAAGGTAAAGGGAATTGCACTCACACTAGCACCCACATCACATAAGACATGATAACAATGATCTCCTATTTTAACAGAAACAACAGGCATGCCAACAACAGGTCTATGTTTATCTTTAGTATCAGGTCTAGCAATTCTAGCAGCTTCATCACAGAAATGAATAACATGCCCATCAATATTATCAACCAAGAGATCTTTAACCATAGCAATACTAGGTTCAACTTTGATTTGTTCAGGGGGTGTAGGTGTTCTAGTATAACTCTTACGAACCACAGTTGAAGCTTTAGCACGTTCCTTTATTCTAACAGGAAAAGGTGGTTTCTCAATATAAGCAGCAGGAATAACAGGATCAACATTATAAATAATAGTTTCTTCTTCAACTTTAATAGGTTCAACTACTTTCACTTCAATGGGAGGATGATATTTAAACCACTTCTCCTTAGGGAGATCAACATGAGCAGCAAACGATTCACAGAAAGAAGCTACTATCTCAGAGTCAAGTCCATATTTAGTGCTAAATTCACGAAAAGCATCGGTGTCTATAAAGGATTTAACACAATCAAACTTAAGGTTTATACCTGACTTCTTACCTTCGTCGAGTTCCCAATCTTCAGAGTTGTGTTTAATTCTTTCCAATAAGTCCCATTTGAATTCAATATCTTTCTTCATAAAGGAACCAGTACAAGAAGTATCGAGCATGGTTTGATCATTACGAGAAAGCCGAGTATAAAAATTCTGAATAATAATTTCTCTTGAGAGCTCATGATTGGGGCATGAATATAACATTGACTTAAGCCTCCCCCAAGCTTGAGCGATACTTTATCCTTCACGAGGCCAAAAATTATAAATATAATTCCGATCATGATGAACCAGATGCATAGGATAAAACTTCTGATAAAATTCCAATTTCAATCGGTTGTAGTTCCATGATCCAATATCATCACATAGCCTATACCATGTCAATGCCTTCTCCTTCAAAGATAAAGGAAAGACCTTCTTCTTTACATCATCCTCGGGCAAACCTGCAAGCTTAAATAATCCACAAACTTCATCCACATAGATTAGATGCAAATCAGGATGTAGTGTTCCATCTCCTGCATAAGGATTAGCTAGCAGTTTCTCTATCATACCCGAAGGAATTTCATAATAAATATTTTCAGTAGGTTCGGTAGGTTGAGGAGCAACTCTTTGTGCTTTTGGTCGAGGTGAAGATACCCCGAACAAGCCCCTCAAAGGATTATTTTCCATAGTAACAAGTGACAGTAAATTTCAGCACACTATATAAATTTTTCCTTACCAAATTCCACTCACCAAAGGCGCTTCACTCCCCGGCAACGGCGCCAGAAAAGAGTCTTGATGACCCACAAGTATAGGGGATCTATCGTAGTCCTTTCGATAAGTAAGAGTGTCGAACCCAACGAGGAGCAGAAGGAAATGACAAGCGGTTTTCAGTAAGGTATTCTCTGCAAGCACTAAAATTATCGGTAACGGATAGTTTTGTGATAAGATAATTCATAACGGGTAGCAAGTAACAAATGTAGAAAAGATGCAGCAAGGTGGCCTGGACAAACTCTTATATAAAGCAAAGCGCTCCCGCGGACACATGGGAATTTCTGTCAAGCTAGTTTTCATCATGCTCATATGATTCACGTTCGTTACTTTGATAATTTGATATGTGGGTGGACTGGTGCTTGGGTGCTGCCCTTACTTGGACAAGCCTCCCACTTATGATTAACCTCTCTCGCAAGCATCCGCAACTACGAAAGAATAATTAAGATAAATCTAACCATAGCATGAAACATATGGATCCAAATCAGCCCCTTACGAAGCAACGCATAAACTAGGGTTTAAGCTTCTGTCACTCTAGCAACCCATCATCTACTTATTACTTCCCAATGCCTTCCCCTAGGCCCAAATAAGGCTGAAGTGTCATGTAGTCGATGTTCACATAACACCACTAGAGGAGAGACAACATACATCTCATCAAAATATCGAACGAATACCAAATTCACATGATTACTTATAACAAGACTTATCCCATGTCCTCAGGAACAAACATAACTACTCACAAAGCATATTCATGTTCATAATCAGAGGAGTATTAATTATCATTAAGGATCTAAACATATGATCTTCCACCAAGTAAACCGACTAGCATCAACTACAAGGAGTAATCAACACTACTAGCAACCCACATGTACCAATCTGAGGTTTTGAGACAAAGATCGGATACAAGAGATGAACTAGGGTTTGGAAAGGAGATGGTGCTGGTGAAGATGTTGATGGAGATTGACCCCCTCTCGATGAGAGGATCGTTGGTGATGACGATGGCTTTGATTTCCCCCTTCGAGAGGGAAGTTTCCCCGGCAGAACAGCTCCGCCGGAGCCCTAGATTGGTTCTGCCCAGGTTCCGCCTCGAGACGGCGGCGCTTCATCCCGAAAGCTCTCTTAGGATTTTTTTTTTCCAGGTCAAAACCCTCCATATAGCAGAAGATGGGCACCGGAGGGCTGCCAGGGGGCCCACAAGCCACTAGGGCGCGCCCTGGGGGGTAGGGCGCGCCCTCCAGGCTTGTGGCTGCCTGGTGGGTCCCCTCTGGTATTTTCTTCGCCCAGTATTTTTTATATATTCCAAAATAATTCTCCGTAGATTTTCAGGACTTTTGGAGTTGTGCAGAATAGGTATCTCAGATTTGCTCCTTTTCCAGTCCAGAATTCAAGCTGCCGACATTCTCCCTCTTCATGTAAACCTTGTAAAATAAGAGAGAAAAGGCATAAGTATTTTACCAAAATGTGTAATAACAGCCCATAATGCAATAAAGATCAATATAAAATCATGATGCAAAATGGACGTATCAGGCACCCGCGTCCATGGCTCTCTGATCAGCACCAGGCCGGACATCCGGCCCGTGCCCCGGACATCAGGCGGCTCCCGAAGCCCCAGACATCCGGCCCCTGGCCGGACATCCGGCGCCTGCCTGCGCGCATGGAAGGGCCCGAGGCCCATGTATCTCCCTCTCTCTCGCCCCTTTTCCACTAGCACTATATAAAGGACCCCTCTCCCTCTTTCTAGGGTTAGCTTAGGTTTTGCGAATACACTTGTTGAGCCTAGCTCCATTATCTCCCTTCCCTCGTGGAGTGATTGTTGGGGAACGTAGTAATAATTCAAAAAAATTCCTACGTGTCACCAAGATCAATCTAGGAGATGCTAGCAACGAGAGAGGGGGAGTGCATCTTCATACCCTTGAAGATCGCTAAGCGGAAGCGTTGCAAAGAACGCGGTTGATGGAGTCGTACTCGCGGCGATTCAAATCGCGGAAGATCCGATCCAAGCGCCGAACGGACGGCGCCTCCGCGTTCAACACACGTACATCCCGGAGACGTCTCCTCCTTCTTGATCCAGAAAGGGGGAAGGATAAGTTGAGGGAGAGCTCCGGCAGCACGACGGCGTGGTGGCGGTGGAGCTCGTGGTTCTCCGGCAGAGCTTCGCTAAGCACTACGGAGGAGGAGGAGGTGTAGGAGGGGGGAGGGCTGCGCCAGGGGCAAGGGGTGCAGCTCCCATGCACCTCCCCGCTATATATAGGGGTGGAGGGGGCTGGTTTCTTGCCCTCCAAGTCCATTGGGGCGTTGGCAAAGATGGGAGGAAAGAAATCCCATCCTTTCCCTTCCCCACCGATTGTTATCCCCCCTTTTTAGGGATCTTGATCTTATCCCTTCGGGATATGATCTTATTCCTTCTAAGGGGGGATCTTGGTGCGCCTTGACCAGGGGTGTGGGGCCTTGCCCCCACTACCCACGTTCATGTGGGTCCCCCCATGCAGGTGGGCCCCACTCCGGAACCTTCTAGAACCTTCCCGGTACAATACTGAAAAATCCCGAACATTTTCCGGTGGCCAAAATAGGACTTCCCATATATAAATCTTTACCTCCGGACCATTCCGGAACTCCTCGTGACATCCGGGATCTCATCCGGGACTCCGAACAACTTTCAATAACCACATACAATTCGCATTACAACCCTAGCATCACCGAACCTTAAGTGTGTAGACCCTACGGGTTCGGGAACCATGCAGACATGACCGAGACACCTCTCCGGCCAATAACCAATAGCGGAATCTGGATACCCATATTGGCTCCCACATGTTCCACGATGATCTCATCGGATGAACCACGATGTCGGTGATTCAATTAATCCCGTATACAATTCCCTTTGTCCATCAGTATGTTACTTGCCCGAGATTCGATCGTCGGTATCCCTATACCTTGTTCAATCTCGTTACCGGCAAGTCTCTTTACTTGTTCCGAAACACATGATCCCGTGACTAACTCCTTAGTCACATTGAGCTCATTATGATGATGTATTACCGAGTGGGCCCAGAGATACCTCTCCGTCACACGGAGTGACAAATCCCAGTCTCGATTCGTGCCAACCCAACAGACACTTTCGGAGATACCTGTAGTGCACCTTTATAGTCACCCAGTTACGTTGTGACGTTTGATACACCCAAAGCATTCCTACGGTATCCGGGAGTTGCACAATCTCATGGTCTAAGGAAATGATACTTGACATTAGAAAAGCTATAGCAGACGAACTACACGATCTTGTGCTATGCTTAGGATTGGGTCTTGTCCATCACATCATTCTCCTAATGATGTGATCCCGTTATCAACGACATCCAATGTCCATGGTCAGGAAACCATGACCATCTATTGATCAACGAGCTAGTCAACTAGAGGCTCACTAGGGACATGGTGTGGTCTATGTATTCACACATGTATTACGGTTTCCGGTTAATACAATTATAGCATGAACAATAGACAATTATCATGAACAAGGAAATATAATAATAACCATTTTATTATTGCCTCTAGGGCATATTTCCAACAGTCTCCCACTTGCACTAGAGTCAATAATCTAGTTACATTGTGATGAATCGAACACCCATAGAGTTCTGGTGCTGATCATGTTTCGCTCGTGGAAGAGGTTTAGTCAACGGATCTGCGACATTCAGATCCATATGTACTTTACAAATATCTATATCTCCATCCTGAATGTAACCACGAATGGAGTTGAAGCGGCGCTTGATGTGCTTGGTCTTCTTGTGAAACCTGGGCTCCTTGGCAATGGCAATAGCTCCAGTGTTGTCACAGAATAGAGTCATCGGGCCCGACGCATTGGGAATCACTCCTAGGTCGGTGATGAACTCCTTCATCCAGACTCCTTCCTGCGCTGCTTCCGAAGCAGCTATGTACTCCGCTTCACATGTAGATGCCGCCACGACGCTTTGCTTGCAACTGCACTAGCTGACTGCCCCACCATTCAAAATATACACGTATCCGGTTTGTGACTTGGAGTCATCCGGATCTGTGTCGAAGCTAGCATCGACGTAACCCTTTACGACGAGCTCTTCGGCACCTCCATAAACGAGAAACATATCCTTAGTCCTTTTTAGGTACTTAAGGATATTCTTGACCGCTGTCCAGTGTTCCATTCCGGGATCACTTTGGTACCTCCCTACCAAACTTATGGCAAGGTTCACATCAGGTCTGGTACATAGCATGGCATACATAATAGAGCCTATGGCTGAGGCATAGGGGATGACACTCATCTTTTTTCTATCTTCTGCCGAGGTCGGGCATTGAGCTGTGCTCAATCTCACACCTTGCAATACATGCAAGAACCCCTTCTTGGACTGATCCATATTGAACTTCTTCAATATCTTGTCAAGGTATGTGCTTTGTGAAAGACCAATGAGGCGTCTCGATCTATCTCTATAGATCTTGATGCCTAATATGTAAGCAGCTTCTCCAAGGTCCTTCATTGAAAACCACTTATTCAAGTAGGCCTTTATGCTTTCCAAAAGTTCTATATCATTTCCCATCAACAATATGTCATCCACATATAAAATGAGAAATGCTATAGAGCTCCCACTCACTTTCTTGTAAATACAGACTTCTCCATAAGTCTGTATAAACCCAAACGCTTTGATCACCTCATCAAAGCAAATGTTCCAACTCCGAGACGCTTGCACCAGCCCATAGATGGAGCGTTGGAGCTTGCATACCTTGTCAGCATTCTTAGGATCGACAAAACCTTCCGGCTGCATCATATACAATTCTTCCTTAAGGAAACCGTTAAGGAATGCCATTTTGACGTCCATTTGCTAGATCTCATAATCATAAAATGCGGCAACTGCTAACATGATTCGGACGGACTTCAGCATCGCTACGGGTGAGAAAGTCTCATCGTAGTCAACTCCTTGAACTTGTCGATAACCCTTAGCGACAAGCCGAGCCTTATAGACGGTCACATTACCATCCGCGTCAGTCTTCTTCTTAAAGATCCATTTATTTTCTATGGCTTGCCGATCATCGGACAAGTCCACCAAAGTCCATACTTTGTTCTCATACATGGATCCTATCTCGGATTTCATGGCTTCAAGCCATTTGTTGGAATCCGGGCCCGCCATGGCTTCTTCATAGTTCGAAGGTTCACCATTGTCTAACAACATGATTTCCAGGACAGGGTTGCCGTACCACTCTGGTGCGGAACGTGTCCTCATGGACCTACGAAGTTCAGTAGTAACTTGATCCGAAGTTTCATGATCATCATCATTAACTTCCTCTCTAGTTGGTGCAGGCAACACAGAAACATTTTCCTGCGCTGCGCTACTCTTCGGTTCGAGAGGGGGTACAATTACCTCATCAAGTTCTACTTTTCTCCCACTTACTTATTTCGAGAGAAACTCTTTCTCTAGAAAGGATCCATTCTTGGCAACAAAGATCTTGCCTTCGGATCTGAGGTAGAAGGTATACCCAATAGTTTCCTTAGGGTATCCTATGAAGACGCACTTTTCCGATTTGGGTTCGAGCTTTTCAGGTTGAAGTTTCTTGACATAAGCATTGCATCCCCAAACTTTCAGAAATGACAGCTTAGGTTTCTTCCCAAACCATAATTCATACGGTGTCGTCTCAACGGATTTAGACGGTGCCCTATTTAAAGTGAATGCGGCAGTCTCTAATGCATATCCCCAAAATGATAGCGGTAAATCAGTAAGAGACATCATAGATCGCACCATATCCAATAGAGTGCGATTACGACGTTCGGACACACCATTACGCTGAGGTGTACCAGGCGGCGTGAGTTGTGAAACAATTCCACATTTCCTTAAGTGCGTGCCAAACTCGTGACTCAAATATTCTCCTCCACGATCAGATCGTAAGAACTTTATTTTCTTGTCACGTTGATTCTCTACCTCACTCTGAAATTCCTTGAACTTTTCAAAGGTCTCAGACTTGTGTTTCATTAAGTAGACATACCCATATCTGCTTAAGTCATCAGTGAGGGTGAGAACATAACGATAGCCACCGCGAGCCTCAACGCTCATTAGACCGCATACATCGGTATGTATTATTTCCAACAAGTTGGTTGCTCGCTCCATTGTTCCGGAGAACGGAGTCTTAGTCATCTTGCCCATGAGGCATGGTTCGCACATGTCAAATGATTCATAATCAAGAGACTCCAAAAGTCCATCTGCATGGAGTTTCTTCATGCGTTTGACACCAATATGACCAAGGTGGCAGTGCCACAAGTATGTGGGACTATCATTATCAACCTTACATCATTTGGTATTCACACTATGAATATGTGTAACATCATGTTCGAGATTCAATAAAAATAAACCATTGACCAGCGGGGCATGACCATAAAACATATCTCTCATATAAATAGAACAACCATTATTCTCAGATTTAAATGAGTAGCCATCTCGCATCAAACAAGATCCAGATACAATGTTCATGCTCAAAGCTGGTACTAAATAACAATTATTGAGGTTTAAAACTAATCCCGAAGGTAGATGTAGAGGTAGCGTGCCGACAGTGATCACATCGACCTTGGAACCATTCCCGACGCGCATCGTCACCTCGTCCTTCGCCAGTCTCCGCTTATTCCGTAGCTCCTGTTTTGAGTTACAGATGTGAGAAACCGCACCGGTATCAAATACCCAAGAGCTACTACGAGCGCTGGTAAGGTACACATCAATAACATGTATATCATATATACCTTTGACGTTGCCGACTTTCTTATCCGCTAAGTACTTGGGGCAGTTCCGCTTCCAGTGACCGGTTCCCTTGCAATAAAAGCACTTAGTCTCAGGCTTGGGTCCATTCTTGGACTTCTTCCCGGCAACTGATTTACCGGGCGCGGCAACTGCTTTGCCGTCCTTCTTGAAGTTCTTCTTACCCTTGCCTTTCTTGAAACTGGTGGTCTTATTCACCATCAACACTTGATGTTCCTTTTTGATCTCCACCTCCGCTGATTTCAGCATCGAATATAACTCAGGAATGGACTTCTCCATCCCTTGCATATTGAAGTTCATCACAAAGCTCTTGTAGCTAGGTGGAAGCGACTGGAGGATTCTGTCAATAACCGAGTCATCCGGAAGATTAACTCCCAGCTGAGACAAGAGGTTGTGCAACCCAGACATTTTGAGTATGTGCTCGCTGACAGAACTATTTTCCTCCATCTTACAACTGAAGAACTTGTCGGAGACTTCATATCTCTCGACCCGGGCATGAGCTTGAAAAACCATTCTCAGCTCTTGGAACATCTCATATGCTCCGTGTTGCTCAAAACGTTTTTGGAGCCCCGGTTCTAAGCTGTAAAGCATGCCGCACTGAGCCAGGGAGTAATCATCACTACGCGACTGCCAGGCGTTCATAACGTCTTGAGTTGCTGGGAAAATGGGTGCGTCACCTAGCGGTGCATCAAGGACATATGCTTTCTTGGAAGCTATGAGGATGATCCTCAAGTTACGGACCCAGTCCGTATAGTTGCTTCCATCGTCTTTCAGCTTGGTTTTCTCTAGGAATGCGTTAAAGTTGAGGGCAACATTAGCGTGGGCCATTGGATCTACAAGATAGATTGTAAAGACAATTTTAGACTAAGTTCATGATAATTAAGTTCATCTAATCAAATTATTTAATGAACTCCCACTCAGATAGACATCCCTCTAGTCATCTAAGTAATACATGATCCATATCGACTAGGCCGTGTCCGATCATCACGTGAGACGGACTAGTCACCAATGGTGAACATCTCCATGTTGATCGCATCTACTATACGACTCATGTTCGACCTTTCGGTCTCTCGTGTTCCGAGGCCATGTCTGTACATGCTAGGCTCGTCAAGTCAACCTAAGTGTTTCGCGTGTGTAAATCTGGCTTACACCCGTTGTATGCGAACGTTAGAATCTATCACACCCGATCATCACGTGGTGTTTCGAAACAACGATCCTTCGCAACGGTGCACACTTAGGGGGAACACATTTCTTGAAATTTTAGTGAGGGATCATCTTATTTATGCTACCATCGTTCTAAGCAAATAAGATATAAAAACATGATAAACATCACATGCAAATCATAAAGTGACATGATATGGCCAATATCATCTTGCGCCTTTGATCTCCATCTTCGGGGCGCGGCATGATCACCATCGTCACCGGCACGACACCATGATCTCCATCATCGTGTCTTCATGAAGTTGTCTCGCCAACTATTACTTCTACTACTATGGCTAACGGTTAGCAATAAAGTAAAGTAATTACATGGCGTTTTTTGATTGACACGCAGGTCATACAATAAATTAAGACAACTCCTATGGCTCCTGCCGGTTGTCATACCCATCGACATGTAAGTCGTGATTCCTATTACAAGAACATGATCAATCTCATACATCACATATATTTCATCACATCCTTTTGGACATATCACATCACATAGCATACCCTGCAAAAACAAGTTAGACGTCCTCTAATTGTTGTTGCAAGTTTTACGTGGCTGCTATGGGTTTCTAGCAAGAACGTTTCTTACCTACGCAAAAGCCAAAATGGTGATATGCCAATTGCTATTTACCCTTCATAAGGACCCTCTTCATCGAATCCGATCCGACTAAAGTGGGAGAGACAGACACCCACTAGCCACCTTATGCAACAAGGGCTTGTCAGGCGGTGGAACCACTCTCACGTAAGCGTACGTGTAAAGTCGGTCCGGGCCGCTTCATCCCACAATGCCGCCGAATCAAGATAGGACTAGTAACGGCAAGCAAATTGACCAAATCATCGCCCACAACTACTTGTGTTCTACTCGTGCATAGAATCTACGCATATACCTAGCTCATGATGCCACTGTTGGGGAACGTAGTAATAATTCAAAAAAATTCCTACGTGTCACCAAGATCAATCTAGGAGATGCGAACAACGAGAGAGAGGGATGCATCTTCATACCCTTGAAGATCGCTAAGCGGAAGCGTTGCAAAGAACGCGGTTGATGGAGTCGTACTCGCGGCGATTCAAATCGTGGAAGATCCGATCCAAGCGCCGAACGGACGGCGCCTCCGCGTTCAACACACGTACAGCCCGGGGGCGTCTCCTCCTTATTGATCCAGAAGGGGGAAGGAGAAGTTGAGGGAGAGCTCCGGCAGCACGATGGCGTGGTGGCGGTGGAGCTCGTGGTTCTCCGGCAGAGCTTCGCTAAGCACTACGGAGGAGGAGGAGGTGTAGGAGGGGGGAGGGCTGCGCCAGGGGCAAGGGGTGCAGCTCCCATGCGCCTCCCCACTATATATAGGGGTGGAGGGGGCTGGTTTCTTGCCCTCCAAGTCCATTGGGGCGTTGGCAAAGGTGGGAGGAAAGAAATCCCATCCTTTCCCTTCCCCACCGATTGTTATCCCCCCTTTTTAGGGATCTTGATCTTATCCCTTCGGGATATGATCTTATTCCTTCTAAGGGGGGATCTTGGTGCGCCTTGACCAGGGGTGTGGGGCCTTGCCCCCACTACCCACGTTCATGTGGGTCCCCCCATGCAGGTGGGCCCCACTCCGGAACCTTCTAGAACCTTCCCGGTACAATACCGAAAAATCCCGAACATTTTCCGGTGGCCAAAATAGGACTTCCCATATATAAATCTTTACCTCCGGACCATTCCGGAACTCCTCGTGACATCCGGGATCTCATCCGGAACTCCGAACAACTTTCGGTAACCACATACAATTCCCATTACAACTCTAGCGTCACCGAACCTTAAGTGTGTAGACCCTACGGGTTCGGGAACCATGCAGACATGACCGAGACACCTCTCCGGCCAATAACCAATAGCGGGATCTAGATACCTATATTGGCTCCCACATGTTCCACGATGATCTCATCGGATGAACCACGATGTCGGGGATTCAATTAATCCCGTATACAATTCCCTTTGTCCATCGGTATGTTACTTGCCCGAGATTCGATCGTCGGTATCCCTATACCTTGTTCAATCTCGTTACCGGCAAGTCTCTTTACTCGTTCCGTAACACATGATCCCGTGACTAACTCCTTAGTCACATTGAGCTCATTATGATGATGTATTACCGAGTGGGCCCAGAGATACCTCTCCGTCACACGGAGTGACAAATCCCAGTCTCGATTCATGCCAACCCAACAGACACTTTCGGAGATACCTGTAGTGCACCTTTATAGTCACCCAGTTACATTGTGACATTTGATACACCCAAAGAATTCCTACGGTATCCGGGAGTTGCACAATCTCATGGTCTAAGGAAATGATACTTGACATTAGAAAAGCTCTAGCAGACGAACTACACGATCTTGTGCTATGCTTAGGATTGGGTCTTGTCCATCACATCATTCTCCTAATGATGTGATCCCGTTATCAACGACATCCAATGTCCATGGTCAGGAAACCATGACCATCTATTGATCAACGAGCTAGTCAACTAGAGGCTCACTAGGGACATGGTGTGGTCTATGTATTCACACATGTATTACGGTTTCCGGTTAATACAATTATAGCATGAACAATAGACAATTATCATGAACAAGGAAATATAATAATAACCATTTTATTATTGCCTCTAGGGCATATTTCCAATAGTGATTCCCCTCTATGTGAGAAGATCCGGAGTGATGCCAAGGCCCCTGTAAGGGAAGATCCCCTCGGGATTCAAGACCTCCTCCTCCGGAGCGAGGAGACTACCGTTATGTGTATCCTTTGGTTGTTTGTGGACTGTGATTCTCATGTACTCGGGTGATTCTAGTGGATGTGTGATCGTGGATCGTTCTTGAGTGTTTTCCTCTTGTGATTTCCCCCTCGTGTTCTTCATGTTCACTCACAAATCCACCTCCAATTCGTGAATGATCGACGCACACGGGCGTGCCCCGTATCAGAGGAGGTCTTGAATCCCGAGGGGATCTTCCCTTATTGGGGCCTTGGCATCACTCCGGATCTTCTCACGTAGAGGTGTGTCGCTCCACGAGGGAAGGGAGATAATGGAGCTATGCTTAACAAGTGTCTTTGCTAAACATCAGCTAACCCTGGGAAGAGGAGGGCAAGGAGTTTATATAGTCCTAAGCAAAACGAAGGGGTACATGGGCCAAAGCCCGCGGGCCTGTGCGCAGACAGGGTCCGGACGTCCGGACGCGGTCGGACGTCCGAGGCTTCACGGCGGTCCGGACGTCCGGAGGTGGCCGGTCGTCCGAGGTTTCGGCTCTGAATCGGGGTCTTTGGATTTCCGTGGCACGTCGGATGTCCAGGGCCCGCTCGTCTGGAGGTCTTCGGTCTTCCGAGGATTCGGTGCGGGTGCCGGGACCTCGGATTTCCGGACGGGTCCGGTCGTCCGGGTGCTGGAGCATGTCGGACGTCCGGTCGGGGTCGGTCATCCATGCGCTGGAGCGTCCTGGAGTTTCCTGGTGAGGTCGGTCTTCAGGCGTCGGACGTCCGAGGTTGTCCGGACGTCCGAGGATGGCCGGACGTCCGAGAGCTGGGCCTTGTCCGCAGCTTCTCCCTTTTCCTTCCAAGCTTGACGTCCTCCGCTCCGAGCCTCTTCTAGACCATCTCCATTTCCATTGTACCTGATCATGCATAGGATCTCCGATTGAGGTAGCATCCAAGTTCCATGAACATCAAAGAGAGAATCATATAGGAGAGATGTCACCTCGTGTTCAATAGCACATGCCCGGGCTCTAGTCATGGGTCCCTTTGTAGCTTGATGTGATGGTGTAGAGTCCATGGGGATGATGGTGGGATGCTCCGCATCATCGGGACTAAGGGGTCCTCAGACCGTCGGCTCTTATCTCGTGGGCCGGTTTGTTGGGCCGCTCTGTGGAAGACCGTATTATGTGGCGACCCCGTGTTCGGGAAGGAAAGCTCTGAAGGTTGGCGTGTCATCCAAGTCTTGAAGTTGGGATCGGCGCATCTATCCCCGGTGGGAGGTCAGTTATGTGTAACCCTAGGTACCCCTGGTGTCTATATAAACCAGAGGGTTTCATTCGTAGAGTTAGGTCGACTCATCTAGGGTTTTAGCTCATACAATCTCGAGGTAGATCAACTATGTAATTCTCATCCACATCAATATAATCAAGCAGGATGTAGGGTTTTACCTCCTCAAGAGGGCCCGAACCTGGGTAAACACCGTCTCCTTCGTCCCCTGTTAACCATCGATCCAAGGTCCACAGCTCGGGACCCCCTGATACGTCTCCAACGTATCTATAATTTTTGATTGTTCCATGCTGTTATATTATCAATCTTGGATATTTTACAATCATTTTATAGTAACTTTATATCATTTTTTGGGACTAACCTATTGACATAGTGCCAAGTGCGAGTTGCTGTTTTTTGCTTGTTTTTTACTTCGCAGAAAATCTGTACCAAACGAAGCCCAAACACCGTGAAACTTTTTGCAGAATCTTTTGTGACAAAAGACACCCAGTGGGCCAAAGAAG
Organism: Elymus sibiricus; assembly: GCA_039707655.1. Lineage (NCBI taxonomy): Eukaryota > Viridiplantae > Streptophyta > Magnoliopsida > Poales > Poaceae > Elymus > Elymus sibiricus. Next base: position 364,477,306 of record CM077665.1, read on the forward strand.
TGCCAGAGAAGAGGGCCAAGGTGGGGAACACCCACCAGGGTGCGCCAGAGGCCCCTGGTGCGGCCTGGTGGGTGGTGCCCACCTCGGGACCCCCCCTCCACAGACTATCAGCTCTATAAATTCTCAAATATTTGGAAAACCCTAGAAAGTCGACGAAACACAATTCCAGCTGCCGCAAGTTCCAGAACCATGAGATCCAATCTAACACCATCACGGAGGGGTTCATTGATAACCCACAAGTATAGGGGATCGCAACAGTTTTCGAGGGTAGAGTATTCAACCCAAATTTATAGATTCGACACAAGGGGAGCCAAAGAATACTTGAGAGTATTAGCAGTTGAATTGTCAATTCAACCACACCTAGAGATTAAATATCTGCAGCAAGGTGATCAGTAGCACAGTAGTATGATAGTTTGGATGGCAATAGTAGCAGTAATAGTAACGGTAACAGTGATAGCAATAATTTTGTAGCAGTTGGAACAGTAGTAGTAGCAATAGTAACTTAGCAAGAACAATAAGTGGAAAGCTCGTAGGCACTGGATCGATAACTCGTTGGATGATATTCATCATATAATAGTCATAACCTAGGGCGATACAGAACTAGCTCCAATTCATCAATGTAATGTAGGCATGTATTCCGTAAATAGTCGTACGTGCTTATGGAAAAGAACTTGCATGACATCTTTTGTCCTACCCTCCTGTGGCAGCAGGGTCCATAAGGAAACTAAGGGATATTAAGGCCTCCTTTTAATAGAGAAACGGAACAAAGCATTAATACATGGTGAATACATGAACTCCTCAAACTACGGTCATCACCGTGAAGTATCCCAAATATTGTCACTATGGGGTTGACGGATCATAACACGTAATAGGTGCATATGACTAGGCAAGATCGGATCAAGAACATGGATATAGAGATGATAACATAAACGGTTCAGATCTGAAATCATGGCACTCGGGTCCTAGTGACAAGCATTAGGCATAGCAAATTCATAGCAACATCAATCTCGGAACATAATGGATACTAGGGATCAAGCCCTAACAAAACTAACTTGATTACATGATGAATCCCATCCAACTCCTCATAGACCAGCAAGCCTATGAAGGAATTAGTCACTCCCGGTGGGGAGCATCATGGAATTGGCGATGGAGAAGGGTTGGTGATGACGAAGACCAAAGATTCCCCTCTCCGGAGCCCCAAACGGGCTCCAGATCTGGCCTCCCGATGAAGAACAGCAGGTGGCGGCGGCTCCATATCGTAAAACGCGATGAAACTTTCTCCCAGATTTTTCTCTCCGAAAATAGGAATTTATAGTGGCGAAATTAGGGTTAGTGGGGCCACGAGGTGGGCACAACCCACCAGGGCGCGCCTAGGGGGCCTGGCGCACCCTGGTGGGTGCTGCTCACCCTGGCCCCCCCTCTTTGGTGGATTTTGGCTCCAATAATTCTTATATATTCTAAAATAATTCTCCATAAAGTTTCGTTCCATTCCGAGAACTTTTATTTCTGAACAAAAACAACACCATGGTAGTTCTGCTGAAAACAGCGTTAGCCTGGGTTAGTTCCATTCAAATCATGCAAATTAGAGTCCAAAACAAGGGCAAAAGAGTGAGTAAAAGTAGATACGTTGGAGACGTATCAACTCCCCCAAGCTTAAATCTTTGCTTGTCCTCAAGCAATTCAGTTGACAAACTGAAAGTGATAAAGAAAAACTTTTATGAACACTTTTGTTCTTGTTTACATATATATGCTTAAGTAGCACCCAGGTTTTCAGCAAAGATTATGACTTACCATGCCAACAATACTTTTAGAAATTATATTTACTCATAAAAATAACATAAGCAACTAGCGAGCAATAATAAGATATCTCAAGCGCCAACACTTTGTCAAAACAATCATGATACAATATGACAATAGTGGTATCTCGCTAGCCCTTTCTGAGACCGCAAAACATAAATGCAGAGCACCTCCAAAGTTCAAGGAGCGACTAAACATTGTAATTCATGGTAGAAAAGATCCAGTCATGCTGCAACCAACATCAACTATACACAATGCATGAGGATGACAATAGTGCTCTCAGGTCTGGTGCTTATTTGAGAAGGTGATGACTCAACATAAAAGTAAATAGATAGTCCCTTCGCAGAGGGAAGCATGGATTTGCAGCGGTCCAGAGCTCAAAGTTTAAAACAGAGATAGATATAATTTTGGGAGGTACACCCTTCCTGTCAACGTCACGACCAAGAGTTATCAATATCTTCCATGCTAAACAAATTAGCGGCGGTTCCCAAGCGGTAAAAGTAAAGGTTTACTCCCCCTCCACCAACAATCACACTCCATGGCTAGCCGCATCCACGGGTACCGTCCAAACCAACAACATTCCTGGGGGAGTTTTGTTTAATAATTTTTGATTTTTTGATTTCGGGACTGGGAATCCCTATTAACGCCCCTCTCGTGTAAGGACAAGTGAATAAACACTCATCATGAGAATAACCCGCTTAGCATGGAAGATACTGACCGCCCCCTATCGCTCCATGAGCGGTCCAGGCACACAAAACAGATGTTCATTTGAATTTTTAGAGATGGCACATGCAAATTTACTCTGGAACGGCAGGGTAATACCGCATATAGGTAGATATAGTGGACTCATCTGGCACAACTTGGTTTAAGGGTTTTGATGCACAAGCAGTATTCCTGCTTAGTATAGGCGAAGGCTAGCAAATAGATTGAGAAACAGCCAGCTAGAGAGCGAAAACGGTCATGAACATGCATTACATATAATCAACATTGAATACTAGCATGAGTAGGATATGGACACCATGAACATAAATATCATGAAGGCTATGTTGGTTTTGATTCAACTACATGCATGAACATGTGCCAAGTCAAGCCACTTGAAACATTCAGAGGGGGATACCATATCATCATACCGCATCACAACCATTTTAATGCATGTTGACAGCCAAGATAAATCATTATCCACTCCTAGCTACTTAAGCATGGCATGAACAACTATAATCTCTAATGGTTATTGCAAACATGTTTGATCATAATATGCTGAATCAAGGATACTAGGTTAAACATATTTACAAAAACAAAAACAAGTTGAGTTCATACCCGCTTTTCTCTGCCACAGTCAATTCATCAAATATCGTCATTATTGCCTTTCACTTGCACGACCGAATGATAGAAAAATAATAATAGTGCAAGAGTGTCGTGGACTAAGCTGGAATCTGCAAACATTTTATTCAAGAGGAGAAGACAAAGTAATGTGGGCTCTTTGTTAGATTAACAATAATGCATATGAGAGCCACTCAACAATTTCATTATGGTCTTCTCCTTGGTACGACTCGGTTAAAAGAAAAAGAACTTAAGAGAAACACACTGAAATATTTTTGGAGTTTTTGGGTTGAAGCAAATTAAAGAGGAAAAACAAAAACAAGAAAAAACTATTTACACGGGAAAGCTCCCAACAAGTAAAAGAAGAAGCGAGAAATCTTTTTGGGTTTTCTTTTGATGCAACAATTAAACTAAGCTAGAAAGAAAAACTGAAAAGAAGTGGGAAATATTTTTGGATTTTCTCAAAGTTTTTAAACACACAAGAAGAAAGTGAGAAAACAAATCTAGCATGGATATTACAATGAAAAAGTGTGAACACCGACAACTGGAATGAAATGTGTGAACATGAATGTAATGTCGGTGGAAATACATACTCCCCCAAGCTTAGGCTTTTGGCCTAGCTTGGTAATCACCATCCGTAGTAGCCGTCCGGTCCCAAGTTGTAGTGAGATGGAGGCGGCACCTAAGCATCCCACACCTGGGGCTCCTCCTCAGCAGCTGCTAGGTTGTTCCGGTAGGCTGTAATGTCATATGGCATGATCCTGTATCCGTTCCTGGCAATGGAATCAAACAAAGCAGGTGCAGGCAACGGAATAACATCACGGGTTTCCTTGCTGAACACTAGGTTGTAATGAATGTCACGGGGAGAATTACTTACATCGAGGAATTGGTGATCTTGCAGTGACTTGTGATCAAGGTAAACTCAGGACAAGAGATAATCATGAGGGCGAAACTGAACATTAAAGTGTCTCACTAAACGAGTAGCATAAATACCGCCATGTATCTTTCCCTTAGTTTTGTTAAGATGTAAGCGATGAGCAATAATAGCCCCCATACTAAAGGTGTGATCATCATAAAGTGCACGACGTAAAATAGCAAGGTCAGGGGCACCGAGTGCGCCGACCTTCTCCCTAGCGGTTAAACATTTAGCGAGGACCAAAGCGAAGTAATGCACTGAGGGAAACTGCAGGCTGGTAGCAGTAGCGTTTGACATGCCTCTATCCTCACCCACTGTTAAAGTGAGGAGAAAATCCTCAAACTCAGATGGCCTAGGTTCTCTTAATTCCCCATCAGAAGGGATCAAACATATGTTGCAGAAGTCAGTTAATGGCATTTTGTAAGTTTCAGCATAAAGATTAAACTGCACTTCAGGAGGATTGTTTCTCCCTAAATAATAAAAACCTTGCACAAAGGAATTTGTAAGAATGTGATATTGGTCACACTTAGCTATGAGGAATTCGGTCAGCCCAGCGTTTGCAACAAATTGAGCGAACTCTTGATGGAATCCGGCCTCCTCCATGAAGGCATTATGCGGCCATTCGCACGGCCGCACCTCCGCCCTTCTTGGGGTGTGAAGGTCATTGTCCGATGACTCCCCAATGACTCCCTTGGCATTTTTTTGGAGGAGAACTTCCTAAAGATTTGCATTTTCTTCCTATAAAAATTCTGAAAAAAAATAGTCCACAAAAAATTTGTCAACAAAACTTTGTAAGATTGTTAGCAACTACTCCTAAGCATGCATAGAGGCCATATTGAGCATTCAAACTACTTAGAACTCTAAGAATTCAACATGCAAGCTCATCTACAGCAGCACCAAGAGTAGCTAATTACTCTAAAAATAACCCACTAAATCAAAAACTAATCGGAGCAATGGAGGAGTCACATACCAAGTAGCAATCCCTCCAAACAGTTTCAGAAATGAAGCTTCGAGCTAAGAGATCAAAATCCGCGGGTTTGAGAGCAAGAACATGGGAATGGTGGCTGTGGTGATTTGTTTTTGGAGGTAGGGGATGATGTGGGCTAAAGAGATAAGTGAGGGGGCCCATGTGGGGGCCACAACCCACCAGGGCACGCCTGGGGGTGAAGGCGCGCCCTGGTGTCTTGTGGGCACCAGGTGCACCCCCCCCTCTAGTATTATTTGCACCAGAAATTCAGAAATATTCAGAAAAAATCGTGTCAAATTTTCAGGACATTCTGAGAACTTTTATTTTTGGGTCATTTTTTTATTGCACGGAAAAAACAGAAAACAGGATAATCATGGTATTTTATTTCATTTGTCTAACTAAAACAGAAAATAAAATGTGGGAGCAGAGAGTTGTGCTTACTAGATTCATCGACTTCATACCTCTCAAAAATGATTCATTAATAAGGTTGATCAAGTCTTATTAACACCCACTTCCGATTAGCATGAAACCGAAGAACTTTCGTAAAACACTAAGTTACCTCAATGGGGATGTGCATATCCCCGACAATAAGTATATCATATTTCTTTTTAGCGGTAGGAAGAGGTAATTGAAAACTTCCAATAGTGATGGTCGGAGATTCTTCAATAACATTTATACCATTCACTTGGAATTGTTTCTTCAGAAAGTGCACCATATGCTCATTACCATTGATATGAAAATTGACTTTGCTTTTATTGCAATCAATAACAGCCCCTGCAGTATTCAAAAATGGTCTACCAAGGATAATCGACATGTTGTCGTCCTCGGGCATCTCAAGAATAACAAAGTCCGTTAAGATAGTAACATTTGCAACAACAACAGGCACATCCTCACAAATACCGATAGGTATGGCCGTTGATTTGTCATCCATTTGCAATGATATTTCTATAGGAGATATGCCCTAGAGGCAATAATAAATGTTATTGATTATCTCCTTGTTCATAATTAGGTTTATGTTCCATGCTATAACTGCTATGGTTCTCGAGTCTACAATAACCACGAGGCTCGGAGGAAGACTCATATGCACGTGTGGAATAATAAACGGTAAAATGTATTCCTAATCTGGCCTCTAAGACTGGCTCAAGTATTGCATGATGATCCTGTTTTCCTGATCATGGGCATGGCTATGCCGGCAATTTTGAGGGCACAATATTACAAGAACATTTGTGCTGAATCGACCCGTATTGATGTTATGCTATGAGATACATTCGTCATTAGTTAATGGTTTATAACACAGAGATGGTTAACGTTCGCATGATTCCTTAGACCATGAGAGTATCGAGTTTCTTCATGCTTGCTTCATGAACTTTGGGGTTTGTTAAACGTCATCCGTAAATGGGTGGCTATTACGGCGGCTTACGGGTTCATGGAAAAGTATGTCAAGTAACTTGATAGCTCAAGATTGGGATTTGCTCCTCCGACGATGGAGAGATATCTCTAGGCCCTCTCGGTGTTACGGTATCCATCCTCGTCTGGCCAGACACTTTGTGATTTGATCACGGGGATGCCGGAACACGGGAACGAGAAAAGAGAACAATACCGGTAACGAGGTAACTGGCATAGTGGACAAGTTGTTGATCCACGGGGATGCCAACATGTCTCACCTCGGGTATTTGTAACATATCGCGAAGCAACAGGAATAGCACACGGCAACTGGAGGTTCACTCGAATATTCATTCGTGTGGGTATAGGGGTCAATATGGGTGTCCACGGCTCCGATGTTGATCATTGATCGGAAGGGGTTCCGGGTCATGTCAATGCTTCACCGAACCTATAGGGTCACACGCTTAAGGGTCATCTATCTGCTGAATACTAGACAGGGAGTCTGAGAGAAAATCACCGAAAAAAGTTTCGGACACCGGAAAAGTTTCGGACAGCGGAAAAGTTCCGCAGAGAGAACACCGGAACAGTTTCGGTAAAACTGAAAAGTTGTTTCAGGGGACACCATTAAGTCAAATTGGTTTCGGCACATGCCTGATAATTCTTGGAGGGTGCCAGAATCATTCTGGAAACTTTCTGGAATTTTCCGGAATGAAAACCGGAAATGTTCCGGAGCTGCCGAAACCGCTTCAGATGCTTTTCGCAGATGAAAATCACTAAACCGGAATTGTTCCGGCTCGCGTTGAAAATTATTTTGGTGGGTACTGGAAATGTTCTAAGCCCACATGAATATTTTCAGTTCAATCAGACGCTGAAAAATGTCGTCGTGAATAGTGAAAGTGCTTTTTGGGATATTTATGGAAAAGTCACCTTTTGGGATATTTTCCCAAAAAGGTTTCTAGAAGGCTTGGGGGCCAAGAAACCCTACCCCTTGGATTTCCTATAAATAGAGGTGGAGGGGCTGCCTCCACACTCACTTCCTTCTCACATACAAGTGCCATGACATTTCTGGCTTCTCTCTCCCTCCCAGCGAAATAGTTTCGTAGAGCCGAAAGGCTGTCTGGGTTCCGGTGGGAACTAGTTCTGGACGGCGAAGCCCTGCCGGATAGATGACACCGTATGTGTGCAACACTGTAGAGAGATCGTAGTTTCGGTCTTAGTTCGAGAGTGCCTCCCGAAGGGCTGTCCGAGTGACTGTCCGAGTTTCGATGGTCCTCCCGAAGGGCTGTCCGAATGACTGTCCGAGTTTCGATGGTCCTCCCGAAGGGCTGTCCGAGTGACTGTCCGAGTTTCGATGGTCCTCCCGAAGGGCTGTCTGAGTGACTGTCCGAGTTTCGATGGTCCTCCCGAAGGGCTGTCCGAGTGACTGTCCGAGTTTCGATGGTCCTCCCGAAGGGCTGTCCGTGACACCGTCCGAGGGACTGTCCGACCGCCTCCCGGAGGGCTGTCCGGGGGCAGATGAGGGTATACATCCTCGCGGTTGGGAGGTTGTAAATCCTAGCTGCGGGGATCTGCACCGCCGATCGTCATCGACTCTACTTCCGTTGCGCTACGAGTCGGTAACGAAACAGATCAAACCTTGTATGCAGTCTCCATAGTGATCCTGGGCTGGTACGTAGGTCGGAAAATTTTTGTTTTCTGCCGCGTTACCCTACAGTGGCATCAAGAGCCGTGCTATGCGTAGATGCAGGTTGCGATCTAGAATACATGAGATGTATGGGTGTTGCATAATATAATTAGGTAGTAGATGAGTTCTATTGCTGAAAATTATTTGTGCGGGTAGCAGATGAAATCTGTTACCCGATGTTCTTGTTGCTTCCCTGGAATTTGCATATTTCTGATCTTGATAACGATATGGTGGAGTTTCAAAGTTCTGGCAATCCGCGATCTTGATTGATCAACGAAGTGCTAACAGTTCTTTGAATTCCACCGTAGTTAAAAAGAAAGATGACATTTCGCAGACGAAAGGGCAATGTAGATATGATCTGCACGGGGGTCATGCGTATGACGAAGTTTAGTATGGGGCTCGAGATTTAATTATCTCGTGTTTCATACACCCCGCGATGTTAATCTAGTGACTTGAATTATCATACTTGATGATAAAACATTGGTAGCTGCGGTTTGTTCGAAACCTTAGAAGCCACGTAAAATAAAATCTTGTATAAACCGATTAGAGGCGTCTAACTTGGTTTTGCAGGATGACATGAGATGTGCATATGATGTGGTATAGCAGTACTCATATTTAATTTGATTATGTATGAGATGACTATATAATGTAAATTAACATGACCTGCGTGTCATGATTCGACATGATGGCTGGAGCCATATGATTGTCACTTTAATGACCTGCGTGTCAACCTTGTTGTAATGCATTATTTTATTAGCTATAGAGATAGAAATATTATCTGGTGCATCGACAAGGTGGTGGCAATCTTCGTGAAGGTGAACACCGACGCGAATGCCGAAGACGAAGAAATGAAAGACTTCTCCGTCAGAAAGGGCTATACCATATCATGCTATTATGAATTGCCTGAGATGTTTATCCCTTACGATGCACCCTTCTTGATTGCACAGTAGTCGCTTTTATTAGGGTGATCTCTCACAAAAATATCAAGTAGTTAGTGTTCTCCCAAGTGTTGCACCGTCACGGCACCTAACTTTTCGGGGTATCACAGGATCTCCCTGGGTACGAACGATTAGAGAAGTGTGAGGCGGGTGAGTTGAGACCTCGCAGCGAGATCACTTGGTTGTCTTGACGTTCTGGAAGGATCTCCCTGAGCTCGTAACACACGCATCGAAAGATGAACAAGAATCACATAGAGATGTGATCGGCAAGTTTGCCTACCGATTGAAGTTCGCGCCATCAGTGTTCATCTCGTTCAATGGCGTTGAATGACAATGCGGGTCTTGTATCACTCACAATCAATTATGAGAGATATTGATTTGAGTGGGAGCGCACTGTAGAATTAACTTGTTTAAATCTCAGTGCAATTAATTTTGAACACTGTCCAAGTGTGGTTTGCATAAAAGTTGTAGAAGAATGGCTCGCGTTTCCACCTTCCCAATTAAAATTGAATAGCTGTTAAATATCTGGTTAAAACTTTACGGTTGGTAACGTAATGTGAGGATTGTCCTCAAGAGTGCCGAGAAGGACTATGTCCTATCGCATACTTTCGGTATTCTCCCGCTAATGCTATGGATGATATGACTCTCGTCCTTCGATCCAAAAGCTAGAATTCCTTTTCAGTCAAAGTGCAATATGTTTGCTTCCATGAGACCCGAACTTCGAAAGTTTGGATAGTTATGTAATATTCATGGAATCTGAAAATCATTTTCAGAGACAGACAAAGGCTAAAAGATATGAGATATCCAAAGCAATGTTTGTTTACAAACTATTAGCAAAGGAGTTTACTATGCATTAGACTGATAAAGAGAGGGATCCAGGAGAACGCCTGTCATATGATGAAAGGTGAATAAAACAACAACTTAAAGAGAAAGGAAGTGTCCGAAGGGTGTTAGTGAGACTTTCACGCCTAGGAAGTCCGGGGCTAACGCCACTCTTAAAGTTGGATGCTTCTTCTGAGAGTAGGAGAAATACTAAAAGTTAAACTGTTAGAAGTATAAAGGCAAAAGGATAGAAGACTGGAATATCCAGCTCATGTATGAATGTCATACAGGTTTTTGATGTATAGAAGGCTGGTCAAAGATATAGTTCTTGGGAATTATGGTTAAACATGTTAATCACTAATTCTTGGGTATTGTGAGTTAATCACAAAGATACCCGCTCGATTGCATTCTGTTGCAACTCGATGTAAGAACTACTATGGCCTAAAAGACTAGCCAGGAATGAGGTTTAGATACACGCAGGGAACATAGTAAATGTTACTATGCCTTCCATAGGTGTATTCCCTATGTATTTACTTTCATAATTCATTTTAGAGTTTCACACTCTAGCCCTTTGCATAAGGTATCTTGCAAGAAGGTTGTTCATAAGAGAACTTTTGATGTTCGGTGTTATGAATAACATAAGGGCCATACTTTCATTATGAATGAGACGTATGTTATGAATATTGATAACAATACATTACATCTGGGTTTACTTTCATAATTCATTTTAGAGTTTCATACACTCTAGCCCATTGCACAATGTTTGTTGCAAAAAAAAAGTTGTTCATAAAACAACAATTGTTGTTCAGTATTATGAATAACATGAAGGGCCATGCTTCCATCCTAGATGGGATGTATGTTATGAATATTGATGGAAAATATGATACATCCATAACACTGACGCTAAATGTCGCAAGACTAAAAGAATACCACACAAGTGTGGCACTGCATTTGGTCACATTGGAGAAACCCGCATGGAAAATTCCATTATGATGGATTTTGAAGTCGTTTGATTTTGAATCATCTGACACTTGCAACTTTCCTCTGAAAAGTGAAGTGACTGAAATACCGTTCACAGGCCATAAGGAACGAGCAAAGAACATATTGGTGATCATACATTGTGATGTGTGTAGTCCAATAAATGTTGTTGCAAGTAGTGGATTTATCTATCTTCAGAAATGACTCAAGTAGATATATGGATATTTACTTGTTGAGACGAAGTCTGGATCTTTTGAATTCATTCATAAGGTTTTCAAAAATGAAGTAGAAGTTATTGTAACAAGAAAATTATGTTTCTACAATTCGATTGCAGAAAGGAATATTTGAGTTACAAGTTTAGCGAATGTCTGATGAGTTATGAAAGGGGTTTCATAACTTGCACCTCCCGGAACACCACTGCAAGTGAAAAGTCCGTGAAGATGTAATCGAACCATTTATGACATGGTAAGATCAAAGATGACATAAATAAATTTGCCATTATCCCTTTTATAGAGTGATGCTTTAGAGACTGCGGCTTTTACACTGAAAAGAGCTCCATCAGGTATGTTGAAATGACGCCATGGTATGGTACGCCCAACCATGTTATATCTTTTCTTAAAATTTGGAATATGGGGCTTGTGTAAAAGGTTACAAACCTATTCCAAATCAGACAAGTGCTACTTTGTAGGTTATCCCAAGTCATTGGGTATTCCCCACCACTATACCGAGGCAAAGGATTTTGCCACAAAACGGTATGCTTTTAAAGAGAATAGTTCTTACAAAAGGTGAGTGGGAGGACAGTGCAACTCGACGAGATAACCAGTATCTTCGTCATCAGATCAAAGGAAAGGAACCTTGGAAGTGATTCCGGAGTTTCCTACTGCGACTGATACGGAAGTCTCTACAATAAAATGTATGGACTTCGGTCGAACTTGCAGCTGAACCACGTAGGCAAAGCTCGTGCAAACCTATCAGGTGCGCAAACGAGATATTGTTGTTAGACAACAGTATACCTACAATACACAAGGAAGCGTTGATGGGCCCTGACTCCGGAATTGGCTAAATGCCAATACAATCCGAGATAGTTTCCATATAAGTGATTCGAGATTAAAATCTTGATACACCTTTCGGAAGACTTAGAGTCTAACGAATATTTATGGAACTAAAAACTGATACGGATAAAATGTTTTATCCATAAAGCTCGACTTGTTGTAATAACAAGTTCAAGGAGTTGACTACGATGAGATTGTCTCACCGTAGCGATGCTTGAAGTCGGTTCGGGTTGAAGTAGCAATTAATACATATTTCAATCATGAGATATGAAACATGGATGACAAAAGGATTTCCATCTGATGGAAATGAAACCTAGGACTTGTATGTGATACAGTCCAAAGAAATTTGTCGATCCAGAGGATGCTAGTAAGTATGCAAACTTCAGAGTTCCCGCGATGGACAGAAGAGAGCAAAGTGGAGTTGGAATCTTCGTTTTTGATGGAATGGTCAAAGGGGTTTGACTTCATCAAATGGGTATCGAAGATGCTTGTGATTCAAGAAAGTAAGTGGGAGCATAATAATATTTCTAAAAACCTTGTGTACTTGACACATTGTTAATTGGAAATAAATTTCTTGACACGAATTAGGACTTCATTTGAAAATAGTTTTTCGATGAAGTGCTTAGGCTAAATAGCCTCAATATTAGGCATGATGATCTATGGAGATAGATTTACCTAATGGGGCTAAGCTATGAATACATATTGACAAGATGCTAAAACTTTTTAGCATTGAAAAACGTCAAGGAGTGATTCTTGCCGAAGTCACATGGAAAGAGTTTTTGCAAGACTCGGTGTCCCAAAACACTGATGAGCAAAATACATGATGGTGATTCCACACACTCTTGTGTTTGGATTAATCATGTATTCCATGGTATGTAAAAACAACCAGATATGTCCAATACTCCAAAGTTGTTGCGAGTATAGATACCAAAGTGATCAAAGTACTGATCATAGGACAACAGTGAAAGATGTCATTGAGTACTAGAGTAGTAGTGATGACATGTTTTCTCGCAAGCAGAGATTATGAAGTGCTCGTTGTAAAGTAATTACATCGATACAGTCTTCATCAATGCTCCATGCGATTTTCGATTTAAGTTAAGGGTTTTTTGTGTAATACACAATATGGTGGCACGGTAGTTGGAAATTGTTCCAAACAAGATACTGTGGCGAATTCTATAACAAAGGCTGAGTATGTTGATGCTTAAGAAGCGACAAAGAAGTTGTTGAATCATATAGTTCATTCATGAACTTAGTATGGTTCCAAGATGGCTTTGGTCTATGGGACACTATTGCAGATAGTTGCTCCATAGCTCAGTCTGAGGAATCAGGTTTCGACCAATGATTCACACATATGCAAAGCCAAGTCCACACAAAATATGAATTTTGTGAAAGCGTGAAAACGCGAGGATATGCAAAGTTACACACGGAGCTGAAGTCGTCAGATCCGTTGGACATCAGGCTATACCACAAGCGAAGCATATTTTACACCAGTATGCCATAGGTGTAAAGTGCATTAGCATTGACTAGATTATTGACTCTAGTGCAAGTGGGAGTCTGTAGGAGATATGCCCTAGAGGCAATAATAAATGTTATTGATTATCTCCCTGTTCATAATTAGGTTTATGTTCCATGCTATAACTGCTATGGTTCTCGAGTCTACAATAACCACGAGGCTCGGAGGAAGACTCATATGCACGTGTGGAATAATAAACGGTAAAATGTATTCCTAGTCTGGCCTCTAAGACTGGCTCAAGTATTGCATGATGATCCTGTTTTCCTGATCATGGGCATGGCTATGCCGGCAATTTTGAGGGCACAATATTAGAAGAACATTTGTGTTGAATCGACCCGTATTGATGTTATGCTATGAGATACATTCGTCATTAGTTAATGGTTTATAACACAGAGATGGTTAACGTTCGCATGATTCCTTAGACCATGAGAGTATCGAGTTTCTTCATGCTTGCTTCATGAACTTTGGGGTTTGTTAAACGTCATCCGTAAATGGGTGGCTATTACGGCGGCTTACGGGTTCATGGAAAAGTATGTCAAGTAACTTGATAGCTCAAGATTGGGATTTGCTCCTCCGACGATGGAGAGATATCTCTGGGCCCTCTCGGTGTTACGGTATCCATCATCGTCTGGCCAGACACTTTGTGATTTGATCACGGGGATGCCGGAACACGGGAACGAGAAAAGAGAACAATACCGGTAACGAGGTAACTGGCATAGTGGACAAGTTGTTGATCCACGGGGATGCCAACATGTCTCACCTCGGGTATTTGTAACATATCGCGAAGCAACAGGAATAGCACACGGCAACTGGAGGTTCACTCGAATATTCATTCGTGTGGGTATAGGGGTCAATATGGGTGTCCACGGCTCCGATGTTGATCATTGATCGGAAGGGGTTCCGGGTCATGTCTATGCTTCACCGAACCTATAGGGTCACACGCTTAAGGGTCATCTATCTGCTGAATACTAGACAGGGAGTCTGAGAGAAAATCACCGAAAAAAGTTTCGGACACCGGAAAAGTTTCGGACAGCGGAAAAGTTCCGCAGAGAGAACACCGGAACAGTTTCGGTAAAACTGAAAAGTTGTTTCAGGGGACACCATTAAGTCAAATTGGTTTCGGCACATGCCTGATAATTCTTGGAGGGTGCCAGAATCATTCTGGAAACTTTCTGGAATTTTCCGGAATGAAAACCGGAAATGTTCCGGAGCTGCCAAAACCGCTTCAGATGCTTTTCGCAGATGAAAATCACTAAACCGGAATTGTTCCGGCTCGCATTGAAAATTATTTTGGTGGGTACTGGAAATGTTCTAAGCCCACATGAATATTTTCAGTTCGATCAGGCGCTGAAAAATGTCGTCGTGAATAGTGAAAGTGCTTTTTGGGATATTTATGGAAAAGTCACCTTTTGGGATATTTTCCCAAAAAGGTTTCTAGAAGGCTTGGGGGCCAAGAAACCCTACCCCTTGGATTTCCTATAAATAGAGGTGGAGGGGCTGCCTCCACACTCACTTCCTTCTCACATACAAGTGCCATGACATTTCTGGCTTCTCTCTCCCTCCCAGCGAAATAGTTTCGTAGTGCCGAAAGGCTGTCTGGGTTCCGGTGGGAACTAGTTCTGGATGGAGAAGCCCTGCCGGATAGATGACACCATATGTGTGCAACTCTGTAGAGAGATCGTAGTTTCGGTCTTAGTTCGAGAGTGCCTCCCGAAGGGCTGTCCGAGTGACTGTCCGAGTTTCGATGGTCCTCCCGAAGGGCTGTCCGAATGATTGTCCGAGTTTCGATGGTCCTCCCGAAGGGCTGTCCGAGTGACTGTCCGAGTTTCGATGGTCCTCCCGAAGGGCTGTCCGAGTGACTGTCCGAGTTTCGATGGTCCTCCCGAAGGGCTGTCCGAGTGACTGTCCGAGTTTCGATGGTCCTCCCGAAGGGCTGTCCGTGACACCGTCCGAGGGACTGTCCGACCGCCTCCCGGAGGGCTGTCCGGGGGCGGATGAGGGTATACATCCTCGCGGTTGGGAGGTTGTAAATCCTAGCTGCGGGGATCTGCACCGCCGATCGTCATCGACTCTACTTCCGCTGCGCTACGAGTCGGTAACGAAACAGATCAAACCTTGTATGCAGTCTCCATAGTGATCCTGGGCTGGTACGTAGGTCAGAAAATTTTTGTTTTCTGCTGCGTTACCCTACAATTTCGGTAGGTGTGAGTTTATTTAAATCAAGTCTTTTATATAAGGAGAAAGGCATAACACTAACACCGGCTCCCAAATCACACAATGCCATTTTGACATAGTTTCTTTTGATGGAGCAAGGTATAGTTGGTATTCCAGGATCTCCAAGTTTTTTAGGTACTCCATCCTTAAAATAATAATTAGCAAGCATGGTGGAGATTTCAGCTCCCGGTATCTTTCTTTTATTAGTGATGATATCTTTCATATACTTTGCATAAGGGGCCATTTTCAAAATATCTGTTAAACGGGTATGCAAAAAGACTGGCCTAACTATTTCTGCAAAGCGCTCAAATTCTTCAGCATCCTTTTTCTTAGATGGATTAGGTGGAAAAGGCATGGGTTTCTGAACCCATGGCTCTCTTTCTTTACCATGTTTCCTAGCCACAAAGTCTCTTTTATCATAACGTTTATTTTTAGGTTGCGGGTTATCAAGATCAGCAGCAGGCTCTATTTCAACATCATTATCTGGTTCTTTATCATTGCTAGGTTGAGCATCTTCATGAACATCATCATTATCATTTTCATTATCACTAGGTGAATGTTCATTACCAGACTGAGTTTCAGCATCAGGAATAGGGACATCATTATTATCAGGAGGTTTTTGGGTCTCAGGCTCACTAGAGGTATGCAAAGTCCTATCATTTTTCTTTTTCTTTTTCTTCCTAGAAGGACTAGGTGCATCAATATTAATTCTCTGAGAGTCTTGTTCAATTCTTTTAGGATGACCCTCAGGATAAAGTGGTTCTTGGGTCATTCTACCTCCTCTAGTTACTGCTCTAGCAGCAAAATCATGCATATTATTGTTCATTTCATCAATCAATTCTTTTTGAGACTTAGCAACTTGTTCTAGCTGAGTTTGAACCATAGAGGCATGCTTTCCTACACCTCGAACATCATTACTAATTCTAAATAGCAAGTCACTCAAGCGAGCAATCATATCGGAATTATATTTCAATTGTTTCAGAACATGAGCATTGAAATGATCTTGCTTCATAATATAGTTGTCAAACTCATACAAGCACTAACTAGGATGTTTATTGTCAGGGATGTCACTTTCATTAAACTTTAATAAAGAATTTACCTCTACCACCTGTGGAGGTGGTGGTGTGTCAAGGCCATGTATTTCTTCAATAGGTGGTAAATTCTTAACATCCTCAGCTTTAATACCTTTTTCCTTCATAGATTTCTTTGCCTCTTGCATATCTTCAGGACTGAGAAATAAGATACCCTCTTCTTCGGAGTGGGTTTAGGCGGTGGTTCAGGAAGAGTCCAATCATCATAATTCTTCAATATGTTATTCAATAATTCTTCAGCTTGTTCAACAATTCGTTCCCTAAAAACACAACCAACACAACTATCTAGGAAATCCCTAGAAGCATCGGTTAGTCCATTATAAAAGATATAAAGTATTTCATTTTTCTTGAGAGGATGATCAAGCAAAGCATTAAGCAACTGGAGAAGCCTCCCCCAAGCTTGTGGGAGACTCTCTTCTTCAATTTGCACAAAGTTAAATATTTCCTGTAAGGCGGCTTGTTTCTTATGAGCATGAAAATATTTTTCAGAGAAGTAGTAAATCATATCCTGGGGACTACGCACACAACCAGGAGTAAGAGTGTTGTACCATGTCTTAGCATCACCCTTTAATGAGAATGGAAATAACATAACGATATAATAGTAGCGAATCTTCTCATCATGAGCAAAGAGGGTGGCTATATCATTCAGCTTAGTAAGGTGTGCCACTACAGTTTCAGTTTCATAGCCATGGAAAGGATCAGATTCAACCAAAGTGATTAACTCTAGGTCGATAGAGAACTCATAATCCTTATCGGTAACAAAGATAGGTGAAGTAGCAAACTTAGGATCACATTTCATTCTAGCATTCAAAGTCTTTTCCTTATACTTGCGTAGCAATTTCTTAAGATCGTTTCTATCCTTGCAAGAAAGAATTTCTCTAGTTACCTCTTCGTCCATAACATAACCTTCAGGTATCTTAGACATTTCAAACTTAGGAGAGCTAGGACTAATAGGTGTTTCATAATCATCATCAGTTTCATGGGCTTCATCAGTTTCAACAATCTCATCCGTTTCAGTAATTTCATTCTCTTTAGCTTTAGCAATTTGTTCATCAAGAAATTCTCCTACTGGCACATTATCATCAAGCATGGTACTAGCATCATCAATAGCATAATTCATAGCAGAGATAGCATCATCAATAACTTGCGGCATATCAGGATTACTAGCATGTGGTGGTGTTGCAAGCTTACTCATCACAGAAGGTGAATCAAGTGCAGAGCTAGATGGCAGTTCCTTACCTCCCCTCATCTTAGAGGGAAAAATCGTAGTCTTTGTATCCTTCAGATTCTTCATAGTGATCAATTGATATAAATCCCAAGTGACTCAACAAATATAGCTATGCTCCCCGGCAACGGCGCCAGAAAAAGGTCTTGATAACCCACAAGTATAGGGGATCGCAATAGTTTTCGAGGGTAGAGTATTCAACCCAAATTTATAGATTCGACACAAGGGGAGCCAAAGAATACTTGAGAGTATTAGCAGTTGAGTTGTCAATTCAACCACACCTGGAGATTAAATATCTGCAGCAAGGTGATCAGTAGCACAGTAGTATGATAGTTTGGATAGCAATAGTAGCAGTAACAGTAACGGTAGCAGTGATAGCAATAATTTTGTAGCAGTTGGAACAGTAGCAGTAGCAATAGTAACTTAGCAAGAATAATAAGTGGAAAGCTCGTAGGCACTGGATCAGTAACTCTTTGGATGATATTCATCATATAACAGTCATAACCTAGGGCAATACAGAACTAGCTCCAATTCATCAATGTAATGTAGGCATGTATTCCGTAAATAGTCATACGTGCTTATGGAAAAGAACTTGCGTGACATCTTTTGTCCTACCCTCCCGTGGCAGCAGGGTCCATAAGGAAACTAAGGGATATTAAGGCCTCCTTTTAATAGAGAACCGGAACAAAGCATTAACACATGGTGAATACATGAACTCCTCAAACTATGGTCATCACCGCGAAGTATCCCAAATATTGTCACTATGGGGTTGACGGATCATAACACGTAATAGGTGCATATGACTAGGCAAGATCGGATCAAGAACATGGATATAGAGATGATAACATAAACGGTTCAGATCTGAAATCATGGCACTCAGGTCTTAGTGACAAGCATTAGCATAGCAAAGTCATAGCAACATCAATCTCAAAACATAATGGATACTAGGGATCAAGCCCTAACAAAACTAACTTGATTACATGATGAATCTCATCCAACTCCTCACCGACCAGCAAGACTACGAAGGAATTACTCACTCCCGGTGGGGAGCATCATGGAATAGGCGATGGAGAAGGGTTGGTGATGACAAAGACCGAAGATTCCCCTCTCTGAAGCCCCAAACGTGCTCCGGATCTGGCCTCCCGATGAAGAACATGAGGTGGCGGCGGCTCTGTATCGTAAAACGCGATGAAACTTTCTACCTGATTTTTTTCTCCGAAAATAGGAATTTATAGTGGCGGAATTAGGGTTAGTGGGGCCACGAGGTGGGCACAACCCACCAGGGAGCGCCGAGGGGGCCTGGCGCGCCTTGGTGGGTGCTGCTCACCCTGCCCCCCTCTTCGGTGGATTTTGGCTCCAATAATTCTTATATATTCTGAAATAATTCTCCAAAAAGTTTCGTTCCATTCCGAGAACTTTTATTTCTGCACAAAAACAACACCATGGTAGTTCTGCTGAAAACAGCGTTAGTCCGGGTTAGTTCCATTCAAGTCATGCAAATTAGAGTCCAAAACAAGGGCAAAAGAGTGAGGAAAAGTAGATACGTTGGAGACATATCATTCATCTTACTCATAGGTGCCTCTCCGATGATGTGTGAGTAGTCCACCATAGACCTACGGGTCCGTAGGCAGTAGCTAGATGGCTTCCTCTCTCTCTCTCTCTCTCTTGATTCTCAATATAATGGTCTCTTGGAGATCTATTTGATGTAATGACTTTTGCGGTGTGTTTGTTGGGATCCGATGAATTTTGAGTTCATGATCAGTTTCTATCCATGAATATTATTTGAGTCTTCTTTGATCTCTTACATGCATGATTACTTATAGCCTCGTATTTCTTCTTCGAATCTTTGGTTTAGTTAGGCCAACTAGATCGATTTTTCTTGCCATGGGAAGAGGTGCTTTGTGATGGGTTCGATCTTGCGGTGTTCTTTCCCAGTGACAGAAGGGACAGCAAGGCACGCATGTATCGTTGCCATTAAGGATAACAAGATGGGGTCTATTCCTACATGAATAGATCTTGTCTACATCATGTCACCGTTCTTATTGCATTACTCCGTTTTTCCATGAACTTAATACACTAGATGCATGCTGGATAGCGGTCGATGTGTGGAGTAATAGAAGTAGATGCAGAATCGTTTCGGTCTACTTGTCTTGGACGTGATGCGTATATAATGATCATTGCCTGGATATCGTCATGATTATTTGATCTTCTATCAATTGCCCAACAGTAATTTGTTCACCCACCGTGTGCTATACTCATGAGAGGAGCCACTAGTGAAACCTACGGCCCCCGGGTCTACTTTTCCAATATATTGCTTTCCGATCTACTCTTTTGTCGTTTTGTTTTCAGGTCTATTAATCCAAAAAATCCAAAAATACCTTGCTGCACTTTTTATTTACTTCTTTTATTTTGCGTTCTTGTGAGATCTATTTGCCAAACCTATTGCAATCTAATCTATCTTATCATCATTGAGAGCTTGACAACCTCTCTTATGCGTCGGGTTGCAAGTATTTGTTATTTGTGTGCAGGGGCTGTTTACATAGTTGCTTGATCTTCGTCTACGGATTGATACCTTGGTTTCATAACTGAGGGAAATACTTACCGTCATTGTGCTGCATCATCCCTTCCTCTTTGGGGAAATACCAACGCAGTCTCAAGCCACGTCAAAGGAATTTCTGGCGCCGTTGCCGGGGAGGAAGTGGTCTCTTCAACGTGCCAATCTCTGGCGCCGGGGAGACATCATCAACATCTATCAGGTTATTAATCACAAATCTCATCTCCTTGCAATTACATTATTTGCCATTTGCCTCTCGTTTTCCTCTCCCCCACTTCACAAAATTTGCCGTTTTATTCGCCCTCTTTTTCATTTGCCTTTTTCTCGTCAAATCTCTTGTTTGCTATCTTTTCTTGTGTTGCCATGTGCCTTCTATTTGCTTGCATCTTCGCTTGCTAAAAATCTATTGCTATGGATCCTCATCCACTTGCTAATCTTTTCAAAGGGCCAAATTATGATGAACCAATTGCTAGTGAGTTGAGTGCACTTGATTATCTCTATGAAGTTTTATTTGAAAATCATGAATCTGAAAATTTTGATGAAGTGTTGAAAGAAGAAATTTATAAGGTGATTCATGATAGTTCCTTGAACAATGAGCATGATTGCAATGTTGCTAGTATGAATTCTCTAAATATCCATGACGCTAATGATATGCAAAGCCACAAGCTTGGGGATGCTATGTTTGATGAAGATGATATTTCTAGTCCCCCAAGTTTTGATGAGAAAAATTATTATGATGATTGCATGCCTCCTATTTATGATGATGGTGACGACACGTATGCTATAATGAGTAATGATAACCACGAAATTTATCATCATGGTTTTAATTTTCAATGTGGTTATGTCAATCAAGTGTCTCATGATAGTTATTTTGTTGAGTTTGCTCCCACTACCATGGATAATAAGGAATTTGCTTATGTGGAGAGTAATGAAAATTCTATGCTTGTGCATCATGAAAAGAATGATTTATGTGATAGTTATATTGTTGAATTCCTTCATGATGCTACTGAAATTTATTATGAGGGAGGAACATATGCTTGTAGGAATTGCAATAATATCAAGTTTCCTCTCTATGTGTTCAAAGTTTTGAAGTTATGCTTGTTTTGCCTTCCTATGCTAGTTGATTCTTGTCTCCATAAATTGTTTGCTCACAAAATCCCTATGCATAGGAAGTGGGTTAGACTTAAATGTGTTTTTCATGCTATTCATGATGCTCTTTTGCATATTTCAACTACTACTTTTTATGTGAGCATCATTGAAATCATCATGCCTAGCTAGGGGTGTAAAACGACAACGCTTGTTGGGAGGCAACCCAATAAATAAATTTATTTTCGTCTTTTTCTTTCTGTTTTTGAGTGTTGACACAATTATGCCTCTGTTATGATTGTGTTTTTATTTTTTAATTAGTGTTTGTGCCAAGTAAAGCCTTTGGGTTGATTCATAAGATGAGTAGAAACAATGTTGAATCTGAAACAGAAACTTTGTCTCCAGTGTGCAAATTTTCAGTTTTTTTACTGGAGCGTGATATTGAGCTGAAATTTTAACACAATATTGCTATACAAATTCTTTAAGTTTTCCTAATTTTTCAGAATTTTTAGAGTTACAGAAGTATGGTTAGAGTACAGATTACTACATATTGTTCTGTCTGAAACAGATTATGTTTTCGTTGCATTGTGTGCTTGTTTTGATGAATCTATGGCTTGTATTGGAGGGTATAAGTCTTGGTAAAGTTATAATACAGTAGATATAATGCAATAATAAAATATGAATGGGTTTGCAACAGTACTTAGAGTGGTAATTTGCTTTATTATACTAACGGATCTCACGAGAATTTTGTTAAGTTTTGTGTGATTGAAGTTTTCAAGTTTTGGGTGAGATCGCGATGGATGAAGGAATAAGGAGTAAGAAGAGCCTAAGCTTGGGGATGCTACAGCACCCGAAGATAATATCCAAAGAGTAACAAGCAACTAAGCTTGGGGATGCCCCAAGTGGCATCCCCTCTTTCTTCTAACAACCATCGGTATTTTACTTGGAACTATATTTTTATTCGTCACATATCATGAGTTTTGCTTGGAGCGTCTTGTATCTTTGCTTGTTTTGCTTTTTATCCTTGCTGCACACACCTATTTGAGAAAGCCAAAATTATGCTAAGATTTGTTAGAATTGCTCTATATGCTTCACTTAAATTTTTTGAGCTATGGAATTGCTCTAGTGCTTCACTTATATCTTTTTGAGCACGACGTGCTTTTACATGTTTGAAGAAATTCTCTCTTGCTTCACTTAGATTATTTTGAGTGTTAGTAAACTTTGAAGAAATCCTCTCATGCTTCACTTATATTATTTTGAGAGATGAAACTTTTATGCTCATAATCTTTACTTAAATCTATTTGAGCTTGTCAAAAGCAATGGCAGTATATGAAACAAGTCCCAAAGTGATAGATATTCAAGAGGGATATAATAAAAACTTTCATGAAGATCATTGGACAAATTAAACTTGATTCTTTGTAATAGTTTTGAGACATGATGATAATAATATGTGAGTTAGGTTAGTGAGTAATTATGCTTTGTAAGAATATTGATGTTAAGGTTTGTGATTCCCTATGCAAGCACAAAAGTCAATAGTTGTGCAATGAAATTACATCCTACTTATGGTGCATTATTCGGTGTTAGTTATGCTTAATGCTCGCTTATGTGAATTTTCATTTCTTGGTTGGTTGCTTCTCAATCTATTTGCTAGCCTTCACTTGTACTAAGTAGAAATACTACTTGTGCATCCAAAATCCTAAAACCCAGTTTTGCCATATGTGTCCACCATACCTACCTATATGCGGTATTTCCATGCCGTTCCAAGAAAATTTGTATGTGCCATCTCTAATTTTCAAAATGAATTTTCCTTTTTGTGTGTTCGTACCGCTCATGAAACGGTGGGGGGTGACCTATATTTTTCCATGCTAGATGTGTTATTCTCAAGATGAGTGTTTATTCACTTGTCATTGCACGAGAGTACGGCGGTAATAGGGATGCCCAGTCACGAAATGAAAAGAAAAAAATTACTTTATGTTGTCAAATAATAAATTCCTTGGAAAGTGTTGGTATGGAAGGCAACCGTGGATTCGGCTAGCCATGGAAAGTGAAAGTATGGTGGAAAAAGGAATAAACTTTATTTTCTGTTTGGGAACCGCTTATGATGTATCTAGCATGGAAAGGTATTGAAATCTCTCGGTCATTTTCGTTGACAGGAAAGGCATGCCACCCAAAATATTTTTCTCTATCAATTTAAACCTTGAGCTCTAGCACCTCTACAAATCCCTACTTCCCTCTGCGAAGGGCCTATCTATTTACTTTATGCAATTTTTATTTTTACTTGAGTCTCCATCTTCTCTTATAAAGCACCAACTAGGGGGCACTATGATCGTACTTGAGCATTAGGTGTAGCTAATATTTGAGTGTGTTTCATGAATGGATCAATGATTAAGCATGATGGGCTAGGGTTAACTTGCTTTAGTGTTGATATTTTGAAAGACATGGTTGCTTGTTGATATGCTTGAGTACTAAAGTTTTCATGTCAAAACTAGACTATTGCTTTGAACCATATAAAAGTCCAAATGTCCATGCTACAACGAAAAGAATATGTGATGAACATGTTAGGTAGCATTCCACATCAAAAATTCTGTTTTTATCATTTACCTACTCGAGGACGAGTAGGAATTAAGCTTGGGGATGCTGATACGTCTCCAACGTATCTATAATTTTTGATTGTTTCATGCTGTTATATTATCAATCTTGGATGTTTTACAATCATTTTATAGCAACTTTATATTATTTTTTGGGACTAACCTATTAACATAGTGCCAAGTGCCAGTTGTTGTTTTTGCTTGTTTTTTACTTCGCAGAAAATCAGTACCAAACGAAGCCCAGACACCGTGAAACTTTTTGGAGATTTTTTTGGGCCAGAAGACACCCAGTGGGCCAAAGAAGTGCCGGAGAAGAGGGCCGAGGTGGGGAACGCCCACCAGGGCGCGCCAGAGGCCCCTGGCACGGCCTGGTGGGCGGTACCCACCTCGGGACCCCCCTCCACCGACTATCAACTCTATAAATTCTCAAATATTCGGAAAACCCTAGGAGAGTCGACGAAACACAATTCCAGCCACCGCAAGTTCCAGAACCACGAGATCCAATCTAACACCATCACGGAGGGGTTCATCTTCCTCATAGGTGCCTCTCCGATGATGCGTGAGTAGTCCACCATAGACCTACGGGTCCGTAGGCAGTAGCTAGATGGCTTCCTCTCTCTCTCTTGATTCTAAATACAATGGTCTCTTGGAGATCTATTTGATGTAATGACTTTTGCGGTGTGTTTGTTGGGATCCGATGAATTTTGAGTTCATGATCAGTTTCTATCTATGAATATTATTTGAGACTTCTTTGATCTCTTATATGCATGATTACTTATAGACTCGTATTTCTTCTTCGAATCTTTGGTTTAGTTAGGCCAACTAGATCGATTTTTCTTGCCATGGGAAGATGTGCTTTGTGATGGGTACGATCTTGCGGTGTTCTTTCCAGTGACACAAGGGGCAGCAAGGCACGCATGTATCGTTGCCATTAAGGATAACAAGATGGGTTCTATTCCTACATGAATAGATCTTGTCTACATCATGTCACCGTTCTTATTGCATTACTCTATTTTCCATGAACTTAATACACTAGATGCATGCTGGATAGCGGTTGATGTGTGGAGTAATAGAAGTAGATGCAGAATCGTTTCGGTCTACTTGTCTTGGACGTGATGCCTATATAATGATCATTGCCTGGATATCGTCATGATTATTTGATCTTCTATCAATTGCCCAACAGTAATTTGTTCACCCACCGTGTGCTATACTCATGAGAGAAGCCACTAGTGAAACCTACGCCCCCCGGGTCTACTTTTCCAATATATTGCTTTCCAATCTACTCTTTTGCCGTTTTGTTTTCAGATCTATTAATCCAAAAAATCCAGAAATACCTTCCTGCACTTTTTATCTACTTCTTTTATTTTGCGTTCTTGTGAGATCTATTTGCCAAACCTATTGCAATCTAATCTATCTTATCATCGTTGAGAGCTTGACAACCTCTCTTACGCGTCGGGTTGTAAGTATTTGTTATTTGTGTGCAGGGGCTGTTTACATAGTTGCTTGATCTTCCTCTATGGATTGATACCTTGGTTTCATAACTGAGGGAAATACTTACCGTCGCTGTGCTGCATCATCCCTTCCACTTTGGGGAAATACCGATGCAGTCTCAAGCCACGTCACCCCCTACCCGAGATCTGTCGGTTTTGACACCGACAGGGACGTCCTTGAACTTTTGTTCATGCCCATGGAAACTTTGTGAATCTTGATTACAAAAACCTTTCAACAAATATAATTATCCCCTAGTACAAATGCATTGTATTATAAAAATAATGTGCCAAGATTTACCTTTAGGATGTTTAAATTGCTTGTTTGATATGTGCTTTGTAAAAACAGAAACTTTTGCTGGAATGTTTAAATTTTTGATATTTTACTCGAGCATGAAAAAAATCTGAAATTTTTACACGGTATTTTTATACAAATTGTTTATACGTCCTAATTTTTCTGAATTTTTTGAGTTACGGAAGTTTATGTTTCATTTGCATCTTTATAGACTGTCCTGTTTCTCACTGATTGATGTTATAGTTTCTTTGTCTGCTTATGTTTGAATTCTTGTTGAGCCCCATTGACTTGGGAGCCATATAATTGTGATAGTATATAGTAGGTAATGTTATATTATAATTTGGAGTTCAGCAAAATAGGTTTCTCTGATGTAGCTTTTGCAGGTTCAGAATTCCAGTTGCCGGTAATGTTCATCTCCATGTAAACCTTGTAAACTCGGAGAGAAAAGGCATTAAAATTGTATCATCAATTGGAATAATGACCAAAAACAATATAAATAACAGTAGGAAATCATGATGTAAAATAGACGTATCACCGCCTGTTGCAACTATCCGCTATGAAGGGAGAAGGGGCATGTCACGTCACCCGACTCCACAACCACACAGTTAGCCAACAGTAATAACCTTCCATCCAAAGTTGGCATACGTTGGATGGTCGACTTCACCCAACGTCAAGAAGATTATCAACATAAACATGCAGAGAGGATATTAAATCCTAATACCAAACAACCTATTACACACTAGGGTTCATCCATACCTCGAGAACAATGGGTCTACTCACACATGGGAACGACAATTCTCATGGTAATGGTAATGCAGTACATGGATGGACGAATCAACCGATACACCGAAGGGTCCACTAGGGTTCTTGATGTTGCAGATGGTAAGGATGTGGATGATGATGATGACGGTGGTTATGAAGATGGTGATGATGACTTCGTCCCCCTCGTGGTGAGAGGGATCCCCTCCTTCTCCTGGTTGATCCTCCCTCCGGATGGGCTATGGAGGCCAGGGTTCCGCCTTCTAGATGAGTTTCTGGAGTCTCCGCACGTCCGATTCAGGATCCGCTTCGACGGGGTGAAAATAACTGATCACCGAGAGGCGGCGATGCGCCAAACGACCGCTCATGCGAGCGTGCGCGGTCACATGGAACGTCGTCGTTCGCTCGGGAAGCATGACGCCGTCTGTTTCTTTGGCCTTCTTATTTGATTTTTTATGAAAAATGTTTATCACCTTTAATACGTGATTCCAGAGTCATTTTTGGGGATTTTCTCCATTAAAATATTGCTCCATAAGCCGTTACCTAAGGGATTATCAACAAAAAGAAGTGAGCGAACACGGTAAAATTCCACAAAGCCTACAAAATAGGCATAGAAATAATGGTAAAAAGGTCTCATAATTGGACTCATCAGCCGATCCGTTTCTCCTTTTCCATTTTCGTATTAAAGAAAAAAAAGGATGCAACAATAGGGTTTGAACCACACACCTTTTCATTCACGACACAGAGAAGTAACCACTAGACCACCTCGATTACACATGTTAATTAGCTTCTTTCCCTCCTTTTACCCTCTTCACTTCGCGTAACTTTTTCCTTTTTCCTTTTTCTTGAAACGGTTGTGTTCGTTTTTTTTCTTTCATTTTTCTTTTTACTAAATGCATGAACTTTTTCTTCAAATTCGCGATATTTTCTCAAATTCCATGAACTTTTCTTTAGAATCGATGAACTTTTTTCAATCTCAATGAGCTTTCTTACAAAAATTGATGACCATTTTTCAGAATCGATGTTTGTTTTTAAATTCGATGATTTTTTTTTCAAAATCGATGAGCCTTTTCAAATTTGATGTTTTTTTCAATTACGATAAACTATTTTCAAATTCGATGAACTATTGTCAATTTTGATGATTTTTTCCGATTTTGATGTACTGTTTTGATGATTTCGATGAACTTTTTCCAAATTTGACAAACTTTTTTTTCATATTTGTTTTTTAATTCTATAACCTTTTTAAAATTTGTGAACTTATTTCAAAATTTCATGAATTTTTCTCCATTGTTTTTCTACGCGTTGCTTTCTTTAGCAGGTACTGGGCCGGCCCGCAACACGGCGAGCACTAGCAGCTCCAATCTCACAGCGCCGAATAGGAGGCAAAATCACTAATTGAGAAGTACTCCTTCCAGACATCACTCCCACCTAGCCAGGTTGTGACAAATATGCGTGCCACTTGTCGCAACCTGAGAGTTTTCCCTTTTTTCTTAAATCCTTATTTCCAAAATGTTTTATCCCTTAAACCGTGCGTTCAAATCTCGAACTATTTTCATCGTTGGATTCCTTGCATTGAGATCTTCAAAACTAGATCCCATGTTGATAGGTTTTGACGAACTTTTTTTTCACCGTGCCTCTCGCGAAAGGAAAAAAAGAAAACACGTTTTTTTCGTTTCCGAGAGGCACGGCCTCTCGCGGAAGCAAACCTGTGCCTCTCGCGAAAGGAAAAAAAGAAAACAGTTTTTTTTCATTTACGAGAGGCACGACCGTGCCTCTCGCGGAAGCAAAACTGTGTTTCTTGCGAAAAAAAACAGAAAACTTGTTTTTTCGTTTCCGAGAGGCACGGCCGTACCTCTCGCGAAAGCAAATCCGTGCCTCTAGCGAAAGAAAAAAACAAAAAACACATTTTTTTTCGTTTTCTAGAGGCATGACCATGCCTCTCTCGAAGGCAAATCTGTGCCTCTCGCGGAAGCAAAACCATGCCTCTCGAGAAAGGAAAAAATACACATTTTTTTCCGTTTCCGAGAGCCTATTGCGGAAGAAAAATTGCGCTTTTCGAGAAAGAAAGAAAAAAAATAAAACTTGTTTTTTCACAATTTTTTGTCCAAAAGTTAAGAAAGACCAGAAAACCGAACACCGAAAAAACCCAAAAAAAGCTCACCTAAAAAGCCGAAAACGCATGTAAAAAATAAAAAATAAAAAATCCGAAGAAAACACTCAGAGCGCGGCACATAGCAACAACTAAGAACACATCAAGTGGCGATGTCTGATCGTTGGAAGGTCCCGAAAGAGCGCTTGCCAACTACTCCCTCAGTCCCATAATATAAGTGTCTCTTATATTATGGGACTGAGGGAGTAGTTATTCTCAATATCTCAATAGGAGGAGCTCCCATAACCGAGGCCGAAATTCAAGATTGTAATAAAGCCTCTAAAGGTCAACACGGGCCATAGTTTATTTATTTTTTCCTGACAGAGAGCCATAAGGCCTTGGCTGCATTGGCCCAGTATTTACCTGACCCCCCTAAGGGCAAAGAGGCGCTTGGCCCGATCTCTTTTGTGACCTAGCAGCTCGCCTCTCGTCTCCCTCGTTTCCTTCCCCGGAACTCCCCAATTCGGGCGCTCGATTCCTGGCTTCGCCTCTGCCGATCTCACCTGTTGTTGAGGCATGACGGCTTGCAAGCAGACCGCATCCACGGGCGCCGATCTAACCATGGACGAGGCCGACAGCAAGTAAGAATCAAAACTGAATCTTGTTTCTGTGATGCAAGAGACATCCCTAATCTCGGTGCATCGAGCCGCCGATCCATAACCTTGGATTCTTACGCAGCTCGGCAGCGAAGAGAGATGGAGCGGAGGAGCGGAAGCCCTGGACCAAGTGCAGGAAGGGGAAGAAGGCCAAGGGCAAGTAAGATTCCAATCGATTTGTGTGATGCAATAGAGGTTAATTTTGGTGCGTCGACCCATGACCTTCTCGATGTTCCACGCAGGTTGGCGGTGAAGAGCAATGGAGCGGAGAAGCCCAAGACCCACGACCTTTCCGATGTTACACGCGGTTTGGCGGCGATGAGCACTGCAGAGGATGAAAAGCTCGCCCTGCTCACCTACCAGTGAGATGAGATCCTCCACGTGTTTTCTGATTGTTGTTCAGTTTTTTGCTTTTCTGGACGGTGCTGATTTGACCATGATTTGGTTAGGGACTACTTCTGGATGAAGTACTTCAAAGACATCTGTGACAAGCCGAACGTAGATGCTGTCAGTTCGACCCTTCAATGCCTCCTTACCTCTATCAGAAGGCATAATTATTTGTTTCAATTGTTTCGTGGATAATTTGTTTCTTGTGGAAAACTTTCAGATTAGAAACAAAGCCGCCGAAATCTGGAAATCCTTTAACGATTCGGTAAGACGGCTTCTAATCTTCTATAACTTTCGCCGTGCTGATTTGTTGTTGATACATACATGCATGGATCTGTGTTGCAGGCCAAGGCCCCTTATGTAGCCAAGGCCCGTGTGAACAAAATAGGCCTGGCTCGGATTGCTGAGTTCAATAAGGTTGAGACAAAGAACTAGCGCTTTTACCTATTTTTAGATGACTGTTGCGTTATAGCTAAGCATCCTCTTCAGATATAATGCTCTTCCATCACATATATTATTTCCAATAACAATAGATAATCTCATCTACTTTACCTTTCATTGGAATAATAATTAAACTATTTGTGTATGGATATTTAATTTAATTTCTTGTTGATCCTGTTTCTGCTTGAACTTTTATGGATTTCTTTCCTTTGTAGACACTGAGGTTGGCGGAGAATAAGATGATGAATCTGAACATGTGAACACACAAGATCTCTAAGATGTGTTTGAATAGGTGATTTGCATTTTTCTTTTTGTTATCTCTAAATCTTTCTGATTGGTTACTCAATTAGCAGTTAATGCATGTTCTCTTGTTTTGTTTTGTAAGGTGTCTGTTGTATGGATTTGATTAAT
Source organism: Elymus sibiricus (assembly GCA_039707655.1). Taxonomy (NCBI): domain Eukaryota; kingdom Viridiplantae; phylum Streptophyta; class Magnoliopsida; order Poales; family Poaceae; genus Elymus; species Elymus sibiricus. Next base: position 364,507,959 of record CM077665.1, read on the forward strand.
GTCTGAACTAGCTAGTTATTAGATTTATACATATGGCTATGAGTTAGATAACATACGCTCCTGCTTTCTACTCTGTGAGCCTCTCATATGCATGTTAATACAAAGTCAGGCTCACATGACTTTTGATTATCTTGAAAGTTCAGTATTTGCCTCTGATGGAGGCACCCATGGTATCATATGTTGCCAAAAACAGAAGAACATGATTGTCAGCAACAGAAGTAGAACGTGTGCTGACACATTAACTTAGTTCTATTCTTGTTCATTCAATGTTTCTATTGTTGATTTTGTTTAGTAATAATGCGGAAATAATTCAGCTTTCGATCGGATAACCTTTTTTTATAATTTCCACAATGAGTTAGATACCATAGCTCTCTTGCTTTCTACTCCCTCCGTCCCATAATGTAGGACGTGTTTTGACACTACTGATGCTGAAATGATTCAGCTTTGTTTTTTTTTTTTGTTATAATTTTCACAATTTTCATGTTAACTTACTGTTCAAGTCATGCAAAAATTGCAAGATATAACTTTGTCAGCTTTTCCATGAATGGGCAGTAGAAGTTTGTTTTTATTATTTCCATGTTGGTTTATGTTAGTGCAGTACCGTTGAGCAGTGTCTAATGTGACCATCATGCCATGGTTTTATAGGTGGCATGCTATTCGAATTGGTTTTGGTGGCCTTGTAGTTGGCAAGGAAGAAGGAACTAAACTTAGTACTCCTTCCGTTCCAAAATAAGTGTCGTGGTTTTGAACTGAAACCACGGCAATTATTTTGGAACAAATCACGACAGTTATTTTGGAACGGAGGGAGTACTGATTAATTTTGTTGTGATTCTGTTCTGTTGAACAAAACAGTGCTCTTTTACTATTGCTTATATCTTGTGTCGATAATATCATCCTTCAAACTCCACCACATATCACTGATAAAGGAGTTTCATTTGCTTTTGACATTTATTTGTTGTTAACTGCCATGTTATTAGACTACATATGAGAAAGGCAAACTCTTTAAAAATGTATTGTTCAAAAAAAAAAACTCTTTAAAAATGTAACTGATTGTTTATGAGTTAGAAACTTTTACACGTTCCAGCAGAATTATTCTCTTGTGAGCACTGGAGTATGGAACATGATGCCAGACTCAACGCAACTTTGTTTGCTTGCAGAAATGTCTTGTTAGATCGCACAATTGCTGCAACCAACTCCAGAACCTGATGCTGTATGCTCCGGCACTTGGAGGGCTCAGATGCAGGTGCAGATCAAGCTGCCATATGGACAATATTAGTATTAAATATGTTTGTGCTCCTGGCTTTAGATGTGGAACTCTTTTGCATATTTTGTGATGTTTGCTTAGTAATTTTGAACATCCGCGAAGTTATTTCATTATTAGAAACCCTATGATGACATTGTGAGATTGCTAGGTGCTGACTGCTTAAGTTGTTTCTCCGTTATGTTATGGGTTATCCCAACCAAACCAAGTGGGGGCATGTTGTATTATGTACCAAGTGTGTCAGTTATATTACCGTATTAACTATGGAAAGAAAAATTAGAATTCGCTTAAGTTCACCACTACTTGTTGGAGTCTTGTGATGTCACTGCCTTTGCAAAATCGCGAGCTTCAAAATTAGCATCTAGCTTCATGGACATGTTCAATATACTATATCACTAAGCTCCCTAGAATTGAACGCCTCTCATTCAATTGAGGTCACCAATTTAAAATTGGGTCACCGATTTTAACCGGGTGAACAATCTCTCACCCAATTATTTTAATTCACTATGCTCTCTTATTTCATTGAAAAATTAAATATTGGATTCCGTTCATGATTTTGACTGGGCAACAAATTTTTAAATCAATTGAAAGCAACCGGCCTATAAAAACTTATCAATCCTAGGCACCATCTCATCACCTAAAATAAAATAGTATCGACATGTGATACTGTAGCAACAATATAGTAAATGCAACCAACGTTGTAGAATTTTTTTCACATAAAGATGAATAGATTAACAGATCATAAAATCACACTGCGAAAGCCCAACAAAACAACACATTATATGAATAAAAAAAAAGAAAACCCATCATCTTCCCTATTTACCAAACCTAATACTCACTCCGTTCTAAAATCTAAGGTGTATTAGTTTATTGAAAAGTCATTTTTTTTTAACTTTGATGAAGTTCAGAGGCAAAAGTATCGACATCCACAATACTAAATAATAAAATTTGGAAATTCATTTCGTGATGAATCTAAGAATCCGATTTGATATTATGGATACTGATATATTTCTACAAAAATTTGGTTAAATTTACAGAGATTTGACTTTTTTTTAAAACTAATGCACCTTATATTTTAAGATATATCAAGTATAAAAATTATAAAAATGCAAAAATATTAACGACGCAGCAAAGCGCGTCCAACCTTTCTAATAGTATATGAAGGGCCACTGGTTTTGAGATCCCCTAGTATATGAAGGGCGATCCTCAAGGCAATCTCCCACGCCCAATAGTCTTAAGACACCGTGGTGCTCAGAGGATGTTAAGAATGCTCTGCGCGTCCATAGGGTAAATATGCTCCTTGACAACTTCATGATTCCACCTCCTCGGCGGTCCATCACCGAGAGCCGACACCAGCTCCGGCAGATCAGCAGAGACTGGGTAAAGCGCCCGCATCATATTATCCCTTGGCAACCAATTATAATTCCAAATGTTAGTGGACTCACCATCCCTCATACGGCGTATCAGACCCTGTTTAAGCATAGATAAACCCGCATGAACGACACGCCATACTTGCAATGGATGGCTTCCAAGCTTAGAGCATCTCCAGCCGTTGGCCCCCCCAGGGGCCCGAAATAGCGCCGCCTGGGGGCGAGCCGGCGCTAAAATCGGCCTGGGGGGCTCGGCTTCCCAGTCGCGGCCCCGGGGAGGCGCATGCAATTTAAACATTCCATTTCCCGCTGCCCAAAAACGACGCGAGTTTGGCGGTTCGGCGTCGGCCATGCCACAGTCGGCGTCCATCAGGCCATAGGTTCGGCGATCGCCACAGGTTCGGCGATCAAAACATGCCAATAATCCGGCATACAAAAAATGCGGGAGACGCGAGCGTAGAACTTCTCAAACGGTTATCGGCTCCCCGTCGTCGGCCGGAGAAACGGGAGAGGTACCGGTCGGCGTCGGCGAGGTCGGCGTAGCGGGCACGTCCAACGTCGGAGACGCGGGCGGGCTCGGCGGCGGCGTGGGCGGTGCGGAGGGCTGCGCCGGCATGCGGTTGAGGATGAGGTCGCACTCCGCCAGGTACCACGCCTTCACCAGCGGGTCCATCTCCGCCGTGATGCCTCCCATGAGGAACGCCAGGTCGGTGTTGCGCTTCTTCGCGGCGACGTTGGTCCTGAGGAGGTCGAGCTTTGCGTCCTGCTTGGTCATCAGCGCCGACCACCTCGCCTCCGTCTTCTCCTCCCTCAGGGCAGAGTGGGTCTTTGCATCGGCGATGCATTGCTCGATCGACGCCTGCAGGCGCTCGGCAGCCGGCGCGTCGTTCCTGGCCTTCTTCGCCTTCTTGTTCCCGTCTGGCCGCCCTTCTGCCGCCCCAGAACAGGCGCGTCCGGGCTGAGCGCGCCGTCCTTGTTGGCGAGCTGATGCCGAACCTCGGCCCATTTCTCGCAGGACTCGATCCGGGTGAACACATGGAGGAACTTGAAGTCGAAGCCGGCGTCCCGGCGAAACAAGTCGAACATCCGCACCATCTGCGCCCAAAAAGAACTGTTAGGCGGCGAAGGAGGGCGCGGCAAAGTGTTCGACGAAAGAGAGTCGGTGAACATACCTGCTGCTCGACGCTCGCGCCGCTCTCTGGGCGAGCATGGACCTGTTCCTGGATGCCATGCCACTTGTTGCACGCCGTTTGAATGCCCCCCCAATGGTTGGACATGGCCTTGGTGCCGCGGTCCATATACGTGCCGGTGAACTCTGGGTCGACCAACTTGCGCTCGTCGAAAGCCGCCTTGATCCTCTTCCAGTACGTCTCGGTGTTCTGGTTCGCGCCGGTGATCGGGTCCATGCTGACCAGCTTCCATGCTTCGTCGAGGCACACATCCTCCACCGACGTCCACTTGATGCGGGGCTCGCCCGGCTTGCCTTTGGCCGATCTCGTCTTCTTCTTCTTTTTCCCTTTGCCCTTCGCCGGCGTGGGTTCCGGCACCGGCTCTTCCTCCTCAATCTCCTCATCCTCCTCCTCCTCCTCGGGGTCGACCTCGGCGTCGTCCATGTCGCCGATGTCCTCCGCCTGCGCACCAAACCCGGGGCACGAGGCGGCCGCGGCGGAGCCAGTGTTGATGATGTCCTCCATCTCGGCCTCGGCGTTGCCGTACTGTGGCGCCGCGCCGGGCGCGAAAGGCAGAGGGCCGCGCCTAGCCATCGCGGACGAGCCGGAGTACGTCGGCGAGGGCACGTAGCCGTACTGGGCGTTGGGGTGGCCGGCGGAGAAGGCGGAAGGCGTGCGCGGGAAGGTAATGTTGGGGTTGAATCCGCCGAGGGCGTCGCCGTCGACGTACTCCGGCGAGGGCGCGTATCCCCACGCCGGCAAAGGGAAGTTCGGCGAAGGAAAGTGCGGGTCGGCCGGAGACGCGACGCTTTGCTGGCTGGCGCCTTGTGGGAACGGGCCCGCCGGCTGTCGCCCCAGGAAGATCGGCCGGTGAGACGACACCTCCTGCTCAACCGTCGCCACCGCCGCCGCGTCCCGGGCTTTCTTCATGAGGAGCCTGTTGCGGCGATCGGTGGTCACCGCCTCCCTCCGCTCGACGTCGGCCTTCCACTCGGCGTTTGTCAACCACGGCGGTCTTGCCATCGGCGCACGGGCCCTGCGCGGTTTGGCGACGGCGGGGCCGGGGGCTTGCCGAGGGGCGACGTACTTCTTCGGCGGCATGGCGGTAGAAAGGGAGATGGAGGGAAATGGAGAGAATGGAGGGAAGAAACGGCGGGATAGAGGGAAAAGGAGGGGGGAGTGGCGGGAAGTGGCAGCCGGTCTCGCCGACACCTTGGCCCCACCCGCCTTTTCGCTTCAGCCGGCGCCCCCAGGAGACCCCCAGCGCCCTGGGTTCGGCCTGGGTTTGCCGGCCCAAAAAAAGGCCCCAACTGGCAAAAATCGGCGTCTTGGGGCCACGGCTGGGAATTTTTTCGCCCGCCGGCGATGAAAAAGGGGCCTGGGGGGTCCTTTGGGGCCGCGGCTGGAGATGCTCTTAGAATCGAGCACATCCACCGATGTGAAGTAGACATCCTTCAAAATCCTTGCCCTTGGGGAACCTGGATCCTGCAAAATACGTCATCCCCACTTTGTCAACATTTTTTTGAACAATCACGGGGGGAGAGGGTCCCCACATGAATTACCTATATATCTACTAATCTATACCTCTTTATCTTTATCTTTACTACTTTATCTTTACCTAATATTAAAGGGGCGCTACTACGCGTCCGCCGGCCGACGTGTAGATATTATCCGTCGCCTCGACGGCCGTTGGATGCCCGAGCTGATAGTTGTCCGATCTAGTGTTCGCGCCCCGCATGCCCACTCATCATTTCCCGCAACAAACGCTCTCTTGCAGAAACAAGACACTCTTCTCCGGGCCAGACAGAGTTGCACCCCGTGCGGCGCCGCTGCCAACCCACCACAAAATCAGCCCGCCGCCGGCATGCAGGAGCTAAAGTGAAGTTTCTGCAACACTATGGCGCACCATATCACGCGTCAGATGGTTGGATCTGACGCAAATCGAGGTCAGCGAGGGGCCCTGCTTCAAGAACAGGCGCGGCCATTGTTCTCAGCTCCGAGCGAGTTTCCCCTTGGTTCACAAACTCCCCCGGTGGTTTTTCGTGAAACTACTTTGAGCATATCGCATCGGGAAGGATTATGTTGCAGAATTCTTTTGCAAGAGGGATTATATTGCAGAATTTTTTTGCCTACATCGTCGCACCATTACATTATCACTGCAACACTCCCCATGTTTCAGAAACATACACGAGTAATGTTGTAGAATTTTTTTCTAACACGGGTCAAGTTGCAGAATTTTTTACAATATGGGTTCCGTAGTTTTTTACAATATGGGTTCCGAGATATCTTATTATTGCTCGCTAGTTGGTTATGTTATTGTCATGAGTAAATATGAGACCTAAGTGTTATCATTGACATGGTTATTAGAGCATATTTCTACATATGTGGTTTTTGTAATTGTTTACAATCCCTATGGACTAATGGTTGCCTTGTGTTATATTCGAAGGATTTGTCCATAGACACTTCTTGAAGTCCATCTGTTGGTTTCAAGGAGTTTATATGGTGACCAAGGTGGTATTCAAGGATTTATCCAAAGATTGGTCATGTGAGAGTTGAGCTTATTGCAAGCATGTCTTGAAGAAGAAGATTGTGTGATCATTCATGTTTACCTTCAAGACATCATCTTTATGAAGAGAGAAGTTAAGATATAAGGTTGATCAAGACTAAGTCAAAGAGTGAATCGAGTTGATCAACACACAAAGTGTACAAGATGTACCGAGAGGGATCAAGTGATCCCATGGTATGGTAAGCATCGTTCATTACGCTTTGTGTACTAACCCATGGTCTACGTGAGAGTTCTATGTGGGGTTAGGTATGTTTCCATGGGCTTGCGTCAAGAGGAAGATCTCATACAACCCATGGAGGATGACATCAAGTGGTGATCGTCATCAAGATTGTGGTGTGCAAGTTCAAGTGGAGCATCACGAAGAGATCATGCTTGAAGCTTGCCGTCCATTGTGGTGACAATGGACTTCTGAAGATGTGCCGAAGAGTGGCTCACCCATAGTGGAGTATGGGGGAGCAATCAACTAGTCTTATTCGAGCCAACGCAATCAAGAAAGGTGGTCCATCTTGAGGAAGTCAAGATCGTCATCATCTAGCTCAAGTGGACTATGTGCAAGGTATAGGTTTGCCTTTGATATGTTTTCTACTTTACCGGTCTCATGGTGGTAGTTGGGAGACCGGGTTATAGGATCGATTACCGTACTATCAAGGGGGGCTCTCAAGTGAGTAGCTTGATCGTATCGTTCGTTGAGAGATCAAACCATTTGCATCCTTGTATCATCTTTCTTGGTTCTTGTTCGGTGTTTCTCTTTGTGAGTTTTAGAGCTTATGGTCATCTTCATGACAAGCTCGAGTTCATCGAAAACGGAGTCCTTATGCATATTCTATGATGTTTCCGATGTTGGAGTTTTTGCTGGCTCTTCATTCATAGAGGTTTCACATCTCTATATCATTGGCATTTCTATACCGCCTCTTCTTATTATAACCACTGTTGGATAGCTCTTGTCATCGTGAATTCAACAAGCTTGAGTTTGCTCAATTCGGAGCTCATTTGCAGAAGTTATGGCAGTTCTCGTGTTCCTGCATTCATCTGTTACTTCCATTCTCATCCGGAAAGATCCCAGCGGTAGTACCGCTCCTAGCAATGGTACTACCTCTTATCTGCGGTAGTACTGCCCTGGTCAGTGGTAGTACCGCTCTCGGGTGGTAGTGCTCCTGGCCAGTGCCACTGGTTGTACCGCTGCCCTGGGGTCTTGACACTTTTCGTGTCGGACTAGGCGGTAGTAGGAAGCAGTACTACCTCTTATCAGCGGTAGTACCGCTCCTAGCAGCGGTAGTACCGCTCAAGCGGGACTGCCTCCGCTTCCTACTGCTTCTCTGCCGCCCAAGCGGTAGTACCGCTCCCATGAGCGGTAGTACCGCTTGTGTGCGGGCTGAGGGGGTAACGGTTGGATTTTCCCCTCCTATTAAAGGGGTTCTTCTTCCCCATTGAACCCAATCCTTTGAGCTCGTATTTCCCCCCATTGTTGACCTTCTCCGAGCTTGCTAACTCTCAATCCCTCCAATGATTCTTGCTAGTTCTTGAGGGAAAAGAGAGAGGAGATCTAGATCCACATTTCCACCAATCACTTTCTCCTCTATGTGAGGGGAACTCCTTGGATCTAGATCTTGGAGTTCTTCGTGTTCTTCTTCGTTCTTCCTCTCATTTTCCTCCATAGCATTAGTTATTGTGGTGGGATTTGGGAGAGAAGGACTTGGGCACTCTGTGTGACCTTGCCATTGCATTTGGTGCATAGGTTTGAGTTCTCCATGGTGATACATGTAAGTGAAGTTTGAGAAGCTTATTACTCTTGGGTGTTTGAGAACCCTAGAGCTTGTTCCTCTTGGGTGCCTTGGCGCCCTAGGCGGTTGGTGGAGTGTCGGAGCTCAATCATTGTGGTGTAAAGCTTTGGGCAAGCATCGGGAGTCTCCAATTAGGTTGTGGAGATTGCCCCGAGCAATTTGTACGGGTACCGGTGACCACCCCCAAAGGGTTGCCAAACTGTACGGGTTCGGTGACCGCCCCAAGGGTTGCCATTTGTACGGGTTCGATGACCGCCTCAAGGTCCCTTAGTGGAATCACGCCATCTTGCATTATGTGAGGGCGTGAGGATATTACGGTGGCCCTAGCGGCTTCTTGGGGAGCATTGTGCCTCCACACTGCTCCAAACGGATATTAGCATCCGCAAGGGTGTGAACTTCGGGATACATCATCGTCTCCACGTGCCTCGGTTATCTCTTACCCGAGCCCTTTACTTTGTGATAGCTATATGTTTCATGTTATATATCTTTCTATCACTTAGTTGTTCATCTTGCTTAGCATAAGTTGTTGGTGCACATAGGTGAGCCTAGTTGTTTTAGGTTTTGTGCTTGTCATATTAAACGTTAGTTTTATTCCACATTTATTCAAGCCTAAACCGTAATAAAGCGCCTATTCACCCCCTCTAGGAGACATCCACGTCCTTTCAATGATTAATTTATGATCTGTGTTGAAAACCTGAACATTGAGTTAAGCATATATACAACAACGATGTAAGAGCATATTTCTCCATGTGTGGTTTTCGTAATTGATGAAAATCCCTATGGGCTAATGGTTGCCTTGAGTTATATTCAAAGGATTTTTCCATAGGCACTTCTTGATTTCCATCTGTTGGTTTCAAGGAGTTTATATGGTGACTGATAACCCACAAGTGTAGGGGATTGTTTGTAGCCTTTTTCGATAAGTAAGAGTGTCGAACACAACGAGGAGCTAAAGGTAGAATTAATACTCTCTCAAGTTATATCGACCACCGATACAACTCTACACACGCTAACGCTTACTTTACCTAGAACATGTATGAAACTACTTTGCGCGAATAAAACTAGAAGTACTTTGTAGGTGTAAAGATAGTTTGCAAGATAATAAAGAATGTGGAAATAAAAGTTAGTTGCTGTTTTAATAAAAGAACAATAAAGTAAATATAGCGAGTGTGGAAAAGTGGTCATAGGATTTGCGAGATTGTCCTAGGTAATCGATAACTAGACCGGTATCATTGTTGCAGTTTTATATGAGGGAGAGGCATGAGCTAACATACTTTCCGTACTTGGATCATATGCACTTATGATTGGAACTCTAGCAAGCATCTGCAACTACTAAAGATCATTAAGTTAAGACCCAACAATAGCATTAAACAAAAAGTCCCCTTTACTCCCATACGCAAACAATCCTCTTACTCGGGTTTGTGTTTCCGTCACTCACCAACCCACTATAAGCGAATCATGAACATATTGCAAACCCTCCAGCGTGATTCTTTCACGTGTGCGCCTCACGGAAAGCACCTTAGGAAAGCACCAAAATAAACCACACAACTCAAATCAATCAAGATCATCAATCAACCCATAGGACAAAAAGGAACTACTCAAACATCATAGGATAGTCACACATCATTGGATAATAATATATAGCATTAAGCACCATGTTCCAGTAGGGGGTACAGCGGGATGCGGGAGAGTGGACCGCTGTAGGTAGATGAGGGAAGGTGATGGTGGTGGTAATGACGGCGGCGAAGTTATTGGTGTAGATCGCCGTCACGCGGGTTGCCCCGGCGGCGCTCCGGCGCCACCGGGAGAGAGGGGGAGAGAGCCCCCCTCCTTTCTTCTTCTTCCTTGGCCTCCTCCCTAGGTGGGAGGAGGGTTTCCCCTCTGGTCCATGGCCGCCATGGCTCTCGGAGGGCAGGAGCCCCTCTGAGATTGAATCTATCTCTCTGTCTCTCTTTTGTTTTCGCTTCTGTTTTCTAGCTCTTCGCTGTTTCTTAAATATCCGGAGATCCGTAACTCCGGCCGGGCTGAAATTTTGAGGGGATTTTTATCGGAAAATTAGCTTTCTTGTGGCAGAAGGAGAGCCTCAACCGACCTAAGGGCTGTCCACAAGACATTTGGACGCGCCCCCGTGGGGCCATGGGCGGTTGGCTTGTGGGGCTCTCGGGTATTGTCGGTGCACTAGGACATGGGTACCCAGTGCCCCTGACTTATGCACAGGCAGTGGTTGCCGAACCCATCAACACAGACACAAACCAAGGCCAAGCAACGCTGGCAAGATCAGTGCAACAACCCAAGACAAGCTCGGAGCGCGCCAAGCACGTCCCCGGTGCTTGCCGGGGACCGAGGCGCCCACACCCTCAAGAAGACCCGGCAAGCGTGAGCCGATCGGCCACCGCTCCACCGCATCGCTACACCAGTCACTTATCGATGCGGTGTCGAGCTCCCAAGTGGCTAAGTGGCTCTCGCTAAGCACGTGGCGACACGTTGGAAGACGGATTATGCCCCCTTGACACCCGTCCGTAGGCGTGTCAAGCTGTGGTGCAGTAGTTAGCTAGAGCGGTGGTAGGAGCTTGCCGGGGATCCACCCCCGCACGCCACCTAGACTGCATTTATGGCATTTTGTCCTAAAGTGCCAGAGTTAGATATGATAGCACTGTTAGCTATCTAATCATCAGACAATGTCTGTTTTGCCATTGTGGTTGCCCATTCGACTATAAAAGGAGGCCTAAGGCAGCCTAGCTAAAGATTCGGACTTTTGGACACTTGTACTCGCGTAGCAGCTCTTTCCCCGAAGGCAACCCTTGCCGGGCTAGAGCGTTGCGTGCCTTTCGTGTTCCTCTGATCAATCCACCAAAAGCAGGAGTAGGGTTTTACGCTTCATAGCGGCCTGAACCTGGGTAAACACCCGTGTCCCGATCGCCATGCCGTCTCGCCATCTCCGCTCTTTGTGCAAGTGATCTCGCCCCTACCGAACCACAAAGGGGCTCGCGGCCCCATAGGTGATCGAGTGCATCCTGCCCCGACATCTTTGGCGCGCCAGGTAGGGGTGCGTCATTTGTGCGACCCTGAGTTCGTGAGCGGTGAATCAATCTTCATCATCATCTTCTTCATCCATGGCTCCCAAGAAGAAGTCCCGCGCGACCACGCATCCTTCCACTTCAAAGGCTCCCTCGCATGCAGCTGCGGACGCCATTTGCACTGCAGCGGCTGCGAGCGATGCGGGTGTCGTGGGCAACACGGTCGGCGCAGGCGGCGCCACCATCGTGTCCCCCGCGGACGAAGTTGGGGCGGGGAACGCCGGAGTGGAGCAACAACAGCAACACACTGGTGAGCACGGCCTCGGCGCCGCAGGCGGAGGAAACAACCAGTATCACCCCCCCCGCACCGTGCCGATGGCCGTGGCCGCCACAGCGGCGCACAATCTGGAGCAAGCCGTGACCCCTTGGCTGCGCCCGTTACCGGCATGGCCACTGAGCGCACGCCACATCCAGAACAAGACGGAGCGCCGAGCGAGGCCGCAAACCCACGGGCTCGGCCTCCTCCACGTCAGACCGCCCCAGCAAGCGGCACGCGACGGCAGGAATGCGGCGACGGCCATCCTGGTTTCACCAGGAGCCGGGCGACGTCGCGGTCCGCCTCCTTTGCCATGCCGGATACGACATCGGAAGCAATGGTGCGAGTCCAGATGCTGCTAAACTTCCCGCCGATGGCTGACAGGAAGGACGAGTGGAGGGCTACAATCCAGAGTTTGATATCCTTCGTCGAAGCTAACAAGTCCCAACATGAGGAGCCGTCGCGACATACGCGGACGACGACAGCGGCCCGGGCCGGCGATCGTGTCGAGGGGGCCACGCCCACGGTGCAGTCCCCTCCACGACAGCAGACCCAGAGACAGCCACCGTAAGCTTCACACGCCGACGAGCTCGGTGAAGCATCTATGGCTTCGTCCGGCCCACGCGATCGCCGGGACCAGGGACGTGTCCTGGAGGATCGACGGAAGGAAGACGCGCGCATCACCATCGAGCGGCGTCGAGAAGCACACCGTCAGTCTGACAAGCGCAACGGTTCAGGTGCTGGCAACCCCGCGCCCAGTGCTGGCGGGTACCTGCCTTACGAGGTTGGGTGCCCTGCCTTCACTCGCGAGCTGCGGCAGGTCCGCTGGCCATCGACCCGAGCCTTTAAGCCAGAGCTGACGGAGAAGTACGATGGAAAATTGAACCCAACAGAGGTCCTGGGCATCTACACGATAGCCGTTCAAGCTGCCGAAGGAAGGGATGAGAAGGTGCTCGCCAACTATTTCCCTTTGGCACTCAAGCCCAATGTGAGGTCGTGGCTGATGCACCTGCCGGAAAACTACATTTCATCATGGGCTGACCTATGCAACGAGTTTGTCAGCGCCTTCACCGGTGGCCACCAAGAGCCTGGACAGCCCAGCGACTTGCAAGTCCTTCCGCAGAAAGAGGGAGAGACTCTACGGAAGTATATCCAGACATTCAGTCGAGTGCACCGCAACATTCCAGAGATACACCCCGCAGCTGTGATTGACGCGTTCCACTCGAACGTGCGCAACAGGAGGATGCGGGCTAAGATGAATGTCAAACTCCCCAAGACCATCAATGAGCTGTACACATTGGCGGACAAGTGTGCTCGTGCTGAAGAGGGAAGGCGATTGCCCGGAGAGGAGGCTGGCGTCGAAGTTGACTCAGATGACGACGACGATGCCCCTGGCTCGAAGGGGAAGAACCGAAAGCGCAATAAGAAGCACAAAGGAAAAGTAGTGTTGGCCGTTGAGAGCTCTGGTGATCTCAGCACCGGCAAGAAAGCCAAGGCCGAGGCCCCCGGCAAGGGAGCTGCCACGTGCGCTGATTGCCGGGAGGCTGCTGCCGTAGAGAAAACCGGGAAATCCGATGGGCCATACTGCAACATCCACCGCACCAAGGGCCACGATCTCCAAGAATGCCGCCAAGTTGAACAGCAAGCTGAGAAACAGAGGGCTGAGTACGAGAAACGCAATAAGGAGAAGGGCCAAGACAGTGCTGCCGGGAAGGGTCGTGGTGGCAGAGGAGGCCGCCGCGGCAAGACCCCGCAGCAGAAGGAAAATCCGGCCAGAGGCCGCGAGAAGAAAGATACAGATGACATGAGTGAGGATGAGGATGAAGAGGAGGATTCCAGTGATCAAGAATTTCAGAAGGCAACTGAAGCCATGTGTGTTGATGGGGGTGCATCCTTGCATTCCTCTCATCGCCAACTCAAACAGTGGGCACGTGAAGTCAACGCCGTGGAACCTGCTGCAGGATCCATGAAACCACTTAGGTGGTCCCGCACGCCTATCATCTTTGATGAAGAGGATCATCCTGACCGTACCACTGTGGTCGGATGTTTGCCGTTGTTGGTCTCACCGACAATCCGCAACCTCAAGGTCACCAAGATGTTAGTTGACGGCGGGGCATGATTGAACTTGATTTCCCCTAAGGTGGTTGAGAGGCTGCAGATCCCTGACGAAGAGCTCAAGGCAACGGGTACATTCCAAGGTGTCAATCCCAGCAGGAGCCGACCCAAGGGAAAGATCACTTTGCTTGTGACGTTTGGCGGGGAGTTGAACTACCGGACCGAGAAGGTGGTATTCGATGTGGTTGATTTTCCTCTGCCCAATAATGGAATTCTCGGTCCCCCAGCTCTGGCAAAATTCATGGCAGCGTCCCACTACGCTTACAACACCTTGAAGATGCCAGGACCCATTGGAATCATCTCCATTCCATCTGACAAGAAGGACGCAGTCATATGCGTGGACAAGATGTATCAAGACGCGGTAGAAGCTGAAGGAGCAGAAATCCCAGCTCCCGCCAAGAGTTAGAAGAAAGCAAGGAAATCTGGTGCAAACACCGGCAAGGACTCCGGGAAGCGTGCCTCTTCGGAGTGCGCTGCACCTGACGATGACCTGCCGAAGAGTTCCACCAGCAAGAAGACCAAGATCACCTATCCTGAGACGAAGAAGGTCCCGGCGAGGCTGGATGGCACTGGTGGTACATTCACCATCAGCGTCACCCTTACTAACAAATAGGAAAGCGCGCTCGTTGCCTTCCTGCAGGCGAATGTCGATGTGTTTGCTTGGCAACCATCTGACATCCTTGGTGTTCCCAGGGAGGTAATTGAGCACCACCTTGCTATCTACCCTCATGTTAGACCCGTCAAGCAAAAGGTTAAGAAGCAAGCTTTGGAATAGCAATAGTTCATTGCCGAAGAGATCAAGAAACTTGAAGCAGCTGGCTTGGTTAGAGGAGTACTGCATCCAACTTGGTTAGCCAATCCGGTAGTAGTGCGCAAGGCAAATGGGAAATGGAGACTTTGCATAGACTTCACTGACTTGAACAAGGCATGCCCGAAGGACCCTTTTCCCTTGCCGCGCATCGATCAGATCGTTGATTCCACTTTACTGTGTGATTTGCTCTCCTTCTTGGATGCCTACTCTGGATACCACCAGATATTCATGGCCAAGGAAGACGAAGAAAAGACCGCGTTCATAACTCCGTGTGGCACGTACTACTTTGTACGCATGCCCTTCGGGTTAAAAAGCGCCGGGTCTACCTTTGCCAGGGCCGTTCAGATTGGATTTGGACCTCAGTTGCACAAAAACATGGAAGCCTACATGGATGACATTGTAGTCAAGACCAAGGACGAAGCGACTCTCATACAAGACTTAGAAGAGACCTTTGCAAACCTGCGCAAGATCAACTTGAAGCTCAACCTTGAGAAGTGTGTGTTTGGCGTCCCCTCCCGCAAGCTGCTTGGGTTCTTTGTGTCTCAGCGAGGAATAGAAGCCAATCCCGACAAGATCAAGGCAATTGAGCAGATACAAGCAACCAAGACCATCAAGGACATAGACGTTTGACCGGATGTGTTGCCGCGTTGAGCAGATTCATCTCCAAATCCGCTGAATGTGCCCTGCCGTTCTTTAAGATACTGAAGAAGGCTGGGCTGATGAAGTGGACCCCGAAAGCAGAGGCAGCGTTGCAGGACCTGAAAGCTTACCTTTCCTCCGCTCCCACCTTAGTCTCTCCTAAACCGCAAGAACCATTGCTGCTATACTTGGCGGCAACGAATCAAGTGGTTAGTGCAGCGCTGGTGGTACAGCGAGATGTGGATGAAGATGCAGCCGCTGCGACTGTTGCTGCCGGGGACGAGACCGAGGCATTCGTAGCAGGGCCCGACACGGAGCAAGGGGGACCTCAGCAAGCAAGCGAAGGCAGTTCCAAGGAAGTGGTGAAGAAGAAAGTGGTGCAGCGACCAGTGTACTTTGTTAGCTCCCTATTGCAGGGGGCTAGGTCAAGGTACTATGGAGTGCAAAAGCTGATCTTCGGCCTCATGGTGGCCTCGAGGAAGCTGTGCCACTACTTCCAAGCCCACGAGATCACAGTTGTCACCCGCTTTCCACTACAGCGTATATTGAGGAACCCCGAAGCCACTAGCAGGATAGTTGAGTGGGCACTAGAGTTGTCGAACTTTGGATTGAAGTATGAGAGCACTTCCACGATACAGAGCAGGGCATTGGCAGAGTTCATTGCAGAATGGACACCCACGCCAGACGAAGAGGTTCCAGAGACAACTCTCCCCGACAAGGAAGCGCCCAAGGATTGGATCATGTACTTTGACGGTGCTTTCTCGCTGCAGGGCGCTGGAGCAGGCGTGCTCCTCGTTGCCCCCACTGGAGAGCGCCTCAAGTATGTGATTCAAATGCACTTTCAATGGGAGGAGGCCACCAATAACACCGCAGAGTATGAGGGGCTCCTTGTCGGACTCAGAATCGTGATGGAGTTGGGAATCAAGAAACTGATCGTCAGGGGAGATTCTCAACTCGTGGTAAAGAAAATCAACAAAGATTATCAGAGCCCGTTGATGGAAGCATACATAGAGGAAGTGAGGAAACTGGAGGAACACTTTGATGGATTGCAGGCAGAACATGTGCTACGAGTGGAAAACAGTATTGGTGATCATCTATCAAAGTGCGCCGCACAGAAGCTTCCTGTGGAACCAGGGACTTTTGTCCTCCGCCTCACTCAACCATCAGTGTCCCCATCAGCAATGGCCAAGAAGAGAAGAAAGCTGAACTCCGTCAAGCATTTCCTGGCAGGGCTTCCCGAAGCCGCTGGTAAAGAAGCTACCGGGGGGAGTCCCGCTTCGGTTGGTGAGTAGCTCCCTCCTGCAGAGCCCCAGGTTCATGCATTCGAGGTATGTGCTCCCACGAGCAAGGAGACGCCTTTAGTCCTTGTTGTCGAGCCACATGCTCCAACCTGGGTGCAGCAGATAGTCCATTTCCTTCAAACAGGAGAACTCCCCGGAGAACAAGAAGGGGCGGAAGAAGTAGCCCGTCAGTCAAGTATGTACCTGTTTGTCGATGACACCTTGTACAGAAGACGACCAAACGGTGTGAAATTGAGGTGCATATGCTGGGAGGATGGACTAAAGCTGTTGGCAGAGATTCACGGAGGTGTATGTGGCTCTCACATCGGATCAAGGGCCCTTGCCGGGAAAGCCTTCCGGCAGGGTTTCTATTGGCCCACTGCCCTCCAAGATGCAACTGAGTTGGTCACCAAGTGTGAAGCCTGCCAGTTCCATTCCAAGAATATCCATCAACCAACGCAAGCTCTTCAAACGATCCCTTTATCCTGGCCATTCTCGGTCTGGGGGCTCAATATCTTGGGCCCCTTTCCCCGCGCTGTCGGGGGCTTTGAGTTTTTGTTCGTAGCAATCGACAAGTTCACAAAGTGGCCTGAGGTGGAGCCAGTGAGGAAGGTGACCGCGCAGTCAGCTATCAAGTTCATGAAAGGATTGGTGTGACGTTTTGGAGTGCCCAATAGAGTGATCACTGACAACGGCACCCACTTCACAAGCCACGCCTTCATGCAATACATCCAAAACCTTGGAAGCAAGGTCTCCTTCGCCTCCGTTGCCCATCCAAAAAGCAACGGGAAAGTCGAGAGAATGAATGCTGAAGTGTTGCGAGGGCTCAAGACAAGGACTTTCGATAGGCTGCGGAGGAGCGGCAAGTGCTGAATAGATGAGCTGCCGATGGTTCTTTGGTCCCTCAGAACGACACCGAATCGAGCCACCGACGAGACGCCCTTCTCCCTGGTATACGGGGTGGCAGTAGTGCTTCCCACGGAACTCATATACGGGTCACCTTGAGTACTTGCCTACGACGAAGTAGAGCAAGAGCAGCTACGGCATGATGATTCCATGCTCCTCGAGGAAGATCATCTCCGGGCCGTTGTGCGTGCTCCACGCTACCAGCAAGCCCTGCGCCGCTACCATAGCCGCAGGGTCCATGCCCGGAGTCTTGAGGAAGGCGACCTTGTCCTTAGACGCGTTCAGTTCGCCAAGGGTACCAACAAGTTGACGCTGAAGTGGGAAGGCCCTTACCGGGTAGCACGAGTCACCAGACCTGGCGCTGTCCGTCTGGAGACCGAAGATGGCACCAAGGTGCTTAACTCATGGAATATTGAGCATCTTCTTAAGTTCTACCCGTGAGGCACGGCTGCCGGGCTCAGTCCTCGGCAGCCACCTTTTGTACAAGCTTTGCCGAACTTGCATGTAACCCTTTGTACAAAGCCATGCGCAGACCCTGAGCAACAATAATAAAACCAGGCATTGCATCATATCATTACATTGCATGTTTACTATGCACCTTTTTATGATTGCAATGTTATCGCTTTTAAACTATAGGTATCTGATATAGTACTTGTTGAGCTCATAATCCTTGTTGACGCATTCTCTCTTCGGGGATTGAGGCTCCTCGCCCCGCGTGTTTGTCCGTCAGGAAAAACATAGGAGGAAGGCAAAGGAACAAGGACGACGGCCCAGCATACTCCGGAAAAAGATACTGCCTAGAAAATATAAGTTTAATTGCATATCTCAGGCTCCATGTTAATTTTCTCCCTTAGAGGAAATCCTTAACCTCCTTCTAGGTGTGAGTGATGGAGCCCTCCACGTGGTGAAAACCCTTGCCGGGACGAGCCGTTCCCTAACTCTTGATACTCATCAGTTCTGGGGGACCGTGCCGATACTGGTAAGGAGCCCTGCCGGGAAACGATACCATCCTGTTGCCGGGGGCTTAATCCCCCTTTGGCGCTTGTGGTTGTCAGTGACCCGACAAGTGGCCCCGTGCGACAAGGACAAACATACAAACACAATAGAAACAAGAGGAGGAAAGGATAGTACTTAAGGAGGAAAAATTAACATTCTTTCATTCCTTTCCAGTACAAATTGGATAAAGATTACATTAGAAGGCACCTTCTTAATAGCCCTTTATTTGTCTTTCTCCTCTAGAAACAATTTGCTAACGGGAAAAGGGACAAAAGGAGGACCACAACAGAAGCCCAGCCTGACCCCGTCCGGACCAACATTGCACGCCTGTGCATGAATTTTGGGCCTGACCCAACGTCGCTGAGCATGCACGTGTGGGCCAGACCCGGGGGCTCCTGTCGGTGCACTAGGACATGGGTACCCAGTGCCCCTGACTTATGCACAGGCAGTGGTAGCCGAACCCATCAACACAGACACAAACCAAGGCCAAGCAACGCTGGCAAGATCGGTGCAACAACCCAAGACAAGCTCGGAGCGCGCCAAGCACGTCCCCGGTGCTTGTCGGGGACCGAGGCGCCCGCACCCTCAAGAAGACCCGGCAAGCGTGAGCCGATCGGCCACCGCTCCACCGCATCGCTACACCAGTCACTTATCGATGCGGTGTCGAGCTCCCAAGTGGCTAAGTGGCTCTCGCTAAGCACGTGGCGACACGTTGGAAGATGGATTATGCCCCCTTGACACCCGTCCATAGGCGTGTCAAGCTGTGGTGCAGTAGTTAGCTAGAGAGGTGGTAGGAGCTTGCCGGGGATCCACCCCCGCACGCCACCTAGACTGCATTTATGGCATTTTGTCCTAAAATGCCAGAGTTAGGTATGATAGCACTGTTAGCTATCTAATCATCAGACAATTTCTGTTTTGCTATTGTGGTTGCCCCTTCGACTATAAAAGGAGGCCTAAGGCAGCCTAGCTAAAGATTCGGACTTTTGGACACTTGTACTCGCATAGCAGCTCTTTCCCCGAAGGCAACCCTTGCCGGGCTGGAGCGTTGCGTGCCTTTCGTGTTCCTCTGATCAATCCACTAAAAACAGGAGTAGGGTTTTACGCTTCACAGCAGCCCGAACCTGGGCAAACACCCGTGTCCCGATCGCCATGCCATCTCGCCATCTCCGCTCTTTGTGCAAGTGATCGCCCCTGCCGAACCACAAAGGGGCTCGCGGCTCCATAGGTGATCGAGTGCATCATGCCCCGACAGGCATCGTCTTGCATTGAATCCGACTCTCAAAATTCACATATATTCCAAAAAAAATCTCCATAAATTTTTATCGTGTTTGGACTTCGTTTGATATGGAATTTCTGCGAAACAAAAAACACACAAAAAACAGGAACTGGCACTGGGCACTGGATAAGTAAGTTAGTCCCAAAAATAATATAAAATGTTGCCAAAAGTATATGAAAGTTGTAGAATATTGGCATGAGACAATAAAAAATTATAGATACGAAGGAGACGTATCAGCATCCCCAAGCTTAATTCCTGCTCGTCCTCGAGTAGGTAAATGATAAAAAGATAATTTTTGATGTGGAAGGCTACCTAACATAATCTTGAACAAATGTCTAATCATGGCATGAATATTAAGATACAAGTGATTCAAAGCAATAGTCTATCATTTGACAAAAAGACATCCATACTCAGGTTTACTAGCAAACAATCATGTCCTTTCAAAATAACAATGCAAGAGAATGCTATCCCTACAAAATCATATAGCTTGTCATGCTTGGTTTTCCTAGCATAAAGTATAAATCATGAACACCCCGGTGTCAAACCAAGCAATTGCATCGTACTTTTTAACGTGCTTCAGATTTTTATTACTCACGCAATATATGAACGTGAACCATGGATATATCATAAAGGTTGAATAGAGTATGGTGGTAGGTTTCAAAGGGGTAAAAGTGGAGAAGAAAGTCTCGCATCAACTCGCCGTATCAACGGGCTATGGAGATGCCCATCGATAGATATCAATGCGAGGAGTAGGGATTGACATTCAACGGATGCACTAGAGCTATAAGTGTATGAAAGCTCGACTGAAGCTAAGTGGGTGTGCATCCAACTTGCTTGCTCATGAAGACCTCGGGCATTTGAGGACGCCCGTCATTGGAATATACAAGCCAAGTTCTATAATGAAAAATTCCCACTTAGCATATGAAAGTGACAAAACAAGAGACTCTCTATATGAAGAACATGGTGCCACTTTGAGGCACAAGTGTGGTAAAGGATAGTAGCGAAGTCCCTTCTCTCTTTTTCTCTCATTTTTTTTTCATGGTGGGCTTCTTTTTTTCGCCTCCCCCATCTCTTTTTTCAATGTGGGCTTTTTTTCGCCTCCCCCATCTCTTTTTTTATGGTGGGCTCATTTGGCCTCCCCCATTTTTATTTCCTCACTGGGACAATGCTCTAATAATGATGATCATCACACTTTTATTTACTTACAACTCGATATGAAAAACTGATAGGAAGATATGACTCTATATGAATGCCTCTGGCAATGTACCAGGATGTGCATTGATCTAGCGTAGCAAAATATATCAAAAAACGGACAAGCCATGGAAATATCATGCTAGCTATCTTACGATCATGCAAATCAATATGACAATGAAAGTACAAGTCATATGAAGTGACGGTGGAAGTTGCATGGCAATATATCTCGGAATGGCTATGGAAATGCCATGATAGGTAGGTATGGTGGCTGTTTTGAGGAAGATATAATGAGGCTTATGTGCAACGGAGTGTATCATGTCACGGGTTTTGGATGCACCGGCGAAGGCTGCACCAATCCTCGAAGTGAGAATGAGCAATGCACGGTACCAAAGAGGCTAGCAAATATGAGGTGGTGAGAGTGCGTATATCCATGGTTTCACATTAGTCATAAAGAACTCACATACTTATTGCAATGTTTTATTAGCTCTCTCGAAGCAAAGTACTACTCGCATGCTCCTAGGGAGGAGGTTGGTAGGAGTTAACCATCGCACGCCCCCGATTATAACAACACAAAGGATTTCAATCAATGATAAATTATGCTTCATCGCATAACTAGAGACTATACGCGCATGCTTCGGGAATCACAAACCTTAACATCAATATTCTTACTAATCCACAATCATCAACTAGTGCACCCAAATATTACTATCTTAATGTCGCAAAACTATTGCAAGGAATCAAACATATCATATTCAGTGATCCACAAGTTTTATGTAGGATTTTATGACTAACCATGTAAATGACCAATTCCCTTGACTCTCTAAATAGATATAAGTTAAGCATGAGAGTTTAATTCTTTCTTCAAAAGACCTGGACATGCTCTAATAAATATAAGTGAAGCAAAAGAGCATTCTACAAATAACAGTTTTCTATAAGTAGAGAAACATGCATCCAACTTCAAATGATATAAGTGAAGCACATGAAGCATTCTATAAAGCCATACTCAAAAGATATAAGTGAAGCGCAAAGAGCATTCTATAAATCAGCCATGGACTTTCCCATACCAGCATGGTACATTTATAAAAGGAAAATAAAAGGCACACGACGCTCCAAGAATTTACGCATATCATGTGATGAATAAAAATGTAGCTCCAAGTGACATACCGATGGATTGAGACGAAGGAGGGGATGCCTTCCCGGGCATCCCCAAGCTTAGATGATTGAGTCTTCCTTAGAATATTAACTTGGGGTGCCTTGGGCATCCCCAAGATTAGGCTCTTTCTACTCCTTATTCTGTGGTCCATCGCGATAACACCCAAAACTTGAAAACTTCAATCACACAAAACTTGACAAAACTTTTATTAGAAACGTTAGTACACATAACACCAAATCCCATCATGTCTTTCCATAACATTATTGCATAATTATAATCTAACATTACCCACTGTATTCTATCACAATTCTATGGCTCCAAAGTCATTGGGGCTCAACAAGAATTCAAAAATAAGCACGCAAAGCAACTATAACAACAACTTGTGAAAAACAGGACAATCTGTAAAGATGCAGATGGAATGTATACTTCCGTAACTCGCAAAATTCTGAAACATTAGGACGTAAGAAAGTATTTTCTTACCAGCATTGTGTAAAAATTTCATATTTTTTGCATGTTCCAGTAAAATATGAAAATTCAAACACTACAGCAAAAGTTTCTGTTTTTGCACAACACATGTCAAACAAGCAATTTAAACATCTTAAAGGTAATTCTTGGCACATTATTTTTATAATACAATGGATTTATACAAGGGGATAATTATTTTTGTTGAAAATTTTGTGTAATCAAGATTCAAAAAGTTTCCATGGGCATGAACAAAAGTTCAAGGACGTCCCCCACTTCAACGATGCTCGTCTTTCTCACTTTCACTTCTCTTTTTGAAAATTATTTTAAGTTCCCCACTTTATTTTTTTATTTTTAATTATTTTAAAAGCACACAACAGAAATAAATGACTCTCTAAAACTTCCGGTTGTCTCCCTGGCAGCGCTTTCTTTAAAGCCATTAAGCTAGGCATATAGTGCTCAAGTAATTGATCCACCCGGATCCCAAGGTATATCAAAGCCAATTTTAATTAACAATGATTTGTAATTTAGTAGTCAGTACAAAGTGATATATATCATGTGACAACGAAGTCTAACTCTCTTCCTATGCATTGGCATGTCATACAAGAACAATTCATGCACATCAAGTAAAGGCCAACACATAGCATGAGTAGTTTCTTGCAATTTTATCGTATTGGAAACATAGAGAGGTGAAGATTTGGTTCCTCTCTCATAATAATTGCAAGTAGGAGCAGCAAGCACATGCATATTATATTTATCAAAATCATCATGTGTGATAGTAAGACGCAACCCATCAATATAATCCTTAATGAGTGCAAACTTCTCCGATATAGTGTAGTTGGAAGAATTCAAAAAGATAATAGGACTATCATGTGTGGGTGCAATAGCAACAATTTCATGATTAACATAAGGAACTATAGCAAGTTCATATTCATAAGCATAATTCATATTGGCATCATGGCCACAAGCATAGCAAGCATCAAGTTCATCAAAAAGGGATATTTCAAATGAATACAAGGGATCATAGCAATCATCATAGCATTCATCCTTCGGTATTTGCAAATGGTAATTAAACAATGTATGTGTTGAAGAGTTACTCTCATTAGAAGGTGGGCACGGGTGATCAATCCACTCTTCCTCCTTTTGTTCTTCGCTCTCCTCCTCATCTTTTTCATCTAATGAGCTCACAGTTTCAGCAATTTCTTCTTCCATAGATTCCTGCAAAAATTTAGTTTCTTCCAAGGCAATAGTCATTCTCTCAATAAATTCTTTAACATAAGCATTAGAAGCATAGTTTTCATAGCAAGATTTCCAGATCTCTAAAAAGTAGCATCATACTTTTCAATCAAAGAAGCAATTTCATAAGCACCTTTAAAAGCAACAAATTCTTCAATTTGTTCAACATCATAATAACAATAGGCCTCCTTGGTATAAGAAGATAGTATTTCATTATCATTAAACACACATCGGTAGGGAAGGTGGTTTTCAGTGCCTTCACAACAACAAGTGAAATCATATATTTCGCATAAATTTGAAGTGTAGCAACATAAAGTATTAATTTGATGCCACAACAGTTTCCCTTTTTGAGATATGCGGTGTCACACATAATAAGCGTGCTCATTTAAATATTTTCCCTCAACTAAGCTAGTTGGGTTTTCAGCACGAGCACAAAGGGATGAAAGATGACCCAAGTAATATTCTTCGGTACTACGGAACACTAGTGGTTCCTCAACTTTTGGAGCAACAAGTACATCTAATTATTTTGGTATTTTGTGTTCCATATCCATAACTAAAGATATAAAACAACTAATAACAGAAAATAAAACAACTAATAACAAAAAATAAAAATTACTTAGTGATAAAGCAAACAAGCACACACGAGAATATCAACCACTACGCTATTGCTCCCCGGCAACGGCGCCAGAGAAAGGTCTTGATAACCCACCAGTGTAGGGGATTGTTTCTAGCCTTTTTCGATAAGTAAGAGTGTCGAACCCAACGAGGAGCTAAAGGTAGAATTAATACTCTCTCAAGTTCTATCGACCACCGATACAACTCTACGCACGCTAACGCTTACTTTACCTAGAACATGTATGAAACTACTTTGCGGGAATAAAACTAGAAGTACTTTGTAGGTGTAAAGATAGTTTACAAGATAATAAAGAATGTGGAAATAAAAGTTAGTTGCTGTTTTAATAAAAGAACAATAAAGTAAATATAGCGAGTGTGGAGAAGTGGTGATAGGATTTGCGAGATTGTCCTATGTAATCAATAACTAGACCGGTATCATTGTTGCAGTTTTATATGAGGGAGAGGCATGAGCTAACATACATTCCGTACTTGGATCATATGCACTTATGATTGGAACTCTAGCAAGCATCCGCAACTACTAAATATCATTAAGGTAAGACCCAACCATAGCATTAAACAAAAAGTCCTCTTTACTCCCATACACAAACAATCCTCTTACTCGGGTTTGTGTTTCCGTCACTCACCAACCCACTATAAGCGAATCATGAACATATTGCAAACCCTCCAGCGTGATTCTTTCACGTGTGCACCTCACGAAAAGCACCTTAGGACAGCACCAAAATAAACCACGCAACTAAAATCAATCAAGATCATCAATCAACCCATAGGACAAAAAGGAACTACTCAAACATCATAGGATAGCCACACATCATTGGATAATAATATATAGCATTAAGCACCATGTTCAAGTAGGGGGTACAGCGGGATGCGGGAGAGTGGACCGCTATAGGTAGATGAGGGAAGGTGATGGTGGTGGTGATGACGGCGGCAAAGTTGTTGGTGTAGATCGCCGTCACACAGGTTGCCCCAGCGGCGCTCCGGCGCCACCGGGAGAGAGGGGGCAAAGCCCCCCTCCTTTCTTCTTCTTCTTTGGCCTCCTCCCTAGGTGGGAGGAGGGTTTACCCTATGGTCCATGGCCGGCATGGCTCTCGGAGGGCAGGAGCCCCTCCGAGATTGGATCTATCTCTCTGCCTCTCTTGTGTTTTCGCTTCTGTTTTCTGGCCCTTCACCGTTTCTTAAATATCCGGAGACCCGTAACTCCGATCGGGCTGAAATTTTGAGGGGATTTTTATCGGAAAATTAGCTTTCTTGCAGCAGAAGGAGAGCCTCAACCGACCTAAGGGCTGGCCACAAGCCATCTGGCCGCGCCCCCTGGGGCCGCGGCCGGTTGGCTTGTGGGGCTCTCGAGCATCATCTTGGGTTGATTCCGACTCTCAAAATTCACATATATTCCAAAAAAATCTCCAATTTTTTTATCACGTTTGGACTTCGTTTGATATGGAATTTTTGCGAAACAAAAAACACACAAAAAAATGAACTGGCACTGGGCACTGGGTAAGTAAGTTAGTCCCAAAAATAATATAAAATGTTGCCAAAAGTATATGAGAGTTGCAGAATATTGGCATGAGACAATCAAAAATTATAGATACGACGGAGACGTATCAGTGACCAAGGTAGTATTCAAGGTTTTATCCAAAGATTGGTCATGTGAGAGTTGAGCTTATTGCAAGCATGTCTTGAAGAAGATTGTGGGAACATTCATGTTTACCTTTAAGAGATCATCTTTATGAAGAGAGAAGATAAGATACAAGGTTGATCAAGACTAAATGTTGGGAACGTTGATTGGGAAACAAAAAATTTCCTACGCACACCCAAGATCTATCTATGGAGATCAACAGCTACGAGGAGGAGAGTGGATCCACATACCTTTGTAGATCGCTAAGCGAGAAGCGATAAGAAACCCGGTTGATGTAGTCGAACATCTTCGCGATCCAATCACGATCCGTCCCGCGATCCAATCATGATCCGTCCCGATCTAGCACCGAACGGACGACACCTCCGCGTTCAGCACACGTACATATCGATGACGTCTCCACCTTCTTGATCCAACAAGCAAGGGCGGAGAGGTAGATGAGTTCTCTGGCAGCACGACGGCATGGTGGCGGCGCCAAGCACTACCGAAACCAATCTAGAGGAGAAAACTGATCTAGAGGGAGAGAGAGAGGGCTGCATCGTGGCCTTTTAGTGGTGTTTCCCTCTCCTCCCTCAAGTATATATAGGGGAGGGGTGGAGGTGCGGCCGCCCTGGGGTTTTCCATAGGGTTGGGCGGCGACCAAGGGGGCTGCCTTCGCCCCCAAGGCAAGGGGCCGGCGGCAACCCTTCGGCCAGCCCTTGCCCGGGCCACATGGGCCTTGGGGTGGTGGGTGCGGCCAGCCCACCAGGGGCTGGTGCGCCACCCCTCTTAGCCCATGGGCCCTCCGGGCAGGTGGACCCCCAGAACCCTTCCGACACTTCCGATGAAACTCGGGCAAACCCCGAAACTATTCTGGTGCCCGAATACCAACTTCCCATATATTAATCTTTACCTCCGGAATATTCCGGAATTCCTCGTCACGTCCGGGACTCCGAACAACCTTAGGTCACCATCATACATAACTCAACAATACCAAATCGTCACCGAACATTAAGTGTGCAGACCATGCGGGTTCGAGAACTATGCAGACATGACCGAGAAAACTCTACGGTCAATAACCAATAGCGGGACTTGGATGCCCATACTGGTTCCTACATATTCTACGAAGATCTTTATCGGTCGAACCACGATGTCAAGGATTCAGATAATCCCGTATGCAGTTCTCTTTGTCCATCGGTATGTTACTTGCCCAAGATTCGTTCGTCGGTATCTCCATACCTAGTTCAATCTCGTTACAGACAAGTCTCTTTACTCGTTCCGTAATACAAGATCTCGTGACAAACTCGTTAGCCACATTGCTTGCAAGCTTCTTGTGATGTTGTATTACCGAGTGGGCCCAGAGATACCTCTCCGTCATACGGAGTGACAAATCCCAGTCTCGATCCACGCCAACCCAACAGACACCTTCAGAGATGTTGGAAATATGCCCTAGAGGCAATAATAAATTGGTTATTATTATATTTCCTTGTTCGTGATAATCGTTTATTATCCATGCTATAATTGTATTGATTGGAAACTCAAATACATGTGTGGGTACATAGACAACACTGTGTCCCTAGTATGCGTGTAGTTAACTAGTTCGTTGATCAAAGATGGTCAAGGTTTCCTGGCCATAGACATGAGATGTCATTTTGATAACGGGATCACATCATTAGGAGAATGATGTGATGGACAAGACCCAAACTATAAACATAGCATATGATCGTGTCAGTTTATTGCTATAGTTTTCTGCATGTCAAGTATGTGTTCCTATGACCATGAGATCATGCAACTCACTGACACCGAAGGAATACCTTGTGTGTATCAAACATCACAACGTAACTGGGTGACTATAAAGATGCTCTATAGGTGTCTCCGAGGGTGTCTGTTGAGTGGGCATGGATCAAGACTAGGATTTGTTACTCCGTGTGACGGAGAGGTATCTCAGGGCCCACTCGGTAATACAACATCACAATAAGCCTTGCAAGCAATGTGACTAAGTGTTAGCCACGGGATCTTGTATTACGGAACGAGTAAAGAGACTTGCCGGTAACGAGATTGAACTAGGTATAGAGATACCGACGATCGAATCTCGGGCAAGTAACATACTGAAGAACAAAGGGAACAGCGTACGGGATTAACTGAATCCTTGACATAGAGGTTCAACCGATAAAGATCTTCGTAGAATATGTAGGAACCAATATGGGCATCCAGGTCCCGCTATTGGTTATTGACCGTGGAGGTGTCTCGGTCATGTCTACATAGTTCTCGAACCCGCAGGGTCTGCACACTTAAGGTTCGGTGACGTTTCGGTATAGTAGAGTTATGTATGGTGGTGACCGAAGGTTGTTCGGAGTCCCAGATGAGATCCTGGACGTCACGAGGAGCTCCGGAATGGTCTGGAGGTAAAGATTGATATATAGGAAGTCCTGTTTTGGTCACCGGAAAAGTTTCGGGTACTTCGGTAGTGTACCGGGAGTGCCGGGAGGGTACCGGGGGCCATCAGGAGGGGTGTCTCGACCCAAAGGACCTCATGGGCTGTGGGAGGAGTCAAACCAGCCCCTAGTGGGCTGGCCGAACCCCCACTAAGGCCCATGCGGCTAGGGGTGGGAAAAACCCAAAGGTGGAAAGGTGGAAAGGGTTTCCAAGTGGAGAGGAGGAATCCTACTCCTAGTAGGATTGTAGTACTCCTCCACCTCCTATTTCGGCCAACCCTTGAGGGTTTGAGGCTGCCTCCTCCCCTCCCTCCCTCCTATATATACTAGAGGATTTATAGGGGAGAGCAAAACCCTAATTGCCACGTGCTCCCTCTACTTCCTCTAGATCGTTTTCTCCTTTAGTCTAGTTTCGGCGGTGCTTAGGCGAAGCCCTGCCGGAATAGTTCCACCACCACCGCCGCCGCGCCGTCGCGCTGCCAAAGAACTCATCTACCTCTCCGCCCCCTCTTGCTGGATCAAGAAGGCGGAGATCGTCATCGAGCTGTACGTGTGCTGAACGCGGAGGTGTCGTCCGTTCGGCGCTAGATCGGAAGGACCGTGATCAGGATCGTGATATGATTCATGATTTGATCCTAGGACGGATCGTGATGGGATCGCGTGACGTATCGTGATTGGATCGCGAGATGGATCGTGATGGGATCGCGGGACGCTCGGCGATTCGGATCGCGAAGACGTTCGACTACATCAACCGCGTTTCTTAACGCTTCCCGCTTAGCGATCTACAAGGGTATGTAGATCGACTCTCCCTCTCGTAGATGCTCATCACCATGGATAGATCTTGCGTGTGCATAGGAAATTTTTTGTTTCCCATACAACGTTCCCAACAGTGGCATCATGAGCTAGGTCTATGTGTAGATGAGATCACGAGTAGAACACAAAGGAGTTTGTGGGCGTTGATGTTCAGATTGCTTCCTCCCTTGGTCTTTTCTTGATTCAGCGGTATTGTGGGATGAAGCGGCCCGGACCAACATTACTCGTACGCTTACGAGAGACCGGTTCAATTAACTGACATGTAACTTCGTTGCATAAAGATGGCTGGCGGGTGTCTGTTTCTCCCACTTTAGTTGGATCGGATTCGACAAAGGCGGTCCTTGAGAAGGTTGAATATCAATTTGCGTATCACCGTTGTGGTTTTTGCGTAGGTAAGAATTGTTCTTGCTAGATACCCGTAGCAGCCACGTAAAACATGTAACAACAATTAGAGGACGTCTAACTTGTTTTTGCAGGGTATGTTGTGATGTGATATGGCCAATTACATGATGAGATATATGTGATGCATGATATGATCATGTATTGTATAGAATATCACGACTTTCATGTCGATGAGTACGGCAACCGACAGGAGCCATAGGGTTGTCTTTAATTATTTTCGCCGTTTTGCTTTACTTTATCGTTATGAGTTAGCAATAGTCGTAGAAGTAACAGTTGGCGCGACAACTTCATGACGACACATTGATGGAGATCATGGTGTCATGCCGGTGACAATGGAGATCATGCCGGTGCTTTGGAGATGGAGATCAAACGCACAAGTTCATGGCCATATCATGTCACTTATGATTTGCATGTGATGTTAATCCTTTTATGCATCTTATTTTTCTTAGGACGACGGTAGCATTATAAGGTGATCCCTCACTTAAATTTCAAGATAAAATTGTGTTCTCCCCGAGTGTGCACCGTTGCGAAAGTTCGTCGTTTCGAGACACCACGTGATGATCGGGTGTGATAGACTCTACGTTCACATACAACGGGTGCAAGCCAGTGTTGCACGCGCGGAACACTCGGGTTAAACTTGACGAGCCTAGCATGTACAGACATGGCCTCGGAACACAAGAGACCGAAAGGTCGAACATGAGTCATATAGTAGATATGATCAACATGGAGATGTTCACCATTGAAACCACCTCATCTCACGTGATGATCGGACTTGGGTTGGTGAATTTGGATCATGTAACACTCGGATGACCGGAGGGATGTCAATTTGAGTGGGGTTTTTTTAAGTAATATGATTAACTAAACTCATTATCATAAACATAGTCAAAATGTCTTTGCAAATTATGTTGTAGATTACTAGCTCGCGCTATAGCTCCCTTGAATTTTTATATGTTCCTAGAGAAATAGAGTTGAAAGATGATGGTAGCAATAATGCGGACTGGGTCCGTGATCTGAGGATTGTCCTCATTGCTGCACAGAAGGCTTATGTCCTTAATGCACCGCTCGGTGTGCCACCCCCTCAAGCGTCGTCTGTAGATGTTGTGAACATCTAAACAGGCACGTTCTGATGACTACTTGATAGTTCAGTGCGTCATGCATTACGGCTTAGAATTGAGGCTCCAAAACGTTTTGAACGTCACGGAACATATGAGATGTTCTAAGAGCTAAAATCGGGATCTCAGGCTCGTGACCGTGTTGAGAGGTATGAGACCTCCAACAAGATTCTTTGCCTGCAAGATGAAGGAGAATAGCTCAATCGGTGAGCATGTGCTCAGATTGTCTGGGTGCTACAATCGCTTGAATCGAGTGGGAGTTGATCTTCCAGATAAGATAGTGATTGATATAGTTCTCCAAGTTACTGTCACTAAGCTACTAAAGCTTCGTGATAAGCTTCGTGATGAACTATAAAATGCCAAGGATGGAAATAATGATCCCTGAGCTACTCGCGATGTTTGACACCACGAAGGTAGAAATCAAGAAGGAGCATCAAGTGTTGATGGTTAGTAAAACCACTAGTTTCGAGAAGGGCAAGGGCAAGGAGGGAAACTTCATGGATGGCAAGTCAGTTGCCGCTCCAGTGAAGAAACCCAAGGTTGAACCCAAACCCGAGACTAAGTGCTTCTATTATGAGGAGAACGGTCGCTGAAGCGGAACAACCCTAGATACTTGGTAGATAAGAAGGCTGGCAACGTCGACAGAAGTATATTTGATATACGTGTTATTGATGTGTACCTTACTAGTACTTCTAGTAGCACCTGGGTATTGGCTACCGGTTCGGTTGCTAAATGTTAGTAACTCGAAATAAAAGCTACGGAATAAACGGAGGCTAGCTAAGGGTGAGGTGACGATGAGTGTTGGAAGTGTTTCCAAGGTTGATGTGATCACCATAGCACGCTCTCTCTACCTTCGGGATTAGTGATGAACCTAAATAAATGTTATTGGGCCAATTGCATTCTTGCCCCTAGTTGGTTCCCACCCCCGGGTTTTACCCTTACTTTTCGGGCATGCTCAGTTTTGCCCTTAGTTTTTCCCCTTCGTCTGCTCGAATGCCCTTCTGTCACCGCTCCGCTTGGTCAGCACCGTTTGACCATGACGGCTCGACGTTTTGGACATATATGCCCCTGGGTTCGATCCCCCCACCCATTTAGTCATCTTCTAGCTCTTGCCGCGCACAAGGAAACAAAGAATGGGAGTACAGGTGTGACATCGCGGTCGGGGGAGACGCGTGAAGGAGCATGGCGACGTCGGCCATCTCGTCGGAGAGCTCGTCGCTGGCAGCCGAACAGGTTTTAGAGCTCAACTGGTCCCCTGCTATAAGTCAATGAACAAGGCCACAAATGCTTGTCATAGAACTTCCCTTTGAATTTCTTGGAAAAATTCTGAGCCAGGTGTCTCATGCACTCTCTGTGCTCTACCCCAGGGTAAATGTCATCTACAGCTGTCTCAAGACCTTTGGATGCATCAGTATGAATTACTAGTCCTTCAGGATGACCTATCACCTTCTTCAAATTTTTGAAAAACCAACCCCAACTATCTTTAGACTCTGTCTCCAAAACACCATATGCAACTGGAAAATCCAGTTGTGTGCATCAATTGCACATGCAGCAACCAACTGACCTCTGAACCTACCATTTAGTGAAGTGGCATCAACAGCTAGGTAGGGCCTACAACCAGCTAAAAAGCCCTGCCGGCAAGCTTTAAAATTGACAAAAACTCTCCTAAAACACTCCTTCTCATACCTCTTTCCTCTAAGCTGGAAAGGTACTGTATGTGTGTCAATTTCTACTACACTACCTGGAGAAGCCCTCTCAACCTCAGCTTTGAATGTGTACAACAGCTGAAAACTATCCTCATATTTACCATACAAGTTGTCAATTGCCATTTGTTTACCATAAAACACTCTCATGTATGGAAATTCTATACCATATTTTTCTGCAAATTAGTTACCAACTCACCAGGACCAATGTTAGAATTTTCTCTGACCCAATTTTGCACAGCATCAGCTATCCATCTCCTCTTGGCTGCTCTGAGTCTCTCAGTTCTGTTCACACTTGGGCAGTGGTGCTCATAAGGATTTACTTTAATCTGCAAATTGAAACAAAGTTAAACACTATGATAATTGAAACTGAATATGCAAACTTAAACTGCATTAAGCTAACTGAATCTGAATATGAATTACTCTCACTAGCATTAGTTACTATTGTTAGTACCTGAAACAAAGTACTGTTTCTCATTAAAGAGGCATGTAGCCTCCATCTACACCTTGGAAATGCACAATAAACAGTGAATCTTGATGGATCACTCTTCTCTATTTTGTACTCTACTTCATGCTTAATTGAGAATGTGGCAACTGCATTCCTGCAATCAAGAGCAGATGGAAAAACAATTCCTTCAGCTAAATTGGGATTTTCTCTGTCATACATCATCTCAGGCCTGCCCTCCTCATCATTCTCAAAATGTCCCATGTCAATGTTCTCTTGTTCCTCCTCTGAATCTGTATCTGAAAACTCAGCAGGAATAAAATCCTCATCTATATCTTCATTTCTCTTTTGCACAAGATCTGGAAACATCCTCTCATCCTCCTCATCTGAGCCTAGCACATCATCTGGCTTAGCCTCCTCAATCATAGGCTCTAAAGGAATTTCAGTGTCTTTGCAGCCAGGTTGCCTTGGTTCATTTGCAGTTGGAGTTGCAGGTGGATTGCAACTACTACTTGATGCTGACCTGCTCCTAGAACTACTTCCTATTCTATTTTTTGCACTAGAGACAGGGGGCTTTGCTATTCTAGCTGCTACTTCTGCTCTGCAGCTCTGAATTACAGTAGTTTCAACATTTGCAGTTTTGGAATCAGCATATGTAGCAAACATTACACCTAACTCATCAT
This sequence comes from Elymus sibiricus, assembly GCA_039707655.1. Taxonomy (NCBI): domain Eukaryota; kingdom Viridiplantae; phylum Streptophyta; class Magnoliopsida; order Poales; family Poaceae; genus Elymus; species Elymus sibiricus. Next base: position 364,541,345 of record CM077665.1, read on the forward strand.
CACACTGCAGAGGATTCCAAGTTGCTTTCTCTACATCCCAGAATCTAAACTCAACTGCATCATGCATACCCCAAGGATATTTCCTATAGATTGCGGACCTAAAATCGTTGAAAGAACTTGTGCAGTCAACCACTAGAGGGAAACTGAAGCTTGCATCCTGTCCCTTAGTACCACCCTTTGCTAAAAGAGTGGTCTCCATTCTAATTGTCAGAAAGAACGCACGCGATGGATCCATCCTACGATTGTGAACACAACCGAAGTCATGGACATACCTCTCTAATTATCGAATGGAAACAGATCTGGAAACTTACCCTGCAGGGATCTCCTGACTTGAATATGTCGTGCCGCCGCTCCTCATGGCGTCGTCGCCGCCGCCACCACCGTCGCGCGCAGAGCGTGTCTCCACCATCCCCGCCGCAGAGATGTAGATCCGCTGACGAGTAGGATGTCACGACATCGAGGCCACGGTTTCTACGGCAGCCCGCGTCGCCGTCGAGCGCTAGGGTTTGGGTCGCCTTGGTCGCCGCCGATCTAGGGTTCAGGGGAGGGACAAGACAGAGGGGGGAAGGGGAAATGACCACGCACTCTATGTGGGACCCACCTGTAAGGAAGGCCCAGGGGCAACCGGTGTCCAAAACGTCGAGCCATCACGGTCAAACGGTGCTGACCAAGCGGAGCGGTGACAGAAGGGCATTTGAGCAGACGGAGGGGAAAAACTAGGGGTAAAACCCGGGGGTGGGAACCAACTAGGGAGAAAAATGCAATTATCCCAATGTTATTTGGTGTTTGCGTTGACCATGAACGTGATTAGATCATGTTTATTGCAATACGGTTATTCATTTAAGTTAGAGAATAATGGTTATTCTGTTTACATGAATAATACCTTTAATGGTCATGCACCCAATGAGAATGGTTTATTGAATCTTGATCGTAGTGATACACATGTTCATAATATTAATGCCAAAAGATACAAAGTTAATAATGATAGTACCACATACTTGTGGCACTGCCGCTAAATGTCATATTGGTGTAAAACGCATGAAGAAACTCCATGCTGATGGATCTTTGGACTCATTCGATTTCGAATCGGTTGAGACATGCAGACCATGCCTCATGGGCAAGATGACTAAGACCCCGTTTTCCGGTATGATGGAGCGGGCAAGTAACTTATTGGAAATGATACATGTTGATGTATTCGGTCCAATGAGTGTTGTAGCGTGCGGTGGATATCGTTATTTTCCTACCTTCACTGATGATTTGAGTAGATATGGGGATATTTACTTAATGAAACACAAGTCTGAAACGTTTGAAAAGTTCAAACAAAATCAGAGTGAAGTTTGAGATCATCGTGACAAGGAGATAAAATGTCTACGATATGATCGTGGAGGTAAATCCCTGAGTTACGAGTATTGGTATACAACTTAAGACAATATGGAATTTGTTTCACAGCTCACGCCACCTGGAACACCATAGTATGATGGTGTGTCTGAACGTCGTAGTCGTGCTCTATTGGATATGGTGCGAACTATGATGTCTCTTATCGATTTGCCACTATCGTTTAGGGGTTACGCATTAGAGACAACTACATTCACTTTAAAAGGGGCACCATCTAAATCCGTTGAGATGACACCGTATGAATTTTGGTTTGGCGTAAACCTAAGCTGTCATTTCTTAATGTTTGGGGCTGCAACGCTTATGTGAAAAAGGATTTTCACCTAATGAGCTCGAACCCAAAGCGGACAAATGCATCTTCATAGAATACCCTAACGTAACAGTTGGGTAAACCTTCTATCTTAGATCCAAGCACAAAGTGTTTGTTGCTAAAACGGGTCCTTTCTCGAGAAAGAGTTTCTCTCGAAAGAATTGAGTGGGAGGAAGATAGAACTTGATGAGGTTGTTCAACCTTTGTTTCAACCAGAGAGTAGCGCAGCATAGAAAGTTGTTTCTGTGGAGCCTACGTTAGTTGAAGAGGAAGTTAATGATGATGATCATGAAGCTTTGGATCAAGTTACTATCGAACATCATAGGTCGACAAGGACGCGTACTGCTCCTGAGTGGTACGGCAACCCAGTCTTAGAGGTCATGTTGTTGGACAACGATGAACCTACGAGCTATGGAGAAGCGATGATGGGCCTGGATTCCGAGAAATGGTTAGAGGCCATGCAATCCGAGATGGGATCCATGTAAGAAAACAAAGTATGGGCTTTGGAAGTATTACCTGAAGGGTGAAAGGCCATTCAGAACAAATGGATCTTTAAAAGGAAGACAGACGCGGACGGTAATGTCACCGTCTATAAAGCTCGACTTATGGCAAAGAGTTTTTCACAAGTTCAAGGAGTTTACTACGATGAGACTTTCTCACCCGTAGCGATGCTAAAGTCTGTTGGAATTATGTTAGTAGTTGCTGCATTTTTCGATTATGAAATCTGGCAGATGGATGTCAAAACATCGTTTCCTTAACGGTATCCGTGAGGAAAGGTTGTATGTGATACAACCGGAAGGTTTTGTCAGTTCTAAGTATGCTAAAATATATGCAAGCTCCAGCGATCCTTCTATGGACTGGAGCAAGCATCTCGGAGTTGGAATATACGCTTTGATGAGGTGATCAAAGTTTTTGAGTCTATACAAAGTTTATGAGAAACTTGTATTTACAATAAAGTGAGTGGGAGCACTATAGAATTTCTGATAAGTATATGTGGATGACATATTGTTGATCGAAAATGATGTAGAATTTCTGGAAAGCATAAAGGGTTGTTTGAAAAGGAGTTTTTCAAAGGAAAACCTGGAATGAAGCTACTTAAATATTGGGCATCTTGATCTATAGAGGTAGATCAAGACATCTGATAAAACTTTCAATGAGTACATACCTTGACAAGATTTTGAAAGAGTTCAAAATGGATCAGTCAAAGAAAGAGTTCTTGCCTGATTTGTAAGGTGTGGAGTTGAGTGAGACTCAAAGCTCGACCACGGCAGAAGGAAGAGAAAGGACGAAGGTCGTCCCCTATGCCTTATCCATAGGCTCTGTATAGTATGCCATGCTGTGTACCGCACCTGTGTGTGCCTTGCCATGAGTCTGTCAAGGGGTACAAGAGTGATCCAGGAGTGGATCACTGGACAGCGGTCAAGATTATCCTTAGTAACTAGAGGACTAAGGAAATATTTCTCGATTATGGACGTGATAAAGAGTTCGTCGTAAAGGGTTACGTCGATGTAAGCATTAACACCAATCTGGATGACTCTGAGTAGCAATCCGGATACGTATAGTGGAGCAGCCATTTGGAATAGCTCCAAGTGGAGTGTGGTAGCAGTGTCTACAGTATGACATAGAGATTTGCAAAGTACACACGGATCTGAATGTCGTAGACCCGTTGACTAAAGACCTCTCTCACATGCAAAGCATGATCGAACCCCAGAACTCATTGGGTGTTAGATTCATAACAATGTAAATCACATGGTGATGTGAACTAGATTATTGACTCTAGTGCAAGTGGGAGACTATTAGAAATATGCCCTAGAGGCAATAATAAATTGGTTATTATTATATTTCCTTGTTCATGATAATCGTTTATTATCCATGCTATAATTGTATTGATTGGAAACTCAAATACATGTGTGGGTACATAGACAACACTGTGTCCCTAGTATTGTAGGACCGAAAGTATGTCTAGAGGGGGGGTGATTAGAATACTTGACCAAATTAAAATCTATCCTTTTCCCAATTTTTAGTGTTGGCAGATTTTAGCATTCAAAGCAAGTCAAGTACACCCTACACATGCATGTCTAAGAGTATAGCAGCGGAAAGTAACAACAAGCATGAGTAGAAAGGAAGGGTAGGAAGATCAAACACAATTTGTAGACACGATGATTTTTCCCGTGGTTCCGATAGGTGGTGCTATCGTACGTCCACGTTTATGGAGTCTTCAACCCACGGAGGGTAACGGTCGCGAGAGTCCACGGAGGGCTCCACCCACGAAGGGTCCACGAAGTAGCAACCTTGACTATTCCATAACGACTTCCGTCCACGAAGGACTAGCCTCACTATGGGTAGATCTTCACGAAGTAGGCGATCTCCTTGCCCTTACAAACTTCTTGGTTCAACTCCACAACACGAAGTAGGAGGCTCCCAAGCGACACCTAACCAATCTAGGAGGCACCACCCTCCAAAAGGTAATAGGCTCGGCAATGTCGATGAACTCCTTGCTCTTGTGCTTCAAGATGATAGACTCCTCAACACACAATCACTCTCTCAAAGATTTGGCTTGGTGGAAGAGATTGGATTGGTGGAAAGCAACTTGGGGAGGCTAGAGATCAAGATTCATATGGTTGGAATGGAATGGCATGATCTCAACACATGAGTAGGTGGCTCTCTCTCCGAAAATTAGATGGGGCAAGTATGGAATAGTTCTGAGTGCTTCTCTTTCGAGTAGGTGGTGGTGAAGGGGTATATATAGGCATCTCCAAAAATCCAATCGTTACACCTAAAATGACCAAGTCAGTGACACCGATGTGTTAATCTCGGTGGTACCGAAGTGACCAAAAGGCAGTAACTTTTGAATCTCGGTGAGACCGATATATAAAACTCGGTTGCACCGATAAGGTGACCAACGGCCAGATTGCCCAATCTCGGTGACGCCGATTCCACAAACTCGGTCGGACCGATTTTGTGAAATTGGGTAACAGAAAGTTGGCAAACCAAACTCGGTGGCACCGAAGCAGAATCGGTTGCACCGAAAGGCTAGGGTTTGGCTTAGGTCTGTCTGAGTATGGGAATCGGTGGCACCGAGTGGAAAGTGTTGGTTACACCGATTTTGGATATTTGACTTTGGACAGACTTTTGTGGAAGAGCTTGTGGATGTTTTTGGTGACTATCACTTGTGCACGTATGAGCATTTTGTTCACCAACAATACCTTACCCCCTTTTAATAGTATTGGCTTTCCTATGGACTCAAAGTGATTTCTCACAAAGTAAAATGTAGAGTCCTCTTGCTTGAAGCTTTGCCAATCCATTTCCTTGCATCTTGGGGTTTCTCCACAATCTCCACAGTCCTTGTGCCAATCCTATCATTGAACTTTTCCTGAAATATGCTTAGTTGAGACATTAGTCCAATGACTTATATGTTGTTATTAATTACCAAAACCACCAAGGGAGCAAATGTGTTTTCAATCTCCCCCTTTTTGGTAATTGATGACAACATATAGATCAAAGCTTCGACATATGATATAATCAATGAATATAATCGTCGCTTTGAGAAGTATGTGATAAGCAAGAGCTCCCCCTAAATTTGTGCATTATTTTAAAATTTGCGTTTGAATGCAAATGCACAATCGATTAGGTACATGGGGCACTTCTTCCATGTCACATACATCTTGGTGGTGTGCGAGAATAATAAGAGTTAATATCATGGCACAGCACAAACAAGCAAAGGTGAGTGATCATCTCATAAGCAACATAATGATACGAAATAGTAGCAACACGTATTAAGCGTATGATCAAACACCACATAGTTCAACACAAACAAGTCAAAAGATCAACTGTTTTTGAAAAGGCGATAAAAACCAAACGCTCTCTCACTCGAAGCCTAAAGATCTATATACACTTCTCCCCCTTTGGCAACAAGTTACCAAAAAGTTCAAAGAGATATAGCTAAACGTTCTTGGGCTGATATCCTCCGGTTGTTGATGAAGGAGTCGAGAGAACTACGTCGGCGAAGATCTCAGCTGATGTCCTGGATGGAGTTGGTGTAGCAACTGGAGGAACTGGAGCTGATGGAGCTGAGGTGACAGTAGCAGGTGCTGACGAAGAAGGCCTCAAATCTGGAGCTGGCACTGTGGCTGATCTGGCCTGGGTAGTGAAGTGTGTGCCTGGCCTGAGAGGAGAGTCATCCTCATCATCATCATCATCATCTGTAGACTGAGGAAGAGGCACAGAGTCAACTTCCTTCTTGAGCTCATTGACTATCTTGGTCAGCCCATCTACCTTGTCATTAAGGGTCTTGATCCTGTTCTCAAAGATCCTGACAAGACTGTTTTGATTGTCCAGTACGTCCTTGATGTCCTTCTGCATGCCCTGAACGGATGAGATCAAGAGATCCATTTGCTCGTTCCTGGATCTAGGGACCTGAGCACTAGTGGCTCTAGCTGCCTCTGCCTCTGCCTGTGCTTGAGCTGCAGCTGATGTGGGATGTTCTGGGTCCATCACCACAACGTTGTCCTCTAAATCTGGCTGTAGGGGCAAATGGGGTCTGTCCAGAGCAAAGATGTGCTTCTCCAGCTTGGAGTTGATGAGCATCTGAATGTAGAGTGCATAGCAGGAAGAGCGCTTCTGATCAGCAGCTACCCTCTTCACTGCCTCCACAATCAGATCCATTACTCTTATCCTGGTGTGTCTATCAAGATGGATCAGCATGTTGATTGAATGGCCTCGAATCATCTTCTCATCTCCTGACTTAGGCATCAAAGTATGCCTCAATATGGTGTTCATGGTGCGGAGGCCAGCCTGGAGGAAGTAAATAGATCCTAACTTGTGTGATTTCAAGTTAGCAGCAGGGATAGCATTGTACATATCCTTCATAGCATCATGGCTCTCCTTGGATTCAGAGTAGACATCCAAGTCACCATCCTGCACCTCTGGGACTCCTAAGATGGCAGCCCATTCATCAACAGTAGACTCGTATCTTGCTCCTTCTGTCATCCATACAATTCTACCATCTCCATAGAAGTGAGCAGTGGAGTAGAATTGCATGATCATCTCATCGTTCCATGCAGTGAACTCTTTGCCAACAAACTCATCTAGGCCAATGCAATGAAAATTGTCTTGAACGTTTGGAAAGAAATCTTCATTAGCCTTGATGTACTTCCAATCAACATATCTCATATCGCTCACAGCTGGACTCTTGTCAAGCAGCACAGTCTCATAGAAATCATGTTGCTCCTTGGTGTAGAATCTGTAGTCCACAGCTGTTTTTCTCCTCTGGGCATATGGATCAATAGCTCTCCATGCCCTCAATCCAGAATCCTTCCTCTTCTTCATGTCTTCAGCAAGTGGATGGCTGGCATTGTGTTCAGGAAGGTGTGGTCTAAGCTTCATCAAAGCAGACATGGCATCCTCATCCTCAACTCTGGAGGTAGTTCCTTTGTTCTTCTCGGAAGCTGGAATCTGTCTGGATGACCTCTTGGATTTTTCAACAGCAGCCTTCTTGGGGGCAGACTTGGTGCTCTTGGAGGGACCTTGCTTTGGCATAGCATCTGCCAAAAGTTTCTTTTGCTTCTTCTTGGGAGGGGCCTTGACAACATGCTCTTCCTCCTCCTCCTCAGCAGCAGCACCAGCAGTCTCCTCTGGGTCCTCATACATGGATGTAGGCCTGCCAACAACATGGATTATCCTTTTCCTGGACTTCTTCTCTCCTGCCTTCTTACGCAATGACCTCCTTGGGGGCTCAATGGTCATGGTAGCCCTAGCACTCTCAGGTGCTCTCATAGCTTCAGAGCTAGCATATACCTTGCTGACAGTTCTTCTGGAAGAGGTGGCTTCATTAGCACACTTCTTAGCAACTTTGTCTTGCTTCTTGGCAAGAACTTCCTCTGGCACAAAATCAAAATCCTCCTCATCTGAATTCAGTTTCTTCCTGGCCCTAGTAGCAGCCTTGGGCAATCCATGAGAACTGGGGGTGCGTGGATCTGAAAATGAACTAGACTCAGGACTAGTGCCTGAATCCAAATCAACACTCTGCTCTCTGAAGTTGTTCTCACTGTCCTCAACCTCTGACATATCTGACCCTGTGAATAGAGTATAGAGGAGCAGAAGAAGATGAGTCATCACAAAATGCAGCTATTTTTGAAAGATTGAACAGAAAAGTCTTAGATGTAGTTCACAGCAAAACAGGATTTCGGTGTCACCGAGTCAACATTTTCGGTGCTGCCGAGACTCACAATACTCTTAACAGAAACTTGGTAGGAGTTTCGGTGGGACCGAAAACTACCACTCGGTTTCACCGAGTACTGTCCTCAGTAGCACAAAAAATAAATTGGTGGGACCGATTTTTCTGACTCGGTATCACCGAGATGCGATTTTGCGGGCAACTAAATCTAAAAATTTCGATTCGCTAATCTACTGGAACCTTTTAGAGGATAGGGAGAATTGCACATGGTGGATTATCGATGGAATAAGCTTCAGCGCGCAAGATTCGGACGGGGAGCGCAATGAAGGGTCGGATCCATACCCTAACTCGGTGGCGGATCCGCTACGGCAAAGACGGCGGTGAAGATGCCCGTCGACGGCGAGGATCCCAGCGGCAGAGGAGCGTGGGGAGACAAGGGCCACGACCAGGGGGTCCTGTTCGGCAGCTTAGGGTTTTTGGGCGCGACGGTTTGAAGATTGATTTTCAAAGCGTCGGGTCCACAGCTAATATACCCCTTGCTGTCGGTGACACCGATTCTAAATTTTCGGTGTCACCGAGTTCCTCAACTGTCAGCTGACAAGGAAACTCAGTGTAACCGAGAATATGGAATCAGTAGTACCGAGATTGAAAACCAGATCAACCCTAGGCATTCGGTGAGACCGAGAATTTTGGGTTGGTTCCACCGAGATGCACTTGGGAGGTTTTAATGGTCAGTCCTTTGTCGATACGGAACTCCGAGTGCTCCACACACAGAGGGATCGAAAAGTACTTGTTCAAATTTTGTGATGCATCATGAATAGAATATGAGGAGAGAAAGCATAGATAGCTAGAGAGTGGTCCTAGGCATTCTTGTCCATCCAATTGGCAAAAGAAAAAATCAAAAGCCAAATAGCAACAATTGGATGTCCTCGAATGGGTAAATAAATGCAGACCAACATGCTCACACAATAAGATGTCAAATGAAATCATGGCAAACATGCACAAACATACTAGCATCTATCAAGCATTTTGGCGATGACGGAGTCATCTATATATGAGTATATTGACTTAGGAGCCAAGTAAGAATACTTGATCATAGGTCATACTCATCGTTTAAGCACAAGTGGGGTTACCACGTTTACATAAAGCATTTAATGTTGTCACATACTAAGAGATGCTTTAACTCAAGTCTTAGAGTAAAGCTCCCCCTTGATGTGACATCCCCCCATAGGAGGGATAAACTAACCTTGGGTTTTGTCGATGAAGACTTCATGTTGGTGAGGTAGTGATGGATGCTCAAGGTTGATGAAGATCACCAAGAGTTGGGAGCATCCTTGTTGTTTCCTTACTCTTCTCACCTACATGGGTTAGTCCCAACACACAAGAGACAAATACAAGGATATCTATGGACATGGAGTGCAAAGCATGTGTAATGATGTCCATTGATTTGTTGATTACCTTGTCCCTTGCTTACCTTTGAGGGAATGTGTGACTCCTTGAACTATTGCATAGAGTTGATGTTGATTGCAAATAGTTCTTGCCAATAATGAATGTGAGTGTATTACATTGGCAGAGTCACCCCTCAAGAACTCTCTAGTTCTTCTTCTTGGGGACCCACATCAACTTGATGGGGATCCTTGGTGTTGAAGTAGCCTTTGTAGAAGTTGAGCTTGAAGTAGCCTTGGGAACCCACTCCACCAAAGCTAGGGATTCATCTTCATATGAGTCAATGTCCTCTTGAAGATTGTTCTTGCCCTTGAGCTTGTGGTCTTGTGGTGGAAGGTCATCTTGAGTGTTTGTTCCCTTGGGAAGAGTATTTTCATACTTCTCCTTTTGAGGAACAAACTTGGGCTTGGGGTATCTTCATCACTATTGAAATCAAGATACTCGGGGTGTGATACCTTGGGGCCTTTAGCCATGAAGCAACTTCCACTCCCTTCATTTGGTGAATCAAATAGATCATAGGAGTTGGTAGTCACTAGTGCAAGTCCGGCAACACCTTCATCTTGACTATAGTCGGAGTTGGAGTGATAGCTTCTCTCGGAGTTGCTGTCGGAGTCGGAGCCGGAAACCCATTCACCAACATGAGCTTGATGTCTTCTTCTTGTGTAGCCCTTGGTGTACTTGTCCTTCTTCTCCGAATCCCTAATTCTCCTTGAGGGTCTTCGTTCATAACGATCATCTCTACTCCTTCTCTCTCTTTGAGGTGATTTATTCCTTGAGCTTCGTCTTCTAGGTGACTCTTCTCTTCGTTTGTAGGGAGCCGTGCACTCATTGGAGTAGTGTCCGGGCTTCCCACAATTGTAGCAATTGCGGTCACGACTTGACGAACGCTTCTCTTCATATCTTGAGTTGGAGCTTCGTTCTTTTCCTCTATTCATGTAGAACTTGTTGAATTTCTTGACCATGAGGCTTATCTCTTCATTGGTGACAAGGTTGTCGCTTGAAGTTGCGGGAGCATCACTTGTGGCTTTGTAAGCACCGCTAGACTTGTTGTGAAGCTCTTCTTTGTCTTTGAGTGTCATCTCATGAGCAACAATCCTTCCAATGACTTCCGTAGGCTTGAGATCTTTGTAGTTGGGCTTCATTTGGATCAATGTGCACACGGTGTCGTATCTCTCATCCAAAGCTCGAAGTATCTTCTTGATAATGAATTTGTCGGTCATTTCTTCGCTTCCTAAGCCAACAATCTCATTGGTTATGAGAGCTAGCCTAGAGTACATCTCCGCGACTCCTTCACCATCCTTCATCTTGAACTTGTTAAGCTGACTTTGAAGAACATCCAACTTGGATTCTTTCACGGACTCGGTACCTTCGTGCATATCAACCAAAGTATCCCAAATCTCTTTTGCATTCTCGAGACGGCTGATTTTGTTGAATTCTTCGGGGCATAGGCAGTTGAAGAGAATGTCGCATGCTTGAGCGTTGTATTGCAACATCTTCAATTCATCCGCGGTCGCTTCACGATCCGGTTCCTTTCCATCACCAAAGAATTCACCTTGCAAGCCAACATGAACAACAACCCATACGGCGGGGTTATGACCAAGAATATGCATTTTCATTTTGTGCTTCCAACTAGCAAAATTAGTGACATCAAAGTACGGACCTCTACGGTGATAATTTCCCTCACTAGACGCCATACTCTCCTAGGTTGTGAGACCAATGCAATGGAGACCAAAGCTCTGATACCACTTGTAGGACCGAAAGTATGTCTAGAGGGGGGGTGATTAGACTACTTGACCAAATAAAAATCTAGCCTTTTCCCAATTTTTAGTGTTGGCAAATTTTAGCATTCACAGCAAGTCAAGTACACCCTACACATGCATGTCTAAGAGTATAGCAGCGGAAAGTAACAACAAGCATGAGTAGAAAGGAAGGGTAGGAAGATCAAACGCAATTTGTAGACACGATGATTTTTCCCGTGGTTCCGATAGGTGGTGCTATCGTACGTCCACGTTTATGGAGTCTTCAACCCACGGAGGGTAACGGTCGCGAGAGTCCACGGAGGGCTCCACCCACGAAGGGTCCATGAAGTAGCAACCTTGACTATTCCATAACGGCTTCCGTCCACGAAGGACTAGCCTCACTATGGGTAGATCTTCACGAAGTAGGCGATCTCCTTGCCCTTACAAACTTCTTGGTTCAACTCCACAACACGAAGTAGGAGGCTCCCAAGCGACACCTAACCAATCTAGGAGGCACCACCCTCCAAAAGGTAATAGGCTCGGCAATGTCGATGAACTCCTTGCTCTTGTGCTTCAAGATGATAGACTCCTCAACACACAATCACTCTCTCACAGATTTGGCTTGGTGGAAGAGATTGGATTGGTGGAAAGCAACTTGGGGAGGCTAGAGATCAAGATTCATATGGTTGGAATGGAATGGCATGATCTCAACACATGAGTAGGTGGCTCTCTCTCAGAAAATTGGATGGGGCAAGTACGGAATAGTTCTGAGTGCTTCTCTTTCGAGTAGGTGGTGGTGAAGGGGTATATATAGGCATCTCCAAAAATCCAACCGTTACACCTAAAATGACCAACTCGGTGACACCAATGTGTTAATCTCGGTGGTACCGAAGTGACCAAAAGGCAGTAACTTTTGAGTCTCGGTGAGACCGATATATAAAACTCGGTTGCACGGATAAGGTGACCAACGGTCAGATTGCCCAATCTCGGTGACGCCGATTCCACAAACTCGGTCGGCCCAATTTTGTGAAATTGGGTAACAGAAAGTTGGCAACCCAAACTCGGTGGCACCGAAGCAATATCGGTTGCGCCGAAAGGCTAGGGTTTGGCTTAGGTCTGTCTGAGTATGGGAATCGGTGGCACCGAGTGGAAAGTGTTGGTTGCACCGATTTTGGATATTTGACTTTGGACAGACTTTTGTGGAAGAGCTTGTGGGTGTTTTGGTGACTATCACTTGTGCACGTATGATCATTTTGTTCACCAACAATACCTTACCCCCTTTTAATAGTATTGGCTTTCCTATGGACTCAAAGTGATTTCTCACAAAGTAAAATGTAGAGTCCTCTTGTTTGAAGCTTTGCCAATCCATTTCCTTGCATCTTGGGGTTTCTCCACAATCTCCACAGTCCTTGTGCCAATCCTATCATTGAACTTTTCCTGAAATATGCTTAGTGGAGACATTAGTCCAATGACTTATATGTTGTTATTAATTACCAAAACCACCAAGGGAGCAAATGTGCTTTCAAGTATGCCTCTAGTTAACTAGTTCGTTGATCAAAGATGGTCAAGGTTTCCTGGCCATAGACATGAGATGTCATTTTGATAACGGGATCACATCATTAGGAGAATGATGTGATGGACAAGACCCAAACTATAAACATAGCATATGATCATGTCAGTTTATTGCTATAGTTTTCTGCATGTCAAGTATTTGTTCCTATGACCATGAGATCATGCAACTCACTGACACCGGAGGAATAGCTTGTGTGTATCAAACGTCACAACGTAACTGGGTGACTATAAAGATGCTCTACAGGTATCTCCGAGGGTGTCGTTTGAGTGGGCATGGATCAAGACTGGGATTTGTTACTCCGTGTGACGGAGAGGTATCTCAGGGCCCACTCGGGAATACAACATCACAATAAGCCTTGCAAGCAATGTGACTAAGTGTTAGCCACGGGATCTTGTATTACGGAACGAGTAAAGAGACTTGCCGGTAACGAGATTGAACTAGGTATAGAGATACCGACGATCGAATCTCGGGCAAGTAACATACTGAAGAACAAAGGGAACATCGTACGGGATTAACTGAATCCTTGACATAGAGGTTCAACCGATAAAGATCTTCGTAGAATATGTAGGAACCAATATGGGCATCCAGGTCCCGCTATTGGTTATTGACCGTGGAGGTGTCTCGGTCATGTCTACATAGTTCTCGAACCCGCAGGGTCTGCACACTTAAGGTTTGGTGACGTTTCGGTATAGTAGAGTTATGTATGGTGGTGACCGAAGGTTTTTCGGAGTCCCGGATGAGATCCTGGACGTCATGAGGAGCTCCGGAATGGTCCGGAGGTAAAGATTGATATATAGGAAGTCCTGTTTTGGTCACCGGAAAAGTTTTGGGTACTTCGGTAGTGTACCGGGAGTGTCGGGAGGGTACCGGGGGCCATCAGGAGGGGTGTCTCGACCCAAAGGATCTCATGGGCTGTGGGAGGCGTCAAACCAGCCCCTAGTGGGCTGGCCGAACCCCCCACTAAGGCCCATGCTGCTAGGGGTGGGAAAAACCCAAAGGTGGAAAGGTGGAAAGGGTTTCCAAATGGAGGAGGAATCCTACTCCTAGTAGGATTGGAGTAGGACTCCTCCACCTCCTATTTCGGCCAACCCTTGAGGGTTTGAGGCTGCCTCCTCCCCTCCCTCCCTCCTATATATACTAGAGGATTTAGAGGGGAGAGCAAAACCCTAATTGCCA